>JARWIR010000007.1:29399969-30788539 GCA_029959085.1 Nemophila menziesii | reverse complement strand
AAAATTAAGGAACCAAAATGCAAATTTTCAAGCTTTTAAAGGCTTATATAAACTAAGTGCTAATTTTAAATATTTCAAGGACTTGTAAACAAATAGTAAGGATTAAAATGCGTTTTTCAAAATTCAAGGGTCTAAAATGCAATATGCATGAATTCAAGGGACTAAGATGCAATTTGTATAATTTAGAAGCGGAATATCACCTATATCATCAAGGAAAAAGTTAGCAACACAATATCATAATAAGATAATATCTGAAATACATAATAAGCACCTAATAATCCAAATTATCCAAAATAAACACAATTAAAAACAAGGTTCCAAAACATAAAAGAGCATAAAGCAAATAACGAGATAGAGTCAAAGAGGGGCATGAGGAGAATGGCTATGAGAACGAGAGCGACGTCCCGAACAAGAAATCTTATCGCTAATGGCATCAACTTTCTTCTTTAAAGTTTCAAGCTTTTGAGTCACAAAAGCCATAAATTGTTCAATACGAGACATGTAGGATGAAATATCATCGGTAGGGGGATTAGATGAAAAAGCGGCATTTGGATTGACAACAGGATTTTGTGGGACCGGGTTTTGTAAAAGATCAAGTGTGTCGAAATCTGGACCATTGGTGGCTTCCTTAGCGGACAAAATCTGATCCCGAAGAGACTCATCCGAAATCCGACTAATAAGTGAACAAGGCATATAAGCGTTATTGTAATCACAAACTTCATCCTTTTAATAGTCGAGTAATCAAAATACCAAGATTTATCCACGGGTTTAACACTTGTGCCTCCAAATGAAATATTTTTATCATCAAATAAACTTGTAAGAAATATATCGTACAAAACTTTTCCCTTGGTCTCCCAAGTACGATTCATCCATTTAAACATAATCGAATCAATGTTGATAGATTGTTTGGTAAAAATGAGGTAAAGAAGATAAGCCTCATATGGGATTAATTTTGCATCGTGTTTAGCTTTCGGAATCACGGCCGAAATAAGAAATTTGTGAGCCACAATAAATTCCGGGTCAAAATTCCGTATATGCCAAATACTATCTTGAATTATCATACGACTTTCCACAAATTCAGTCACAGTATTTTGCTCGATAACATCGAGACCCAAACCATCCCATCCATTAGACCAAAAACCCCCAAATCTATCATTAGTAAGCCCAAATTTCTCACAAAACTCATTCAAAGACAACCGTAAATTAGTACCCGCAACCTATACCGAATAGAGTTATTAGCACAATTGTTAAAAAATATTCGTGTAGAACTCTTCAACCAAATTGACAGCAAATTTATTACAATGGTAAAGGAAGAGGGTAAAAAGGCGTTGTAATTCAAAGAGACGGAAAAGAGAATCATCACCGGAAGGAAAAGTTGTAACACAAAAGATTCTACCAGGAAGTACCTCATATGGTCGGTATTCTGGAGGAGGTGAAGGTGAGCTTCCCGGAGATGGTGGACGGAGACGGCTGGAGGAGGCTCCGGCGGTGGTCTTTCTTGGTGCAACAACAGTTTTCTTAGCTTGGACCATGGTGGAACGAAATGGGTAAAGGATAGGGAAGAAATAGAGATGAAGAGTGATTGTTTTGGTGGAGAAGAGGACTTACAGGAGGTAGATACTAAGCATGAAAGACTCCTTATGAGTAGATAGAACTTTGTGGCTTATTGGATTAACTCCTTGAATGAGTGGATAAAAACTTCACAGCACACTAAGAATGATTTTGACTATGAATAGCTCTTGACACCTTCTTGGATGATAACAATTAAGCCCTTTAGTGTTTGTGGATAGAAGGTGTACTTGTAGCTTTGAAAGACCTTCATTTTATAGCTTCAAAATGCTCCCAACGGTCATAAGGCTTGTGTCCAACAGATCTATTAATTTTCCCAACAGATATATTTCTTTTGTCTTTATCTTTGACTAAAAAACCCTTCTCTATGGTGTACCGCAGGTCTCGTGCGATGTACCGCATTAACACTCAGTTGGATTGCATTTTCTGGTTGCGGGGTAGCCTTGGTTTGTGTCCTGGTCCGCACATCTGCGGTGTACCGCACCCTAGGTCCGGTGTATCGCACCAAAGGTCTGAAACACCTTTAATAAGTACAACTTTTACTACGATGCTCAGATGAAGAAACTTTCTTCACAAGAGTTGTTGGAAACATCATTCTAAGAAACTTTGTAGTTGATCATGAAGGCTATTTCTCAATGTACACAAAGATACGAATAAAAGTATTTGTATGAAAATTAGTTTCTTAAGATATAACACTAAGGCATAATAAGAAAGTTATTTTAAAGTGTTTTTGATGAAAAACAGTGCAAGATAGAATATATATAAAAAGAGTAATTAGCACACTAATCACAAAAGGATTTGTCACATTAAAACAACCTATGGAAGTAGGCAATATGCCAACACGCGTTCGTGATTTTTTTTTTTTAAATTCATAACTAATTCTAAAAAAATCGGAAAAATAAAAAAAATTGTATTTTTAGACGAGACAAATTAATATTTACGTTTATGGATTTTTTTTGATTTTTTTGATTTTTTATTTTAATACTCCGTTTTATGTGTTGCTATAACACATAAAAAAAGATTTTCCAAATTACTGAACACGCGTGCATCCGTAATTTTTTTTTATAAAAAATCATAATTAAATCCAAAAAAATCAAAAAATTTAAAAAATTGTATTTTTTGATGGGACAAGTTCATATCTATATCAACGTTATTTTTTTGTTTTTTTTTATTTTTAACTTTCGATATTCAGTTTTATGTGTTCCTACAATACACAAAAATATATTTATGTATTCCTGTAACACACAAAATCATAAAACAACCTAAAAAATTCTCTTCTTTAACAAAATTATTTTTTCTCTTTATTAATTACATATACCCTATTATTACTTGTTTTTTTTACTATCTTGATCTTTTTGTTATTTTGTGTGTTGATCTAATACACAAAACAGTTATTTAAGTATTACAGAAAAACACAAAATCATGTATTCCCTTTTAGTCATGCCTTTTTCAGTCTGTGATTTTGTCTATCACGTGAACACACAAATCGATCAGTTTGACCGGAAGGAAAAAAATGAATTTGTGTGTTACTGTAATACACAAATATCTGTTTTGTGTATTATAGCAACACACAAAAACAAAAAAGGGTTGGACAAAAAGCTAATACGCCAAGATAGTTAAAAACGAGTACAAATATTGTATATGTGACTAATAAAAAACGATTTTGTTAAAGAAAAGAAAGCTTTAGATTGATTTTATAATTTTGTGTGTTACAGGAATACATATATTTTGTGTATTGTAGGAACACATAAAATAACTGCATATGCCCTATTTTTTCTCTTTATTAATTGCATATACCCTATTTTTACTATCTTGGTGTATTATCTTTTTGTCCAACCTCTTTTTGTTATTTTGTGTGTTGATCAAATACACGAAACAGTTATTTGTTTATTACAACAACACACAAAATCATGTACCCCATTTTAGTTAGTGATTGTGTGTATCACATTAACACACAAACCGATCTGTTTGACTGAAAGAGAAAAAATAATTTTGTGTGTTACTGTAATACACAAATGACTGTTTTATGTATTGCAACAAGACACAAAATAACAAAAAAGGGTTGGAAAAAAGTTAATACTTCAAGATAGTTAAAAACAAATACAAATATTGTATGTGACTAATAAAGAGAAAAACAATTTTGTTAAAGAATAGAATGTTTTAGATTGGTTTTATAATTTTATGTGTTACAGGAATACATAAATATATTTTTGAGTATTGCGGGAACACATAAAACTGAATATCGAAATTTAAAAATAAAATAAATCATAATAAATCAAAAAAAATCTCTGATGTAGATATATACTTGTCCCGTCAAAAAATACAAATTTTTAATTTTTCTGATTTTTTGGATTTAATTATGATTTTTTATATAAAAAAAATCACGGACACGCGCGTGCCGTGGAATTTGGAAAATATTTTTTTGTGTGTTATAGCAACACATACAATGGATTACCGGAATTAAAAAATTTAATAATTTAAAATAAATAAATAAATTTAAAAAAATCAAAAAAATCATAGACGTAAATATTAATTTGTCTCGTCCAAAAATGTAATTATTTTTATTTTTACGATTTTTTTTAAGAATTAGTTATGAATTTTTTTTAAAAAATTCACGGAGGTGCGCGTGTGATGGAATTAGTTGGTGGTGATTGATGGTGACGAAACTAGTCGGTGGTGGTTATGGGTGAAGGTGGTGGTCAACGGAGAATAATGGTGGTGATAGTGGTAGGTGAGGGTGGTGGTAGTGATGGGGATGAGTGGTGGTGGTGGTTGGGGGTGGGTGGTGGTACTAGAGGTGGGGGTAAGTGGTGGTGAAGAAAATAAATAAATAAATATTATATAATAAATGGTGAAAATAATAAAAATTAAATGATATATATAATTAAATTAATAATTAATAGATTTATAGGTATTTTTGTAATTTTATAATTTTTTGTTATTAATTAAAAATTAACTTAAAATTATAGTTAATTGAGTTTTTTGAGACATCTTATTAGCTTTTATTCCATTTAACCTCTAATAAGAATAAAATAGGAAGATGAGATCTTTGGGTATTCAGAAGAGGTTTCTAAAACCTCTATGGGTGAAATCTCTATTTATAAACAAATTTTTTTTTACTCACTATTATAGTAGTATTTTTGTTATCCCCTAAATAGATATAACCATCTATTTTTACCTTAAAAGATCACCTACCCTCAAAATAATATTAATATGTTGTTTTTTATAGTAAAACAAATTAACAAGTTTTTGCAATGATTAGATTAGATACATTCCAATAACGGAATGGAAGAAGAGAATTATAGAAGAAGAAGGAGAAGATTCAAGAGATTAGAAGGAAGATTATTTATCTTTTTACATCTGTTCTTGTTTACATTCTATTACAATATATAATACAATTTACATAACGGTAATAAACCGTTCAACTATTCTACTTTCAAATACAAATCAATATTCTATTCCCGTCTAACATAATATTTTCTAAACCTAATCTAAACCTAATCCTAAGTCATAACATAATCCTAAGTCATAACATTGTCATACCCTATTTCAAGAACCTTGCCCTCAAGGTTCTGTTAATAAAAACATAGTTGAAGTGATACTAACATACCAATTGGGATACTATCAAATTTTCAATAATCCTTTGTTTCTTACCATGAATTTGTATCATACAAAAGCAGATACAATGGAAATATCACTGACAAAATAATTGTTCTCTGAATCTGAAATAAAATATATTGGCCGCCATTTGCACAAACATTTTGTAAGAAGATATCATTTCCAAATGATGGATTTCCAATAAAATTAAGATCATCTCCTGTTTCATTCATCGAATCCTTGTTTATGTGGCAAATCAACTTATCCCCACCAACAGTAGAAATCATATCTGAGTATTTTACATCAAATTGTGATTGCTCATTAACAATAATATCCTTTGGCATGTGAATATTTGAGACATGGAGTTCGTGATCTGAATTTTCTATAATAACCGTGTCTACATCACGCTTCTGTGGCCTAAATTTAAATTTCAAACAATGAATAAATTGTATCCAACTTTGAAATGGAAAAATCTTGTGCATTTGTTTAAACCAATTTAATGCAGGACCATCCATGTGAAGATATGCCAGATCTAATCGTCCATTATCATCTATTTTTGAATGAAATGAAAAGAAATGATTTGCTTTAGTAATCCATTCAATTGGATCAGTACCATTAAAACGAGGAAAAGTAAGATGAACAATTTCATGTAAATTCTTGAGTATGATATCCATGGGTTGAAACCTGGTGTGATCAATTTCATGTAAAATTGATGTTGGATCTCCAGATGTGTTCGTGCCCTCGTTGTGATTAAGTGATTGTTGCACACGTGCATCCATTGTATTAAGTTTTACCGTAATATCTGATATGGCATCTGAAAATTGTGTGGTTAGAGAAGAGATTTGTTCTTGTATATGTTTGATCGCTGCATCTATTGTTTGAATACGTGTTCCATCAGCCATGGTTCAATTCAATGAAAGCACCAATGCAATGATTTGATTAGATACATTCCAATAACGGAATGGAAGAAGAGAATTATAGAAGAAGAAGGAGAAGATTCAAGACATTAGAAGAAAGTTTATTTATCTTTTTACATCTGTTCTTGTTTACATTCTATTACAATATATAATACAATTTACATAACGGTAATAAACCGTTCAACTATTCTACTTTCAAATACAAATCAATATTCTACTCCCGCCTAACATAATATTTTCTAAACCTAATCTAAACCTAATCCTAAGTCATAACATAATCCTAAGTCATAACAGTTTTATTACTTTTTAAAAAAAATATTATATAAAAATATGGATTTAATTTTTGATATATACTGTAGTCGTTATTGACTTAATTTTTTTACACTACTTTATATTATGTGATAATTATATTTATTTATTATAGAGATAAATTATTTTTAAATTTTTGATAATATTTAATTAAAAAAGATTATACATGATTAAAATATAATATACAATTTTATAACATTATATTAGTATAGTTATATTTTTAATAAAATTGTAAGTTTAAGACAAATATAATTTTTATTTATGTAAAAATAAAGTGTTATATGTTAAAAAAAAAATTAAAAAAATACCTTATTACTTTATACGTAAAAAGGATTCATATATTAAAAAAAATCATAAATGTGATGTTTAAACTTTATAAAGCTGTCAAAAAAAAAAAAACTTCATAATATTACTTTATATTGCCCATCACTAATTTAAATTCCCAAATATGATTTCACAATTTAACTAAATAAAATCTTTTTATAGTGTTAGTGAGTTGTTGTTAATTATTTATACATACTATTCCTACTATTATTAAGGGGCTTGTTTAAATTTTTGTCTAGAACCTTCAAATTTATTGAACTGGTTCTAATATTTTGTTATTGTCTTTATCCTAGTGAATAGTTTAGCTTGATACTTCTGAGGTTGAATCCGTCGTAATTTTGTTTGATATTCCTGAACTCTACAAGTAGAAATAGATGATGCAATATTTATGTTTTGAACGATTTGGGTTCAGGGACTTAGTTACTAGATTTTGTTTGCAATTAACGAATATTGTATCATTTTATACGTATTTATGTGACACTGAACAAGTTGATAGTTGTTAATTGTATTTCTTAGTTTTCCTTTATTTGTTATTCAATATTACTGCAGTAGAACTTTTTTCTTTCTTTACCAAATAAAACATGTTTGAAAGTGAATTAACAGTAATCATGGAGCTTCTTTTACATTTAGATTAATTTTTTTTACATTTAGAAAATTTTATTTGTTGAATGTATGTGATAAGAGTAACTTGGGGAATACTCGTAAAATTTTAGGTGTCACAATGGAGCTAATACTATAGTAATCCAACTTGATTTTTAGTGAAGAATTAAGTATGAGAAAATGGGTTTCCTCTCTAGAAGAGAGAAAAAATTAGGCGGTGAGGTTTTCTTTTGAATTTTCTTTCACTAAACATGGTTACAATGGTACTTTTTTTTTCTTGTTTTAATGGTTGTTATTAGGGTTGCAAATGAACCGATACTCTCACCAAGGGCTCGAGTTTGAGTTCGTTAAGGGTTTGTTTGAGTTCGGCTCGTTAGTTAAAGAAGCCAAGCTCAAGCTTTAAATTCAGGCTCGTTTACTAAACGAGACAAACTCAAACCTATATAAGCTCGATTCGTTAAGCTCGTGAATAGTTTGGTAAGAGTTCTTTAAGAGCTGGTAATAGGCTTGGTTGATATATTTAATTAAAAATTATATATGTATACATGCAAAAAGTCAAAACTACGTAAAACTTTTGTATTATGTAATTAATCATAACTAAAATATTTTATATCTAATAAGTAATTTTTTTTATATCTAATAAATATATTACTAGTATCTAGGGCTACAAATGAACCAATACTCTCACCAAGGGCTCGAGTTTGAGTTCGCTAAGGGCTTGTTTGAGTTCGGCTCGTTAGTTAACAAACCAAGCTAAAGCTTGGTTCGGCTCGTTTCATTTCAAGCTCAAACCATGCTCAAGCTCACTAATATATTAGCAAACAAACTCAAGAAAGCTAAAGTTTGGCTCGGTTTGGTTCGTTTGCAGCCCTAGTTGTTATGATAGTTAGTCATACTATCATCGATATATTTGGTGATATCTTTTGATTTCTTCCATGGATAAACATGTTTAGGCTCGGTTTTTAAGTTGTTGTATTATTAATAATCAAGGTTAATACAAGCTATTTTCTACCAAATGCGAGATGAAAGATGATTCTCTGCAACTGGACTTGCATAGATGAAGTTCAGATGGGAATGATTCGTAAGTTTTGGCTTATGGTGGAGGAAGTTGGGAATCAGTTTTTGGATGGGATTATGAAGTTTATCGGCTGCTACAATCGAGCTGTTACAGGAGATAGAATGACAGGGGAATTTGATTTTTTTGGGTGGTATGTGATGTATGCACAAGGATGGTGGTGATGGAGGTGTTTGACATCAGATGGGAAGGATGGGCGTGTGAAGCGGATATCGGTTGGTATAGGAAAGCAGAAGTGATGGACATCCGCTGGAATTATAATGGTTATGGAAGAAGGGGAACAGTGGGACGGTGGTATATTATGAGGATGATGGCAGCGCGGAAGTGGTGTCTGACGTCAAGGCTTAGGTAGTTACACTTGAGGTCTTTAAGTTAATGTGAGGTTTGGGTGTCGATGGTCAGACTGGGGTTTTTGCATAAAACTTGGACAAACGGTACAACAATTAAGGGTGGGGTGGAGAAGATGATTCAGGAGTGGGGTTTTGGGTCGCTTTTTGGTCTTTTAGCTTTGGGTTAGAGCCTGTTTTGTGGGTTATATACAAACAATAGGGAACTTGAGGTGCTGGTTTTTTTTGGAAGGTATGAACTAATAATGAACATGAACTGGATATTTGGTCCAACTTGGCTATATATATATATATATATATATATATATATATATATATATATATATATATATATATATATAGAGAGAGAGAGAGAGAGAGAGAGAGAGAGAGAGAGTGTTTTGATTAAGGTTATGGCATTCTTTGGAGGTGTTACCATAATTATATATATTATTGCTCAAATGGCTAGAACGGGAGATGTGAAATAGAAGACTAAGAGACATTTGGTGTATTAGGGATTCATCAGGTCAGGGAAAATGTTATTGTTATGGTTTGAGTGCATATTGCTAAACTAGATTTTCAGAAGCATGTTTCTTAGTGTGACGCCAAGATTGTAATGTGTACGGTGAATGGAACTTGTGGTGTTTTGGTGTTGGTTGAGGATAGAAAAATGTATGCCACGGTTAAGGTATATGGTTGGTTCGGTCAGGAGAGGGTACTGAGATTGTGTTCTTAATGATATGTTCAATCTCAGTAGTCGTCCACTTGCTTGGTCTTTTATGGTCCAAATCCAATTTATGGGTATGATGGAGGATTTATGGTGTTTTACATTGGTGCAGGTCACAACTGTAATGTTAATCGTAATTATGTACCTATGTATGGTCCTGGGCTTTGCATCCCTGTTGGTGTCCCTGTTGACTGTTCAATGACCACAGATTTGAGGAGGTGGACTAGTTATCGGGATGAAAATTTAGTTAGAGGAAAATACCTGATTTTGTGTTCGGGGTATGTTTAGGTATCTGGTGTCTCTTTAATCATATAAGGTTTGAAAATAGTTACTATTGTGTTGGTATATGTATTAACAAAAATATTTTACTAAAATAATAGTTGCCACAGTGAATTACTTGAGTTGAATTGGGGCTGTAAATGAGCCGAGCCGAATACTAGATGTACATGCTTGTTTGTTTAATTTCTCGAGCTGAGCCGAGCTCAAATTTAAACGAGCCGGGTCGATCCGAGCTCAATTTTTAACGAGCCGAGCTCGAGCTTCTAGTGATCCAAATCAGAAATGTTAGAACTTGTTTGTTTAACTTATAAATTAGACTTCTTTTTGGAGTCGAGCATGAGTTTCTCATGAACAATTAGTTTTTTATGGTTGAAATAGGACTTTCATGAACGGTTGGTATATGATGGAGTGTGTGGTATGAAAATATGAAACATAACATTAATGAAAAAATAAATGTCTAACGATATTAAAAATATCTAATGTGATATTGAAGGATTATTAATATATTAATACATAGATAATATATAATTTTATTATTTTTATAATTATAAACGAGCTCGAGCAGGGTCGTTTATTTATCGAGCTTAAAATGAAGCTTGAGCTTGTTTATATGCGAGTCGATCTCGAACGAACTTTTTCCCTTGCCGAACTCGAGCTGCTCGCGAGCGGCTTGGTTTCTTTACAGCCCTAAAGTTGAATGATAAATTTGTTTTGTGATGTATAACGTAATTCAAAATTATAATCTTCACTTGAAATAAAATGGCTAAACCCTTATAATTAATCATAGTGCTTACATTTTTTTTTAAATCATAGTGCTTACCGCTTCTCCAATTAAATTTAAAATAGTACATCTGCATCGCTTTTTTCTTCATTATTATATTAAAATTACGGTGTTCTAGCTAAATGGAAACGAGGTTATCCCAATTTAGGATATTGTTTGCCATGGCTGGGCCATGCCATTAGGCGAGTAGAGTGGTAGAGGAAGACATGGATCTTGCACTGCTGTAGCTTACAAAGATGAGTGTCAACACAACTGTTCATGTATACTACTCAACATTACATCCAGATCTGTATATTTATTCCATTACTTCATGAGAAATTATGTAATTTATTATGAAAAAAGAAATGATTCAAAACTTCTTCTAACAAAGAACAAAATCAATTGTCTTTCTTCAAGTCACTTTAGCCCTCTGCAAGATAACAAACCTCCTCCTACTAACTCCACCAACATGTTCACTTAGTTTAGCTAAATGTGTCATCCTCCTTTTAGTAGATTCCGAAGGTCCCAACACCTTTGCCTGTTTCACCTCAAACGCATCATCCTCAACAAGCTCTAACCTCTTGTCTGAAGGGCTCTCTACACCCGAAATCTTGATAATCTCCTTCAATGTCTCCACCACTTGACTCATCTTTGGTCGATCTCTTGCGTTTTTCGACAAGCAACTATCAGCAAGCTTTGCAGTTTTTCGTGCCGCTTCAAGAGAGAATTGATTATCAAGTCTCGAATCAATAACAATCCTAAATTTCCGACTATCAATAGGATATTGTTTTACCCAATCCAACAGTTTTTGTTCCACTCTCGGTTTGTCTCGTTCTAGCGATCGTCTACCCGTTATAATCTCGTATAGTACAATTCCAAAACTCCACACATCACTCTTAGCCGTTAGATGTCCTGTTTCCATGTAATCCGGTGCTGCATATCCATATGTTCCCACAACCTAATCATATGATAATTAGTCAAAAACATACATCAATGTGACATCACAAATCAGAATACTCACCGCAGTTGAAACGTGAGTATGACCAGCGGTAGGCCCTTCTCTAGCAAGCCCGAAATCCGAAAGCTTTGGCTTGAAATCTTGGTCTAATAACACATTAGATGACTTAAAATCTCGATATATCACTTGAACTTCTACTTCTTCGTGTAAATACGCTAATCCTTCAGCTGCTCCTAATACGATTTGCAGTCTTCTTAACCATGATAGAGTTGGATAAGTTTTGTCAAAAAGATGATCTTCCAAACTTTGATTAGGCATGTACTCATAAACGAGCAGCCTTTGAATCCCTCGTTCACCATCTGCAGCACAGTATCCAATGAGCTTTACAAGATATGGGTGTACTAATACACCAAGAAATTGCACCTCTGCAACCCATTGTTTATGACCCTGCACATAAACGTATTACCTCTGTTAAAATGTGCGTTTCGGGAAAGATAAATAGCAGAATTAATTATGATCATTACCTGAAAGCCATCTGTATTTAGTTTTTTTATTGCAACAACAATAGGGTTGCCTTTGGTATCAACAGGCTTAATTGTACCTTTGTATACATTCCCAAAGCCGCCTTCTCCGATTTTGAGGGACCTACTAAAGTCATTAGTCGCTTGTTTAAGCTCTGAATACGTAAAAACTCTGAGGCTATTTTCTTTCTCTTCATACAAATCCGTGATACCACGACCACGAGGGGATGTGACGGAACATGATGATTTAGTCACCCTCTCGGCTGCGGATATGTCTGAATTGTACTTGTCATTTAATATTGGTAGAGATCTTTGTTCCCTACTTCTATATCGTCCCTTAAAGTAATAAAAACACTTCATTTTCTTGATTTCTTCTTACCTAATAAAGCTTAATGAAGATTCATATTACCAATTCCACTCCAGGGAGGTCATTGAAATCCTATATGCACAAATAAAATGAAAAAATTGATCAAATTCATGTTTTAAAAAGTACTAGCAAACTACCATGTGTTACAAATTCCAAATATAGCAAATATATATATCTCTATGTTAGTACTTCAAAGTTGGAAACTCATCTATGGGAGGAGTAGAATTGCAATATCAATTTAAAATGTACTGATGTGTTTGTTGCATATTAAAATGTGGGGGCATATTTGTTTATTCACATAGCACAGGGACCAATGGTGCAAATAAACCTTTGAGAATTACTCGGATAAAAATATGGCATGTGAAAGTGAAAGTTGAAGAAAGAAAAGTATTTCCCAAAGAATAATCAAAAGGAAGAGAAATTTAATTAATCATCAATAAATGGAAAAACATGCATTTTCATATTTAGAAATTCTTACGAAGTCTCTTATATATATATATATATGATTAATCCTAGTTTGGATTCGCCTGACGGCAAGCTCAGTGTTCTTCTTACCAGTTTTTTTTTTAAATCAAATTCTTCTTACCAGTTGTATATATATGGTCTTCTTGCTATTGTTCAAAACTGTGGATGAGTTATATAGATATATAGAGGGAGAAAATGAGGAGGAAAAGAAAATGACATTTTGAACTATAAGGACGATACTGTTAGAGAGAAGAGAAGAACTTGCGAGTTGAGATTGAATGAGCTTCTTTGCTTTGTCTATGCATATATATGGCATTGTATCCTTATCATGCAACTTACAATATTGTTGTGGTTGTAGGTTTTTTTTCTGGTATGGACAGATGTAAGCAGTGCATTGGTTATTATAACATCGTCCAAAAGGTTAGACTTAAATCTTCCAAAAGACAAGACGAGTCATGAGTCATGACAAGAACCGGTTTAGGTGTAACCCAAACCTAGCAAGGTTAGCGTTAACAGGGGCGGAGCCATGCCCATGGTAAGGGGGTCCATGGCCCCCTGAATTTTTGTAAATTTTTTTTTATAACTATCTCTTAAGAAAAAAAAAAAAAAAGTTTATAAGTAAATAATGCTTAAATATTTCAAATACCTTCATTTGGCCTCCCTTAACTTTTGAAAGTTAATTTTATTTAGCTTTAAATTATTTTATTTATTGGATTTTTTTATTTTTTATAACAAAATATATGTTATTTTGTATTAAAAAAAAAACTTATAGCATAATTAATTAGAAAAATCAATATCGAGACTTATATTGTAATATTTACACAATATAGGGACTTTTAGAGCAATTTCTCCTAATATAGGGACCTATTTTGCAATTTTTGCATGATATTTAGACTTAATAGTACAAATAATAGCGGAAATTTTTTTTCGGGGCCGTTGCCCCCGAACCCCCTTGGCCTCCCCTTACAAATATTCCTGGCTCCGCCCCTGAGCGTTAAGGGGGTTTGTTTACACTTAATAAGTTTTTAATCTAGTTTATTAAATTATTATATTAATAAAATTGTGTTTTTTTTATATAATGCGTGTTCGGGCTAACTTTCGCACACCACGACTAATTCTATGGAAAATATACACGCCTTCCTTTATATATTACTAAGTTAATCAGAACTAGGTTACCCATGTTTAGGGATTCAAATCTGTATATCTTGCTTTACTTTTTTTAAAAAGTTAAAGAAATAACGAAGTAAGGAAATTTATTTCGTAGATAAGAAACAGGCTTTAACTTCAATGATTAAAATTGTTTGTTTTTGTGACATGTTTTGGTGGCCCAAAGGAAAGTCATACTCCATAAATAAAGGTATGAGATTTTGTTAGGTATTTGTCAAGTTATTATTTTTAAATAATTGTTCTGTCTTTCTATTAAAAAATGACGGTAGTTATTGGAGGAAAACATATTTTGTCCAACCCAAAACAAAAAAACTTATGCGTCCAAAAAAAAAAGAAAAGCAAAAAACTTATAATTTTCTTTTAAAATTCATATACGTAATTAGAGTAAAATTTTCATTTAATATTGGATGGTCCAATATTTATATCTCACTCATCGATTAATATAACATACCACTATGTTATTAGATTAATAGATTAGTTACTTTTGTAAGTTTAAAACATAAGGTATGTGTATAAATTTAATTGGTGTAGATCTAATACTGGATGAAAGAATTTTCCACGTAATTATTAGTTTTGACGTGTCGATTATCAGTTTTGACGTATCGACTTGTACCTTTTCTGATAAAACAGGTTTTGTTTTCGGGTGATCTTTGATGATTTATTTTCATTAGTTACGGTGCAAATTAACATGAAAATTCGCATCCACATTTGTAGGATTAAGGAAGTATAGTTTTTAATGAAGATTTAGTAGATTACTGTCCCCCCTCCCTCCCCCTCCCTGATGTATATTGAATCGATCACTTGAAACTTAAAAGGAATACAAATGGATCTTATCAAAGCATTTTCCATATTTCAATGCCAAAATCCATACTTTATTATTATTATTGTAAACTTTAAACATGGGCCGGGCCAATCCCAATATATTTTGTCGAGATCGCCCAATCTTTCTTGTATGGAGATACATAAGATTTTGTCAAAAAAGAAAAAAAAAAAGAGAGAGAGATACATAAGATTATGATAAATGTAAATTTGTACCCAAATTAATTTTTTATAGAAAGAGTAAAGGTAAATTTTTTATCTTATATGAAATAATAATTTTTCATTAATAAAAAGAAGTTGATGTTTAATAAATTTTGCAGCCTTATCCACTATCATGTAAAAGGCAATGTCTTTTTTAAAGAATAATAAGTTAGAAAAAGTTTCTCGAAACTCAAAATCTGAGTTATAACTTCTCATAATTCAAGCGACTCTTTTTATAGGGAAAAAAAGGAAAAAATAAAATGAATGGTGTCTTTCATGAGAAATACTTGGGTGGTTTCATACTACACGTGGGGCCGTAGTTTAGGTATTATAATACTCTTATTTTGTTCCCAAGAAAGAGAGACTTCCCTAACGTAAATAGTACTAGTATTTAAAATATTTTAAAACTTCAATCCTATTATATCATTCTTTGTAAAAAATTTAGCAATTCAATTTTTTATTTATTATCTTCTCATATAAATTAAAGTAAACTAGTAAAGATAAAATTAAAGAAACAAATAATTCAATAGATAAAAGTATTATAAGAATAAAAAATAAACAATTCAATATTTGAATATATTTATAATCTTATGGTCAAAAAAATATATGTGTCGTAATGAATATACAATTTAGACTAAGGTATAGAATACACTCATACAATCGGAAAAATCCAAAACAAAATATCATTTTCATTATATTCACCCTTATTACCGGCAAACGGTTCTTTAAGACCTCATCTAGTAGAAGAGGACAAATCAAAAATCTCAATTGGGATAATTGAATTCGTAATCGTTATTATGAAATACTACATTTAAAATTAATAATAATTTACGACATAATTGTATTCTCCTATGATATATTCATATTTTTACACTATAGGTTCATATACTATTCAAAAATTGTAAAAAACTTCTCTATAGATCCTTATATTATTTTAATATTGTACTATAATTCTCAATATAAATTATTTAATTATTTATCTTTTGTAAAATACAGTATAACATTAACATATAATTCATTAAGAAAAAATAAGATATTATATATAAATAAAATAATTATAAGTTTAATAAATTAAAATGTTAAGAGTTAGGAGTGCCAAATATATTTTTTTTTTAAATTTAAAAGGTAAATTGACTTATAATTAATTTTTCTTGTAAAGACTGGGAAGGCCATGGCACCCCTTAAGTTGTACATAACTCCACCCTGCCTTTGATATAGTTTTATGTTATAATTGAAATTTTCAGTATGTAGGTTGCCAAATATATTATAGAAGAATATTATTTTGTTGTAAACAGGAGTGATTCTAAATTTGAGTCGAGAAAGGCTATTATTTAGTATTTAGTAAAATTAATATATAAATTTTAAGTTGAGGAGGGCTAATTTTACAGTTAAGGGACTATAATTTTTTATTCATATTTTTACATTTTTTTTTTAAAATAAATAAATTATATTGGTATCTCATAGGATAGAGTGGGTTGCAGCCCAACTCCACCGTACCCCAAATCCGCCCCTGTATGTAAACTACTATGAATTTTAGATGTAGTATTTCATAATAACGAATATAAATTCAATTATCGCAATCGAGATCTTTTGATTTGTCTCGTCTATTGAGTAAGATTTTAAAGAACCGTTTACTACTAATAAGTTTGAATACAATAAAAATAATAATTTGCTATTGATTTTTTTAAGTGTATGAGTGTGTATGAGTGTATTTAGTCTAAGTTGTATATTTATTACGATATAGATATTTTTTGACCTAAAAATCATAAATATATTTAAATATTAAATTGTTTATTTTTATTTTTATAATTACTTTTGTTTATTAATTTTTTTGTTAATTTATCTTTGCTAGTTTCCTTTACACTATTGCTAATTGGTATGAGAAGATGATGATAAAAAAAAAATTGACATGACAAATGATGATATAGCATAATTGAAGTTTTAAATATTTAAAATATTATAATAGATAGTATAATTTACGTTCGTTGGAGAGTAATGTGTTTCTCTTTCTTGGTTGGTAACAAAATAATGGTATTATAATACCTAAACCATGGCCCCACGTGTAGTGTAGACACTACCCAAGTATTTCCCGTCTTTCATGGGCAAAAAAATGATGGTTTGGGTGAAAGGAAATTCATTCTAACTTGAGGTGTTTCTTGTACATTAATCCTTAAAATAAAGGTGAATGGCATACAAGATCTTGTAGACTAGATTTTTGTCCTATAAAAACTAGTGGGAACTTAATTTTTTAAATATACATCGACCAAATACTAAAATACTCTTATATAATAAAAAAAAATTGTTGAGTGTTGTCACTGTTCATCTCCGGCTACCAACATTCATCGCCACTAGTGGTGTACTCAGTGATTTTAAAAATATAGAGTATCAGAAAAAAAAATAGAGTATCGGAAAAAAATATAGAATATCGAAATTAAAACAGTGAGTATCGAAATAAAACACAAAGTAATAATTTAAAAAATACAGAGTAATCCATACAAAATACAAAGTAATCCATGAAAGTAATAAAGTACTCTTATATAAATATAGAGTATTATTCAAAAAACAAGGAGTATTACTAAAAAATTATTTAAATTTCAAAAAGCGGCAGCTATTCAAAAAAAAAAGTACAGCTAATACACGCACAAAAATAAAAAATATCTGAGCATTCGAACAGCTCGAAGCTCCATTCTTTAAGCACTAAAAAAGCACTGCTGGATGTCTTTGAACGGAGGTCGAAGCTCTATTTTCGAGCAGCTGCTGTCTCTTCAAACAAACGGAGCTCACGAACTTCTGAAGGCGAGCTTCTCACGCACAACAGAGCTTCACATATATGAAATTGTTGCGGAAATAAACTCAAGCGAGCTGTTCTTCACTCCAGCGTCGGAACTTCGAGTTTTCAACCTATAAATAATAAGTAGCGAACCGGATCGAGCAAGATGGATTCGAACCAGCTGCGAACCAGATCGACCAAGCTGGTCTTCAAGTCTTATGGTTGTTGCTCGGATTCGAACTAGCAAGATGGATTTCAGCATAGCTACGAACGGCGAGGCTGCGATGGCTTGGAGGTCATCTCTCTTAGCTTGATCGAGATATGAAGTTCGCCATGGCTATTGTAGCCACTCGCATGAGTCTTCTCCAAGATCCAAGCGGGTTTCTTGTGCACAGGAGAGGAGCTTCAAGCGGCGGGAAAGATACAAGCGGCGGCGGAGGGTGGACCATGGGAGCTCCGTCGAGTTTCATTGTGAAATTATGGAGGGAATAAGAGAGAGAGGAAAAATGTGAGAGGAGAGAGGAAATAGTGTGTGGGTTAGCTAGGAAAGTGGAAGAGAGGAGAGAGAGTAGCGCTTAGAAATAAAATAAGTAGTATATATGGGAAATAAAATACAAAAAGGGGTAAAAATATAATTGCATTTTTGGATTATAGTGCAAAATATTATTTGAACTCTTTCGTAAGAAGAGAAGATAACTTAGATTGGGAAATGGTATAAGGGGGTATCTTCAAGACCCGTTGGGTGAAAATTTCTTAAAATAATAATTATTAGATGAGTCAATTATTGAAAAAAATATCCTCAAACTATTTATTACTAAAAACTTTTAAAAACTAATATTTAAGTTAAGAAAAAATATAATATTCTTGGTTTCTTTCAACTTATGTAATCTACAATGATAGAAGGGTCAAATATTTATAGGTAATATATGACTTTTAATTATGATATAATAATTGACTCATGAAGACAAAAATAGAAAAGGTTTATAAGCGTTTACGGCACCCACTAAATACTATTATTTATAATACTCTTCGTTGGATCTCCGTCTATTATTATTTATGTCTTGTTACACCTTGTCAAGAGAAACCTTGTGGGATAAAAATTCGGTCGAAGGAAAAATAGCACATATACATAAAAATAATCATTTTGAAACACTATCTTGTTAAAACCTTGCCAAGAAAAATTCAATGGGATAAAACTTGGACGAAAGAAAAAAAAAAGTACAATGTCTTTTTCACACTTACCCTGATGTTGGCAAGGGATCTCTGAATTTTTGCATTCCAATATTGTGGGCTAACTTCATGAATGTTGTGGTTGGCAATGATTTCGTAAAGAAATCTGCAAAATTGTTATATGATTGTATTTATCGAATATCAATATTCTCGTTCTTTTATAACTCGTGTGTGTAGAAAAACTTTGGTGAAATATGTTATGTTATGTCGCATTTAATGTAGCCATTTGAATTACGCACAATATTATCTGCATACAATACTATTGTCATATTTTTTACTGAGGTTAACTCACACATCTCTCAAATATGTTGAAATATGAATGTTAACCATACACATTCACGACTTGTTTCATGTAGTGTCAATATTTCAAAATGATTAGATGAAGTACAATTAAAGTTTGTTTCACAGATCTTCATGATATCGCAACACCACCACAAGTAAAAACTTAACCACTTTGAGATCTACCTTTATGAGGGTCTAAAAGATAATCATCATCAACATAACCTACTATTTTTTGTTTATAATCTTTTGAGCAAAAAAATCTCATATAAGTTATTCCACGAAGATAATGCAGGACATGTTTAATTCCACTTCGATGACTTATTGTTGGTTCTGAGGTATACCTCGCCAACAGGTTAACTGGGGTTCGTTTGTGAAGGTGTCATAAAATAATTGACTATTGAGATATCACCCCCCCCCCCCGGGCAAGTGTACGAGTTGGTAATAAGTAAGTGTGTATGATCGTTCTTCATAGAAAATATGAGGTTAACTAATATTGTGTTTTTATAAAGCGTTGAGAATCCAGTTGCAATTACGAAAGGACAAAAAGTAAAAGTATAATATTCTCTTTGGTTTTTAAGATTAAAAAACTAAAGTACGATAAAGGTAAACTAATTATAACTAATATAAAAATGTTACTAAACGAGGAGAATACAATATAAATATAATTGTTGGTAATCAACAGTAAAGTTCATATCCATGATTGCATCTTTGATCGGTAGTATTGTTTTGCTCGACTATTCTCAATCTTGTGACCTCTCCTTGACCTACAAAAGATGCATAACAAAAACAAGACACATTACACATCTTTCTCGTTAGTGTTGACCTCTTCTCTTCAATGTATTTCCGTGGTGATGTAACTCATTCCAGTGCCGAAATATTTTTGTTTTGCTCGACTATTCTCAATCTTGTGACCTCGCCTTGACCTACAAAAGATGCATAACAAAAACAAGACACATTACACATCTTTCTCGTTAGTGTTGACCTCTTCTCTTCAATGTATTTCCGTGGTGATGTAACTCATTCCTGTGCCGAAATATTTTATTTTTGTCTTCATGTATACTTGTTATTTCTACTTTGCTTATCATTTTTGTATTCAAATTCCAGAATGTAGGAAGAATGTATAACAATTTGCTTTGCTTGTCATTTTTGTTGTCAAATATTCTGGAAGAATGTAAAAAAAATTTGCTTTGCTTGTCATTTTTGTTTTCCAAATAGGGAAAATGACCCAAAAAATCAAAATAATATTATTTTCAGCCCAATAACATCAATGACAAAATTTCTGCCCAATAACATCATTAACTAAATTTTGTCCTTGATGGGAATCGTCCTTGACGGGAATTGTCCTTGACGGGAATCGTCCTTGATGGGAATCGTCCTTGACAGGAATCGTCCTTGATGGGAATCGTCCTTGACGGGAATCGTCCTTGACGGGTAAACATGTAATCTTATAATAGTAAGTTAATGGATGATTCTTTGGGGCAAGTATAATATTATTTTGATTTTTTGGGTCATTGACCCTTTCAAATATTCCAGAATATAGGAAGAATGTAAAAGATGCTTGCTTTCGAAACATATATGTTCCGTCGTGTTCTGCTGTTTTCAAGCATTCCCTAACGGCCTGTAATTAATGTATTCATACATTCTTTCCATTTGTTGGAACATTGATATTCCAAATAGTCTTTCATCTCCAATATATATGTAGAATCACATAACTTTCTTTTGAGTATAATGCTTTAAAGGTCATGCCACACTATTTTCACAACCAGTGTCCATAAGCAAGATTATCAGTTGTTGAAACTTAAATTTATTACCACCTCAAATTAAGGCAGATAACTTATCACCATTTTTGTCAAAATTAAGTTGGAATACTCTAAAAATGATGAATCAAACTAGCACAAGTATATATACCATACATTCTACTCTCTAAAAATTCCATTAGAAAAAGACAACAAAATATAGCAGAGAAGATAAAAATAAAATAAATATACATATAATAAGAATTAAAGGCCTCAAAGTGTAAAATGAGGAATAATGTGGGATAAAGAAAAGAAGAGAAAGCTTGTATATAACAGCTAAGTCACGGAGGGATAACATAAATATTAGTTTATATATCTGCCAAAGGAAAGGCCTACAAAAGCTAAACATCAACTTTCCCTACTACCATACCATAACCAAACACACCATTTTCTTTTTCTTATATAATAAACTTATCTAATCTCAATGGTTTGTTAGAACGTGGAGGACGAAATATCTCTAACGGCATATTAAAGCTTCTACGTATCTGAGTGAATACAGAATCTCCGTTTTCAGATTGTATCGTCTCCAAAACAGTTCCAAGAAGTTCAGCTCCAAGCCCAATTTCAACTAAGCGCCCTTGTTCTTCACCACCTTCAAGTATCAATTTCCCTATTTCAGACAATGAAATCATGTTTTCTGATACCATTTTAGCAATCATTCGTCCCAGATATTCAGCTGCTCTTGGAGCATCGTTTACAGCATCCTCAATTGTCATTAGAACAGTTTCAAATCTGTAAAACCAATAGAATTATGAAGAGAATCAAACCAAGATATATATGTAAGGGAGAAGTTTTTACTAGTTACGTACCCCTTTATGAGTTGATCATGATTGATGATACTATCTTGAGATTTAGTGAGATTGAGTAGAAGTTTAGCCAAAAGATCCCTTTCCATGTCCTTCCTCTCAAAAGAATCTGTTACCCAGAGGGAAATCATACATGGATAAAAGCTAGGGGAATTCAACTCTTTCACGCATAAAACTACTTCTTTCTCATCTTTCGCACTGCAACAAGTATAAACAAACACATCATCAGAATATTAAATATATATTTAGCAAATAACATCACATATCTCCCTTCATTAGGGTACTGATAACTGTCAAAACTCTCACTTTCCTTTCTAAGAAGATCTGTGAAATAAGGAATACAACTATCAAGTTTCCTATTCTCAGAGGAATTAAGGCATAAGATAAACAAAGAGGACGGGGACATGAATCAACCATTTGAGTTGTGGGTCCCAAAGTAACTACAATATCTTCTGTGTTATTAGTCTAAAAGTTCTATTTTATCCTTTTTTGTGAACAGTCACATTCTAGGAATATAAGACTAAGAAGAAAAAAACAGCTAAAGAAAAATGTTACCCCACTGACTCCGCTATTTATTTCTTCACCTACCTTTATTTCACTTTGCCTGTACACTCAAGGGTGACTAGGGACTATATAGAAATATAAACATTCAATATTTCCTGAAGAGTCCACATAAAATTCCATATCACAAAGTCCACAAAATATGTGCACCAGCTAAAAAGTGCACTTGAATTGATTATCTGATGTGCTTACTGTTTACTGTAGATATGAAATCAATTATTTACTATGAACATTTTTCTTGAAACCCCTCCCTACAGTCCCAAGCTCATAAACATATTTTCAGATAAACTCCTAAATAATCACCTACTATAGGACATTAAAATGTATATATATATAAATACACTCTTAATAACATCTACATAAACATATGCCTGAGTAATGTATATACAGATGACATACTTCTGTTAACATAAACATACCCACAAACTTGCCAAAATTACAAGTACATTTCTATTTAGTTTAAAGTAAGTAAAGATAAGGAGCGTACCTGTAGAATTCTTTAATTGCACCTAAAGACATTTCTTCCAAGCGTTCATCAGATAAAGGAACAGTCGGAGGCAACGTGGGACCCACTCCAGCTCCAAGACCTCTAGCAGGAGGAGGTGAAGCAGGTGGAGGTCTATCAAAGCTTCTGTTATCTCTGTTACCATAATTCACATTCCCCCCTTGGTAAGATCCAGATGGAGTAGCCACCCATTCTGGATTGTATCTAGGCATCATATTATTATTATTATTATTATCCTCTCTATTAGGACCATAAGGACTCCTTTCTGGAGTAGCACCATATCCATTTAATCCAGCTGGCATTCTTCTAGGGTCTACTACAGGAGGTGATAATAATACATCATTAGGTGAAGATGGACGTCCTCTATAAGACATACCCCTACCAAGACCACCTTGAGGACCAAGTGTAATAGATTCCTCAACAAGGCCCCTCTGAGGCAATGGCCTATTATCAACAATATGTCGTCTTTGCTGCTGCTGCTGCTGCTGAGGTGTTTGTAAACCGCGGGGCCCACCATACTGAGAAATAGGAGAACCCAACATATTGTTGTTGTTCCCTCTCGTAGGTGTAAAATCCATCTGTGGACCCCCTCTTCTACCTGAATTATTCATACTAGGAGAACGTGAAACCCTATTAGCTTGCGCTTGCCTTTCTTGAGCAGCATCTCTATGAACTTCATCAATCTTTTTCGGACCTTCCACTTTCCTCCTCTGCTGCCATTTATTCTTCCTCAAATCAATAGAATCTAGTAACATAAACCTAACCCTAGAAGAAAGATCCATATTAGTAGATAAACTCCCCATCATATCAAAATACGCATCCATAAACTCCTTCGCTTTGTAATGATCAATCATCTCACCAATCGTACTCATCAATTTACACAACGCTTCAATATCTTCTTCATCAGGAACTTGACCAGGACCACCCAACAATTTCTTAATACACTCATGCATAATTCTCTCAGTCAACATTCTTTTCTTGTATAACTCTCCAATAAGTCTAATATTACCCAACATTCTTCTTCGTGCACGTAATCTCTTTTCTTCACGTTCCTCATCAGATTGTTTAACTTCACCTTCCTCATCAGCTTTATTAGCTTCCTCTTGTTCTCTTTCACCTCTCTCAAATTCCTCTTGACACTTATTCAAAAGCAATCTCTTAAACGTAATCTTTTCATCTCCCACGCTCAAATCAGGTAACTCAGAAGCAAGGTGTTGACAAAAATCAGCATACATCTCGCAAAAATGTGGCTCAGTAAGAGCTTTATCAAATATTTGCGAGATAACACCAGTGAGAGTAATAACATTGTCGATATTAACTTGTTTAACTTGTTCGAATAGTTTTTCGAAATTCTGAGGGGTAAGCTTGTTAAGAATTCCTTTCAATTGTCTCTGTTTAGCTTCTTCCTCGTCTGATGCTTTACCGATTTGATACTTCCTCTCAGCCTTATGCATCATCTGAGAAGGAGGCTGAGGAGAATTCATAATACCCTTTTGATAACCGGTCCCACGGGCCCACCTATCAGATTCCGAATTATTTCTTTGCGTAAACTGAGGAGGACCAAGGTGTTGTTGAATCATCGCCCCTGGATGTGGATGTGGAGTCCTTAGAACACCATAGTTGTTACCTTGACCAGGTCGATTAATTATAGGATTATTATGATTATGATTATTATTATTGTTATTATTATATCCAATATCCATCCCCATAACTGGATTAATTCCGTTTCCACGGCGATGCCCTCCACTTGTAGGCCTAGGGTATGATGACTCATTCGGAACCATAACAATATCATATAATTCAGATGAAATATGAAACCCGTCTGGAAGATCATTACATTGCTCTGCAAATTTCAGTAGAAAATCTTTGGAATACTTTTTATCTGTTAATCCCTCGTCATTTTTCACCTCCTGTTTCTGAG
Organism: Nemophila menziesii; assembly: GCA_029959085.1. Classification (NCBI taxonomy): domain Eukaryota; kingdom Viridiplantae; phylum Streptophyta; class Magnoliopsida; order Boraginales; family Hydrophyllaceae; genus Nemophila; species Nemophila menziesii. Next base: position 30,763,687 of record JARWIR010000007.1, on the reverse strand, counting down.
GTGGGTCCAGCTTTGGAGTTAAACTATCAGCAGCATCTTCCCAATCATCATCTGGCTCAGGTTTATTCTCACTTGGTATAATCTCTTGTGGGACCACCATATCAGGATTATTTGAAGAGTTGAGTGTGCTATTATTTTCATCATTATCTCCAGAAGTGGGAGTTTCGTTTTTCTCTTCGGGACCCTTATATGCCATATAAAGATCAGAAGCTGTACCAGCAGCATTTGCTTTCTTGAATAATTCTTTTCTCTTCTTTTTCCCTCTAGGTGCTGCTGCAGTATTATTATTATTATTATTATTATTCACTGTAGTAACATTTGCCTCTATCTCAGATTTCTCATTCACACTTGATGATTCAGAGATTATTGATGACTCAGATATTAAGTCAGTTTCCTCTTCAATTTGTGTTGTATTATCTCCATCAAGATTTGGATCCAATGTAGAAGTCTTATCATCTTGAGGAGATAAATCAATCACTGATGAACTAGAAATAGACTTCTCATTCTCATCTACAGTTTCCATAATTGCTGCCTTATCTTCAATTTGTTCACCACCTATCGAAGATTCAACAGATAAAACTTCTTGAGATGCCACATCACCTTGCTTTTCCGGTACTATTTCAGACTTTAATTCTTTCGCTTCTGCATCTTTAACACCCAAACTTTTCGATAACTCAGTCTTTGAACCTGGGGTCTCTGATAAGCCAGTTGATTCTTGACCACTCTCATTAACCTCTTTAGTTAGCGCCGAATCACTTATTTTAGCATCTACTTTTGTTATTTCTAAAGGCTTTGAATCTCCACCAACCTGCATATAATCGAGCAAAAAGTATAATAAGTTTCCACAGCTACCATATTATGCACTCTGCAACTAACAATCAACAAACAATACCTGATCGGTCTTTTTTCCATCTTTAACAGCTTCAGACTCACCAATTTGTTGTTGTTTTTTGGGTGAAACAGTATCATCAATAGTAACAGCAGAACGAGTCACCAAAGTAGATGGTAACACTTTACCAGCTTTAGACTGTTCGATAGAACTCTGAGATTGAACAGAACTTGCACTTTTTTCCCCATGAGACCCACCAGCTGGAGTTATTGTGACCTGTAATTGCATGAACATCCAAATTTATCAAGAACTGAATCGAAAATGAGAAAGATTCATCAATAACTGCACTAAGTACACTGACCTGATTATTTGACCTTGGTGGCTGTGGAGTAATACTGATGGGACGAAAAGCTGGAGCTGGAGCTGGAGTAAAACTCGAAGTGGAATTATATGAAGGGTTATAAAAGTTAGGTTGATGATGTGGAAACGATTGAACAGGTGGTTGCATATGAGGATTTGACCTTGGACCAGATGAAGCATCGAATCTCAATTCTTCGTTAGTATCTGGATGAGTAATTTTAACTTTACGAGGACCAGTCCCTCCTAATTGATGCTGTTGAGGAGCAAATGGTGGTCTCATATTCCCAAGGTGATGCATTTGATGACCCATTGGAGGTGAATAATTCATGCCCTGACCTTGATGTATCATTGTGTGAGGGTGATGTTGATAATTTGGAACAAATACAGGTTGTGACATTGGTGGATTTTGCATAGGCATACCCATATGCATTGGTAATGCCATTGGCATTGCTTGGGATTGTATTTGTGGGTTCGATACACCAAAAGGAGCTTGATGGTAAGGTATTTGCATAGGTATTGCTCCAGGTATAGGGTTAGTGTTTGTGTTAGGGTTAGGGATAGGATTAGGGTGTATTGAAGGTTTCGGGTTTTGATGCATGCTTGAAACTTGACCTTCCCTTTTCAACTTTGAATGAACTTCTTCTTTTTTCGGTACTTGATAAGGAACCGAAGGTGCAGGTAAATTAGCTGGTGCTTTAGAAGAACTTTGATGCTGAGCCTGCAATATAAAGTTTAATTTAAATACAGTTACTCCCCGTTAAATATACTCGTGAATAACAAACCTGATCACGCTTTTGTTCATCAATATTGGGTGGGGCTGAGTTTGTACGAGCAGGTACCTATAAATCATAATGGAAAAATGGGAAAATGGGAAAATTCTATTACTATGAAAAGGAACAAAAGTATAAGAGTCTAGTCAAAACTTACATGAACTCCATTGAATGTACCGGGAGTTACTGAGCCAAACTGGAGAGGAAATTGCCCTTGCCCTGGTCCTGGAATTTAGCATCAATCACAATCATATAAGAGTAAAATTTCATTGTAAAGAAGAGATAATTCATCAGATCAAAATACCCTTTGGAGGAGTTTCAGAAGTTGGAGGCTTTGGAACACCTCGTGTGGTTTTCGAAGCTGAAACATCACTTGAATTAACAGCTGAAGCAAAACTGGGCTTAACCGCTGAAGCAAAACTGGGCTTAACTGGAGGAGCAGTTGTAGTAGCTACAGGTGTAGCTGATGATACCACTACAAAAAAAAAACACAAAATTAAACACCCAATTAAACAAATAGCATACAAAACAACAAATTTTATAGATAGCTAGATAAATATATTCCGCAAAGAAAAAAAGAAGCTATTTTTAGCACATACCAGGTGATGGGTGTTGTATACGAGCACCATTCTGTACTATATCAGCCATGGTTTGATTATTTGTAGCAACAGGACCACTTGCCCTATATTGTCCTCCTCCTGGTGCATTACTGTTGTTGTATTTCTTGGAACTGTCACCAAAAAGAAAGGAAACCACGGTTAAGTATTAACAAAAATAGAAAGCTTTAAACATAAACCCTAGTTTTCGACTAATTATACAACCCGAACAAAGATCATGAAAATTAATAAATTATTAACCCGTCGCAATATTACAAAAATGGAAACCCTAATTTGTTGCTTTACCTTCGGGATTGATTTGAGGGGAAAGAAGGGGCGGAGGCACCGGTACCAGCACTGCCAGCGCCGCCCTTTCCTCCACCGCCGCCCGGTACGCTGCTTCGCTGCTGATAAGAACTGGATCGACCGGTTTTCTTATACTGACCAGACTCCGTCCTTTCAGGTCGTGATTGATTATGGGACATATATACAAATTCGAAATGCCCAAACCTGATATTTAGCTTCTGATTATCTGCAGATCCACCGATCAATACAAAAGGAAAATTAATTAATGAATCATGTATATCACATTAAGATAATTAAAAAATAAAAAAGTAATTATTTAAGTAAAATCATTTCAAATTAAAAAAAGGTATAATATTTGGCTGACCTGTTAAGAGTGATGAGTGAAAATTAGGGTTTTAATGCGAGAGGGGAATGGCGGGAAGCATATAGATAGTGATAGATAAAGAGGAAGAAGAAAGAAGGAGATAGATAGTACTTGTGTTTGTGTATCTGTGTTTGTGTGTGTCTGGTTTCGTTGGAAATGAAAATAAAAATGGAAATATACGGAAATGCTCTATAAATATTTGTTTTAATTATACTCCATGCGTAGGTGTGTGTATATGTGTGTTTTATTGATGATGTAATGTGGCTTTTTCTTTCTATATTAATTTTGTTTTATAGTCAACGAATTTATTTAATTAATTTGTGAATGTTTTCTTTTAAGTAGGAGATTTTATTGATCTTCAGATATTACAAGATCAAGATCAAGATCAAGATCAAGATCAAGATCAATATTATGTTATTGGTTAGAATAATCATGTAATCACCAAAAAGTTTTCAAATTAAATACTCTACGTATAAAAAATGAGACGGTAACATAAAAACAAATAAAAAATTATAATGAACAAAAAATAGTCTAAAAACTAAAAAATTACAAAATAACTTTGTTACTTAAACCAAGTATTAATCGAACAACTCCAATAAAGTATAGTTTATTAATAAAGATAAAAGGTATAGTTGTAGTGACTTCCTTTTTTATGGGTGAAGTTTTGAGTTTCGCAAGAAATGGATCTTTGAAATGAATGATACCAGCTTACTTTGGTAATTCACGATGTAAAAGGCTAATTATTTACACCACCTGTGGGGTTTTGGGCAACCGTCGCGAAATTTATTTATTTATAGTAGTAGGCTAATAATTAAGTTAGGGAAGATTTAAGTTGGGGATTGAAATCTATTTTTATTAAGGTCTTTTACCTTAAAAAAATCGCACAGATTTTTTACTACATCACGGTACTAGGATGGGCAAACTACCCCTCCATCCACCTCTGAATAAGTAAAAAAGACACTAGGGTGGTGATTTGACATTTTCAACATCCTTCTAAATGGTTGCATAAATAAGCATAAGGATTGAACACCAAACATTAAGCGAAAAACCACAGTAAAAACTACCTAAAATAATATTTAAGACTTGTAGTGATGAAAATCACCACCAATCCATCATACTTGACAATAAAGTAGATTTTGGTATCAAAGAATTGATAGGTGAAAAGTTGTTCAACCAACAAATACCATAAAAACATGGTAAAAAACACCAATGTCGAATATAGCAACCATTATTAAAGCATCAATTTCGAATATGCCAATGAAACCTTATCCAAATTGTTAGAAAAATTATTGCAGATAAGAGGCAAAAATAAGAAATGAGAGACGAACGAACTAATGATATACGTGAAAATCTTTAAAAGAGAAAAATCACGAACAGGAAAGAAAATTTCACTATTTAAGAATGATTATAAAGAAAAATCTAATGGTTATTGTCAATTGAATTGGGTTAACCAATTACATATACAAAACATCATTTTTAAGGTAACTAGAGATATTGGTGTTGATAAATAGGTGAGTCAAGTCTTGTAGGAATTTGAACTATAAACTTTAATACAGTTGGTAAAAAATAAGATCTCATGACTAAAAGATTTTAGATTTGAATTTTATTAGAGTTAAAATGACTTTAAATTCAAAATATTTTTCCCATATTTTAAAATAATATTCAAAAAATATTTGAAATACAAGAAAATAAAAATCACATATAGATTCAGATTTTAAAACAAAAACTTAAAACCATGAACATAATTGTGTTTGGTTCACCGTGATATTCTAAGATACTATGTTATCATTGTTATTTTTTTTTTAAATAATTTATAAGAACTATTTTAAACTTAAAATTATTTTGATTCTAATAAAATTTAATTTTAGAATTTTTTGATTTTGCGGGATACAGTAACCATTGTCCTTGATGTTGTTATTATTTGCTATTATCCAAAGACAATGAGCAAATTGATAAAGATATTACATATAGAATACCTCATACACGGTGACAAATATTAATTACAAAGAAGGAATTTTAATATAAGGTGAAGGAGTCTTTGCTTCTTGGTTAAGATATTCCGTATGTACGCTATGTATGGAGTTGATATCAAGTGTGATACTTAATTGGGAATATATTAAATTTATCACTTTTGACAAAGTCTAACTTTTAAATTAAAATTTGACAACATATATTCTTCAAATGCAATGGTGCTACGGTTTCAATGGACATTGGGTTGAAAGATAGATATTAATTTATAGAGAAAATTCTGTTTTTAGAATATTATTTAGGGTAAAGCCTTTGTATGGCTCTTTAATTTTGCCCAAAGTGCAAGAACCGCCTCCGATCTTCATTTTTACCCTTTTACGCCCCTGATGAACACTTTTTGTAACACTGTTAGCCCTTTTTTCATTTTTCTGTTAGTTGACCGTTAGTCAACGCCATTTGGCGACATGTCACCGCCACCTCATCGCCACGTCACCCCCAACCGTCTTCGTCATCATCGTCCCTAACTTTAAATAAAAAAAATCCTTTGAATGCTTCAAACCTTCAACAATGGAGGAAAAATAAAAATAAAAATAATCTTACTACCTTATCCTTTCAAGCTTCTCAAGATAATGATTGTCCCAAGCTTGAAGCTTTATGATCTTTATATTGCGAAGAACTTCTGAAGCTGCTTTAATTCTCTCGTCCTTCATATCCACATTAAATCTGTGATTCTTTGAACATCCACACCCATGTAGTTGATTATCTCCCCACTGGTTTGGGTTTGGCGTGATTTGCTCGATAAAACAAGACCTTTTTGATAAATGCGAGATATCATTGCAAATCTTAATTGAAGGCCTAGCTGACGAGCTCCAAATATCCACTGCCTCTGTGTTATCGTCTCAACCATTTTTGCACCAAGAAAGGCAAAGATTAACATATATCCACTTGCTAAGCTTCGACCCTTCTTCTTCCTAAGGAAACTAACAAAGTCATCGATGAGGTACGGTCCCACATAAGATGCTACCGCACTTATAACAGCAAAAACAACATTTATAGCTGCTTTTTTCTTTGCGAAAACGTAAATTGCCTTATAGATAGAGTTTCTCGTAGGAGTTCCATTTATAATTAGGCATTCATCGAATGAGCGAGAGACGAAGGAAGCTGAGTCATTGACGTGAACATGTGGGACCTCATCTTGGTTGAGGGGTTTCTTGATCCTGATCTCAAATAATCGGTTCAGCCAAGAGAAGGTAATTAATTGAAAGAAAGAGCTTTTCCATATGGAGATTCGTCCATATTGGCTCCTGGATTCATATGGAAGGTAGTAAGATTTTTTTTTCCTCCATCGTTGAAGGTTTGAAGCATTCAAATGTTTTTTTTTTAAGTTAGGGACGATGATGACGAAGACGGTTGGGGGTGACGTGGCACTGAGGTGGCGGTGACATGGCGCCATGTGGCGTTGACTAACGGTCAATTACCAGAAAAATGAAAAAGGGCTAATGGTGTCACAAAAAGTGTTCATCAGGGGCGTAAAAGGGTAACAATGAAGATCAGGGGCGATCCTTGCACTTTGGGCAAAGTTAAAGGGCCATACGAGGGCTTTACCCTATTATTTATGGCCTAAAACTATTTAGGAGATCAAAATCACAGTGGGAGACGATGTTATATCTTCTTGACAAAATGTGTTTCGCAACAACTACAGAAACTTTTGATATTTTCCTTCAGATGTTTCTTGCTACAGGTGGTCAAAAGGCTGTTAATTTCCTGAAGAATCTCTCAAAAGAGAAATTCGTAAATGCCCATTTCAAGGGTAAACAGTATGGAGAGACGACATCTAATGCAGCTGAGTCCTTCAACAAATAAATCAAGGCTACAGGGAGGTGCCCGTTATTGAGTTAATCGACGCAATTCATGTTCTCCTTATGTAGCAGATGTATGACATGTCTATGGAGGCTGTCTCTTGGACAACTGTCCTATATCCCAAGGCAACTGCCGTTTACGAAATAAAGTTTGATTACGCGCGCGCGTGGTTTGTTTTGCGATCCAGCGATTCATCCTTTGAAGTTCTCTCCGATCCTAATATGGTGGTTGACATTGTCGATCATACGTGCTCGTGTGGTAAATGGCAGGTTAAAGGGTTCCCATGTATACATGTCGTAGCTTCTATCGAGATTGCTTCACCTAGGCTTCCATATCTATTCATCGAAAAATTTTGGCACGTGGCAAGTTTCCGTTCAACATACACCAGGAACATACCAGCGCTGACTACATTCCTAACACAAACCGAGGTCGTAGGCGACATGGTTGTGAACCCACCGGCTTATAAAGCTCAGCCTGGCAGACCCAAGAAGAAAAGGTTCCCATTCGAAGGAGAGCGTGCAGATTCATCACAACGCCGAACGTGTAGCAACTGTCACACATATGCCTACCACAACCGCTCTACCTGTCCTAAACCTCGTTAATTTATCGTTCTTCATGCTTTCATTTTGTTGTTTTCATCCATCAATAAGTGTATACTAGTGCACACACCTTTATTATCTTGTACTACAAGAGACAAATTCATCTGCTTTTCCATCTATCAATAACAATTCGTTTTACTTTATTTATATTTAGTTGATAAAACTTGCCAATTTTATCTTTGTAACTTTTTATGTACCATCACTTTTAACAGATTACCCATCAAAATAACAAATACAACACACTCTCGTTTAGTTCACAAAAAATGCAACCCATCACTTTGAACAGACACATCAACATAATTACAAAGATTACCCACCCACTAATATCTGTGTAACTTTTCATGTACCATCACTTTTAATAGACAACCTATCAAAATAACTAAGACAGCCCTAATCGACTCTATGCGTGCAACTAGATGAAAGATTCATTTTATTAATTCCTTTTCCTTGTGAATATCCCTGAGAGACTAATCTTGCTTTGTTCTCAACAACTTAACCTTCCTCATTTATCTTGTTTTGGAAAACCATTTTGTACCAATAATGTTATGATCCTTTTGAAGAGGTAATAAGTCTTATATGTCACTTCTCTCAACTTATTTCAGTTCCTCTTATAACCTAAATATTCACTTAAAATTTTGTTAATATCTATTGTTCTAGTTGACATAGAAACAAAATTCGGCAACTAAACATTGTACTCTACGTAAAAAATCTAGTATTCTATATGGACCTCAAGTATTTAACTGATTTATCAAATATTGAAAGTCCAAATCTTATAAGATAGATTATAGTCATGCCGAATAAATGCGACTACATGATTTTTTGGGTATAAATTAGGTAATTACAGTATTGTTATGACCACAAATTATGAGGTGAGGTTTGGGTCAAGAATTATAGTAATTTGGCCAATTTTCTCTAAAATTCTTATAAATAAGAGAGAAAGGTCGCTACTTTTTTTTAAGGTCATATATTTATTCACTTGAAATAAGGTAGGCAAAGTTCAAATCTCTTAAGATCGGGATCACAACTTTAGGAGTAAGATCAATTGGAAAGTCAACCTTTTTAGTTGGGTTGTATTATGTACAAAGATCATTCAGTTAAGGAATTTTTTTTGGCACCCTACCTTAAGGCGGGGTACTTGCGTTGTACTTCCCCTCTTCCTTCTCACATGGGTCTCAAAATTTTAAGCCCCTTCTTATGTTGTATGTATGATCCTATTTTCAGTTTTCGCGACGTTAGTTTATGTGATTCCTGAACAACTTATGTGAATTTTATAGTCATTAAAGGAGTCCTTATAATTTCTTAAATATATGAATTTTACGCTTCTTTAATAAATTATAGAGTAATCCCAATAATTCATATTAGATTCATTGTTCAAGACTTAGAAAGACTTAAATGTTAGGATTACTAGTTTATTTGTTTTGCATGTTTAAGGGTATTATAATTAATCTGGTTTTAATTATATGCTATATTTTGTTGGACAAATGGGATTCTACCCAAGTGTTGACCATGTTTACGATGATAGTTGGTGATTTAATTTAAAGAAATGATTCAGATATTGATACGTTTATTTCAATTGTAAAGATTAACGTAATATATTCACTTGGTTAAAATCATTTGAAACTGAATGAGAAACCGAGTCATGTAATTTGGAGAAATTAAAAGAAAAAAAATTAAATATGTGTGTTATTTTATTTATCATTTCTTTTAATTATAAAGCAAAGGAAAAGAAATGCTAGTGGTGTAGTTCAAACCTGGGCAACCGACCTATTTGGCTTTTGGGCCTTAGGCTCATACCATCTGGACCGGTCAAGCTTTGTGTTTATTAGTAAACTTTGTATCTTTTAATTAATACACCGTATCTTCAAATGAAAAATCACAACTCTTTGTCAAACCATCTTTTCCTCTTCTATAAATAGTTGACCAACTCAACCAGTTTCATCATTCAGTTTTTCAAAGCATTAAACATTAAAATTATAAGAGAGATAGAAAGAAGCAACATTTTTAAGTTTGTTGAAATTCTTAAGAATTCGTGCGTCAGATTATTTTGAATAGTTTTGTCGTTGTATCCTGGAGGTTGAAGTCAATAAACGTAAAAACCGGTACATGGCCTAAATACCTTAAAGACGTCGGATCCAATCCGGGCCTCGACAAGTAAAGTTATTTATTTATTTACATTTATTTTATTTTTGCATTAGTTTTTATATTGTTTTACTGGTTTGTACAAATAAAACACAACATATTCAATGGTTGAAATCATGATTAACATGTTTAATTTGGTATATTTATTGCTTAAAAATTGGGTTTCTTAGAAAAGTTGTGGTTTTTATGAGTATATGATTTTTTAAAATTTCAAAACTCCTTTGATGACTTCGCTATCTATTTTTCAGAATTTTTTGGACACCGTGGTGGAGGTTTAGAGTTGAGTCTTACATGTAAAGTTAGAATGTAGACAATTTTATCTCCCCTAGTAATTATAGTAAGATCCATGGCCAAAGGCGATGGTGAGATTTTTGAAAGGCATCCCTATAGGGGCCACCGTGCCTATGCAAGAGGGACGCAAATTTCTGGCAGTGAGACTCATTTTATGCGGGTCATTTTTGGCTAGGGATAGTGAATTGTATGTAGCACCACCTAGGCTGAAATGAGCCTAAAATTTATCAGATTTTACTACGTAAAATTGCTACTTTACAAACAAAAAAAATAGGAAAAATTGAGATAGATGGGCACGAGAAGTGATCACGCTTGGAAACATATGGTGCGTGTGAAGTATGCATCAAACTGTCCCAGTGGGGTACTTTGTATGACCCATATCTCTTTTGGCTGTAAGATCTGATAATATTTTTTAAAGGCCATTAGACAACATGCTATTTTTTTAATTATATGTAAGATTTTAGTTGTACCTATAGTCACACATATCTCTTCTCGCTGACATCCCATTTGGGTATTCTTGATTCTCAGCCTGACTATCTAAATGATGGATTACGTTACCCATAAATAATTATCCGTCAAAGGATTCCCTTTGGTTCAGCGATCTAAATTTGAAGGTCTCGGAGTTTGGGATCTTTCTCACGATGCACTTAGTACTTATTTGGTGATTATATATCTTTTATATTCCTTTATGATGGTAGTTGTTTCATTCTTATCTACTAGATGAATTTGGAAATCACTATTTTTAACCCTTAAAGTTAGGATGGGCAAGTGTTTAGTTTATCTAATTCTCGGACATCGTACAATGTATCTATGAAGCAACTAGAATAATATATGAGAGGTTCTCCATTTTTCTAATAAGATCTCAACATAGATGAATTCACTCTTCATAGGTTGTGGGTAGAAAACCTATCCTGTAATTTATCTGGTGGACGGGAGGGAGTTTTGGTGGTGTATATGACTAATTTTGAGAACCACTATTGTGCTCTGAATGAGAAAGGTAAGGGGAAGACACGACAATATACGAAGATCGAACTGGTTAGAAGCTCCATATGTCTTCCATACATATTAATATGTTGGTACGTTCCCATGTTCCTTTAAAGACTGGGAAAATGGGGGCTTATACATGTGAGGAAAGTGAATATTAAATATGTTCCATGTAAAGGGGACTAGTTGGTTAATGTAGGATTCCATTCGTCGCGACATGTACCATGTTAACTGCCTTGGATCCTATTCATATCTTTATTCCTTTAAAGACTTATTTGTGTCACATAGATATTCTGAGGGGAATCTTATCTCTCATATAAAGGTAGGAACAAAATCTTATGACTAGGTATCGAGAAATAGTCTTCTACCTCAAGGGATTCAGGTTTTGTGTTGCCTTGGGTTGTCAAAACTGTTGTAAAGCCTGTTGTACTAAAAATGTTGTAAATACTCAGCTAGTCCAAGACTTATCGGGTATTTAGTTTATTCTTCTTGGGGTTTATGGGTGTTGTTTGACACATGCATCCCTGGCTAGAAAATTGATTCACGCCCACCACCTGGATTTGGTAGTCCTATAGTTTCAAAAGGGGTATAAAGACGGAAGATTTATCTTTGTATTCTCATGGTCCTGTTCTACCACTATTTTAATTTCCTCAGAGCCTTTCCTTTCTTCCTCTATGTTTATTCATGTGGTCACTCAATGTGTGTTTTTATGGAAAACTATATCTTTCCGACATTTGACCACTGAGTTGACAATGATTAATCATAGGAGTTTGTTGACTCGTTGGTTAACTTGATTTTCCCTGTTTGCTTGGGTATGAGTTATGCTAGTATTTTTCTGATAGTCCTAAGTCTATTACCTGCTACCTAAAAATGAAGGGTTACAAGCTGAAGAGAGGGACTCCTTCCGATGGAACTTCGATGGTCAAATTAGTACCAATAGAGAAATTTATTAAAAACCGTTAACTCAAGAAAATAATGTGTAACTTTTCTGTTTGGAAAGCACATGTATTTATATGTGTTTTAGGCATGTAAAGGAATAAAATGCTTTTTTCGTATTTGGGAAATGCCACCGACGATCGTTTACCATTTAACCATTGTAAGGGTTTGTATGTATTGAGTTGTGGTAATTTATAATGAATATACGTCGGGACCATTTAAGTCGAGAGATTTATTAGTCGTATAGACCCATATCTAGTGCTCTTGTGCTATTCGTCCGATAAACTTTTTTGTGTATATCAAGATGCGAGTAAAGAAATAAAGATTAAAAATATACTCCCATCGTCCCTAAATTTTACTTCACATAAATATTTGTTCACTTTAAAAAATTAAGATATTTTTTATTTTTTTATAACTATATTAAATTATTAAAATTTTATATTTAAAATAAATATTTAAATTATCAAATATATTTCATTAAAGATATTATTATAAATATTATGTTAAAATATTGTTGTTTTACTTTAGATGGTACTAAAAATAGTGTGTTACATGAGAGGTCTAAAAGACCGGAAAGATAAACTTCCTACAAATTATAATCTAAGAGCACTTTAGGTATGGTCCAACCATACCGATCCTTGACTAAGTACCGCCAAAGTCCCTCCGGAGAGTCCCTATACGGAGTCGGTCTTTCCGCGTTGTTAGCTCCATATTTTGCCATCCAGTCTGCGTAAATGTTCGATGGTACTAAAATTTAGGTACAAGAAGAGTATATGATAATAATATAGTCTTTTAAAAATCACAACGTGGAGATAATAAAAATAAATGTTGGACCTAACGATGAGTTAAAAATATAGTTCAATAACTATATATAGGATTTTTTAAGTTTTCTATCAAAACAAAAAGTTACCTGTTGAGAGACTATTTAAAAAGGAATTTCATGCAATTACTACCTTACAAACTATCATCAATGTATACGATAGTGATGTCACATCTACCCTGAAATTATTATTAGGTAAGTGGTGATTAATTTAACTTTCTCAAACTTAGGCTTATAGGAAGAATACAACTCCAGAATTGTAGTATGATGTTTGACACTGAATAAATGTAGAACAAGTTAGTTTTATGTATTTTGTTCTTTAGTCCTTATTTATCATCTCAAACCGGAATAAATTATTATCATAAATCACACAATTAATTCTTTGTTGCGCATCAAACTAGTTTTCTACGTTGATTGGCCCCAAATATAGTAGTTTCGTAAACGTAATTTATTGCTTTATTAATTTTTAGTCTGGTTGTGAATTAGTTATTTGGGATGGATATTGGTTCCTCCCAAGGTAAATGGAAAAAGAAAAATCACCTTGCATTCAAAAGTGTCGCATTGTTTATAAATTACTCAAATAGTTGATTCTAAGATTTTTCCAAAATGTGACCACTCCCAAAGCATTAAGATCAATTTATAAAATCGATATCACATTAATGCTTTACACTAAAGGTTTATCATTTCATAATTTTTGATTTTTTAATTCTTTTTTTAAATTAATAAAGACATGAAATGAGAATGAGAGATAACAAATACCCCACCCCGACTTAAAATAGAATCGTGTCCCCACGATCTAAAAAGACATTAAATTGCAAAAATAGCAATAAAGAAATAAAATCTATCTCAAATAAAATGACAATAACGAGAGTGTAAAGGAAACGTCCCTTGCGAGAATCGTTCAATCCCAAGTTAGGGGTTGACGTTCTCGATCCATCTTGAGTGAGGTGGGAGAATAAGTCACACTTGATTCGATGGAGCCTTGTCCAGGAGTTGGCTTATCGCCTCAACGATAAGCCTTCCCAAAGAAACTCTCGGGATCAGTGATATTGTTTTCCCTTGATTCTCGAACAACCACAAATCTTTCCTGATACCCATATCTTTCGGATCCCTCCTCGTCTTCACGTTATCTTTGTTAATTTTTCTATCTAAACAACCCATTGTATCGAACAGACTATCACACACATTCTTCTCACAATGCGTAACATCAATGTTATATTTCAACAAATTTTCTGACCAATATTGTAAATGATAAAAAATACTCTTTTTCTTCCAATTAAACTCATGAGAACCTGGTTTCTTTTTCATCTTGCCACCACCGGGAAAAACAATAGGCAACTCATCTAACTACGTCTAAATATCATCGGGACTATGTTTTCTAGGCGGGCCTTATTCTCGTTTTTAATGTACGAAGATACGTCTTTCCTAAGATGATGCCTAGTAGGTAACCACCGTCTGTGATCAATAAAATCAACCTCTTATTCACCTTCATCGATGTAGTATGCATTCTGGGCATGCTAAGTAACCTTGACCCGACCATCCTAAAGTGTACGATCTAGCCGGGTAATCATTAATCGTGAACAAAAAAAAATCATTCGAAAATCCCCCCTTCATATGTGCTTCGTATGTAAGGATCCATCTGCTCACAATATTTCCAACTCATCTATAACAGGATGGAGAAATACATTCATATCTTTTCCAAGTGAACGGGGAGCCAAAATCAACAAAGTAAGTATAAATGTGGATTCTTTCATGCATAAGAAAAGCAACAAGTTGTAGACTATCAATATAACCGGTCACATGCTATATGAGTTGTTTTGTATGGAGAACGGATGAAACCCATCAATGCCCAAAACAAGGTGTACATTTCGTGGTTTACTAGCAAAGTCGAGTTTCCTCTCGTCAAACATTTTTCAACTAGTACCATCAACTGGATGACGCAACACATCTTCATATGTGTTATATTCTGCATGGTGCCAAATCATATTTTTGGCGGTGTGCCTCAAAGCATATATATTCTCTGCAACCTTGGCGCAATCGGAAAATAACACATTTTCTTATATGACACTTTTTTCCCCTTCTTCGGATCCCACCTTGATTCACCACATACTAGACACTTGTCTAGTTTTTCATTCTCTTTATAATATAAAACACACATTGATCGTGACGTATCTCATGCCCAAACTTTTCAGCTTTATGTTGCATTACTCACACGAAGAAGGTAAAAGTATGATCTTCTGGCAAAACTCGACACAACAACTGAAGAAATTCGATAAAAGAGGTCTATGTCCACTTATTATTCACTTTGACATGCATTGACTTGGCTATGAAATTCAAGAAACCCATCGTAGTAGAACTGGTGTACAACTCTGCCTCCATTTCTTCGAACAACGCGTCAAAACACCCATAACGTCGTCTAGTAAGATTCTAGTCACCCATCTTGGTGTCACCAGAGTGGCCCCTAACTTCACTAGTGAGTCTCAAATCATCTAACACATTCAACATTTCATCATCTACGATTGGGTTATTCACGGCGTTTACTCCTTCTTCCCCGCGTTTTGTCCAAACTTCATACGATGGACAGAACCCTTATTTATAAAGATTCGCTTTAACATCGTGAATATGAAATTTTTTATTATTGAAACAATAATAACACAGACAATTTTTTTACCGGATATATCCATGTGTTCTTTCGCAAAATTAATAAAATCTCTCACACCCGACAAATAATACCTCATAACAATTTATTTCATTTAATCCAACTCTTGTCTATAACCTAATCCATTATCTAAATTTAGTTAAACATTTAGTTATAATTATAATCAAATAAAAATAATTAAGCAAAGTTAAAAAACAACAATTATATCCAAAAAAATATACATTATAACACCTAAAGTACACTAACTAATACACATTGCATTTATATAATCAAAGCATAATACAACAATTACTTAATTTAAACAGAAAATAAAAAAGATTAAATATTTGAAAATACCTAGTTTGAAGAATCGATGGATTGTTTTGATTGAAAGTGGAACCCACACATGTACGATGTGGTAGAAAAGTTCTGTTAATGATGGGGCCGATACAAGTTGCAGATTGGGAAAAAACGGGAGCATTTATGAACAGGTTTTCTTTTAGGGTAAATATCACCATCAATGGTGTTCTGCCCGTTGGCAGCTATATACTCGTCGCTCATTAGCAAGGACATTTGTCCTTGCTAAAACCCTAATATGTTATCGTAAATGATATTCAATGGCGAGGACAAAAACTTCGTCGCGGAAGAGAAACATAATGGCGAGAACGGAAACAATTTTTATTTTTTTTCTTCTTCGAAAAAAATATACACATACGCGAGGACAAGTTATCCTCGCTAATATCTTTCTTCAGAAATGATGGTATCTTTTGCAAGGACACGTATGTCGTCGCTAAAGGTATGGTCGCGAATGGCCACACGTATAGTAGTGTAATTTGTGTGGTATTTTGTGTAATATATAATTCAAGTGTGAAGTCATATTGTAATGCTTTGTTCTATGCGTATGGTGTTTAGGTGTATTTGGTATTTTGGTCCGTGTGTTATGGGAGGGCCTTTGTGAGAATCTTGTTGAGAATTTTTCTCAAATAATAAGAATATATATATATATATATATATATATATATATATACTAGCTATGAACCCGTGCCTGAAGGCACTCTAACAATATTAATTTAGAAAAAAAATATAACACGTTTGGTTAGAGACAAACAATTCTTGAGATAAAAATAAACTGAAAAATATTCAACCAAACACAAATAATAGTTGCACAAAAAGCTACAAAACTATAAATTAATCAACTAAAATATACTCTTATGTAATAAAAAAAAATCTCAAATAATCGAGATGACATAAATATAAAATAGCTCATAAATGCTAAATGTTTTTTTATAAACACCCATTCGTCTCATAATTGTATAAAATATGGATATATCACCATACATATATCCCTCGACAATACCAAAGAAATCTGATCAATTCATCAGTGCCAAAACGTACGCCATTCTTGATCCCAGAAACTTGCCACTTCACTGTAAACAAACAGAAAAAAATTATGTAAAGAATATTATATAATAATAATCGTAGAAAAAAAAACTCACACACCATCCTTTTACTTCTCATTCGGTAAAAGGCTCTCAGTGGTCATAAAATGGCCATTGTAGGATTTGTTTAAATAATTAATAAAAAAGCACAACTATAATTATACTTAAATTACACAATTCTGAAAATTATAAAAATGATGAGATTAGGTTAAAAGTAATATAGCATCATATTTATATGGTAAAAAACTTCCGATGGTCATAAAATAGTTGTGGTATGATTTGTATAAATAAATAATAAACAAAATACTATAGATATATTAATTAAAAAGATTAGTGAAAAAAAAGAACTCACAGCATACAACAACATCACTTCTCACACGGTGAAAGTCTTTCAATAGTCCTATAATGGCTTGATCTGTATAAAAACATAATAAAAATAACATAATAGATATATTAATTAAAAATAAATAATAAAAAATAGTGAAAAGAAAACTCACAGCGTACGACATCACTTTTCCTACTGTAAAAGTTGCAATAGTCATTGGTCATTATATGATATGTATAAAAGAAAAAACAAACAAAAAATAGATATATTAATCAAAATAATAAATAATTTAAAAAAAACTCACATAGCGCAGTAGCGCAGCATCACTTCTCCTTCGACCAAAAAAAAGCAGCATCACTTCTCCTTCGACCAAAAAAAAAGCAGCATCACTTCTCAAGCTTCCAACCTAAAAGGATTTGTACAAAACAATAATAAGCAAAAGAAAAATAGATATATTAATTTAAAAAATAAATATTAAAAAATTAGAAACTCACAATATCCCCTTTCCGCATCATACTTTTTATACTTTATATGCAAACATCACTCCTCATACGTAAAAGGCTTCTGGTCCTACCATTGTTTTCCTTCTCCAAAATCAAATTTCGTACAAAAGTTAAAAAAAGATAGTATGAGTCATTACCTTAATTGTTGGTATTTGAAAGGATACAAAAGCAATTGATTTTAGTTTGGAAGATTGAACAAAGATGTTTAGAAAAAAATCAAGTTATAAACGTACATGTAATTTAAAAATATAGATAATTAGAATTAGATAGATAGAAAAGAATCTTTTGAGATATATGTGGGATTTTAACCATATGAGCATAAAGTAAAAAATCAGGTTATAAACGTACAGGTAATTTAAAAATATGGATAATTAGAATTAGATTGATAGAGAAGAATCTTTTGAGATATATGTGGGATTTTAACCATATGAGCATAAAGTAAAATAATTAAAAAAAATTAAAGATGAATAGGGTAATATAGAATGGATTTAATAAAATTAAAAACGTTGTTAAAAAAAATTAAAAGGGTCCCACATGGTATAGAAGGTAATTTAAAAATATGGATAATTAGAATTAGATAGATAGAGAAGAATCTTTTGAGATATATGTGGGATTTTAACCATATGAGTGTTGTTAAGAAAAAATTAAAAGGGTCCCACATGGTATAGATCTAATGGCTAGAAAATATCAAGAGGACATCAAGACATTTTAAACCATCGATCGAATTCAAACAATCTGGACCATTAATTAGAATTGATCTAAAGGCCGAAAATGATAGAAAAATAATCCGACGGCTAGAAAATATAGAAGGAAATAGGAGACATTTTGGGTCGTTGGCCCTTCTCCAATATTATATAGATATATATATATATATATATATATTCAAACTGTTATTGATTTACAATTCCCAACCTCACTGATCTTTATATTTCATCTTACAAATTGTTTGTCATTACCGCTGCCGGATCAACTTAAGTTCAATGTTGATGTTGCTTAATTTTTGTAATGGTAAGGGTGCATCTACTTTTGTAGGAAAGTCTTAGCAGATTTGGTTTACAATTAAAGTTCAAAATAAATGTTTTAGCTATATCAATAATAGCTTAGTAAACTTTATTGGAACCATCTCTCATATGATGGCATCCAACTAATTAAAAGTGATGTAAATGGCATTTATCTAGAAATCTCTCACACATTAATACCACAAAAATTTGAGGAATTACAGAATCACATTAACAGTCATAATTAATATATTTAACTTAATATAGGGGGCATTACAATCATGGGAAATCTAAGAAAAAAGGGATTTCGGGGGAGTCCACCGGTCTCCTTGAATGAAATTCCTTATGGTATATGAAGATCCGGAGGGTAAGTCCTATTTGGGACGACCGTGGCAAATTTATTCAACGACAGTAGTAATGAAATCTCATATCGATAATACAATTGATCAAGCTGGGTGGCTGAAATGGCAAGACAAGAGACACAAACATAGACTTGGTTTATTATGCTGAGTACGGTATATGAAGATGCTTCTACGGTGTGAATAACCTTCGACCACAGACCTCTATTTTAGGACTTATATTGACTGGTTTCTTCTTTGATTTATTCTCACTAAGGCGAGATAAATTTAATTAAAGGGGTTGTTTTTGAATTTAAGTCATTATTTTTAATTATACAGTTTGCCCAGACCTTTGTGAAGGGAAATGGTGAATGTTCTGTAATAGGCCTAGCTTACACCAACCTTTGGGGGGACCAATTTTACAATTTACAGGATTTAGCAGAAAGAGGCAATAATTATGTGATTAATGAATTCAAGCTAAACCACTATCTTGCAGGAAAAAGAGAGGATTTCTGTATATAGATAAAACCCATTCATTTAAACTTTGAGGTTTTCATAGTAAAAGTATACTTATATATCAATCTGTGTGATGTGATGGAGAACAAGAAACTGAACACATTGGTCCCTCCTCCCCTATATATTATTCATTTGGAGATGGATTTCTATATTGTAAAATTACACACTACCAATCCACATATTTTAGTTCTAGTTCAAGTTCAGCAAGAAAGTATAGAATTAACAGTGAAATGCTTAATGGTCAGTGTGATCATCATCTACTGTTGGCTGGCATAAGATACATGCAATTTCACCAAATTGCATTGTATCTATTGACGGAATTGGAGACTTCAAATCAGTTTCTGAAGCAATTAAAGCTGCTATAGATCAGAGCTCCGAAAAATATGTATATGTGGGACCTGAGAAAATTAATCTGATTTGATCGGCGATGGTATCTATAAAACAATCATATCAGGCAACAAGAGCTTTGGTCGTGGATTTCAGACATTTGATACTGCTACCGTAAGTAAGAAATTTTTTTCCTGAGATGGTTTTCTTTGTTTAGTCTTCCCAAACATTTTTATTACAAATAATATCATTAGGTTTAGTGTGCTTAAGATATAAAAAATAGAACGAGAGATACTAATTCAATGAAAGCTTTATGAAACTTTAATACAAATATCTATCTAATTTGCTTTCCACTCTCGTTTCGATGTAGAAATAAATAACGTGAAAAAAATTGAAAGGTTTAGAATAGTTTCCTTTTCAATGTGAAGTACTTTGTGTTTAGATATTGTATAAATGTCATTTGATAAGAAAATAAGATCGGATTATATGGTAAAAAGAATGCTGAGTTTTGTAATAAAAAGACAATTATTGCTTCTGTTTTTGTAATGAACACTTAGAAATCTCTCGTTACTAATTAGTAGATAAATGTTGTTTTCTGCAGCTATACATGGAACAGGATTTATTGGTCAAGATTTAACATTTGAAAACACAGCTGGGGCTGCTATGCATCAGGCTGTAGCACTGACGAGTAAAGGTGACTATATAGCTTTTTTTTCAATGCAGTTTTTTAGGATATCAGGACACCCTTTACACACATACTGGAATCCAATTCTTCCGAGAATGCGAAATATACGGTCGACTTTATATTTGGAGATCGGCTGTGATTTTTAAAATTGTGTTATATATGTGCGCCGTTCGTTACCTAAACAAACCAACACTATAACTGCACAAGGGAGGATAATCGTACCAGCTTTCCCACTAGATCTTGTCCTCCCTTGTGCAGTTATGGTGTTGGTTTGTTTAGGTAACGAACGGCGCACATATATAACACAATTTTAAAAAACGACAGCTGCATCTCCGAATATAAAGTCAACCGTACCATATATTTCGCATTCTCGAAAGAATTGGGTTCCAACATGTGTGTAAAGGGTGTACTGATACCCTTTAAAACTGCATCCGAAAAAAGCTATATAGTTACCGCTACTCTCCAGCACTGTTTTCAAATGTTAAATCTTGACCAATAAATCCCGTTCCATGTATAGCTTAGCTGCAGAAAACAACATTTCTCAACTAAATAGTAATGAGAGATTTCTAAGAGTTCATACCAAACAGAGAAACAATAACTGTCTTTCTATTACTATAACTGAGCATTCTTCCACCAAATAATCTAATCTTATTCTCCTATATTTTCTTATCAAATGAAAAGCTTTCATTCATCTATTTTTTATATCTTCAGCACACTAAATCTACTGATATTATATGTAATGAAAATTGGTGGGAAAAGACTAGACAAAGATGATTTTATTTCTTACCTACAGTAGCAGTAAAGAATGTCTTAACTCCACCACCATAGCTCCTATTGCCTGATATAATGGTTTTATCAATACCATCCCCGATCAAAGTTATATTAACTTTCTCAGGGCCTACAATTACATACTCATTGTACAAACCAGCTCGGATGAAGATTATATATCTTTTGGAGTTGTTATCTGGAGCTGCTTTGATTGCTTCAGAAATTGATCTGAAGTCTCCAGTTCCATCAATTGAGACTATGCAATTTGGTGAAATTGCATAGTTGTAGTGACAACTGTACATCATCATCACACTCACCATTAACCATTTCACTACTTCCATATTTTCTTGCTGAACTTGAACTAGAATATGTATATTGGTAGTGTAATTTTACAATATATAAATGCATCTCTATATGAATGATATATAGGGGAGGAGGGACCAATCTATTTAACTTCTTCTTCTCCATCACATCACAGACTGATATATAAGTATACTTATACTATGAAAACCTCAAAGTTCAAATGTATGGTTTTTATCTATATATAGATTTCCTATCCTTTTCCTGCATCTTTTTCCATTTCTGTAAGAATAATTTACCCTCAATAGTGACATAAGCAGCTTCTTGATACAATTCCTAATTACCAAGTGACCCCACTGTAACTTCTGCTACTCTCTAATGAGTTGCAACTAGCTTCTGAGAGAGAAGCTTCCAAATCAAATCCATTGTTATGCTCCCCAAACTCTTCCAATTTCTGATAAAAATTTGAACAAGTTTAATAAGAAAGTGTACTAACTCGTGATTAAATTTTAATTTGAAATTTTACCTTCCAGTTTTGTGTAGTTTGAACTGTAAGGTCATCAATAGAAGAGGAAAAACGTGAGTTACTACTGTTTACATATGATATATTCATTGATTCACTACCAACTAAACTAAATCCTGAAGATGATGCATTTGAATCTTTTGAACTAGATTCCATATCACCTGGACTACTAATCACACACAAGTTTTTATTCTTCTTCTTTTCCATGCCTTACTTAGTTGAAATGAAAGTAAACGAGACAAGATCTACTCAATTTTTCCTGTCAAGTAGATCCCAGTTAATGCTTTACTGTTTACACACAGCATTTACACCACTCGATTTGAATAAACAACGATGATTCTGAAAATTGTAAAAGTGGTGAGATTAGGTTAAAAATAATTCAATTTTTTAGAATGTCAATGGTAAAAGATAGTATTTTACCTTAATTTGGGTTCTTCGATTGTTGATGGCGTAGGCAAGCCGGGTTGATGATGATGATGGAGAACGGTCCCCAAGTGGCGGCGGTTTTCTTTTTCTTTTTTGTTCCAATGCGAGCGTGAAGAGATGAGTTTTTCCTCTTAAGTCTTAACATTTGGAAAACAAAAACAAAATGTTTCTTGTCGTTCTTTTTAGTTGGGTAGGAAAAACATTTATTTTGAACAAGTTATCAAAAGTGAAAACATTAAGGGAAAAAAATACTTACCCATATAATTTGAAAATCCATACATTGAGATCATGGGATATTTGGGGAAAAAAAAATCATGGGATATAATTTGATAAAGATCAAAAATATACTTGTGATTGTCTTGAAAAGGATTTGACAAAAACTAGTCATTTGGGATCAGCAGTAGCAACTCTTGGATCTTACATAATCTTGCATCAAAAGTTCTCGGGTTCAATCTTGGTAGAGTCAAATAACTCGCATATGTATTCAAGGGCGGAGCCAAGAGTTTTGGTCGGAAGGCTAAAGGGTTGCCACGGAAAAAAATGGCATAATTACGCTATAGGTCCCTATATTTTGCAAAAAATGCATTGAAATCTCTATAATTTTAAAAAAAATGCATAAAGATCCATACACATTAAAAATGCATAAAATCCTTATATTGTTAATATTAAATTATAAGTCTTTGTTATACAAAGATCAAAATTACAAAAAACTAAAAAAACGATAAACTTATAATATCATTACAGAATACTAAGTGTTCATTCAAACGATATAGATCAAAACTACACAAGGAAAAATTTACAATATTATATTTTTTTACTTTCTTTTTACTTTTCCTACAATTTGAATAACAATCTGAAAAATTAGAATTATTGAAAAATATAAAGTAAACTTGAATGAAATTAAGTAATGTAAAACAGGGCCGGTCCGGGGACTTAGAGCGCCCTGGGCGAAACTAAAAAAACGGACCCCTTTAGGTATAAAAACAAATTTGCACTAACTATTAACAAAAACTAACATGATTTGTGAAACAAAAAAACAAATCTATACATTCATACAATATCTTAGAGGCCTCGTTAAAACGTTGTTTGAGATACCTAATGGGCAAAATCCCAAACTAAGGAAAAAGAGTACACCATATTGATAACATCCCATAACTAGAAACATGATTACTGCTCAACTTATAGTCCATACTCTTTAACTTATTTCGTGCTCATTAAAAAATCACATTCAGTATCTTGATTTAATTTTCTCTAAGCTCTAACCAGTGATATCTTGATTTAATTTTGTCTAAGCTCTAACTAGTGAGATGGGATAGATAGTCATTTAGATTTGCCTTATGGTGCAACATCTCTTTTGCCTAGCAAAAAGAACAAGTTTTTGATTAAAAAACAAAACATAAAAAGAACAAGCAGGTAAAATAATTTAGAGATGTTTCAAACTTTGTGTGATAGTTCAGGGGTTTACTTGCATTTAATGAAAAGGTACCTTGATCAAAGCCTCAATCAAAGGTATTAGATTAGTTTTAGAATCTTCTGCTCCTCTCTTGTACTTTGTTTGCATTGCCATCTATTTAGTTTTTTTACTCCATCTACTATACATTCTATACAAAAAATGAATAACATGCTCATATTTCAAGAATTCAACTTTTATGTCAAAATATAATATATACCTTTTTCTTTATAAATAACTGACGAAACAAAAAAGAATAGGTAAAATTAAACAATTAAAAATGTAAGAAAATGAATTTACAAGATTAGGCAAAGTAAATATTGAGGAACAACAAAACAATACCTAAAGTAATAATGTTACTACACGTTCAACCTCTTGCTACTCATACTTTGTCTAGATTGTCATCGATCTACACCCTCAATTTTGAACAGCCTACATATTAGAAATTAGTTACTTCTAATATAATAATCATCAAAATAAGTAATTTGTTATTCTTATTTTTTTTAGATCGATGGACTAGATTGTCATCGAGCTGTGCCCTCAATTTTGAACACTGTTTGATGACTGCCTGCATAGAGTACAATGATTTTTATTGAATATTAGACATTATACAGAGATATTTAATCAAGAATATATATACATATAGCAATATATAAAATGAAGAACAAGTTGGAAGAAATTGAAGTTATCAAGATTTAGATTTAGTGAATCAATTATGGCCTCGCTTTGGTTCCTTCCATTTCAGTAAATTATAGTTCATCAAATAACCCATAACTTAATCATTCTTTGTAAAACACTTTATTCATAAATTATTAATTAATTGAATACAAAACAAACAAAGATTGAAAACCCAATTTACCTGTTTTAGCAAAAATCATTTTTTATTAAAAAAAAATATAAAATCAATCTGAAAATCAGTAGATACAAAAATGGAAAAAAAGTAAAAAACCATAAAAAAAACTTGTGATTGATTTCTGAAAAACGATAAACTAGAAAGTTTTGTGTAAGGTTTTTTTTTTTAAATGAAAAAAAAACTCAAACCAAGACAAAGCGTTATACTATAAAATATTGAATCATATTCTTGAAAATTATCAAAAATTCAAAGTGTATTATATTTTGGAAAATGAAGCTATTAATGGCATTGGCAGATAAAAAGTAAAAATTGAAAAGTTTTTTCTTTTCTTATATTTTTTGTTATATTTTCCAAATCTTACAGGTATATAAAAAAATTTAAATAGGAAGGCCTCTCTTGAACTTGGGCCCTGGGCGGTCGCCCAGATTGCCCAGGTATATGGCGGGCCTGATGTAAAATACCTCATGAAAGTTGAACACGACGCTTTTTTATAACACAGGAATCATCAACTAGCGTATCCGTGCTAATTTTTTTTGATATCTTTTTCTATGTAAACTATCAAAGAACCAACAAGGTAGTCATCTTCCATTTTGTTGTGGAGTCTTTTTTTACGATTTTCATAGTCGAAAACACTCTCTCCGTAATAGTGAGTACCAAACAAATTAGCTTTTGAAGCATAGGGTACAACGTCGATATTTTAGTAACAAACATTACACAAAAATCCTGCAATTGTTGTAAGCCCGGCTAAACCATCGTGACTTGACAATATTTTCAGAAAATGTGTCAACTCATTTTCCATCCCAAATCTTTCGTGAGGTGTAAAATCCTTTGGATAAAATTTATCAGTAAACGACAATATCTTATCAGAGGATACATAACAATTTCGGGGTCCAAAATAAGAGAATAGTGAGTTCCATAGATGCGTAATTGAATCTTTTATCTAGTTCACTCATAGCAGAGTCTGTAATAGTCGTAAAGATATCAAATCAATAATGATGCCCAATAGTGATGGCATTTGTTTGATTACATAGGCGACCTATCCCCTTTGAGTGGTGCTTGCTCATATGTGATATTTTAA
This sequence comes from Nemophila menziesii, assembly GCA_029959085.1. Lineage (NCBI taxonomy): Eukaryota > Viridiplantae > Streptophyta > Magnoliopsida > Boraginales > Hydrophyllaceae > Nemophila > Nemophila menziesii. The sequence goes on along the minus strand of JARWIR010000007.1, from coordinate 30,737,698 downwards.
CTTTATATTTTTCACAAAACAACTTCACATTTTCAATACGAGAACCCCAACCATTATCTCTTAAATAATCTTCTTTGTTATTGACACACACCTTATAGCATTTGTCATATCTATGTGTTTCTTTCTGAAATGACTGGCATAGTAAATCGATAAATCCCATGATTTTTTTACGCCATGCAAAATAAACACAAACTCAAATGACATAAATATCCTATACGTGACATGCGCATCCGTATGCATTTCACTAGAAGTGGTTTGTTCGGCAAGATTTTGCAAAACTTTTTTTGATGCCCCAAACAATATTTCTAAACTACAAACATATTTTAAATGTGAGTCCCATCGAGTATCACTAACTCGTTGCAATGTGCCTATTTGATTCATTCCCCTTATAGTTTCAAGTTCACTATTTGCAATCAAACAAGCATATTCATCCATTTGAGCTTCTTGTAACTCATCATTGCGCTTGCAAGAACCACTAACAATATTAATGATCAAATTTAAGTTTATAAGGAATTGGAAAACATCTGGTACTTCTCTTGAAGCCGCTACCAAAGCTAGTTGCAATCTATGAGTCATACAATGGATGTAATATGAAAATAGTCAATCTTCGAATTATAAAACTTGTAACCCATTTCACCCACCTCGCATATTGCTAGCTCCTTCATATCCTTGTCTACAAATATATTGAATAAGAAGACAATGTTTAGATAACGCACTACCTATTACTTCTTTAATAGTAAGGGTTGCAGTGTTGTTAACATACACAAGATAAAGGAAACGTTCTGTAACAAAACCTTCTTGATCAACAAGTCTGATAATGAGACCCATTTTCTCTCTTTTTTACTCATATTTAGATTCGTCGACAATTATGCAAAATTTTAATTTTCAATATTTTCTTGAATCATACTTCAAACTTTTCTTGCCCAAATACTCAATATTTCATTTTGAATGTCCTAAAAAGTATATTTTGCCTTTTTTGAAGTGTTTTCCAAGACAACAGCAGCGACATCTTTATCATACTTGGCTATTAGCTCTACAAGCTCATAAAAATTGCCACGATTTGATGATGCAATATTTTCATCATGACCCCTAAATGCACACCCTTGTGAAGCTGACCATCTAATTGTATCTGTTATTACCTTAGGTCGTAGTCGATTCTTTGCAATTTCTTGGGATAATTGTTGATTTAGCCTTATATCAATTTGGGTTGATGGTTTCAATAGTCTAATACCAATCCTAACTGCATTTTGGTGATTAGAACAAGGAGTGTTGCCATTAAGAAAGAATACAATTTCTCACTAATTTCTTCCATTTTCGAAATCCATCAAAAGAAAATGTTATGTTGTTTGATAGATTACCCAACTTTTTGGCAAAAATGAAACATGGTAAGTAATATGTTGTGTGTCTAGTAGAAATACTCCATCCAACTATATTCACCATACCAAGTAACATCAAATTGTCGATAGAAAGTTTTGGTGTAAAAAAATTCTTTAGTTCGTGGACGATAAGATACTTAATTTAGATAATATCGACGAATTTTATCTTGGGAATTAGTTGGATCCTCCCAAATAGGGTGGCGTTTTGCAGGATCACGACTGAGGGCAAGTTCACCGCGAACTACATTGTCCATTCGTTGTCGTTTGTGTTGTTCATCCAGCGTAATCTCGTGAATAGAAGACGATGTTGAATACAATGCGGAAGACGATGTAGAAGATGTAGACGACTTTTTAAAAAGTGACATATTGTCTTAAAATTAATCATCTATAAACTGACAAAAATAAAATACGATTACTTCATAATTTAATTAATTATAGAGTAAATACACTGTTTACCCCCCTGAACTTTGGCCCGATTGACAGACTGCCCCCCAAAGTTTAAAATGCGACTAGTTGCCCCCTAAACTTTAACTTCGTGACTCGATGCCCCTTGTGACCATTTTCCGTCAATTTTTTCTGTTAACTCGCAGCATGGGTGCCACGCGCCGTTAACTCGTGACTTGTTGCCCCCTAAACTTTAACTTCGTGACTCGTTGCCCCTGAACTTTTTTTTCAGAATTATTTTGACTCGTTGCCCCCTGAATTTTTTTTTTCAAAATTAATTATTTAAAAAATCATTTTAACAGGGGCAAATTTGGTATTTCAAAACTTTTTCTCCATGATCTTCTTCTCCAAAGCTTCTTCTCCATGATTAAAGCTTCAAAGCTTCAAAGCTTTAAATCTTCAAATCTTTAAATCTTCAAATCTTTAAATCTTCGAATCTTCAAATCTTCAAATCTTCAAATCTTCAAACCTTAGATCACCACTACGAGCTTCTAAATTACGCTATAATTAATACAAAAATCCAGTCTCATCTTCTTCCTTTCTCCCTGTCGGTCTTCCTGGCGCACGTTAGCATCAGCTACCCCATTTTTTTGCTTCGTGATCTCTCAGATTCATTCTCGCCAAGTACGGTTTTGTAACAATACCCAACATCGAAAGTTTTCCATTTTCTCACTTAGATCTGTAATTTTTCTACTTTTCTTCTTTAATTTTTGTATATTTTTCTTGAATATATCATTCATTTAATTGAAAATCAATACCAGAAAGAATAGATTAAAAATTTGATAAAAATCGTGACTTTTTTTGGGTCTCCCATTGGTTTTACAAAAATTGATATAATGAAACATAACATGTTCAATGTATTGTAGCAAAAACCTTGACTCGAATTACAGAAGTAAAACGAAAAGATCTTGCGTTTTGAATATTGGATGTCAAGTTTAATGAATATTGGAAGAAGAATGTAAAGAAAGAAGGGTATGAAATTAATGAAGAGTTTATTCATGAAGATTTTTTTTATCAAACTTTCTCCATTAAAGAAGAAGAAGTGTAAAATACCCAAAATACCCATCTTTAGAAAAACGATATAATTAACAATTTAAAAAAAAAACTGGGGGGGCAACTAGTCACGAAATTAAAACTTTAGGGGGCAAAAAGTACGGGGCAACTAGTCCACGCGCGCGTGTAATGCAGGCTGCGACTTAACGGAAAATTTGGACGGAAAACAGCAAAAAGGACTAACGAGTCACGAAATTAAAGTTTAGGGGGCAACTAGTCGCATTTTAAACTTTGGGGGGCAGTCTGTCAATCGGGCCAAAGTTCAGGGGGTAAACAGTGTATTTACTCTTAATTATAATATACTTAATATTTTTATTTCTTTTTCATATACTATTAGCATACATTTGAAATCAAATCAAATTAATGGACTATTATCATATATTAATTTTTCTTATGTGTTCAATTATTATTCCTTATAATTTTACACAAGGATTATATATAATTTTTTGTAAAAAATAAAGTTAATTTTTATATAATTAGATAATGATACAAAATATCAAAATTAAATATTATTAATAAATTGGGATCCCATTTTGTTAACTGAGATGACAATTTCTATGAATAGTACGAATTTCCCGTTGGTGTATTTACCGATCCAACGACTAAAACCCCAACGTCTGAATTCTGGAAGAGAGATGAAACATTAAGGCTCAAACTAGGAAGTCGTTGAGAATTAGCCCATAAGGCGTCACTAAATGATATTACTAGTTTTTGAAGTTGCAATGAAAATTACTTGACAAGATAAAAATAAACAAATCAAATTATCCGTAAATCAAGTTTAAAAGTAAATATAATGCTTATTTTCAATAAAAAAATCGATAGTGGCGCTAGTAGTTATAGTACACTACAATGACTATGAGGTTCTGGGATCCAATTATACCCAAGTCAAAATGGCTCTCAAATAAAAAATAAAGATAAATATTTGACCCAACAGGTCTAGAAAGGCTAATATCAAGACCCAAATGCAACCAAATCTCATTTTGTTCTTATTGGAGGACACAAACTAATGTAAGTAAACTAAAAGTTATTTTTTAACATTCTTATACTCCAATTACCCCTGAATATCGCATTTAAAACATTAAACCTAGAATATTCACACACTAAAAAGCCATTTTACCATCCATAAAACTTATATAGGCCTTTTCCATATTGGTTCGAATCAGCAACGATGGTGGTGCAAGGCTCAAGCCTGGTAGCTCAAAGTCAAGCATTGATGGCGTAACTAGTAGTGGCTTCATGCGTTTTTCCTTACTAGTAAAGGAATTATTCTTCGGTGCGGTAATGGGCTATATTTTCATAATAAGAAGTGATAGGTGACCATTAAAAATGTGACATGTGGCCAGAATAAGGGTATCTTTTCATAAATAAAGCTTTTAACTTTTAATAAATGATATGGAACCCACACACTTCATAAAAAAATAGGTAACTTTTCACAAGAAATAAAATCATTACTGTACCAAAGACTCCCTCCTAGTAAAGGGGTTGCTAGTTGTAGTGCGCGGTGTACTAGTGAAGCGACTATAGCACGCAATATTAATGGTAACTCCTATCAAGTTTCAAATATAGAGGTGTATCTTCCTTGTGGTTTGATGGCATAACGACAATGTTGGTTGTGGTTCAAGTTCCAAGGCCATGGCAGAGATGGAACAAAGGTTAGTGGTGGTTTTAAATCTCCATGGAGGCCATGGTTCAAGATCGGATGTGGTGGTTTCGAAGCTCATTGTCAACCATAAATCAAGATCAGAGGTGTTTCTGTGGTAGTGGAAGATCAGAGATCGTTTAAAATTAGAACAACTTGGAGAAGATGTCAATGTTAGATCTGTTTGGAGAAGATGGGAAGATGTTGTCAACACATTAAGATGTTATTTTTCTTCTTACTTTTCTCTGATCCGCGTGTGCCAAAAATAACGTGATTATTTCATTTAAATATGTGTTATTTTTTAAAATACGTTAAGTCTTAAATATTGTTCATGATAAATAAAAAAAATTTACTTAAAATCGTATATTAAATATGTTTAGTGTTAACATTACGCTATTTCAAAGAATATAGTTTCAAAAAGTATGTTTAGAGTTATAATCTACGCTTAGAGTCAAACTTACGGAGAATGCTCAGCGTCGCCACCAGTGTGTCGGTAATCGATGACAACTAGAATTTGTATCACTTGTTTTTTGTCTTTATGTAAGTTTATATTATTCTAGAAATTTAAGATATTTTGGTTTTTCACCAAATATGTGACCTCTAGTAAAAATAAAAAGAGATTATTACCCAAGGGGTCTTGAAGACACCACTCCGGGACCCAACAAGACCGTCTGGATTTGCTCTTCTTACTAAAGTCCACAAACCAATTTTAACAATATAAGCCTAAATTCTCAATTACTATTATACCCCTTTTTGTTTTATTGTCCTATACATACTAGTTTTATTCAGAAAATATTTAAATATCTAAATCATATTCTCTCTCCTCTTTTTTGTTCGCTCCCGTAACTCCATTTTCTCTCTCTATTTCCTTCATCAAATTCCATGAAAACTCAAAATTTAGCTGGAGTTTTTCCTGCGACCGAATCAGCCATGGCCAGATCCACCCTCACCACCAGCACGGAGCCGTTGTTTTGGAGTCGCCAAAACATCTCGTTCAGTTCCGGCGAAACAAGCAGCAGCAGTCATGGCCCATCGTGATTCGTTGACGGTGAAGATGACGATGACAATGAATCTCGATCCCGCCGCTCCGTGAGAAAGGAAACGAAGATCTGCTAGGAACCACCGCGAAAGAAAACCGCTAGAATTGATCTGGATCTTCGTTGATGGCTGAAGCTCGGTCATGGAACCACGCTCAGCAAGTTCGAACCACGCTCAGCAAGTTCGAACCACGCTCAGCAAGTTCGAACCACGCTCAGCAAGTTCGAACCACGCTCAGCAAGTTCGAACCATGCTCAACAAGTTCAATTTCTTTTTCTTTTTTCATTTTTCTTATTCGAATAGGTCGTTGTAATTTTCAAGGCCATACTCAGGAGATGTTAATACTCATAACTTTTAATGTATAACTTATTTGTGTTAGTGTATAGCTGATTTGTGTTAATGTATAGTTGATTTGTGTTTAATGTATAGCTGATTTGTGTTAATGTATAACTGATTTGTTAATACTCAGTAAATTTACTGAGCATACTCAGTAATTTTACTGAGCATACGAGCATGCTCAGTAAATTTATTCATCAGAAAAATTCGAATACTCAACAACTATTTTCGATGCTCAACACTTTTTTCTAAAACTCAGTAAAATATGCTCAGTACTTTTTCCGGCGGTGGCCAGTGGTGGTCGGCGGTGGTCGGTGGTCGGTGGTTGTGGCCGGAAGTGGAAATTATTGATTGTTAATGAAGTAAGAGAGAGAAAAAATGATAAAGGAGGTGAGAGATTAATGGTAATGGGGGAGAGAGAATAATGGTAATGGAGGAGAGAAAATAATCAATTTTTTGTCTTATATACACTATAAGGTAATAATAATATTAGTCAATTTTGAGGCCTCTGAATAAGAAAGAGGAATCACTTGATTCTCATATGACACTAAGATACTCCTCAAGTCTCTTGGATAATGGACCCAAATAAAAATTATCTTCCCTCTCCTATGCAAGACCATTGAATCGGATTTCAAAAATATAATAAAAATTTTGAGATGCACACTTCAAAGGCCTAAAGACAACACAAGGAAGAACAGGCCTGGTCCGGCCCAAGAGGAAATAATTTTCTTTTTGGTGGAAAGCCCAAGAGGTTATTAGGGCAAACCCTGAAGTACAAGCTGTACACTACAATATATAGACTATATCATTTCCTCTAGGTTCAGTTCGTTAGCCGCTGCTGCATCTTCTTCAACCTTTCAGCTCAAGATGGTATGGCCTCTCTCTGAATCTTGCAATCAAAACGCTCATATGTATAATACCTATATCTATGTATATTTAAGTGTTACGTGTAATTTGAAATTGTTATTTTTTCGCTAGATTATGTGTATTGGTAAATTTATTACATATTCAGTAAAATCTGAGATTAGTCAATCACCGAAAGGGCAGCCCGGGTCTTCTTTAATGTCATTATAATTTGGTGAATTATTTTCTGAGGAAAAAGATTGTCTCGAGTTTCACTTAACTGATAGTCATTTGTTAGTGTAATCTAGGTGGGTGCCTTTTGATTAAAGGATATTTGTGTACTAAAGGTGCGATTTTTTACTGTAGGGGTTTATTAGCTTGTTGAAACTGTATATTGTTAATTAATATTTCTTTGCGGATCTATGTAAATACATAGAGTTGTCTCAATTTCTTTGTTAGGGAAAGGGTTTATACTTCATGTGGTATTATGTAATATTTTTAAGGTTGTATCTGCGTTCTAATAACAACGTTATGGGAATTATGTAGGCCAAGAGAACGAAGAAGGTTGGTATTGTTGGGAAATACGGTATGTATTTCTACAAGTTATATGTTTTTCTTATTATCTAACCTTAAAAGTAATATCCAGAGGATTAATATATTGGAACGATTTCAGGTACGAGATATGGTGCTAGTTTGAGGAAACAGATTAAGAAGATGGAGGTCAGTCAACACAGCAAATTTTTCTGCGAGTTTTGCGGAAAGGTATGGTTTTGTGTTTGAATAATTTAATATTAGTAGTATCTAATATTAATATGTTTTAAGTATTTTAATTTCAGTTCGCAGTGAAGAGACAGGCTGTTGGAATTTGGGGTTGCAAAGATTGCAAAAAGGTCAAGGCTGGTGGTGCTTACACATTAAAGTAATATATCTTTTGCTGAATTGAATTCTCTTTGCTTTTGTAATTTATATTTATATATATATATATATTATACTTGTAATTTAACTGTGTTTTTTTGTTGAATTTTGCAGCACTGCTAGTGCTGTGACAGTTAGGAGCACAATCCGTAGGTTGAGAGAGGCAACCGAGAGTTAAATTATTTAAGTCTTAATGAATAGTGCAGTTGCAGATATCTCATCAATATTTGATCTTTTTGCACTAGAAAAAAACTTAGTAGTTTATCAAATTGTTGCAATTTTATCTTTGTGGAACAGAGTTTTTTTATGATCCTGATTTTGTTTTGGACCTATTGATTGTTTTTTGTAATTTTGTTTTAGTATTACTTATTTCGGTGAGCAATGTTATATCATCTCAAATGTGTTTGGTTAAGCTTCTTCACATGTATTATTTCTATTCATGTGCCAAATATTTAGAGGTTACTGAAGTTGAAATGTTTGCAGTGCATCTTCTGATCTTTGTTGTTGGGCAGTTTTGCAGATGACTATACAATCAACATTGTTGGTTGGTTAAGTAAAGTTAATAATTTAGTCCTTTAAACTTTTAGTTGTGTCTTTTTTTATTTTTGGTTGGGTAAATTAATATATTAATCAAAATGTAATGGTACTCATTTGGGCATTTCGGGCTAGTGAATACTAAGGTACTATATTCAAACCTTTTAATGTAATTGTGGTAATGCAAAAATAGATCTGGAAATTATAAGTTTGGATTTCGGACGAACACAATATTTTTAAATACGTTCACTCTAAAATTTCTTGAAACCGGTAATTATGGAAAAAGTAAAAAGCGGTTTGCAAGATAAAGTAAGTTGGGGTATGGATGATTCGCTGGTATGATGAACAAGAATGGCTTCAATCTCATAAATCACATGATTTATTACTTTGATCCCTAAAGTGGAGATTCCCGATAATGTTTGTCAATTGAGACTTATTAGCTGTGTAAATTTAATTTCTAAGGTTACAATCATGATTCTTTCATCCAGACCTAAACCAGTAATGAATTTTTATGTACATTGAACTTGGTTTGGTTATCCCACTGTCACTTCCATATTTTTCGTTTAAGCCCTAGATTTTAACAATCACATTGTGAAAACTATGAGCACGAAAAATCCATACAATTCAGCATGATTAACGCATGATTAACGGTTGGAGCAGACGTGGCGTTGAGGTGGCACTGCCGTGTTGGCAGATAACATTGAGTAACCGTCAACTGATAGAAATATTAAAAAAACCAACGTTGATAAAAAGAGTAATTTACAGGGCCACCTGGATTTTGTTTTTTAAAGATAGAAACTTTTACTATATTTTGTAAAGATTCAGGGCCACCTGTGATTTTTATCCCTAATATAAGATAATAACAATTTAATAACCATATATGTATTGATCACCACCGCGTGACAGTATATTGTACAGATCTTGCCTATTTGATCACGCTTGATACAAAATAAAGTTTTCTATATTTTGTAAATATGTAGAGAATGATCTAATTTTCTTATATAGGAAATTGTACAAAACTGTCAATGACAACCATAAATATACTATATATTTTAGTATAGGTATTAATATCGATTGATATTCTCTTTAATTATGAAATGATTTATAAAGTTTTTGTAACGACACTTTAATTCCTTGTTTTTTTTTTTTCCTTTTAGTTTCTAGTCACCCCGTCTCAAAATTATCATTCACATATATTAAATGAATATCATTACTAATTTTTATAATAATTTAAGTAAAATATATATTAAAATTTTAAAACTAATTTTTCATATATTAGTTAACTAACTAAATAATAAACATCGAATTTAGTCAAAAGAATAAATATCAACACAATTTTAATATATTTTCGATATTTTCTAATATATATATATATATATATATATATATATATATATATATATATATATATATATATATATATATATATATATATATATATATATATATATATATATATATATGATCTTGTATTAGGATTTTTATAATATGTTTATTGTGTTGTAACTGAAATTATGTTTAAAGATAGAAAACATTTTCATTATTGGAGAACGATTTGACTTGCTGTCCCAATATCTCTTGCAAAGGTTTTAACTTTTAACTAATAGAACAACTATCAAATCTTAAATAAAAGCAAAACACGAGATTTCTGAAAGATAAACGCCTTTCTTGCGAATTATGCTAAAAAATTCAGGCAAAACCCCGATTTCTTCATGGCTCTTGTTCTCAAAGGTATATATATGGGATTTGGTGAAACACAAATGTTACTTCCAAATTGGAAATGGTGAGAGTGAATATTAATCATGTTTGGACCCGAAAACAATGTTGGTGTGTGATGCAAAATAAAAAACCATATCTTCTCTACAAAATCTGATTATCATGATCTAATTGATATAGAAGAAAAATGAACCCGTGGATGGGGTCAAATTAGGTTAGTACCTGAATTTCTTTTTATGGAAAATCATTTAGTTCTCATAGTGTCTTTTTCGTGATGAGATTTATGAGGACGTTGAACACACAATTCTTTATTGCTCTCCCACTGCCATGTGTGGACAGATTCAGTGGCACAAAAACATTGATCGATCAGATAACAAAGTGTGAAAAGTTTACTAAGAGTAAATGAAAAGACATTCACGACATACTTTTTACCCCTCTTTGACAAATTTGGAAGGTCAAATTGAAAGAAGTCTTTGAAACTTATTCAACGGGGATATTTGGACAAGACTGGATGGGTATGAAAGATTACAAAGAAGACAGTTTTGGACCAAACAACTACGGATAATACTAATGGATAATGTAATCAATATCTGGTGTGACACTTGTTTTATTCCCGAATAAAAACCCACAGGTATTTATTGCTGTCTTAACATTGTGCAATGCTTTTTGTAACTGTCTTTCATCACAGGCCAAGCTCAAACACATACGGCCAACTTTAAGACCTGCTAGACCATAACATGGAACAAATTTTACTGAGTTTTTTTTTCTTTTTAGTTTTCTTTTCATGTCGTTCTCTTTTTTGATGTAGTACAAAAAAAAAGTAAGTTGGTAAAAAGATGTATGACAATTCAATTAGAAGTCGTAATTAGTAGTTATTAATAATACACATACACAAGGAAGGCCTTACCAAATACAAATAGGCTTCATCTTTTTTCACCTATCACCACCACCACTCATTCTTACAGCTATTAGTTAACTTTACAAAAACAACACACACAAAGTTAACAAAATAAACACTACAAGAACAAGTCTTTAACACACACACCACACAAACAAATCCACACTCCCTTTCACTCTTCCCCACATATATCAAAGGAAGATACTCGTAATTCAGCCATTACAAATGGCCTCAACCTAGTCAGTCTTTTCCTATAACGTAACATATATATATATATAAGTAAAAAACAGACAAAACTCCTCCACTTAAGGGTTAAGATATTAAACAACTGGATATGGAATATCATCACTGTTTCTTCTACGATGCATTTGCTTCTGCATAGCTTTAACAGCTGCTACTCTAGCTGCATTTGCTGATTTATTAGCTGCTGATACTGCTCTGTTTACTCTTTCATCAACTTTACCTACATCATATGCTTTTGTTCCTGCTCTTCTTGCTTCCTATAATAAATTAATTAGTCCCTTTCTCATTTAAAGAGAATTAATGATTAAAAATTTACCTGAACTGCATTAAGAACTTTGGAATGATAAACAGCTACAGGTGATACAGGGTAGCTAGTATTCTGTGTACTAGGAACATTTAGTATACCATGTTGCCAATGTCCAGATTGAGTTTCTCCGTTTCTAAAAGTATACATTCCTAGTCCTTGTCTTTTTCCTTCATGCCATGCTCCTTCATATCTATGTCCATTTGCAAAACAATACACTCCAAATCCATGCATTTTATCAGCAAAATATTCTCCAGCGTATGTATCACCGTTCCTGATTTAATCACGTAATTTAATATTTAATTTAAAAAATATATACCGATAATGATTTGGTACCTGAAGTGGTAGTGACCTAATCCATGTTTAACACCCCATTTAAATTCGCCAACGTATCTACTACCATCTTCACAAGTATGGACTCCACAACCATGGCTTTGACCATTTGACCATTCTCCAGCATATACATCTCCTGTATAGAATCTATATACTCCATAACCATGTCTAAGTCCTTGTCTATACTGTCCTCTATATCTGCTTCCTCTTGCCCATGTTTCTACTCCATATCCGTCGTATTTTCCGTCAATCCAATCTCCTTCATACCTTCCACTTCCACTCATGTAATAGTAATAAACTCCGCTTCCACTGCATTTACCTTTATGAAATTCACCCTCGTATACATCTCCATTGTTATATGCTTGTACCCAGCAACCTGAAGCACTTGCCCCTCTTTTATCGAGGAGTTTTTTTGATAGCCTTGATGACCCGATTGACCAGAATACCCGGTTAGATGTAAGATGCTTTATAGGGGGAAATGATCGAGATAAGAAAAGTCTTATCGATGGTAACCTAGGAAGTGCTAAATTAAGAGAGAAGAACAGAGCTGCGGAAAAGGCAAAAGCCGAAAGGAAGTCAAGAATGAATGACTGGGTTGGATGAGATACTAGAAAGTAAAAAAATGGTAGAGATAATAACAGAATTAATCGAAGGTGGAGACGATGAAGGAACCGAAAATTGTTCAAGAATCTACATGAGTTTTGAATCTTCCAGAATGGGGTCGATGAAAAAGGGTATTTATGCAAATTACGAGACTTTATGGAAGAAATTTTGTGAGATTGAGTTTGACCACCACCGCCCAAAATTGGTCTTTTATGAGGGCCGGCGGTGGGGGAAGGGCTAATTTGGTCACTTTCATCGATGAGAATCTGAATGGCGGTGTGACTATTATCAGAAGAAGAAGGTGAAGGTGGAGATGGGGATGTGAATGAAAAGGGTCTTAGAGGATTCGGGGTCAAACTATAATTAATAGGAATTTGAGGGTGTTTTTGGTGAAGGGAAGAAGAAGAAGAAGGGAAAAGTAAGGGTGGTGATGGATTGAAATCGGAAGAGATGCCACTGCTATCTGTTCCGATCTGCACTTCAGATTTCTTCTGATGCATTTACAAATACATATACATATATATACACACAAAATATATATATGTATATATATACTCTCTCTGAAAGTGAAAGCAAAATAAAAATAATAAAATTGCTTTGCTTCAATTGTATCAAAGATTCAATCTTCTTAAGAAATGGGGTGGTGGGTGTTGAGAGAATTTTGTTATATAGTTACTATTTTCTTAATTTCTCTCTCTATATTTATATGTGTATCTATCTATATATGGAATGGTGTATGTTTGATTATATCTCTGATGTGTGTGTTTTGGAGAAGAGAACGGAGGGAGTTTTTAATGGTTTAACCAACCAGAGGCCAAAAGGCTTGAAAAGTGCTTTTCTTAAGCCCACACCTTCTTGTTTTAAGAATCCGACTCCTTTTCAATTTTCATATTCACCTCCCAACCTTTTATTTATTACAAAATATACCACTCTCAATTTTGTTTTTCTTTAACATTTAATTAATATCATAACAATTTTTTTCTTTTTATCTAAATAGGCTTAATACCAACCCCTATATGATGTATTACTATATCAAAAGGGCAACAAGGGTATATAATGTTCTCAAGGGTTATAATTAAAAAGAAAATTGTAATTGATAAAAAATATTTTATTTTCTTTCTTAAATACCCTCTTATATATCATAAATTGTATACAAATTTTAATGCTAGATTAAGAAAAAAAACACAAACAACCACTCTCCCTCTCCTAAATGAAACAATAGGGGAGTTGTTGCTAAAAGCTTGATCCAAGACTGAAATCTCTCTTTCACACGTTGAAATCACATTTAAAGTTTGATCCATGCCTAGGAGTTTCAAAGATATTCTTGAACATTGCCATTTTTAATTTTCCTAGACAAATATTATTCTCCGTATTTCAAATTTTCGATTATTTAATAAGATATTCATGTCATAATTATTTCATCTTCCTATTTATTTACTACAAAGAATCACACAATATCTTTTACCACAACAAATTTCAAGAACCAAATCTAGATAAAATAACTACAATCCATAAGTTTGTTTATTAAAAGGTAAACTTGATCTTTGTCTTAAACAACACTTGATGGATAGATATTGGAGCTACCATTTACATAATTATCACATATTAGGATTGTGGTCATTCTTGTTTGCCAACTAGTTTCAAATGAACCATCCATTTAGGTAACAAAAGCAAGGTTTGTACGACTACAATGAGAGTGTCCAAACACATACACGAGTTTAGATGCATGTTAAAACTAAGAAATGGATACATGAATACCTTGATTAGACATAATTTGATATCCATTACTACTCTTGACAGATTTGGTTACTCTTATCTATTTCAAAAAGAAATTTTATTTGACATAGTAGGGATCAAAATAATTGAAAACGATTATACATATTGAGCACGTTGACTTCATGCAATTATAATTACCGATTCAACCAAGTGGGAGTAAAGAGAATCTCAACAAATGATAAATCATATACCCTTTGGCACAATCATGTTGGTCATATATTGAAAACCAAAAATCAAAGACAAAACAAATTCTTGCACCTTTAGACAAGGCATGTAATGACATGTATGTTGATCGTATAAAGGAGAAACCGACAAACAAGAGTGGCAGACAAGTTAACAAAGTACTAAACTATTGGAGTTAATCCACACAGACATGTGTGGACCTTTACCAAAGGTATCCTCGAATGGATAAAGGTATTATGCTAGTTTTATAGGTTAATACTCTGAGTATAGATACTTGTATTTTATTCATGAGAAATCATAATCACTAGACATGTTGAAAAATTTAAACTCTAAAGTTGAACTTCAATTTTAAAAATATAAGATCATATCGTCAAAAGTAATAAAGAATACTACAAAAGATCAAATAGATCTAGAGAACAAAGACCAGGTTCATATGCAGAATATATCTCTTAATACGGAATAATGTGTTTCGGTTCCTATAGAGTTGATCTAAGTCAAAATTCACGATAATATATGCATATAATATATTAAAGTAGTTGTTGTGTCATAAATATAAGGAAATTTCTTAAGGAAAATTCTCATGGCTGTAGAGTGCGCATAAAATATTAGAAATCACATATATTTACTCCAAAAAAAACTAAAAAATGGGATAAAAATCCTGCATACAACATAAGAATGGGTTAAAAAATTCAAGCCTCATGTGTGGATGGAGGGGCGACGACCACATGTACCCCACCTCAAGGTTGGTTGTCATTAACTTTAAATTTAAAAGTGATGAATTCATTTTTGTGATAGATTAATCTAGTCATGAGACATCATTTTAGGTTTATTACGTGCTTAGTTGAGGCATTCTTTCCTATTATCTTATATATTCTCATTTTTTGTCTAGTTTTAGAGATTTGTTAAACTCTTACGTACAAGGATGATCTTAGATGCCAAAATATGAATAAGAAGTAGAGAAAAAGAGAGAAACTTAGAAAACAAGAGTTAAAGGATAAAAAGCCATTTTTAGAAAGTACAAGAGTTGTCAACCAAATTTAGAAAGCGAGAGCCACATGAGATTGAAAAATAATCTGGATGATAACTTTTATTTCCAACTAGGATTTTGAGTTAAGAACACGTGGCCATTGACAATTTTTGATTTGGAGTTGAAACGAAGAAGTTATTAATATTGCAGTTGGCGTGACTCGAACCAATCCACTCTTGGAAATGAAACGTTTTTGGGTTAGACTAGGTCATTTAAATGAAGCCCCATGACCTATAAAACGTCCTTGAACGCACATAAACACACATACACATACACACATATATGTATACATATATGTATATGTATATGTATATGTATATATATATATATATCAGAATCTGACTTTAGAAACAAGTCACTGCCATTCCATTGTGCAGCTTTTAGAAGAATCAGAGAGCAAGTCGACCTAGAAAGGAAGCAACTGATTTAGAGTATCACATTATCAAATCCTGCATCTCGCTGTCTATATCATTAAATTAATTAGATATAAATTTTTGGCTTAACCATATTTCTAAACTTTTTATTCTTTAGTTTTATCATACATTAAATTTCACATAGCTTGGGGTTGCACGATATACAACCCTTGATTATTATTTTGCTATCTGATACTATTTGGGTATTCATAATAATTGAGTTGAGCATTTATGTTATAATTGTATTATAAATTATTTTAACCTATTCTTGCTAGATACTATACACCTCTAGTTTGACCCAAGTATTTATACTGTCACCCTGACGGGGGGTTTAATGACGGAAACGGTTCATAATCGTCTAGTGTGCGATAGTGATCCTGACGGGCGTTCTTAACTAGATAGTTATTAGGGTCAGAATTAATCACCGATTATTTCCTAGGGACCCCTTACCCAAGTCCCCCAGTAGTGTTGATATTGCCTTCTAAGCTACCCTGACGAGAGTTAGAAGGAGTATAGAATCCTGACTACTTATATTATCTCAATTCACACTTATAATTGGAATGTATTTCGTAGGATAGGCGCGTACTTGCAACCCTAAGATATTATCATTTGCACTCTTAGTTAATTATTAGAAAACAAAAATTTATTCTATTTCTACCTTTTAATTAAAACATATAAAACCATCTACACTTCTATGAAACACATGCTTGAAGCTAACTACTTAAATCTTTGAGAACGAACTTTACATTACTTCTATTACTTGCAAATAATCTGTACATTTGCGGAAAGTTAATCGAGGTTCTCGAGGTGTGTGTGCTTTTATATCGTGATTTTATCCCACCTTAGGACCTACCAATAAATTACCTTTAATTATAGTGCGATAAAAAATTAGGTTCTTTACAATTCATCTTACTTCTAAAGTTGTGATCTTGATCTTAAGAGAGAAAGTAATTTTCTCAACCTTAATTCAAGATTGATATGCCCATTCTGTTTGATGATTGTTTTTTAACATATATATTTTTTTCAATATAAATAGCACAGTGACCTATTTAAATATTTAATATTTCGACTTCGTTTTAAAAAACTTTCATATTTTTAATACATTTGAAAGTAATGTATGCACTTTGGTCGTTTTCCAAGGTGTGATAAAAAAACCGATACCTTGAGATATCACTCCCTACAAGTGTACTGTGTACGTGTCGTTTCAAACGGTTGATGATACAAAAGGATCTCATAATGACCCATGAAAAAAATAATCATAAATTTATTTAGAATAAAACACATATGACAACTTCAGGTTTGATTGAATTCTCCTAGAAGGCTTTTCAACAAATTAGGGAAATTTTTTCCATTTCCTTATATTCCAAGGGGAATGGGAGGGAGGCATACACCTACATTGATTTACTTGAAGGATAGAAAAGAGCATAATTTTGGTGCTTGTTGCAACTTCCCTTTTATTTATAAATCACCCAATTGAGGTAGATGCTAAGCAGAAAAACACACGCAAAATGTTTTATGGCACTCGAGAACTAAAACAGACCAGAAGTAGATGTCGAACCTTTGATAATTCAAGCAGATGCAAAATCTGCCTTTGTATAGTTTCAGCGTAGAAGATACTGTAAAATAAATCACGCTATACACTTCTGATTGATGCTTAAATGTATAGTTTTAGCAGACTAGCAAGCTATTGTCCCACAGCCAACACAACATGGAACATAATTTAAGAATTTGGCAAAATTCTATTAAAAAGTAGGAAATAAAGATATCCAAAATTATAGACAGACATAACTTAATGCCCCTGTTAAAATCATAAGATTATTAGTCATCAGTATATGTCTTTCTTATATTGGCAATAAACAATGCAAGTTCTAGGTTTTAAAGGGGGGAGCACATGAAATGAAATCATGATGAGCAACTCCTTATAAATAAACCCGCATAACAACAGACAAAGTAAATTCGGTACATAGAAGGGAATAACCATTCGGTGGCGAAAATAAAGACTGAAATTAGAAATTGTAACAACACTTTGACTTGCTTCATTGTTCCGTGACCACCATCTCTCTCATTTTGTAGGAACTAAACTCTCCTTATAAACCATGGATCCAACTGCCCACCCGCTACATAATTGAAGTATTCCTGTATTGGTCATTATATAAGTGTCGTGAGCACGCGATCTCCTTTGATAATTATTAATAAGTATTGCTTCATTTTTCCATTGATAGTTATCAATAAGTACTGCTTCATTTTTCCAAACCATACGAGGATACAATGGTGTACACGGTGTGTTAATTCCACCAATTCTTACTTGTTTGGTCCAAGATCCCACCACACCATAATCCTTCATTACCCATATATCCACATAGTATGCTTCCTTACGATTCGTCTTATCGAATGCAAACAACGCAAGATAATCATTTAAGATTGTGGTAGTCTTGCCAATTTCACGACTTTGAGCTATAACTTCAGGAAGCTCAATGTCTTTAAACACCTCATTGTTCACATTGAAAGAAAGGATAAAATCAATGTTTGTTTTTTTTCTTTGGGCAGTCCAATGCAATGCTTCATTGAATGGTACTCCTGGAGCATCGTCATTCATATCTGGCATCTCAAGAAGCTTCATTTCTCTCCAAGAGTTACTACTCAAACTGTAGATTACTGCTTTATCCTTATATTTAAGATACGTTCGTCGTGAGTGTTGAACAAACACAAAAACATTGTAATTGTTTTTGTTCGAATCGAAACACAATCCAATTGAGCGTACTGTAATACTCCATCCATTTACACAAGGACTTGGAGGAAGAAGTTTAAACTCCCTAGTTGTTGGATTACATAAGACTAAGGTACTTGGATTATTTGAGGCACAAAGCAATAATCCATTGCAAGGCCATGAAACAACAAAGTTCTCATCATTGACATGAGGTATCTCCAGATGAGTACGTGAGATTCTAAAAAGCGATTCATAAGAATAACAGGATAAGAATGGTCTACCATAATTAAATCCGCATCGCTTAAGTAAGATGCATTCTTGCTGATGTTTCATATGCATCACGATGAAGTAATCACTTTTGAGGAAACAGTTCAAGGATTTATCAACGCACCTTAAACGCATCAATGATTTCACGGGAAACGGGACAAATATTTTTACTAATACATCATCAGGTAAACTCATCAACTTATTCTTATGTTCAGGTAAACTCACGAGCTTATTATCATCTTCAGTTAAACTCATCAGCTTAATCTTATCTTCAGCTAAACAAATCAGCTTATTATTATCTTCAGCTAAACTACTCTTCTTCCTCTTATCTTCAGCTAAACTGCTCTTCTTCCTCTTCGATGTTTTCTTCTTCTTCATTTTTTGAGACGTTTCTATGAAGCTATGCAGCTATATCTTTGTGAAACTATCTCCAACAGTCTCCAACAGTTGCTGCGAATCCTAATTTACTGCATAAAATTCAAACTTTAACATTCCTGCAAATCACATGGCATCCTAAAATTTACTGAAAAACTCAATGCAGCCTAATATTTTCATTGCAATCTATTAACACGTAAAATCTTCTCATCTCAATTTGTGTATACACAAAAATCACACGAGAAAAAAATCTGAAAAAACATGCAATTGTAGGAAAATTCTGAAAAAACACGAAAGTGGATAAAGTAGTTTGCAGGTTTAATTTCGATTTTTACAATATCAAAATCAATTTTATATTATTTTGTAAATTTTCAGGGTTTAATTTGCAAGAAAAGCATTTTCTACCTTAAACCCTTTGCGCTTTTGAAGACTCATATCTTGTTGATGGTGTAGAGTAGTGTTGGGAGAACAATTTTGATAAGGCAGCGTGATGGAGATTGTTATGGATGCGACATAAGCCCCAGCGTGGGTATTGCGTGAAGATGATGATTCAGAGTTTTTATCTTATATACGCTATCAAACTTTTTCTTTGTCGGAATCTTTTACAAATTGACCTAGGCCTTGTTTGGAGGTCCTAAAAAATATTTTTTAAATAAAATTTGAAAATTTGAAAATTTATTAAAAATAATTTTAAAATTTAAAATAATTTTACATGTTTTTTTAGGAACTAATTTAACATTTCTCCTAAAAATACTTTTCAAATCCTATAATACTTTCAAAAATCTATAAGTATTTTAAAGAGGCAATTACCAATACCACCCTAGAAGGAAGTGATATTGCCCATAAAAGTCATGTCTAATATAAAAGACATAATTAGACAATAATACCCTTAACTAAATATTCCCACCAAACTAAATTTTCCCGCCAAAAAAACTCCGACCAACTTTTCCGGCCAATTTTTTTCCCGCCAATTTTTTCCGGCTAGTTTTTTTCCCACCAAATTTTTCCGGCCAGTTTTTTTCCCGCCAAATTTTTCCGGCCAATTTTTTTTCCCACCAAATTTTTCCGGCCAATTTTTTTTCCCACCAAATTTTTCTGGCCAATTTTTTTTCCCACCAAATTTTTCTGGCCAAATCTTTTTTTCCCACCAAATTTTGCCGGCCAAATTTTTTTTTTCCCACCAAATTTTTCCGGCCAAATCTTTTTTTCACACCAATTTTTTTTTTCCCACCAAATTTAACCACATATTAAACTAGTATCTACATTATTCGTTGATTATAAATAGGATTATACAAATAGTCAAATAGACCTTATCTCCCATCCACTATCAATAATTAAAACATTTGGCTCACGTGATGGAAAAAAGAAGACCAAGAGTGTTTAAAACATGAGCATCAGCACTATAGCTTAAGTAAAGCAGATTTTGGAAAATAATAATCATTTTGAAAGGCTACAAGTTCATATGAATATAAAGCTCAAAACAAGAATTTTTATATGGTGAGAGACATCAAGGCAGGAGTTCACACAATTTATAAAAATTTGCATAAAGGTCCTTGTAAATTTTTTATCAACAACAGCAATAGGCTTACTAAAAAGAACAGCCCCTCGAGAAGAAAAGTAACAGCTCTTAATAAAAAGTAGATAGAAGCAGCAGATCACGGCTTCAAAAGCCACACTATAGAGCAGACCTGGAACCAAACAACACGACTCGCGAAAACCCGACTTACGAAAGCCCGAATACCACGAAGAAAGCCCACGAATTCTTGAACAGATACCGGAGTAAAAGTCGCGACTTCTCAAACAATAACACGCATTAATACCTCGAAGTCTCGAACGAGTACTCGAACAAAAGCCCGAATAGCTTGACTTACGAAAACCCGAATAACCCGACTTGCTAAAGCCCGAATAGCGAAAATCCGAATATAAAAAAAGCCCGTATATCCCATCTTGCAAAGGCCCGAAAGAGTCCGCTTGCGAGAGTCCAAAAAGAACATAGCTAAGTCTAGAGAATCAGGACCAGAAAAGTGTTGGCTTAAAATAAATTTTATATTAGCAGCATGACCCCAATTAATGCGAACAGCTCCACGAGAAATCATAAACAAGAGAGGCCATCTGACCATTAAATAAAACGCATCATCGTAATCAAAATCAGGAATTTCCAAGGAATCCAAATATTGCAATTTAGTCCTTGCATTAGAAATCCCATAAGCAGCATCATATAAGGATATCAACAGCAGCACCTTAATAGAGTCCAACTTAGACCAAATATTCACATGACACCGCCCCAATTACTCTATTTACAAGCATCACATATGTTAAATGGAAATAACCAAAAATTAATAAGTTAAAAGAGCAATAATAGGGCACTACTTACTATCTTCTAGAACTTGCTGCAACTCAAATTGGCCTATAAAAGAAGAATAAGAGTGAAATGAATATGTTATTACTATATGGTTTGTTTAACATGAAGTAGAAATAAATAGACCTGCCTTCCATGGCGATTGTGCATGGGCAAAAGGTGAGTAGAGTTATTACTATCAACGGCTTTCTTTAATCGGTTAGAAGATTGTGACATTGGAGTAACTGCAACTAAATGTTGCAGCACGGATGAAGAATGAACATCATTAGCTGTTGTAGCTGCTATCATTTCATTTGCACCTTCTCGTAATTCAATCAACTCCCCCATCAACTATAAATAACTAAATACACAACACAACACAATAAAATTATTATATTACTCTTTCCCTGCCATAATGTAAAATACTTACAGAAACAGAAATTTAACGAAAGTGAATATTTAGTGGGAAAAATCCCACCAAAGTAAGTTATTATTTGGTGGGAAGAATCCCACCAAATTCTACAAAATAACATTCTTTAAGTTAACAATCTAGAAAAACATATCGGTTAATAACATATTAGCCTCTTCCCAACTACCAAAATTACAAAATCATTGACTAGACATTTTGCTCGTAAAAAGAATAATGTATAAACTTCACGAAAATTGAAGTAAATATCCTTGACTAAACTAGGAGAACTCAGAACTTGCTACTTTAATCGACAAATTAAAAAAGTATAATGAAAGTGGGACTTTTATTACCCCTGAATCATCAGTTCTACCAAGAAGTTTTGGTCCCAACCTTCTACCAAGAATTGATAATAATTTACACCAAGACCACAAGAATTGAGTTAAAATTAAGGTATTACTAATAGGTCCCTGTGTTATCCAATATTGAAAATTTACCCAAATATGGGATACTTTTAGAAAAATAACACAGCTACCCAAGAGCATAAAAACCTTGTATGAAATGTAACGTAGCTATCAAAATGACAATAAAGTATATTCACCTATACATCCTAGTCCTCTCCAGCATTTTACTAGAATGGATTAGATTTTGAGTAAAAATTGGAAATTTACCCAAATATATTTCTCGAAAAATTACCACAGTTACACAAGGGCGTATATCTTACAGATTGAGTATTTATAATAATACATGGATATGATGCAATTAAAACTCACAATTTTACCTAAGCAGCTTCCACGGTGATCTGGAGTAAACTCACTTTCTGATAATCCTATCACATGGGGAACATGACGCTGACGGGTGAATATCTTCATCTATGTTGTTGGTGGGTGAGAGCATTGACGGACGGTGGGATGAACAAGAACCGTCGGTGTATTGGACGGTGGGATCGGAACCCTATGTAGGTGAGGTTGAGGAATTCGAGACTGAGATGAAATGGGGATGTGAAGCGCTAAAGTTGTTGCCTTTGGCCTTGTTGTTTTCATCGATTATTGCGCCCTATAGGGCTTCCACCGGAGATAGGGATTATAAGCATCATACTTTTGTACGGACCGACGCGTTGAGATATTAGGGATTTTGAGATATTAAACCAGCGCCTCTTAACGGGATTTTGCCTCTTCAGTGCTTCACTTGAGATCCATGGTGGTGGTAATGAAGAACATAGAGGTGTTGATGTTGTTGTGTACAGATATGGTGGAGAGAAGAAAGTGACGTTGATGAAGGAGAAGATGATTTTGTGATGCCATCTGATCTATTAGTTATACAGGGGCAAAAATGGAAACTAAACTTTTTTAGGGGACTTTTACGGACAATATTTTTAAGAGGATGGTGGAGGGCTATTATTATTAAATTGGTGACTTAGATGGTAATTATTCCTATTTTAAAATATTTTTTAGAAAAACCACTAAATGGGCACTTAATAATCTCTTTTATTGAACCTCAAAATAGTATCATCTAGGTTTCTTTTTGAGAAAAATTACCAAGAAAGTCATTATGGCTTTCGTCTCAAGCATTATTATCTCGAAATATATGGAAAGTTAAGATTCTAAAAATATTTCGAAACAAAATCATGAAATCTAAAAATGACCAATGTTAAAAATAATAATTTGCTCATTAAAGATTTATTTGAGAACATTGATCAAGGTATTATCAGCAACTGAATGATGAACACCCTTATAGAATTGTATTCTATAAGATGAGGCAGAAATTGTATGGTTAAATGATACGTCATTTACAAATAGGTAAGAAGACGCTGATATTGTTTCTCTGGTTGTTAATTACATAAGAAAAGTTTTTTCACAAGGTTGCAAGAGGTGCAAAATCAATCCAGTTGCTAAAGACGAAAAATATGCCCTACTCCTGGTAATGAGAGTAGCGACTGGCAACAACATCCAGAGTAATTCTTTTTAGCCAGAGGATCTTGAATTTATTTAAGGTATTAACAATATGGTAGGGACATATTGGAGGATCCTTTCTATCATCCAGAAAACCATACGGTGGTTGGGAAAATTATATGTGCATAGCTTTCTATATATATGAAGTTAACTCCAGGGCCTCTCAAAGATTTAGTAAACAAGTCAGCTAATTGATCACCAGAATTAATGTAAGATCTTACAATTTCTTATGACAAAAACTTGTGTCTAGTGAAATGAGAATCAACCTCAATTTGCTTGGCTCATAATCAGTCGGATTTGAAGCAATGTGTATGGTGGGCTAGGTAACTTAATTATCACAAATAAGTTTCATGGGATTAGAGCAATCGACTTTGATTTTTGTATGTAAATTTTTAACCCATATCAATTGGCAAGTGGTCCCACACATACAACAATATTCATATTCAACCCTTGATCTTGCTACCACGTCTTATTTCTTACTTTTCCATGAAACTAGATTTCCACCAGTGAAGACACAATAAACAGTGGTGGAACATCGATCATCTGGACATCTGCCTCAATCAACTTCAGAATAACTAGTAACTTCTGTATGCCCTCGATCACTATACAATAGCCCTTTATGAGAGATCGTTAGATATATCTAATAATACATACAACTACCTCTCAATGACTCTCACATGGCGAATCCACAAAATGACTAATAAGACTAATAACCAATAAGAGATATGGTAGAGTATGATAGAGATAATTGATCTTCCCAATTAATCTTTTGTACCTCCCTTGATCATGCAAGAAAGTAGATGACATGCGGTTAATGAGATAACAAGACGTGAGAACAACATCACCCCAAAAATAAAATTGGGACATTCTTATGAAGAAGGGTATGACCCGTCTCTATAAGGTGTTTATTCTTTCTTTTAGCTACCCCATTTTGCTGTGGAGTGTTGAAACATCAAAACTAGTGTATGATCCCACACTTAGACGTAGAAGCATGAAAGGATGGTGAACAGTAGTCTTTGGAATAATCACTAGACAAAATAATTAGACACCCATCTAAGGCGATCATCTAACTACTATTAAGGTAATCCTAAATGTTGCGCACCGCAAGGAAAACAGTCATTAAATCAAAACACATAAACAAATATAAGAGTAAGCAGCTAATATCAATTTAAAACATGTAATTCCCAAAGAAACTTAGATAGAAGAATTAGAATTCATAGATTATACATGATGCAAAACCCAAGCTATGGGGAGTTTAGTTCATACCTGATGGAAACAAACTAAAAGAAATTACAAAAGACATCATCTTGCTCTCTACAATAAGCTGGAAGAATAAATCCTTAAGATCTAATTACTATGAGGCAAGGATGATTTACAAGTGATATAAGGGTGTATTTATAGGTGTTTAGAAGACCTAATTCGTTTTCTTGAGGGAGAGTTAAAGTAATGGACTCCAAGCCCAACTCAAATTCGTAAGGAAATAGAGATAATTTCCGCTGAACTGTTTTGAGCATATCTTTTTCGTTATTGGTCGGTTTTTTCTCCACAATATACCAAAAGAATACTCAGCGAATTATCTACGTCCCTATGAAAGGAAATTACCAAAATCAGCTTCTTTGTTGGAGTTATCACCACTTCTTTAGGCGTTGCTGCAGAAATTCAGATTAAGGCAGCTTTTCTTTTTCCATCTTTTTAGCTTTTCTTTCCTTTATCTCCAATTACCATGCAAATCTCTTTCCATATCTTGTAGTCTTTGACTTGGACTCTAATTAATCTCCATAATTATCTTTAAAGCTTCACACTAAATAAACAATTAAATCCAATATGCTCTAAAAATATTATTGCTAAATCAAGACTCAAATTAGGAAAGTGCACTATTTCTCAAGAAAATCAATTAGAAAGACTTCTAAAACACTAAAAATGATGTCTCATCCTAATATAAATCTATCACAAATGAGGAGACATCACCTGGTCATTATCAACCACGTCCCCAGAATAACTCTTTCCAACCAAGAGGTCAGTATCAAAATCAATATCAAAATAGACATGCTTCTCCACAACAACCTGTTCAAGATGCCTATACCGTGTCGTTAACTCAGAAATTTCTACCACAGTATCCTCAAGAAGGAGCTGTGGATGATCAACAATTGAAGAAATTCATGGATCTTATGACCACTAATATGCATTCCTAGAGCGAGAAGTTACGAGAACAAGAAGCTTAAATTCAGATTTTAGGTACTCAAGTAGAACAAATGAACAAAGTTTTTACAAATATTATGGAACAAAAAGAACTGAAGGTTCTCGAAGGAGGTGATGTCAATGTTGGGCTCGAAGCTTGTAAGGCTATTTGCCTTGAGATTGAAGAAAAGAAGGAAGTAACACATGCTGCCGAAAGTGCCGTGGAAGTTCCGAGTACCAAAGAAGAACCAACCAAGTCTAGCCCCGTGGACTCTAACTGCTCTGAGAATGATGTGGAGGAAGATTCAGAAAAATCCGAATTTATACAGCTTTTGAAAGATTTGCAAGAAGAGATTAGATCGGTTATGGAATTACAAGATGAGCGAGCTAAAGAAAAAGAGGAAGAAGCCTCAAAAGAACAAAGAGTTGAAGTTGCACCTGCTGTGCAAGAGCAGAAAGAAGAAGAGAAGGTGGAATCGCCACCAGTTGTTCAAACAGTGTCATCAACTATTCCTGATACAAATCCGAAAGGTGACATTGAACTCAAGACATTTGTAGAGGCGTACACTCCTGAAAATATTAACGCCCAGATGCTTGAGATTGCGAAGAAAGGGCTTACACCGCAACAAGTTTTTACGCAAGTTATTCTTGAGAAAGAAGCGAGTGTAGAAGCCAAGAGAGAGACTGTGAGAGTCTCAAGAAGAACAGAAAAAGAGTTACCATTAAAGCTCAAAGATCCGAGAAACTTTAATCTTCCTATTCAAATAAATGGTATGCTCAAGGTGAAATCTATGTACGATGTAGGTTCAGCTGTGAATCTTATGCCAAAGTCCGTGTTCGAAAGACTTGGACTTCAGATTTCAGAGAAAGCTCCAGTGAAGTTGCAGTTTGCTGACAACTCAGTTACCAAGACATGGGGAACAGTGGACGACGTTCTTGTCCGATTAGGTAATATCACCATCCCTACTGACTTTGTTATACTTGATTTCGATGCAGATAAGCAGGTTCCAATCATACTTGGTAGGCCTTTCATGGCCACAAGTCAGAGCATAATAAACTTCCAAGAAGGGACCATTACTCTTCATGCTAAGAACGTATCTGAGACATTCTAGGTCTTGGGTAAGAAACCAAGGAAGTTAGATCCCACCGTTCATGTCATCCACAACCTTTCACATCTCAAAGTCCCTAAAGAGAAGATCCATGAAAAGACTGTGGATACTGAGCCAAACATTGAGTTTGGGGTTGGCCATGAAGTTCTATGGAAAGACCACAAACCAGAGAATAGGCCACGAAGTTACAAAGACTCGTGGATGGGACCATTCATTGTCACTAAGGTTGTTTCAGCTAAGGTGATAGAAATCAGACCCAAAAAGGGTATAAAGCGCAGATTAATTGACGTTCATAGCCTTACTCATTGTTGGGGAGGCTATATTCGCAAGTCTTGATAGAGGTAACACGTCTAACTTTAAAAGACGTTAAATAAAAGTGATGTACGGGAGACAACCCGCAATTTTTTATGTTTTTATGTTTTTAGTTAGTGTTTAGTTTAGTTGTTTTTAGTTGATATTTCATATTTGAGAAAGGTATTAGTGTTTTTGATGTTCAGGTGTTAGAAAAATCGAGTTTTGGGATAAAAACGAAATTTTCGGGAATATTCAGATCAGACCACCGGTATGCCGATCCTTATGGTCGGTAAGCCGACGGTCAGAAAACCTGAGGCCACGGGTGTCGTCACGTGTTCAATGCCGAGAGTCACTTTTCGAAGGATGCTAGCACCGGTATGCCGGTAAAATCCTCTGGTATGCCGGCTAGACCAAAAACCCGTGCCCACGTGTGCACGTCTCGGGTATTTTGACGTAACATGGGTTTCGAAGAGCTTCAGCACCGGTATACCGGGCCATATGGCCGGTAAGCCAGTCAGCGCCGCTGGAGAGAGAAAAAAGCTTTGTTTTTAGGTTATAAAGAAGAGGAAGGTTAGTCTATTGTGAATTTACAATCCTTAAGCCTCTCTTTCTTCTCCAAACCTCTCTCAAATCCATTGAAGCTTCATCAAACCTTCCCCAAACATCAAAACACTACCCAATCACCACAAAAACACATCAAATCTTCTCTCCACATCATTACAAAGAAGATTCAACCACCCAAATCTCACCAAAACACATTGATTGAAGAATCAAAAGCTTAAATTTTCAAAATTCATCCTACAATTTCTTAGATCCATACCAATACATCAAGAATTCATCTTACCTACATAAAGATTCATCCTCAAAACACCTTTCTTAACCCAAATAAAGCTTGTTCAACCTATAATCAAGATTTTCAAATTTTCAAGAGTGATTAAAGCTTTGAGTTGAGGTTAATTGAGATGACTATGAGAACAGAAACATTAGCTACTAAGAGGGAGATGAATAAAAGCAAGGTATTGGGTTCAATTGAGAAGAAATCAAGTGAGAAAAGTTCTAGTTCCAATACAAAGGGTAAAATAGACTATGTAAACAGAGGTGAGCTAGCTTTGTTGAATTCTATGGGAAAAAGGGTTCCACTTTTTACCAAGAAGAAAACACTACATCTCCCATTCAAAGGTCCTACACCCGAAGATAAAGAGAAAGATTCACAGGCCTTGATAGCTTCTGCAGAGAAACAATTAAAGGAACTACCTTTTGCTTATGATAAAGTATTCGATGAAGAAGTTGGTAAAGAAGAGTATAAAAGATTCTTAGAGCTTGGTGAAAGATTGGGTTGGTCTACATTCATGGTAAGACGTTCTGATTTATGTCATGAGTTAGTTTTAGATTTCTATTTAGGCCTCTTTAGCCGAGATAGTGAAGGTTGTGTTCCAGTTAGAGGAAAGTTATTTCCTTTCACAGTTAAGAAGATTAGAAACCACTTCTAGTTTAAGAAATTGGTTGGACCATGCAAGTATAGTGAAGCGGTGGCTAAACAAAAAATCTTTGATTGGGATATACTTTTTGAACATGTTTAAGACAAGGAGAAAGGGCAATCACATAAGGGAGAATTGAAGGCACCTTGGCCTTACAAATCTCTTCAACATGACACTAGAATTTGGCACAATTTCCTTATCCCTAACGTGTTTGGAAACACAAGAATTTTGGATGTAACTAAAAAGAACGCTTTATTTTTGGATTGTATTTTGAGAGGAGAAGAAGTGGATGTGGCACAATTGATCTTTGAGGAGGTGATACGATTTCCGGTCTCTCCTAAAACAGTGTATAATGTTAAATATCCTACTTTGATCATGTGTCTTGTGCGAAAAGCGAATATAATTTTGGGTGAAGAAGAGAAACTTGAGTTTAAAAATAGAATTATTGATAATGCTTGGATCACGAAAGTATTGAGAGGAGCGGGTTCTACTCAAATCTCAAAAGAAGAAAAGGAGCAAAGTTGGCAAGAAAAGATGGAGGAGCGTTTAAACAAATTCGAAGAAGCTCAAACTTCCTTAGCCAATGATGTGGTACAAATCAAAGCCAATAAAGTGCACATCATGACACTCCTTGAGCAATTAAAGAAAGATCAAGCAAATCTTATATTGGATATCGATAATGCGAGGCAATAGCCTCGAGAGTATATTCTCTTTCTTCCTTACCATTTCTGTAAATGCTTTATCTGCTAATTTTAATTTCTGTTTCGAGTCTTTTTCGAGTCGTGGGGACACGGCTCATTTTTGAGTTGGGGGTGTGGGGATTCGTTGTCTCTCATCTCCATTTTCCTGTTTTTAGGTAGAAATAATTTTTTTTGATACATAGGAATTAGATGTAAAGTGTGTTTAATAGCTTGAAAGCATAAGCTCAGTGGGTTAATGATAGTAAGTAGTATGTTTATGAGCTATTTTAGTTTGTATGCTTTGAGTATTTGCAGGAAAGCACACATTGATAGGAAAGAAAAGATTAGTAAGCAATGCGATAGAAAGTATGTTCGATCTCAGGGAGCCTTGAGTGGTGTGTAGGCCGTGAGATCCAAGCTAGTTGACAAAACCATTTGATGAATTTGCTAAAGGTAAGAGAATAACGAAATTGCATGGTGTAGAAAATGATTAAGGTAGTTCTTTCATATTGAAGCCACTTGAAGCCTTTTTATACCTTCTCACCCCGTTATTTGATTTAATATTATATATCCTTCTCAGCCCCTTCTAGCCTTTCTAAAGCCTTTTTATTTAACCACATTATAAGCCATATCCCTTTAGATTATAGGACTTTTCCATATGACCCGCACTCGAATCGCGATGCATAGACAGTTGTTTTAGAGCTTGAGTTTGGGGTGGTAGGTCCACCATTATGGGAATTGTTATTGGGTTGGGATTTTTGAGCTTATTAATTGTGCTCTGTTATTATATTGATGATGATTCACATGTTTATATTGTAACCCTTTGCCGGTGTAATAGTGAATGAAAAAGAAGCTACGAGCTAGAATTGAAAAAGAGAAGAAAAAATATATATGAAAAATAATAGCGTGATATCTCGAACATCAAAAAGAGAGTCATAGCTATACCAAAGAAAAAAAAATGATTTGAAAAGAATATATATTCAGACCGGTAAAGTGGAATTTTTATGTGAACATCTTATGCTTTAATTGGGTTATTGGGGATGCTACCTTGTGCATCAAGAAAATCATTGGGTTGAGTGAGAAACGTTTTATGAGAGTAACTCAAGCTCTAAGGCGATTCGTTGATGGCTAGTGAGGAGAGAGCCAAAAGCTCACTCTAAATTATCCAAATATACTATCATACCGCCCCTTAGCCTAAATTACAACCTTAAAGACCTTTTGATTCTTTGCTATGTAATCTAGAAGTGATTGAGCCAATAGAGAGTAGTTAAGTGGATCTTTGGATACTAGTGAAGCTAGATGAACAATCTATAGCTTCCTTGGTGAACTGAGTAAAGTTCCAATCCTTCTTACATTGCGAAGCTAACCTAATCTTGAATTCAAACCGTGTTGACTGTGGATATGAGAAGTGTACAGGTATGTAGTTTGTAAATATTATTACGTGAAATTTTCTAAGTAGTTTCTTTATGTCTATTCTATATATTCTGCCATCTCCTTTCCCATTGTGTTAAATTGACCTAGGTGTGTATTTAGAGACCTCCCTTTGTTTTATCTTTATTGTATCGGGACGATACAACTTTGAGTTGGGGGTCTTGATGTCTCCTCATTTGTGATGATTTAATATGAGACATCATTTTTAGTGTTTTAGAAGTCTTTCTAGTCGATTTTCTCATGAAATACTACACTTTCCTATTTCTAGTCTTAATTTAATAAATTATTACTTTTAGAGCATATTGGGTTTAATTATTTATTTAGTGTGAAGCTTTAAAGATAAATATGTAGATTAATTAATTACCAAGTCAAAGGCTAAGAGATAAGGAAAGAAGATAAGCATGGAAACTGAAGATAAGGAAACAAAAGCTAACGTATGAAAAATAAAAGCTGCCAAATAAATCTGAATTTCACCACCCACGACCACAAATCAGCTTATATCTCAAAATCGGTGAGTAATTTGGAAGAACGGTCAAGAGAAAAGTTAAATATCTTTCCGAGACAGTGAATTTCGACTACTCATACGCGTCAAACGGATAAGTATTGAAACTGTTAGGACCAAAACAAAAACGGGGCTGATCTCATATTTTAGGGTTACGAATTTGAGTTGGGCTTGGAGTCCATTACTTTCCTTCTCCTTCAAGAAAACGAATTAGGGTTTCTCTAAACCTATAAATACACCTTTATATTACTTGTAATTCATCCTTGCCTCATAGTAATTAGTCCTTAGGTTTATTATCATCAGAATTATTGAAGAGTGCAAGATGAAGTCTTTTATTATTTCTTTTAGTTTATTTTCTTCAGGTATGAACTAATTTTCCCATAGCTTGGGTTTTGCATTATGTATAATCTATGAATTCTATTTTCTTTCTATCTAAGTTTCTTTGGGAATTATATGTTTTAATCTGATATTAGCTTCTTACCTATATATTTGTTTATGTGTTTTGATTTATTGTCTGTTTTCCTTGCAGTGCGCAACGTATAGGATTATCTTAATAGTAGTTAGATGATCACCTTAGCTGGGTGTCTAATTATTGAAACACCACATAACGTCTAGTGTCGATATTGGTATTGACAACACTAATTCTAGCTAGTTAGTCATTAGGGTTTATTTTAACCACTATCATAATGTTTGGAATTGATTGCTTAGGGCCTTGGTAGCGCTTGATAAACAGCCTCGTGGTGTGTCCGTAGCCCCCTTAGTCGCTCTCTAGGTCTAAGAGAGGGAATTTAGAATCCTGACTAAGTATTTAAGAGCTAATTATCTCCCTTATTAACTAGAATTGGTAGAAAGAATTAGAAGGATTAGTGCATACTAGCAAAACCTAAGCTATACTTCTCATCTCATATTTCTTATCTTTTATTTTATTGCCTTTAATTTTCATTAGTTTAATTAGTATTCTCTCAATCGTTCCTATTTACTTTCTGTCTTTTAGTTAATTACTTTCTACTTGTACTATTTGCTTATAACGTATAACACACTAAGTCCCTGAGAACGAATTCAACTTATCATTAAAACTTGCATACGTTCTATAATACTTGCAGTACTGTGCTTGTCTAGGGTGAAAGTGCATTGTTTTTCGGATTATTTTTATCTTATTTTTATCACACCCTAGGCGACACCAGATATCATTTTAGGTTTATTACGTGCTTAGTTGAGGCATTTTTCCCTGTTATCTTATATATTCTCATTTTTTGTCTAGTTTTAGAGATTTGTTAAACTCTTAGGTACAAGGATTATATTAGATGCCAAAATATGAATAAGAAGTAGAGAAAAAGAGAGCAACTTAGAAAACAAGAGTTAAAGGATAAAAAGCCATTTTCAGAAAGTACAAGAGTTGTCAACCAATTTTAGAAAGCGAGAGCCACATGAGATTGAAAAATAATATGGATGATAACTTTTATTTCCAACTAGGATTTTGAGTTAAGAACACATGGCCATTGAAAACTTGTGATTTGGAGTTGAAACGAAGAAGTTATTAATATTGCAATTGTCGTGACTCGAACAAATCCACTCCTGGAAATGAAACGTTTTTGGGTTGGACTAGGTCATTTAAATGAAGCCCCATGACCTATAAAACGTCCTTGAGCGCACATAAACACACACACATACATATATGTGTGTATATATATATATATATATATATATATATATATATATATATATATATCAGAATCTGACTTCAGAAACATGTCACTGCCATTCCATTGTGCAACTTTTAGAAGAATTAGAGAGCAAGTCGACCTAGAAAGGAAGCAACCGATATAGAGTATCACATTATCAAATCCTGCATCTCTCTGTCTATATCATTAATGTAATTAGATATAGATTTTTGGCTTAACCATATTTCTAAACTTTTTATTCTTTAGTTTTATCATGCATTAAATTTCACATAGCTTGGGGCTGCACGGTAACAACCCTTGATTACTATTTTACTATTTGATACTATTTGGGTATTCATAATAATTGAGTTGAGAATTTATGTTATAATTGTATTATAAATTATTTTAACCTATTCTTGCTAGAGCCTATACACCTCTAGTTTGACCCAAGTATTTATATTGTCACCCTGACGGGGGGCTTAATGACGGAAACGGTTCATAATCGTCTAGTGAGCGGTAGTGATCCTGACGGGCTTTCTTAATTACATAGTTATTAGGGTCAGAATTCATCACCGATTATTTCCTAGGGACCCCTTACCCAAGTCCCCCAGTAGTGTTGATGTTGCCTTCTAAGCTACCCTGACGAGAGTTAGAAGGAGTATAAAATCCTGACTACTTATAGTAGCTCAATTCACACTTATAATTAGAATGAATTTCGTAGGATAGGCGCGTACTTGCAACCCTAAGCTATTATCATTCGCACTCTTAGTTAATTATTATAAAACAAAACAAAAATTTATTCTATTTCTACCTTTTAATAAAAACATATAAAACCATCTACACTTCTATGAAACACATGCTTGAAGTTAACTACTTAAATCTTTGAGAACGAACTTTACATTACTTCTATTACTTGCAAATGATCTGTAAAGTTGCGGAAAGTTAATCGAGGTTCTCGAGGTGTGTGCTTTTATATTGTTGTTTTATCACACCTTAGGACCTACCAATAAGTAACCTTTAATTATAGTGCGATAAAAAAATTAGGTGCTTTATAATTCATCTTACTTCTAAAGTTGTGATTTTGATCTTGAGAGAGAAAGTAATTTTATCAACCTTATTTTAAGATTGATATGTCCAAACTGTTTGATGATTGTTTTTTAACATATATTTTATTTTCAATATAAATATCATAGTGACCTATTTAAATATTTAGTATTTCGACTCTATTTTAAAAAACTTTCATTTTTCTTAATACATTTGAAAGTAATGTATGCATTTCTGTCGTTTTCCAAGGTATGATAAAAAAAACCGATACCTCGAGATATCACTCCCTGCAAGTGTACGTGTCGTTTCAAACTGTTGATGATACAAAAGGATCTCACAATGACCCATGAAAAATAAAACACATCTGACAACTTCAGGTTTAATTGAATTCTCCTAGAAGGTTTTTCAACAAATGAGGGAAATTTTTTCCATTTCCTTATATTCCAAGGGGAATGGGAGGGAGGCATACACCTACATCGATTTACTTGAAGGATAGAAAAGAGCATAATTTTGGTGCTTGTTGCAAGTTCCCTTTTATTTATAAATCAACCAATTGAGGTAGATGCTAAGTAGAAAAACAAACGCAAAATGTTTAATAGCACTCGAGAACTAAAACAGACCAGAAGTAGATGTCGAACCATTGATAATTCAAGCATATGCAAAATCTGCCTTTGTATAGTTTTAGCCTAAGAGATACTGTAAAATAAATCACGCTATACACATCTGATTGATGCTTAAATGTATAGTTTTAGCAGACTCGCAAGCTATTGTCCCACAGCCAACACAACATGGTACTCCCTCCGTTCCACTAAATTTGTCCACTTAGCTTTTCACATATAGTAAGAAACATAATAAATGCATGCACCATTACAAAAATAACCCTAATAAAGTATCTTGATATCTTAAATGTGTATTGGAAATATAAATTTCAATATTTTAATAAGGGTAATAGTGGAAAAAGTAGGAAAAAATGTATCTTGAACTCCTAAGTGGACAATATATTTGGAACATTATTTTTAGTAAATGGACAATTTTAGTGGAACGGGGGGAATATATAATTTAAGTTCTATTAAAAAGTAGGAAATAAAGATATCCAAAATTATAGACAGACATAACTTCATGCCACTGTTAAAATCATAAGATTATTAGTCATCAGTATATGTCTTTCTTATATTGGCAATAAAAACAATGCAAGTTCTAGGTTTTAAAGGGGGGAGCACATGAAATGAAATCAGGGTGAATTATCTATAGGGTCTTAGAGACACTATTTTTTTTCTATAGAGTAGTTTCTTAAATGGCATTCTTCTTAGGGACCTGAATTTTGACAATAGTCTTTTCTACCCTTACTATCACTAAAAGACAAAAAAGTGTGATGTCACTATTTCTCTCTCCTCTACCTACCACTACCCACCTACCTCCAACCTCCGACCACCTACCACCGACCTCCGACCTCCGACCACCGACCACCGACCACCGACCACCGACCTCCGACCTCCGACCTCCGACCACCAGTCACCGGTCACCGGAAAAAACATAGAGTATCGGAAAAAACTGAGAGTATCGGGAAAAACATAGAGTACTCTATATATTTGCGGAGTACTCTATAATTTTGCAGAGTACTCTCTAAAAATTTTCTGAGTGCACGAAAAATCTCGGGGTACTCTAAGAAAATCTCGGAGTACTCTAAGAAAAATTTCGGAGTACTCTAAGAAAATCTATGAGTACTCATAAAATTGATGAGTATTTTATTCATTTGGTGAGTATTATTAAAAAAACAAGAAATAAAATAGTCAAAACAATCTTTATTGATATTTTATTACACAAAAATGAATAATTACATAATTACAACCCAATATACAATTAAAATAATAAAATAAACTTTAACTAATTTTGTGTTTGACCCGATCTGGAAAAAAAAAAAAAAACTCAAAAAAGCCTCCATCGAAGAGACTCGACGGACGAACACGCGCTCCATCGAAGCTTGAATTCCACTCGTCCATGGTGGTCCACTCCAAACTGCAGCTCCGGAGAAGAGCAACCACCGCGCGAAGCAACCACGAGGATCTCCGGCGAAATCAAGCACGAACAGCACCCACCGCGCGAACAACAACCACCCAGCTCCGGCGAACAGCAACCACGACCAGCAACCACCGCGCGAACAGCACCACGAACAGCTCCGGCGAACAACAACCACGAACAGCAACCACGTCCAGATCTGTTGCCTCCTCGCGAGCTATGGAGGTGGTGTTCACCTCATTTCAGCTCCGATCTGCATCCTCGAGCTCCTTTCCGTATCTCCGGCGAAGCACCTAAGCGCATTCCGATCTGGTAGCGGCATAGAAGAAGCATAGAAGATGGGGTATGGAGGAGGGAGGGAGTATGGAGGAGGGAGGAGAGTGGTGGTGGCCATTTCGGTGGTGGTGGTGGTGGCGATTTCGGTGGTGGTGGCGGTTTGGAAGCTTGGTAGGAGAGAGATTTAGGGGAGGAGAGAGATGTGAGAGAATAATTAGAGATAGTAATGAGCTGAAATGTAATATTTGGTATATATAGGGAGAAAAAAAACAAAAGAAGGGTAGTCTAGTAATTGGGGTTTTGGGGTTCATGTGTTAAAAACTTGCTGAGGTTTTTAGTAAGAAGAAGCTCTAGGTAGGCAGGGTTCCCATCTTGAAGAGGGGGGTGTGGTCAAAACCCTAAGTGTAACTATCTTATGAAATCATGATGAACAACTCCTTAACAATAAACCCGCATAGCAACAGACAAAGTAAATTCGGTATATAGAAGGGAATAATAATTCGGTGGCGAAAATAAAGACTGAAATTAGAAATCGTGACAACACTTTGACTTGCTTCATTGTTCCGTGACCATCATCTCTCTCATTTTGTAGGAACTAAACTCTCCTTATAAACCATGGATCCAACTGCCCACCCGCTACATAACTTAAGTATTCCTGTATTGGTCATTATATAAGTGTCGAGAGCACTCGATCTCCTTTGATAATTATTAATAAGTATTGGTCTCCTTTGATAATTATTAATAAGTATTGCTTCATTTTTCCATTGATAGTTATCAATAAGTACTGCTTCATTTTTCCAAACCATACGAGGATACAATGGTGTACACGGTGTGTTAATTCCACCAATTCTTACTTGTTTGGTCCAAGATCCCACCACACCATAATCCTTCATTACCCATATATCCACATAGTATGCTTCCTTACGATTCGTCTTATCGAATGCAAACAACGCAAGATAATCATTTAAGATTGTGGTAGTCTTGCCAATTTCACGACTTTGAGCTATAACTTCAGGAAGCTCAATGTCTTTAAACACCTCATTGTTCACATTCAAAGAAAGGATAAAATCAATGTTTGTTCTTTTTCTTTGGGCAGTCCAATGCAATGCTTCATTGAATGGTACTCCTGGAGCATCGTCATTCATATCTGGCATCTCAAGAAGCTTCATTTTTCTCCAAGAGTTACTACTCAAACTATAGATTACTGCTTTATCCTTATATTTAAGATAAGTTCGTCGTGAGTGTTGAACAAACAAAACAACATTGTAATTGTTTTTGTTCGAATCGAAACACAATCCAATTGAGCGTACTGTAATACTCCATCCATTTACACAAGGACTTGGAGGAAGAAGTTTAAACTCCCTAGTTGTTGGATTACATAAGACTAAGGTACTTGGATTATTTGAGGCACAAAGCAATAATCCATTGCAAGGCCATGAAACAACAAAGTTCTCATCATTGACATGAGGTATCTCCAGATGAGTACGTGAGATTCTAAAAAGCGATTCATAAGAATAACAGGATAAGAATGGTCTACCATAATTAAATCCGCATCGCTTAAGTAAGATGCATTCTTGCTGATGTTTCATATGCATCTCGATGAAGTAATCACTTTTGAGGAAACAGTTCAAGGATTTATCAACGCACCTTAAACGCATCAATGATTTCACGGGAAACGGGACAAATATTTTTACTAATACATCATCAGGTAAACTCATCAACTTATTCTTATCTTCAGGTAAACTCACGAGCTTATTATTATCTTCAGCTAAACTCATCAGCTTAATCTTATTTTCAGCTAAACAAATCAGCTTATTATTATCTTCAGGTAAACTCATCAGCTTATTCTTATCTTCAGCTAAACTACTCTTCTTCCTCTTCGATGTTTTCTTCTTCTTCTTCATTTTTTAAGACGTTTCTATGAAGCTATGCAGCTATATCTTTGTGAAACTATCTCCAACAGTTGCTGCAAATCCTAATTTACTGCATAAAATTCAAACTTTAACATTCCTGCAAATCACACGGCATCCTAAAATTTATTGAAAAACTCAATGCAGCCTAATATTTTCATTGCATTCTATTAACACGTAAAATCTTCTCATCTCAATTTGTGTATACACAAAAATCACACGAGATTTTTTTTTTGAAAAAACATGCAATTGTAGGAAAATTCTGAAAAAACACGAAAGTGGATAAAGTAGTGTGCAGGTTTAATTTCGATTTTTACAATATCAAAATCAATTTTATATTATTTTGTAACTTTTCAGGGTTTAAATTGCAAGAGAAAAGGATTTTCTACCTTAAACCCTTTGTGCTTTTGAAGACTCATATCTTGTTGATGGTGTAGAGTAGTGTTGGGAGAACAATTATGATAAGGCGGCGTGATGGAGATTGTTGTGGATGCGACATAAGCCACAGCGTGGGTATGTGCGTGAAGATGATGATTCAGAGTTTTTATCTTATATACGCTATCAAACCTTTTCTTTGTCGGAATCTTTTAGACCTAGGCCTTGTTCGGAAGTCCATACTTTAGAGAAAAAAAAGTGTTTTTAAAGTAAAATTTAAAAATTTGAAATTCATTAAAAATAATTTAATTTTTGTTTTTCAAGAAGTACCAATTTTGTTTTTTGTTACATGGGTGATCCGGGTTAGGTTGCGTGCATCCGACAATCCCAAGGAGATATACATGCCTCCCCATATATTTCTCATGATAAATCAGAACCAGGTTAATTACCCATGTTCAGGGAGGGGTTCGAGCCTTGTACCTCTTACTTTACACCCAAGAAGTACTAATTTGATGTTTCTTCTAAAAAATACTTTTGAAAGTCTAAAATATTTTTAAAAATCTATATGCATTTTTAAGTATTTTAAAAAAAAAACCAATTCCAAACGGGTACTTAATAACCTCTCTTATTGAACCTAAAAAGAGTATCCTCTAGGTTTCTTTTTGAGAAAAATTACCCAAAAAAGTCATCGTGGCTTTCATCTCAAGCATATTATCTCAAATGGAAAGTTAAGATTCTAAGAAATTTTCGAAACAAAATCATGAAATCTAAAAAAGATCAATATTAAAAAAATTGCTCATCAAATATTTATTTGGGAACATTGATCAAGGTGTTATCAGCAATTGAATGATGAGCATCCTTATAGAACTGTATTCTGTAAGATGAGGCAGAAATTGTATGGTTAAATAATGTGTCATTTACAAATAGGTGGGAAGTCGCTGATATTGCTTCTCTGGTTGTTAATTACACAGGGAAAGTTTTTCACAAAGTTGTCAAGAGGTGCAAAATCAATCCAGTTGCTGAAGACGAAGAATAGGCCATACTCCTGGTAATGAGAGTAGCGACCGGCAACAACATCCAGAGGAACTCTTTTTAATTAGAGAATCTTGTATTTATTCAAGGTATTAACAATATGGTAAGGACAAATTGGAGGATCCAGCCTATCATCCAGAAAATCATACGGTGGTTAGGAAAATTCCCTTCGTGGAATGTTTCCCACATCAATAGATCCTTTAATGATGGGTAATAATAGGCTTTGTGTTTGTACTATACTTTAACACTCCCCCTTAAATTAGAGCATCTATATTATATGTGCATAACTTTCTCTCTCTCTCTATATATATATACATTTAACTCCAGGGCCTCTCCAAGATTTAGTAAACAAGTTAGCTAATTGATCACTATAATTAACGTAAGATCTTACAATTTTGTTTGACAAAAACTTGTCTCTAATAAAATGAAAATCAACCTCAATTTGCTTAGTACGCTCATCAACAATCGGATTTGAAGCAATGTGTATGGTAGGCTAGGTAGCTTTATTATCATAAATAAGTTTCATGGGATCAGAGCAATCGACTTTGGTTTTTGTAAGTAAAATTTTAACCCATATCAACTGGCAAGTGGTCTCACACATAGCACGATATTCATATTCACCCCTTGATCTTGCTACCACGTCTTATTTCTTGCTTTTCCATGAAACTAGATTTCCACCAATGAAGACACAATAAACAGTGGTGGAGCGTCGATCATCTGGACATCTCGCTCAATCAACATAAAAAATAACCAGTAACTCTAGTATGCCCTCGATCACTATACAATAGCCCTTTCATGAGAGCTCGTTAGATATATCTAATAATACGTACAACTACCTCTCAATGACTCTCACATGGAAAATCCCCACAATGACTAAGAAGACTAATAACAAATGACTTGGCCGAGTATGACAGAGATAATTGAGCTTCCCAACTAATATTCTATACCTCCCTTGATCATGCAAGAAAGAAGATGCCACGCGGTTAATGAGATAACAAGACGTGAGAACAACATCATCCCGAAAATAAACCAGGACATTCTTATAAAGAAGGGTACGACCCGTCTCTATAAGGTGTTTATTCTTTCTTTTAGCTACCCCATTTTGTTGTGGAGTGTGGAAACATGAAATCTAGTGCATGATCCCACACTTAGACATAAAAGCGCGAAAGGATGGTGAACAGTAGTCTTTGGAATAATCACTACACAAAATACGATCCTGAAAACCAAATCGAGTATGAATATTAGCATAAAGTTATGAGAAAAAAGAATTTAACTCTGAAATATATTTCATTCTATATAACCAAGTCATATGAGAGTAATCATCTATAAAAGTGACAAAATACCAAAAACCGGTTTAACATGCAGTACGATAAGGACCCTAAATATTTTGGTAAAACAAAAAGAGAACTAGCTCGCTTGTTGACACAACTAACAAAAGAACCACGGTCATGTTTTTCGACTAACACGACTCACAATAGAGCTCATGAATGATTAAGACTAAAAACATTTTCTATAGAATAGGGAGGGATGGATGATCCAGACTATTATGATCTGCCTGGGTAGAAGATTAATAAGATAAGAAGTAGGCAAGTAATATCCATATAGTATAGACCCTGCTCCTCACGCCCTGTACCAATACGCTCTTGAGTATGGAAATCTTGTACAATTACAAAGACATAATTAAAGATCACAAAACAGTCAAAACACTTGGTAAGTTGTCCGACTGACAAGAGATTCAAAGAAATTTTAGGGAAGAGCCATCCAATCCCACAAATCGATATGGAAGAGCCATCAGCTAGTGTAACATTATGAGAAGTACCTGAATGAATCTTAGAGAGTAGGTGGACATTACAAGTCATGTGACCAGAAGCATAAATCAAATTAACCATGGACCAAAGCTAGACTATGTGTGGAAAGACAAGTAGTGGAAGAGCTAGCATGAGCATAAAAAGGCTAATATGCATGCAAAGATGCCTCTAACTGAAGAAGCTGGGTGTATCAAAACTCTGGAATGATAAGGGCACAGGTTGAAGGACCAAAACCATATGAAGAGGCCTCTAATGGATCTGTCTGAGTAACATGTGAAACACCTCATGGACGGCCATGTAAGTGCCAATACTTATCTCTAAGATGCCCTACTCTGTGAAAGTAAGTGCACTAAGATCGATAGTGTAGCTACCTTTACCACTACCCGATGTTAGACACGACCATGGCCAAGATCACGATCGTAATAACCACTCGAGATACCATCACGAGAAATACTACTAGCCCAACGACTATCGTGCTGAGAAATAAAGTAGGACGATCAACTGGAGGATCGCTGGAATAATACAAACAAGATCAATAGAAGAATACACCTCATACATAGGGTGAACTGCAGTGCCGATGGTTAGGTTTTTTGTGATGTGAAGAAGAGGATTGGTTTTTTTTTTTGGATAAGAATGTAAAATGAATTTAATATGTAGGCTTTGATACCATTTTAAAGCTAATACGTTGATTAGTATAATGACTTAATGTCTTAATACACTAGTCTTCCATATATATAGACAAATATACAATAATACAATACTCAAAGATTATTACACAATGTATAATAGTGATTACTAACTAATGGATAATAAAATGATGTGTGCTAATCCACTAATGGATAATACGAGGCTTATTTACTGTTGTACTATTCTTTAAAAATCCCCCCTTAAGTTGGAACATATATATTATATATGTATATCTTTCTACATATATATATATTCAACCTAAGGCCTCTTAAAGATTTAGTAAACAAGTTAGCTAACTGATCACTATACTTAACAATAAGATGGTACAATTTCTTTTGACAAAACCTCATGTCTGGTGAAATGAGAATCAACCTCAATGTGCTTGATACGCTCATGAAATACCAGATTTAAAGCAATGTGTATGGATTAAGCTATAACGAACCGAGTCGAGTTGAGTACTAGATGTACAAGCTTGTTTGTTAATATTTTCGAGTTAAGCCAAGTCAAGCTCAAATTTTAAGGAGTCGAGCCAGATTTTTAAAAACATGTTTGTTAACTTATCGAACGAGCTTTTTTACAGCCGAGCTCGATTTTCATGATCGATTGGTATTAGATAGAGTATATAATATGAAGTATAAGTGTGATATTAATTAAAAAAATTAAAATCTAAAGAAATAAAAAAATTCAAATCAATATAATAAGTTTTAATAATATATTTATTGATAACTATAACATTAATTTACATATAATAAATATAAACGGTTAACAAATCGTTCTTTTGACGAACGAGATTAAACAAACTTTTTTGTTCGTTTGTATAAACGAATGAGTTCGAACGAGTTTTAGGCTGAGCTAAGCTCAAACAGCTCGCGAACGGTTTGATTCGTTTACAACCTTGACAACAACCCATACAAAAACCATGCTCTCACACCAAACAGATTCATCACCCATTGTCCCACCTAATCCACATGACTCCCACAACCCCTGACCCCCACACCACCACCACCTAAGCAGATAGGGGAAGCTAATCAACGCAATGCCAGAGATGAGCATGGTCATTATGATACCACGAAGAACACACCGGTAGAAGGAAAGGAAGCTCCCGAACAAAATCACAGGATGGAGGAACATCACAACCCGTTCTAGCCTTCTCTTTTCGCCTTGCCTCCTCTCCAACCCACATAGTGATGATGGCTAGATACCACCATTAATATTAAAGTAAACAAATTTAAAAAACTGGCACTTTTTTTTTCCAAAGAAAAACTGACACAAGCTAACTTAATAAATTTGAAAAACTGACAAACAAGCTAACTTATACCAGCTATAACCAGCAATTGCTGGATCCATATCAGCCCAAGAAGAAAAAAGGAATCACAGGTTTCCAAACAACAGCAGGAGATCATGCTTGAGAAAAAGATGGTCAGAGAATAGAATAGGCCACTAGAAGAAAAAGCAACATTGCAGAAAAGTTGCAGCAAAGCACCACCCAAATGATGGCACTATCTAGTTTCTCCTCGATAGAAGTCCCATAAACACCCAAGGGCCACATACGATGGTGGTAACCAAAGGTGCCACAACCCAAAATACGACCAAGAACCATATCAAAGCGATGAAAAGGGGGAGGGGTGGAACAGAACAGTGAAAGAAATAAAATTAATGAAAAGATATGATGGAACAACATAGTAGAAGAAGAA
This sequence comes from Nemophila menziesii, assembly GCA_029959085.1. Lineage (NCBI taxonomy): Eukaryota > Viridiplantae > Streptophyta > Magnoliopsida > Boraginales > Hydrophyllaceae > Nemophila > Nemophila menziesii. Next base: position 30,693,804 of record JARWIR010000007.1, on the reverse strand, counting down.
GAAAGCAACAACAAAAGTTACTGAACTTTAAAAAGAGAGGGAAAAGCGATAAGGTGGTACATATCTGTTCCAGGATCTTGTATAATTCATTTCATTCTCGACTTACTACTTAATTAACATGAATACCAAAGAAAAAGAATTAGGATATTCATTATCCCATAAGTCTAACAATTTAAAACAACACAGCTGAAACAAAGAGAACTAGAAATAGCAATTCAAATACTTAGGAACTGAATATTAAAAAGTAAAGAAAAAGAAACACTACATAACAATGTTCATCAAGTCTGCTTGTTCGATAACTCAACCAGAATCGTTTTCCAATGAATCATCATCATCAGATCATCGCATTCATTACACCTGGCTCATCATAAATACTTGTACATCACAGGAGCCACATTAAAATCATTCCCATCTGGATGTGTTTGAATCAAGACTTGTGAAGCTTGAATCCAAATACTCTTGGAACATAGCTTTGTGTTGGCTTTTGTGGCTTAAGATGCCCATATGTCATCAGAAACAGGTGAGGAAATGTTGTCCCAAAATAAGCTCCATCAATATCTTCGTCAGTTAAGGAAATCATAATATATATATATATATAGATATACCTTAAAATGTTCAAAATCAAATGCAAAAGAGATTAAATAACATAAACATGAACAAAAGGATACTTCCTTGGTACTTGGATCGAGGATAGTAAATGTCTTCACATTTAGGACAGTATATTTTAACAGTACTTGAACGAGGAATATCTGATTGACCAACTGGAAGACAAGGCTGACCAACACAATACACCCTTGGGCATCTACCAAAGTCATAATTTTTGTACTTCTCTAACTGCAGTTAAAAACATAACCCAACACAAGTTAATTAAACTCTGTATAAGATTCATCAAATGAAAAAGGGAATAGAAATAATACCATTGCAGCTATTCCTTTGGTAGTCAAAATGTATCTCACATGTATAAGACCATATAACATCTCTGCTGCTGATTCAACCAATTCATTTTGCTCCTCAGTAAACATATCACCTAAACACAAACAACAGCTTAATATTTCAATAACCACATAATCAAGCACATTAAAATAAAAAAAGGTTAAGTGATTACCATGAGATGATTCAACATCGAGAATTAGGTCAAGTGCATAGTCGTAATAAGGTACTTGACCACTCAATCCACAAAGGTTAAAATCGTCTTGAATGTATTCATCATCAACTTCGCAGAAAAATTCATTTCCTCTTAAATTACAAAACCATGAAATCCAAGATGTATCATCCCCATCTGAGCCACTAACATCAGATTCTTCACTGTCTGATTCAGATTCCTCTGCAAAACAACCAAAAATCGAATCACTTTAGTTCAAACAATTAACGAAAAACGAATAATATATATACATAAAAAGAAGAACCATCAGAGATTTTGCTCTTATTAACGAAGGTGGAGCGTTGATCGAGATGAAGCTGAGATTTACTTGTGGCAGCGGCAGAGGATGTGGAAGGGATCGCCTTTTCTTTGAGGGAAGCCCTAGAAGTTGAAGGAGATGACTTTTCCAACTGCTTATCCAACTTATCGTTGAGTCGTTTCCGATCTAACGGTCCTCCTCCCACGATCTCCGACTTAGATCTCCCACCACCTCGATCTCTATACATGTTTAACAATCTATATATCTATATATGTGTCTAGTGAGGCTATAACAGCCCTAATTTTTTAAAATTCGATAACCGATTGAATTTGATTTTTAAACAAAAGCTTATGTTTTGAGAGAGAAATGGGAGAGATTGTAGAGAGGGACGAAGATGGCTAGGGTTTCATCGACATGAGAGTCATAGAGAGATAAAAAGAGACGAAGAAACGAAAGCTTATACAGATAATCTCTATCCTCTCTATTCTCTGTTTACCCACGATATTTTATTTTTGGGAGTTATTTCATTATTTGAATTTTTTTTTATACATTTTCGTTTCATTTGTATATTTGTGTAAATAATTTCTTTTTAAAATTCTATTATAATAAACAATCGGAAATAAAAAAAATGCATGAATGCTATCTCTTATAAAAATCAAAACAAGAAAAACACCACAAACAAAATATCATTGATCCTAAAATGATTTAGTAGGGGATGTGATACAATATTATAGCGAACCTCCCGAAGGACTAAAGAAGGTTATTATAAATGATAAATGTGGTGTAGCCACTCCTAGATATATTTTGTATACTCCTACGGGAGTTTGAGTAGCCTTGTAATGTTTGTTGTTAAGGTCAGTTATGACCTCATATGCATGGAAAAAAAATGATTTAGTAGAAATGTTTCGACCTCTTACATATTCTGTTTCTATTATCTGAAAAAATTTCAAGACAACATGTTGTAAACAAGAAAATAGCTTATAAAGAATTGGGTAATCAACACCGTTATCGGCACAAAAATCTCCAGAGACACAAATTCTCAAGTTAAAACTTGACCTTATCCCCTGATTCATCAGACCTCTAAAAGTTTGGATCTGGCCGACAAACTGAAACTGGTTAAGGTAGACTAATTTTGCAAAGAGCGAGTAATATTGATAGGACATATTTTACCAATTAGATTTTGTCATTCATTCGATGAAGTTTGAGTTACAATTTGGAGGAGATATGTCGGTGGATTAACACGTAGGGGGTGATAAGCCAGGAAGAAATAGGATTTGAATACACAACATAAGCATTAACAATAAATAATTTAACTAAGTATTATAAAGCTGAAAAATAAAGTTGGATCTATATTGCATAAGTGGTGGCGTAAACCCTAGATTACATTATTCTCTTTCTTTACAGGAGATCGCCTTTATTTATAAGGCTCTGGTGTAACCTAGTTTACCAGGAACCCACGATCTCTTGATAATGGTTAGTTGGACAATTATTCCTGGCGCCTACATTCGTTTCTTCTTGATTGTTGTCTTATCCCTTAGCGAGTATTGTGCTAGATATGTGGTCATATCCGTTTCTTGCGCTCCCTTTGCAAAGTCATGATGAGAATTTATTCCCAAACCCCTAAGGTTCTCTACTAGGAGGTCAACCAAATCATCCCAACCTAGGAAAGTCGTGACAAAAACTTTTTCCTGGACACCTAAGATTCTTTATAAGGGGGTCGGCCAAATCATCTCGTCCCTAAGACCGTCGTGATGGAAACTTTTTCCCGAACCCCCAAAAGTCTCTTATAGGGGGTGGCCAAATCATCCGGACATGAGAAACTCGTGATGATAACTTCTTCTCGAACCCCATAGAGAACCTACGAAGGGTAGACTAATGGTCGTTGACCTAAGAAAGTCGTGATAAAAATCTTCTTCACGAACCACTAAAGTGTCAAGATCCCCGACTTAAAGTTGCAAACCATATAGTGTAAAGGGGATGAACATAGTGTACGTAGTTGTACCTACTCTACTAACCTCATATTTCCTCAACACTTGGACCTGGTACAGACTGTCGATAGAAGAATGTAATTCTAGTGCCATATCTGCATCCTTAGTAAACAGACATGATACAATCAAATAAACTACATACATTAACAATTTAGTGCAATGCCAAAATTAATGGGATTTATCCCATCATATATACTTGATGTGATAAATTCCATAAACTATTTTGATGACATATATATATATATATATATATATATATATACATACACACAAAGCCTGCAACTAACATAATCGGAAGCCTTCAACTAGGGCTGCAAACGAACCGAACCGAGCCGAACTTTAGCTTTCTTGAGTTTGTTTGCTAATATTTTAGTGAGTTTGAGCTTGGTTTGAGTTTGATACGAAACGAGCCGAACCAAGCTTTAGCTTTCTTGAGCTTGGTTTGTTAACTAACGAGCCGAACTCAAACAAGCCCTTAGCGAACTCAAACTCGAGCCCTTGGTGAGAGTATCGGTTCATTTGTAGCCCTAGATACTAGTAGTACATTTATTAAATATAAAAAAATTACTTATTAGATATAAAATATTTTAGTTATGATTAATTACATAATACAAAAGTTTTATGTAGTTTTGACTTTTTGCATATATAATCTTTAACTGAATATATCTACCAAGCCTATTAACGAGCTCTTAAAGAACCCTTACCAAACTGTTCACGAGCTTAACGAATCGAGCTTATATAGGTTTGAGTTTGTCTCGTTTAGTAAACGAGCCTGAATTTAAAGCTTGAGCTTGGCTTGTTTAACTAACGAGCCGAACTCAAACAAACCCTTAACGAACTCAAACTCGAGCCCTTGGTGAGAGTATCGGTTCATTTGCAGCCCTACCTTCAACTAACATAATCAATATGCAGAAATAATTCACTCATTATCTGTCCTACTAAAAATTAACTACAATACATATAAACGTGCAATACATCATACGTTCATCACCAATTTTGATAAAAAAAAACTTGCAAACCCTAACATTTAACAAGTTATCCCTTTAACTATTTTGATGGAATTTGTAAAGTATAGTACAATAGTACACAAACTTCTATTATCCATCATTAGATTATTACACATCATGTTATTATCCATTAGGTAGTATACCTTATTACCTATTGTGTAATAATCTTTGTGTACTATATTGTTGTGTATCAGTATATATATATATATATATATATATATATATATATATATATATATATATATATATATATATATATATATATATATATATGGAAAACTATTGTATCAAGATATTAAGTCATTTTACCATTCAATGTATTAGCTTTAACATTGAACTTAAGCCTATATTATGTAGTTTGAATTTATTTTACATTTTTTATCAAAAAAAAAAAAAAACCCAATCATCTTCTTCACATCACAAAAAAACAGAAAACCCTAACCTTAGCCACTACAATTCACCCACCTCCATGTATGAGGTGTATTATACTATTTATCTTGCTTGTATTACTCATAGTAAGCCTCTAGCTGATCATTTTGCTTTAAGTCTAAGCCCAACAATTGTGGGGCTAGTAGTATTCCTCGTGATGATATCTCGCGTGGTTATTGTGGTCATAGTCGTGGTGATGGTCGTGGCTATAGTCGGGGTAATGGTAGAGGTAACTACACTACCCGATCTTAGTACACTTACTATAATAGAGTAAGACATGTTCAAGATAATTTTTAGGACTTACATGGCCGTCCATCAGGTGTTGCTAGTGTCGCTCAAGTAGATCCAATAGACGTCTCTTCATCTGGTGCTGGTCCTTCAGATCATGTCCTTACTATTCTAGATGATTGATACTCCCAGCTTATTTGGTTAATGACATCTTTGTAGGCATACCAATATTCTCATGCTCATGCCAACTCTTCCACGGTTTGTCTTTCCCACACCCAGTCTAGCTTAGATCCATGGGTAAATGATTTTGGTCCTTTTGATCACACGACCGGTAACGTGCACTTACTCTATAAGATCCGTCCAGGTCCTTTTATAATGTTACATTAGCTGATGGCTCTTTCACTTTGTTTGTGGGGTTGGATGTGCTCATTTTTCCTGTAGAATTTCTTTAGAGTGTGTTTTATATCTCCGTAATTTTTCTCATGATCTCTTGTCAGTCAGACAGTTTACCAAGCGTCTTAATTGTTTTGTGATATTCTCCCAACTCTGTGATTATACAAAAATCTCCAGACTCAAGAGCGGATTGGTACGGGGCATGAGGAAAGGGGTTTATACTATGTGGATGTTACTTGCCTATTTTTTGTCTTGTTAATCTTCCACCCAAGCAGATTCATAGTTGTCTTCGTCATCCATCACATCGTGTCTTAAAGAAATATTTTTGGCCTTAATCATGTTCATGAACTATCTTGTGAGCCATGTCAGTCGGGGAAACTTGTTCGTAGCTATTTTGTTAGTCGTGTCAATAAAAGAGATAGTTATCCTTTTGTTTTAGTTCACTTTAATGTTTGGGGTCCTTTTTGTACTATATATCAAACTGGTTTTCCGTATTTTATCACTTTTATAGATGATTACTCTCATATGACTTGGTTATATATGAGGAAATATCTTAAAGAGTTATATTCTTTTTTCTCATCATTTTTTTGATAACATTCATACTCGATTTGGTGTTCTGCTTTGTTTTTTTGATAATTCAATAGAGTACTTTACATCATATTTTCACTCTTTTATGTTTGAGTGTGGGATCATACACCAGTCTTCATGTTTCCACACTCCATAATAAAATGAGTAGCCAAAATGAAAGAATAAACACTCCATAGAGATGACTCGTACCTTTCTTTTCATAATAATATCGCATTTTATTTTTGGGATGATATTGTTCTCACGTCTTATTATCTAGTTAACTGCATTTCGTCCTCTGTCTTGCATGATCAAGTCCTTTTCTCTATACTATATCCTAGATATTTTCTATACATATTACCACCATGAGTCTTTGGTTGTGTTTGTTTTGTCTATAATATTTCTCTTGGAACGGATGAGTTGTGTTCCCGATTGGTTAAGTGTATCTTTATTGGGTACTCTCGCTTTACAAATGGATCTCTCTCTAGTTGATATGCGTCATTGCTCTCTTCACCAGTTAGATATTAAGAAGGCTTTCCTCAATAAAAATCTTTATGAGGAGGTTCATATTGAGGAAACTCCAGGGTTTGTTGCTTAGGGAAAGTATTTTAAGGTGTGACGGCTGAAGAAATATTTGTAGGGATTAAAACAGTCTCCTAGTGCATAGTTTAGATGGTTTAGTGAAGCCTTACTTGAGTTTGAGTTAACACGTCATGGAGTTGATCACTCGATGTTCAGTAGACATTTTTCTAGTTGAATTCTATTATTTATCATGTATGTCAATGATATTATCATTACAAGAGATGATACATCAAAGAATTAGAAATCGAAGGAATTCTTTTAAATTCAATTTCAATCAAAAAATTTGGGACAATTATGTGAATTTCCTTGGTACTGAAGCGTCACATTTAGATAAATGAGTGTTCAAATCACAATGAAAGTATTCCTTGGATATATTAGACGAGCCTTGGATGCTTGGTGCACGAACATGTGATTTCTCAGTGCATCCATCGTTGTTTTCTCCTTCTCTAAATAGGGTGTTTGCTTGTGTAGGTGTTATATTTATTGAGTCCTCATCATACTACCTATCATATATGATATTTCTATTGAGTTGTTGTCTCTTCTAGTCCATACCTTTATATCCCCACCTCTTATTCCCATTCTAGTCTCCTTACATGTTCATATAGTCCTCTTAGTCATATTTCGACTAGATATACTCGATTACAGGATTATACTCATCACACTCCTTCGCAGTCGATGTCTCACCGATTGTACCACTTTGCTCGCCGTTCGTGGATCTGGTGTCCTCTAATTTAGATGTTTATATTGTTCTTCAGAAAGGTATTCAATATTTCACCATAACATATATTATTTCTTATTTTGTGTCTTATCATCATTTATCACCTTCTTATGTGACCTTTGTTACTTCAATGTCGTCTATGTATGTCCTTACTTCTCATATAGTTGCTGTTGCATATCCTGCTTGGCGTGATGCTATGGTTGATGAGATATATTTTGTACACTCTAATGGTACTTGAGACTTAGTTAAATCCTCCAAGTGAAAATCTCTACTTGGTTATCGTTGGGTGTTTAATGTAAAGGTCTCTCCAGATGGTAAAGTAGATTGATAGAAGACTCGTCTTGTGGCTAAGGGCTATTATCAGGTGTACGGTGTGGATTATAATGATACGTTCTCCCTTGTTGCTAAGATGTTCTCAGTTTATATTGAATATGAAACTGATACACAATGAAGAGGAGTCATTTACTGACCTAGGAAGGTATAGAAGATTAGTTGAAGCTCAATTGTCCCTGTCATACTCGGCCATATATCTCATTTGTTGTTAATGTTGTTAGTCATTTTATGGATTCACCATGTGAGAGTCATTGGAAGGCAGTTGTATGCATTCTTAGATATATTTAAGGGGTTCCAGTACAATAAATATTGTATAGTGATCGAGGGTATAAAAAAGTTGTTGGTTATTTTGATGTTGATTGGGCATGATTTCCAAATGATTGATATTACACCACTGGCTATCGTGTCTTCATTGATGAAAATCCAGTTTCATGGAAAAGCAATAAACAAGGCGTGGTAGTAAGATCAAGTGCTGAATCTGAATATCGTGCTATGTGTTTGACCATTTATTAGTTAATATTTGTTAGAAATCTACTTGCAGAAATTAGAGTCGATGACTCTGATCCCATGACACTTATTTGTGATAATCAAGCTGCCTAGCCTACCATACACATTGATTCAAATCCGACATTTCATGAGCGTACAAAGCACATTGAGGTGGATTGTTATTTCAATAAGTACAAGGTTTTGTCAAAAGAAATTGAATCATCTTATGTTAATTCAAGTGATCAGGTAGCTGACTTCTTTACTAAATCTTGAGAGGCTGTAGAGTTGAGTATATATGTAGCAAGTTAGGCACATAAAATATAAAGGGTGAATTACCTATGGGTCTTGGAGACCATCTATATGCCCCAAAAGTAATATTATTTTTCTCTCTCCTTTGAAGAAGCCTTTGAAATCTTGTAGGTCAAGAATACCCTATATTCTTCTCTCTTCTCCCTTATCATTTTCCTCGATCCTCCTTCATTGAGCATCAATACTTTTAAGCTCCGACCACAACCACAGACCACCGCCAATCACTGTCGACCATCGCTAGTGCCGCCGGAAAAAGTTATGAGTACTCGAAGAAATACGGAGTACTCAGAAAAGTTACTGAGTACTTGGAAAACTTAGTGAGTCCTCAGAAAAAGTTCAGAGTCGCCGAAAAACTTACCGAGTACTCCGCGGAATAATTACCGACTACTTAGTAAAGTTAGTGAGTCGTCGAAAAAAGTTACTGAGGATTGGGGAAAAGTTACTGAATACCTGGTAAGAATACTGAGCATTGCGATAAATTATTGAGTATCGGGGTGCAAGTGTGACTTTTAACTGAGTATAGGGGAGATTCACTAAGTGCCCGTTTGGGATTGATTATTTCGGAGCTAAAAGCGCTTTTTGATTAAAATTAAAACATTTGTAAAAAATATTAAAAAATATTTTGACATCCAAAATCACTTTAAGTGATTATTTTAATAATCACTAATCTAGTGCTTTTCCAAAAAGTGATTTTAAGAGTAAAAAATATTGTTATGGATCTAAAGAGCCCGTTTGGGATTGATTATTTCGAAGCTAAAAGCGCTTTTTGATCAAAATTTTAATATTTGTAAAAAATATTAAAAAATATTTTGACATCTAAAATCACTTTAAGTGATTATTTTAATAATCACTAATCTAGTGCTTTTCCTAAAAGTGATTTTTAGAGTCTAAAATATTACTATGGATCTAAAATCACTTTAAGTGATTATTTTGAAAAGCAATCCCAAACGGGCACAAAATCACTTTAAGTGATTATTTTGAAAAGCAATCCCAAACGGGCACTAAGTATACTCAGTTAAAAACACTAATAATTAATATTCACAAAACCATGATTATATTCATCCCATCATAATATGTATTTATGTAATGAAAAAATTATAAATACATTGAGAAGATATACTATAAAAGAAAATAAAAATAAAAGTACACTATTACATATGAATATGCGTCGGCGAAAGAAAAAGAAAAAAATTTAAGTTATCCACTATAACTCCAGTGATATGTATACACCATGGCCAAAAAGCTCCGAACAAAGAGATGCGAACTAGCAATTCGAACAAAAGTGACTTTCTCTGACCTTCTTCTCCAGCGGCGGTCTTCTCCGGCGATGCTCAAGATCCAACATCTTTCTCACGAACTCCGGCAAGATATGGTTCGCACGACTACTCACGAGTAGTGATTAGCAAATGAAAACCAGAAAAACCAAACCAAAAAACTGAACCAAAAACCAATAATTTAGTTTTCATTTTTTCAAAATCCGAATACTTTTGGTTCGGTACGGTTTAATACGCAAAAACTGCACCAAAAAAACTATACAAAAACCGAATCGATAGAGGAAAAAAGGAAACGTGAAAAAAATTATAAGAATTATGTGGAAGAAACTTTTGGTGAGAATTTATCATGTATGTAAAATTTTTGTTTTACTATTCAGCGATATTATTTGTGAAATTTTTCTATATTACTTAAGAATATATTAGTAAGCATCCACTCGATTGATTGTATTAATCATAATCGTATGAATTTGGAAGTAATATTTTTAATTTATAAATTTATTTAGTATTGTCAATTAAGATAATTTATATTATAATAGTAAAATAATTGTATTAGAATATTCGTCGATATTGGAAAATGTAATTTAAGAAAATGTATGACAAAAATTATTGGTCAAGCATCTAAATTCGTAGCGAACCAGCACCCGAACTGAAACGAACCAAACCGGAACCAAAAAACCGAATGTGCTACCAAATGCGAACCACCCGATTTGGTTTTTAAATTATAAAAAACAAAATATTTGGTTCGGTTTTGGTTTTTGCCGAAACCAAAACGAACCGAACCATACTCAACCCTTACTCACGAGTGAGGTTCAAACACGCCACCTGTATCTGGTCTTTGTTGAGCATCTCAAACAGATCTTGAGCTTTCTCAAAAAGTTGTTGAGCATCATAATAAAATCGCTGGCTCTCGCAACATATTAGACAGTAGCCATGGAAACACCTCCGCTGGCACTCACAACATATATGTAGTCGCACTATCATCTTCTTCGCAACTCCAGCTCCCGGCATTCGCGTGAGAAATCGATAAAGAGGCAACCATGTCTTAACCAAGCTCTTATTTCTGGAGCTTCGACAGATCAACCTCACCAGACCGTGGCTGGACGGAGCTTGAACTGAGGACGAAGATCTTCTAACGTAAGTCTTATGTTCCCGGCAAGGTCACGAATGGAAGTCTTCACCAGAGAGAGAGAGAGAGAGAGAGAGAGAGAGAGAGAGCGAAAAGATAATATATTTTTAGGTTTTAGAAAAATTCTAATAAAAATTAGTATATGTAGGAAATAAAAAACAAAAAAGGGTAAAAAAGGTAATAGTGTTTTGGTTTATAGTGTTAAATCTTATTTGTGGCCTTTAGTACGAAGAGCGGATTGGAAAGGTGTGCATGTGTCAAGGAGGGTGGGAGAGGTTTTCAAGACCTCTTAAGTAATAATCTCTAATATATATGTTTGAGGGGAAGTGTTAAATTATTTTTCAATAATATAATGCATCATATTATAGATCAGTACACATCATGTTATTATCCATTAAATAGTGTACCTTATTATTATTGTGTAATAATCTTTGTGTAGCATGGAAGACAAAGCTTTCTCACTGTAGCTCACCTGTACTCAGCTTCTCCTAGCCATGGCTGGTCTGCAGAGTTGCTGGCGAGGTACGTTCGAGCTACGTGAAGATCCTGCCATTACGTTCGAGCTACGTGAAGATCCAGAAGATTGCCAGAGAAGAGGAGAATTCTGGTCATGGAGTAGTGAAGAGAACTCCAGTCACGAAGTAGTGAAGAGATTTGGACGGAGAAGAAAGCTTGAAAATGGAGCTTCGAGCTCTAAGCTTCGATCGAGAAAGCTTTACGCAGCAGTGAAGAGTTCTGAGCTCGAAAATGGAGCTCTGAGTTTTGAGCTCCGATGAGAAAGCTTTACGCAGGTGCGCATATCTTTTGCTGCAAGAAAGAATGCTATGCTCAACTTCTTTTTCTTATAAGGGAGGAGAGAGAAAAATGGTAATAAAGGAGAGTGAATAATCTATTTTTTGTCTTATATATACCTTAAGGATATTCTTGACCCATAAGATTACAAAGATTTATTTAGAGGAAAGAGAGATTTAATGTCATTTTTTGTGGCACATAAATGGTCTCCACGAACTATAGGTAATTCACCCTAACATTAATGGGTCATTGATGACGCCCGGTTTATTTCTTATTATATGTCTCCCGAAGGGATGCAAGGTAATTTTGCTCTTCTTTTTGTCGGAAGGAAAATAGATTAATACCAAATAAAGCATCAGTTACAAAGATGCGATATTAACCTATATCGTTACGTTTATACAACTTTGAAAGAAAGTCAAAACTATCGATCAAGGTTTTATCAACCCAAGAAGAAAGGTTGATGTTATATCTAACACATTTAGCAAGGATAACTGACATTCCATTAAAGGATATATTGATGTGGGAAACCTTCCACGAAGGGGATTTTCCAACCACCGTCTATTTACTGCATGATAGGCTGGAACCTTCAATTAGTCCCTGTCATATTGTTATTACCTTGAATAATTTCAAAGTTGTATGAGTAAATTACTCTGGATGTTGTTGCTGGCCGCTGCTTTCATTGTCAGGCATGTGCTTCGCTTTCAACAGTTGAATTGATTCCACGCCTCTTGATAACTTTGTGTTAAACCTCCCCTTCGCGAAGAGATACAATACGAGTAACTTTCCACCTATTTATGAATACCTTTAACCACATGATTTATGCCTCATCCCGCACCGCAGGATACAATTTTGTAAAAATGAGTTCCTAATCTACTCATCATTCAACTGCGAATAATACCTTGATCAATGTTCATAAATAAGTTTTTGATGAGCAAATTTGTTTTTAATATCGATCGTTTTTGGATTTCTTGATTTTGTTTCGAAAATCTCTTGAATTTTAACTTTTCATATATTTTAAGCTAATGAATAAGATGAAAGCCATAATTACTTTCTTGGTAAATTTGCTCAAAAAGAAACATAGAGGATTCAATAAAAGAGGTTATTAGGTCGATAGGTAAAAAAATCCGACAAAGAAAAGGTTTGATAGCTAAAATTATACTTCTCTGACTCATTATCTTCCGTACTCTGACTCATAAGATAAAATTTCCACACCGCAGCTTATGTCGCATCCATAACAACAGCCATCACGCCGCCGAATGAAAATTGTTCTCCAAACACTACTCTACACCATCAACAAGAAATGATTCTTCAAAAGCACAAAGGTTTTAAGGTAGAAAATCCTTTTCTTTTGCAATTTAAACCCTGAAAAATTACAAAAACAAAATAAAATTGATTTTGATATCGTAAAAATCGAAATTAAACCTGCAAACTACTTTATCCACTTTAGTATTTTTTTCAGAATTTTCCTACAATTTAATGTTATTTCAGATTTTTTTTCTCGTGTGATTTGTGTGTATACACAAATTGAGAAGATTTTCGTGTTAATAGAATGCAATGAATAGCGTATCCCAATTGAGTTTTTCAGTAAATTTTAGGATACATGATTTGCAGGAATTTTAAGTTTTGAATATTATGCAGTAAATTAGGATTTGCAGCAACTGTTGGAAATAGTCTCACAAAGATATAGCTGCACAGCTTCGTAGAAATTTCTCAAAAATGAAGAAGAAGAAAACATCGAAGAGGAAGAAGAGTAGTTTAGCTGAAGATAAGAATAAGCTGACGAGTTTACCTGAAGATGTATTAGTAAAAATACTCGTCTCTTTGCCCCTGAAATCATTGTTGTGTTTAAGGTGCGTTAATAAATCCTTAAACTATTTACTCAAAAGACCTTACTTCATCGAGATGCATATGAAACATCAGAGCGAATGCATCATAATGAAGCACTTCGGAATTTATGCTAGACCATTCTTATCCTTTCATTCTTATGAGTCGCTTGATGAAATCTCATCTACTCATCTGGAGATACCTCACTTCAATGACAAAAACTTTGTTGTTTCATGGCCTTGCAATGGATTATTACTTTGTGCGTCAAATGATCCAAGTACCTTAGTCTTATGTAATCCAACAACTAGGGAGTTTAAACTTCTTCCTCCAAGTCCTTGTGTACGTGGATGGAGTATTACAGTACGCTCAATTGGATTGTGTTTCGATTCGAACAAAAACAATTACAATGTTGTTTTGTTTGTTCAACACTCACGACGAACTAATATAGATACTCTTGAATATAAGGATATAGCAGTAATCTACAGTTTGAGTAGTAATTCTTGGAGAGAAATGAAGCTTCTTGAGATGCCAAATATGGATGACGAGGCTCCAGTTCAGGGAGTACCATTCAATGGAGCATTACATTGGAGTGCCCAAAGAAAAAAAACAAACATTGATTTTATCCTTTCTTTCAATGTGAGCAATGAGGTGTTTAAAGATATTGAGCTTCCTGAAGACATAGCTCAGAGTCGTGAAATTGGCAAGACTACCACAATCCTAAATGATTATCTTGCGTTGTTTGCATTCGATAATACGAATCGTAAAGAAGCATACTATGTGGATATATGGGTAATGAAGGATTATGGTGTGGTGGGATCTTGGACCAAACAAGTAAGAATTGGTAAAATTTACAACCCATGTAGACCATTGTATCCTCGTATGCTGTGGGAAAATAAAGCTATACTTATCGAAAACTATCGACGCAATTTGAGATCGTATGCCCTTGACACTCATATAATGACCAATACAGGAAAGTTTATCCGGGGTATCCGAGGGGCAGTTGGAGCCATGGTTTATAAGGAGAGTTTAGTTTCTATAAAATGAGAGAGACGAAGCAAGTCAAAGAGTTTAAGGAAGCTATTTTTATTTATTACCTTTGTTGTCACAATTTGTAATTCCAGTTTTTATTTTTGCCACCGAATTGTTATTCCCTTATATGTACCGAATTTACTTTGTCTGTTGTTAAGCTGGTTTATTTATAAGAAGTTGCTCATCATGAATGTGCTCCGCCTTTGAAACTTAGAACTTTAAAAGTTATAATCTTGCATTATTTACTTCCAATATAAGAAAGACATAAGAAAGACATATACTGTTGTCTAATAATCTTATGAATTTGACAGGGGCAGTGAGTTATGTCTGTCTATATAATTTTAGATATCTTTATTTCCTACTTTTTATTAAGATTTTGCCAAATTCTTAAATTATATACCATGTTGTGCTGGCTTTGGGACAATAGCTTGCGAGTCTGCTAAAAATCTATCTAAATTTAAGCTTCAATCAGATGTGTATAACATGTTTCTGATGGTGTAGTTACAAAACATGTTTTCCATCTGGTTGAAAAATCAAAGGTTTGACATCTACTTTTGGTCTGTTTTAGTTCTCATATGCCATAAAACATTCTGCGTTTGTTTTTCTCTTTCTGTTCTGCTCTACATAGAATCTACATCAATTGGTTGATTTATAAGATAAAAGGGAAGTTGCACACAAGCACCAGAATTATGCTCTTTTCTATCCTTCAAATGAATCAAAGGTGTGTTAGTAAATACCTGTACAAATCCCTGTACTGTTTTCTCAAAAACCATAACTTCATTAACGTGCATATGAAACATCAACATGAATGCATCCTAATTAGGCGATCCGTTAGGGGCCGAACATTGTTATCCTTTCATTATGAATCGCTTAATGAAATCCCAACTCATCTGGAAGTACCTCACTTCAATGGAAAGTATTTCAATGTTTCGTGGCCTTGTAACCGATAAGTGCTTTGTGCCTCATATACAAGAGCCTTAGTTTTATGTAATCCAGCAACTAGGAAATTTAAACTTCTTTCTCCAGGCCCTTTCGATGAAATCCAAAGAGGCAGGATGGATTGGATTGGGTTTCAATTCCAATAAAAATGATTACAAGGTCTTTACTCGTAAATATACCAATGAATCTGAAGTCTACAGTTTGAGTAGTAATTCTTGCAGACAAATCAACCTTGGCATGCCAAAAATTTATGCTACTCATGCTTGTGAAGGAGTACAATTCAATGGAGCATTGAATTGGGTTGCTGAAAGAAATGGGATTGCTATTATCTTTTCTGTAAATGTGAGCATCGAGGTGTTTCAAGACATAAAGATTTCTGTTTCTATCGCGTATAGTCGTGAAATTGGCAAAATTTCTACAATCATAAGTGATTGTCTTGCTATGTTTGCATAGACACCTCATTTTTTTAGACATATGGACAATGAAGGAAGGAATATGGAGTGGTAGGATCTTGGACAAAACAAGTTAGTATTCCTGGAATTTCTAACACCCTTAGTTGGTGGTATCTTCATTTGTTGTGGAAATATACAACCCTACTCATTGAAACCAAACCCAATCAAGAGGAACATAAATTGTTATCGTGTTCCTCCGACACTCATAAAATGACCGATATATGAATAATTATCAATGATTACGGGTTCCAAGGAGTTATGGTTTACAAGGAAAATTTATTATATATAAAGTGAGAGATGGCGATGAAATAATAAAACAAGTAGAGAGAGTTTAGTTAGGCTCTTAATTAACAAAAAAAGGCGAGGAAGTTGTCATGATCATTTGAAGTCCTCCGTGTTAGTGATTCAGTTGCTCCTCTAGAACATAATGTATCTTGAGCTTCCAAAAACTATAGTTCTCACAATTCATTTTGGCTCCTTTGTTGAGATCAACAATGTTATAATAAAGTAACAGATTTTCGTTAGTAACATACATTTATTTAACAAGTTTATGCTATTAATGTAAATGGAATGAATAAGATTGATAACAAAACAAGTGATAAAGAAATTTCATTATATTTCCAACTATGAACCACCATATTTTGTTCGATTTAATCATTCATTTAGTTTCATTACTTGCAAAATAAGTTCTAGTCGAACTCCCACTTACTCTAACATAAATAGAGAAATATTGCATGAAAAACAACTAAAAAAATTCTAATCAAAGAAACAAGTCGAATTCATACATAATGATAAAAAACAAGTTCGATAAGCAAATATCTTAATTAAAAAAATGAATAATGCAATACCTAACAAACAAGGATTAAAAACATCGGAATAAACTACTAAGCAAACTACCTATTGAAAGTTTTAACTAACATATGACGTTCACTTCTAAAACTTTAACTTATGAATTGACTCCCCACTGTTCACTTCCTCAATGAGACAAACTGAATCTTATTTATCCACATTAGTAGTTGGAGAATGCATCCCACAGTTGCACTGGTCTGACCTAGTGGAACTATTATAATGCCTCCACAAGTGAGATCCAATCAAAGCATAAACTAGGCACTTATGTGTAGCTTGTCTCCCATGAACATAGTTCTCTAGAAACTCACCCCTCCATAAGATTTGAGGCACCTTCGCATCTCTCTTGGAAAAGTATAGTAAAGAACATAAACCTTGTGTCTTTCACATATGGGATTACCCCAATTAATGGAATCTTGTATCATCTTATTTACACTACTACATGTTGTATTAAAGTGTGATTAAGTCTCATATTATAGCAAAGTGTATCGAGGTTGTCCTTCAAAACTTGTTTTTGTTTTAGTGTTCTTGCAACTTTTGGTCTATGAACTCCTATTGGTCCATTAAAATTTATTTTGATCCTGTGGCGCCTTCTGTACTCTAACAATAAGTTGAGCCTTGATGCTTGTGATCCCTAGATCGTATCCACACCCTTTTTGTATATGTAGAAAAAATAAGAATAGTAAAAATAACCAAAACTTGAAAAAAAAATATATTTCGTAACTAATATATTTTCAAATTTTCTAATGACCAACAACAAGTTTAGACACCACATATGTGGTTAGCTTACTTGTCACTTAAATAGGGCCAAATAAAAATAATAAATCCAAAAAAATTATTAATTTGCGGCCCACAAATAATTTATTAGGTTCAAGGCAAAAAATAAATACATTATGTGTTAAGCCCATCCTATATAATATATGGTCTGACCCACAAATAATTTATTAGGTTTAAGGAAAAAAATAAATACATTATGTGTTAGACCCATCCTATATAATATATGGTCTGACTAGCTTATGCTATAACACATAACACTTTAAAAAAAAAAGAGACCCATGCGTATAAAGTAGAGTAATGCTATATATCATCCCTTCACCCCTTATGTGGAGCCTATGTGACATTAAATAAAAGAGAGTGAAAAAATCATTTAAGAAAGAGAAACATCATGATTGGTTTTTGAAATCTCCACATAGGCTCCACATAAAGGGTGAAGAGGTGAAGGGGTGATATATAGCATTACTCTATAAAGTATTAGCAAAAAAGAGGTCCATATATATAAACGGTCTATATAAGAATACATCAAAACTTATCTAACCTAATATATTAGCAAAAATTTATGTTTTTCAATAACAAAAAAAAGTCTTCTCTTTTCTTCTTAATTCTTATCGACTGGAAAAAAACTCTCTCTCCCTCTCTCTCTATCTATATATCTCGGGGTATAAAGAGGGGCCGAGATCGATTCTTAGCTAAAAATATGCCGCAGGCGACGGTTGAGATCGTTCCGTTACTTAAAAAATTAAAAACTTCCAAAAACGCCCCTACTATATATATCATATGAAAAAAAAATCTAAAAGTAACCACTCACATTTTACTATCTCTCTCACGTAATATCTCACTACCTCTCTCACCTCACCCACACAATTCACACTCACCAAACTGTTCATTCACACAAACTTCCTCCCGTCAGCATCGTTCTCACTGCTAACATCAAGCCGCTGCCGTGGGGGTTGTGTTATAAAGCAGCGACAAGAGACACCTTCTCACCTATTCACCTCAACCTTGA
This sequence comes from Nemophila menziesii, assembly GCA_029959085.1. NCBI lineage: Eukaryota > Viridiplantae > Streptophyta > Magnoliopsida > Boraginales > Hydrophyllaceae > Nemophila > Nemophila menziesii. The sequence continues at coordinate 30,675,302 of JARWIR010000007.1, read as the reverse complement.
CACCACTTAACTAGGCGATTCTCCATCAACATGAACGGTTGTTCTTCACCATCAAAATTGAACACAGGTTCCAAGGGTGAAGGTCAAGGTTAAAGTTAGGGTTAAGGTTTTTCTTTTGTTGCTCATCAAGAAGAAGGTTTGGTTAAGGTTAAGGTTGAATTTAACGTTAATTTAACGTTAATGTTAGGGTTAAGGTTAGGGTTAAGGTTTAGGTCAAGGTTAAGGATAAAGTTAATTTTAAGGTTAAAGTTAAGGGTTAAGGTTAAATTTTAAGTCAAGGATAAGGTTAAATTTAACTTTAAGATTAAGGTTAAGTTAGAGTTAAGGTTTAAGATTAAACGTTTAAGGTTTAACAAATTCTAGGTTTAAGGTCGAATATTAGCGCGATGATTCTTCATCTGTTTAAGGTTAAGGTTAAGGTTACAATCTAGATGAAAGTTAAGGTTAAGGTTCAAAATTAAGGTTAAGGTTAAGGTTATGGTTAAGATTTAAGGTTTAAGGTTTAAGGTTTAAGGTTAAAGGTTAAAGGTTCAAGGTTCAAGATTAAGGTTAAGTTTTAACTTCAAGGTTAAGGTTATGGTTAAGTTTTAGTTTAAACTTAAGATGGAGGTGAAGGTAAAGGTCAAGGCTTGAGATTTAAGGGTTAAGGTTTAAGGTTTAAGGGTTAAGGTTAAAGTGAAGATGAAGATAAGGCTGTAAGGTTTAAAGTTCTAGGTCAAGGTAAGGATTAAGGTTTAAGGTTTAAGGTTTAAGGTGTAAGGTTTAAGGTCAAAGGTTAAGGGTTAAGATTAAAGTTAAGGTTAAGGTGATGATGAAGATTAGGGTTTAAGGTTTAAGATGTAAGGTTTAAGGTTTAAGGTTTAAGTCTAAGGTTAAGTTTAATTTTAAGTTTAAGATTAAGTTTAATGTTAAGGTTAAGGTCAAGTTTAAGATTAAGGTTTAGGTTAAGGTTAATTTTGAAGTCAAGGTTAGGTTAAGGATAAGGCTAAGGATAAGGTTAAGAATAAGGTTAAGAATAAGGTTAATAGCTAAGGGGTTAAGGTTATGGATAATAGGTTGAGGTTAAGGTTAAAGTATAGTTTAAGTTTAAGTTTAAGGTTAAGGTTAAGGTTAAGGTTAAGATTAAGGTCAAGGTTAAGGTAAAGGTTAAGGTTAAGGTTAAGGTTAAGGTTAAGGTTAAGTTTAAGGTTAAGGTTAAGGTTAAGGTTAAGGTTAAGGTCAAGGTTAAGGTCAAGGTCAAGGTTAAGGTTAAAGTTAAGTTTAAGGTAAAGGTAAAGGTAAAGGTAAGGGTAAAGGTAAAGTTAAAAATAAAGTTAAAGGTTAAGGTTAAGTTTAAGGTTAAGGTTAATGTTAATGTTAAGGTTAAGGTTAAGTTTAAGGTTAAGGTTAAAGTTAAGGTTAAGGTTAAGGTTAAGGTTAAGGTTAAGGTTAGGTTAAGGTTAAGGTTTGGGTTTAGGTTAAGATTAAGGTTAAGGTTTGGGTTTGGGTTTGGGTTAAGGTTAAGGTTTAGGGTATAGTTAAGGTTAAGGTTAACGTTAAGGTTGATAGTTAAGGGTATAAGGTTATGAATAAGGGGTTGAGGGTTAAGGTTAAGGTTCAGGTTAGTTTAAGGTTAATGTTAAGGTTGATAGTTAAGGGTCTAAGGTTATGTATAAGGGGTTGAGGGTTAAAGTTAAGGTTCAGGTTTAGTTTAAGGTTAATGTTAAGGTTAAGGTTAACGTCAAGGTCAAGGTCAAGGTCAATGTCAAGGTCAGAGTCACGTTCACGGTCAAGGTCAATGTTAAGGTTGTGTATAAGGGTTAATGTTTAGATTAAAGTTAAGGTTAAATTATGTTATATCCTTTGCCCACTACTTGTAGTGCTTAGTTTTAAATATGTATTCTATAAGAGATTATTATATCTAAAAGAATTTCTCTTTACAAAATAGTTTATTTTTATATAATACCGACTACCAATTTGCTTTAAATGGATACTCATATAAAAATATATTGGCTCACTATTTCCAAATAAAGATTTTCGACAAATATGTTTTATAAATTAAATATATCGACAATAACAAAGACAAAAAGAAAAGTAAAAAGATAAATTGTTCTTAACCCCACTATAAGTGTTTGAAGATATAATTATTATTTTTAACCCCACTATATATTTCAATATTATTTTCCTTTCATTGGCTTTTCGAAAAATCGTGTAGGGTAATACACTGCTACCATATTCTCAGTTTGAAAAAAATTATTTTAAAAGATCAATGTGGTTTTTATATAAATATAACAAATGAAAAAAAATAAAAAATTAAAAATTTTAAGAGATTTATGAAAAGAATAATGAAATAAATAAGGGAGTGATTTAAGGTTTTTTGTTTCAAAATATAAATTTTTTTATGGAGTAAATAAATATTAATTAATGGTATTAATGTTAGGTGGGGTCAGAAACGATCTTGACCACCACTTATGTTTGGCCAGAATCAATTATGGCCACCACTTATCAAAAAACCTTGTAATATAATATAGATTATTTTTCTTCATTGGCTTTTCGAAAAATCGTGTAGGGTAATACACGACTCCCATATTCCCAATTTTAAAAAAAAAATTATTTTAAAAGATCAATGTGATTTTTATATAGATATAACAAATGAGAAATAAAAAAATTAGTAATTTAAGAGATTTATGAAAAGAATAAAAGAATAATGAGATAAATAAGGGAGTGATTTAAGGGTTTTGTTTTAAAATATAATTTTTTTATTAAGTAAATAAATATTAATTAATGGTATTAATGATAAGTGGAGTCAGAAATGATCATGACCGCCACTTATGTTGTGGCTAGAATTAATCCTGGCCACCACTTATGTAAAAACCTTACTTTATAATATAGACTAGGTATTGCCCGTGCCTGAAGTCACTTCAGAAAAAAAATCCAATCCATCGTTAATTTTAATTACTTTGAGTTGCCACGTTGAGAAGTTAAGATATAATAAAAATGCACAAAGACCGTATATTCAATAATATGTGTCACAAACTCCCGTAATAATAAATAATGTACCTCATTCAATCGTTAGTTTCATAGCTCTGTTGTTGTTTAGGTTGGGTTTCACCTGGTTAATGTTAGGTGGAGGTGGTGATTGATAGCTCTTGTTTGGTGTTTGTATTTCTGGTTCGGCCCTTCTCGGTTGAGTGCTATCGAGATCCTCGTTAATGCATTTCAGTTTGACTTTACTATATATAGTAAAACTAATTTTGTATTAAAACTGCGTTGGAGGTGAACGTTGACATGGTAGTTGACTTTCAACGACAATACTTTTTAGGAGATGGTTACTAAGCCAGTTAACATGCATTGGGTTATAGTTTTGTTAACACACATTGGGTTATAGCATGTGTCGATACACAAAAAGGTAAAACAAAAAATTAGATCAAATCATAGACTTAACATACCTTATGACTCTTAGTATTTCTATCACTTTGACAATGACGACTGTTTTGTTGTTTCAATATTATCAAACCCGCAACGGTATCATCAAGAATATTATCAAGTATAATACTTGACTAACATCTCAAGTGGACTTACCTCTTGCAAAAGAATGGTAAAAACACAAATTAGATGGCATACAACGATGTAAATTAGAAAAATATTGAAAGTAGATTGTAAATTGGTTGGTTCATGAGAAGTTTCTATCTTAGCCGTTTCAAACTGTAGCTGATACAAAAGGATCTCAAGTTAGAAATGAACAACAATTAAAGTAGTCATAAATTTATTTCGAACAAAACGCATCTGACAACTTCAGATTTAGTTAAATGCCATTCCTAGAAGGTTTTCAACAAATGAGGGAAAGTTTTTCCATTTCCTTATTTTCCAAGGGACTGGGAGGCATACACCTACATTGATTCACTTGAAGGATATAAAAGAGCATAATTTCGGTGCTTGTTGCAACTTCCCTTTTATTTTATAAATCGACCAATTGACGTAGATTCTATGTAGAAAAACAAACACAAAATGTTTTAGTGCACTTGAGAACTAAACCATACCAAAAGTAGATTTCAAACCTTTGATAATTCAAGAAAATGCAAAATCTGTCTTTGTATAATTTCAACCTAAGAGATTCTGTAAAATAATTAACCACAAAATCAAAATCACGCTATACACATCTGATTAATGCTTAAATGTAGATAAATTTAGCAGACTCGCAAGCTATTGTCCGACAGCCAGCACAACATGGTATATAATTTAAGAATTTGCCATACCAAAAATCTTAATAAGAAGCAGGAAATAAAGATAGGGTAAAAACCCTTCCGTGCTCTCAATCTTTCACGTTATTTTCTTAGTATTGAAGTGGTACAGTCGGATACATAAGTGTTGATATCACAATGAAAGTATGCCTTGGATACATTAGATGGGTTTAGGATGCTTGTTGCACAAACTTATGACTTTCTAGTGGATCCAAATATGAAACTGATGTGCAATGAGGGGGAGTCATTTACTGGTATAGAAGATTAGTTGGAAAGCTCAATTATCTTTGTCATACTCGGCCATATATCTCATTTGTTGTCACTGTTGTTAGTTATTTAATGGTATCACCACGTGAGAGTCGTTGGAAGGCAGTTGTATGTATTCTTAGGTATATTTAATGGTACTAGTAAAATGGATATTGTATAGTGATCGAGGGAATACAAAAGTTGTTGGTTATTTTGATGCCGATTGAGTAGGATGTCCAGATGATCGACACTCCACCACTGGCTATCGTGCCTTCATGGGTGGAAATCCAATTTCATGGAAAAGAAAGAAACAAGGCGTGGTATCAAGAAAGTGTTAAATCTGGATATCGTGCTATATATTTGACCATTTGTGAGTTGATATGAGTTAGAAATTTACTTGCGAAAATCAGAGTCTAGCTGATCCCATGAAACTTATTTGTGAAAATCAAGCTGCTAGCCTACCATACACAATTTCAAATCTGATATTTCATGAGCGTACCAATCACATTGAGGTGGATTGTTATTTCAATAGATACAAGGTTTTGTCAAAAGAAATTGAAACATCTTATGTTAATTATAGCGATCAGTTAGCTGACTTGTTTACTGAATCTTTGGTAGGCTGTAGAGTTAAGTATATATGTAGCAAGTTAGGCACATATAATATATATGGTGAATTACCTATAGGGACTCCAAGACCATCTATGTGCCATAAAAGAAATATTTTCTTCTTCCTCCATTAAAGAAGCATTTGAAACTTTGTAGGTCAAGAATACCCTTAAGGTATACATAAGACAAAAAATTTATTCTTCTCTTTCCCCCATTACCATTTTTCTATCTCCTCTCTTATCATTTTCCTCTCTCTTCCATTACCATTTTTCTCTCTCCTCTTTCATTGAGCATCAATACTTTTCTGCTCCAACCATAACTACCGACCACCGCCAATTATCGCAAACCATTTCTAGTGCAGTCGGAAAAAGTTTTGAGTACTCGGAGAAAATACTAAGTACTCGAAAAAGTTACTGAGTCCTCGGAAAAACTTCTGATTCCTCGAAAAAAGTACCAAGTACTTCGTCGACAAAATTACTGAGTACTCGGAAAAGTTACCGAGTCGCTGGAAAAAGTTACCGAGTATTGGGAAAATTTATTGAGTATCTGGTAAAAATACTAGTATTGCGATAAATTGTTGAGTATCGGGAAACGAGTGCGACTTTTACTAAGTATAAGGGAGATTCACTGAGTATAATCAGTAGAAACCATTAATAACTAATATTCACAAAAACATGATTATATTCACTCTATCATAATCTGTATTTATGTAATGAAAAAATTGAAATACATTAAGAAGATATACTATAAAAGAAAAAGGAAAAGAAGTACATTATTACATTTGAATATGCTGCGAAATAAAAATGAAAAAGAGATACAAGCTGGTGAAAGAAAAAGCAAGCTGGCGTTGACGAAAGAAAAAGGTTGAATTTATCCACTGTAACTCTGGTGAGATGTATACTCCTTGGCCAGTAAGCTTCAGACAGAGAGATGCGAACCAACAGCTTCGGACGGAAGTGACTTTATTCGACCTTCTTTTCCAGCGGCGCGTCATCTACAGTGATTCTCAAGATCCAACATCTTTCTCACAAACTCTGGCTAGATATGATTCGCACAGCTACTCACGAGTAAGGCTGAGCAAATGAGATCTAAAAAACTAAATGAACCAAAAAACCAAATTAAAGAAGAAAAAAAAAAACCAAAAACGGAAATACCAAATAACAAAAATCCAAATGGTTCGGGTTTCAATTTTTCAAAATCTGAAATTTTTTGGTTCGGTTTGATCTATTACACAAACACTGAACTAAAAAAGCCAATAAAAAAACCGAACGGACGAAGGAAAAAAATAGGAAATGTGAAAAAACAAATTATAAAAATTATGTGGGAGAAACTTTTAGTAATATTTTATTATGTACATGAGATTTTTGTTTTACTATTCAGCAATATTATTAGTTAGAATTTTTTCTATATTACATAAGAATATATTAGTAAGTATCCACTCGATTCATTTTATTACTCATGATTGTATGAATTCGGAAGTAATAGTTTTGATTTATAAATTTATTTAGTATTGAAATACTTTTTGTTAGAATAGTAACATAGTTGTATTATAGATATTAATCAATATTGGAAATTATAGTTTATGAAAAGGTATGACAAAAATTATTGGTCAAACATCTAAATTCGTAGCAACTGGAAACCGAACCGAAACGAACCAAACTGGAACCAAAAACCAAATATGAAACAAAATGCAAACCACCCAATTTGGTTTTTAAACCATAAAAAACTAAAATATTTGATTCGGTTCCGGTTTTGGCCAAAAACCGAAACAAACTGAACCATACTCACCCTATTCACGAGCGAGGTTCAAACTCGCCGCCTGCATTTGGTCTTTGTTGAGCATCTCGAGCAGATATAAAGATTTGCTCTAAAAGTTGCTGAGCATCACAAATAAAATTGTTGGCGCTCACAACCATGGCAACACCTCTGCCGACGCTTACAATAGATCCTGCAGTCGCACCATCATCTTCTTCGCTACTCCAACTCCCGATGTTTGCGTGAGAAACTGAAGAAGAGGCAGCCATGGATGGACCAAGCTCTCCTTTCTGGATTTTCGACTACTCAAACTCATCGGACCATGCTAGACGGAGCTCGAACTGGGGACGAAGATCTTTGGACGTAAGACTTCTGCCGTCGGCGAGGTCACGTACGGAAGTCTTCTACATGGAGTAAGCTTTGTTTATTTTGTTCATGGAGTGAGTTTACATGCGTGAGGAAGAAAGAGTGAGGAGGAAAGAGAATAAAATTTTAGGTTTTAAAAAACTTATGATAAAAATTAATATATATAAGAAATAAAAAACAAAAAAAAGGTAAAAAAAGATAGTGAACTTTTGACCTATATTGTTAAATATGTTTTGTGATCTTTAGTAAAAAATAAGTGGATTGAGAAGATGTGCATGTTAGAGGTGAAGTACCTCAAGATATTTTGGGTAAAATTCTTTAAGATATATGCTTGAGGGAAGTGTCAATGTATTATAACAATAATACAAGCCTCTTATAACCCAGCAATATCAATATATCAGTACACAACATGTTATTACAATATGTTATTATCCATTAATATCCATTAAGTATACCTTATTATTTATTGTGTAATAACCTTTGTGTAGCATGAAGAGTAGTGTATTACACAAAGTCAAATTATCTATCAACGTATTAGTTTTTACAAAATTTATCCCATATCTTATGTTAAACATACAAGTAACATAATCTAGCTATAAAAACTCTTCACCCACGCTATATACCACACAAAGTTAGCTACAACACATATAAAACGTACAATGCATCATATATTCATCACCAATTTTGATTAGAAAAACTGCAAACTCTAATAACTAGCACAAAAGACTTGTTGTTATACAGTTTTATCAAAGTAAACAATTTCGTATCAATTAATAGAACCATATAATTTCTATATGTAACCTAGCTACCAAAAACTAAGCAATACAACTTTGTTTGCAAATCTATTCAAATATTTTGAATGCTTTCCAATGATGGGATTGATTTACAAATCTTTGATCAAAAGTTGATAATACATACTTCGTAAGTAAGAATATAAAATTTCAGTTATTTTGTTTTAATCTTGCAAATTTGGTAGGATTTCAGATTTCAAAGATGGTAAGATTGGAATAGTAAAAATCATGTGTAAAGTTTGATATTAGATGAATTTGTTGTTTGATTTTCGACAATAACATTAATGGGTCATTGATGAGATTCAGTTATTATCTTATTAGATGTATCCAGAATGCAAGATAATTTTGCTCTTTTTATTTTTGTCAGAAGGAAAATAGATTAAAACCAAATACAAAATTAGTTCAAATTGCGAGATTAACCTATACCCTACGTTTATACAACTTTGAAAGAAAAACAAAACTACCGAGCAAGGTTTTATCAACCCAAGAAGAAAGGTTGATGCTATATCGAACTCATTTAGCAAGGATAACTGCCATGGCCACATTCCTCTCTCTTAGAACACATACACCCGAGCCTTAATGGGGTTAATTACAGTTCGTTCTTCTTCCCTCTCATATGTATGTTCTTCTCCTCTCTAATTGCAGCCACACAGTACCCTAATTTCATAAATAATGAATTATGTCTAAAATTGTTTAGCCATTTCACAAATTAAGATGTAATAGTAGTTATATGCGATTTCAGTACCCATCATTGATAGGTCCAACTACTATGCAGAAAATGGCTCACCCTGCAGGTAATTTATCAAATAGTGTTAATTGCCCAAATGGTCCATGATTTTCTTGCTCGGAGAAACTCTTCACATAGGTTTTTTCAGATTATTACCATCCAACGTGCTATAAGAGACCTGAATGAATTAAGGTGGAAGTCCCTGAAGCTAGGACTCGAGATGGGAAAGTAGGTCAATCATGGACGGTTGCCCTTATAAAATCCGTTGAGCGTTCACTCCAAAAATAATCAGGAGAAAACGAAGATCTATTGATACTGCAATGCTAACCAAAAATAAATACAACATCTTGGAGAATGGAAATTAGTTGTTGATTAGCCATTTTATTCGTTATTTCATCATTTAGACTTCAAAACAATGTTTTATTTTTTTACCTTTATGGTAGCATTTTGTGTTATAAGATCAAGATTTAGTTTATTGGCTATATAACTTTTCAAGCTTTGTTGTAATTGATTTTTTTTTTTTTATAATTCTAATAAACACATTCATTTAGATTCTATGTTTAATGTTTACACTGCAGGTCTAGGTACACACTCCACTCTTACGACCAATCAGAAAATACGCCCTATCTCACTTCAAATACTCTTGTCGAATAAATTATCCTCGAAGTTTATCAGGAAATGGATGATCTTATCGATCCACGACTCAGCTCTCAGATTCTCGGTCAAGTTCTTGTTTTAATGGTTTGAGTGATTTTGATATGTTCCATGATGCAGACATGTTTGTTACTGAAGGTGAGCAGAATGAAATATCTCAAACATATTTAAACAGCTTTGACTTAGTAATAACGAGACAATGTATACTATGTACTCAACAACTCCCCTGAAGCAATGACAAAACTCATAGCACCTTCCTTAAGGTAATCACGAAATTCATATGTTACTTTTTAATGTTCCTTGAATAATTTGTGTGTGTTGTCTTTGTGTTAGATTTAATATGGAAGACAAGGAAAAAGCAGTTGTAAGTACATATATAATCCTCATCAGCAGCTGTACCGCAGCACTTGAAGCCTTTAAATTAGAGGAAATTGCATCATAGGCCCCTTAGGTTATGGTTCTGAAAACAGCAGCACTAGAATGACAGCGGAAGTATGCGTATAAAAAAGGAGCAGCCCCTGAATTTATAAATAAGGACATATTAGTCCCTAAAGGGTTAATTGGTGTGAAAGCAGCCACAGTACTTCTCGTTTCGGCTGCTAGAGGAACTTCAGTCCATCCTCAGTAACTGAGCAAACCTTATCTTCACATGCCGAATATAACCTGCCTGTGTGTATTGTTCATGATCCATTTGAGCTTCTTCCTTTTTATGTCTGAAAATTAACTGAAAATTGGATACAAAGGAAAATCATTGCAGAATTAAAAAATAAGAATGCAACAACCAAGCCTCTACAAGGTAATACAAAGCACAATTAAATCAAGAATTTCGTGGAAACTCATCTTTCTTTTTTACAAGCAATTATATCAAGTCTATATGCATGACTCAAAGCAATGCAATGCAATTTATTTTTAATGAAACATCTACATCTATATTGTCATGAACAAAATTAAGAAAATAACAATCTAATTGGTTTTGATATATTAGTTCTGCAACTTATTTTGATGTATATACAACTAATATTCTTTTTATGGATCTCGTAGCTCAAAATCCTTAACTACACAAGCTATAACACTATATTACTTAAAGGTCTTAAGAAACACCATAACTGCACTTTACTGCTTCCCCTTATGTTAATCTCTCAACTGCATTAGATAGAAGGCCAATCATTTTTAGTGTCTTTTCCCAAACTTTATGCAATGTTTTGAGATATGCAAGCACATAATGGCCACTCATCTTCTTTTAAGGTTTCGCAATATTCTGGAACTTGAGAATTTGTTGCTGATAATAAAGTGCTTTTTGAAGCTGCCATTGCATTACAATTTAGAACTCTCGAACTCGTTAAGCTTCCAGCTTGGACTCTTTCAGTCACATTATAATTTATGGGTAATTGAACCAGTTTCTAAGATGCTATTAAATGATCTATTGATGTGTGAAACCTTCAACAAAGGGAATTTTCACAACCACAGTCTGATTTTATGTTAGTCCATGTCATATTGTTAATACCTTGAATAACTTCAAAATTATTTGAGTAAAAAGAATTACTCTGAATGTTTTACCGGCTGCTGCTCCCATTGCCAGGAGCAAGGCCCATGCTTTGCTTTCAGCAGCTTAATTGATTTTGCACCTTTTGGTAACTTTGCATAAAACCGCCTTTTTGTAATTAACAACCAGAGACGCAATATTAGCGACTTTTGAGCTGATTAGTTTAGCTGAAGATAAGATTAAGCTGATGAGTTTAGCTGAAGATGTATTAGTCAAAATACTTGTCCCTTTGCCCGTGAAGTCGTTGTTGCGTTTAAGGTGCGTTAACAAATACTTGAACTGTTTACTCAAAAGACCTTACTTCATCAAGATGCATATGAAACATCAGCGAGAATGCATCATAATTAAGCAATCTGGAATGTATGGTACACCATTCTTATCCTTTCATTCTTATGAATCGCTCAATGAAATCTCACCTACTCATCTGGAGATACCTCACTTCGAGGACTTTGCTGACCAGAACTTTGTTGTTTCATGGCCTTGCAATGGATTACTGGTATGTGCCTCAAATGAAAATAATCCAAGTAACTTAGTCTTGTGTAATCCAACAACTAGGGAGTTTAAACTTCTTCCTCCAAGTCCTTGTGTAAGTGGATGGAGTATTAGAGTACGCTCAGTTGGATTGTGTTTCGATTCGAGCAAAAACAATTACAATGTTGTTTTGTTTGTTCAACACTCACAAAGAACTAATATAGATACTCTTAAATATAAGGATATGGCAGTAATCTACAGTTTGAGTAGTAACTCTTGGAGAGAAATGAAGCTTCTTGAGATGCCAGATATGAATGACGATGCTCCAGTTCAGGGAGTACCACTCAATGGAGCATTGCATTGGACTGCCCAAAGAAAAAAAACAAAGATTGATTTTATCCTTTCCTTCAATGTGAGCAATGAGATGTTTCAAGACATTGATCTTCCTGAAGATATTGCTCAAAGTCGTCAAATTGCCAAGACTCCCACAATCTTAAACGATTATCTTGCATTGTTTGCATTCAAAGATGGGAATAGTCTTGAATTAAAGTTTGTGGATATATGGATAATGAAGGATTATGGTGTGGTGGGATCTTGGACCAAACAAGTAAGAATTGGTGGAATTTATAACTCGGGTATAAAATTATATCCTCATATGGTGTGGAAAAATGAATCTATACTTATCGAAAACTATCAACGCAAACTGACTTTGTGTGCTATCGACACTCATATAATGACCAATTCAGGAATAATTAACTTTGGTATCCGCGGGTCAATTGGAGCTATGGTTTATAAGGAGAGTTTAATTTCTTTAAAATGAGAGAGATGATGGTCATGGAGCAATGAAGCAAGTCGAAGAGTTTAAGGAAGCTATTGTTATTTATTACCTTTGTTGTCACAATTTGTAATTTCAGTTTATATTTTTGCCACCAAATTGTTATTCCCTTTTATGTACCGAATTTACTTTGGCTGTTGTTATGTGGGTGTGATATTATTTCATGTGCTCTCCCTTTGAAACCTAGAACCTTACAAATTCAAATGTTGCATTGTTTACTTTCAATATAAGAAAGGGATATACTGTACTTGACTAATAATCTTATGAATTTGACGAGGACATTAAGTTATGTCTGTCTATATAATTTTGAATATCTTAATTTTCTACTTTTTATTAAGATTTTTGGTATGCCAAATTCTTTAATTATATAACATGTTATGCAGGCTGTGGGACAAACAATAGCTTGCAAGTATGCTAAAACTATCTACATTTAAGCATCAATCAGATGTGAATAGCGTGTTTCTGATGGTGTGGTTAAATTATTTTACAGAATCTCCTTGGCTGAAACTATAAAAGGACAGATTTTGCATCTGCTTATATTATCAAAGATTTGACATCTACTTTTGGTCTGTTTTAGTTCTCAAGTTCCAGAACACATTTTGCGTTTATTTTCCTACATAGAATCTACATCACTTGGTTGATTTATAATATAAAAGGGAAGTTGCAACAAGCACCAGAATTATTCTCATTTCTATCCTTCAAGTGAATCAATGTAGGTGTATGCCTCCCTCCCATTCCCCTTGGAAAATAAAGAAATGGAAAAACTGTCCCTTATTTGTTGAAAAGCCTTCTAGAAGGAGTCTGGTATTTAATTAAATCTGGAGTTATCAGATGTGTTTTATTCGAAATAAATTTATGAGTATTTTTTTCATTGGTCATTGCTAAGCTGAGATCCTTTTGTATCACCTACAGTTTGAAACTTCTAAGCCAGGAACTTCTGGTGAAGTAAAAGCTGAATATCTTTCATGCTTAAAGCATCTTTGTGTTTTTATGTAATAATGCAGATTCAAGCATACACCAACCTAGATAAACAGATTTATGAGACTTAAAAGTGAAATTAAAAACCGGGATTTTGAAATTGAGGAGGCCTACAGGTAAAATTTGGAACCAAATAATCTGCCTATTAAAAGTACTTCAATTTACCTGTTGCCCATGAGATTAAATATCAAATTGGGTATGGGTATTGGTTGACCCATCATGGATTGCTCGATCCGACCAAACTCCTAACAATCTTTCACTAGAATATTATATGGTAAAACTCAATCTGATATTGCCCAAAAATCTTCTCTCAATACAAAATACACCCAACATACTTGTTAACTATCCCTGCGACTTAATAAGCATACTGGTATCATCGCTATAAATATATTAGGAAAGATAGCTACTCCATCAAAAATTAATATCAATAATGTAGTAACTCAAATTTCTCAAATATAAGTTATTACTTTCATAGTGATAATATGAGTTTACTAACATAACCTCACATGTCTCACAATCATGTTCTAATCCCAGTTGACTTACATAATTAGCGCACATGTAAGAACATATCTTTGACATTCAATTTAGTCTTCATATCGTACTTTAATATATCCATAGTAATGCAATCACTATCTTAGACATACTCATTAGGCCGAATCAATCATAACAACTGATAGTATGATAAAGTAGTAGACATTGAATCAAAACATGAAGATATAGTCAAAAGTACAAAAGGTACTGGATAAAGGTACTTGTTCAAGGTCTCACATAGTGAAAAGCAAGGATCAATTTTTTATTTTCTTTTGTTGCTACATATACACACAAGGTATGGCTCATGTACTATGGTATTTCTTATGAGTATGTCAGTTCACCAAAAAAATACTGTAAACGTGTATAATTAGACGATTTGCGTTTTTTTTATTAAATATTTCAATTGACCAACTCTTTCATAAATCAGTCAAAAACTTCACATCCGGTAAGATAGACTAATAGATAGTGGAAATCTACCTCAATCACAAATAATACCAACATGTCACACTTTATTAAATATTTCAATTGACCAACTCTTTCATAAATCAGTCAAAAACTTCACATCCGGTAAGATAGACTAATAGATAGTGGGAATCTACCTCAATCACAAATAATACCAACATGTCACATATATGGTTGTGATCGTCTCATCTTTGCGCATCTCTCATGCCAAAAGTTGTTCCCCCGTATGAGATGGTGAACAATGTCTATTAGTGTAAGCCAAAATATAAAGCTGATTTGGCCTATCTCGAAGAGGTCATAACAATCAAAGTTGAGGGTACAACGGTGTAATATGAAAGTAGAGACCGATTGCCCGAGGAAGAAGAACGCCAATCTTCTCTCGATGCAAGTATGTCGAGTACCTGAGGAAAGCTCATCATAACATATAAAGACCATTTTGACAGGGCATATTTCCTTTCTAGCTTATCATACGCATCCATCTTCGAAATAAGTTTTTATTATCAAGTGAGTTTTGATATCCTAGTTATATCTTAGAAAAATATTACTCGAATGTCTCCTAATATTTTAAGTCGATTGACAAATTCAGGGGGAGATATGTATGATCTAGCATAATATATGTTTTCTCATATGTAGATAATTGCTAGATAATTAAATGTGAATTTGTCTTTTATGACATAAACTAGTAATTTTACATAATTGTAATATTATAATAAAGTCCAACTATTAAACATGAACACCCTCATTGGTAATAAATCAATAGTATTGCATTTGTGTATTATTTCTTGTGATATATACTGTGATCGTTCTATTGTAATACACAAAGATAAATCATGAGTAAATATGAAATATATCGTTGATCTCGAGTAATTTATATGCAACTTAGACTTGCAAATTTGGAGAAAGTTATTACACTAAAATATTTATAAAGTAAAATTCTCATGATAAGAGGGATAGCTGAATATCATTTATAAAATGCATCATAATCCTCGCTAATGAACTATGAACTAAATGTTAAAATATAAATGCATTTGTAAAATGACTAAGTCACATTTCAGCTTAAAGGCTCCTGCTCTTATTGATGGTAAATCTATTTCAATGCATATAGCGTGGTCGACCTTTCGATTCCAAATTTATAAAGTTGAGCAGTATGAGCAAGTTGGCATTTCTATAAGTTTAACATCAAATTTATATTATGATGAAATAAAGTAGATAATATAACTGGAAAAAAATTATAAT
The DNA here is from genome assembly GCA_029959085.1 of Nemophila menziesii. Lineage (NCBI taxonomy): Eukaryota > Viridiplantae > Streptophyta > Magnoliopsida > Boraginales > Hydrophyllaceae > Nemophila > Nemophila menziesii. Next base: position 30,659,881 of record JARWIR010000007.1, on the reverse strand, counting down.
ACTCTTTTAAGAGCATCAGGTACCAAAAATATTTTCTTCTTATTTAGATATTGAGTTTTAAGAACTCTATCAGTTATACTACTACATAAATATGGTTTTTCGATACACTGATCATGATCAAATAATATGCGCAAATGATCATATAAAAGCGAGGATCTTGAATTTAAGTCCATTCAAAATGTTAACAAGTAATAAAATTTTGGCCAAATACAGAAAGACGCTTCAGGCGGATTCATACACATATGGTAAATATGAACGTAAGATCTTTTATAGCCTGAAATTTTATAAAGGATTTCATGTGCGTCTAAGGTAAACAAATTTATTGATATATCTTATGAGATATAAAATATATATGAAAGTTCTCAAAGGACTTAAAGCGCTTAAATATAAATCTCGGGATATATAAATTACAGTGTCATTATCCATTAATTATCTTATATGTTGTCATGTAATGTGTCATGTATATTTGTGTTATTTTATACGTAGTGCATAAATATTTGTTACTCTTATTTGCACATAATTGATTCTTGAATTTATGTCTATATTATTTGAGATTTGTATCATTTCAACTGTCTATATATTGCTTAAATTGAGATATGATGATGTTTGAGATTGTGAAGATCAAGATCGGATTTCAAACTGAAGATGGATATTGATATGCTTACATGAGGGGGAGATAAATACGTGTTGCACTCTTTTTCCCTTCATCAAGATTTTTTCCACATGGTTTTTCTGTGAAGGTTTTTAACGAGGCAGATTTAAAGCGTAAGGATATCGTACTCTTTCTCCTTCACTGGATTTTGTCTTAAAGGGTTTTTCGTTTTAACTAGGCATATTCTTAAGAATTGAATATCCAAGGGGAGTGTTATAAAACATTATGGACATCCAATCCAGCCCAATGACTTAGAGTCCAGCCCACAAATACTAAGAATTTAGGGTTTACATATTTCCTATATACAGGGCATCTATACATTGTATTAGACACTATGATTCTATCAATAACACTACTTTCTCCTCTCCATCTTTATCTTTTATAACACTAATAAATATATAAGATAAAAACTCTGACTCATTATCTTCCCGTACATATTCGCCGCAGCTTATGTCGCATCCATAAGCATCCATAACAACAGCCATCACGCCGCCGAATGAAAATTGTTCTCGAAACACTACTCTACACCATCAACAAGAAATGATTCTTCACTAGCACAAAGGTTTTAAGGTAGAAAATCCTTTTCTTTTGCAATTTAAATCCTGAAAAATTACAAAAACAAAATAAAATTGATTTTGATATCGTAAAAATCGAAATTAAACCTGCAAACTACTTTATCCACTTAAGTATTTTTTTCAGAATTTTCCTACAATTTAATGTTTTTTCAGATTTTTTTCTCGTGTGATTTGTGTGTATACACAAATTAAGAAGATTTTCCGTGTTTATTGAATGCTAATAGAATATAGCTTATCCTAATTGAGTTTTTCAGTAGATTTTAGGATGCCATGATTTGCAGAAATTTTAAAGTTTGAATATTATGCAGTAAATTAGGATTTGCAGCAACTGTTGGAAATAGTCTCACAAAGATATAGCTGCACAGCTTCATAGAAATTTCTCAAAAATGAAGAAGAAGAAAACATCGAAGAGAAGGAAGAGTAGTTTAGCTGAAGATAAGAATAAGCTGACGATGACGAGTTTACCTGAAGATGTATTAGTAAAAATACTTGTCCCGTTGCCTGTGAAATCCTTGTTGCGTTTAAGGTGCGTTAATAAATCCTTAAACTGATTACTCAATAGACCTTACTTCATCGAGATGCATATGAAACATCAGAGAGAATGCATCATAATTAAGCAATTTGAAATAAGTGATAGACCTGGTAGACAATTCTTATCCTTTCATTCTTATGATACGCTTGATGAAATCTCACCTAATCTGGAGATACCTCACTTTAACGACAAGAACTTTGTTGTTTCATGGCCTTGCAATGGATTATTGTTTTGTGCGTCAAATGATCCAAGTACCTTAGTCTTATGTAATCCAACAACTAGGGAGTTTAAACTTCTTCCTCCGAGTCCTTGTGTACGTGGATGGAGTATTACAGTACGCTCAATTGGATTGTGTTTCGATTCGAACAAAAACAATTACAATGTTGTTTTGTTTGTTCAACACTCACGACGAACTAATATAGATACTCTTAAATATAAGGATATAGCAGTAATCTACAGTTTGAGTAGTAACTCTTGGAGAGAAATGAAGCTTCTTGAGATGCCAGATATGAATGACGATGCTCCAGTTCAGGGAGTACCATTCAATGGAACATTGCATTGGACTGCCCAAAGAAAAAAAACAAAGATTGATTTTATCCTTTCCTTCAATGTGAGCAATGAGATGTTTCAAGACATTGATCTTCCTGAAGATATTGCTCAAAGTCGTCAAATTTCCAAGACTCCCACAATCTTAAACGATTATCTTGCGATGTTTGCATTCAAAGATGGGACAATGAAGCAAGTCAAAGAGTTTGAACGCAAACAACGCAAGATAATCGTTTAAGATTGTGGGAGTCTTGGCAATTTGACGACTTTGAGTAATATCTTCAGGAAGATCAATGTCTTGAAACATCTCATTGCTCACATTGAAGGAAAGGATAAAATCAATCTTTGTTTTTTTCTTTGGGCAGTCCAATGCAATGCTCCATTGAGTGGTACTCCACGAACTGGAGCATCGTCATTCATATCTGGCATCTCAAGAAGCTTCATTTCTCTCCAAGAGTTACTACTCAAATTGTAGATTAATGCCATATCCTTATATTTAAGAGTATCTATATTAGTTCTTTGTGAGTGTTGAACAAACAAAACAACATTGTAATTGTTTTTGCTCGAATCGAAACACAATCCAACTGAGCGTACTCTAATACTCCATCCACTTACACAAGGACTTGGAGGAAGAAGTTTAAACTCCCTAGTTGTTGGATTACACAAGACTAAGTTACTTGGATTATTTTCATTTGAGGCACATACCAGTAATCCATTGCAAGGCCATTAAAAACAACAAAGTTCTGGTCAACAAAGTCCTCGAAGTGAGGTATCTCCATATGAGTAGGTGAGATTTCATCGAGCGATTCATAAGAATGAAAGGATAAGAATGGTGTACCATACATTCCAGATTGCTTAATTATGATGCATTCTCGCTGATGTTTCATATGCATCTTGATGAAGTAAGGTCTTTTGAGTAAACAGTTAGTATTTGTTAACGCACCTTAAACGCAACAACGATTTCACTGGCAAAGTGACAAGTATTTTGACTAATACATCTTCAGCTAAACTCATCAGCTTAATCTTATCTTCAGCTAAACTAATCAGCTTATTATTATCTTCAGGTGAACTAATTAGCTTATTCTTATCTTCAGCCAAATTCATCAGCTCATTCTTACTACTCTTCGATGTTTCCATTTTTTGAGATGTTTCTATGAAGCTGTGCAGCTATATATTTGTGAGAAATCTTCAACAGTTACTGCATAAAATTCAAAAATTAACATGTAAGAGTTAAGACCAACTGCTCACTCCTGACATTCCTGCAAATTTCACGGCATCCAAACCTATTCTCATTGCATTCTATTAACACGGCAAACCTTCTCAATTTGTGTATACACAAAAATGACACAAGAAAAAAATCTGAAAAAACATGAAACAGTAGGAATATTCTGAAAAAAATACGAAAGTGGATAAAATAGTTTGCAGGTTATATACCGATTTTTACAATTATCAAGATCAAATTATGATTATTTTGTCTAATTTTCAGGGTTAAATTGCAAAAGAAAATCTACCTTAAAACCTTTGTGCTTTTGAAGAATCAATTCTTGTTGATGGTGTAGATCTAGTAGTGTTGGGAGAGCAATTTCCATACGGCGGCGTGATGGAGATTGTTATGGATGCGACATAAGTCGCGGCTTAGGTATGTGTGTGAAGATGATGAATTAGAGTTTTTATCTTATTTATTTTTTAGCTATCAAACCTTTTCTTTGTCGGAACATTTTACCTATCTGAATTATAAATAGAGTATCCTCTCTGTTTCTTTTTTAGCAAAATTACCAAGAAAGTTTTTACCTCTTTCATCTTATGCATTATCTTGAAATATATGGAAAAACTAAAATTTTAAGAGATTTTCAAAACAAAATCATGGAATTTTAAAAGGATGAATATTAAAAAGAAAATTTGCTCATCAAAAACTTATTTAGGAACATTGATCTGAAATTATCTACTCATCCCTTATATTATATATTGCAATATGAGGCAAAAATTGTGTGGTTAAATTGACGCATCATCAACAAATAGGTGAATAGTCGCTGATATTGCGTCTCTGGTTGTTAATTACAAAAGGGAGGTTTTACACAAAGTTACCGAAAGGTGCAAAATCAATTAAGCTGCTGAAAGGAAAGCATGTGCCTTGCTCCTGGCATTGGGATCAGCAGCCAGTTAAACACTCAGAGTAATTCTTTTTACTCAAATAATTTTGAAGTTATTCAAGGTATTAACAATATGACATGGACTAACATAAAATCAGACTGTGGTTGTGAAAATTCCCTTTGTTGAAGGTTTCACACATCAATAAATCATTTAATAGCATCTTAGAAACCGGTCCAATTACCCATAAATTATAATGTGACTGAAAGAGTCCAAGCTGGAAGCTTAAAGAGTTCGAGAGAGTTCTAAATGGTAATGCAATGGCAGCTTCAAAAAGCACTTTATTATCAGCAACAAATTCTCAAGTTCCAGAATATTGCGAAACCTTAAAAGGAGATGAGTGGCCATTATGTGCTTGCATCTCTCAAAACATTGCATAAAGTTTGGGAAAAGACACTAAAAATGATTGGCCTTCTATTTAATGCAGTTGAGAGATTAACATAAGGGGAAGCAGTAAAGTGCAATTATGGTGTTTCTTAAGACCTTTAAGTAATATAGTGTTATAGCTTGTGTAGTTATGTATTTTGAGCTATGAGATCCATAAAAAGAATACTAGTTGTATATACATCAAAATAAGTTGCAGAACTAATATATCAAAACCAATTAGATTGTTATTTTCTTAATTTTGTTCATGACAATATAGATGTAGATGTTTCATTAAAAATAAATTGCATTGCATTGCTTTGAGTCATGCATATAGAGTTGATATAATTGCTTGTAAAAAAGAAAGATGAGTTTCCACGAAATTCTTGATTTAATTGTGCTTTGTATTACCTTGTAGAGGCTTGGCTGTTGCATTCTTATTTTTTAATTCTGCAATGATTTTCCTTTATATCCAATTTTCAGTTAATTTTCAGACATAAATAGGAAGAAGCTCAAATGGATCATGAACAATACACACAGGCAGGTTATATTCGGCATGTGAAGATAAGGTTTGCTCAGTTACTGAGGATGGACTGAAGTTTCTCTACCAGCCGAAACAAGAAGTACTGTGGCTGCTTTCATACCAATTAACCCTTTTAGGGACTAATATGTCCTTATTTATAAATTCAGGGGCTGCTCCTTTTTTATACGCATACTTCCGCAGTCATTCTAGTGCGGCTGTTTTCAGAACCATAACCTAAGGGGCCTATGATGCAATTTCCTCTAATTTAAAGGCTTCAAGTGCTTTGGTACAGCTGCTGATGAGGATTATATTGGTACTTACAACTGCTTTTTCCTTGTCTTCCATATTAAATCTAACACAAAGACAACACACACAAATTATTCAAGGAACATTAAAATGAGTCATATATGAATTTCGTGATTACCTTAAGGAAGGTGCTATGAGTTTTGTCATTGCTTCAAGGTAGTTGCTGAGTACATGGTATACATTGTCTCGTTTTCAAGATTGTACACATGATAACGTTTCTCCCTTGATTCACCAATTACTAAGTCAAAGCTGTTTAAATATGTCTGAGATATTTCATTCTGCTCACCTTCATTAACAAACATGTCTGCATCATGGAACATATCAAAATCACTCAAACCATTAAAACAAGAACTTGACCGAGAATCTGAGAGCTGGGTCGTGGATCGATAAGATCATCCATTTCGTGATAAACTTCGAGGATATTTTATTCAACAAGAGTATTTGAAGTGAGATAGGGTGTATTTTCTGATTGGTCGTAGGAGTGGAGTGTGTACTAGACCTGCAGTGTAAACATTAAACATAGAATCTATATGAATGTGTTTATTAGAATTTACAAATTTTTTTCAATTACAACGAAACTTGAAAAGTTATATAGCCAAATAACTTGTTGAAATATACCTTAAATTATTAATTTCCTTAAATATTATTTTCTATATTATAGATTATAATATATTAGTCTCCTAGTTATTTCCTTTTCTATAAAACTTGTTCCCTAATTATTTCCTTACACATGGAAACTTGTTTTCCAAGTTATTCATGTGTATCCTATATATATAGGACTTCTAAGTAAGAAATTATTATCATTGAATAAAAGTTATTCTAATTTCTTCTTGGTATCAGAGCTTAGAGTTTTAAATCCTTACGCTTAATTTTTTTTTCTGGCCTTAATTGCCGATATACACCTTTTTTTGGTGTTTTTTCAAAATCTTTATACCAACCTTTATTGTTGGTCTCTTTTTTATTCATTATGTCTTTACAAGAAACTACTTCTGAATCATCTATTACCACCTCTAATCTGATTCAACCTCCTATTCAAATTGAGAACTCCACCTCTCAAATTTCTACCATTAAATTAAATGGTAAGAATTTTATGGAATGGTCTCAGTCAACAAAAATATTTTTGATGAGTCGCGGAAAGTTTAAATATGTCAACGGAGTTGCAAAAGCACCACCAGAGACAGATGCATCATACGAGGCATGGGAGATTTCTAACGCCACGGTCATGTCATGGTTAGTACACTCTATGCAACCTGAGATTGGTAGGACATATTTGCTACTTCCCACTGCTAGAGATATTTGGGTAAGTGTTAACAACACTTACTCCAAGATGGGCTTTACGTCTCAAATCTTTCAAATCAAACGAGAAGTGCTCAAGACAAAGCAAGGAACCATGAGTGTTACAGATTATTATAACAAACTTCTCGGTTTGTTTAACGAATTGTATATGTACCAGGATACGAAGATGGAATGTACAACAGATGCTGGAAAGTTAAAGGATATGTTACAAAGGGAAAGAGTATTTCAATTCTTATTGGGCCTTAATCCTGAATTTGAGCAGGTATGTGATCGTATCCTTAGTAAGGAACCTTTTCCTGATCTCAGTGAGACGTTTTCTTTAGTTCGAGGGGCTGAAAGTCAAAAGGAGTTACTAAGTGACAAAAACCTTCATTCTGAAAAATTAACCATGGAAAGTTCAGCTTTAGTAGGAACTCAATTTGGCGTCAATATCGGTGATAAAAAAGGGGGAATGAAAACGATAAACGATGGTGTGACTATTGTAAAAGATCCAAACATACTAGAGAAACGTGTTGGAAATTACATGGCAAACCTTCTCAATGGAAAAATACTAAAATCAACGATAAAGATAGAACAAGTATGCAAATAACCTCTCAAGACGACCCTAATATCTCCGAGACACCTCTGTTTAGTAAGGAACAACTAGAGAAGCTGTATGGATTACTCAATTCGTCCAAATCTACTCCTAACACCTCTTCAACTAGTTCTCTTGCTCAAAAAGGTATACTGTCTGCTTTATATACTTCCTTTGATAACAAATTGTGGATAGTTGATTCAGGTGCTAGTGATCACATGACAAGTCTTTCCCATTTATTCTCATCATACACTCCTTGTCCTGGTAATCTTAGAGTTCGTGTTGCAGATGGATCTTTCTCCCCAGTTGCGGGAAAAGGTTCTATTGTTCTTTCTACAAATATAACCTTACAATCTGTCCTTCATGTTCCTAACATGTCTTGTAACCTATTGTCGATTAGCAAACTCACTCGTGATTCAAATTGTGTAGCTAAATTTACTCAATCTCAATGTGAATTTCAGGATATCAGTTCGGGGAAGATGATTGGATGTGCTAAGGAGGTTGATCAACTCTACTACCTTGAAGGAAGTGCTCCCTTGGTTAGACAAACTCAAATTCCAAGTAGTTTATTTTCTCTTTTTGCTAAGGATGAGATAATGTTATGGCACTATAGATTAGGTCATCCTAATTTCTTATATTTGAGTAAGTTGTATCCGTCAATTTTTGCGAATAAAGACATTTCTCTTTTTAAATGTGAAATTTGCCAACTAGCCAAACATAATCGTTCCACATACTCCTCTAAACCTCACAAACAATCAAAACCATTTTCTCTCATACATAGTGACATTTGGGGATCATCAAGAGTAAAAAATATATCTGGTAGTCGGTGGTTTATTACATTCATAGATGATCATACTCGTGTTTGTTGGGTGTATCTTTTAAAAGAGAAATCTGAAGCTGCTGTGGTGTTTCAAGCGTTCTATATGATGATAGAAACTCAATTCCAGGATAAAATTCAAGTCTTACGAACTGATAATGGAAAAGAATACATTAATTCGATTCTTGGAAAATCTCTTATGGAAAAGGGTATCGTACATCAAACTACATGTGTTGACACACCCCAACAAAACGGTGTTGCTGAACGAAAGAATAGACATCTCCTAGAGGTAGCTCGGGCAATTATGTTTACCACAGGAGTTCCTAAAACTTTTTGGGGAGAGGCTATTCTCACTGCATCTTATCTCATCAATCGTATGCCATCTCGGGTATGTCAGTTTAAGAAACCTCTTAATATTCTTATAGATTTTTTCCCCCATGTCCAAATTTTCAATACTCTCGAACCCAAAGTATTTGGTTGTGTAGTATTTGTTCACATTCATGGTCATAATCGTAGTAAACTTGATCCTAGAGCACGTAAACGTGTCTTTCTTGGATATTCATCCACTCAAAAAGGATACAAGTGTTTTGACCCTACCACCAACCGTTTTTATGTTAGTATGGATGATACTTTTTTTGAAGATCAATCCTTTTTTACCCAAACTTCTCTTCAGGGGGAGAATCAAAACCAAGTGGATGAAGAAATTTTTTTGGAAAAAGTTGATCCGCTACCCATGTCTTCTGTTTCTTCGTATCCAGAATTAATCATTCCATCCCAACATATTATTCCCAATGAAGAATTTTTTCCTGAAAATGAATCTATTGTGCCAAAGTCTAGTGTGCCTAATGAAGAAAAATCCAACGAAAGAGAGAAAATAGAATTACCACTGGAGAAAAACAAAGAGTTACTTGTCTATACAAGGAGGCATAACTGACAAGTTGTGGAGCAACAACCTAAACTAAACAGTCAAGATTCGACCCCGACTATATCAGGTAATTCAGATTCTTCTTTATGTCAAAATTCTTATGATTTTCAGAATCTTAATATTCCTATAGCTCATAGAAAAGGCATTATATCATGCACCAATCATCCTATATCTCAATATGTATCTTATCATAGATTATCCTCAAATCTTCAAGCTTTTGTTTCTAACCTATCAAAATTAAAAATTCCTAATTCTATAGAAGAAGCTCTTGTTGTTCCTGAATGGAAGGAGGCTGTTCTCGAAGAAATGAAAGCTTTGGAGAAAAACCAAACTTGGGAACTTGTGTTTCTTCCTAAAGGAAAAATTCCGGTTGGTTGTAAATGGGTTTTTACAGTAAAATATAATACTGATGGATCACTAGAGAGGTACAAAGCAAGATTAGTGGCAAAAGGATATACTCAAACATATGGAATAGATTATCAAGAGACGTTTGCTCCAGTTGCAAAAATGAATAGTGTCAGAATCTTATTATCTCTCGCAGCTGCTAAGGATTGGCCATTGCAACAATTAGATGTCAAGAATGCTTTCCTTAATGGTGAGTTGGAAGAGGAAGTGTATATGCATCCACCTCCTGGATTTGGAGTCTTATTTGGTACAAATAAATTATGTAAACTCAAAAAGTCACTTTATGGCCTTAAACAATCTCCTAGAGCGTGGTTTGGATGTTTCGCGAAAGCTATAAAGAGTTTTGGATACATACAAAGTGAAGCAGATCACACTATGTTCTTTAAACACTCTAAGGATAGAAAACTCTCTATACTTATTGTGTATGTAGATGATATTATCTTAACAGGTGATGATCGTGTGGAACAAGAAAATATGAAGATTTTTCTTGCCAAAGAATTTGAAATCAAAGACCTTAGATCTTTGAGATATTTCTTAGGTATGGAGGTTGCTAGAACTAAAGAAGGAATCTTGGTGACGCAAAGAAAGTATATTCTAGATCTTCTTAGTGAAACAGGTATGTTGGGGTGCAAACCAGCTGAAACACCCATGGATGCTAGTAACAAGTTGAGGTCAGGTATTGGTGTGGAGGTTGATAAAGGACAATATCAACGATTAGTTGGAAGATTGATTTATTTATCACATACTCGGCCAGATATTTCTTTTGCAGTAAGTGTTGTGAGTCGATTTATGCACTCACCTCGTGAAGAGCACTTGAATGCAGCTTATAGAGTTCTTAGATATCTTAAAATAACTCCAGGAATGGGATTATTGTTCAAGAAATGTGATACTTTGTGGGTCGAAGCATTTACTGACGCTGACTGGGCTGGAAATATAGATGACAGAAGGTCTACATCGGGATATTGCACCTTTGTAGGAGGAAATTTAGTGACTTGGAGAAGCAAAAAACAAAATGTCGTGGCTAGAAGTAGTGCTGAAGCTGAGTTTTGAGCTATTGCACAAGGAATATGTGAGCTTTTATGGATAACACGTCTTCTAGGTGAATTGAAAATTGTTTGCAACCAACCTATGAAGTTATACTCAGATAACAAGGCAGCTATTAACATCTCTCATAATCCAGTACAACATGACAGGATGAAACATGTTGAGGTGGATAGACTTTTTATTAAAGAAAAGATAGATGAGGGAATTTTATGTATTCCGTATATTCCTACCAAACAACAAGTAGCAGATATCTTTACAAAAGGTCTTCAAAGTCAACAGTTCGATTGCTTGATTGGCAAGCTGGGAATGCTCAATATATACGATCCAGCTTGAGGGGGAGTGTTGAAATATACCTTAAATTATTAATTTCCTTAAATATTATTTTCTATATTATAGATTAGAATATATTAGTCTCCAAGTTATTTCCTTTTCTATAAAACTTGTTCCCTAATTATTTCCTTACACATGGAAACTTGTTTTCCAAGTTATTCATGTGTATCCTATATATATAGGACCTCTATGTAAGAAATTATTATCATTGAATAAAAGTTATTCTAATTTCTTCATAACTAAATCTTGAACTTATAACACAAAATGCTACCATAAAGTAAAAAAAAAAACATTGTTTTGAAGTATAAATGATGAAACAACGAATAGAATGGCTAATCAACAACTAATTTATTCTTGGTTAGCATTACAGTATCAACAGATCGTCGTGTTATCCTGATTATTTTGGAGTGAACGCTCAACGGATTTCATAAGGGCAATCCATGATTGCTCGAGTCCTAGCTTCAGGGACTTGTTGATTCGACTTCCACCTTAATTCATTCAGGTCTCTTATAGCACGTTGGATGGTAATAATCTGAAAAAACTTATGTGAAGAGTTTCTGCTTGCAAGAAAAACATGGACCATTTGGGCAATTAACACTATTTGATAAATTACCTGCAGGGGTGAGCCATTTTCTGCATAGTAGTTGGACCTATCAATGATGGGCACTGAAATCGCATATAACGACTATTATATCTTAATTTGTGAAATGGCTCAACAATTTTAGACATACCTCATTATTTGTGAAATTAGGGTACTGTGTGGCTGCAATTAGAGAGGAGAAGAACATATATATGAGAGGGAAGAAGAACGTACATATGAAAACGAAGAAGAACGTACTGTGCGGCTCTAATGATCCCCATTAAGGCTCGGGTGTATGTGTTCTAAGAGAGAGGAATATGGTCATGACAGTTATTTTTGCTAAATGAGTTCGATATAACATCAATCAACCTTTCTTCTTGGGTTGATAAAACCTTGCTCGGTAGTTTTGTTTTTCTTTCAAAGTTGTATAAACGTAGCGGTATAGGTTAATCTCGCTATTTGAACTAATTTTGTATTTGGTTTTAATTTATTTACCTTCTTGACAAAAATAAAAAAGAGCAAAATTACCTTGCATTCTGGATACATATAATAAGATAAAAACAGAATCTCATCAATGACCAATTAATAAATGTTATTGTCAAAAATCAAATAACAAATTCATCTAATTTCAAACTTTACACGTGATTTTTACTATTCCAATCTTACCATCTTTGAAATCTTAAATCCCACCAAATTTGCAAAGATTAAAACAAATTAACCGAAATTTATTTTCTTACTTACAAGTATGTATTATCAACTTTTGATATATGATTTATAAATCAATCCCATCATTGGAAAGCATTCGAAATATTTGAATAGATTTGCAAACAATGTTGTATTGCTTAGTTTTTGGTAGCTAGGTTACATATAGAAATTATATGGTTCTATTAATTGATACGTGAGTGTTTATTTTCAGAAAACTGTATAACAACAAGTTTTTTGTGCTAGTTATTAGAGTTTGCAGTTTTTTTTAATCAAAATTGGTTATGAATATATGATGCATTGTATGTTTTATATGTGTTGTAGCTAACTTTGTGTGGTATATAGCGTGAATGAAGAGTTTTTATAGTTAGATTATGTTACTTGTATGTTTAACATAAGATATGGGATATATTTTGTTAAAACTAATACGTTGATAGATAAAATGACTTAGTGTCTTAATACACTAGTCTTCATGCTACATAAAGGTTATTACACAAATAAATAATAGGTATACTACTTAATGGATAATAACATGTTGTGTATTGATATATTGAGGGTAATATGAGGCTTTGTATTATTGAAATATAAATTGACATTTCCCCTCAAGTATATATATTAGAGATTTTTACCCAAGATATCAAGACCCCCGCCCCTTTGACATATGTACACATTTTCAATCAACTCTTCTTATTAAAAGCAACAAAACATATTTAACAGTATAGGTCAAAACCCTACTATCTTTTTTTTACCCTTTTTTAGTTTTTATTTCTTATATATACTAATTTTTATCAGAAGTTTTTTAAAATCTAAAATATTATTTCTATTTCCTCTCTCTTTTCTCCTATTTCTTTCTTCCCCATGCATGTAAACTCACTCCATGAACAAAATAAACAAAGCTCACTCCATAGAGAAGACTTCCGTACGTGACCTCGCTGATAGTAGAAGATTTACGTCCAAAGATCTTCGTCTCCAGTTCGAGCTCCGTCCAGCATGGTCCGATAAGGTTGAGCTGTCGAAAATCCAGAAAGAAGAGCTTGGTCCATCCATGGCTGCCTCTTTTTCAGTTTTTCACGCAAACGTCGGGAGTTGGAGTAGCAAAGAAGATGATGGGCAACTGCAGGATCTATTGTGAGCCCCGGCAGAGGTGTTTCCATTGTTGTGAGCGCCGAAAATTTTATTGTGATGCTCAACAAATTTTAGAGCAAAGCTCGAGATCTGTTCGAGATGCTAAGCAAAGACTAGATGCAGGCGGCGAGTTTGAACCTCGCTTGTGAACAGGGGTGAGCAATGTTCAGTTCGTTTCGGTTTTTGGCCAAAGCCGGAGCCGAACCAAATATTTTGGTTTTTTATAATTTAAAAACCAAATTGGGTGGTTCGCATTTGGTTTCATATTTGGTTTTTTGTTCCAGCTTGGTACGTTTCGGTTTCTGGTTGATACGAATTTGGATGCTTGACCAATAATTTTTTTCATACCTTTTCTTAAACTATAATTTTCAACATCGATGAATATTCTAATACAACTATGTTACTATTCTAACAGAAAATATTTTAATTGACAATACTAATAAATTTATAAATTAAAACGATTACTTTCGAATTCATACAATTATGATTACTAAAATGAATCAAGTAGGTACTTACTAATATATTCTTAAGTAATATAGAAAAATTCTAACTAATAATATCGCAGAATAGTAAAACAAAAATTTCATGTACATGATAAATTATTACTAAAAGTTTCTCCCATATAATTCTTATAATTTTTTTTCACATTCCCTATTCTTTTCTTTCGCCGGTTCTGTTTTTTATTGTCTTTTTTAGTTTAGTGTTTGTGTAATAGATCAAACTGAACCAAAAAATTTAGATTTTGAAAAATAGAAACCGAACCATTTGGTTTTTTGTTATTTGGTTTTTTTGGTTCTTTTCTTTTGGTTTTTTGGTTCGTTTGGTTTTCTTGATCTCATTTGCCCAGCCTTACTCGTGAGTAGCTATGCGAATCATATCTCGCCAGAGTTTGTGAGAAAGATGCTGGATCTTGAGAATCACTGGAGATGACCGCCGCTGGAGAAGAAGGTCGGATAAAGTCACTTCCGTTCGAAGTTGCTGGTTCCCATCTCTCTGTTTGGAGCTTACTGACCATGGAGTATACATCTCACCGGAGTTACAGTGGATAAATTCAACCTTTTTCTTTCGCCAATGCCAGCTTTTGCTTTTTCTTTCCCCAGCTTGTATCTCTTTTTCATATTTTATTTCGCAACATATTCAAAATGTACTTTTTTTCCTTTTTCTTTTATATTATATCTTCTTAATTTATTTTAAATTTTTCATAACCTAAATACAGTTTATGATGGGGTGAATACAATCATGTTTTTGTGAATATTAATCATTAATGGGTTTTACTGAGTATACTCAGTGAATCTCCCTTGTACTCAGTAAAATGTCGCCTCGTGTCCCGATACTCAACAATTTATCGCAATACTTGTATTTTTACCAGATACTCAGTAATTTTTCTCAATACTCAGTAACTTTTTCCAGCGACTCCGTAACTTTTTTGAGTACTCAGTAATTTTTTCGATGAAGTACTTGGTACTTTTTCCGACGACTCCGAAGTTTTTCTGAGGATTCAGTAAGTATTTTCTTCGAGTACTCAAAACTTTTTCCGAATGCACTAGAAATGGTCTGAGATGATTGGTAGTGGTCGGGGCTAAAATGTATAGATGCTTAATAAAGGAGGAGAGATAAAAATGGTAATTGAAGAGAGAGGAAAATTATAAGAGAGGAGATAGAAAAATGGTAATGGGGAAAGAGAAGAATATATTTTTTGTATTATGTATACCTTAAGGGTATTCTTGACCCCTCAAAGTTTCAAATTCTTCTTTAATGGAAGGAGAAGAACAATATTACTTTTGGGGCACATAGATGGTTTCCAATACCCTATAGGTAATTCACCATATATATTATATGTGCCTAACTTGATACATATATACTCAACTTTACAGCCTATCAAAGATTTAGTACTCTAAGGATCGATGTTTAAAATACATAATAGAATAATAGTACTCTAAGGATCGATGGAAAACGGAGTCCGGATGATGAAGAATGGTCGAATTAGAAACCCTTCTCCTCTTTCTTCTGGCTCCCGGTGTTATTTTTCTTCTCTTCTAATGGCTGGCTGATGAATTTTGCTTCCAAAATCATTATATAGCTCATAAAAAATGTTTTGGGTCCACTTGGGTAGGTTAAAATAGCCCAAACCTATTTTTCTTAAAGAGAATTTTGGTTCGAATCAGGACATCGACATTTAGCATAACTTCTTCATTTCAGCAAAAATGCAATCCTAACTTCAAATCTATCTAGATATGGAAGGTATCCTCCAGAATAATTTTCAATTTCTCGTGCCACCTCTACCAATCCACTTTCCGAATCTAGCCAGCAAAAGCTTTACTTTCTGAAAGTGGTCGAATTGTTTTATTCACTTATTATCATCCTCTCAAGGAGTTTTAGCTTTGAAGTACCTAAGAGCTACACATATAACATATAAATTATGCGCAAAAGCTTTAGAAATCGCAATATGTCCAACAAACGCCAAAACTTGTTGTGGTCGGGACTTATTTTAGGAATATTTCTCCATTAATTAAAACATGATTGTATTCACCCCATCATAAAATGTATTTAGGTAATGAAAAATTTGAAATAAATTAAGAAGATATAATATAAAAGAAAAAGGAAAAAAAGTACATTTTGAATATGCTGCGAAATAAAATATGAAAAAGAGATACAAGCTAGCGAAAGAAAAAGCAAAAGCTGGCATTGGCGAAAGAAAAAGGTTGAATTTATCCACTGTAACTCCGGTGAGATGTATACTCCATGGCCAGTAAGCTTTAAACAGAGAGATAGGAACCAGCAACTTCGAACGGAAGTGACTTTATCCGACCTTCTTCTCCAGCGGCGGTCATCTCCAGTGATTCTCAAGATCCAGCATCTTTCTCACAAACTCTGGCGAGATATGATTCGCATAGCTACTCACTAGTAAGGCTGAGCAAATGAGATCCAGAAAACCAAACGAACCAAAAAACCAGAAGAAAAGAACCAAAAAAACTAAATAACGAAAAACCAAATGGTTCGGTTTCTATTTTTCAAAATCTGAATTTTTTGGTTCAGTTTGATCTATTACACAAACACTAAACTAAAAAAGACAATAAAAAACAGAACCGGCGAAGGAAAAGAATAGGGAATGTGAAAAAAAATTATAAGAATTATATGGGAGAAACTTTTATTAATAATTTATCATGTACATGAAATTTTTGTTTTACTATTCTGCGATATTATTAGTTAGATTTTTTCTATATTACTGAAGAATACATTAGTAAGTACCCACTTGATTCATTTTATTAATCATGATTGTATGAATTCGAAAGTAATAGTTTTAATTTATAAATTTATTAGTATTGTCAACTAAAATATTTTCTGTTTGAAATAGTAACATAGTTGTATTAGAATATTCATCGATGTTGAAAATTATAGTTTAAGAAAAGGTATGAAAAAAATTATTGGTCAAGCATCCAAATTCGTAGCAACCAGAAACCGAAACGTACCAAACTGGAACAAAAAACCAAATATGAAACCAAATGCGAACCACCCAATTTGGTTTTTAAATCATAAAAAACCAAAATATTTGGTTCGGCTCCGGATTTGGCCAAAAACCGAAACAAACTGAACATTGCTCACCCCTGTTCACAAGCGAGGTTCAAACTCGCCGCCTGCATCTAGTCTTTGCTTAGCATCTCGAACAGATCTCGAGCTTTGCTCTAAATTTTTTTGAGCATCACAATAAAATTGTCGGCGCTCACAACAATGGCAACACCTCTGCCGGGGCTCACAATAGATCCTGCAGTTGCCCCATCATCTGCTTTGCTACTCCAACTCCCGACGTTTGCGTGAGAAACTCAAGAAGAGGCAGTCATGGATGGACCAAGCTCTCCTTTCTGGATTTTTGACAGCTCAACCTTATTGGACCATGCTGGACGGAGCTCGAACTGGAGACGAAGATCTTTGGACGTAAATCTTCTACTATCAGCGAGGTCACGTACGGAAGTCTTCTCTATGGAGTGAGCTTTGTTTATTTACATGCATGAGGAAGAAAGAAATAGGAGAAAAGAGAGAGGAAATAGAAACTCTATTTTAGATTTTAAAAAACTTCTGATAAAAATTAGTATGTATAAGAAATAAAAACTAAAAAAAGGTAAAAAAAAAGGATAGTAGGGTTTTGACCTATACTGTTAAATAGTTTTGTGGTTTTTAATAAGAAGAATTGATTGAGAAGGTTTACATATGTCAAAGGGGCGGGGTCTTGATATCTTGGGTAAAAATCTCTAATATATATATATATACTTGCGAGGGGAAATGTCAATTTATATTTCAATAATACAAAGCCTCATATTACCCATCAATATATCAATACACAACATGTTATTATCCATTAAGTAGTATACCTATTATTTATTTGTGTAATAACCTTTGTGTAGCATGAAGACTAATGTATTAAGACACTAAGTCATTTTATCTATGAACGTATTAGTATTAACAAAATTTATCCCATATCTTATGTTAAACATACAAGTAACATAATCTAACTATAAAAACTCTTCATTCACGCTATATACCACACAAAGTTAGCTACAACACATATAAAACATACAATGCATCATATATTCATCACCAGTTTTGATTAAAAAACTGCAAACTCTAATAACTAGCACAAAAAACTTGTTGTTATACAGTTTTCTGAAAATAAACACTCACGTATCAATTAATAGAACCATATAATTTCTATATGTAACTTAGCTACCAAAAACTAAGTAATACAACTTTGTTTGCAAATCTATTCAAATATTTCGAATGCTTTACAATGATGGAATTGATTTATAAATCATATATCAAAAGTTGATAATACATACTTGTAAGTAAGAAAATAAAATTTCGGTTAATTTGTTTTAATCATTGCAAATTTGGTGGGATTTAAGATTTCAAAGATGGTAAGATTGGAATAGTAAAAATCACGTGTAAAGTTTGAAATTAGATGAATTTGTTATTTGATTTTCGACAATAACATTTATTAATTGGTCATTGATGAGATTCTGTTTTTATCTTATTATATGTAATCCAGAATGCAAGGTAATTTTGCTTTTTTTTATTTTAGTCAAGAAGGTAAATAGATTAAAACCAAATACAAAATTAGTTCAAATTGCTACGTTTATACAACTTTGAAAGAAAAACAAAACTACCGAGCAAGGTTTTATCAACCCAAGAAGAAAGGTTGATTGATGTTATATCGAACTCATTTAGCAAAAATAACTGCCATGGCCATATTCCTCTCTCTTAGAACACATACACCCGAGCCTTATTGTGGTTAATTAGAGCCGCACAGTACGTTCTTCTTCGTTTTCATATGTACGTTCTTCTTCCATCTCATATGTATGTTCTTCTCCTCTCTAATTGCAGCCACACAGTACCCTAATTTCATAAATAATGATTTATGTCTAAAATTGTTGAGCCATTTCACAAATTAAGATGTAATAGTAGTTATATGCGATTTCAGTGCCCATCATTGATAGGTCCAACTACTATGCAGAAAATGGCTCACCCTGCAGGTAATTTATCAAATAGTGTTAATTGCCCAAATGGTCCATGTTTTTCTTGCAAGCAGAAACTCTTCACATAGGTTTTTTCAGATTATTACCATCCAACGTGCTATAAGAGACCTGAATGAATTAAGGTGGAAGTCCCTGAAGCTAGGACTCGAGATGGGAAAGTAGGTCAATCATGGACGGTCATATGGATTGCCCTTATCTAATCCGTTGAGCGTTCACTCCAAAAATAATCAGGAGAAAACGACGATCTATTGATACTGTAATGCTAACCAAAAATAAATACAACATCTTGGAGAATGGAAATTAGTTGTTGATTAGCCATTTTATTTGTTGTTTCATCATTTAGACTTCAAAACAATGTTTTTTTTTTTTTACTTTATGGTACCATTTTGTGTTATAAGTTCAAGATTTAGTTTATTGGCTATATAACTTTTCAAGTTTTATTGTAATTAAAAAAAATTGTAAATTCTAATAAACACATTCATATAGATTCTATGTTTAATGTTTACACTGCAGGTCTAGGTACACACTCCACTCCTACGACCAATCAGAAAATACACCCAATCTCACTTCAAATACTCTTGTTGAATAAAATATCCTCGAAGTTTATCACGAAATGGATGATCTTATCGATCCACGACCCAGCTCTCAGATTCTCGGTCAAGTTCTTGTTTTAATGGTTTGAGTGATTTTGATATGTACCATGATGCAGACATGTTTGTTAATGAAGGTGAGCAGAATGAAATATCTCAGACATATTTAAACAGCTTTGACTTAGTAATTGGTGAATCAAGGGAGAAATGTTATCATGTGTTCAATCTTGAAAACGAGACAATGTATACCATGTACTCAACAACTCCCTTGAATCAATGACAAAACTCATAGCACCTTCCTTAAGGTAATCACGAAATTCATATATGACTCTTTTTAATGTTCCTTGAATTATTTGTGTGTGTTGTCTTTGTGTTAGAGTTAATATGGAATACAAGGAAATAGCAGGTGTAAGTACCAATATAATTCTCATCAGCAGCTGTACCAAAGCACTTGAAGACTTTACATTAGAGGAAATTGCATCATAGGCCCCTTAGGTTATGGTTCTGAAAACAGCAGCACTAGAATGACTGCGGAAGAAGTATACGTATAAAAAAGGAGCAGCCCCTGAATTTATAAATAAGGACTGTATATTGTTCATGATCCATTTGAGCTTCTTTCTTTTTATGTCTGAAAATTAATTGAAAATTGGATACAAAGGAAAATAATTGCAGAACTAAAAAACAAGAATGCAACAGCCAAGCCTCTACAAGGTAATACAAAGCACAATTAAATCAAGAATTTTGAGGAAACTCATCTTTCTTTTTTACAATTGCAATTATATTAAGTCTATATGACTCAAAGCAATGCAATGCAATGCAATTGATTTTTAATGAAACATCTACATCTATATTGTCATGAACAAAATTAAGAAAATAACAATCTAATTGGTTTTGATATATTAGTTCTGCAACTTATTTTGATGTATATACAACTAATATTCTTTTTATGGATCTCATAGCTCAAAATCCTTATCTACACAAGCTATAACACTATATTACTTAAAGGTCTTAAGAAACACCATAATTGCACTTTACTGCTTCCCCTTTTGTTAATCTCTCAACTGCATTAAATAGAAGGCCAATCATTTTTAGTGTCTTTTCCCAAACTCTATGCAATGTTTTGAGAGATGCAAGCACATAATGGCCACTCATCTTCTTTTAAGGTTTCGCAATATTCTGGAACTTGAGAATTTGTTGCTGATAATAAAGTGCTTTTTGAACCTGCCATTGCATTACCATTTAGAACTCTCTCAAACTCTTTAAGCTTCCAGCTTGGACTCCCTCAGTCACATTATAATTTATGGGTAATTGAACCAGTTTCTAAGATGCTATTAAATGATCTATTGATGTGGAAAACCTTCAACAAATGGAATTTTCACAACCAGAGTCTGATTTTATGTTAGTCCATGTCATATTGTTAATACCTTGAATAACTTCAAAATTATTTGAGTAAAAAGAATTACTCTGAATGTTTCAGCAGCTTAATTGATTTTGCACCTTTTGGTAACTTTGCATAAAACCCCTTTTTGTAATTAACAACCAGAGACGCAATATTAGCGACTTTTGACCTATTTGTGAATGATGCGTCAATTTAACCACACAATTTTTGCCTCATATTGCAATATATAATATAAGGGATGAGTAGATAATCAACTCATCATTGGCACTTATAATACATTTTTTCAGATCAATGTTCCTAATATAAGTTTTTGATGAGCAAATTTTCTTTTTAATATTCATCTTTTTTAACTTCCATGATTTTGTTTTGAATTACTCTTAAAATTTTAGTTTTCCATATATTCCAAGATAATGCATAAGATGAAAGAGGTAGAAACTTTATTGGTAATTTTGCTAAAAAAGAAACAGAGAGGATACTCTATTTATAATTCAGATAGGTAAAATGTTCCGACAAAGAAAAGGTTTGATAGCTAAAAAATAAATAAGATAAAAACTCTAACTCATCATCTTCACACACATACCTAAGCCGCGACTTATGTCGCATCCATAACAATCTCCATCACGCCGCCGTATGGAAATTGCTCTCCCAACACTACTAGATCTACACCATAAACAAGAGAAGATTCTTCAAAAGCACAAAGGTTTTAAGGTAGATTTTCTTTTGCAATTTAACCCTGAAAATTAGACAAAATAATCATAATTAGATCTTGATAATTGTAAAAATCGGTATATAACCTGCAAACTATTTTATCCACTTTCGTATTTTTTTCAGAATATTCCTAGTGTTTCATGTTTTTTCAGATTTTTTTCTTGTGTCATTTGTGTGTATACACAAATTGAGAAGGTTTGCCGTGTTAATAGAATGCAATGAGAATAGGTTTGGATGCCGTGAAATTTGCAGGAATGTCAGGAGTGAGCAGTTGGTCTAAATCTTACATGTTAATTGTTGAATTTTATGCAGTAACTGTTGAAGATTTCTCACAAATATATAGCTGCACAGCTTCATAGAAACATCTCAAAAAATGGAAACATCGAAGAGTAGTAAGAATGAGCTGATGAATTTGGCTGAAGATAAGAATAAGCTGATTAGTTCACCTGAAGATAATAATAAGCTGATTAGTTTAGCTGAAGATAAGATTAAGCTGATGAGTTTAGCTGAAGATGTATTAGTCAAAATACTTGTCCCTTTGCCTGTGAAATCGTTGTTGCGTTTAAGGTGCGTTAACAAATACTTGAACTGTTTACTCAAAAGACCTTACTTCATCAAGATGCATATGAAACATCAGCGAGAATGCATCATAATTAAGCAATCTGGAATGTATGGTACACCATTCTTATCCTTTCATTCTTATGAATCGCTCGATGAAATCTCACCTTCTCATCTGGAGATACCTCACTTCGAGGACTTTGTTGACCAGAACTTTGTTGTTTCATGGCCTTGCAATGGATTACTGGTATGTGCCTCAAATGAAAATAATCCAAGTAACTTAGTCTTGTGTAATCCAACAACTAGGGAGTTTAAACTTCTTCCTCCAAGTCCTTGTGTAAGTGGATGGAGTATTAGGGTACGCTCAGTTGGATTGTGTTTCGATTCGAGCAAAAACAATTACAATGTTGTTTTGTTTGTTCAACATTCACAAAGAACTAATATAGATACTCTTAAATATAAGGATATGGCAGTAATCTACAGTTTGAGTAGTAACTCTTGGAGAGAAATGAAGCTTCTTGAGATGCCAGATATGAATGACGATGCTCCAGTTCAGGGAGTACCACTCAATGGAGCATTGCATTGGACTGCCCAAAGAAAAAAAACAAAGATTGATTTTATCCTTTCCTTCAATGTGAGCAATGAGATGTTTCAAGACATTGATCTTCCTGAAGATATTGCTCAAAGTCGTCAAATTGCCAAGACTCCCACAATCTTAAACGATTATCTTGCGTTGTTTGCATTCAAAGATGGGAATAGTCTTGAATTAAAGTTTGTGGATATATGGATAATGAAGGATTATGGTGTGGTGGGATCTTGGACCAAACAAGTAAGAATTGGTGGAATTTATAACTCGGGTATAAAATTATATCCTCGTATGGTGTGGAAAAATGAATCTATACTTATCGAAAACTATCAACGCAAACTGATGTTGTGTGCTATCGACACTCATATAATGACCAATTCAGGAATAATTAACTTTGGTATCCGCGGGTCAATTGGAGCTATGGTTTATAAGGAGAGTTTAGTTTCTATAAAATGATGGTCACGGAACAATGAAGCAAGTTAAAGAGTTTAAGGAAGCTATTGTTATTTATTACATTTGTTGTCACAATATGTAATTTCAGTCTTTATTTTCGCCGCCGAATTGTTATTCCCTTTTATGTACCAAATTTACTTTGTCTGTTGTTATGCGGGTGTGATATTATTTCATGTGCTCTCCCTTTGAAACCTATAACTTTACAAATTCGAATGTTGCATTGTTTACTTTCAATATAAGAAAGGGATATACTGTACTTGACTAATAATCTTATGAATTTGACGGGGACATTAAGTTATATCTGTCTATATAATTTTGAATATCTTTATTTTCAACTTTTTATTAAGTTTTTGGTATGATAAATTCTTTAATTATATACCATGTTATGCAGGCTTTAGGACAAACAATAGCTTGCAAGTCTGCTAAAACTATCTACATTTAAGCATCAATCAGATGTGAATAGCGTGTTTCTGATGGTGTGGTTAAATTATTTTACAGAATCTCCTAGGCTGAAACTATAAAAGGACAGATTTTGCATCTGCTTATATTATCAAAGATTTGACATCTACTTTTGGTCTGTTTTAGTTCTCAAGTTCCATAACACATTTTGCGTTTGTTTTTCTACATAGAAACTACATCTGATTAGATGCTCAACTCGAGTTAACACATTTCCGACAAGAATATGATGAAGCTTTGAGTAGAAGTTGGTTGAGATTCCAGAATTGTTTGCGAAGAGTCCCCAATCATGGCCTTTCAGAACAAAAAAAATTAAATTTTTTTTATAACAGTCTTGATGGGAGTTCACGAAAAGATTTAGATTTATTATGTGGTGGTGCATTTTTACAGGTTCAACCCGTTCACGCAAGAATTATTTTGGATAGAACGGTGACTAATGAAGTGGGGTGGAATACTGTGAGAACACCTCTTAAAGGAGGAGTTCACTTGGTTGATTTATAATATAAAAGGGAAGTTGCAACAAGCACCAGAATTATTCTCATTTCTATCCTTCAAGTGAATCAATATAGGTGTATGCCTCTCTCCGATTCCCCTTGGAAAATAAGGAAATGGAAAAACTGTCCCTTATTTGTTGAAAAGCCTTCTAGGAGGAGTCTGGTATTTAATTAAATCTGGAGTTATCAGATGTGTTTTATTCGGAATAAATTTATGAGTATTTTTTTCATTGGTCATTGCTAAGCTGAGATCCTTTTGTATCACCTACAGTTTGAAACTTCTAAGCCAGGAACTACTGGTGAAGTAAAAGCTGAATATCTTTCATGCTTAAAGCATCTTTGTGTTTTTTAATGTAATAATGCAGATTCAAGCATACACCAGCCTAGATAAACAGCTTTATGAGCGTTAAAAGTGAAATTAAAAACCAGGATTTTGAAATTGAGGAGGCCTACAGGTAAAATTTGGAAGTATACTTATATTGATGAATTAAGTCGACCGAATAATCTGCCTATTAAAAGTACTCCAATTTACCCGTTGCCCATGAGATTAAATATCAAATTGGGTATGGGTATTGGTTGATCCATAATGGATGCTCGATCCGACCAAACTCCTAACAATCTTTCACTCGAATATTATATGGTAAAACTCAATTGATATTGCCCAAAATTCTTCTCTCAATACAAAATACACCTAACATACTTGTTAACTATCACTGCGACTTAACAAGCATACTAGTATCATCACTATAAACATATTAGGGTAGATAGTTATTCCATCAAAAATTAATATCAATAATGTAGTAACTCAAATCTTTCAAATATAAGTTATCACTTTCATAGTGATAATATAAGTTTACTAACATAACCTCACGTGTCTCACAATCACGCTCTAATTCCAGTTGACTTACATGGTTAGCGCACCTGTATGAACATATCTTTGACATTCAATTTAGTCTTCATATCGTACTTGAATATATCCATAATAATGCAATCACTATCCTAGACATACCAAATTAGGCCGAATCAACCATAATAATTGATAGTATGATAAAGTAGTAGACATTGATCAAAACATGAAGAGATAGTCAAAAGTACAAAAGGTACTGGTTCAAGGTCTCACATAGTGAAATGTATGGATCAATTTTTCATTGTCTTTTGTCGCAACATATACACACAAGATATGGCTCATGTGCTATGGTATTTATTATGAGTATGTCAATTCACCAAAAAACACCGTAAACATGTATAATTAGACAATTTGCGTTGTCTTTATTAAATATTTCAATTGACCAACTCTTTCATAAATCAGTCAAGAACTTCACATCTGGTAAGATAGACTAGTAGATAGTGGAAATCTACCTCAATCACAAATAATACCAACATGTCACATATATGGTTGTGATATCATCTTAACACTTTGTTAAGGCGGTTTTCCGAACTCATGTTTACTTCGTAAAAAAAGTCTTCATGTAAATTAGCCAGTCTCATCTTTGCGCATCTCTCATGCCAAAAGTTGTTCCCCGTGTGAGAGGGTGAATAGTGTCCATCAGTGATAAGCCAAAATATAAAGCTGATTTGGCCTATTTCGAAGATGTCATGACAATCAAAGTTGAGGGTACAAAGGTGTAATATGAAAGTAGACACCGATTGCCCGAGGAAGAAGAACGCCAATCTTCTCTCGAGGCAGGTATGTCGAGTACCTGAGGAAAGCTAATCATAACATATAAAGACCATTTCGACAGGGCGCAATTCCTTTCTAGCTTATCATACGCATCCATCTTCGAGTTATTCTATGCCACATAACAACACATCACATATTCCCATTTTGTAAAACTATAAATTCCTCTCTCCACAACGGAATTAACACTCTCGAATTATCCTTTAAACTTTCCTTTTTTATCTTTCTAAAATTGGATGTGGGTATTGTGCAGGCGCTTAAGTCTCCATATCTCCGTGGGTTATGTAATTTTCTGATAGCAACAATGATAATGTTGAGAATCAGAGTGACATCCTGAGAACACTTTCCTGTGGTTCTAACTAAGTGTCTGGTTTTAGGAAGGCTCAGAGAAGTAAACAATATCTTGGGTGAGAATTCTCAAGCTATCTTACGGGATCCTCGAGTGAGTGAAGATAAAACTCCTCGATAGTGATCGAGAGTGAGCTACGCGGTTATTAACATTTCTTACCGTTCAATTTACCTACTCTGATCTCTCCTATATTCCTATCTATACATACAAATGATGTCTCCTTTTATGTGATAGATTAATATAGTTATGATACATCTTTTTAGGGGTATTTAGGACTTAGTTGAGGGAACTTTCCCTATTAGTTGATGTTTTACACTGCCTTGTCTAGTTTCAGCTTTTATGTTACTTGTAGAGATTTTGTGCGTAATTTTTGTGTTTTGTGTGTAAATATTAGGTAATTTGATGCTACAATACTCTGAGACGTGATAAAAAGTTAATAAAATGAGATTTTCCCAAAGTATTGGGGTTAGAGGATGATTCAACCACTTTTAGAAAACGAGAGAAGTTGTTGGCTATATTTGGAAAATGTCTTGTTAGTCTTACCACTTGCAACTGATGAAAATTCGCGAGGATCCCTTTGGTTTCTAAATAGTAATTGGAGTCAGGAACGCGTTCGAACTAGTCCACTCACTCATTCAACATTCTTGGTGGATTTGGGCTATCTAAAAGGGGTCCACAACATCCAAAAAGTGATGGATCCTTTATATATATATATATATATATATATATATATATATATATATATATATATATATATATATATATATATATATATATATATATATATATATATATATATATATATATATATAAGTTTTCACATATGAAAAGGGTACCCCTTCATTATACTACATTATAAATCGTCTGGAGAAGAGTATATTAGAGGAAAAGAAGATTGGAAGCAGTCTATGACATTTCACTTTATCCTTCATAAGTCTTCGTTAAATATTAATGTAATATTATTTTGTTTAATATTCTGATCATGAACATTATTAGTTGTTAGTTCTTATTATTTCATTATGCACTACTTAATTCATAGATTGAGAACAACAATAATGTATAAACACTAGACTTATTTTTGTGCTCTTATTGAATTTCAGAGATTACATCTTCAATTGAATTGTTATGTTAATTTATTTGCTTATGTATTATTCATATAGTCAATTACTCTGGCACAGTATAGGTCTGCCCTTAGTAATTAGGATTGTCACCCAGATAGGGGGTTTGGTAACTGAAAATGATACATAATCGTCTATTGTGCGTTAGTGATCCTGACAGGCTTGAGTAGCTGGATAGTTAATAGGGTTAGATACTTTTAGCACCAATCATTGCGTAGGGTCACCTCACTCGCGTCCTCTAGTAATATTGAAGTAGCTTCCTAAGATACCATGACGGGAGTTAGGAAGAAGTAGAATCCCTACTATTGCATAATTCCCAATATGCCCTTGATCTATAAAACATAAAATTGATACTAATAGGGATTACTTGCGAGTTCTCGAGCTATATTATCATCTCATCTATTTAGTTATTTATATTCTAGTCTTTAGTTTAATTAGTAATCTTAGTTATTTTATATTTATTGCATATTTGGTCCTTAAACAAAAACAAAATAAATATTTATCTTTTCTTTTCAGTTGATCAATCCATTTTTTTACACTTTACGAGAACACATCATAAAAATTAACTGCCGTAGTCACTGTGGAGATGATACTCTTTACATACTTACTTTTATTACTTGTCAACGATCCGTACACTGGCGTTTAGTTAGCTCTCTCGAGATGTGAATTAGTTAGGTTGTTTTATCACACATTGGGAGACGACAAGTTTTTGGCACCACTTTCGGGGACTATATTGTTAATTTTTGTGTTTTTACTTAGTGTTATAGAATTAATTGTTTTGTTTTACTCTTTGGTTTTTGTTTTTGTCTTTTTTAGATTTTAAGATGGCCAATCCAAACAATCAACTTCGAGAGAAAGGCCTGCCTGGCTCATTTGGAGTGCAACCCATAAGGATTCAACCTCCATCAATTCAAGGCTAAATTCAAGCCCGGTCAGGGTATGCTTAATCAATTCTAGAGCTACACGAAACATAGTGGAGCCGCACATCAGGATTTGGTCCGTTTTGTTCAGAAATACATGCAAATATGTGATGCCTACATTACTTTAGGTGTCACATAAGATAAGATGTACTACTTTATGTTTTAATTCTTCTTGACCAGAAGTGCGAGTGATTCGTTAGGCAACCTCTCGAGCTAATACCAAACTAGGAAAAGCTTCAAACTAAATTCCTTGAAGGATTTTACCCTCAAAGTATGTGATAGAAGGATCAAATGGAGGTTGATAATTTCTTACAATAAGCTGGTGAGAGTGTTACGACATTCCACAAAAAGTTGGAAAAGTGTCTATTCGATGGGTACATGCTCGAGGTACAACAAGCCATGTTATAAAATAGACTATACGCGAGTTCAAGACCAAGAGTAGAACATCTTGGAGGTCGTGGTTTTGTTTCGATGGCTCCTAATGAAGATAAGATTGGTATGGAAAGGATCGTCGAGACCAAAAGAAGTTGGTCATCATCGAAAAGTGCAAATTTTGAATGCAACTAAGGGGTTTTTTCATGGGTAGATGGTAATACTTTTGTGGATGCTAAGTTTTCCAGTTTAGAAGATCAAATGAAGCAGCCTTCTTTAACAATTGAGGAAGACATCAAGCATCGAAATTTTGAGGTAAAGGATATGAAAAAGGCGTATGGTTGTTCGAATCATGGGGCGTATGATCATTGTTGGAAAAAATGTGCTAATAATCCAGAGTCAGTTTTCTTTGTGTCAAATCGAGGGAACTACCATTCACGTGGTGCACGTTATGTTCAAGGAAATCAAAACCATTCGAGTTTCCACTAATCAAATCCAAGTGGAGTCTCTGATCCATGTAATTCATATCAGCCTCGACCTTAAGGTAATGTTTATCAACCGAGTCCTCAAAACTTCTATCAAGGAGGTCCAAGTTATGGAGTTCAAGTTCCACTACAAACCGCGTATAATTTATATGTGACCACTTTCACGCAACAAGTGTTCCCTTCTCATCCTCAAGAAGACTCTACGAGCGAGTTTCAACAAACATTGTTTGCATTCATGAAGATAACGTGAGGGAATTTGAAGACGCATAATACAAGGATGAATGAGCAATCCGCCTCGTTAAATTTGATAGAAAGTTAAGTTTCACAAATCGCCAATCACTTACAAACCCGACGTCAAGGTCAACTCCAGAACACTACTGAAATCTAGGAACCGATGAATCATGCAAGGCAATCAGGCTAAGGAGTGGGAACACCTATTCTCACCCTTAGTGATTGAGATCAAGAGAAAGAGTCAACCCCGATCCGGGAAGAGGTTGAAGATACTGTTGAAGAGATAGTTGTCCCGATGGTTAATGATGATAAAGTTGAGAAAGCACTAGAGAAACAAAAGAAGAATGACTTAGTGGTCAACAAAAATCTCCCTCCATCGCCATAACCTTCACGTGTTCAAAATAAGAACAATTATCAAGAATTCAATAATTTCATGGACATGGTTCAAAAGCTAAAGATTAGTTTCCGTTTGTGGAAGCACTCCAAAGAATGCCAAAATATTTGAAAATTTGTGAAGGATGTTCTTTCCTAGTGCGTTTGTTAAAGTAAGTTGCCATTGAAGTTGAAGGGTCGCGAGAATTTTACAATTCCTTTCCATTGGTGAAGGATGGACATGGAACACATTATGTTTATTAGGTGCGAGTATCATTCTCATGCCAAAGTCATTATTTGAGAATCCATAGATAGGGATAGCTGGACTTACTACTGTGGTCTTGCAAATGGCAGATAGGTCTATTTCCAGACATGACGGTAAAATTGATGATGTTCTGGTTAGAGTTGGTAATTTTATCGTTCCATGTGGTTTTATTATTCTTGATTACGACGCGGATAAGAATGTTCCTGTTATCTTGAGAATACCATTCTTAGCCATAGATGTCTATATGATCGATGCTACCCCACTAGCTATTATGTCTTCATTGGTGGAAATCTAGTTCCATGAAAACGCAAGAAACCAGACATGGTATCAAGATCAAATGATGAATCTGAATATCGTGCTATGTGTTTGGCCACTTATTTGTGACAATCAAGCTACCTAGCCTACCATACACATTGCTTCAAATCCGGTATTTCATGAGCGTACCAAACATAGTGAGCTTGATTGTAATTTCACTAGAGACAAGGTTTTGTCAAAAGAAATTGTAACATCTTATGTTAATTCTAGTGATAAGTTAGCCGACTTGTTAACTAAATCTTTGTGAGGCCCTAGAGTCGAGTATATATGTAGCAAGATAGGCACATATAATATATTTTCTTGAGATGGAGTGTTCAAATATTGTACAATAATATAAAGCGTCACATTACACATCAGTTGATTAGTACAAAACATGTTATTATGCATAAATATAGTGTACCTTATTATCTATTATGTAATAACCCTTGTGTATAGTATTATTGTGTATCCATCTATATATATGGAAGACCAGTATATTAAGATACTAAGTTATTTAATCAATCAATGTATTAGTTTTAACAAAAATTATCCCATCTTTTATGCTAAACCTACAAGTAACAATCTAGCTATATAAACTCTTCATTCATGCTATATACCACACAAAGTTAGTTACAACACATATAAAACATACAATGCATCATATGTTCATCACCAATTTTGATTAAAAAAATCACAAACTCTAACAACTAACACAAAAACTTGTCGCTATAAAGGTTTCTAAAAATAAAAACACATGTATCAATCAATATAATCATTTCATTTTGATATGTAATTTAGTTACCAAAATCCAAACAATACAATTTTTATTGTTTATCTATTCAATTATTTTGAATGCTCTCCAATGATGGGATTGATTTACAAATCTTTGATAAGTAGTTGGTAATACATATTCCTTAAGTAAGAAAATAAGATTTCGGTTATTTTGTTTTATTTTTTCAAATTTGGTGGGATTTCAGATTTCAAAGATGGTAAGATTGGAATAGAAAAAATCACGTGTAAAATTTGAAATTAGATGAATTTGTTACTTGATTTTCGATAATACATTAAGAAATAATTTCCTAAGAGGTCTTGAAGATACCTCCCTTGACACATGCACACCTTCCAAATCCCCTCTTCTTACTAAAGACCACAAATAAGATTTAACACTATAGGCCAAAATCTCAATTACTTTTTTACCCATTTTTGTTTTTTTATCTTTCTATATATACTAACTTATCAGATTTTTTTTAAAATCCCTAATCATTCATCTCTTCTCTCTTTTTTTCTTTCCTCTCTCTTTTTTCTCTCCCCATGACTACAAAACCAAATTATCATGGCTGAGAAACCACCACCAGCATCCACCAAGAGATGGGAGAAAATCACCACCAAGTACCGTGAATCTTTTCCTTCTTCTGGCGTGAAATATCACCGACGAGCTTCAAAGATTTTTCTAGGAAAACCACGCTGGAATGCTTCGAGTGAGCTCTGGTACGAGAAGACTACTTGAGCTCACAAACTGCTAATGAGATTCACGAACTGGCCATGCAAGCTTCGATGACGAGAATTGTTCAAGATCTTAAAACTCTAAGCTTCACTTCAACATCAATGGCCAAAGAAGAAGACTGGTCGTGAGCAGAGAAGAAGACAAGTTCCAATGGCCATGAAATAGTTGGAGAGATCGCCGTTCGATGCTCAGAAAGCTCCGGTGATTCCAAGCCATGGAGATCTACCAGAGATCTATTTACTAGAGAGTCGTGCCTTCATTATAGATCTCATCGGAGCTCTCCTGTACTCAGCTTCTCCAAGCCATGGCTGGTCTGAAGAGCTGCTCGCGAGGTATGTTTGAGTTACCTGAAGATCCTGCCATTACGTTCGAGCTACGTGAAGACACAAAAGAATACCGGAGAAGAGGAGAACTTCGGTCACAAAGCAGTGAAGAGACCTCCGGTCACAAAGCAGTGAAGAGACCTGGACGGAGAAAAAAGCTCAAAAATGGAGCTTCGAGCTCTGATCGAGAAAGCTTTACGCAGCAGTGAAGAGTTCTGAGTTAAAAAATGGATCTCTGATTGAAAAAGCTTTACGTCGGTGCTCCGCTCTTTTGTTGTGAGAAAGAAGCTATGCTCAGTTTTTTTCTTATAAGGGAGGAGAGAGAAAATTGTAATGGAGGAGAGAGAAAAATCTATTTTTTGTCTTATATATATATACTTTAATGGTGTTCTTGACCAAAAATATTTCAAAGGTTACTTTAGAGGAAAAAGAGATTTGATGTCATTTTTGTGGCACATAGATGGTCTCCATGAACTATAGGTAATTCACCCTAACATTAATAAGTCAGATGAGGTCCGATTTATTTCTTGTTATACGTGTTCTAAAGGGATGCAAGGTAATTTTGCTCTTCTTTTTGTCAGAAGGAAAATAGATTAATACCAAATAAAGCATCAGTTGCGAACATGCGAGATTAACCTAATCACTATGTTTATAGAACTTTGAAAGGAAAACAAAACTACCGATTAAGGTTTTATCAACCCAAGAAAAAATGTTGATGTTATATCTAACACATTTAGTACGGATACATGATATTCTATATAAGGAACTATTGATGTGGAAAACTTTCCACAAAGGGGATTTTCCAAGCACCGTCTATTTTTTCGATCCTTCCATATTGTTAATATCTTGAATAATTTCAAAATTGTTTGAGTAAAAATAATTACACTGGATGTTGGTGCTGGTGCTGGCAGCTGATTTCATTGGCAAGAGCAAGGCATGTGCTTCGCTTTTAGCAGCGAAATCCGTGCCTCTTGATAAGTTTGTGTAAAACCTCCCCTTCGTGATTAACAATCAGAGATACAATACCAGTAACTTCCCACCTATTTATGAATATTGCGTCATTTAACCACATAATTTTTGCCTCGTCTCACGGGATACAAGTTTGTATGGACGAGTTCCTAATCTACTCATCATTCAACTGCGAATAATACCTCAATGTCCATAATTAAGTTTTTGATGAGAAAAATTGTTTTTAATATTGATATCTTTTGGATTTCTTGATTTTCGTTTCGAAAATCACTTGAATCTTAGCTTTCCATATATTTCAAGCTAATGCATGAGATGAAAGCCATAATTACTTTCTTGGTAAATTTGCTCAAAAAGAAACATAGAGGAGGTTCTCTTTTTAGGTTTAATAAG
The DNA here is from genome assembly GCA_029959085.1 of Nemophila menziesii. Taxonomy (NCBI): domain Eukaryota; kingdom Viridiplantae; phylum Streptophyta; class Magnoliopsida; order Boraginales; family Hydrophyllaceae; genus Nemophila; species Nemophila menziesii. Next base: position 30,626,396 of record JARWIR010000007.1, on the reverse strand, counting down.
AGAGGTTATTAGGTCGATAGGTAAAATATTCCGACAAAGAAAAGGTTTGATAGCTAAAGTATATATAAGATAAAAACTCTGACTCATTATCTTCCCGTACATATTCACGCCGCGGCTGATGTCGCATCCATAACAACAGCCATCACGCCGCCGAATGAAAATTGTTCTCCAAACAATACTTTACACCATCAACAAGAAATGATTCTTCACTAGCACAAAGGTTTTAAGGTAGAAAATCCTTTTCTTTTGCTATTTAAACCCTGAAAAATTACAAAAATAAAATAAAATTGATTTTGATATCGTAAAAATCGAAATTAAACCTGCAAACTACTTTATCCACTTAAGTATTTTTTTCTGATTTTTCCTACAATTTAATGTTTTTTCAGATTTTTTTCTCGTGTGATTTGTGTGTATACACAAATTAAGAAGATTTTCCGTGTTTATTGAATGCAAAGAGAATAGCTTATCCCAATTGAGTTTTTCAGTAGATTTTAGGATGCCATAATTTGCAGGAATTTTAATTTTGAATATTATGCAGTAAATTAGGATTTGCAGCAACTGTTGGAAATAGTCTCACAAAGATACAGCTGCACAGCTTCATAGAAATTTCTCAAAAATGAAGAAGAAGAAAACATCGAAGAGAAGGAAGAGTAGTTTAGCTGAAGATAAGAATAAGCTGACGAGTTTACCTGAAGATGTATTAGTAAAAATACTTGTCCCGTTGCCTGTGAAATCCTTGTTGCGTTTAAGGTGCGTTAATAAATCCTTAAACTGTTTACTCAGAAGACCTTACTTCATCGAGATGCATATGAAACATCAGAGAGAATGCATCATAATTAAGCAATTCAATATTCGTGTTAGACCATTCTTATCCTTTCATTCTTATGATACGCTTGAAAAAATCTCACCTACTGATCATCTGGAGATACCTCACTTTAATGGCAAGAACTTTGTTGTTTCATGGCCTTGCAATGGATTATTGCTTTGTGCCTCAAATGATCCAAGTACCTTAGTATTATGTAATCCAACAACTAGGGAGTTTAAATTTCTTCCTCCGAGTCCTTGTGTACGTGGATGGAGTATTACAGTACGCTCAATTGGATTGTGTTTCGATTCGAACAAAAACAATTACAATGTTGTTTTGTTTGTTCAACACTCACGACGAACTAATATAGATACTCTTAAATATAAGGATATGGCAGTAATCTACAGTTTGAGTAGTAACTCTTGGAGAGAAATGAAGCTTCTTGAGATGCCAGATATGAATGACGATGCTCCAGTTCAGGGAGTACCATTCAATGGAGCATTACATTGGAGTGCCCAAAGAAAAAAAACAAATATTAATTTTATCCTTTCTTTCAATGTGAGCAATGAGGTGTTTAAGGACATTGATCTTCCTGAAGATATTGCTCAAAGTCGTCAAATTGCCAAGACTCCCACAATCTTAAACGATTATCTTGCGTTGTTTGCATTCAATGATGAGTTTGTGGATATATGGATAATGAAGGATTATGGTGTGGTGGGTTCTTGGACCAAACAAGTAAGAATTGGTGGAGTTGACAACATGCGTACACCATTGTATCCTCGTATGGTGTGGAAAAATAAAGCTATATTTATTGAAAACTGTAAACACAATCTGAGATCGTGTGCTCTTGACACTCATATAATGACCGATACAGGAATAATTAACTTTGGTATCCGAGGGGCAGTTGGAGCCATGGTTTATAAGGAAAGTTTAGTTTCTATAAAATGAGAGAGATGATGGTCACGGAACAATGAAGCAAGTCAAAGAGTTTAAGGAAGCTGTTGTTATTTATTACATTTGTTGTCACAATATGTAATTTCAGTCTTTATTTTCGCCGGCGAATTGTTATTCCCTTTTATGTACCAAATTTACTTTGTCTGTTGTTATGTGGGTGTGATATTATTTCATGTGCTCTCCCTTTGAAACCTAGAGCTTTACAAATTCGAATGTTGCATTGTTTACTTTCAATATAAGAAAGGCATATACTGTACTTGACTAATAATCTTATGAATTTGACGGGGACATTAAGTTATATCTGTCTATATAGTTTTGAATATCTTTATTTTCAAATTTTTATTAAGATTTTTGGTATGCCAAATTCTTTAATTATATACCATGTTATGCAGGTTGTGGGACAAACAATAGCTTGTAAGTCTGCTTAAACTATCTACATTTAAGCATCAATCAGATGTGAACAGCGAGTTTCTGATGGTGTGGTTAAATTATTTTACAGAATCTCCTAGGCTGAAAGCCTGAAACTATAAAGGACAGATTTTGCATCTGCTTATATTATCAAAGATTTGACATCTACTCTTGGTCTGTTTTAGTTCTCAAGTTCCATAACACATTTTGCGTTTGTTTTTCTACATAGAATCTACATCATTTGGTTGATTTATAATATAAAAGGGAAGTTGCAACAAGCACCAGAATTATTCTCATTTCTATCCTTCAAGTGAATCAATGTAAGGTGTATGCCTCTCTCCGATTCCCCTTGGAAAATAAGGAAATGGAAAAACTGTCCCTTATTTGTTGAAAAGCCTTCTAGAAGGAGTCTGGTGTTTAATTAAATCTGGAGTTATCAGATGTGTTTTATTCGAAATAAATTTATGAGTATTTTTTTCATTGGTCATTGCTAAGCTGAGATCCTTTTGTATCACCTACAGTTTGAAACTTCTAAGCCAGGAACTACTGGTGAAGTAAAAGCTGAATATCTTTCATGCTTAAAGCATCTTTGTGTTTTTTCATGTAATAAAGAAGATTCAAGCATACACCAGCCTACATAAACAGCTTTATGAGCGTTAAAAGTGAAATTAAAAACCAGGATTTTGAAATTGAGGAGGCCTACAGGTAAAATTTGGAAGTGTACTTATATTGATGAATTAGGTCGACCGAATAATCTGCCTATTTAAAGTACTCCAATTTACCCGTTGCCCATGAGATTAAATATCAAATTGGGTAGGGGTATTGGTTGACCCATCATAGATGCTCGATCCGACCAAACTCCTAACAATCTTTCACTCGAATATTATATGGTAAAGTCAATCTGATATTGCCCAAAATTCTTCTCTCAATACAAAATACACGTAACATACTTGTTAACTATCACTGCGACTTAACAAGCATACTAGTATCCTCGCTATAAACATGTTAAGGTAGATAGCTATTCCATCAAAAATTAATATCAATAATGTAGTAACTCAAATCTTTCAAATATAAGTTATCACTTTCATAGTGATAATATGAGTTTACTAACATAACCTCACGGGTCTCACAATCACGTTCTAATCCCAGTTGACTTACATGATTAGCGCACCTGTAAGAACATATCTTTGACATTCAATTTAGTCTTCATATCGTACTTGAATATATCCATAGTATTGCAATCACTATACTAGACATACCACATTAGGCCGAATCAACCATAACAATTGATAGTATGATAAAGTAGTAAACATTGATCAAAACATGAAGAGATAGTCAAAAGTACAAAAGGTACTGGTTCAAGGTCTCACATAGTGAAAAGTAAGGATCAATTTTTTATTGTATTTTGTCGCACCATATACACACAAGATATGGCTCATAAGCTATGGTATTTATTATGAGTATGTCAATTCACAAAAAAACACCGTAAACATGTATAATTAGACAATTTGCGTTGTCTTTATTAAATATTTCAATTGATCAACTCTTTCATAAATCATCAATCATAAATCAGTCAAGAACTTCACATCTGGTAAGATAGACTAGTAGATAGTGGAAATCTACCTCAATCACAAATAATACCAACATGTCACATATATGGTTGTGATATCATCTTAACACTTTGTTAAGGCAGTTTTCAAAACTCATGTTTACTTCGTAAAAAAAGTCTTCATGTAAATTAGCCAGTCTCATCTTTGCGCATCTCTCATGCCAAAAGTTGTTACCCGTGTGAGAGGGTGAATAGTGTCTATCAGTGATAAGCCAAAATATAAAGGTGATTTGGCCTATCTCGAAAAGGTCATGACAATCAAAGTTGAGGGTACAAAGGTGTAATATGAAAGTAGAGACCGATTGCCCGAGGAAGAAGAACGCCAATCTTCTCTCGAGGCAGGTATGTCGAGTACCTGAGGAAAGCTAATCATAACATATAAAGACCATTTCGACAGGGAGCAATTCCTTCCTAGCTTATCATACGCATCCATCTTCGAGTTATTCTATGCCAAATAACAACATATCACATATGCCCATTTTGTAAAACTATAAATACCCCTCTCCACATCGGAATTAACACTCTCGAAATATCCTTTAAATTTTCAGTTTTTATCTTTCTAAAATTGGATGTGGGTATTGTGCAGTCGCTTAAGTCTCCATATCTCCGTGGTTGAGTAATTTTCTGATAACAACAATGATAATGTTGATAGTCGGAGTGCCATCCTGAGCACACTTTCCTGTGGTCCTAACTAAGTGTCTGGTTTTAGGAAGTCTCAGAGAAGTAAACAATATCTTGGGTGATAATTCTCAAGCTATCTTACGGGATCCTCGAGTGAGTGAAGATAAAACTCCTCGATAGTGATCGATAGTGAGTTCCGCGGTTATTAACACTTCTTACCGTTCAATTTACCTACTCTGATCTCTCATATATTCATGTCTTTACATACATATTATGTCTCTTTTTATGTGATAGATTAATATAGTTATGATACATCTTTTTAGGGGTATTTAGGACTTAGTTGAGGGAACTTTCCATATTAGTTGATGTTTTACACTGCCTTGTTTAGTTTCAGCGTTTATATTACTTGTAGAGATTTTTTGCGTAATTTTTGTGTTTTGTGTGTAAATATTAGGTAATTTGATGCTACAATACTCCGAGACGTGATAAAAAGATAATAAAATGAGATTATCCCAAAGTCATGGGGTTAGAGGACGATTCAACCACTTTTAGAAAACGAGAGAAGTTGTTGGCTATATTTGGAAAATGACTTGTTAGTCTTACCACGTGCAACTGATGAAAATTCTGGAGGATCCCTTTGGTTTCTAAACAGTAATTGGAGTTAGGAGCGCGTTCGAACTAGTCCACTCATTCATTAAAACATTTTTGGTTAATTTGGGCTATCTAAAAGGGGTCCACAACATCCAAAAAGTGATGGATCCTTTTATATATATATATATATATATATATGTATATATTAGTTTTCATATAAGAAAAGGGTACCTCTTCATTATACAACGTTAAAAATCGTCTGAAGAGCTTCCGTGACAGTGGTGGGAGGCGCTAGTCCAGTTCGATGACAGTGGTGGGAGGCGCTGATCCAATTCGGATCTAGAGGAGAGGAGGGGAAGCTCAGATCTGGGTGAAGAGGAAGGGGAACGGTGGCGCAGGTGGGAAGGTGGTGATGGTGCAGTTTCGCAGCAGAGAGGAGGTAGCGGCTGTTTTCTAGTTGGGTGGCCAGATCTGTGAAGAAGAACAGAAGGTGGCCCAGGTGGGAAGGCGATGGTGATGGCGCGACCACTAAGGAAAGGTGGGAAGGTGGTGGTAGTGGCGCGGACACTGTGGGAAGGTGGGAAGTTTATGGATATGTGTAAAGAGGAAGGGGAACGATGGTGCATCAGTGGGTTCGGTGGTGGTGAGTGGTGCCACAGTGGTAAGGGGTGTGTTTTGTGGGGAGGGTCGTGGTGGTTTTGGGGGGGGGTATAGTGGCTATATCACAGAAGGAGAGAGAGAGAGAGAGAGAGAGAGAGAGAGAGAGAGAGAGAGAGAGAGAGAGAGAGAGAGAGAGAGAGAGAGAGAGAGAGAGAGAGAGAGAGAGAGAGAGAGAGAGAGAGAGAGAGAGAGAGCAGCATGACTTGTTTCATTAATAGGTTTGGGGGGTGGGATTTTTGTGTTTCAGTGTAAGGAAAGGTTTAGGGGTATTTTGGTACAATTCACCATCTAGTTAGACTAGTTAGGAGCTGGTTGGGTTGGGAACTTAAATAGGAAATAGGATAGGGGTTGGGCTTTATAAACTAAATGCCCCTTATTAGGCAGATTATTCGGTCGACCTAATTCACCAATGTGAGTACACTTCCAAAATTAACATGTACGCTTCCTCAATTTCAAAGTCTCAGGTTTTAACATAATTAATTTCATTTTTAACTCTCATAAAATTGTTTATCTAGGTTGGTGTATGCTTGAATTTGCATTATTACTTAACAAAACATAAAGATGCTTTAAGCATGAAAGATATTCAGCTTTTGCTTCATGAGAAGTTTATGTCTTAACCGTTTCAAACTGTAGCTGATACAAAAGTATCTCAAGTTAGAAATGAACAACAAAAAAAGTACTCATAAATTTATGAGAAAATTACTCAAGGGGTCTTGAAAACACCCCCCCAAGACCCAACAAAACTAGGTGGATTTACTCTTCTTACTAAAGGCCACAATAAAAAATTAACACTATACACTAAAAATCCAATTACTTTTTTACCCTCTTTTGTTTTTTAATTTCCTATATATACTATTTTTAATTCAGAATTAATTATTTTAAAACCCTAATTATTTATCATCTCTCTCCTCTCTTTTCTGTTTCTTTTTCTTTTCTCTCTCTTAAAGTCTGGACGCGGCTTTGGTTTGCCGCCGTTCGTGACTCGCCGGCGCAAGGAAACCTTCGCCACCTCCGTGAAGATAAGCCATGGATGAGTGTGTGAAGACAAAGCTCGAATCTCCGGCGAATGATTGCTTTTTTTATTCCACCATCGTCTAGCTTCGGCCATGGAGAAGAGCCTCGCAGGAAGATCTGACGGCGCCATAGTGAAGCAGGTCTGCGAATGGAGTGATGGCTGTGAGTAGATCTACCGGGAAAGCCACTCTAGTTCTTTGTTGATGGCTGAGACTCGACCATGGAAGCTTTGCTGGTTTGGGGATGCTCAACCGTTTTTCGCCAGGTCTAATTTTCACAATTAATTAGTTTAGCATTATTATGCAGATTTCTTGTGAATTTTTGTTTCTTAGAGGATTCTTAGTCAATACTCAATAGTTTGATAATTATTCAGTAATTAGAATTGAAGGCTATGTTTATATATGGATTGGATTAGTCGGAAGGTGAACAATTGATTATTGAAAAATATGTAACTGTTCGATTACATTTTTTTTCTTTTGGCTTGTTGTATTTTTGTTATCTGATTAGTAGTTCATATGTTATTGAGCAAAAAATACTTTTTTTTTCTTTTGGTCGGCTGTTTCTTTTTCGCAGATTAGTAGCTCACATGTTATTGAGCATTTTGTCATTCTTTTTGTTTTTGTTTTTTTTCTGATTCTTGACACTTGAAACATAAATTGTGTTTTGTATACAATATATTTAGTTTTTTTTTATAAAAATAAATTAAATAGTAAATTTATTGAGCAAACGAGAATGCTCAATAAATTTACTGAGCAAACGAGCATGCTCAGTAAAACGAGTCAAAAAAAAAATCGAATAATCAATACTTTTTTCGATACTCAGTACTTTTTCCATGTTCAGTTTTTATGCTCAGTACTTTTTTCACGCTCAGTACTTTATGCTCAGTACTTTTCCAGGCTCAGTACTTTATGCTCAGTACTTTTTTCACGCTCAGTACTTTATGCTCAGTACTTTTCCATGCTCAGTACTTTTTCCATGCTCAGTACTTTTTCCATGCTCAGTCCTTTATGCTCAGTACTTTATCCGGCGGTGGTCGGTGGTGGTTGGCGGTGGTCGGTGGCCGGAGGTCGGAGCTGGAATTATTAATAGTTAATGACAGAGGAGAGAGAAAACTTAATAAAGGAGGAGAGAGATTCATTGTAATGGAGGAGAGAGAGTAATAATAATGGAGGAGAGAGAAGAATCTATTTTTTTGTCTTATATACACTATAAGGGTAGTAAAGGTATTTGTCAATTTTGAGGCCTCTAAGTAGAATAGAGAATCCACTTGGTTCCTATATGGCTCTAAGATGGTCCCCAAGACCCCTTGGGTAATTCACCCTAAATTTATTTTGAACAAAACGCATCTGACAAATTTCATATTTAGTTAAATGCCATTCCTAAAAGGTTTTCAACAAATGAGGGAAATTTTTTCCATTTCCTTATTTTTCTAGGGAATGGGAGGCATACACCTACATTGATTCACTTGAAGGATATAAAAGAGCATAATTTCGGTGCTTGTTGCAACTTCCCTTTTATGTTATAAATCGACCAATCACTACAAAAAATAGAATTTTTAGCGGCAAAAATTTTAACACTAAAAATCTTAATTTTGCCGCTAATAGTTTGTTGTTTGTCGCCTCTATAAGTTTCTCGCTAAAAATACCTTTAGTAGCAAATTATTTGTTTTTGCCTCTATTAACTTTATCTTTAGCGGCAAATATTGCCGCTAAAAATATAATTAGAGGCTATTTTGGTTTTTAAAAATATCATTAGAGGCCATTTTAGTTGTTGCCGCAATAGCTTCTCTGCTAATGCTACTATTTCTTGTAGTGAATTTGCGTAGATTCTATGTAGAGAAACAAACACAAAATGTTTTAGTGCACTTGAGAACTAAAATGTACCAATAGTAAATGTCAAACCTTTGATAATTCAAAAAAATGCAAAATATTTCTTTGTATAATTTCAACCTAAGAGATTCTGGAAAATAATTAACCACACCATCAGAATCACGCTATACACATTTGATTGATGCTTAAATGTAGACAGATTTAGCAGACTCACAAGCTATTGTCCGTCAGTCAGCACAACGTGGTATATAATTTAAGAATTTGGCATACCAAAAATCTTAATAAAAAGTAGGAAATAAAGATAGGGTAAAAACCCTTCCGTGGCTCCCGATCTTGTGAGTGAAAAATTCACCGTTAGAAACGAAAAAGAAAGAAAGACAATTCAAAACAAAAAGTGTAAAATCAATTAATGGTAAACTAACTATTACACGAATTGAGATTACAAACAAAAATCAAACTTACACGGAATGAAAAGCGAAAACAACAATACACGGAAATAATCCTAGCGTTAAAAAGATATTCCGGCGTACCGGTATCTCCAAACGGAAAGACTACTAGTTCTTATCTCGGAGAAGAGGAGTAGAGAGAGTGTTTTGCTTTGTTGTGATTTTTGCAGTATTTTCTGGCGGAGAATGAGCTCGTATATATAGGGGTGAGGAGGGTTTGAAACCTTTGTCAATTGTAACTGATCAATCAAGTCCATGATTCCCTCCATTGATTGATTGACGGTTTTCTGATTGATCCTTTTAATCACATGTTTTAGACGTTTTGGAAGCTTGTGTAACCGCTGGTTGACTTGGCCATCTGATGGAATAATCTTTAACGGACGCGTGATTGGTGGAGTCTTGTTTTACGTTTTATCTTCTGATTGATTGCCAGCGACCCTATAATAGCTGATAGTAAAACTTGTTTCATTTTTCATTTTTTGACTCCCCAAACTCTCCCACGAGCTCACGAACCACGAACCACGAACCACGACCCCGCCCTCGCCTTCGCCGCCGCCGTCGCCGGTGCCAGGCCGGGCGGGTGGGTGGTGGTGGTGGTGGTGGTGGTGGTGCGCACGTGTGGGCTTATCCAATACCTTTTCATGTGCATTGGGTTGTGATCTTTGGAAGCTAATGCCATCACAATGGCTAAAAGGAGCTTACTCTCCTTTCTACCCACCGATGTGGGAAAATGGAAAAACCATCTTTCCACTTTAAATGTTCCAACAATCCCCCACACATTTGAAGTGTCAACAAAGGTTTGGAGAGAAAGTGATCATGTTTCCATGACTTTCAGCGTTTGGGTGAATTGTACTTAAGTGCCAATATCTTTCGATTTGAATAGTCACGTAGTGAAGTGAGGCAACCACCGAATTCCGTTTAAGTGAAAATACTCTTGAACTTTAACGGTTTTCGATCGAGGCCCTCACAAACCATACTCTACCCTGCTGAAAGTTATGGTTTCCTCGAACCTCACATTTCAGTTGAGTTCATCAAGTCCTTCTCTAAGAACCACCCTTGCGGGCTATGAACTTTGTGGATACCTTTATTTGCATTTTGTTCAAGAACGTCTCCTTAACATTCTGTTTATAAAGGTTTGGGTCTTGCTACTACCCTTGAATTCATCAAGTCCTTCTCGAAAGGACCACCATAGAGGCTATGAATTCTGATTCATCAAGTCCTTCTCAAAAGGACCACCACAAGTGGCTATGAATCCATATTACTTTAGTTTTATGCCATAGGGATGGATGGAGATCACCTTAACTCACGAGTCACATGTTCCCCATTGATGGGTCTCAACCCCATCCCCCTCAACGTTTCCAGGACTACTCTCCTGGGTAGGCCTTTGGTAAATGGATCAGCGAGATTTTTCTCGGATCGTACATACTCTAAGGCTATCACACCATTCTTCAGTAACTGTTTTACTGAGCCATGTCTGATGCGTATATGTCTCTTCTTTCCATTGTAGGAACTTTGATGAGCGACTGCAATGGCTGCTTATGAATCACAATAGATGCACACAGGTGTGGCCTTACCTTCCCAAAGGGGCACATCTGATAAGAGACTTCTCAACCACTCAGCTTCTTGTCCAGCCATTTCTAGTGCTATAAACTCAGACTCCATGGTGGAGCGTGCTATACAAGTCTGTTTAGAGGACTTCCACGATATAGCACCTCTTCCTAAGGAGAAAACATAACCACTGGTGGAGTTAACTTCGTCATTATCAGAGATCCAGTTTGCATCACAAAATCCCTCAAGAACTGCAGGAAATGAGCTGTAATGCAGGCCTAGATCCATAGTACCTCGCAGGTACTTTAGAAGACGACGAAGTGCAATCCAGTGGTCATTACTCAGGTTATGAGTATAGCGACTAAGTCTACTAACGGCGTAGGCAATATCGGGTCGAGTGTAGTTCATTAAGAACATCACACTGCCTATGATTTTTGCATATTCATTTTTGGATACACCATCCCCAGAATTTTTAGACAAATGAATACTAGAATCATAAGGAGTATTTACAGGTGTCACCTCAAAGGAGTCGAATTTCTTCAACATCCTTTCTACGTAATGAGACCGATTCAGGGAAATACCATTACTGCTCCTAATGATTTTTACCCCAAGAATTACATCTGCTTCTCCCATGTCTTTCATGTCAAACTTAGAAGACAAAAAGCGTTTGGTCTCATTTATGGTATGAAGGGAAGTGCCGAAGATGAGCATGTCATCTACATATAGTCAGATGATGGTACACTCTGATCCCGTTACTTTGGAGTAAACACACGAGTCAGAAGTGTTGACCACAAACCCATTTGAAATTAGGGTACTATCGAGTTTTTCATACTATTTTTTGGGTGCCTGTTTTAAGCCATACAAAGACTTTTTCAGCTTGCATACTTTATCCCATTGACCAGGAACCACACACCCTTCAGGCTGGGCCATATAGATCTCTTCATCTAGGTCCCCATTCAGAAATGCAGTCTTGACATCCATCTGATGTATGACAAGTTTGTGAATGACCGCAAGAGCGATGAGGGTCCTAATGGTGGCGATTTTGGTCACATGGGAATAAGTGTCGAAGTAATCAAGGCCTTTCTTTTGGGTGAAACCCTTAATAACAAGCCTAGCTTTGAATTTTTCTATTGAGCCATCTGGTCTCAACTTTTTCTTAAAAATCCATTTAATGTTGATGGGTTTGCTGCCTTTAGGTAAGTCAGTCATTTCCCACGTATGATTACTTCTAATAGACTCAAGTTCGCTATTAATAGCTTCTTTCCAAAAACTAGCATCTACCGATCTCAAAGCATCGACATAAGTTTTTGGGTCTTCCTCCATGAGGAGACAGGTGACAACTTGTTCACTTATCACGTCAATGTGAAGACCTGTGGTTAAGAAGGCTGTGATAAAGTCAGGCCTGAAGCTGGACTCGGTCCTACGCCTCTTACTCCTCCTAAGTTCTTCCTTAGGAATACTACTAGGTACATAGGAGGTAGAGGGGCCAGGGGCAGTATCACACAAAGGTACATTAACATTATCAGATAAGTTACTAGAAGACAAAGAAGCATCAACAGTATTAACAGTTTTCAAAGGAAAAATGTTTTCAAAGAATTCAGTATCTTTAGATTAAAAAACGGAGTTATCATCTAATGATAGGAATCTATAGGCTGCACTATTCTGAGCATACCCTATGAATACATAGTCTATTGTTTTGGGTCCAACAGTGACTATTTTAAAATCGGGTAGTTTGACTTTGGTCAGACACCCCCACACTTTTAAAAATTTCAGGTTAGGTGGAAAGCCTTTCCACATCTCATAGGGGGTCTTATCTATGAATTTATGGGGTACCCTACTAAGGAAACATGCTGTCAGAATAGCTTCCCCCCACATGTTCGTTGGTAAACCTGAACTTATTAGCATATCATTCATAGTCTCTTTAAGGGATCTATTTTTTCTCTCGGCTATGCCATTTTGTTGGGGTGTATAGGGAGCACTAAGTTCTTGGATTATCCCATTTGTTTCACAAAACCCTTTAAGTGAATTAGAACTATATTCGCCTCCTCTATCTGACCTAAACCTTTTGATTTTACAGTCTAGTTGATTTTCTACTTCAGCTTTGTATTTTAAAAGCGCGTTTTCCGCCTCGTCTTTAGTTTTAAGGAGATACACTTTAGTGAACCTAGAGTAGTCATCTACAAAGGTTATATAGTAAAGTTTTCCTCCTATACTAGCGGAATTTTTAAAATCAGCTAATCAGAATGCACTAATTCTAGTAGTTTAGTCTTTCTCGAGGTCACAGGCTTAAAGGGTTTCTTCGCAAGTTTGGACTCTTTGAGGGGTATTAGTCCAAGTTCTTTAAGCCTTATAATAGAGGAGATATTAAGGTGACCTAGTCTACCATGCCAAGTGTCATGAGATTCAACGACATAAGCAAAATCAGAGGCATTCTCATTCATTGGTACAGTATTTAAAACAAACAAACCACCATTCATGTACCCTTTCCCCACAAACTCATAATTTTTGGTAATAACCATTTCCCCCCTTCAAATACAAGTTTAAGGCCAAATTTATTAAGAAGAGCTCCGAAAACTAGGTTCCTACGGAGACAGGGGACGAAGAGAACATCATCCAACTCTAAGATTTTACCAGAAGTGAGTTTTAGAGAAACCTGTCCTTTACCGAAGACCATGGCGGTTGAGGAGTCACCCATGTAGACAAATTCACCATTTTTTGCTTCTTCGAATTTATTGAACATGGATCTCGTTGAGCAGAAATGACAAGAAGCTCCAGTGTCAAGAATCCCCTCGGTTTTGTTCTCAATTAAGTTTACCTCAACCATCACTGCAGCAATAACCTCTTCGGTCTCGACCAGATTCGCGGCAGGTTTGGGACCTTGATCAGCTCTAAGGTTGCACTCGAAAGCCCTATGTCCTTCCTTCCCACAACAGTAACAAGCTCCTTTGGGTTTCTGAATTTTACCAGAGGTTTTGAACCCACCACCTTTGGAGTTGCCACGATTCTTGTTTCCCCCAGATTTGGATTTGTTCTGGACTTGTTGCTTTCCCTTCCCTTTGAACATGTCTTTGTTACCTTGACCAAAAGTTTCGACAAGATTAGCTTTGGATGATTGAGGAGGGAAAGAGAAAGACCTGTCTTTGAGTCGATTTGCCTCCTCGACTTGCATATGACTAATCAACTCTTGTAGTGTCATTTCCTTCTTCTTGTGCTTCAGGTGATTGCGGTATTTGCTCCAGGAAGGTGGGAACTTTTCTAACAAGACATTGGCTTGGAGCACTTCACACATTTTCATACCTTCAGCAATCACGTCCGTTCAAAGGTTCTCATAGACATGGAGTTGTTCGGTCATGGGTTTCTGATCGGTGAGACGAAAGTTGTACCAAACCCCAGTGACATATTTCTTCTTACCCGAATCCTCAGCCCCATATTTATTCTCAAGTGTCTCCCATATGATCTTTGGCAAGAAGATCAAAGATGAGGTTCGAGACATTGTTTAACATCCAACTCCGAGCCATAGTGTTGGCCCGTTTGAATTTGGCATCAGGAGCACGATACCTAGCATGTTCTTCTTCAGTGGGAACTCCCCGTCCACTAAAAGTGGAGGATGTTCGTATAATGTGAAGTCCATTTCGTACTGTTCAAGACAGATTAGGATCTTTTGTGCCCAACGCTTGTAGTTGGAACCATTAAGGGGCTCCAACTTGTTAACATCGGGGAAGGCCTTTGCGTTCAATTGTCAAGCAACTGCCGAGTTTTGAAAAGCCATTTCTGAAAAGAGAACGGTGATAAAAACAGAAATATCTTTTTACATTGTGAGGAAAAAATTCACCGTTTGAAACGAAAAAGAAAGAAAGGCAATTCAAAACAAAAAGTGTAAAATCCATTTAATGGTAAACTAACTATTACATGAATTGAGATTACAAACGAAAATCAAACTTACACGGAATGAAAAGAGAAAACAACAATACACGGAAATAATCCTAGCGTTAAAAAGATATTCCGGCGTACCGGTAGGTCCAAACGGAAAGACTACTAGTTCTTATCTCGGAGAAGAGGAGTAGAGAGAATGTTTTGCTTTGTTGTGATTTTCGTAGTATTTTCTGGTGGAGAATGAGCTCGTATATATAGGGGTGAGGAGGGTTTGAAACCTTTGTCAATTGTAACCGATCAATCAAGTCCATGATTCCCTCCATTGATTGATTGACGGTTTTCTGATTGATCCTTTTAATCACACGTTTTAGTTGACTTCTTATTCCACACGTTTTGGAAGCTTGTGTAACTGCTGGTTGACTTGGCCATCTGATCGAATAATCTGTAACGGACGCGTGATTGGTGGAGTCTTGTTTTACGTTTTATCTTCTGATTGATTGCCAGCGACCCTATAATAGCTGATAGTAAAACTTGTTTCATTTTTCATTTTTTGACTCCCCAAACTCCCCCACGAACCCACGCACCACGAACCACGACCACGCCCTCGCCTTCGCCGCCGCCGGTGCCGGGCCGGGCCGGGCCGGGCGGGTGGTGGTGGTAGTGTTGGTGCGCGCGTGTGGGATTTTTTAATACCTTTTCATGTGCATGGGGTTGTGATCTTTGGAAGCTAATGCCATCAAAATGGCTAAAAGGAGCTTACTCTCCTTTCTACCCACCGATGTGGGAAAATGGAAAAACCATCTTTCCACTTTAAATGTTCCAACAGATCTTTCACGTTATCTTCTTAGTATCAAAGTGGTACAGTCGGATAAATAAGTGTTGATATCACAATGAAAGTATGCCTTGGATACATTAGATGGGTTTGGGATGCTGGTTGCACGAACATGTGACTTTCTAGTGGATCCAAATATGAAATTAATGTGCAATGAGGGGGAGTCATTTACTGCTACAGAAGATTAGTTGGGAAGCTTAATTATCTTGTCATCCTCGGCAATATATCTCATTTGTTGCCAGTGTTGTTAGTTATTTTATGGATTCACCATGTGAGAGTCGTTGGAAGGCAGTTGTATGTATTCTTAGGTATATTTAAGGGGTTCTACTAAAATGGATATTGTATAGTGATTGAGGACATACAAAAGTTGCTGGTTATTTTGATGCCGATTGAGCAGGATGTCCAGATGATCGACGCTCCACCACTGGCTATCGTGCCTTCATGGGTGGAAATCCAGTTTCATGGAAAAGAAAGAAACAAGGAGTGGTATCAAGAAAGTGTTGAATATGGATATCCTGCTATATGTTTGACCATTTGTGAGTTGATATTAGTTAGAAATTTACTTGCGAAAATCAAAATCTAGCTAATCCAATGAAACTTATTTGTGAAAATCAAGCTGCTAGCTTACCATACACAACTTCAAATATGATATTTCATGAGCGTACCAATCACATTGAGGTGAATTGTTATTTCACTGGATACAAGGTTTTGCCAAAAGAAAGTGAAACATCTTATGTTAATTATAGTGATGAGTTAGTTTACTTGTTTACTGAATCTTTGATAGGCTGTAGAGTTGAGTATATACATAGCAAGTTAGGCACATATAATATGTATGGTGAATTACGTATAGGGTATTGGAGACCATCTATGTTGCCCAAAAGAAATATTTTCTTCTCCTTCCACTAAAGAAGCATTTGAAACTTTGTGGGTCAAGAATACCCTTAAGGTATACATAAGACAAAAATATATTTTTCTCTTTCCCCTGTTACCATTTTTCTATCTCCTCTGTTATCATCTTCCTCTCTCTTCCATTACCATTTTTCGCTCTCCTCTTTCATTAAGCATCAATACTTTTCTGCTCCGACCATAACCACCGACCACTGCCAATCATCGCAGACCATTTCTAGTGCAGTCGATTTTTTTTTTGAGTACTCGGAGAATATACTAAGTACTTGGAAAAGTTATCGAGGCCTCGGAAAAACTTCTGAGTCGTCGAAAAAAGTACCAAGTACTTCGTTGGCAAAATTACTGAGTACTCGGAAAAGTTACTGAGTCGCTAGAAAAAGCTACTGAGTATTGAGAAAAGTTATTGAGTCGCTAGAAAAAGTTACTGAGTATTGAGAAAAGTTAGTGAATATCTGGTAAAAATACTAGTATTGCGATAAATTGTTGAGTATCGGGACACGAGTGCGACTTTTTACTTAGTATAAGGGAGATTCACAGAGTATAATCAGTAAAAACCATGAATAATTAATATTCACAAAAACATGATTATATTCACCCATCATAAGTGTAATGAAAAAATTGAAATACATTAAGAAGATATACTATAAAAGAAAAAGGAAAAGAAGTACATTATTACATTTGAATATGCTGCAAAATAAAAAAAATAAAAAAAGATACAAGCTGGTGAAAGAAAAAGAAAAAGCTGGCGTTGGCGAAAGAAAAAGGTTGAATTTATCCACTGTAACTCTGGTGAGATGTATACTCCATGGCCAGTAAGCTTCAGACAGAGAAATGCGAACCAGCAGCTTCGGACGGAAGTGACTTTATCCGTCCTTTTTCTCCAGCGGCGGTCATCTCCAGTGATTCTCAAGATCCAGCATCTACGAACCAAAAAACCAGAAAAAAAAGAACCAAAAAAACCAAAAGATAAAAAACCAAATGGTCCGGGTTTCAATTTTTCAAAATCTAAAATTTTTTGGTTCGGTTTGATCTATTACGCAAACACTGAACTAAAAAATCCAACAAAAAAACCGAACCAACGAAGAAAAATAATAGAAAACGTGAAAAAACAAATTATAAGAATTATGTGGGAGAAACTTTTAGTAATACTTTATCATGTACATGAAATTTTTGTTTTACTATTCTGTGATATTATTAGTTAGAATTTTTCTGTATTACTTAAGAATATATTAGTATGTATTCACTCAATTCATTTTTATTAATCATGATTGTATGAATTCGGAAGTAACAGTTTTAATTTATAAATTTATTTAGTATTAAAATATTTTTTGTTAGAATAGTAACATAGTTGTATTAGAATATTAATCAATATTGGAATTTGTACTTTAAGAAAAGGTATGACAAAAATTATTGGTCAATCATCCAAATTCGTAGCAACCAAAAACCGAACCGAAACGAACCAAGATGGAACCAAAAACCAAATATGAAACAAAATGCGAACCACCCAATTTGGTTTTTAAATCATAAAAAAACAAAATATTTGGTTCGGTTCCGATTTTGACGAAAAGCTAAAACGAACGGAACCATACTCACCCTATTCACGATCGGTGTTCAAACTCGCCGCCTGCATTTGGTCTTTGTTGAGAATCTCGAACAGATCTCGAGCTTTGCTCTAAAAGTTGCTGAGCATCACAAATAAAATTGTTGGCTCTCATAACCATGGCAACACCTCCCCCGGCGCTCACAATAGATCCTTTTCAGTCGCACCATCATCTTCTTCACTACTCCAACTCCCGACGTTTGCGTGAGAAACTGAAGAAGAGGCAGCCATGGATGGACCAAGCTCTTCTTTCTGGATTTTCGACAGCTCAACCTCATCGGACCATGCTGGACGGAGCTCGAACTGGGGACGAAGATCTTTGGACGTAGGTCTTCTGCTGTCGGCGAGGTCATCAGAGCCGGTTTTGGGGGTACGCCAAGGAGGCCATGGCCTTGGGCCCCCCAATAAATGAAAATTTTAGGGCCCCCAAATTTATTTTATGTATAAAATATTATAGGTAAAAAAATTAAAAAGGCCCAACTTAATATACCAGCCCAATTCAAAAGAAACAAAAAATTAAAATAAAAAAATTAAAATAACTTGTTGACCAAGTCAAAAATTGTATATATATCAGTACTTAATAATGCTTTGTTCATTCGTTCGATAAAAGAAAAAAAATCTTATATTCAATACTAATCACTATACTATAATTAATAAAAAGTTGAAGACTAATACACAATAGTCAACGGCGGCTGGCCTGATTGGAACAAAAAAAAGAATAGCGTGTGTGTCTCCTTTAATAATCAAAGGTATGTATTATTTTTTTAATTCATTATAATATTATTTTATTATTTTATAACTTTTATATATGCTATTTTTTATTAGAATATATATTATCTAAATTATATTTATTTAATTATTTTATCTTTTCAAAATAATTAGGTTTATGATTAAAAAATTATTAAATGAATAGTTATAAATTTTATAGTTTATAATTTATTTTATTTATATCTAATTAATTAGAAAAGTAAATTATAATTAGATTGTTAATTCATAAATAATTTTTCTGAATTTTGCATATAAGTGATATTAAATTATTTTTAGACTAAAAAATATTAGTGAATTTGCATCAAAAACTGTAAGGAGATGAGTGTTCAAGTGATAAATTTGTTTGTGTTTTTCTTAAACTTATTTAGTCGTTTTATTATATTTTGCTTTTTTTTTTATTTTATTTATGTAAGATATAATTTTTTTAAGGACCCCTTTTCTAAAGTTCGCCTTAGGCCCCCAAAAGGTCAAGACCGGCCCTGGAGGTCATGTACGGAAGTCTTCTCCATGGAGTGAGCTTTGTTTATTTTATTCATGGAGTGAGTTTACATGCGTGAGGAAGAAAGAGAGAGAGGAAGAAAGATAATTTTTTTTTAGGTTTTAAAAAACTTCTGATAAAAGTTAGTATATATAAGAAATAAAAAAAAAAAGGTAGTGAACTTTTGACCTATATTGTTAAAATATGTTTTGTGATTCTTAGAAAAAAAAGTGGATTAAGAACTATAAGAAGGTGTGCACGTGTTAAGAGCCGGGGTACTCAAGATATTTTGGATAAAAATCTCTACTCCTTCCGTCCATTTTTATTTGTCCCATTTTCTAAAAAAGGGTGTCCAACATTGTTTGTCCATTTATTATTACCAAGACACTTTTTCCCTACTTTTTCCAATATTATCCCTAATTAAATAGTAAAAAAGGTAGTGCAATAAATGATCTCATGTATATTAATTAAGGACATTTGTGTAAAAAGGGAAGGTATTAAATGCTCTTTTTAATCTTTGTGCAACAAAAAAGTAGACAAATAAAAATGGACGGAGGAAGTAATATATATGCTTGAGGGGAAGTGTCAATGTATTATTACAATAATACAAAGCCTCATATAACCGATCAATAGATCAGTATACAACATGTTATTATCCATTAAGCAGTATACCTTATTATTTATTGTGTAATAACCTTTGTGTAGCAGGAATACTAGTGTATTCCACTAAGTCATTTTATCTATCAACGTATTAGTTTTTACAAAATTTTCCCATATCTTATGTTAAACATACAAGTAACATAATCTAACTATAAAAACTCGTCACCCACGCTATATACCACACAAAGTTAGCTACAACACATATAAAACGTACAATGCATCATATATTCATCACCAATTTTGATTAAAAAAACTGCAAACTCTAATAACTAGCACAAAAAACTTGTTGGTATACAGTTTTATCAAAATAAAAACAATCACGTATCGATTAATAGAACCATATAATTTCTATATGTGACCTAGCTACCAAAAACTAAGCAATACTGCTTTGTTTGCAAATCTATTCAAATATTTTGAATGCTTTCCAATGATGGGATTGATTTACAAATCTTTGATAAAAAATTGATAATACATACTTTGTAAGTAAGAATATAAAATTTCTGTTATTTTGTTTTAATATTTGCAAATTTGGTAGGATTTCAGATTTCAAAAATGGTAAGATTGGAATAGTAAAAATCATGTGTAAAGTTTGAAATTAGATGAATTTGTTATTTGATTTTCGACAATAACATTAATGGGTCATTGAGATTCTGTTATTATCTTATTATATGTATCTTTTTTTTTTTTGTTCAAATGCTTAATATAAATAGATAGTAGAAACAGTTACAATATTTAGCCCACCCCAGAAGGTTCGGCCTCATTACAAATCAAAGTAGCTAACTGGGAAGGGATACAGGCATCCCAATTATCAAACAGAGTGCTAAGAACCTCCTGTTTGGCAATCCAGTCAGCTATCCTATTTCTACTTCTAGATATAAAGGAAAAAGAAGGAGAAGATAATTCAGCAAAATAATAAATATTACAAACTAAGTTTTTAATAGAATGACCCAATAATGGTGCTCCTGATGATAGTGACTTCATAATAGTGGCTGAATCATTCTCAATTATCACGCTTCCAAAAGGATAATTTGAAGCTAACTCCGTAGCTTTCAAGATCCCCGTGGCCTCTGCTTCTAACACCGAATCAGTTGCAATCTTCCAACTATTACCTGCCACAAATTCTCCATTAGAGTTTCTAACTATACAAGCTATTGCAGCTCCTTTATCGGAGAAAGTTGCATCACAATTAATTTTAAATTTATTAGGTGGAGGTTTTTTCCACTTATCTTTGAATTTTTGATTTTGTGTCATAGTATTGTTGATATTTGTTCCAATACTATTAGGGTTGTTATTTTCACCTAATTTCTCTAGAAAATTTGAATCATTAGGGTTTGAAATTTTATAGTATTCTATCCAATTATTTGTGGCCTTCCTAATGGTATTCAGAGGTTCACATTTTTTTCCATTATAGATAAAATTATTCCTATCTTTCCATATATGCCACATAATTATGCATATAAGTTCAAAAATCCTATCATGATCATCAAAATTCTTAATGATGTTTTGTACATGATTTATAATCCAATTTTCTATGTTTATAGTAGTATCATTATCAGTTTTTAGATTTAAAGGGCTCGTAAACCATACACTTTTTGCCCAAGGGCATCTGAAAAGCATATGTTCTACTGTTTCAATATCATTATTACAGATTTTACATAAATTATCTTTTGCACATTTACGTTTAAAAAGGTTTTCTCCAGTGGATAAAAGGTTTCTTATAGCTCTCCACATAAAGTTTCTTATAAGGTTCTAAATTTTTTTATCCCTGATAGTAGATGAAGTCGGGTTATTTATATTTTTATTATTTTAAGTAGTTATTTCCTCATTTTTTAGTTTATGATAAGTATCCTTAACTGTATAAGTGCCATTTTTACAGTAGTCTATACTTATTTGATCTTCACATATTACCTTAGGAATTATCATTTTTTCCACCTTACGTTTAATTTCTTATTATATGTATCCAGAATGCAAGGTAATTTTGCTCTTTTCTTTTTTTTGTCTGCAAGATTAAAACCAAATACAAAATTAGTTCAAATTGCGAGATTATCCTATACCGCTACGTTTATACAACTTTGAAAGAAAAACAAAACTACCGAGCAAGGTTTTATCAACCCAAGAAGAAAGGTTGATGCTATATCGAACTCATTTAGCAAGGATAACTACCATGGCCACATTCCTCTCTCTTAGAACACATACACCCGAGCCTTAATGGGGTTAATTACAGTTCGTTCTTCTTCCCTCTCATATGTATGTTCTTCTCCTCTCTAATTGCAGCCACACAGTACCCTAATTTCATAAATAATGATTTATGTCTAAAATTGTTGAGCCATTTCACAAATTAAGATGTAATAGTAGTTATATGCGATTTCAGTGCCCATCATTGATAGGTCCAACTACTATGCAGAAAATGGCTCACCCTGCAGGTAATTTATCAAATAGTGTTAATTGCCCAAATGGTCCATGTTTTTCTTGCAAGCAGAAACTCTTCACATAAGTTTTTTCAGATTATTACCATCCAACGTGCTATAAGAGACCTGAATGAATTAAGGTGGAAGTCCCTGAAGCTAGGACTCGAGATGGGAAAGTAGGTCAATCATGGA
The DNA here is from genome assembly GCA_029959085.1 of Nemophila menziesii. NCBI lineage: Eukaryota > Viridiplantae > Streptophyta > Magnoliopsida > Boraginales > Hydrophyllaceae > Nemophila > Nemophila menziesii. Next base: position 30,604,194 of record JARWIR010000007.1, on the reverse strand, counting down.
CGGTCATATGGATTGCCCTTATCGAATCCGTTGAGCGTTCACTCCAAAAATAATCAGGAGAAAACGACGATCTATTGATAATGTAATGCTAACCAAAAATAAATACAACATCTTGGAGAATGGAAATTAGTTGTTGATTAGCCATTTTATTTGTTGTTTCATCATTTAGACTTCAAAACAATGTTTTTTTTTTTTTACTTTATGGTACCATTTTGTGTTATAAGTTCAAGATTTAGTTTATTGGCTATATAACTTTTCAAGTTTTATTGTAATTAAAAAAAATTGTAAATTCTAATAAACACATTCATATAGATTCTATGTTTAATGTTTACACTGCAGGTCTAGGTACACACTCCACTCCTACGACCAATCAGAAAATACACCCAATCTCACTTCAAATACTCTTGTTGAATAAAATATCCTCGAAGTTTATCACGAAATGGATGATCTTATCGATCCACGACCCAGCTCTCAGATTCTCGGTCAAGTTCTTGTTTTAATGGTTTGAGTGATTTTGATATGTACCATGATGCAGACATGTTTGTTAATGAAGGTGAGCAGAATGAAATATCTCAGACATATTTAAACAGCTTTGACTTAGTAATTGGTGAATCAAGGGAGAAATGTTATCATGTGTTCAATCTTGAAAACGAGACAATGTATACCATGTACTCAACAACTCCCTTGAATCAATGACAAAACTCATAGCACCTTCCTTAAGGTAATCACGAAATTCATATATGACTCTTTTTAATGTTCCTTGAATTATTTGTGTGTGTTGTCTTTGTGTTAGAGTTAATATGGAATACAAGGAAATAGCAGGTGTAAGTACCAATATAATTCTCATCAGCAGCTGTACCAAAGCACTTGAAGACTTTACATTAGAGGAAATTGCATCATAGGCCCCTTAGGTTATGGTTCTGAAAACAGCAGCACTAGAATGACTGCGGAAGAAGTATACGTATAAAAAAGGAGCAGCCCCTGAATTTATAAATAAGGACTGTATATTGTTCATGATCCATTTGAGCTTCTTTCTTTTTATGTCTGAAAATTAATTGAAAATTGGATACAAAGGAAAATAATTGCAGAACTAAAAAACAAGAATGCAACAGCCAAGCCTCTACAAGGTAATACAAAGCACAATTAAATCAAGAATTTTGAGGAAACTCATCTTTCTTTTTTACAATTGCAATTATATTAAGTCTATATGACTCAAAGCAATGCAATGCAATGCAATTGATTTTTAATGAAACATCTACATCTATATTGTCATGAACAAAATTAAGAAAATAACAATCTAATTGGTTTTGATATATTAGTTCTGCAACTTATTTTGATGTATATACAACTAATATTCTTTTTATGGATCTCATAGCTCAAAATCCTTATCTACACAAGCTATAACACTATATTACTTAAAGGTCTTAAGAAACACCATAATTGCACTTTACTGCTTCCCCTTTTGTTAATCTCTCAACTGCATTAAATAGAAGGCCAATCATTTTTAGTGTCTTTTCCCAAACTCTATGCAATGTTTTGAGAGATGCAAGCACATAATGGCCACTCATCTTCTAAGATGCTATAATTTATGGGTAATTGAACCAGTTTCTAAGATGCTATTAAATGATCTATTGATGTGGAAAACCTTCAACAAATGGAATTTTCACAACCACAGTCTGATTTTATGTTAGTCCATGTCATATTGTTAATACCTTGAATAACTTCAAAATTATTTGAGTAAAAAGAATTACTCTGAATGTTTCAGCAGCTTAATTGATTTTGCACCTTTTGGTAACTTTGCATAAAACCGCCTTTTTGTAATTAACAACCAGAGACGCAATATTAGCGACTTTTGATCTATTTGTGAATGATGCGTCAATTTAACCACACAATTTTTGCCTCATATTGCAATATATAATATAAGGGATGAGTAGATAATCAACTCATCATTGGCACTTATAATACATTTTTTCAGATCAATGTTCTTAATATAAGTTTTTGATGAGCAAATTTTCTGTTTAATATTCATCTTTTTTAACTTCCATGATTTTGTTTTGAATTACTCTTAAAATTTTAGTTTTCCATATATTCCAAGATAATGCATAAGATGAAAGAGGTAGAAACTTTATTGGTAATTTTGCTAAAAAAGAAACAGAGAGGATACTCTATTTATAATTCAGATAGGTAAAATGTTCCGACAAAGAAAAGGTTTGATAGCTAAAAAATAAATAAGAGAAAAACTTTAACTCATCATCTTCACACACATACCCAAGCCGCCGCCGCGGCTTATGTCGCATCCATAACAATCTCCATCACGCCGCCGTATGGAAATTGCTCTCCCAACACTACTAGATCTACACCATCAACAAGAATTGATTCTTCAAAAGCACAAAGGTTTTAAGGTAGATTTTTTCTTTTGCAATTTAACCCTGAAAATTAGACAAAATAATCATAATTTGATCTTGATAATTGTAAAAATCGGTATATAACCTGCAAACTATTTTATCCACTTTCGTATTTTTTTCAGAATATTCCTAGTGTTTCATGTTTTTTCAGATTTTTTTCTTGTGTCATTTGTGTGTATACACAAATTGAGAAGGTTTGCCGTGTTAATAGAATGCAATGAGAATAGGTTTGGATGCCGTGAAATTTGCAGGAATGTCAGGAGTGAGCAGTTGGTCTTAACTCTTACATGTTAATTTTTGAATTTTATGCAGTAACTGTTGAAGATTTCTCACAAATATATAGCTGCACAGCTTCATAGAAACATCTCAAAAAATGGAAACATCGAAGAGTAGTAAGAATGAGCTGATGAATTTGGCTGAAGATAAGAATAAGCTGATTAGTTTAGCTGAAGATAAGATTAAGCTGATGAATTTACCTGAAGATGTATTAGTCAAAATACTTGTCCTTTTGCCCGTGAAATCGTTGTTGCGTTTAAGGTGCGTTAACAAATACTTGAACTATTTACTCAGAAGACCTTACTTCATCAATATGCATATGAAACATCAGCGAGAATGCATCATAATTAAGCAATCTGGAATGTATGGTACACCATTCTTATCCTTTCATTCTTATGAATCGCTTGATGAAATCTCACCTACTCATCTGGAGATACCTCACTTCGAGGACTTTGTTGACCAGAAATTTGTTGTTTCATGGCCTTGCAATGGATTACTGGTATGTGCCTCAAATGAAAATAATCCAAGTAACTTAGTCTTGTGTAATCCAACAACTAGGGAGTTTAAACTTCTTCCTCCAAGTCCTTGTGTAAGTGGATGGAGTATTAGAGTACGCTCAGTTGGATTGTGTTTCGATTCGAGCAAAAACAATTACAATGTTGTTTTGTTTGTTCAACACTCACAAAGAACTAATATAGATACTCTTAAATATAAGGATATGGCAGTAATCTACAGTTTGAGTAGTAACTCTTGGAGAGAAATAAAGCTTCTTGAGATGCCAGATATGAATGACGATGCTTCAGTTCAGGGAGTACCACTCAATGGAGCATTACATTGGACTGCCCAAAGAAAAAAAACAAAGATTGATTTTATCCTTTCCTTCAATGTGAGCAATGAGATGTTTCAAGACATTGATCTTCCTGAAGATATTGCTCAAAGTCGTCAAATTGCCAAGACTCCCACAATCTTAAACGATTATCTTGCATTGTTTGCATTCAAAGATGGGAATAGTCTTGAATTAAAGTTTGTGGATATATGGATAATGAAGGATTATGGTGTGGTGGGATCTTGGACCAGACAAGTAAGAATTGGTGGAATTTATAACTCGGGTATAAAATTATATCCTCGTATGGTGTGGAAAAATGAATCTATACTTATCGAAAACTATCAACGCAAACTGACTTTGTGTGCTATCGACACTCATATAATAACCAATTCAGGAATAATTAACTTTGGTATCCGCGGGTCAATTGGAGCCATGGTTTATAAGGAGAGTTTAATTTCTTTAAAATGAGAGAGATGATGGTCATGGAGCAATGAAGCAAGTCGAAGAGTTTAAGGAAGCTATTGTTATTTATTACCTTTGTTGTCACAGTTTGTAATTTCAGTTTATATTTTTGCCACCAAATTGTTATTCCCTTTTATGTACCGAATTTACTTTGTCTGTTGTTATGTGGGTGTGATATTATTTCATGTGCTCTCCCTTTGAAACCTAGAACTTTACAAATTCAAATGTTGCATTGTTTACTTTCAATATAAGAAAGGGATATACTGTACTTGACTAATAATCATATGAATTTGACGAGGACATTAAGTTGTCTGTCTATATAATTTTGAATATTTATTTTCTACTTTTTATTAAGATTTTTGGTATGACAAATTCTTTAATTATATACCATGTTATGCAGGCTGTGGGACAAACAATAGCTTGCAAGTCTGCTAAAACTATCTACATTTAAGCATCAATCAGATGTGAATAGCGTGTTTCTGATGGTGTGGTTAAATTATTTTACAGAATCTCCTAGGCTGAAACTATAAAAGGACAGATTTTGCATCTGCTTATATTATCAAAGATTTGACATCTAGTTTTGGTCTGTTTTAGTTCTCAAGTTCCATAACACATTTTGCGTTTGTTTTTCTACATAGAATCTACATCACTTGGTTGATTTATCATATAAATTCTCATTTCTATCCTTCAAGTGAATCAATGTAGGTGTATGCCTCCCTCCCATTCCCCTTGGAAAATAAAGAAATGGAAAAACTGTCCCTTATTTGTTGAAAAGCCTTCTAGAAGGAGTCTGGTATTTAATTAAATCTGGAGTTATCAGATGTGTTTTATTCGAAATAAATTTATGAGTATTTTTTTCGTTGGTCATTGCTAAGCTGAGATCCTTTTGTATCACCTACAGTTTGAAACTTCTAAGCCAGGAACTTCTGGTGAAGTAAAAGCTGAATATCTTTCATGCTTAAAGAATCTTTGTGTTTTTTATGTAATAATGCAGATTCAAGCATACACCAACCTAGATAAACAGATTTATGAGACTTAAAAGTGAAATAAAAAACCGAGATTTTGAAATTGAGGAGGCCTACAGGTAAAATTTGGAACCAAATAATTTGCCTATTAAAAGTACTCCAATTTACCTGTTGCCCATGAGATTAAATATCAAACTGGGTATGGGTATTGGTTGACCCATCATGGATTGCTCGATCCGACCAAACTCCTAACAATCTTTCACTCGAATATTATATGGTAAAACTTAATCAGATATTGCCCAAAAATCTTCTCTCAATACAAAATACACCCAACATACTTGTTAACTATCCCTGCGACTTAATAAGCATACTAGTATCATCGCTATAAATATATTAAGATAGATAGCTACTCCATCAAAAATTAATATCAATAATGTAGTAACTCAAATTTCTCAAATATAATTTATTACTTTCATAGTGATAATATGAGTTTACTAACATAACCTCACGTATCTCACAATCATGTTCTAATCCCAGTTGACTTACATGATTAGAGCACATGTAAGAACATATCTTTGACATTCAATTTAGTCTTCATATCGTACTTGAATATATCCATAGTAATGCAATCACTATCTTAGACATACTCATTAGGCCGAATCAATCATAACAATTGATAGTATGATAAAGTAGTAGACATTGAATCAAAACATGAAGATATAGTCAAAAGTACAAAAGGTACTGGATAAAGGTACTTGTTCAAGGTCTCACATAGTGAAAGCAAGGATCAATTTTTTATTTTCTTTTGTTGCTACATATACACACAAGGTATGGCTCATGTACTATGGTATTTATTATGAGTATGTCAGTTCACCAAAAAAATACTGTAAACGTGTATAATTAGACGATTTGCGTTGTCTTTATTAAATATTTCAATTGACCAACTCTTTCATAAATCAGTCAAGAACTTCACATCCGGTAAGATATACTAGTAGATAGTGGGAGTCGACCTCAATCACAAATAATACCAACATGTCACATATATGGTTGTGATCTCATCTTAACACTTTGTTAAGGCGGTTTTTTCGAAACTCACGTTTACTTCGTACAAAAAGATTTCATGAAAATTAGTCAGTCTCATCTTTGCGCATATCTCATGCCAAAAGTTGTTCCCCGTGTGAGAGGGTGAACAATGTCTATCAGTGATAAGCCAAAATATAAAGCTGATTTGGCCTATCTCGAAGAGGTCATAACAATCAAAGTTGAGGGTACAACGGTGTAATATGAAAGTAGAGACCGATTGCCCGAGGAAGAAGAACGCCAATCTTCTCTCGAAGCAGGTATGTCGAGTACCTGAGGAAAGCTAATCATAACATATAAAGACCATTTCGACAGGGCGCAATGCCTTTCTAGCTTATCATACGCATCCATCTTCGAGTTATTCTATGCCAAATAACAACACATCACTTATGCCCATTTTGTAAAACTATAAATACCCCTCTCCACAACGGAATTAACACTCTCGAATTATCCTTTAAACTTTCTTTTTTATCTTTCTAAAATTGGATGTGGGTATTGTGCAGGCGCTTAAGTCTCCATATCTCCGTGGGTTAAGTAATTTTCTGATAGCAACAATGATAATGTTGAGAGTCGGAGTGACATCCTGAGCACACTTTCCTGTGGTCCTAACTAAGTGTCTGGTTTTAGGAAGGCTCAGAGAAGTAAACAATATCTTGGGTGAGAATTATCAAGCTATCTTACGGGATCCTCGAGTGAGTGAAGATAAAAATCCTCGCTAGTGATCGAGAGTGAGCTAAGCGGTTATTAACACATCTTACCGTTCAATTTACCTACTCTGATCTCTCCTATATTCCTGTCTATACATACATATGATGTCTCCTTTTATGTGATATATTAATATAGTTATGATACATCTTTTTAGGGGTATTTAGGACTTAGTTGAGGGAACTTTCCCTATTAGTTGATGTTTTACACTGCCTTGTCTAGTTTCAGCTTAAATGTTACTTGTAGAGATTTTGTGCGTAATTTTTGTGTTCTGTGTGTAAATATAATTTGATGCTACAATACTCTGAGACGTGATAAAAAGTTAATAAAATTAGATTTTCCCAAAGTATTGGGGTTAGAGGACGATTCAATCACTTTTAGAAAACGAGAGAAGTTGTTGGCTATATTTGGAAAATGACTTGTTAGTCTTACCACTTGCAACTGATAAAAATTCGGGAGGATCCCTTTGGTTTCTAAACAGTAATTGGAGTCAGGAGCGCGTTCGAACTAGTCCACTCATTCATTCAACACTCTTGGTGGATTTGGGCTATCTAAAAGGGGTCCACAACATCCAAAAAATGATGGATCCTTTATATATATATATATATATATATATATATATATATATATATATATATATATATATATATATATATATATATATAAGTTTTCACATATGAAAAGGGTACCCCTTCATTATACAACATTAGAAATCGTCTGGAAAAGAGTATATTAGAGGAAAAGAAGATTGGAAGCAGTCTATGACATTTCACTTTATCCTTCATAAATCTTCGTTAAATATTAGTGTAATATTATTTTGTTTAATATTATGATCATGAACATTATTAGTTGTTAGTTTTTATTATTTCATTATGCACTACTTAATTCATAGCTTGAGAACAACAATAATATATAAACACTAGACTTATTTTTGTGCTCTTATTGAATTTCAGAGATAACATCTTTAATTGAATTGTTATGTTAATTTATTTGCTTATGTATTATTCATATAGTCAGTTACTCTGGCAAAGTATATGTCTGCCCTTAGTAACTAGGATTGTCACCCAGATAGGGGGTTTGGTAACTGAAAACGATACAGATTCGTCTATTGTGCGTTAGTGATCCTGACAGGCTTGAGTAGCTGGATAGTTAATAGGGTTAGATAATTTTAGCACCAATCATTGCGTTGGGTCACCTCACTCGCGTCCTCTAGTAATATTGAAGTAGCTTCCTAAGATACCATGACGGGAGTTAGGAAGAAGTAGAATCCCTACTATTGCATAATTCTCAATATGCCCTTCATCTATAAAACATAAAATCGATACTAATATGGATTACTTGCGAGTTCTCGAGCTATATTATCATCTCATCTCTTTAGTTATTTATATACTAGTCTTTAGTTTAATTAGTAATCTTAGTTATTTTACATTTATTGCATATTTAGTCCTTAAACAAAAACAAAATAAATATTTATCTTTTCTTTTTAGTTGATCAATCCCTTTTTTTTACACTTTACGAGAACACATCATAAAAATTAACTTCCGTAGTCACTGTGGAGATGATACTCTTTACATACTTACTTTTATTACTTGTCAACGATCCGTACACTTGCGTTTAGTTAGCTCTCTCGAGGTGTGAATTAGTTAGGTTGTTTTATCACACATTGGGAGACGACAAGTTTTTGGCACCGCTTTCGGGGACTATATTGTTAATTTTTGTGTTTTTACTTAGTGTTATAGAATTAATTGTTTTGTTTTACGCTTTGGTTTTTGTTTTTGTCTTTTTCAGATTTGAAGATGGCTAATCCAAACAATCAACTTCGAGAGAAAGGCCGGCCTGGCTCATTTGGAGTGCAACCCATAAGGATTCGACCTCCAGCAATTCAAGGTTAAATTCAAGCCCGGTCAGGGTATGCTTAATCAATTCTAGAGCTACACGAAATACAGTGGAGCCGCACATCAAAATTTGGTCCGTTTTGTTCAGAAATTCATGCAAATATGTGATGCCTACATTACTTAAGGTGTCACATAAGATAAGATGTACTACTTTATGTTTTAATTCTTCTTGACCAGAAGTGCGAGTGATTCGTTAGGCAACCTCTCGAGCTAATACCACACTAGGAAAAGCTTCAAACTAAATTCCTTGAACGATTATATCCTCAAAGTATGTGATAGAAGGATAAAATGGAGGTTGATAATTTCTTACAATAAGCTGGTGAGAGTGTTACGACATTCCACAAAAAGTTGGAAAAGTGTCTATTCGATGGGTACATGCTCGAGGTACAACAAGCCATGTTATAAAATAGACTATACGCGAGTTCAAGACCAAGAGTAGAACATCTTGGAGGTCGTGGTTTTGTTTTGATGGCTCCTAATGAAGATAAGATTGGTATGCAAATTTTGAATGCAACTAAGGGGGTTTTTCATGGGTAGATGGTAATACTTTTGTGGATGCTAAGTTTTCCAGTTTAGAAGATCAAATGAAGCAGCCTTCTTTAACAATTGAGGAAGACATCAAGCATAGAAATTTTGAGGTAAAGGCTATGAAAAAGGCGTATGGTTGTTCGAATCATGGGGAGTATGATCATTGTTGGAAAAAATGTGCTAATAATCCAGAGTCAGTTTTGTTTGTGTCAAATCGAGGGAACTACCATTCACGTGGTGCACGTTATGTTCAAGGAAATCAAAACCATTCAAGTTTCCACTAATCAAATCCAAGTGGGGTCTCTGATCCATGTAATTCATATCAGCCTCGACCTTAAGGTAATGTTTATCAACCGAGTCCTCAAAACTTCTATCAAGGAGGTCCAAGTTATGGAGTTCAAGTTCCACTACAAACCGCGTATAATTTATATGTGACCACTTTCACGCAACAAGTGTTCCCTTCTCATCCTCAAGAAGACTCTACGAGTGAGTTTCAACAAACATTGTTTGCATTCATGAAGATAACGTGAGGGAATTTTAAGACGCATAATACAAGGATGAATGAGCAATCCGCCTCGTTAAATTTGATAGAAAGTAAAGTTTCACAAATCGCCAATCACTTACAAACCCGACGTAAAGGTCAACTCCAGAACAATACTGAAATCTAGGAACTGATGAATCGTGCAAGGAGATCGGGCTAAGGACTGGGAAAACCTATTCTCACCTTTAGTGATTGAGAAAGATTAAGAGAACGAGTCAACCCCGATCCGGGAAGAGGTTGAAGATACCGTTGAAGAGATAGTTGTCCCGATGGTTAATAATGATAAAGTTGAGAAAGCACTAGAGAAACAAAAGAAGAATGACTTAGTGGTCAACAAAAATCTCCCTCCATCGCCATAACCTTCACGTGTTCAAAAGAAGAACAATGATCAAGAATTCAATAATTTCATGGACATGGTTCAAAAGCTAAAGATTAATTTCTGTTTGTGGAAGCACTCCAAAGAATGCCAAAATATTTGAAAATTTGTGAAGGATTTTCTTTCCTAGTGCGATTTGTTAAAGTAAGTTGCCATTGAAGTTGAAGGGCCGCGAGAGTTTCACGATTCCTATTTCCATTGGTGAAGGATGGACATGGAACACATTATGTTAATTAGGTGCGAGTATCATTCTCATGCCAAAGTCATTATTTGAGAATTCGTAAATAGGGATAGCTGGACTTACTACTGTGGTCTTGCAAATGGCAGATATGTCTATTTCCAGACATGAAGGTAAAATTGATGATGTTCTGGTTAGAGTTGGTAATTTTATCGTTCCATGTGATTTTTATTATTCTTGATTACGACGCGGATAAGAATGTTCCTGTTATCTTGAGAATACCATTCTTAGCCATAGATGTCTATATGATCGATGCTACCCCACTAGCTATTATGTCTTCATTGGTGGAAATCTAGTTCCATGAAAACGCAAGAAACCAGACATGGTATCAAGATCAAATGATGAATCTGAATATCGTGCTATGTGTTTGACCACTTATTTGTGACAATCAAGCTACCTAGCCTACCATACATATTGCTTCATATCCGGTATTTCATGAGCGTACCAAACATAGTGAGCTTGATTGTAATTTCACTAGAGACAAGGTTTTGTCAAAAGAAATTGTAACATCTTATGTTAATTCTAGTGATAAGTTAGCCGACTTGTTAACTAAATCTTTGTGAGGCCCTAGAGTCGAGTATATATGTAGCAAGATAGGCACATATAATATATTTTCTTGAGATGGAGTGTTCAAATATTGTACAATAATATAAAGCGTCACATTACACATCAGTAGATTAGTACAAAACATGTTATTATCCATAAATATAGTGTACCTTATTATCTATTATGTAATAACCCTTGTGTATAGTATTATTGTGTATCCACCTATATATATGGAAGACCAGTATATTAAGATACTAAGTTATCTAATCAATCAGTGTATTAGTTTTAACAAAAATTATCCCATCTTTTATGCTAAACCTACAAGTAACAATCTAGCTATATAAACTCTTCATTCTCGCTATATACCACACAAAGTTAGTTACAACACATATAAAACATACAATGCATCATATTTTCATCACCAATTTTGATTAAAAAAATCACAAACTCTAACAACTAACACAAAAAACTTGTCGTTATAAAGGTTTCTAAAAATAAAAACACATGTATCAATCAATATAATCATTTCATTTTGATATGTAATTTAGTTACCAAAATCCAAACAATACAATTTTATTGTTTATCAATTCAATTATTTTGAATGCTCTCCAATGATGGGATTGATTTACAAATCTTTGATAAGTAGTTGGTAATACATATTACTTAAGTAAGAAAATAAGATTTCGGTTGTTTTGTTTTATTTTTTCAAATTTGGTGGGATTTCAGATTTCAAAGATGGTAAGATTGGAATAGAAAAAATCACGTGTAAAATTTGAAATTAGATGAATTTGTTACTTGATTTTCGATAATACATTAAGAAATAATTTCCTAAGAGGTCTTGAAGATACCTCCCTTGACACATGCACACCTCCCAAATCCCCTCTTCTTACTAAAGACCACAAATAAGATTTAACACTATAGGACAAAATCTCAATTACTTTTTTACCCATTTTTGTTTTTTTATCTTTCTATATATACTAATTTATCAGATTTTTTTAAAAATCCCTAATCATTCATCTCTTCTCTCTTTTTTCTCTCCCCATGACTGCAAAACCAAATTATCATGGCTGAGAAACCACCACCAGCATCCACCAAGAGATGGGAGAAAATCACCACCAAGTATCGTGAATCTTTTCCTTCTTCTGGCGTGAAATATCACCGGCGAGCTTCAAAGATTTTTCTAGGAAAACCACCCTGGAATGCTTCGAGTGAGCTCTGGTACGAGAAGACTACTTGAGCTCACAAACTGCTAATGAGATTCACGAACTGGCCAGGCAAGCTTCGATGACGAGAGTTGTTCAAGATCTTAAAACTCTAAGCTACACTTCAACATCAATGGCCAAAGAAGAAGACTGGTCGTGAGCAGAGAAGAAGACAAGTTCCAATGGCCATGAAATAGTTGGAGAGATCGCCGTTCGATGCTCAGAAAGCTTCGGTGATTCCAAGCCATGGAGATCTATCGGAGATCTATTTACTAGAGAGTCGTGCCTACTTTATATATCTCATCGGAGCTCTCCTGTACTCAGCTTCTCCAAGCCATGGCTGGTCTGAAGAGTTGCTCGCGAGGTATGTTCGAGTTACCGGAAGATCCTTCCATTATGTTCGAGCTACGTGAAGACACAAAAGACTACCGGAGAAGAGGAGAACTTCGGTCACAAAGCAGTGAAGAGACCTCCGGTCACAAAGCCGTGAAGAGACCTGGACGGAGAAAAAAGCTCAAAAATGGAGCTTCGAGCTCTGATCGAGAAAGCTTTACGCAGCAGTGAAGAGTTTTGAGCTAAAAAATGGATCTCTGATTGAAAAAGCTATACGTCGGTGCTCAGCTCTTTTGATGTGAGAAAGAAGCTATGCTCAGTTTCTTTCTTATAAGGGAGGATTTTTTCTTATAAGGGAGGAGAGAGAAAATTGTAATGGAGGAGAGAGAAAAATCTTGACCAAAAATATTTCAAAGGTTACTTTAGAGGAAAAAGAGATTTGATGTCATTTTTGTGGCACATAGCTGGTCTCCACGAACTATAGGTAATTCACCCTAACATTAATAAGTCAGATGAGGTCCGATTTATTTCTTATTATACGTGTTCTAAAGGGATGTAAGGTAATTTTGCTCTTCTTTTTGTCAGAAGGAAAATAGATTAATACCAAATAAAGCATCAGTTACAAACATGCGAGATTAACCTAATCACTATGTTTATAGAACTTTGAAAGGAAAACAAAACTACAGATTAAGGTTTTATCAACCCAAGAAAAAATGTTGATGTTATATCTAACACATTTAGTGCGGATACATGATATTCTAAATAAGGATCTATTGATGTGGAAAACTTTCCACAAAGGGGATTTTCCAAGCACCGTCTATTTTTTCGATCCTTCCATATTGTTAATATCTTGAATAATTTCAAAATTGTTTGAGTAAAAATAATTACGCTGGATGTTGGTGCTGGTGCTGACAGCTGATTTCATTGGAAAGAGCAAGGCATGTGCTTCGCTTTTAGCAGCGAAATCCGTGCCTCTTGATAAGTTTGTGTAAAACCTCCCCTTCGTGATTAACAATCAGAGATACAATACCAGTAACTTCCCACCTATTTATGAATATTGCGTCATTTAACCACATAATTTTTGCCTCGTCTCATGGGATACAAGTTTGTATGGATGAGTTCCTAATCTACTCATCATTCAACTGCAAATAATACCTCAATGTCCATAATTATGTTTTTGATGAGAAAAATTGTTTTTAATATTGATATCTTTTGGATTTCTTGATTTTCGTTTCGAAAATCACTTGAATCTTAATTTTCCATATATTTCAAGCTAATGCATAAGATGAAAGCCATAATTACTTTCTCGGTAAATTTGCTCAAAAAGAAACATAGAGAAGGTTCTCTTTTTAGGTTTAATAAGAGAGGTTATTAGGTCGATAGGTAAAATATTCCGACAAAGAAAAGGTTTGATAGCTAAAATATATATAAGATAAAAACTCTGACTCATTAACTTCCCGTACATATTCACGCCGCAGCTTATGTCGCATCCATAACAACAGCCATCACGCCGCCGAATGAAAATTGTTCTCCAAACAATACTTTACACCATCAACAAGAAATGATTCTTCACTAGCACAAAGGTTTTAAGGTAGAAAATCCTTTTCTTTTGCTATTTAAACCCTGAAAAATTACAAAAACAAAATAAAATTGATTTTGATATCGTAAAAATCGAAATTAAACCTGCAAACTACTTTATCCACTTAAGTATTTTTTTCTGAATTTTCCTACAATTTAATGTTTTTTCAGATTTTTTTTCTCGTTTGATTTGTGTGTATACACAAATTAAGAAGATTTTCCGTGTTTATTGAATGCAAAGAGAATAGCTTATCCCAATTGAGTTTTTCAGTAGATTTTAGGATGCCATAATTTGCAGGAATTTTAAATTTTGAATATTATGCAGTAAATTAGGATTTGCAGCAACTGTTGGAAATAGTCTCACAAAGATACAGCTGCACAGCTTCATAGAAATTTCTCAAAAATGAAGAAGAAGAAAACATCGAAGAGAAGGAAAAGTAGTTTAGCAGAAGATAAGAATAAGCTGACGAGTTTACCTGAAGATGTATTAGTAAAAATACTTGTCCCGTTGCCTGTGAAATCCTTGTTGCTTTTAAGGTGCGTTAATAAATCCTTAAAATGTTTACTCAGAAGACCTTACTTCATCGAGATGCATATGAAACATCAGAGAGAATGCATCATAATTAAGCAATTCAATATTTGTGTTAGACCATTCTTATCCTTTCATTCTTATGATACGCTTGATAAAATCTCACCCCATCTGGAGATACCTCACTTTAATGGCAAGAACTTTGTTGTTTCATGGCCTTGCAATGGATTATTGCTTTGTGCCTCAAATGATCCAAGTACCTTAGTATTATGTAATCCAACAACTAGGGAGTTTAAACTTCTTCCTCCGAGTCCTTGTGTACGTGGATGGAGTATTACAGTACGCTCAATTGGATTGTGTTTCGATTCGAACAAAAACAATTACAATGTTGTTTTGTTTGTTCAACACTCACGACGAACTAATATAGATACTCTTAAATGTAAGGATATGGCAGTAATCTACAGTTTGAGTAGTAACTCTTGGAGAGAAGTGAAGATTCTTGAGATGCCAGATATGAATGACGATGCTCCAGTTCAGGGAGTACCATTCAATGGAGCATTACATTGGAGTGCCCAAAGAAAAAAAACAAACATTGATTTTATCCTTTCTTTCAATGTGAGCAATGAGGTGTTTAAAGACATTGATCTTCCTGAAGATATTGCTCAAAGTCGTCAAATTGCCAAGACTCCCACAATCTTAAACGATTATCTTGCGTTGTTTGCATTCAATGATGAGTTTGTGGATATATGGATAATGAAGGATTATGGTGTGGTGGGTTCTTGGACCAAACAAGTAAGAATTGGTGGAGTTTACAACATGCGTACACCATTGTATCCTCGTATGGTGTGGAAAAATAAAGCTATATTTATAGAAAACTGTAAACACAATCTGAGATCATGTGCTCTTGACACTCATATAATGACCGATACAGGAATAATTAATTTTGGTATCCGAGGGGCAGTTGGAGCCATGGTTTATAAGGAAAGTTTAGTTTCTATAAAATGAGAGAGATGATGGTCACGGAAGCTGTTGTTATTTATTACATTTGTTGTCACAATATGTAATTTCAGTCTTTATTTTCGCCGCCGAATTGTTATTCCCTTTTATGTACCAAATTTACTTTGTCTGTTGTTATGTGGGTGTGATATTATTTCATGTGCTCTCCCTTTGAAACCTAGAGCTTTACAAATTCGAATGTTGCATTGTTTACTTTCAATATAAGAAAGACATATACTGTACTTGACTAATAATCTTATGAATTTGACGGGGACATTAAGTTATATCTGTCTATATAGTTTTGAATATCTTTATTTTCAAATTTTTATTAAGATTTTTGGTATGCCAAATTCTTTAATTATATACCATGTTATGCAGGCTGTGGGACAAACAATAGCTTGTAAGTCTGCTTAAACTATCTACATTTAAGCATCAATCTGATGTGAACAGCGAGTTTCTGATGGTGTGGTTAAATTATTTTACAGAATCTCCTAGGCTGAAAGCCTGAAACTATAAAGGACAGATTTTGCATCTGCTTATATTATCAAAGATTTGACATCTACTCTTGGTCTGTTTTAGTTCTCAAGTTCCATAACACATTTTGCGTTTGTTTTTCTACATAGAATCTACATCATTTGGTTGATTTATAATATAAAAGGGAAGTTGCAACAAGCACCAGAATTATTCTCATTTCTATCCTTCAAGTGAATCAATGTAAGGTGTATGCCTCTCTCCGATTCCCCTTGGAAAATAAGGAAATGGAAAAACTGTCCCTTATTTGTTGAAAAGCCTTCTAGAAGGAGTCTGGTGTTTAATTAAATCTGGAGTTATCAGATGTGTTTTATTCGAAATAAATTTATGAGTATTTTTTTCATTGGTCATTGCTAAGCTGAGATCCTTTTGTATCACCTACAGTTTGAAACTTCTAAGCCAGGAACTACTGGTGAAGTAAAAGCTGAATATCTTTCATGCTTAAAGCATCTTTGTGTTTTTTCATGTAATAAAGAAGATTCAAGCATACACCAGCCTACATAAACAGCTTTATGAGCGTTAAAAGTGAAATTAAAAACCAGGATTTTGAAATTGAGGAGGCCTACAGGTAAAATTTGGAAGTGTACTTATATTGATGAATTAGGTCGACCGAATAATCTGCCTATTTAAAGTACTCCAATTTACCCGTTGCCCATGAGATTAAATATCAAATTGGGTAGGGGTATTGGTTGACCCATCATAGATGCTCGATCCGACCAAACTCCTAACAATCTTTCACTCGAATATTATATGGTAAAGTCAATCTGATATTGCCCAAAATTCTTCTCTCAATACAAAATACACCTAACATACTTGTTAACTATCACTGCGACTTAACAAGCATACTAGTATCCTCGCTATAAACATGTTAAGGTAGATAGCTATTCCATCAAAAATTAATATCAATAATGTAGTAACTCAAATCTTTCAAATATAAGTTATCACTTTCATAGTGATAATATGAGTTTACTAACATAACCTCACGTGTCTCACAATCACGTTCTAATCCCAGTTGACTTACATGATTAGCGCACCTGTAAGAACATATCTTTGACATTCAATTTAGTCTTTATATCGTACTTGAATATATCCATAGTATTGCAATCACTATACTAGACATACCACATTAGGCCGAATCAACCATAACAATTGATAGTATGATAAAGTAGTAAACATTGATCAAAACATGAAGAGATAGTCAAAAGTACAAAAGGTACTGGTTCAAGGTCTCACATAGTGAAAAGTAAGGATCAATTTTTTATTGTATTTTGTCGCACCATATACACACAAGATATGGCTCATAAGCTATGGTATTTATTATGAGTATGTCAATTCACAAAAAAACACCGTAAACATGTATAATTAGACAATTTGCGTTGTCTTTATTAAATATTTCAATTGATCAACTCTTTCATAAATCATCAATCATAAATCAGTCAAGAACTTCACATCTGGTAAGATAGACTAGTAGATAGTGGAAATCTACCTCAATCACAAATAATACCAACATGTCACATATATGGTTGTGATATCATCGTAACACTTTGTTAAGAAAGTTTTCAAAACTCATGTTTACTTCGTAAAAAAAGTCTTCATGTAAATTAGCCAGTCTCATCTTTGCGCATCTCTCATGCCAAAAGTTGTTACCCGTGTGAGAGGGTGAATAGTGTCTATCAGTGATAAGCCAAAATATAAAGGTGATTTGGCCTATCTCGAAAAGGTCATGACAATCAAAGTTGAGGGTACAAAGGTGTAATATGAAAGTAGAGACCGATTGCCCGAGGAAGAAGAACGCCAATCTTCTCTCGAGGCAGGTATGTCGAGTACCTGAGGAAAGCTAATCATAACATATAAAGACCATTTCGACAGGGAGCAATTCCTTCCTAGCTTATCATACGCATCCATCTTCGAGTTATTCTATGCCAAATAACAACATATCACATATGCCCATTTTGTAAAACTATAAATACCCCTCTCCACATCGGAATTAACACTCTCGAAATATCCTTTAAATTTTCAGTTTTTATCTTTCTAAAATTGGATGTGGGTATTGTGCAGTCGCTTAAGTCTCCATATCTCCGTGGTTGAGTAATTTTCTGATAACAACAATGATAATGTTGATAGTCGGAGTGCCATCCTGAGCACACTTTCCTGTGGTCCTAACTAAGTGTCTGGTTTTAGGAAGTCTCAGAGAAGTAAACAATATCTTGGGTGATAATTCTCAAGCTATCTTACGGGATCCTCGAGTGAGTGAAGATAAAACTCCTCGATAGTGATCGATAGTGAGTTCCGCGGTTATTAACACTTCTTACCGTTCAATTTACCTACTCTGATCTCTCATATATTCATGTCTTTACATACATATGATGTCTCTTTTTATGTGATAGATTAATATAGTTATGATACATCTTTTTAGGGGTATTTAGGACTTAGTTGAGGGAACTTTCCCTATTAGTTGATGTTTTACACTGCCTTGTTTAGTTTCAGCGTTTATATTACTTGTAGAGATTTTTTGCGTAATTTTTGTGTTTTGTGTGTAAATATTAGGTAATTTGATGCTACAATACTCCGAGACGTGATAAAAAGATAATAAAATGAGATTATCCCAAAGTCATGGGGTTAGAGGACGATTCAACCACTTTTAGAAAACGAGAGAAGTTGTTGGCTATATTTGGAAAATGACTTGTTAGTCTTACCACGTGCAACTGTTGGAAATTCTGGAGGATCCCTTTGGTTTCTAAACAGTAATTGGAGTTAAGAGCGCGTTCGAACTAGTCCACTCATTCATTAAAACATTTTTGGTTAATTTGGGCTATCTAAAAGGGGTCCACAACATCCAAAAAGTGATGGATCCTTTTATATATATATATATATGTATATATTAGTTTTCATATAAGAAAAGGGTACCTCTTCATTATACAACGTTAAAAATCGTCTGGAGAGCTTCCGTGACAGTGGTGAGAGGCGCTAGTCCAGTTCGATGACAGTGGTGGGAGGCGCTGGTCCAATTCGGATCTAGAGGAGAGGAGGGGAAGCTCAGATCTGGGTGAAGAGGAAGGGGAACGGTGGCGCAGGTGGGAAGGTGGTGATGGTGCAGTTTCGCAGCAGAGAGGAGGTAGCGGCTGTTTTCTAGTTGGGTGGCCAGATCTGTGAAGAAGAACAGAAGGTGGCCCAGGTGGGAAGGCGATGGTGATGGCGCGACCACTAAGGAAAGGTGGGAAGGTGGTGGTAGTGGCGCGGACACTGTGGGAAGGTGGGAAGTTTATGGATATGTGTAAAGAGGAAGGGGAACGATGGTGCATCAGTGGGTTCGGTGGTGGTGAGTGGTGCCACAATGGTAAGGGGTGTGTTTGGTGGGGAGGGTCGTGGTGGTTTTGTGGGGGGGGGTATAGTGGCTATATCACAGAGGGAGAGAGAGAGAGAGAGAGAGAGAGAGAGAGAGAGAGAGAGAGAGAGAGAGAGAGAGAGAGAGAGAGAGAGAGAGAGAGAGAGCAGCATGACTTGTTTCATTAATAGGTTTGGGGGGTGGGATTTTTGTGTTTCAGTGTAAGGAAGGGTTTAGGGGTATTTTGGTACAATTCACCATCTAGTTAGACTAGTTAGGAGCTGGTTGGGTTGGGAACTTAAATAGGAAATAGGATAGGGGTTGGGCTTTATAAACTAAATGCCCCTTATTAGGCAGATTATTCGGTCGACCTAATTCACCAATGTGAGTACACTTCCAAAATTAACATGTACGCTTCCTCAATTTCAAAGTCTCAGGTTTTAACATAATTAATTTCATTTTTAACTCTCATAAAATTGTTTATCTAGGTTGGTGTATGCTTGAATTTGCATTATTACTTAACAAAACATAAAGATGCTTTAAGCATGAAAGATATTCAGCTTTTGCTTCATGAGAAGTTTATGTCTTAACCGTTTCAAACTGTAGCTGATACAAAAGTATCTCAAGTTAGAAATGAACAACAAAAAAAGTACTCATAAATTTATTTTGAACAAAACGCATCTGACAAATTTCATATTTAGTTAAATGCCATTCCTAAAAGGTTTTCAACAAATGAGGGAAATTTTTTCCATTTCCTTATTTTTCTAGGGAATGGGAGGCATACACCTACATTGATTCACTTGAAGGATATAAAAGAGCATAATTTCGGTGCTTGTTGCAACTTCCCTTTTATTTTATAAATCGACCAATCACTACAAAAAATAGAATTTTTAGCGGCAAAAAATTTAACACTAAAAATCTTAATTTTGCCGCTAATAGTTTGTTGTTTGTCGTCTCTATAAGTCTCTCGCTAAAAATACCTTTAGTAGCAAATTATTTGTTTTTGCCTCTATTAACTTTATCTTTAGCGGCAAATATTGCCGCTAAAAATATAATTAGAGGTTATTTTGGTTTTTAAAAATATCATTAGAGGCCATTTTAGTTGTTGCCGTAATAGCTTCTCTGCTAATGCTACTATTTCTTGTAGTGAATTTGCGTAGATTCTATGTAGAAAAACAAACACAAAATGTTTTAGTGCACTTGAGAACTAAAATGTATCAATAGTAAATGTCAAACCTTTGATAATTCAAAAAAATGCAAAATATTTCTTTGTATAATTTCAACCTAAGAGATTCTGTAAAATAATTAACCACACCATCAGAATCACGCTATACACATTTGATTGATGCTTAAATGTAGACAGATTTAGCAGACTCACAAGCTATTGTCCGTCAGTCAGCACAACGTGGTATATAATTTAAGAATTTGGCATACCAAAAATCTTAATAAAAAGTAGGAAATAAAGATAGGGTAAAAACCCTTCCGTGGCTCCCGATCTTGTGAGTGAAAAATTCACCGTTAGAAACGAAAAAGAAAGAAAGACAATTCAAAACAAAAAGTGTAAAATCAATTAATGGTAAACTAACTATTACACGAATTGAGATTACAAACAAAAATCAAACTTACACGGAATGAAAAGCGAAAACAACAATACACGGAAATAATCCTAGCGTTAAAAAGATATTCCGGCGTACCGGTATCTCCAAACGGAAAGACTACTAGTTCTTATCTCGGAGAAGAGGAGTAGAGAGAGTGTTTTGCTTTGTTGTGATTTTTGCAGTATTTTCTGGTGGAGAATGAGCTCGTATATATAGGGGTGAGGAGGGTTTGAAACCTTTGTCAATTGTAACTGATCAATCAAGTCCATGATTCCCTCCATTGATTAATTGACGGTTTTCTGATTGATCCTTTTAATCACATGTTTTAGACGTTTTGGAAGCTTGTGTAACCGCTGATTGACTTGGCCATCTGATGGAATAATCTTTAACGGACGCGTGATTGGTGGAGTCTTGTTTTACGTTTTATCTTCTGATTGATTGCCAGGGACCCTATAATAGCTGATAGTAAAACTTGTTTCATTTTTCATTTTTTGACTCCCCAAACTCTCCCACGAACTCACGAACCACGAACCACGAACCACGACCCCGCCCTCGCCTTCGCCGCCGCCGTCGCCGGTGCCAGGCCGGGCGGGTGGGTGGTGGTGGTGGTGGTGGTGCGCGCGTGTGGGCTTATCCAATACCTTTTCATGTGCATTGGGTTGTGATCTTTGGAAGCTAATGCCATCACAATGGCTAAAAGGAGCTTACTCTCCTTTCTACCCACCGATGTGGGAAAATGGAAAAACCATCTTTCCACTTTAAATGTTCCAACAATCCCCCACACATTTGAAGTGTCAACAAAGGTTTGGAGAGAAAGTGATCATGTTTCCATGACTTTCAGCGTTTGGGTGAATTGTACTTAAGTGCCAATATCTTTCGATTTGAATAGTCACGTAGTGAAGTGAGGCAACCACCGAATTCCGTTTAAGTGAAAATACTCTTGAACTTTAACGGTTTTCGATCGAGGCCCTCACAAACCATAC
Organism: Nemophila menziesii; assembly: GCA_029959085.1. Lineage (NCBI taxonomy): Eukaryota > Viridiplantae > Streptophyta > Magnoliopsida > Boraginales > Hydrophyllaceae > Nemophila > Nemophila menziesii. The sequence goes on along the minus strand of JARWIR010000007.1, from coordinate 30,582,276 downwards.
TCTACCCTGCTGAAAGTTATGGTTTCCTCGAACCTCACATTTCAGTTGAGTTCATCAAGTCCTTCTCTAAGAACCACCCTTGCGGGCTATGAACTTTGTGGATACCTTTATTTGCATTTTGTTCAAGAACGTCTCCTTAACATTCTGTTTATAAAGGTTTGGGTTTTGCTACTACCCTTGAATTCATCAAGTCCTTCTCGAAAGGACCACCATAGAGGCTATGAATTCTGATTCATCAAGTCCTTCTCAAAAGGACCACCACAAGTGGCTATGAATCCATATTACTTTAGTTTTATGCCATAGGGATGGATGGAGATCACCTTAACTCACGAGTCACATGTTCCCCATTGATGGGTCTCAACCCCATCCCCCTCAACGTTTCCAGGACTACTCTCCTGGGTAGGCCTTTGGTAAATGGATCAGCGAGATTTTTCTCTGATCGTACATACTCTAAGGCTATCACACCATTCTTCAGTAACTGTTTTACTGAGCCATGTCTGATGCGTATATGTCTCTTCTTTCCATTGTAGGAACTTTGATGAGCGACTGCAATGGCTGCTTATGAATCACAATAGATGCACACAGGTGTGTCCTTACCTTCCCAAAGGGGCACATCTGATAAGAGACTTCTCAACCACTCAGCTTCTTGTCCAGCCATTTCTAGTGCTATAAACTCAGACTCCATGGTGGAGCGTGCTATACAAGTCTGTTTAGAGGACTTCCACGATATAGCACCTCTTCCTAAGGAGAAAACATAACCACTGGTGGAGTTAACTTCGTCATTATCAGAGATCCAGTTTGCATCACAGAATCCCTCAAGAACTGCAGGAAATGAGCTGTAATGCAGGCCTAGATCCATAGTACCTCGCAGGTACTTTAGAAGACGACGAAGTGCAATCCAGTGGTCATTACTCGGGTTATGAGTATAGCGACTAAGTCTACTAACGGCGTAGGCAATATCGGGTCGAGTGTAGTTCATTAAGAACATCACACTGCCTATGATTTTTTCATATTCATTTTGGGATACACCATCCCCAGAATTTTTAGACAAATGAATACTAGAATCATAAGGAGTATTTACAGGTGTCACCTCAAAGGAGTCGAATTTCTTCAACATCCTTTCTACGTAATGAGACTGATTCAGGGAAATACCATTACTGCTCCTAATGATTTTTACCCCAAGAATTACATCTGCTTCTCCCATGTCTTTCATGTCAAACTTAGAAGACAAGAAGCGTTTGGTCTCATTTATGGTATGAAGGGAAGTGCCGAAGATGAGCATGTCATCTACATATAGTCAGATGATGGTACACTCTGATCCCGTTACTTTGGAGTAAACACACGAGTCAGAAGTGTTGACCACAAACCCATTTGAAATTAGGGTACTATCGAGTTTTGTATACTATTTTTTGGGTGCCTGTTTTAAGCCATACAAAGACTTTTTCAGCTTGCATACTTTATCCCATTGACCAGGAACCACACACCCTTCAGGCTGGGCCATATAGATCTCTTCATCTAGGTCCCCATTCAGAAATGCAGTCTTGACATCCATCTGATGTATGACAAGTTTGTGAATGACCGCAAGAGCGATGAGGGTCCTAATGGTGGCGATTTTGGTCACATGGGAATAAGTGTCGAAGTAATCAAGGCCTTTCTTTTGGGTGAAACCCTTAATAACAAGCCTAGCTTTGAATTTTTCTATTGAGCCATCTGGTCTCAACTTTTTCTTAAAAATCCATTTAATGTTGATGGGTTTGCTGCCTTTAGGTAAGTCAGTCATTTCCCACATATGATTACTTCTAATAGACTCAAGTTCGCTATTAATAGCTTCTTTCCAAAAACTAGCATCTACCGATCTCAAAGCATCGACATAAGTTTTTGGGTCTTCCTCCATGAGGAGACAGGTGACAACCTGTTCACTTATCACGTCAATGTGAAGACCTTCGGTTAAGAAGGCTGTGATAAAGTCAGGTCTGAAGCTGGACTCGGTCCTACGCCTCTTACTCCTCCTAAGTTCTTCCTCAGGAATACTACTAGGTACATAGGAGGTAGAGGGGCCTGGGCAGTATCACACAAAGGTACATTAACATTATCAGATAAGTTACTAGAAGACAAAGAAGCATCAACAGTATTAACAGTTTTCAAAGGAAAAATGTTTTCAAAGAATTCAGCATCTTTAGATTCAAAAACGGAGTTATCATCTAATGATAGGAATCTATAGGCTGCACTATTCTGAGCATACCCTATGAATACATAGTCTATTGTTTTGGGTCCAACAGTGACTATTTTAAAATCGGGTAGTTTGACTTTGGTCAGACACCCCCACACTTTTAAAAATTTCAGGTTAGGTGGAAAGCCTTTCCACATCTCATAGGGGGTCTTATCTATGAATTTATGGGGTACCTTACTAAGGAAACATGCTGTCAGAATAGCTTCCCCCCACATGTTCGTTGGTAAACCTGAACTTATTAGCATATCATTCATAGTCTCTTTAAGGGATCTATTTTTTCTCTCGGCTATGCCATTTTGTTGGGGTGTATAGGGAGCACTAAGTTCTTGGATTATCCCATTTGTTTCACAAAACCCTTTAAGTGAATTAGAACTATATTCGCCTCCTCTATCTGACCTAAACCTTTTGATTTTACAGTCTAGTTGATTTTCTACTTCAGCTTTGTATTTTAAAAGCGCGTTTTCCGCCTCGTCTTTAGTTTTAAGGAGATACACTTTAGTGAACCTAGAGTAGTCATCTACAAAGGTTATATAGTAAAGTTTTCCTCCTATACTAGCGGAATTTTTAAAATCAGCTAATCAGAATGCACTAATTCTAGTAGTTTAGTCTTTCTCGAGGTCACAGGCTTAAAGGGTTTCTTCGCAAGTTTGGACTCTTCACATATTTGACATTTGGAAAAGTCATCTATTTTATTGAGGGGTATTAGTCCAAGTTCTTTAAGCCTTATAATAGAGGAGATATTAAGGTGACCTAGTCTACCATGCCAAGTGTCAAGAGATTCAACGACATAAGCAAAATTAGAGGCATTCTCATTCATTGGTACAGTATTTAAAACAAACAAACCACCATTCATGTACCCTTTCCCCACAAACTCATAATTTTTGGTAATAACCATTTCCCCCCCCTTCAAATACAAGTTTAAGGCCAACTTTATTAAGAAGAGCTCCGAAAACTAGGTTCCTACGGAGACAGGGGACGAAGAGAACATCATCCAACTCTAAGATTTTACCAGAAGTGAGTTTTAGAGAAACCTGTCCTTTACCGAAGACCATGGCGGTTGAGGAGTCACCCATGTAGACAAATTCACCATTTTTTGCTTCTTCGAATTTATTGAACATGGATCTCGTTGAGCAGAAATGACAAGAAGCTCCAGTGTCAAGAATCCCCTCGGTTTTGTTCTCAATTAAGTTTACCTCAACCATCACTGCAGCAATAACCTCTGCGGTCTCGACCAGATTCGCGGCAGGTTTGGGACCTTGATCAGCTCTAAGGTTGCACTCGAAAGCCCTATGTCCTTCCTTCCCACAACAGTAACAAGCTCCTTTGGGTTTCTGAATCTTACCAGAGGTTTTGAACCCACCACCTTTGGAGTTGCCGCGATTCTTGTTTCCCCCAGATTTGGATTTGTTCTGGACTTGTTGCTTTCCCTTCCCTTTGAACCTGTCTTTGTTACCTTGACCAAAAGTTTCGACAAGATTAGCTTTGGATGATTGAGGAGGGAAAGAGAAAGACCTGTCTTTGAGTCGATTTGCCTCCTCGACTTGCATATGACTAATCAACTCTTGTAGTGTCATTTCCTTCTTCTTGTGCTTCAGGTGATTGCGGTATTTGCTCCAGGAAGGTGGGAACTTTTCTAACAAGACATTGGCTTGGAGCACTTCACACATTTTCATACCTTCAGCAATCACGTCCGCGCAAAGGTTCTCATAGACATGGAGTTGTTCGGTCATGGGTTTCTGATCGGTGAGACGAAAGTTGTACCAAACCCCAGTGACATATTTCTTCTTACCCGAATCCTCAACCCCATATTTTTTCTCAAGTGTCTCCCATATGATCTTTGGCAAGAAGATCAAAGATGAGGTTCGAGACATTGTTTAACATCCAACTCCGAGCCATAGTGTTGGCCCATTTGAATTTGGCATCAGGAGCACGATACCTAGCATGTTCTTCTTCAGTGGGAACTCCCCGTCCACTAAAAGTGGAGGATGTTCGTATAAAGCGAAGTCCATTTCGTACTGTTCAAGACAGATTAGGATCTTTTGTGCCCAACGCTTGTAGTTGGAACCATTAAGGGGCTCCAACTTGTTAACATCGGGGAAGGCCTTTGCGTTCAATTGTCAAGCAACTGCCGAGTTTTGAAAAGCCATTTCTGAAAAAGAGAACGGTGATAAAAACAGAAATATCTTTTTACATTGTGAGGGAAAAATTCACCGTTTGAAACGAAAAAGAAAGAAAGGCAATTCAAAACAAAAAGTGTAAAATCCATTTAATGGTAAACTAACTATTACATGAATTGAGATTACAAACGAAAATCAAACTTACACGGAATGAAAAGAGAAAACAACAATACACGGAAATAATCCTAGCGTTAAAAAGATATTCCGGCGTACCGGTAGGTCCAAACGGAAAGACTACTAGTTCTTATCTCGGAGAAGAGGAGTAGAGAAAATGTTTTGCTTTGTTGTGATTTTTGTAGTATTTTTTGGTGGAGAATGAGCTCGTATATATAGGGGTGAGGAGGGTTTGAAACCTTTGTCAATTGTAACCGATCAATCACGTCCATGATTCCCTCCATTGATTGATTGACGGTTTTCTGATTGATCCTTTTAATCACACGTTTTAGTTGACTTCTTATTCCACACGTTTTGGAAGCTTGTGTAACTGCTGGTTGACTTGGCCATCTGATGGAATAATCTGTAACGGACGCGTGATTGGTGGAGTCTTGTTTTACGTTTTATCTTCTGATTGATTGCCAGCGACCCTATAATAGCTGATAGTAAAACTTGTTTCATTTTTCATTTTTTGACTCCCCAAACTCCCCCACGAACCCACGCACCACGAACCACGACCACGCCCTCGCCTTCGCCGCCGCCGGTGCCGGGCCGGGCCGGGCGTGTGGTGGTGGTAGTGTTGGTGCGCGCGTGTGGGATTTTTCAATACCTTTTCATGTGCATGGGGTTGTGATATTTGGAAGCTAATGCCATCAAAATGGCTAAAAGGAGCTTACTCTCCTTTCTACCCACCGATGTGGGAAAATGGAAAAACCATCTTTCCACTTTAAATGTTCCAACAGATCTTTCACGTTATTTTCTTAGTATCAAAGTGGTACAGTCAGATAAATAAGTGTTGATATCACAATGAAAGTATGCCTTGGATACATTAGATGGGTTTGGGATGCTGGTTGCACGAACATGTGACTTTCTAGTGGATCCAAATATGAAATTAATGTGCAATGAGGGGGAGTCATTTACTGCTACAGAAGATTAGTTGGGAAGCTTAATTATCTTGTCATCCTCGGCAATATATCTCATTTGTTGCCAGTGTTGTTAGTTATTTTATGGATTCACCATGTGAGAGTCGTTGGAAGGCAGTTGTATGTATTCTTAGGTATATTTAAGGGGTTCTACTAAAATGGATATTGTATAGTGATTGAGGATATACAAAAGTTGCTGGTTATTTTGATGCCGATTGAGCAGGATGTCCAGATGATCGACGCTCCACCACTGGCTATCGTGCCTTCATGGGTGGAAATCCAGTTTCATGGAAAAGAAAGAAACAAGGAGTGTTATCAAGAAAGTGTTGAATATGGATATCCTGCTATATGTTTGACCATTTGTGAGTTGATATTAGTTAGAAATTTACTTGCGAAAATCAAAATCTAGCTAATCCAATGAAACTTATTTGTGAAAATCAAGCTGCTAGCTTACCATACACAACTTCAAATATGATATTTCATGAGCGTACCAATCACATTGAGGTGAATTGTTATTTCACTGGATACAAGGTTTTGCCAAAAGAAAGTGAAACATCTTATGTTAATTATAGTGATGAGTTAGTTTACTTGTTTACTGAATCTTTGATAGGCTGTAGAGTTGAGTATATACATAGCAAGTTAGGCACATATAATATGTATGGTGAATTACGTATAGGGTATTGGAGACCATCTATGTTGCCCAAAAGAAATATTTTCTTCTCCTTCCACTAAAGAAGCATTTGAAACTTTGTGGGTCAAGAATACCCTTAAGGTATACATAAGACAAAAATATATTTTTCTCTTTCCCCTGTTACCATTTTTCTATCTCCTCTGTTATCATCTTCCTCTCTCTTCCATTACCATTTTTCGCTCTCCTCTTTCATTAAGCATCAATACTTTTCTGCTCCGACCATAACCACCGACCACTGCCAATCATCGCAGACCATTTCTAGTGCAGTCGAATTTTTTTTGAGTACTCGGAGAATATACTAAGTACTTGGAAAAGTTATCGAGACCTCGGAAAAACTTCTGAGTCGTCGAAAAAAGTACCAAGTACTTCGTTGGCAAAATTACTGAGTACTCGGAAAAGTTACTGAGTCGCTAGAAAAAGCTACTGAGTATTGAGAAAAGTTATTGAGTCGCTAGAAAAAGTTACTGAGTATTGAGAAAAGTTAGTGAATATCTGGTAAAAATACTAGTATTGCGATAAATTGTTGAGTATCGGGACACGAGTGCGACTTTTTACTTAGTATAAGGGAGATTCACAGAGTATAATCAGTAAAAACCATGAATAATTAATATTCACAAAAACATGATTATATTCACCCATCATAAGTGTAATGAAAAAATTGAAATACATTAAGAAGATATACTATAAAAGAAAAAGGAAAAGAAGTACATTATTACATTTGAATATGCTGCAAAATAAAAAAAATAAAAAAAGATACAAGCTGGTGAAAGAAAAAGTAAAAGCTGGCGTTGGCGAAAGAAAAAGGTTGAATTTATCCACTGTAACTCTGGTGAGATGTATACTCCATGGCCAGTAAGCTTCGACAGAGAAATGCGAACCAGCAGCTTCGGACGGAAGTGACTTTATCCGTCCTTTTTTCTCCAGCGGCGGTCATCTCCAGTGATTCTCAATATCCAACATCTACGAACCAAAAAACCAGAAAAAAAAAAGAACCAAAAAAACCAAAAGATAAAAAACCAAATGGTCCGGGTTTCAATTTTTCAAAATCTAAATTTTTTTGGTTCGGTTTGATCTATTACGCAAACACTGAACTAAAAAATCCAACAAAAAAACTGAACCAACGAAGAAAAATAATAGAAAACGTGAAAAAACAAATTATAAGAATTATGTGGGAGAAACTTTTAGTAATACTTTATCATGTACATGAAATTTTTGTTTTACTATTCTGTGATATTATTAGTTAGAATTTTTCTGTATTACTTAAGAATATATTAGTATGTATTCACTCAATTCATTTTTATTAATCATGATTGTATGAATTCGGAAGTAACAGTTTTAATTTATAAATTTATTTAGTATTAAAATATTTTTTGTTAGAATAGTAACATAGTTGTATTAGAATATTAATCAATATTGGAATTTGTACTTTAAGAAAAGGTATGACAAAAATTATTGGTCAATCATCCAAATTCGTAGCAACCAAAAACCGAACCGAAACGAACCAAGCTGGAACCAAAAACCAAATATGAAACAAAATGCGAACCACCCAATTTGGTTTTTAAATCATAAAAAAACAAAATATTTGGTTCGGTTCCGATTTTGACGAAAAGCTAAAACGAACGGAACCATACTCACCCTATTCACGATCGGTGTTCAAACTCGCCGCCTGCATTTGGTCTTTGTTGAGCATCTCGAACAGATCTCGAGCTTTGCTCTAAAAGTTGCTGAGCATCACAAATAAAATTGTTGGCTCTCATAACCATGGCAACACCTCCCCCGGCGCTCACAATAGATCATTTTCAGTCGCACCATCATCTTCTTCACTACTCCAACTCCCGACGTTTGCGTGAGAAACTGAAGAAGAGGCAACCATGGATGGACCAAGCTCTTCTTTCTGGATTTTCGACAGCTCAACCTCATCGGACCATGCTGGACGGAGCTCGAACTGGGGACGAAGATCTTTGGACGTAGGTCTTCTGCTGTCGGCGAGGTCATCAGAGCCGGTTTTGGGGGTACGCCAAGGAGGCCATGGCCTTGGGCCCCCCAATAAATGAAAATTTTAGGGCCCCCAAATTTATTTTATGTATAAAATATTATAGGTAAAAAAATTAAAAAGGCCCAACTTAATATACCAGCCCAATTCAAAAGAAACAAAAAATTAAAATAAAAAAATTAAAATAACTTGTTGACCAAGTCAAAAATTGTATATATATCAGTACTTAATAATGCTTTGTTCATTCGTTCGATAAAAGAAAAAAAATCTTATATTCAATACTAATCACTATACTATAATTAATAAAAAGTTGAAGACTAATACACAATAGTCAACGGCGGCTGGCCTGATTGGAACAAAAAAAAAAGAATAGCGTGTGTGTCTCCTTTAATAATCAAAGGTATGTATTATTTTGTTAATTCATTATAATATTATTTTATTATTTTATAACTTTTATATATACTATTTTTTATTAGAATATATATTATCTAAATTATATTTATTTAATTATTTTATCTTTTCAAAATAATTAGGTTTATGATTAAACAATTATTAAATGAATAGTTATAAATTTTATAGTTTATAATTTATTTTATTTATATCTAATTAATTAGAAAAGTAAATTATAATTAGATTGTTAATTCATAAATAATTTTTCTGAATTTTGCATATAAGTGATATTAAATTATTTTTAGACTAAAAAATATTAGTGAATTTGCATCAAAAACTGTAAGGAGATGAGTGTTCAAGTGATAAATTTGTTTGTGTTTTTCTTAAACTTATTTAGTCGTTTTATTATATTTTGCTTTTATTTATTTTATTTATGTAAGATATAATTTTTTTAAGGACCCCTTTTCTAAAGTTCGCCTTAGGCCCCCAAAAGGTCAAGACCGGCCCTGGAGGTCATGTACGGAAGTCTTCTCCATGGAGTGAGCTTTGTTTATTTTATTCATGGAGTGAGTTTACATGCGTGAGGAAGAAAGAGAGAGGAAGAAAGATAATTTTTTTTAGGTTTTAAAAAACTTCTGATAAAAGTTAGTATATATAAGAAATAAAAAAAAAAAGGTAGTGAACTTTTGACCTATATTGTTAAAATATGTTTTGTGATTCTTAGGAAAAAAAGTGGATTAAGAACTATAAGAAGGTGTGCACGTGTTAAGAGCCGGGGTACTCAAGATATTTTGGATAAAAATCTCTACTCCTTCTGTCCATTTTTATTTGTCCCATTTTCTAAAAAAGGGTGTCCAACATTGTTTGTCCATTTATCATTACCAAGACACTTTTTCCCTACTCTTTCCAATATTATCCCTAATTAAATAGTAAAAAAGGTAGTGCAATAAATGATCTCATGTATATTAATTAAGGACATTTGTGTAAAAAGAGAAGGTATTAAATGCTCTTTTTAATCTTTGTGCAATAGAAAAGTAGACAAACAAAAATGGACGGAGGAAGTAATATATATGCTTGAGGGGAAGTGTCAATGTATTATTACAATAATACAAAGCCTCATATAACCGATCAATAGATCAGTATACAACATGTTATTATCCATTAAGCAGTATACCTTATTATTTATTGTGTAATAACCTTTGTGTAGCAGGAATACTAGTGTATTCCACTAAGTCATTTTATCTATCAAGGTATTAGTTTTTACAAAATTTTCCCATATCTTATGTTAAACATACAAGTAACATAATCTAACTATAAAAACTCGTCACCCACGCTATATACCACACAAAGTTAGCTACAACACATATAAAACGTACAATGCATCATATATTCATCACCAATTTTGATTAAAAAAACTGCAAACTCTAATAACTAGCACAAAAAACTTGTTGGTATACAGTTTTATCAAAATAAACAATCACGTATCGATTAATAGAACCATATAATTTCTATATGTGACCTAGCTACCAAACACTAAGCAATACAGCTTTGTTTGCAAATCTATTCAAATATTTTGAATGCTTTCCAATGATGGGATTGATTTACAAATCTTTGATCAAAAATTGATAATACATACTTTGTAAGTAAGAATATAAAATTTCTGTTATTTTGTTTTAATATTTGCAAATTTGGTAGGATTTCAGATTTCAAAAATGGTAAGATTGGAATAGTAAAAATCATGTGTAAAGTTTGAAATTAGATGAATTTGTTATTTGATTTTCGACAATAACATTAATGGGTCATTGAGATTCTGTTATTATCTTATTATATGTATCCAGAATGCAAGGTAATTTTGCTCTTTTCTTTTTTTTGTCTGAAGGAGAATAGATTAAAACCAAATACAAAATTAGTTCAAATTGCGAGATTATCCTATACCGCTACGTTTATACAACTTTGAAAGAAAAACAAAACTACCGAGCAAGGTTTTATCAACCCAAGAAGAAAGGTTGATGCTATATCGAACTCATTTAGCAAGGATAACTACCATGGCCACATTCCTCTCTCTTAGAACACATACACCCGAGCCTTAATGGGGTTAATTACAGTTCGTTCTTCTTCCCTCTCATATGTATGTTCTTCTCCTCTCTAATTGCAGCCACACAGTACCCTAATTTCATAAATAATGATTTATGTCTAAAATTGTTGAGCCATTTCACAAATTAAGATGTAATAGTAGTTATATGCGATTTCCGTGCCCATCATTGATAGGTCCAACTACTATGCAGAAAATGGCTCACCCTGCAGGTAATTTATCAAATAGTGTTAATTGCCCAAATGGTCCATGTTTTTCTTGCAAGCAGAAACTCTTCACATAGGTTTTTTCAGATTATTACCATCCAACGTGCTATAAGAGACCTGAATGAATTAAGGTGGAAGTCCCTGAAGCTAGGACTCGAGATGGGAAAGTAGGTCAATCATGGACGGTCATATGGATTGCCCTTATCTAATCCGTTGAGCGTTCACTCCAAAAATAATCAGGAGAAAACGACGATCTATTGATACTGTAATGCTAACCAAAAATAAATACAACATCTTGGAGAATGGAAATTAGTTGTTGATTAGCCATTTTATTTGTTGTTTCATCATTTAGACTTCAAAACAATGTTTTTTTTTTTTTAACTTTATGGTACCATTTTGTGTTATAAGTTCAAGATTTAGTTTATTGGCCATATAACTTTTCAAGTTTTATTGTAATTGAAAAAAATTTGTAAATTCTAATAAACACATTCATATAGATTCTATGTTTAATGTTTACACTGCAGGTCTAGGTACACACTCCACTCCTACGACCAATCAGAAAATACACCCTATCTCACTTCAAATACTCTTGTTGAATAAAATATCCTCGAAGTTTATCATGAAATGGATGATCTTATCGATCCACGACCCAGCTCTCAGATTCTCGGTCAAGTTCTTGTTTTAATGGTTTGAGTGATTTTGATATGTTCCATGATGCAGACATGTTTGTTAATGAAGGTGAGCAGAATGAAATATCTCAGACATATTTAAACAGCTTTGACTTAGTAATTGGTGAATCAAGGGAGAAATGTTATCATGTGTTCAATCTTGAAAACGAGACAATGTATACCATGTACTCAACAACTCCCTTGAATCAATGACAAAACTCATAGCACCTTCCTTAAGGTAATCACGAAATTCATATATGACTCTTTTTAATGTTCCTTGAATTATTTGTGTGTGTTGTCTTTGTGTTAGAGTTAATATGGAATACAAGGAAAAAGCAGGTGTAAGTACCAATATAATTCTCATCAGCAGCTGTACCAAAGCACTTGAAGACTTTACATTAGAGGAAATTGCATCATAGGCCCCTTTGGTTATGGTTCTGAAAACAGCAGCACTAGAATGACTGCGGAAGAAGTATACGTATAAAAAAGGAGCAGCCCCTGAATTTATAAATAAGGACTGTATATTGTTCATGATCCATTTGAGCTTCTTTCTTTTTATGTCTGAAAATTAATTGAAAATTGGATACAAAGGAAAATAATTGCAGAACTAAAAAACAAGAATGCAACAGCCAAGCCTCTACAAGGTAATACAAAGCACAATTAAATCAAGAATTTTGAGGAAACTCATCTTTCTTTTTTACAATTGTAAGTCTATATGACTCAAAGCAATGCAATGCAATGCAATTGATTTTTAATGAAACATCTACATCTATATTGTCATGAACAAAATTAAGAAAATAACAATCTAATTGGTTTTGATATATTAGTTCTGCAACTTATTTTGATGTATATACAACTAATATTCTTTTTATGGATCTCGTAGCTCAAAATCCTTATCTACACAAGCTATAACACTATATTACTTAAAGGTCTTAAGAAACACCATAATTGCACTTTACTGCTTCCCCTTTTGTTAATCTCTCAACTGCATTAAATAGAAGGCCAATCATTATTAGTGTCTTTTCCCAAACTCTATGCAATGTTTTGAGAGATGCAAGCACATAATGGCCACTCATCTTCTTTTAAGGTTTCGCAATATTCTGGAACTTGAGAATTTGTTGCTGATAATAAAGTTCTTTTTGAACCTGCCATTGCATTACCATTTAGAACTCTCTCGAACTCTTTAAGTTTCCAGCTTGGACTCTTTCAGTCACATTATAATTTATGGGTAATTGAACCAGTTTCTAAGATGCTATTAAATGATCTATTGATGTGGGAAACCTTCAACAAATGGAATTTTCACAACCACAATCTGATTTTATGTTAGTCCATGTCATATTGTTAATACCTTGAATAACTTCAAAATTATTTGAGTAAAAATAATTACTCTGAATGTTTCAGCAGCTTAATTGATTTTGCACCTTTTGGTAACTTTGCAAAAACCGCCTTTTTGTAATTAACAACCAGAGACGCAATATTAGCGACTTTTGACCTATTTGTGAATGATGCGTCAATTTAACCACACAATTTTTGCCTCATATTGCAATATATAATATAAGGGATGAGTAGATAATCAACTCATCATTGGCACTTATAATACACTTTTTCAGATCAATGTTCCTAATATAAGTTTTTGATGAGCTAATTTTCTTTTTAATATTCATCTTTTTTAACTTCCATGATTTTGTTTTGAAAATCTCTTAAAATTTTAGTTTTCCATATATTCCAAGATAATGCATAAGATGAAAGAGGTAGAAACTTTATTGGTAATTTTGCTAAAAAAGAAACAGAGAGGATACTCTATTTATGAATCAGATAGGTAAAATGTCCTGACAAAGACAAGGTTTGATAGCTAAAAAATAAATAAGAGAAAAACTTTAACTCATCATCTTCACACACATACCCAAGCCGCCGCGGCTTATGTCGCATCCATAACAATCTCCATCACGCCGCCGTGTGGAAATTGCTCTCCCAACACTACTAGATCTACACCATCAACAAGAGAAAGATTCTTCAAAAGCACAAAGGTTTTAAGGTAGATTTTGTTTTGCAATTTAACCCTGAAAATTAGACAAAATAATCATAATTTGATCTTGATAATTGTAAAAATCGGCATATAACCTGCAAACTATTTTATCCACTTTCGTATTTTTTTCAGAATATTCCTACTGTTTCATGTTTTTTCAGATTTTTTTCTTGTGTCATTTGTGTGTATACACAAATTGAGAAGGTTTTCCGTGTCAATAGAATGCAATGAGAATAGGTTTGGATGCCGTGAAATTTGTAGGAATGTCAGGAGTGAGCAGTTGGTCTTAACTCTTACATGTTAATTTTTGAATTTTATGCAGTAACTGTTGAAGATTTGTCACAAATATATAGCTGCACAGCTTCATAGAAACATCTCAAAAAATGGAAACATCGAAGAGTAATAAGAATGAGATGATGAATTTGGCTGAAGATAAGAATAAGCTGATTAGTTCACCTGAAGATAATAATAAGCTGATTAGTTTAGCTGAAGATAAGATTAAGCTGATGAGTTTAGCTGAAGATGTATTAGTCAAAATACTTTTCCCTTTGCCCGTGAAATCGTTGTTGCGTTTAAGGTGTGTTTACAAATACTTTAACTGTTTACTCAAAAGACCTTACTTCATCAAGATGCATATGAAACATCAGCGAGAATGCATCATAATTAAGCAATCTGGAATGTATGGTACACCATTCTTATCCTTTCATTCTTATGAATCGCTCGATGAAATCTCACCTACTCATCTGGAGATACCTCACTTCGAGGACTTTGCTGACCAGAACTTTGTTGTTTCATGGCCTTGCAATGGATTACTGGTATGTGCCTCAAATGAAAATAATCCAAGTAACTTAGTCTTGTGTAATCCAACAACTAGGGAGTTTAAACTTCTTCCTCCAAGTCCTTGTGTAAGTGGATGGAGTATTAGAGTACGCTCAGTTGGATTGTGTTTCGATTCAAGCAAAAACAATTACAATGTTGTTTTGTTTGCTCAACACTCACAAAGAACTAATATAAATACTCTTAAATATAAGGATATGGCAGTAATCTACAGTTTGAGTAGTAACTCTTGGAGAGAAATGAAGCTTCTTGAGATGCCAGATATGAATGACGATGCTCCAGTTCAGGGAGTACCACTCAATGGAGCATTGCATTGGTCTGCCCAAAGAAAAAAAACAAAGATTGATTTTATCCTTTCCTTCAATGTGAGCAATGAGATGTTTCAAGACATTGATCTTCCTGAAGATATTGCTCAAAGTCGTCAAATTGCCAAGACTCCCACAATCTTAAACGATTATCTTGCGTTGTTTGCATTCAAAGATGGGAATAGTCTTGAATTAAAGTTTGTGGATATATGGATAATGAAGGATTATGGTGTGGTGGGATCTTGGACCAAACAAGTAAGAATTGGTGGAATTTATAACTCGGGTATAAAATTATATCCTCGTATGGTGTGGAAAAATGAATCTATACTTATCGAAAATTATCAACGCAAACTGATGTTGTGTGCTATCGACACTCATATAATGACCAATTCAGGAATAATTAACTTTGGTATCCGCGGGTCAATTGGAGCTATGGTTTATAAGGAGAGCTTAATTTCTTTAAAATGAGAGAGATGATGGTCATGGAGCAATGAAGCAAGTCGAAGAGTTTAAGGAAGCTATTGTTATTTATTACCTTTGTTGTCACAATTTGTAATTTCAGTTTATATTTTTGCCACCAAATTGTTATTCCCTTTTATGTACCGAATTTACTTTGTCTGTTGTTATGTGGGTGTGATATTATTTCATGTGCTCTCCCTTTGAAACCTAGAACTTTACAAATTCAAATGTTGCATTGTTTACTTTCAATATAAGAAAGGGATATACTGTACTTGACTAATAATCTTATGAATTTGACGAGGACATTAAGTTATGTCTGTCTATATAATTTTGAATATCTTTATTTTCTACTTTTTATTAAGATTTTTGGTATGACAAATTCTTTAATTATATACCATGTTATGCAGGCTGTGGGACAAACAATAGCTTGCAAGTCTGCTAAAACTATCTACATTTAAGCATCAATCAAATGTGAATAGCGTGTTTCTGATGGTGTGGTTAAATTATTTTACAGAATCTCCTAGGCTGAAACTATAAAAGGACAGATTTTGCATCTGCTTATATTATCAAGGATTTGACATCTACTTTTGGTCTGTTTTAGTTCTCAATTTCCATAACACATTTTGCGTTTGTTTTTCTACATAGAATCTACATCACTTGGTTGATTTATAATATAAAAGGGAAGTTGCAACAAGCACCAGAATTATTCTCATTTCTATCCTTCAAGTGAATCAATGTAGGTGTATGCCTCCCTCCCATTCCCCTTGGAAAATAAAGAAATGGAAAAACTGTCCCTTATTTGTTGAAAAGCCTTCTAGAAGGAGTCTGGTATTTAATTAAATCTGGAGTTATCAGATGTATTTTATTCGAAATAAATTTATGAGTATTTTTTTCATTGGTCATTGCTAAGCTGAGATCCTTTTGTATCACCTACAGTTTGAAACTTCTAAGCTAGGAACTTCTGGTGAAGTAAAAGCTGAATATCTTTCATGCTTAAAGCATCTTTGTGTTTTTTATGTAATAATGCAGATTCAAGCATACACCAACCTAGATAAACAGATTTATGAGACTTAAAAGTGAAATTAAAAACCAGGATTTTGAAATTGAGGAGGCCTACAGGTAAAATTTGGAACCAAATAATCTGCCTATTAAAAGTACTCCAATTTACCTGTTGCCCATGAATTTAAATATCAAATTGGGTATGGGTATTGGTTTACCATCATGGATTGCTCGATCCGACCAAACTCCTAACAATCTTTCACTCGAATATTATATGGTAAAACTCAATCTGATATTGCCCAAAAATCTTCTCTCAATACAAAAGACACCCAACATACTTGTTAATTATCCCTGCGACTTAATAAGCATACTAGTATCATCGCTATAAATATATTAGGATAGATAGCTACTCCATCAAAAATTAATATCAATAATGTAGTAACTCAAATTTCTCAAATATAAGTTATTACTTTCATAGTGATAATATGAGTTTACTAACATAACCTCACGTGTCTCACAATCATGTTCTAATCCTAGTTGACTTACATGATTAGCGCACATGTAAGAACATATCTTTGACATTCAATTTAGTCTTCATATCGTACTTAAATATATCCATAGTAATGCATCTTAGACATACTCATTAGGCCGAATCAATCATAACAATTGATAGTATGATAAAGTAGTAGACATTGAATCAAAACATGAAGATATAGTCAAGAGTACAAAAGGTACTGGATAAAGGTACTTGTTCAAGGTTTCACATAGTGAAAAGCAAGGATCAAGTTTTTATTTTCTTTTGTTGCTACATATACACACAAGGTATGGCTCATGTGCTATGGTATTTATTATGAGTATGTCAGTTCACCAAAAAAATACTGTAAACGTGTCTAATTAGACGATTTGCGTTGTCTTTATTAAATATTTCAATTGACCAACTCTTTCATAAATCAGTCAAGAACTTCACATCCGGTAAGATAGACTAGTAGATAGTGGGAATCTACCTCAATCACAAATAATACCAACATGTCACATATATGGTTGTGATATCATCTTAACACTTTGTTAAGGCGGTTTTCGAAACTCATGTTTACTTCGTACAAAAATATTTCATGAAAATTAGTCAGTCTCATCTTTGCGTATCTCTCATGCCAAAAGTTGTTTCCCGTTTGAGAGGGTAAACAATGTCTATCAGTGATAAGCCAAAATATAAAGTTGATTTGGTCTATCTTGAAGAGGTCATAACAATCAAAGTTGAGGGTACAACGGTGTAATATGAAAGTAGAGACCGATTGCCCGAGGAAGAAGCACGCCAATCTTCTCTCAAAGCAGGTATGTCGAGTACCTGAGGAAAGCTCATCCTAACATATAAAGACCATTTTGACAGGGCGCAATTCCTTTCTAGCTTATCATACCCCTCCATCTTCGAGTTATTCTATGCCAAATAACAACATATCACATATGCCCATTTTGTAAAACAATAAATACCCCTCTCCATAACGAAATTAAACCTATCGAAATATCCCTTAAACTTTCTATTTTTATCTTTCTAAAATTGATGTGGGTATTATGCAGTCGCTTAAGTCTCCATATCTCTGTGGGTTAAGTAATCCCTTATAGCAACAATGATAATGTTGAGAGTCAGAGTGCCATCGTGAGCACACTTTCATGTGGTCCTAACTAAGTGTCTGGTTTTAGGAAGGCTCAGAGAAGTAAACAATATCTTGGGTGAGAATTCTCAAGCTATATTACAGTATCCTCGAGTGAGTGAAGATAAAACTCCTCGATAGTGATCGAGAGTGAGTTACGCGGTTATTAACACTTCTTACCGTTCAATTTACCTACTCTGATCTCTCATATATTCTTGTCTATACATACATATGATGTCTCCTTTTATGTGATAGATTAATATAGTTATGATACATCTTTTTAGGGGTATTTAGGACTTAGTTGAGGGAACTTTTTCTATTTGTTGATGTTTTACATTGCCTTGTCTAGTTTCAGCTTTTATGTTACTTGTAGAGATTTTGTGCATATTTTTTGTGTTTTGTGTGTAAATATTAGGTAATTTGATGCTACAATACTCTGAGACATGATAAAAAGTTAATAGAATGATATTATCCCAAAGTCATGGGGTTAGAGGACGATTCAACCACTTTTAGAAAACGAGAGAAGTTGTGGGCTATATTTGGAAAATGACTTGTTAGTGTTACCACGTGCAATTGATGAAAATTCGGGAGGATCCCTTTGGTTTCTAAATAGTAATTGGAGTCAGGAGCGCGTTTGAACTTGTCCACTCATTCATTAAAACCTTCTTGGTGGACTTGCGCTATCTAAAAGGGGTCCACAACATCCAAAAAGTGATGGATTATATATATATATATATATATATATATATATATATATATATATATATATATATATATATATATATATATATATATATGTATATATATTAGTTTTCACATATGAAAAGGGTACCCCTTCATTATACAACATTAGAAATCGTCTGGAGAAGAGTATATTAGAGGAGAAGAAGATTGGAAGCAGTCTATGACATTCCACTTTATCCTTCATAAATCTTCTTCAATCTTCAAATATTAGTGTAATATTAATTTGTTTAATCTTCTGATCATGAACATTATTAGTTGTTATGTTTTATTATTTCATTATGCACTACTTAATTCATAGCTTTAGAACAATAATAATGTATAAACACTAGACTTATTTTTGTGCTCTTACTGAATTTCGGAGATTACATCTTTAATTTAATTGTTATGTTAATATTTATTTGCTTATGTATTTTTTCATATAGTCAGTTAATCTGGCACAGTATAGGTCTGCCCTTAGTAATTAGGACTGTCACCCAGACAGGGGGTTTAGTTACTGAAAACAATACATAATCGTTTGTTGTGCGTTAGTGATCCTGACAGACTTGAGTAGCTGGATAGTTAATAGGGTCAGATACTTTTAGCACCAATCATTGCGTAGGGTCACCTCGCTCGCGTCCTCTAGTAATATTGAAGTAGCTTTCTAAGATACCATGACGGGAGTTAGGAAGAAGTAGAACCCCTACTATTGCATAACTCCCAATATGTCCTTCATCTATAAAACATAAAATCGATACTAATAGGGCTTACTTGCGAGTTCTCGAGCTATATTCTCATCACATCTCTTTAGTTATTTATATTCAAGTATTTATTTAATTAGTAATCTTAGTTATTTTATATTTATTGCATATTTAGTCCTTAAACAAAAATAAAATAAATATTTATCTTTTCTTTTTAGTTGAGCAATCTCTTATTGTACACTTTACGAGAACACATCATAAAAATTAACTTCCGTAGTCATAGTGGAGACGATACTCTTTACATACTTACTTTTATTACTTGTCAACGATCCATACACTTGCGTTTAGTTAGCTCTCTCGAGGTGTGAATTAGTTAGTTTGTTTTATCACACATTGGGAGACGAAATATGGGCAATGGAGGAAGGAATATGGAGTGGTGGGATCTTGGACGAAACAAGTTAGTATTCCTGGAATTTCTAACACTTTTAGTTGGTGGTATCCTCTTTTGTTGTGGAATGGAAATTGTTATTGTGTTCCTCCGACACTCATAAAATGACTGATACATGAATAAATACCAATGATTATGGGTACCACAGAGTTATGGTTTACAAAAAAAGTTTATATTTATAAAGTGAGAGATGGCGAGGAAATAATAAAACAAGTCAAGAGTGTTTACTTAGGCTCTTAATTAACAAAATAAGGCGAGGAAGTTGTCATGATCACTTGAAGTCCTCCGTGTTACTGATTCAGTTGCTCCTCTAGAACATAATGTATCTTGAGCTTCCAAAGGCTATAGTTCTCACCATTCATTTTGTCTCGTTTGTTGAGATAAGCAATGATGATTCTTTATGTTATTTTATAATAAAGGAAGAGATTCCATTAGTAACATACATTTATTTAACAATCCTATGCTATCAATGCAAATGGAACAAATAAGAAAGATAACAAAACAAGTGATAAAGAAGATTCACTATGTTTCTAATCATGAACCACCATATTTTATTCGTCTTAATCATTTATTCAATTTCATTACTTGCAAAGTTAATTCTACTAGAACTTCCACTTACTTTAACATAAATAGAGATATATTGTATGAAAAACAACTAAAAAAAAATTTAATCAAAGAAAAAATTTGAATTCATATATAATGCTAAAAAATAGTTTGATAAGAAATTATCTGAATTAAAAAAAATGACTAATGCGATACCTAACGATCAAGGATTAAAAACATCGGAAACAAATTACTAAGTAAACTACCTATTAAAAGTTTTAACTAACATATGACATTCACTCCTAAAACTTTAACTTAAGAATTGACTCCTTAAAGTTCAGTTCCTCTGAGAGATAAATTGGATCATATTTATTCACACCAGTAGTTGGGGAATGCATCCCCATAGTTGCACTGGTCTGACCTAGTGAAACTATTATAATGCCTCCACAAGTGAGATTCAGTCAAATCATAAACTAGCCACTTATATGTAGCTTGTCTCCCATGAACATAGTTCTCTAAAAACTCACCCCTCCATAAGATTTCAAGACCCCTCGCATCTATCTTGGGAACGTATAGTAAATAACATAAACCTTGTGTCTTTCACATATGAGATCACCCCAATTAATGGAATCTTGTATAATCTTATTCACACTACTGAATGTTGTATTAAACTGTGACTAAGTCTCATCTTATAGCGGAGTGCATCGAGGTTGTCCTTCAAAACTTGTTTTTATCTTAGTGTTCTTACAATTTTTGTTCTATGAACCCCAATTGGTTCATTACGATTTATTTTGTTCCTGTGGCGCCTTTTGTACTCTACCAATAAGTTGAGCCTTGATACTTGTGATCCCTGGATCGTGTCCACACCGTTTTTCTGTATGTTGAAAAAATAAGAACAGTAAAAAATAATCAAAATTTGAACAAAAAAAATTATTTCGTAACTAATATATATTTTCTAACACTCTTATGACCAACAACAAGTTTAGACAGCACATTTAGTTAGATTACTTGTCAGTTGAATAGAACCAAACAAAAATAATAAATCCAAAAAAAATATTAATTCGAGGCTCACAAATAATTTATTAGGTTCAAGGCAAAAAATAAATACATTATGTATTAGGCCCATCCTATATAATATGTGGCCTGACTAGCTTATACTATAACGCATAACACGCCAAAAGAAAAAAAATAAAGGCCCATGCTTATAAAGTATTAGGTCCATATATATAACAGTCTATATATGAATAGATCAAAAATTATTTAACCTAATATATTAACAAAAATTCGTCTTTTCAACAACAAATAGAAATCTTCTCTTTTCTTCTTAATCTTATCGACTTAAAAAAATTATATGTATGTGTATGTGTATGTGTATGTGTATGTGTACGTATATGTATACGTATGTATACGTATGTATACATATATACATACATATATTTGTATATGTGTATATATATATATATATATATATATATATATATATATATATATATATATATATATATATATATATATATATATATATATTTTAAGCATGAATCAAATGAACACGTAAGCAAAATTATAATTCAAGTAACATGTTATGATACTAACTGTTACATGAATCAAATAGTATATTTTTTAGACAAACCTCTTACGCAGTGGATTGACGATTTCTGCTTTCTGATCGTGAACTTAATTACAAAAATTAATCCCTTTGTTTTCACCACTTAAGTGCCTTATGAGTTTTGTTTGAGTGTGTGAGGAGAGAAGAGAATTAATTTTGCTTGAGGAATTTTTCAGTGTGTTTGAAAGTAAATAGGACTTTTATTTATAAAGTACAAGAAGTGTAGGTTTATTAACTAATAATAAACTACCTTTTGCATTATCTCCACTTCACCATTATCTTAGTATGTAAATTATTCTTGTAAGTCCCAAATAACCTTTTGTGCATGTTTCATGTCATCCCATCATAGGTGACATGGAAATTAACTAATTTTTTTTCTTTCAACTACTGACTTAATATTACAAACAAATTGGTTAAATGATCTACATATTAGGGAAGTTCACATACAATTTAACAAAAAGAGATCGAAACGATGATATCACATAAATAGAAGGATTAAAATTGTAAAAACTTATATAGTTTAATTTTTTTAGTAAAGCTCTTGTATCGAAAATGTTGAATCAAGTTTTTTAGTCTGTATTTATAATGGTAAGCAGAAATAAGAATCCAACTTGTTCATCTTTTATCACAAAATATATGCTCTCACTTGCATACATATATGGAAGATATTAATAAGAATTGTTCGGGGCGAATTTACCTTTTCCCCCACATTGCACACTTATTATTTTTGAAAGAGATAATTTTATTTTATTTATTTTTAGAAAAGAAATTAATGTTTAAACCTAAAAATAAATTTTTTGATCTATTCATATATAGACCGTTATATATATGGTCATTCTAGCGAGTTATTTTAAAAAAAAGTAAAAAAAAATCTGGGCAGACACTAGTCAACTCCGACGATGACTAGCAATTTTTTTCGGATAAAAATATATCACTGTGATTGTTTTTGATTTTTTTTGTTTTTATAATTTATTTTAATTTTTCCAGTCCCGACGAATAGCTATATCGGGATTGCAACTACAATATTGTAGTTGCAGGCGCAAGTTCAATATTGTAGTTGCACAAGTACAATATTGTACTTGCAACATGACTAAGGTACTATTACATTCCGATAATAGTTATGACCGATTACCTGGATAACTCAACAATTAAAATAAGAGTAGTTATATATACCACCCGATTACCACTCATGACGTGACGTGCATTGGTTGACAATAAATCGTTAATCATATCAAGAAAATAAATAGATTAACGATTTATTACCAACCAATCAACGCTACGTAATCGGTGGTATATATCATTACTCTTAAAATAAACATTAGCAAAACCTCATATTTTTCCCAATCATACAAAATGTTGATAATCGATTCGATTGGAATTCCTTTTCAAGAAATTTTGATACTTTTAGCTGTTAAACCTCCAATCGAACCATCACAAAACCTGAAAATAAGAGAGAGCCACAGCCATTGGGAGTAACAAGACAATCGTCGGTGACTTTAAGGCCCTGTTTGCTTTGTGAAAATATTTTCTATTTTCGTTTTAAGAGTATGTTTTCAAAAAATGATTTTTGTTTTTTCTTTTCTATGTTTTCAAAAAATATAAAAAACGTCGATTTCACGTTCTCAAATATAACAATGTTTTCATTTAACTTTTCTTAAATATTGTTTTCGTTTTCTCTAGCCAAACACGTTTTCATTAGTAATTTGAAAAATATAAAAAAATAAAATAGAAAATATCTATTATTTTCACAAACTAAATGGGGCCTAAACATTAAATATACAGATGTAACCGGTCCAGGTCTAAAATACATAAATTCAGCCACATGATCAGGGACCTATAGTTCATTTCTTTCATAATATAGGGAATTATAGTGTAATAGAGTAATAAGCAATCAGAAATGAACTATAAAAGAAATAGACAATTAATAAGAGAATCTCTAAACTGGCTTTACTTGCTTTCCAATAAAAATATTCATTTTTATGATTGCTTTTAAATTTTTCATATTCATTGGTGTTTTCTTTTGCCATTTGATGTACAAGTCAATCCTCCTTATTTAAAAGGTCAATGAAACTTATTACTAAAGCATATTCCACTAAAATTGTTGCAAGAGTAGGACTATATATTCGAGTGTGATGCTTGCCCATGAGTTTCACATATGCAGCGAAAAATAGATATAAAATGACTAATAGGCAACCAATTCTCATAGTGTTAGAAATTGTCAACAAGCCAATATATTTTTGTGTATAAGAAAAAGGCCCGCCATAATTAGAAAAAGAAAAAGCAGAGTTTTTAACTATAGTGTCAACACCAGAATTTTACAAGTAAACCATCTATATTGAAATGCAACAAATTCTGAAAGTCAGGCCCTTGTTCTTGCACATCAGATGCAGCCTCAATCAAATGCCATATAATGGCTCTCCGTAAGATAAGATCTGTGAATATCTAAATCGACTGCTATAGGACTAAGCTCCAATTCTGCGATGTTTGAGTAATAGCCAATATATTGGACCAAAGATTGTCAAAGGAAGATTGGCTTTATAATCCACCTATAATAGCGTGAGATGTGACAAAAAATTCTTACATTTGACTATCGAGCTCTATTCTTCTATTTATTGCATTTAATTGAAAACTTAGTTGATCAGTTCCATATTTATCCCCTACTAAGGCTTCAATTTTAGTTTCATGGCAGATTACTGAACATTTTTAACCTACAGTGAAGAGAGAATGAATTAATTAAGATGTAAAAATCCAATAAAATTTATAAAGACTTGAGTCTTGTGAATAATAATTCATACCATGAAAGGTACTGAGCATATACAGAGGTCCCAAAACTTAAGATTTCTAATAACAAGATACTACCTACTACCTACTGTTAAACAACTTTTGTATCTAGATCATTAATTAATTCAACCGTAATTACTTTAACACACAATAATAGAAGATACTAACCTTGATCCATTGATGATAACTATTAGTTTAAATTAATTGTACAATTAATTTTCTCTTCCCTTTAACCTCTTTATTGAATAACCCTTTTGATGGATAAAAAATTAAAATCTCCTTCGGTGATTAAATGATTTTTGTATTCAATCACTATAACCGTCGCTTTTTTATTTTGTTTTTATAAAGAGTAAAAATGTGTTATCTCATGTAATGATAATGCTGATGATTTTATAGCCAAAATATGACAGTTACTCAATCTAATATACTTTAATAACGATTATAGAAGGAATGTCATTATTTTAATGAGGTAAGGAAAGAGGGTTATTAATACACCCAAATTATAATGCTTTAATTGAAACCCGTCCATCATGGTATCATCTTTTATATTATAATCTTCAACATATAATATAAACTTAAAATTTAATATTAAATCGTTAGACACATATGTCACCTAAGAATATAAATATTCTTACATTCTCCCACTTGACTATGTGTCGACTTAATGATTTAATTATCTATAATGTGCACTCATACATCAAGTTCATAAACAAAAACATAATAAAACTGAAACTAATCGAATCGTGGTGGTTAAACACCATTTAATCGATGTGGTGTTATACTTGAACCATAAATGTATACAAATACTCTAATAACAACATATTTGATAAATATAGCAGAAACATAACTATAATTGAATTCACAATGCCAGCCGTAATGAGCATAACTAAATCAAAATAGTAAAGACTTATCGATAACACCCATACGTTCCACATGGCCAATGAACGCCTTAGGTGGTAATCCTTTAGTTAACGGATCTGCAACCATCATGTCCGTTCTTATGTGCTTAAAAAACACTCTACGTTTCTGCACTTCTTCTTTGATAGATAGATACTTTAACTCCATGTGTTTAGCTCCTTTAGAGTACTTGTCATTCTTTAAAAGGAAGACAGCTACGGAATTATCACAATAAATTCTCAGCCGCTTTTCTATATAATCGACAATCCCAAACCCTGAGATGAAGTTTCGCAGCCACAATCCATGAACAATGGCTTCAGAGCATGCCAAAAATTCGGCCTCCATAGTGGAAGTAGCAATAACAGACTGCTTTCCACCATGATACTGCTACCATTGTTAAAAGGAACACATAGCTAAACGTTGATTTTCTAGTATCAATGCATCCAGCATAGTCTGAATCTGAATATCCAATGACCTCGAGGTGATCAGATCTCTTTATGTAAGCATGTGGTCTTTGGTGCCTTGCAGGTACCTGAGAACCTTCTTTGCATCTTTCTAGTGTTCCATTCCAGGATCACTTTGATATCGACCCAACATACCAACATCAAAGGTGATATTTGGTCGAGTACATGTGTGAACATAGTTCAAACTCCCAACCACTGATGCATATGGAATTCGTTCCATTTATTTACGCTCCAATTCATTTTTAGGACTTTGCAATTTATTGAACTTGTCCCCCTTCTGAATTGGAGTTATCACTGCTAGGGGTGAGCATGGTTCGGTTCGACTCGGTTTTTTGCCATAATCGAAAACAAAACCGAATGATTCGGGTTCCAAAGGTGCCGATACCGAACCAAACGGGTTTTATCGGTTTTCGGTTCGCTATATGTTCAGTTCGGTTTTTTTCCAGTGTTGGCATATGTTTATTTCGATAGTTGGATATATTTCAAGGGAGTTTACATGAGACATTTTATTTTCTAACATATCCATGTATGAAGTGTTTGCTATTCATGTTATTGACCCATGTAGGAAATTGCAATTTTAGAACTCAAATATTATATATTAGTCGTAAACAAACAATTTCAAAGGAATAATCATAAAATTAAATGTGTATGCTTTTCCTTAAATAAATATTAATAAACAAATGGTTTTTTTAAAATATATCGACTAATGACTTACGTAAAAATATGTTGCACATTATGACATTTTTATGGGCGGTCAATGTCATATATGGACATTTTTGTTTCAAAAAATTACTCCATTTTCTATTCGATTCTCCTAATCTTTTCAAGAATATAAATTATATTCAAGAATATCTTAACTTTTTTATTTTTTCGGTTCGGTAATCGGTTCCGTTTAGCATAGAAAAACCGTACCGAACCGAAGTTTTCGGTTTTTTAAATAATTTGTACCGAACCGAACGGTTTTGTCGGTTTTCGGTTTTTCCGGCTTGGTTTTTTCCAGTTTTTGGATCGGTTCGGTTTTTCGGTTTCGTTTTGCTCACCCCTAATCACTGCAGAGCATTGTTCCATTTGACATCTCTTTAATATCTTATTGATATAGCCCTTCTAAGACAAACTTAACAATACTTGTGATCTATCACGAAATATTTCTATTCCAATCACATATGATATCTCACCCATCTCTTTCATTTCAAAGCTATTAGAGAGATATTTCCTTACATTATGTAACATACCCATGTCATTTGTATCAAGCAATATATCATCAACATATAGGACTAAAATTACAAACTTGCTCCCACTGACCTTAATGTAGATACATCGATCAACAACGATCTATTCGAAACCATATAATGTGATAACTTTATTAAACTTAAAATACCACTGTCTGGATGCTTGTTTTAGCCCATGCATATATTTATTTTTCTCAGCTTACACACCAAGTGTTCTTTTCCTACGGCCATGAAACCTTAAGGTTGGTCCATATATATTTCTTCATTGAGCTCTCCATCAATAAAGATATTTTTTACATCCATTTGGTGAAGCTCGAGATCATAATGAGCTACCAAAGCCAAAACAATTCTAAGAGAGTCTTTCTTTGAAACTGGAGAGAAAGTCTATTTATAGTCAATTCCATCATTTTGGGTGAATCCTTTAGCAACAAGGAGAGCCTTGTACCTTTCAATATTACCTTTTGAGTCGCGTTTGGTCTTAAAGACCCATTTTGATCCAACAGTTTTGAAACCGTTAGGCACCTCTACTAAGTCCCAAACTCTATTGTCACCTATGGATTTTATTTCTTCTTTTACAGCAATCAACCACTTATCTGAATTGTTACTTTCCATGGCTTTTTGGAAAGTGTTTGAGTCTTCATCACAACTTAAGTCACATTCATTTTCAATAGCATATTCTGTATAATCATTTGAAATGACAGATCTTCTTTCTCTTACAAATCTCCTTAATATTTCTTGTGGTGCACTATTCTCTTCTTGATTTGTGACAGGTTCATCAACTTTAATTTCTGCAAGTGGTGATTGCACAACATCATGTTGTTCTATTGTATCATTTGAATGTGATACAACGACCGAAACAACAACCTTAGGTACAACAATAGGTGAATCAACCTTATCTTGGACTTCTGTAAAGTCCACATTTTGTAGTTCACCAGTTTCATCATTCTCAATAAATCTAGCATTACCCATTCAACTATTCTCGTACTGTGTTTAGGACAATAAAATACATACCCCTTTGATTTTTCAGGATAGCCAATAAAAACACCACTGACGGTCCTAGAATCAAGTTTCTTTTCATGTGGGTTATATAGCCTTGCCTCTACTGGACAATCCCAGACACGTAGATGCCTCAAACTAGGTTTCCTTCCCACCCACAATTCAAAAGGGGTCTTAGGAATTGTTTTACTAGGAACCCTGTTAAGTAGATACATTGCAGTCTTTAATGCATATGTCCAAAAGTAAATGGGTAAAGAACTTTTACTTAACATGCTCTTAACTATTTCCATTAGAGTACAATTTCGCCTTTCAGCTACACCATTCTGCTGAGGAGTTCCAGGCATTGTGTATTGTGCACAAATATCTTTACTTTGAAGTAACTTTGCAAATGGACCTAGACATTGTCCACTTTCATTGAACTTTCCATAAAATTCACTCCCTCTATCAGATCTCACCACTTTTACTTTTCTATCTAATTGCCTTTCCACTTCATAATGAAAACCTGAAGGACAATCACTGACTCAGTCTTTTCATGAAAAAGATATGTGTAACCATAATGTGAATAATCATCAATAAAGGTGATAAAATATCTCTCCCCATTCCATGGAGGAGCATCAAAAGGGCCACACATATCAGTGTGAATTAAATCAAGGAGATGAGTGCTTCTTGTGGTTGGTTTCTTTGTACTATGTTTAGTCTACTTTCCTTTAATGCAGTCTATACACATATCTAGATCACTAAAATCCAATTGAGGTAGAATTTCATTCTTTACCACCTCATAATTCTTCCCTTAGAAATGTGACCTAGTCTTTGATGCCACAAGAAGGCAAAATTTTCATTAGATGCACTACGTTTAGTGCCTCGAATTTCAATATTAAATAAGAATTCAGAAGACTTTGCATCAAGATTGAACCTGTAAAGTGAATCAAACAAAGTACCACTACCATAAAATTTATTATTTAGGTACAATGAAAATACACCACGTCCAATCATAATATTAAAACCTAAATTATCTAATTTAGTAACAGAAACAAGATTTCTAGCAAATTCAGGTACATAAAGACACCCATCAAGATCTATGTGACAACCGGTCTGCAAGATCAATCTATAAGTCCCAATGTCTTCAATTCGTGCCTTCATGATGTTTCCCATGAACAAGTACTTTTCAGCTCCTCTTATGGGCTGGATCAAACTGAATCCCTGTTTAATATGAGTCACATGAGTAGTAGCACCAAAATCTAACCACCAAGTATTATTAGGCACTTCTATAAGATTCAATTCAGAGCAAATGAAACTGTAATGTTTACCTTTCTTATCGAACCATGCCTTCCTTTTCAAACAGTCTTTCTTTAAGTGTCCAATTTTCTTGCAAAAGAAACATTTAATTTATTTATTGATTTGACTTTCAGGCCTTTTCAGAAACGTCTTATCCTTCATTTTGTCATTTTTACTTGGTGTTGCTATACCGCTGCTGGCTCTTTCAAGACCTACGAGATTAAAAACTTGGTCACTGGACTTCTTTAATATCCCCTCTTCTTGAATCAGCATAGCCTTCAATTCTGTAAAGTTCCATTTATCTTTAATGGTGTTCTAGTTCACCTGGAACTGGCTAAACTGGTGAGGTAAAGAGTTCATAATGAATTGGACCAAGAATTGGTAGTGAACTTCAATTCCCAAGGTCGTTAAATTTGATGCAAAGTTTGACATGTATGTCACATGATCATGGATTGATTGAGACCACTCATATTTTTTTGTAGTAAGCTCACTCATAAGGCTTCCTACAATAGACTTATCAGCCAAATCCAATTGTGAACACTCTTTAGTTGATTTAATGAACTCCCTTGCATTTTATGTCTTGGGCATTGATGGTTTAATACTTTCGGCCATCGACATCCTCATGAGATTCAAGCTCAGCCTGTTTGATCGCTTCCAAATTTCACGGCGAGATTTGTCAGTATCAGAACTATCATTTGTAATGGCTGGTGGTTCTTCATCAGAGAGGATTGCAAAGTCCAATGACATTACACCAAGAGTAAACTTGATTTGATCAGACCATTCATCATAATTTAGCCAATTGAATTTCATGACAGAGTTAGCAGATGTAAAAATATTTGACAACGCTGCAACATTTATACATGCTTATCTATTAGTGCTAAAACAAAATTAATACAGATTC
Source organism: Nemophila menziesii (assembly GCA_029959085.1). NCBI lineage: Eukaryota > Viridiplantae > Streptophyta > Magnoliopsida > Boraginales > Hydrophyllaceae > Nemophila > Nemophila menziesii. The sequence goes on along the minus strand of JARWIR010000007.1, from coordinate 30,551,917 downwards.
TTAATATATATTTTCTATTGGAACTTTATAGCATATATTTAAGAAACTTTTGAGTAATACTTAAACATATACACTTTCAGTGACACGAAAATAATACTTTAACGATTAATCAAATCAACTATAAATCAAATAATCATGCAACCTTTGGGCAATACAAGTCATTGACTAGTAAGAAAAGATTAATACTATTCATGTTACTAATTATATTCAATGATCCACCTTTGGGTGATCTCTTAGAATATAATTAATAAAACAATTGATCAATAAAACAAATTATGTCATTTATGCATCATTTAATCATAATCAATCATATAACAAGGCCACTTTAGTGACTAACATGTTAATTTACAAAAAAATATTAAATCTTTCATGGGTAAAATAATTTTATATTGTGTTAGTATTACATAAACACAATTACCCAAAATATAATAACAACTAAATCTTTAAGGTAACCACTACAAGAAAGGTTATCTTTAGCGGTAAAAAGATTTACCACTTAAAGTCTCGATTTTGCCGCTAATGTCTTTATTTGTTCGCCGCAATAAGTTCGTCTCTAAAGACATCTTTTGTAGCAATTTATTTATTTTTTTCTCTATTGATTTTATCATTAGCGGCAAATATTGCCGCTATATATATAATTAGAGGCTATTTTGGTGTTGCCGCATTAAAGGTTGCCGTTAAAAATATCATTAGGGACCATTTTAAGCGTCGCCGCAATATATATCGTCTCTAATGTTACTATTTCTTGTAGTGAACTATAGACATATTTCATAATATTTAAATAAATATTACACAATTCTATCTCACATACATAAAGTTCATCACAAATTAAATAAACTTCATAATGTGCAAAAGCATTGATATAATCGGTAAATTAAATAGATCTAGATTGACTCTGATACCAATTGTTAAGCAACTTTTGTATCTAGATCATTGATTAATTCAATTGTAACTACTTTAAAAAAAATATAAGAAGATACTAACCTTGATCCATTAATGATGACTAAAAGTTTTCAATTAATTTTCGCTTCTCTTTAACCTCTTTATTTGAATAGCCCTTTTGATGGATAAAGGATTAAAATCTGAGATTATTACCCAAGAGGTCTTGAAGACATTTCCTCGGGACCTAACAAGGCCAGCTCTATAGCCTCTTCTTACTAAAGGTCACAAACTAAACACTATAAGCCAAAAAACCAATTATCTTCTTACCCCTTTTTGTATTTTATTTTCCTTTATATACAAATATTTATCTAGATAAAATTAAAATCATAAACACACACTCTCTCTCCTTTTTCCTCTCTCTCCTATCTTTCTCTCTTTTTTTCTCTCTCTTGACTTGTCGATCTGTTATTCACGCCGGAGCTCACTGTTCACTCCGGCTTCCACTCGTCGCATCTCTTTGGCTTTGTGAACCGTTGGAGAAGACAACCACAGCACCTCGTCAATCATTACCGGAGAAGACAACCCACAGCAGTCCGTGAATCAGTGCGTGATTTCTGCTCCAGAAAACCATCCATGGTGAGAAGAATCTGGAGCAGCAACAGTTGGATTTTCTGCAACAAATAAATCGCCGGAAGAGAAAGCTTCACACAGAAGATCGGATCTGTGGGAACAAAGCTTAGACTTCACTGCCGGAGCCTTCACAGACAGCGTTAATGGAGCTTCGATTTGGAGCTCTTTTTTTCGAATCTGCTCGTGAGACATAGAACAAAGCTTTAAACATGGACTATTCAAAATCTAATCATAGTAATAATAATAATGGGAGTAATGGTGATGATGTAAGGGTTGTAATTGACGTGAATGATGACGTAAAATAAGATAGGGAATTGGAGGCATGTGAGATTGATTTGGATTCAGAAGTTGATTTAGATTTGTCCAAAAAAAAAGAATCAGATAATGAGGTAAAAGTAAGTGAATTGGAGAAGAGATTTAATTTGATTCGCGTAGGGCTTGTGAGTCTTACTATTGATGATGCCAAAAAGTAAGTAACTAATTGAGTAGTGAATTAAATTTTCTATCTTTTTAGTTTTTTGATGAATATGTTTAATGGTCAAATTGTTAATAGTGTAAGATATGGATTAATTTTCTGTTTGTGCCACTGGTTTGAATAATGATTGAAAGCAAAAAGAAGGTTTCCTTCATTTTTTTCTGAGCATTTGTTTATTGGACTTGGAAGCCGATAATCAAGCATTAGGTTCGCATTATCTTCATTTTCCTTCAAGTAACAAAAAAGAATGAATAGAGTTGATTTTGATTTTTTTTAGATCTGGTTTGACCAGGTCAAACGAGTTTAGTTAGGTTATTTTGTTGTTTGTATTTTTTTTCTTTTTTTTTCTTTTTTTTTCAAGATGATTAGTTTCATCTATATGTACCATTTTTCCTTCGACCAAGTTTTTATCCCACTGGGTTTTTCTTGGTAAGGTTTTGACGAGGAATATTTTCCTAATGGATGGATATCCAAGGGGGAGTATTATGAATAAATTATACTTAATTTATGATGGATGTCAAAAGAGTTTAGTTTAATCTTTCTATTTATTGTGCCAAGTAAAGTGTCACTATTTCCCTATAAAGATATGATCATTTCTTTGTAATAAGATTAGATGTTAAAATACAAGAATATGATTCTCTCTTTATCTTCTTCTCTTGTAGTTTATAACACACACAACCTTAAGATCAAAAATCATTTTTTGGATTAAATAAAGGTACAGAGTTTCTTTTTGGCCAAAAAAATAATTCTTTATAAGATAAGGAGGGCTCGAGTTACACCTTGCGGCTTTATTCCCTTGGGCATGTAGTGTGCAGTTATGATTAAATTAATTAATCAATTAAATAACTAATACGTTTCCTAAACTTATCTATGTAAATTCGCAATCTTCTCTAAATTAAAAACCATGACTAATGCTTAAGAAACCCTTCACACTAGTTTTAATTCCCGCTCACCATAGCCGTCATATTCTTGCCCATAAAAGGCACCATACATTTTGTTCTTTTTTTTTTTTTGCCCATAAAAAGAGCAGTTTGAGTTATGGGAAGCTTCCTAGAGCTCAAATTTTGAGCTATGAGAAAATTCTCAGAAATCCAATTTTGAGTTTTAAATTTTTCTTTCAAAACTTACTGTTTTAAAAAACAGTGTCTTTTAGAAGATAGTGGACAAGGCTACAAGGATTTATTGAGCATTACCCAAAAAAATCTCCATATATTCCATGAATTATTATAAAGATACCCAGTCACCTCAAATCTTAAATATATGTTAAAAACTAACAAAAATATGTTGTCTCTGTCTTTTTTAACCTTTTAATCCATTTAGCGCTCCATTATGACCCTAAACTAATTACACATTTAACAGGTAACCATCATATATTTCTAATTTTTATGAATATTATAGTTAATACGTGTTTAATGTATTGTGGAATTCAGGAAAAACTTATGAAATGTTTTGTTTGAATTCCCATGATCCAGAGGAAATTATTATTTTGCCATTGGTATCAGATTCAAAAAAAGCACTGTCAAAGCGACCGATTTTAAAAAAATAAAAATCACGATCTTTGTTAACTAAATTGAATTGATTTTTTTTGATGTTTCATCTCTTTTAATTGTTGAATCTTTGTGTTTATTTTTCTTAATAATTAATTATCTTTTTCTTTAATCATAGTTAGTTTATCAAAAAGTTAACCTGTAAAAGTTATGTATAGTTTGAGTGCATAATTTTGTATGTAGCATCATGAAATTACTTATTAAGAGAGTATCTTAATGTGAAATGTATTTTTATAGATAACGAATGAAAAGGATGATAAGGGGATCAAGTTGTATGATCCAGGATACCGTATATACAGGGCCGGTCCTAGCGTATTGGGAACCTAAGACGAGGTAAAAAAGTGGGGCCTTTTTTCGGTTTAATAAAAAGATCAAAAAATCAATCTTACTTCGCTTCACTTACACTAAGCTATTTAGTAGATAATTATGTTAGCTTTAAACCGTAAGATATATAATAGTAATACTATATATAATTAATTTTTTTGTGGGGCACTCAAAATTTCGGGGCCCAAAGCAACCGTCTTGGCTTCTTTGGGCCCGGGCCGGCTCTATGTATACAGCTCCAGTTAGGTCATCAATTTGTTATATTGATGGTGATGCTGAAATTCTTAGATATAGAGGCTACACTATTGAAGATTTGGCTAAGGGAAGTTCTTTTCTAAAAGTTGCTTATCTTTTAGTACTTTTTGTTCCATTATTATGCAAAAAAAACTGTGTAGCTTTATAGTGAATTTAATCTATCACGTTTATTGAAAAGCTTGATGCCAGGTCATGTCACTCCTTGCCTATATGATGTTTGTATATTTTTATCGATGAGCACTTCGCGGACATATGTTTCAAAAATTTGTCTCTTAACCTGTAGCGTATGCCCTTATTTGGTATTTATTATTGAATAATACTGCAAAGTTGTTGTTAAAATTATCAGTGAAATAGTATTGTTATTTAATACTTTTGTGTTTGGATGTTTAGATTTGGAATACCTTTAGCATATTTGTCAATGGCAATCGTATCATTAGACAAAAGGTTAATAACACAGGAATAAATGAATATATTCCTATTTAAAATATCTCAGGGACTAATGATGAAATTTTGATCCATCAAAATGAAAATGGAAGTTATATTGTTTGTTGATCTTTATATGGACATGATTTTGTCTGAATCAACAAAAAATAGTGTAGTGTAGAAGACTGGCCCTATAAAAGACTCTTTCATGGCAACAAATTTGGATTAGTAAATAGTAAATACATATATTTCAGCTTTAGTGAAGAAAATTACTTTTTCTCCAAGCAGATTTTTTCAACATATCGGCGTTAACTTCTCAGTATTTGTTTAGGTTATTGAAAGTAATTGACATCATCTTTCACTCCAGGGTTGTCCATCTACATAAATAGAAGATAAATCACCTGCAAACAAGGTATGAGTTCACTATATTATTTAACTTTGCTTTACAATTACATTCTCAATGCTAACTTCTTCTCTATTACTTAATCTTTATTTCATTCTCAGTATTTACCTCTACGCCACACTTACGCTTCTCACCTGAAATTATGTTCTCCCAACTTTTACTGGAAGTTTTCATAAGCGGAGATGGTACATGCTTGATTTTCGCTGGCAATTTAGCCACTGGAGGCTGCACAAATGGGAAATGTTGATTGAAAATGAAAAATGTATGCCTTTTGGTTGAATTATTAGTATTGATCAGTGTTTGATATCAATAACTATTTTAATGGTTGATTATGAATGAGCTAAGTTGTGATAAGAAAAATGTCTCTTCTGATGCTTCACGTTCTATCAATATTTTAGTTTAGGGACTTAATATATAGTGCATTTTTTTCATAGTATAAGAACATACAATCCTATTTTCTCATTATTTAAGGACATATAGTATTGTTATTTTTTTTGTAACATTAGAATATATCGAGTATATTTTAATAGAAGATGGGAAAATTGTGCAATTAACCCAAAATATAACAACCTTTGGGGATTAACTTCAACCTAACACACCCAAAATACGAAATATATAGGTCGGCATTTTTAGATAAATTTATTTTTTCTAATTGAATATATGTTTAACTCTTCATGAGTTCATGTCACGATGATGATGATGATGATGATGATGATTTTAATGCTTTTATTAGTTCTGCAGCACAATGTTTTGACAACAAGTTGCGAGTCATTTCCGTTCAACAACAATATGTAGGAGATAAGACGTAGAGTCAAATATCATGCTTTGAATTTCACTCATTATATACTTGAGATGAAAACTAAACTAATAAAAATAATAAGAAACAATTAAAATCACATTCTTGTTATGCATTTTAGGTATCTATCGATTTATTTCTAATCAAACTATCACAACACTATGTAATTGAGTTGTTCAATGTTGTAGAGTTGTTATATTTTATTCCATGGTTAGTTGACATAGTGAATAAGTGATAGGTTTTTCAGTTGGCCATTCCCATAAATTGAAAATTTATAATGTTTCACCAAGTTGGGGATGACTTATATTTCATTTTTTTTAATTCGCAAATATAGTGTAACTCTAAGAAATTTTGTGATTGTTATTCTTTTTCATTAATGCAATTTTGGAGATTTTTTTTTTTTGTTAATTACTATATAAAGTTGTAGGAAATGATATGTCAACAATAAAAAAATAAAGGGTGTATTCAAGTCAAAACCTAAAATGTCAGTTCACTACATTTATCAAACTCGGTGTAATCATTTTTTATTGAAATTAGGTGGAATCTCACGAGATAAAACAAAAGAGGTCCCTTTTTTATTTGCTTGGTTTTTTCTTCTAAATTCCTAAGTTTAGTGCAACTCTAGAAATATTTCATGTAATCTATATCAAAATGTCACATATATATGTAGATTTTTAAAAGAGTTCTTTGGATCATATCTGGAAAAATGTAGGATCAGAGGCAAAGTGCCGTGATTCAAGAGAGTTTTTTGAATTTTCATGTACTTAATATATCACTTAAGGATTTGAGAATTCTCAATATTTTTTTGTTTTATATGTAAAAAATTTAGTTCAGTTCTATCATTGATCTTTCTTATTATTGTGTAATTTTTTATCTTTGAAGTGCCTTAAGGCACTGGCCTAGTTAATTAATAAAATAGAAGTAATATAAAAATTTAAGAAAATCTTATAATTAATTGTCCATTAAAATTCATACTAATTATATGTAAAGTAATATTATTTTAAAATTAATAACATGTACTTGATCTTTTGACATGGAGTTGGTCTTTCTTTTATAGAATAAATAGTATTAACAAGAAAAGATAGAATATGGTGTACTGCAAGGTTAAATCATATAAATTGAAGGATGGGACACATATTGAGGTAGTGGATGGTGAAGAATAGAATCTTGATGTTGAGGATGCCAATATAATTGATGATAGTGATGATTTTGGATATTTTCATGATTATTTAGATAGTAGTGTGGAAGTACTTAGTAGAAAATATTTTCATGAAAATTTTCATGGCTATTCAAATAGTTACATTGACCTACAGTGGATAAGTTTTTCATAAGAATTTTCATATCTATTTGACAAATAGTAGTGATGAAGTTATTTGTGGAGAAGCTTTTCGTAAGTTTTTTTATGCCCATTCAGATAGTAGTGATGATATTCTTAGTGTGGAAGATGATAATGTTGATGTACCTCAATATGTACATGTAAAGGTTATATTTAAAGAGTTTTTTGAAAGAAAAAAAATCTAAAGAAGATTACCATGTTATAGACCGTGAGATATAATTTAAAAATGTAGATGTTATATTACCATATACTATTCTTAACATGTTGTTGTGATATAAATATGATCAACCAAGTAGGATAGGTAGTGGAAGAAAGGGAGATCAAGGAGACGGGGGAATTGACCCTCTAAGAAAGGTAACTAGATTTTCCATTTCATTCATTTGTGAAAAACCAATGTTTTTTTTTTCAATAACCACCAATGAAGAATGATAAAGGAAATGATTAAAGTATCACTTGAGTTTGAAGACGGAATGGTATACAAAAGTTGAAGGAGTAGTGCCTTTACTAGCCAATTTTCAGGCAAACAAGTAAGGGTGGGTGAGCGTTCAAAGAAAAGAAAACTAGTTGAGAAGAATGTTTATAAGAAGTTAAAGAAGACCAAAAAATGAATAGTACTAGTGTGGGTTTGTCATGTGTTTTTGAAATTGACTATTAGACTTATGCTTAGTGAATGCTATTATTCTAAGTGAATGCTAATATTTTGGGAAGTGATACTTCACTTATTTTTTGGAAAGTACTTATTATATTTGTTGAATGCTTTGGGTTTTATAAGTACATATTAGATTTATTGAATGTTTTAGGGAAGTAATTTGGATAATGGTTTGGTTCTCGACAATTTTGGTTTTTATACAGTATGCAAGTATGCAAGTTTTTAATCATGGTTCCGTTTATAGTTTGAACGGTTTATGATTTTATTTATTTATGATTTTAATGTTTGAATTATTTAATTTATAGTTTGATTTGTTATGATTTAAATGGTTTGTGGTTTTTGGTTTAGAGCATTAAGATTTTTCTGAATTAGGTGCATGGTGATGTCTCTGAAATTCCTATCTTGGAGTTAATTGTGTTACAAGTCTATGTACTATACAAAAATGTAACAATATATACCACCTAAATACTACATAAGTCCTGAATTAGATGATCAACATATTTAGATTACAAGACAATCGTATTATTGTAAACATAGAATATCTTGACATACATAACCCTGCAATTTGGACTTTAATCTCTGCGTATTTAACCACTTGTCCATCTACACTTGTTGATTCAAAAATGTCCACAAAATATCCATTGTTAACTTAGAGAAAATTTATTGGACAAAACAAGTCAATATTCCTAGAATTCCCAACACTCTTAGTTGGTGGTATCCTTGTTTGTTGTGAAAAAATGAAGTTCTACTTATTGAAACCAAACCCTATCAAGAGGAATTGTTCTCGTGTACTTTCAACATTCATAAAGTGACTGATATAAGAATTATTATATGTAATTATCAACTCCAAGAAGTTATGATTCATAAGGAGAGTGTGGCATCTTTAAAGTGAGATGGCGAGAGGAAACAATCAAGCAATTCGAGAGAGATTAGTTGGATTTTTAATTAATTGTAATATTTTGTTTAAATATATTGTTGATGATTTGTTTTGATTTGATTATTAAACGCAGTATTTGTATAGGAAGTTGTCATGATCATTTGATGTCCTCTGTGTTAGTAATGTGTTAGTCATTCAATTGTGTAAATTCTGAAATATGTTATGAATTAATCTATCTGATAATTTCGGCCCAGCATGTTGAAACTTGTATCCAAATTGCTGAATTATGCTTCAGGCATTATTTCTAGTAGTAAGCAGAAATAAGAATCCAACTTGTTTATCCATTATCATGAAATATATGCTCTCATTTGGATACATATACACAGGTAGGGTAGGGATGTTAATGGAAATGGTTTGGGGTAGACCTATCCCCACACTCCGCCTCACCAAGAAAAAATACACCGTAATAGAACTTTAAGCAAACTTGCACACTTGTCATTTTTGTAATCAAATTCTTTCAGGGGAATGGGAAGATAAAGAATAAACTCTTCAAATTAACAATTCCTAGACAAAATCGCAAACATGTGTAGTGCAGATATATATTGCCGTTAATAGAAGAATGTAATAATTCTGAAATCTCGATTCAGTTCACTATAATATAGCAGTAACTTAACATTCATAACTGAAATAAGAATCCAATAAAATGAAATAAAGCTGATTAAACTAATTGTAGAATATTATTCTTAGTTCACTGATCCTAGATCCTTCCATCAATCAGGCCCGAAACATAGTGTCACTGCTATGGCAAACTAAATGTGCACAATCAGAAGTGTATTGACTAGATTGGTCTATATATATGCGACAATACTAGTTTCCTACGCTAACTATATTAGCCAATCAAAACTATTAGTAATTGAGTCTTATCAAACACTCTCATATGAGTCTAACTCAACCATTACCATACCTTAACATTCCTCCTCACACGTAAGTTGGATAAATCCAATTGTTGATGCGTCTTGAATTAGAGGAGATATGTTGTTGGACAAATATTAAAAGAAGAGATTGTTTAATCGATGTATTGTTGCGAACAAGCTTCCAAATCTCATGGTAAAGTTCAAATTTTTTAAGAGAAATTAAAGGTCGGATGAGTTCTTTACGAATCTAATGAAAATGAAAAGCCTCAATCAAAACTTAAATGATTTTCTTCCCATCCCCAGATTTATATTTTACAATACCATCAGATTAAGCGTTCTTGTGATTCCTCTTTGAGATCAAGAGGTACAAGCTGTTACGATATCTATTGCGATAACAAATTTAAATCAAGATTGTGTCGTAGAAGCAGTACAATACTACTATAAAGATGGCAAGGGAGAACTGAGAATTTAAATCATGATTTTATGGGTTGGGAAAAAAAATGGGGTTCAAGATGACATTTTGAGGAGAGAAAGCAAAATAGATTAGGAAAAGGAGTATGATATAGGAATTAATGTATAAGCTCTTGATACCATGAAAGATTATCATAATGGAAATAAAATGACATATTATTAATAAGAACACATGGCTCTACAATGGAAAGCTAATTACTACATTGTGAAGAGGCAGATTGCGAGGAATATCTAGATTGCTATATTATATAGGCATCAATACTAGATTTCTACACTAATTATACTACCCAAACTAGACTGTTAGTATTTGAATCTAATTTGATCACTACCATACCTAAACAGAATGTACACCATACAACCACTATCAGGAAAAAGAAAACATCACTAATGAATCTAGAATATTGGACACTATCATGTCATTGCAATCCTTTTCAAGATTACGATTTGATTCTAATACCTGACATATATGTTAATAAATGTTAAACAACAGATAGGAAAGGAATACCATAATCTCACACCCTGCAGAAAAAGAAACACAAAACAAATAGGCAAGTAAAATCAAAGAGAAAAGATGACTAAAAACAACAAAAAGTCAAAACTTAAAAAAAAAAAAACAAGCTCAATGTAATGTTTGGAGCTTCTGTAAATTATAGTACTAAAGTTGAATTCTGGAGCTTTTGTAACTTCAACAAGAATAAAGTAAAACATAAAAACTTCATTATAACAATCTCACCATACAGGAACTAAACTCTCTTGAAAAACCATTGCTACCATCGACCCCTTATCACCTTGAATATTCATCTTTTTAATTTCATTAGTTTCAAGGGAACATGATAGTAATTCTCCTTCAATACTTTCAAGCAGGATATTTTCATTCTTCCAAACCATCAGAGGACGGTTAATCCCAGATACAAGTCCAACTCTAAACTGTTTACTCCAAGATTCCACCTCTCCGTATTTTCGTATTGCCCATATCTCAACGAACTGTTCCGAAGGTAGATTGTACTTTGTGTATGCAAACAAAGCTAGAGTATCATTTAACACTGTAAGGGACTTGTTTAATTCATCTTTCCCCTGGAGATCCTCGGGAAGGTCCATATTATGAAACACCTCAGTGTCGATATCGAAAGCGAGGATAGTATCGATATCTTGTTCTCTCTGGGAAATCCAATGCAATGCGCCAGTTGACAATGTCCCAGATTTATCACCAATGAAAGAGTACGAACAGCCACACTCGATTACTCGCCAAGAATCAGTACTCAGATCGTAAATTTCAACTTTAGTTGTAACCATCATTTCGAAAATATCAGCATGATAGGGAGGCTCTGCTTCGTTGTCATCATTCTCCTCATCCATTTCTTCATAATCACCAAAATAAACAAAACCAAGAAAAGAAATAACCTTGTAATCTTTTAAATTAGAGACAAAGCCAAGTCCAAAGGCCATGACGTAATGCTCCCAAAATTTTCTACACCGAAAAGGGAGACTAAAAAGCCATAAAGAGTCTGTAGTTGATGGATTATACAACACGATTTTATTATCATTACCAAGGAGACAAAGCAACCCATTGCAAGGGCCACAAATTTCATCAGACTCAATTTTCAACTCTGTATTGGATGAAGTGATTAAATTGAACGATTCATAGCCATGAATCGATATAATAATTTTGTGGTCGATGATGCTACGGCGATGGAGTAAGATTTGGTCGATTTTGCTGGTGCTGTGTTGAAGATGCATATCGATAAATTTTGGGCTTTGAATTAACTGGTCCCAAGCTTTACAAACACACCTGGAACGCAACAATGATACCACAGGCATCCTTAGTAATATTTCGATTATCAGGTCTTCAGTCAACTTTTTAGCTATTCCTTCAGGAAAGAGCATATCAAACAACGCTTTGCCTCTGAGACCACCCCACGAAAATATCATTAGTTGAGATAAGCACATCACTCGCACTTGATTGATTACCGACAAAATATGCGAGCGCAAATTTGTATCATCAATCTTCCACATATTGTGTTTTTCCTCGTGTGCACGGTGGTAACAGCCAACTACATATTCGATCCGCGGCTCAGCCACGGAGGTGAATGGAAAGTCGCCAGAAAATACGATCCCTTTGATATTATCCCAAGATACCATTGATTTCTTTCCTCGGCTCTCCATCTCCGTCAAATCTAAGTACATTAACCTTGAATCTTTCTCAATCGAATCGATTGGCGAAAGGAGGAAGATTTTCCGGAGAATAGAATCCTCGATTTCTGCTGGTGAACAATGCAGCTTTGATGCACTAGCCATCGATTTGATATTGAAAAATCGATTTACTTTACTTTTTAGGATAAAATTGGAGCTTTTTAGATGGTGGTGTTTATAGAGAAGAATGTAGTGAGTCAATTGAGTATCTAATTGTACAGACCCTATATAGGAAATAAAAAAATCTTATAACAACCACGTACGCAGACAATACTTACGACCCGTGAGTACCTAAAAGTATAAACCACAATAATAGAATACCCGTTACAGTAGGAAACACGAGATAATTTGTCATTATTCTTTTACAGTAAATATAGGATAATCACATTAATAATTTGACAAAGATCGGTTTTAAAGCCTTCTTTATGTGGTTATGCTATTACATAGTCATTGGTTGTAAGCATTACAACATTGTGATTGTGATTGTTAATTTTTCAATGTTTACATTACTTGTTAAAGTATGGTGCTTTACATTATTAGATGAGTTGTAACCGTTACAACATTTTTTGTGTTATTACAACCGTGTGGCTTTGATATTATGTTAAACTATCGTTTATGCTATTCGATAACATTTTATTAGATACTCAAGGGAAAGCTTCTAAAAAAAGAAATGTTATCTATCCAAAGGGGTTGTCTGTTATTTGCTTATTAAATAAACATTCGCCTAGGGAAGAGTTTCAGAACATTGCTCATGGTCTAACATTATTAGTTATGCTTAAGCTCTTATAACAGCGTGACTATGTTTTAGGATTGACAAGTTGTTCTTTGTTGGCATGTTATTGTGATTCTGGAAATTATAGATAATTTTAGATACTATCGGGTCCTTTTGGTATATTATGGAAACGGAAGGGAACAAAGAACACTTATCCCACCACCTATTTTATGTAAATTTCTTACAAATAGAATTACCTTGAGTCACGAGTGTAGTATTGTATCTCAAAAATTGAAATCGGAATAAATGATATTAAAAGCTTTAACCTTGTCTAAGAGCTATAACAGATAAGAAACTCCCAGTTTCATACAGTTATTTAAGTATGTTATATGTTGTAAAGCTTAGGGTTGCACCATTGGTCCCTGAGTTATAAAAAATAGCCATATATATGTCATGTGTTTCATAAAGTAGCAAACATGCCCTTATGTTACATTAACTTTGCTAATCTACCCCTCCACACAGGGTATATTAGCTATTTTTGGAACAATACAGTGTATTCGTTACTTTTCTTGAAACAAGGGTATATTTGGATATTTTTACCTTAATGCAGATACGTTTGTTTGAAATAACTATCTCAATATGAAACAAGCTTTATTAGCAACACTATATGCAGATGATGTTTATATTTATTAAATAAAACTGCTACACAATTACAAGTAAATAATACCAGAAACAACAAACAAAAGCTGCAACTTACCCATATCAGATTGATGATAATACATGCTCAAACTCAAAAAAGATACTCAGGGCTTATCTCTTGTGATTTAGGCTACATCTGGAGGGGCATAATTAATCCCATTGGAGAAGATTGTACACTCTTCCAAAATCCAACAATGCAACATTGGCTTGATAAAGAACATTCATTCTACACAAGGCATTAGTGAATTTGATGTTTCCGGGTTATTTCATTATAAAAATATCACTAACAAAGTCTACATAAAAAATTTATATGACATCATTCATATTTAAGCGTGGTTATACGATTAAATGCACGAGAATTGGAAGGGGAACGAGGATTCGATTCATGACCCCCTTTTGATAACATGTTGTAGTTCGAAGGGTGAATATTTAATACTGTATATTTAACAAAACATATAAGCAATGAATATCATAATCTCACACCCTGCAGAAAATGAAGTATGCAAAATATGGGCAAGTAAAACTAAAGAAGAAAGATGACTGGAAACAACAAAAATTTCAAACTTGAAAGATTGAGATCAAATATAATTTATATTAGTAAGTCTAATTTCAACCACAAAAAGATAAGTACGTCTATAAACTTCAACAGGATTGCAATTGAACATACAAACTTCATTATATACTGAGCTCTCTTCATAAAGACAATCTAGAGTAACTTAACTCTCTTGGGATTGTAAAATTCAACTTTTGCACTCATCATACGCATGATATCATCAAGATAAAGATTAGCTTCATTTTTCTTCATTGCCTCCAACATTTTCATTGTCATCTTCACTATAGGATCTTTCGTACATGCAGATGAAGGAACAAAGCATACAATCTTGTAATCATGGGTGTTGGAGACTATCCCAGTCCAAAGTATCTAAGTAATTATGAAATGAGGAAAATGCGAGTAGGAAGCCAGTTATATTCACTGATTGATAAATTAGACAACACAAGTTGACAATTTCATCACTGAGACAAAGTGATCCACTAAAAGGCCCAGAAATTTTGACATAATCAAAACGAATCGAACCACTCATAAGCATGAAGTGGGATACAAAATATCCCGGTGGTTACGGGTGACTAACATGCAATCATTTTTGCTTAGGGTTTTTCAATAACTGAAACCAAACCAGGGAATCCTCACTAGTATTTCTATAATCAAATCATCAGGCATATTTGCCACAATTTCCTTCACTTTAAAATACTCATTCATTTGATTTGACAACAGATCCATATATCTTAAAGAAAGCCACGGGTCATTGACTTAATATGACAACGCACATGTTTGTCATTCGAGCGACTCAGCGACGGAGGTGAGTGAACCATCACAGGAAATGAAGATCCCTAGATATCTCAAATTCATTTCCTTTGTTTCCCTAGATATACACCGGCTGTGAATTGATTGATGAAAAGAGGAAGATCTTCCGGAGAATTATGTCCTTCGATTTCTACCAGTGGACGTTGCAGGTTTGATGCACTCGTCATAGCTAATTGCTACCCAACAACAACAATTAATTGAAGTAAAAAATCGAAATTTTGGAAAATTAGGGTTTTCATGAAGAGGTGGGTAAGAGTCGGAGGCGGTGGCCAGAGGTATAACGGCAAGTTTGCAATCGGTACTATTGTAATATGTGAAGTGTGTAGGTGATGTGTTCAGCTAATGACAATGTGGTATAGTTGGCCGAGTCAATTGACTACTTGCCTTAGAAGCATGGCGTCTTGGATCAGTAAAGAAGTAAAGACGGAAAGCATTTAAACAGTTGATCGTATTTCAGATAGACGACTAAGATTGATAATTTTTGTGTTCCATATGTAAGACTTCCATTGGATGGTCCAATATTCATATCACAACCATTAATTATTTTAACAAAACACATGTCACTAGATTAATATGTTAGTTACTTTTGCAAGTTTAAAACATGGGGATGTGTATTAATATCATTGGTGTAGGATCATCCAATATTGGATGGAAGTATTTTCCAAAAACGTAATCTTTTCACAATCTTATTTATTTTTTTTGTTCGTTTTTTTCAAAAACTCTCTCTCGTCTTTTCAGAGTCAAACTTCGGGTTTACTCGTGATTCGTATTTAAGGCTTGAAATCTCTTGTGATAGTTAGTTAGATCTTTTATATTACTTGAATCATCCTGATTCAAGTATAGATATTCGACGTAGGTGAGTATTGGATTAGATTAGCAGATACTGTTCTTAGGTTTGGGTGAATACATTGGATCTTATAAGAGTGATAAGTGTAATCGGCGATAACAGTGGTTATAGTGGATCGGCTCTCATATTGGAACCCAACATAGTTGTACACAATTTTTTGTCGAATCGCAATATATCATGTTTTTTGTTATTTTTGTTCTTTATTCTTGGAAACTTATTTGAAACTCAATCAAACTCAAACATTTTTATAACAGGTACGAAGCCCAAAAATATTGAAAACATATTTTTATATATTTCTATTATATAATGTACTGACAAGATTATAAAATCCCTATATTTTATGATTGATCACACAATCATTTACTTCTCCGCCTCCTATAAAATAGGGAGATTAATGTATGGGCATTTAACTCTAACTTTATGGCTGCAAGACACATTTGGCTAGAGTCTTCCGTCACTACCCAATCTTTAAAATAAAACAAAAAACATATTAAAACATAAAAACAATAGAAAATAAGCATGAATTACTAACTAAATGACGAGTCACTGAATATCGAGTCGATGAGTATCGAGTCACTGAGTATTCTGTGATTTTCATTGAATAT
Organism: Nemophila menziesii; assembly: GCA_029959085.1. NCBI lineage: Eukaryota > Viridiplantae > Streptophyta > Magnoliopsida > Boraginales > Hydrophyllaceae > Nemophila > Nemophila menziesii. The sequence continues at coordinate 30,535,519 of JARWIR010000007.1, read as the reverse complement.
TATTTGAAAATCACTTAATATTACACTGTAAAACTAAGTATTACACACAATCATTGAGTATAACGCAAAATCACTAAGTATTAACATAAAATAACGGAGTATGGCACAAAAATCATTGAGTATTACATAAAATCATCGAGTATTAACATAAAATCGCTGAGTATTACACAAAATCGCCGAGTATTACACAAAATCACTGAGTATTAACATAAAATTACTGATTATTACACAAAATCACTGAGTATTACGAAAAAATCACTAAGTCTTAAAATAAAATCATTGAGTATTAATGCAAAACACTAAGTATTACGAGAATAGTAAGCTTAGATCGGATAACGAAATTCATCCATTACATTTGGATCTTGAGAACGAGAAGAGCTCCATGAATGAGCTTCACTTACATTTTGAGAAGATTCGTAGCTCATGAACCATTTCTAACGAAGAGTAAGTGAAACTCGACAAATCTAGACGCAGATACATCTCGAAGGAAGCTAGACCTCGAACTCGCAAGAGAACTCACCATGGCCCTCGAACTCGCCGAGAAACTCACCACAACTCACAAACTTTAATTTCAAACTTCTAACTTTTCATTGCTTTCAACATATTGATCCATATGTAAGCCTCCATTGTATTTTGATTTTATATTTTTTTTCTTTAATGTAAATTTGATTTCCATAGTTTTTAGTTATAATTTATTTAATGCATAATTTGTTTTATTTTTTGGTTTTAAATTTGTATTTGATCTTTATGTTGATCGTGTTATGCGAATATATGTGTTTTTATTTAATTAATAACATATTGAGTTATCAAATTTTGTTCTTAAATCATTTTTTGCTGTATTTTTTGTTTTTCATACTTTTTTCTTGTTTATTGTTTGTTACATACATTTTATGATTTATATATGATATATAACTTATTTTGTATATATCTTTTACTTTCTTTTGAGTAACTGTGTGAGTTATGAGAATTTTCCTATAACTTAGTATATATATTCTTTCTTTTTTTGTTTTTTTATTCATATTTTAGTTTGTCTTTAATGTTTGTGAAGTAACAAACAATAAATATGCATCATAAAATATGATATATATATATATATATATATATATATATATATATATATATATATATATATATATATATATATAAAACATATTTTTATGTGTTCTGTCTTTTACTTGAAGAACAATTTGAGTTATGAAATACTTCCCATAACGCAAAATGTACTCCAAGTATAAGGATAAAACTCTTATATTCATGAACTATCCATGATAGATATATATATATATATACTAGCTAGGTATAAACCCGTGTCTAAAGGCACTTTGAAATTTTTTAATTTTAAATAATAAATTAAACACCAAATAAATAAATATTTTTTGAGATAAAAATAAACTAAAATCTTATTATTAATTCTTTTTTGTTAGAGTTTTATTACTAAGAATATTAATATATTATATTTTGTATTGAAAAAAATGTGGAAATCAGTTAATTGTATTAATAATAAATAAATTATAATAAAATGGCCCACATATAATTAAAAATAAAAAAAATTATAGTATTTGGCCCACATATAATCTAACGACTGAAAAATATAGACGAAAATCAAGACATTACAGACTGTTGATCTAATTAATACAATCTTGACCATTAATTGAATTAGATCTAATGGCTCGAAAGAATAAAATTTTGATCCAAAGGCTAAAAAATATAGAAGGAAATAGAAGACATTTCGGGTGTTGGCTCTTCTCCAATTATATATATATATATATATATATATATATATATATATATATATATATATATATATATATATATATATATATATATATATATATATATATATCTTATTTTTTGTTTAATAGCGTTCTTGTAATACAACTAACCTATCCTTATACAATTTTTTTGTTTATTTATATATTTATTTATTTCATTTTTATTTTTTGCTTTAGTTTATACTTTATATCGTCTTTAGTTATTCTATAGTTTTTTTTATTTTATGATATTCAATTTTTGTGGGTGATTGACCTATGAGGTTTTGGAGACTATGTTTATGGTCTATATAGAATATGTGACTAGATTCTTCTTCAAAGAGGACACAACAAATAATAAAATACCCTAAAAATAAAATTAAAAAAAAAACAAAATGTGGCAAAAAGTATAGACCACTGAACATTGAACACTGAGCAACGAGACATTGAGTATCGAGTCATTGAGTATCACCGACCAGCACCTTCGACTACCGCCGGTACCGCCAGACAAGACGTAATCAGTGATTTCACTAAGTATCGAGATTTCACTAAGAATTAAAGAAATCACTAATTATCGGAAAATTCATTGAGAATACTCAACAAATTTTCTAAGTACTTTTACAAAACGTTGTGTAAAACGTAAAAATGCATAAACAAATATTTTTATTAACAAAATAAGAATAAGAAAACTAATAATAGTACTAATTGTTATAAACTAAAGAAGAATAAGAAGATAAAGATGAAGAGAGAACTATATTCTTGTATTATAAAATCAACTACTAGTCTATTACAAAGAAATGATCCACTATTTATAGGGTAAAAGTAACCCTTCACTTGCCACAATAAATTGAAAGAGTAAACTAAACCCTTTGGGCATCCATAATTAATTAAGTATATTTATTCATAATACTCCCCCTTGGATGTCCATCTATTAGAAAATATGCCTCGTTAAAACCTTGCCAAAGAAAACCCTGTGGGAAAAAAACTTGGTCGAAGGAAAAAGAGTACATATAGATGGAACTAATCATATTGAAAGGCTGCCTCGTTAAAACCTTGCCACGAAAACTCATTAGGACAAAACTTGGACGAATGAAAAAGAGTACAGTCTTGTTTACGCTCCCCTGATGTTGGCAAGAGATCTCTTAGTTGTCGTATTTCAATATTGTAGACCTACTTCTTCAATATTGTGGTTGACAATGATTACATCAGGAAAATCTACAAAATTCGTGCGTGATTGTATCTGTCAAGTATCAATATCCACATTCTTCTGTAGCTCGTGTGTGTAGGAGATTTTAGTGAAATATGTTCTGTTTTGTCTCCTTGATGTAGTCATTATAATTATGTGTGGTACAAACAATAATATCCTCATAAAATACCATCACTATATTCTAGTTGGAGATACGCCACACTTTCTTTTGGTATGTTGAATCATCCACTTAATAAATATTTCATACCACTCCCCCTTGGATATTCACTTAAAGATATGCCTCATTAAAACCTTATCAAGAAAACCCATTGGGACAAAACTTGATGAAGGAAAAAGAGTACACTAATCCTTGGGGGTTATGACACGTATTCATTTTTGTCTTGTTAAAACCTTACCAGGAAAACCCAATGGGAAAAAACCGTGGTGAAGGAAAAAAATGCAGAATTCAATATATTTTCTCCCTCATTACGACATTTCATATTTCTAAATATATTGTTGTCACTTGATGTCGTCGTTAATGAAATTTTACTTAGCAAATCTTCTAGATTTTTACTTGAGGGTATTTAGTAATAGTAATATCATTTTCTTGATCAATAAAAGAGTTTATGTTTCCTTTAAAAAAATATTTGCATGCCTCGTTAAAACATTACTAGGAAAAACCCAGTGGGAAAAAACATTAGTGAAGGAAAAAGAGTACAATACGCAAATATCACATCATTATCATTATGACAACAATTACCGAGTATCCTTTCATAATTCATACACTTTTCTCTTGTGATTTAAATAAATTACGTTCTTCGAGAACTTCTGTACTCCAGGAACTTTTATATTTCAGGAACTTCTCAATCTTAGATAATTTCATATTTAAACGCTCTAAGTACTTCAAGTACCTTTCGTGCTTCAGGCACTTGTTGTGCTTTCAAACACCTTTCTTGTTTGGGAACATGTCATGCTTCTAGCACCTATTTTGTTTATCAAAAAAACTTAATATCCATCTAATAGGTTTCTGCAGGAACCTTCATGATACAAGTAGTGTTTTTTTTTTATTTCAAAATTAACTATTACACTTTCTATTGTCGTCGACATATTTAACCACTTTTTGGTTTAGGATCCTTATTATTTATTTCAAGCGCTATATTAAATGAAAATATATTAATCCCATAGATTGTCTAACAGTTTTAAATATTTTCAGTAGACTAATAATCTACATAATTTTCTCGTATTTAGGTACCTAGGTATCTTCAATGGTCATTACTTCCTTTAAGATCAATGCATGTGCCAACATTAGTTGACTTAATTATTCATGTCGTGTCACGTGGAGTGCACATTCCATAATATTTACCATTTAATCATTTACTCATGAGATTTTCTTCTTCGGGGCATGGTATACTTTAAATTGACAGGCTTACCACGCTTCATGCGTTGGTTTGATACATTCGCTTGAATATTTGTTATGTGTCTAATATGGGACAATAACCTATTTTGGAGCGTTTACAACATATTTTGGGATTTCTAAGTATTCTACTTGTGAATGTATTAGGTATATTATATGCAATATTTTGCAAATGGAGTTCCTTTTAACTTCAAGTTCCTATTCTTTAGTTTGTGGATATAAATTATATAGTAAATTGTATTCCACCTTGTGTCACGCAACTTTAGGTTGCCTGGTCTATATGTCACGCAAGTTCAGGTTGCCTAGTCTATACGTCACGCAACTTCAGGTTGACTTGTCTCTCCCCCTAATAAGGGGGTAGTCACTTGGTAAAATAAATCTTCTGGTTCTTTTAAGTAGAGACCAAGTGAGTAATAGTCGATATATCATTATTGTCACTAGTTGACCAAATCAGTCATTTAACAATACAAAGTTCTTTGGATTATGACATCTTTTATTTTGCACAATGAGCGTTTCAACTTCTTGAATCTGTATATATATAACCCCAAAGAAATAACATATTTTATTTTCATACACACTTCCGGTGAGACTTGTAGTAAATAATGCAAAGATATACATTGTTACGGACACTTGTGGTTTATACAAAATACTAATTTAGGAAAATATCCTTTAAAATTTAGTAAACTTATTCGGGATTTACTTAAAATACAATTCGCTAATTATGTCAATTTTGTACCACAAGGTAACATAACTTTTGGGCATCCAAAAACTTTTAATTATATCGACTAAATGTCTTAGTATTCTACTGGTACGCAGACACTATATAGTTCCACTTTATCGATAATATTCATGATGGCTTATCGACCTTTTACTTTCAAGTTCCTTATTTATTCCACTTCTGGTAGTAAGGATTTTTTTCTTACCTTAACCTCGTCAAGAGTTTGGGTCACCAAGATGTCAATTCCAGACACATTGAAAAACGTTGCATTTTCTTCCAGAAACGCACTTCCATTCACTTCAATGAATGGCATCCCACTGGGGTTTTCTTGGTAAGGTTTTGACGAGGAATATTTTCCTAATGGATGGACATCCAAGGGGAAGTATTATGAATAAATTATACTTAATTTATGATGGATGTCAAAAGAGTTTAGTTTAATCTTTCTATTTATTGTGGCAAGTAAAGGGTCACTATTTCCCTATAAAGATATGATCATTTCTTTGTAATAAGATTAGATGTTAAAATACAAGAATATGATTCTCTCTTTATCTTCTTCTCTTGTAGTTTATAACACACACAACCTTAAGATCAAAAATCATTTTTTGGATTAAATAAAGGTACAGAGTTTTTTTTTGGCCAAAAAATAATTCTTTATAAGCTAAGGAGGGCTCGAGTTACACCTTGCGGCTTTATTCCCTTGGGCATATAGTGTGCAGTTATGATTAAATTAATTAATCAATTAAATAACTAATACGTTTTCTAAACTTGTCTATGTAAATTTGAAATCTTCTCTAAATTAAAAACCATGACTAATGCTTAAGAAACCCCTCACACTAGTTTTAATTCCCGCTCACCATAGCCGTCATTTATTTGCCCATAAAAGACACCATACATTTTGTTCTTTTTTTTTTTACTCATAAAAAGAACAGTTTGAGTTATGGGAAGCTTCCTAGAGCTCAAATTTTGAGCTATGGGAAAATTCTCAGAACTCCGATTTTGAGTTTTAAATTTTTCTTTCAAAACTTACTGTTCTAAAAAACAGTGTCTTTTAGAAGATAGTGGACAAGGCTACAAGGATTTATTGAGCATTACCCAAAAATAATATCCATATATTCCATGAATTATTATAAAGATACCCAATCACCTCAAATCTTAAATATATGTTAAAAACTAACAAAAATATGTTGTCCCTGTCTTTTTTAACCTTTTAATCCATTTAGCGCTCCATTATGACCCTAAACTAATTACATATTTAACAGGTAACCATCATATCTTTCTAATTTTTATGAATATTATAGTTAATAAGTGTTTAATGTATTGTGGAATTCAGAAAAAACTTATGAAATGTTTTGTTTGAAATCCCATGATCCAGAGGAAATTATTATTTTGCCATTGGTATCAGATTCAAAAAAGGCACTGTCAAAGCGACCGATTTTTAAAAAATAAAAATCACGATCTTTGTTAACTAAATTGAATTGAATTTTTTTGATGTTTCATCTCTTTTAATTGTTGAATCTTTGTGTTTATTTTTCTTAATAATTAATTATCTTTTTCTGAATTAAAAAATATATCAAATGAAAATTTTGAATCTGTAATTTTCAATTTAATCATAGTTACTTTATCAAAAAGTTAACCTGTAAAAGTTATGTATAGTTTGAGTGCATAATTTTGTACGTAGCATCATGAAATTACTTATTAACAGAGTATCTTAATGTGAAATGTATTTTTATAGACAACGAATGAAAAGGATGATAAGGGATCAAGTTGTATGATCCGGGATACCATATACACAGGGCCGGTCCTAGCGATTGGGAACCTAAGACGAGGTAAAAAAGTGGGGTCTTTTTTCGGTTTAATAAAAAGATCAAAAAATCAATCTTACTTCGCTTCACTTACACTAAGCTATTTAGTAGATAATTATGTTAGCTTTTGTTATCATTTGGGACTTTACCCAAGTGAAACTGCTCACTTTAGCTCAATTTTTAAGTGGGTCATGGACCTCTTTATAGGTCAGGACAAAGACAAATGTTGTTCGTCTTACTTTGGTAATGAATTTCATGTATTCACTTGTGTAAAACAAATGGAAGGTGAATGAGAAATTGAGTGTTAAATGTGAGGTATATGAAGAGTTTTGGAAAAGTAAGGAAATAATAGTCACTTAGCTTAGCACTTAAGGATTGGGCCTTTGGGGGCACCAGCTTTTGGGCCTGGGCTTGGGCTTGGCTGGACTATATTTTGTAAAATTAAAACGCTATGTCTTTAACGTTCTAATTTTTAAAAATCTTCTGTCTTCTTCCTCAAACGTCATCTCCTATGTCTGAAACGTTGCAGGTCAGTTTTAAACAGGTGCTTCTACACCTATAAATACTTGGCCAAAAATCATTTTCATCATTCAATATTTTTTTTACAAACAAATATCATAAAAGAGAGAGATTAAACGCCATTTAAAGTTCGAAGTTCTGCAGATTTTCAAGTGTCTGATATTTGCAGTGTTGATCGTTGTATCCTGGAGGTTGAAGCCATTACAAAACGGAAGACACCAGTGCGTGGCTAATAAACCTTAAAGACATAGGATCCAATCCTAGCCTCGATCAGTAACAGGTTTTCCAGTTAATTTTCATTTTTATCATTTCTGCATAATTTTTGTTTTTCCTCCATTTTTGCTTTCTGATTCAAAATAAATCACTGGAGATAACAATTTTAAGGTTTATTACTTCACAAGTTGTTTTGATTCAGACATTGTTTTTCCAACTGTTAAATCTAAATTCTAAGTTCTACAACAAGATCTAAAAACTTGGGACTTTAATCTGCCTAACAAGAGCTAAACTCTTGGGAAAGATAAGAATCTAGATATTCAGTGGTAAGACGATTTTATTTTATACTTCTACTGTATCAAATTTCATCTTCTATTTTGTTTTGTTGTCAGTAACAGTTGTCTAAAGAATCAGAAAATGCAAATGCTTCTGCAACAATGCAAAAGCAAAATGAAATTGGTGGTAGTTCAAGGCATAACATGCATATGACAACACCTATGGGTCCTGCTGAAAAACCAGAGAAGTTTGGTGGTGCAAACTTCAAAACATGGCAACAGAAAATGTTGTTCTATTTAACTACTTTGAGTCTTGCAAGGTTTCTCAAAGAAGATGCTCCCGAAATGGGAGATGATCCCGATGCTCAAACTGTTCATGCCGTAGAAGCATGGAACCATTCAGACTTTTTGTGCAAAAACTACATTCTCAATTGTCTAGACAATTCTATGTATAATGTGTATTGCAATATGAATTCGGCTAAACAACTCTGGGATTCCCTAGAGAAAAAATACAAAACTGAAGACGCCGGTACTAAAAAGTTTGTGGTTGGTAAGTTTTTGGAGTTTAAAATGGTAGACTCGAAATCTCTGATGTCGCAGGTGCAGCAGTTTCAGTTAATACTACATGAGTTAGATGCTGAAGGAATGAGATTGGTGGAATCCTTCCAAGTTGCTGCATTGGTTGAAAAATTACCACCAATGTACGAAGACTTCAAGAACTATCTGAAGCACAAGCGCAAGCAAATCAGTCTTGAAGATTTAATCGTTCGGTTGAGGATTGAAGAAGACAACCGACTAGCCGAGAAAGGAAGTAACTTTCGTTCGTTTGAAGCCAAGGTTAATGTTGTGGAACAACCGAGGTCTAACCACAACAACAAACGGAAAAGGCAAGGACAATCTAATGACAACAAGAAGAAGGCTAAGTTTGACGGAAATTGTCACAACTGTGGCAAACATGGTCATCGCGCAAAAGATTGTCGAAACAAGAAGGCACAAGGTAACCAGAAGAAAGGTAACAATAGTCAAGCAAATATGACAGAGCTTTCTGATGGTGTTGAAGAGATGAATCTCGCTGCAATAATTTCGGAAGTAAATCTTGTTGGAAACCCAAAACAGTGGTTGGTTGACACCGGAGCAACAAGGCATGTGTGTTCGGAGAAAAACTTGTTCAAGACCTACAAGACGTCTCCAAATGAAGAAATTCTTTATATGGGAAATTCGTCAACCTCAAAAGTTCAAGGAGTGGGGCAAGTTGTGCTGAAGATGACCTCTGGAAAGGAGTTAACCTTGAAAAATGTGCTACATGTACCTGATATTCGTAAAAATCTGGTTTCTGGTTCCTTACTTAACAGGGCCGGATTTAAGCTTGTATTTGTAGCTGATAAATTTGTACTTTCGAAAAATGAGATGTATGTAGGCAAGGGGTACCTATGTGACGGTCTGTTTAAGCTAAATGTAATGACCGTGGTACCTCCTAAAAATGTAACAAATGATGTGATGAATAAGAATATTTCTTCTGTTTACTTGTTGGATTCTCCTAATTTATGGCATGATAGATTAGGACATGTTAATTTTGGTTCATTAACTAAACTTGTAAACGATGGTTTGTTACCAAATGTTAACTTTAAATCTCAAGAAAAATGTGAGATATGCGTAGAGTCCAAGTTGACAAGAAACTCGTTTAAAAATGTTGAAAGGTCTTCAGAACCTTTAGAGTTAATTCACAGTGACATATGTGACTTAAAGTTCGTGCAAACTAGAAGTGGTAAGAAATACTTCATTACCTTTATAGACGATTGCACAAGATATTGCTATATCTACTTGCTTCATAGTAAGGATGAGGCCTTAGAAGCATTTAAGCAATATAAAACTGAGGTTGAGAATCAACAAAGTAAAAAGATCAAAAATCTCAGAACAGATAGGGGAGGAGAATATGTCTCTCCTTTTGAAGAATATTGTGCCGAACATGGAATAATCCATCAAACAACAGCCCCTTATTCGCCTCAACAAAACGGTGTTGCGGAACGCAAGAACCGTACATTAAAAGAAATGATGAATGCTCTTTTGATAAACTCGGGAGCACCGCAAAACTTGTGGGGAGAAGCTTTGCTTAGTGCAAATCATATCTTAAATAAAGTACCCCACAAGAAACTAGATAAGACCGCCTACGAACTTTGGAAAGGAAAACCGCCTTCTTTCAAATACTTAAAAGTGTGGGGATGCTTAGCAAAGGTTGCTGTTCCAGCACCAAAAATGTTCAAGATAGGACCAAAAACGATAGACTGTGTATTCATTGGATATGCTCACAATAGTGCAGCCTATCGGTTTCTTGTGCATCGATCAAACAATGTTGACATCAGTGTTAACACGGTAATTGAATCAAGAAATGCATATTTCTTTGAAACAATTTTCCCTTGCAAAATTACACAAGAACAAAGTTCTTTAAAAAGGACTCATGTTGACATAGAAGATGGTCATCAAGAGAAGGACCAAGAAGCATTACAAGATAACGATGAACCGAGAAGAAGTAAGAGAATGAGAACCTCTACTTCTTTTGGTCCTGACTTCCTTACCTTTTTATTGGAAGATGAACCGCGAACTTTCAAAGAAGCTATGTCTACTCCAGAAGCTCCTTATTGGAAAGAAGCGGTTAAGAGTGAGATAGATTCTATCATGCAGAACCATACGTGGGAGTTAGTAGATCTTCCCCCTGGGAGTAAACCACTGGGAAGTAAATGGATTTTCAAAAGAAAATTGAAAACTGATGGATCTATCGAGAAGTATATGGCAAGATTGGTAGTAAAAGGTTATAGTCAAAGAGAAGGACTTGACTATTTTGATACCTTTTCACCAGTAACCAGAATTTCATCCATAAGAATGCTTATTGCAATAGCATCGATCTATAAGCTTGAAATTCATCAAATGGATGTTAAAACTGCTTTTCTCAACGGGGAACTTAAAGAGGAAATCTATATGGAACAACCCGAAGGATATAAAGTTCCGGGAAAAGAAGGGAAGGTGTGTAGGCTGATCAAATCCTTATATGGATTAAAGCAAGCACCTAAACAATGGCATGAAAAATTTGATAAAGTCATGATTGGTAATGGCTTTAAAATAAATGAGTGTGACAAATGTGTATATGTAAAAGGCATTGATAAAGGATATGTCATTGTTTGTTTATATGTAGACGATATGTTAATTATTGGGAGTAATAATTACATAATCACTTCTACAAAGAAGATGCTCTCAAGTAAGTTCAACATGAAAGACTTAGGCATTGCTGATGTTATCTTAGGTATTAAGATAATGAGAAAATCTGAGGGGTTAGTATTAAATCAATCCCATTACATTGAAAAAATACTAAATAAGTTTAGTAAAGGCGATACTAATATTGCAAAGACTCCATTTGACGTAAATCTACACTTGGCAAAGAATATTGGCGATACAATCAATCAGTTAGAGTATTCTCGTATAATTGGAAGTCTAATGTACTTAATGAACTGCACAAGGCCTGATATTGCACATGCAGTTAGTAAGTTAAGTAGATTTACAATAAATCCAGGAAGAGATCACTGGATTGCAATAGTAAGAGTTCTACGGTACTTGAGATACACTCTAAACGAAGGATTGCACTACACTGGAGAACCAGCTGTATTAGAAGGATATAGCGATGCTAACTGGATATCTGATTCCTCCGAATCAAAATCCACGAGCGGATTTGTCTTTATGTTAGGAGGAGCAGCAGTCTCGTGGAAATCTTCTAAACAAACATGTATAGCTCGATCCACCATGGAATCTGAATTTATAGCTTTGGATAAAGCTGCTGAGGAAGCCGAATGGCTTCGTAATTTCCTAGAAGATTTTCCTAATTGGCCAAAACCAGTTCCAGCTATCTGCATACACTGTGATAGTCAGGCTGCCATCGGTAGAGCCTTAAATGAAATGTATAATGGTAAGTCTAGACATATACGTCGTAGACACAATACCGTAAGACAACTGCTCTCAAACGGGGTTATCACAATTGACTATGTAAGGTCAAAGGATAACATTGCAGATCCATTGACTAAAGGATTACCAAAAGAGCAAGTGCGTAACGTATCTAGGGGAATGGGTCTAAAGCCTATTGAAATGAGTTGCCATAATGGAAACCCTACTTAGTAAATTGGAGATCCCATGATCTAAGTTCAAAGGGAAAACCGAATTATGCAAAAAGCAACTCGGTGCTAAGCATTGTGGGGATTTCTCCCGAAACCATTCCTAGAACCTAAATACAATGCTTCTTGTACAAAGATGAGGTTAAGCAAAGCTTTTAATGGTTCTTGTATCTTAAATTAAAAGATAGGGTATAACATGATACTCTTGACAAGAGACCACCTATATGAGTAAAGGAGTGAGGGCCGCTCCTAAGGAAATTTGAAAGGCTGATTTTCTGAAAAATTACTCATGAATCCAGGAGTTGTCCAGGGCCAAAAATGGACACACCCGTGAGAACCATATAATGGTCGGAAGGGTACTATGTAATTTCTATTGACTTGATTTACATCAAAGCTGAACAGTTCAAGACATCAAGTTCACTGGTTAGCAAGTAAATCCGATAGCCCTTACTAGAGAAGGTTCAAGGCCAAAAGCTACCTTTCTCGACGTAGTATTCTTCCATGTTTTTTCTCTCTTATTTTGTTTTTCATATGCATTATGACCAGTCAATTTCATTCATGTGGGGAATGTTATCATTTGGGACTTTACCCAAGTGAAACTGCTCACTTTAGCTCAATTTTTAAGTGGGTCATGGACCTCTTTATAGGTCAGGACAAAGACAAATGTTGTTCGTCTTACTTTGGTAATGAATTTCATGTATTCACTTGTGTAAAACAAATGGAAAGTGAATGAGAAATTGAGTGTTAAATGTGAGGTATATGAAGAGTTTTGGAAAAGTAAGGAAATAATAGTCACTTAGCTTAGCACTTAAGGATTGGGCCTTTGGGGGCACCAGCTTTTGGGCCTGGGCTTGGGCTTGGCTGGACTATATTTTGTAAAATTAAAACGCTATGTCTTTAACGTTCTAATTTTTAAAAATCTTCTGTCTTCTTCCTCAAACGTCATCTCCTATGTCTGAAACGTTGCAGGTCAATTTTAAACAGGTGCTTCTACACCTATAAATACTTGGCCAAAAATCATTTTCATCATTCAATTTTTTTTTTACAAACAAATATCATAAAAGAGAGAGATTAAACGCCATTTAAAGTTCGAAGTTCTGCAGATTTTCAAGTGTCTGATATTTGCAGTGTTGATCGTTGTATCCTGGAGGTTGAAGCCATTACAAAACGGAAGACACCAGTGCGTGGCTAATAAACCTTAAAGACATAGGATCCAATCCTAGCCTCGATCAGTAACAGGTTTTCTGTTAATTTTCATTTTTATCATTTCTGCATAATTTTTGTTTTTCCTCCATTTTTGCTTTCTGATTCAAAATAAATCACTGGAGATAACAGCTTTAAACCGTAAGATATATAATAGTAATACTATATATAATTAATTTTTTTGTGGGGCCCTCAAAATTTCGGGGCCCAAAGCAACCGTCTTGGCTGCTTTGGGTCCGGGCCGGCTCTACGTATACAGCTCTAGTTAGGTCATCAATTTGTTATATTGATGGTGATGCTGAAATTCTTAGATATAGAGGCTACACTATTGAAGATTTGGCTAAGGGAAGTTCTTTTCTAAAAGTTGCTTATCTTTTAGTACTTTTTGTTCCATTAATATGCAAAAAAAACTGTGTAGCTTTATAGTGAATTTAATCTATCACGTTTATTGAAAAGCTTGATGCCAGGTCATGTCACTCCTTGCCTATATGATGTTTGTATATTTTTATCGATGAGCACTTCGCAGACATATGTTTCAAAAATTTGTCTCTTAACCTGTAGCGTATGTCCTTATTTGGTATTTATTATTGAATAATACTGCAAAGTTGTTGTTAAAATTATCAGTGAAATAGTATTGTTATTTAATACTTTTGTGTTTGGATGTTTAGATTTGGAATACCTTTAGCATATTTGTCAATGGCAATCGTATCATTAGACAAAAGGTTAATAACACAGGAATAAATGAATATATTCCTATTTAAAATATCTCAGGGACTAATGATGAAATTTTGATCCATCAAAATGAAAATGGAAGTTATATTGTTTGTTGATCTTTATATGGACATGATTTTGTCTGAATCAACAAAAAATAGTCTAGTGTAGAAGACTGACCCTATAAAAGACTATGTCATGGCAACAAATTTGGATTAGTAAATAGTAAATACATATATTTCAGCTTTAGTGAAGAAATTTACTTTTTCTCCAAGCAAATTTTTTCAACATATCGATGTTAACTTCTCAGTATTTATTTAGGTTATTGAAAGTAATTGACATCATCTTTCACTCCAGGGTTGTCCATCTACATAAATAGAAGATAAATCACCTGCAAAAAAGGTATGGGTTCACTATCACTACAGCAGGTCGGGTATTTACCGACGACAGATGTCGTCGGTATTAATCCCGTACTCGTCGGTAAAACTGTTTACCGACGACCACTCGTCGGTAAACTGTCGTCCCTAGAAGTTTGTCGGTAAAATCATGGTTGCCGACAACGAAATTGGTGTCTCGTCGATAACACAGAACGGTTTACCGACAAAACCCATGTCGTCGGTAAACCTGAACTTACCGACAACATTTCCTTTCCGTCGGCAAACATCAAATAGTTACCGACAATTTAAATTTTTTTTTCGTCGGTAAATTTTTTATTTACCGACAACCATGTTGTCGTTATCTTCATAATTAATTTGTTTAATTTTTATAATTTAATGATAATACCGACAACATTCATTGTATGAATGTCGTCGGTAAACAATATTTAATTATTATTTTTTTAAACTTTACCGACGACATTCATACAATGAATGTTGTCGGTATTATTATTATTTATTTTTTTAAATTTTTTTTTTAAATTGTTTTTTTTTTATTTTTTTTATTTTTTATTTTTTTTTTATTTAAATTGGTTTTTCGTTTTTTTTTAATATTAATTGGTTTTTCGATTTTTTATAATTTAATATTTATAGAAATCACGAATATAAATAGAAATCATGCATTATATTCAGAAATAGATAAATAAACCCGGGTAGTCAAACCCCGGTCAATAAAGTCAAACCCCGGGCAATAAGTCAAACCCCGGGGTTAAAAGTCAAAATATTACATAACCATAAAAAAGTCATAAAATAAAAGTCATAAAATATAAACTTAAATAAAATAAAAGTCTTAAACACAATCATAAGAAAATCAATCATCACTGTCTTCATCTTCTTCTTCATCGGAGAGCGGCTCGAGACCATTCTTTTCACGGGATTCATTGAGGCCGCTGAGCAACTTACTAAAAAAATCATCGGACCTAGAGGAGCTTGGTGGAGCATCTTCTTCCGGTATAGGAGGTAATCCCTGGACTGCGCGGACCTCGTTCATCCCATCGAAGATCCGCTGTAACTTTCTCGCGTTCTTTTTCGCGATCTGATCCGATACAGGCGGCTTCGGGTCCTTCTTCTTCTTGAAGCAGGGTCCGATCGAAGGGATCCAATGCCGACTCTTAGGCGGTTTCATCACCTCCTGAACCGTCTCCTTCAGCGCTCCTATCTGCTCCTCCACTGGAACATCCTCAGCCGATTGGGTCCCTGTCTCGATAACCCGCTCCCTAAGCTTCTCCCGATAAACTCCCTGTAATAAAATTTAAAATAATTAATTAATAAAATAATTTTAAATAAATAATTAATAAAACTAACAAAAAATTAATTTAAAGTTAAATAAAAACTTACACTAGCCTGCTCCCATCTATCATCGACCCATTTGCCCTTCGCCCCATCATAGCCCAGGTACTCGAAGTATCCGCCCATCTGTGGAAGTGGGACCTCCTCTTGGGTCAGCTCGTCTATATAGCTCAGGGGCTCCTGCGTATTAATCTTCAGCTTACCCTATAAAAAAATATAATTATTAAAAAATTAAATTAAATAACTAATAAAATTTATTTTTAATTTAACAAATTATACCTCTATAATCTCGTGGCGGGTCTGGGTTTGGTTCCGAGAACCAGACTTGTTCGGCTTCTTCTGGTTCTGCCGATTCTTCTTATTAATCGCAGACTGGGCCTGTTACATTTCAAATTAAAAAATTAAATAAACAATAATTTAATAATTAAATAATTGAATTAAAATTTTACCTTCTTTTGCGGGTCATTCAGCATCTTCTGGGTTAGCTCCCAGTCCTCGGGAAGCACGTCAGGTGGACACTCACCGGATTCGCCATAATCGGCAACCAAGTCATACTTCCACCTTCTGTAAGCAGCGGACTGAGACTAGGACAGCTTCCCGCTAATCAAGTGCCAATCTTTGCGGGCCCTCCACTCGTCGAGGTTGAAGAACTCCTCGAGTTTTTCGAGGATCACGCTCTTCAGGTTGGGTGGAACGGCACTCCACGAGGGGTAGTAGGGAGGGACCGTTTCTCGAACCGCGAGACCCACCACTTGGGCCACGTGTTTCCCATATTCTCCGTATGGGTTCCACGTGTCGTCAAGGATACAGAAGTCGACCGGGAGGGGCCCGCCTAGCTTCTCCTTAGCATCGTTGGCGGTTTTGAGAGTGGAGACATTTCGGGGTCTCCTCTTTCGCTTAACTGTTTAATAAAATTATATTAAATACAGTACTAACTTATATTAATTGAATTTTATAAATTAAATAATATTACCGGGTGGCTGGTGACAGTCATTGAGGTTTGGGGGTGGATTCCGGTTCGGATCTTCTCCGTTCCCGTCACCCCGGTGGTAGTTTGGCATCACATCGGCCATCTATAATTTAAATAAAATTAATAAATTAGATTTTTAGTAAAAATTGCGTTTAAGTCCTTGTATTTTTAAAAATTACAAAAATACCCTAAATCTTATTTTAGTCCCTATATTGCAATTTAGTCCATAAATTTTTTAAAATAGCATTTTAGGCCCTAAATCTTATTTTAGTCCCTATATTGCAATTTAGTCCCTAAATTTTTTAAAATAGCATTTTAGACCCTAAATTTTATTTTGGTCCCTATATTGCATTTTAGTACCTAAATTTTTTAAAATTGCATTTTAGACCCTACATTTTTTAGAATTGCATTCTAGTCCCTTAATTTTTTAGAATTGCATTTTAGTCCATAAAATACACTTCATACATACAAAATCAACAACTTAACTATTACAATATAGCAATTATCAATCAAAATCAATAAAAACTTAACAAAACCCTAATTTTTCTAAAAATTAACAAAAAAAACATGTTACATGGTATAATTAACAAAAAATTACATATTCAGAATCTACAATACAGCTAGGATTCTCGGATTTAACAAGAAATTCAATACAATATAAAAAAAAAAAAAAAAAAATCAATTCGAAAATTAAAAAAAAAATAGGATTTGATTCAGGTGTTTGGTACCTGTTACGTGAAGATGTTGTTGAATATATCCAGCATCCCATGCCAAGCAAGAGTAGAGGAAAAACAAAAACCAAAAAAAAGTTAGGATTTGATTTTTAAAAAAGAAAAAAAATTGAAGAAATCATTAAGAAAAAGCATTGAATCACTTACATTGAGTGTTGTTTGCGTGTGGGGATGCCTCGGAATAGCTCCTTGGTGCTCGGAATCGGATTTCTGGAGAGTGTTTTGGTGTGTTTGTGTTTCAGAAATGAAGCTCGGTAGGGTTTAATAGAACAGATGTTTACCGACGACACGCAAGTCGTCGGTAAACCTGGCATATTCGTCGGTAAACAGGCCACGCGTCAAACAGTTGTACGCACGACTGTTGCGTGTCCTGTTTACCGACGACTGTTTTTTCGCAAGTCGTCGGTAAATCCTTGGGCGGGAAATCGAACCGCCCACTTTTGACCAATTAAATTTTGGACTGATGTTTACCGACGACTTGGGTACTGAATGTTGTCGGTAAATGTTTACCGACAACCTTCTTTAATTGAATGTCGTCGGTAAAAATTTACCGACAACATTCATGTCAAGAAGGTTGTCGGTAAATAACCAATCTCGTCGGTATTTTTTTTTTTTTTTTTTTTTTTTTTTTTTTTTTTTTAGTATTTTATTTTTTTCCTGATTTCTTTTCTATTTTTATTCTGTTGGGGTTAAGATATACACACACAAATTAATGTTTGAGGTGTTTGGTCAACAGTTATGGTCAAATGTTAGTGTTCGAGGTGTTTGGTCAACAGTTAGAGTCAAATGTTAGTGTTCGAGGTGTTTGGTCAACAGTTAGAGTCAAATGTTAGTGTTCGAGGTGTTTGGTCAACTATTAGAGTCAAATGTTAGTGTTCGAGTTGTTTGGTCAACAGTTATGGTCAAATGTTAGTGTTTGAGTTGTTTGGTCAACTATTAGAGTCAAATGTTAGTGTTCGAGGTGTTTGGTCAACAGTTAGAGTCAAATGTTAGTGTTCGAGGTGTTTGGTCAACAGTTAGAGTCAAATGTTAGTGTTCGAGGTGTTTGGTCAACTATTAGAGTCAAATGTTAGTGTTCGAGTTGTTTGGTCAACAGTTAGAGTCAAATGTTAGTGTTCGAGGTGTTTGGTCAACAGTTAGAGTCAAATGTTAGTGTTCGAGGTGTTTGGTCAACTATTAGAGTCAAATGTTAGTGTTCGAGTTGTTTGGTCAACTATTAGAGTCAAATGTTAGTGTTCGAGGTGTTTGGTCAACAGTTAGAGTCAAATGTTAGTGTTCGAGGTGTTTGGTCAACAGTTAGAGTCAAATGTTAGTGTTTGAGGTGTTTGGTCAACTATTAGAGTCAAATGTTAGTGTTCGAGGTGTTTGGTCAACAGTTAGAGTCAAATGTTAGTGTTCGAGGTGTTTGGTCAACTATTAGAGTCAAATGTTAGTGTTCGAGTTGTTTGGTCAACTATTAGAGTCAAATGTTAGTGTTCGAGGTGTTTGGTCAACTATTAGAGTCAAATGTTAGTGTTCGAGGTGTTTGGTCAACAGTTATGGTCAAATGTTAGTGTTTGAGGTGTTTGGTCAACAGTTAGAGTCAAATGTTAGTGTTTGAGGTGTTTGGTCAACTATTAGAGTCAAATGTTAGTGTTCGAGATGTTTGGTCAACTATTAGAGTCAAATGTTAGTGTTTGAGGTGTTTGGTCAACAGTTAGAGTCAAATGTTAGTGTTTGAGGTGTTTGGTCAACTATTAGAGTCAAATGTTAGTGTTCGAGGTGTTTGGTCAACAGTTAGAGTCAAATGTTAGTGTTCGAGGTGTTTGGTCAACAGTTATGGTCAAATGTTAGTGTTTGAGTTGTTTGGTCAACTATTAGAGTCAAATGTTAGTGTTCGAGGTGTTTGGTCAACAGTTAGAGTCAAATGTTAGTGTTTGAGGTGTTTGGTCAACAGTTAGAGTCAAATGTTAGTGTTTGAGGTGTTTGGTCAACTATTAGAGTCAAATGTTAGTGTTCGAGGTGTTTGGTCAACAGTTAGAGTCAAATGTTAGTGTTTGAGTTGTTTGGTCAACTATTAGAGTCAAATGTTAGTGTTCGAGGTGTTTGGTCAACAGTTAGAGTCAAAATATTCTAGGACTAATAAATAAATACAAAATACCCTAATCTGTTTCATATCCACTAATATCTATAGGTTCATCATCGCTATTAACCTCTATTTGTTGTTCTTCATCACCATATTCTTCCCCCGTGTTATCTTCGATTTCCTGGTTTTCATCAATAACCATTTCAAAAGCCATCTCAATACGAAAATGAGCTGGGTCAATCTCGATCTCCTCAATAGTTGCCAAGTTCTCCGGTTCGGAGATCGTCTCACTGTTACCCAATGGAATAGTAATGCTCTCGTTGTTAGTAGGTAGTGATTCCGAACCCCATAACTCGGGATTCCATCCATGACGATCATTTATTTCCCAAACGGCTTTCCAACCGTTCATTGATTTCTTCGCACTAATCTCGTCAATGTAGAATACTTTCTTGGCTTGCAATGCTAAAATGTATGGTTCGCCTTCCCACTCAAAGTTTGTTGTGTTAATAAAGGTTACCCCATGTTCTGTCCTCGATCCAGCCATTTTGTACCACTTACAAACGAATAAGACAACTGAAAACCCTTTAGTGTAATGAACCTCCAATATTTTCACTAATTCTCCATAACATGGACGATCTTCGTACGTGGTACAAACTCCGTAATCCTGCGTCACTCTTTTTTCTCCTTTACCCTTAGTTACCCACTTGACACCATTCACGACACATGAATCATATCTATCCACCGCACCGAAATACATGCTAGCCAAGGATACCATCTCAGTGGTAGCTAATGCATTACCTGCCTCTTTCATCCCGTGAACCTGTCATACATAAATAATACTAATTTATATATTTGACGATGGTATGTTTAAACCAACGTCTAAAGTACATACCTTATCCAAAAACCAACTATTAAACCTTTGACGATGCATAATCTCTATTTCATCATCCGTTCCCGTAAGTGTGGACTTGTGTTCACTAAAATCACAAATGAATATAAATAAGTTAATATAAGTATATAAATATATAAATATATAAATATATAAATATATAAATATATAAATATATAAATATATAAATATATAAATATATAAATATATAAATATATAAATATATAAATATATAAATATATAAATATATAAATATATAAATATATAAGTATATAAATATATAAATATATATATATATAAATATATAAATATATAAATATATAAATATATAAATATATAAGTATATAAATATATATATATAAATATATAAATATATAAATATATAAATATATAAGTATATAAATATATAAGTATATAAATATATAAATATATAAATATATAAATATATAAGTATATAAATATATAAGTATATAAATATATAAATATATATATATATAAATATATAAATATATAAATATATATATATATAAACATATAAACATATAAATATATAAATATATAAGTAAACGTTACTTACGTCCTATATGGTTCGAGTTCGTCACAGTTATTCAAAATATACCAACTAACGTGCTCCTTCTGAAGAGCTGGTAAAGCACCTGACTCTTTCTTGCCAATCGGAGTACACTGAGAATTGAAAACTGATAGCTCTTTTGGTTCTGGCAGTTGTTCGTTGTATCTACCTGGATCGTTGAACTTTGTTTTTTCTTCACTAAGATACCGTGATATGAAAGTCAACGTCTCTTCCGCCACGTAACCCTCGGCTATGGAACCCTCAGGCCTAGCCGGGTTTCGAATATACTCTTTCAACTTCTTCAAATACCTCTCAAACGGGTACATCCACCGCATTTGAACCGGGCCCCCTAACAATGCTTCATCGTATAAGTGAATCACTAAGTGGATCATGATATCAAAAAACGCGGGAGGTAAGATCATTTCTAACTTGCACATCACTTCAACCACTTTCGCCTTACCCTCCACCAACTTCTTCCTACTCAGATTCTTGTTACAAACGACTCTAAACACGTTAACTAACCCAATAATTGCGTCGCTAATCGATTTATCATCTAGAAGCCCAGGGAGACAACAAATAAAAAGGTACTGCATCATAACATGACAATCATGCGATTTCATTCCAATGATCTTCCCCGTATCGGCTTGAACGTTATTCCTCATACTAGACGCGAATCCATTGGGAAACCTCTGTACCTGTAACCACTCAAGAAACAACTTCCTCTTCTCCGCTGACAAGGTATACTTTCCACGTTTTAGAATCGTTTTATTTCCTACTGTTGCCAACCACAATTCTTTCCTGAATTTCATTTTCTTAAGATCCTCCCGCGCCTTAACGTTATCTTTGTTTGGTTTCCCATCGACTGCTATAACTGTACCGAGAAGAGCATCACACACGTTTTTCTCGCAGTGCATGACATCAATGTTATGCTTCAACAAATTTGCGGACCAATAAGGTAAACGATAGAAAATACTCTTTTTCTTCCAATTCGTCTGGCGAGGACCTGTAGTCTTCGTGACCTTGCCTCCAAAATCCTTGTGTTTGCCGGGAAACACAATGGGAAGACCATCTAACTGTGTCTGAATACTAGCTGGACTATATTTCTTCGGGCGCTTAGTAAAATTGGTTGCCGGGTACGAAACATTATCTGATCTAAACCGATGTTTGAAGGGTAACCAACGTCTATGGTCAAAGTAAACCACACCTTTTGTCACACCCAATGAAGGTGTGGAATCCATGCATTCAGGGCAAGCCATGTAACCTTGACCCGACCATCCTGAAGTGTATGACCGAGCGGGGAAATCATTGGTGGTGGACAACAGACAAACCTTCATAGTAAACTCTTGTTTTGTATGGGCATCATACGTAAGGATCCCTTTACTCCACAACTCGTCCAACTCATCTATCATAGGGCGGAGGTAAACATCCATGTCCTTACCGGGCGATCGAGGACCCGGAATCAACAAACAAAGCTTAAAAGTGGTTTCCTTCATGCATACCCACGGTGGCAAGTTATACACGGTTAATATGACAGGCCACATGCTATACGAGTTGTTTTGCATAGAGAAAGGACAAAACCCGTCGATACCGAGACCCAAAAATACATTACGAGGTTCACTAGCAAACTCAGGGTGTAGCGATGCAAATCTCTTCCAACTATCACCATCAACAGGATGACGCAACACATCCGGATCGGCACTCTTACCGGTATGGTGCCAAACCATGTCTTCAGCGGTGTGCTTTGAAGCGTATAGTCGCTGTAACCTGGGAGCAATCGGAAAATAGCGGAGCTTCTTATGTGGTACTTTGATACCCTTCTTCGGGTCCCATCTAGACTCGCTACAAACTGGACACTTATCGAGGTCTTTATACTCTTTATAAAATATGGCACAATCGTTCACACAAACATCGATGGTAATATACCCCATACCCAAGATTTTCAACTTCTTGTTGCATGAATCATACGAATCGGGCAAAGTGTGAGGTTTGGGCAAAATACGACCAATCAACTCCAATAGCTCGGTGAATGACGTGTTAGTCCACTTGTTCTTAACTTTTATGTGAAGAAGCTTGGCAATGAAGTTCAATGAACTCATCGCATCACAACCCGGATATAATTCTGTCTCCAATTCGTTAAACAGTTTTTCGAAACTACTTGGAATTTCTCCGTCTCTCATCTCGGTGTCACCCTGATGACCGCCAATATCGTAACTGTGTCTCACATCGTCATAAACCTCGGCAATTTCATTAACTATATTCGGAATAGGGTTTTCTTGGGGAATGACAGGCTGCTCACCGTGTTTTATCCAAACCCGATACGACTTCATAATCCCTTCATTATAAAGGTGGTTCGTAACCTTATTAGAGGGTAATCGACGATTATTTTTACAATAGTTACACGGGCAATAAATAAGATCTCCATATTGCGAATGTTGTTTTGCATATGCGATAAAACCCAAAACTCCAACAAGATAGTTTGGATCGAATAAATCCGTAGCATCCATCCAACTCTTATCCGAAGCCATCTCTTTACAACAATTTTAGATAAGTAGACAACTACATTCATATGAAAATAAAATAAATAATTATTACAACCCAATTGATAAAATGGAAAAAAATATTACAACACAATGGCTTGAATATAAATACAAACCAAAAAATAAATAAAATTACATCACAAATAAATAAATAAAATTACATCACAAATAAATAAATAAAATTACATCACAAATAAATAAATAAATAAAATTACAACACAATAAATATATAAACAATTTCACATAAATAAACACACAAATACAAAAATATATGAAACATAATATATGAAATAAATGAATGTATGCATGATTTATACACAATATATAACAAGACAATCAAAAAAATATACAAACTAATAACCTTTATATATCAACTAATACACAATTCAAAATTCATGCATAAAAAAAAAATTAAAAAGTTTGAAATTTTAAGAAAATACCTTGAATTGGTGGAAGAAATTGGATATTGATTATGAAGTCTTAACCTTGATAATGTAATAATAAGCCTAAACCCATAATATTGCAAGAATTAAACCATATATGATCATAAAAAAAAAAAAAAAAATCAAGAATTTACCTAATCTTTGTAGATGAAATTGTGTGTTGATGATGCCCCACCTTGATTACAAGCTTGCAAATGTTTAGAGATGAATTGGAGAAGGTATTGCAAAAAATTTGGATGAGTTTGGTTGATGTTTTTGGAAGAAATTGGGAGAAAAAAATGGGGTTTTTGGGGTTTATGGAGAAAAAAATACAGGCTGTTCGCATATATGCACGTCAAGTTTACCGACGACACGTAAAGCCGTCGGTAAACTGGAAGTGTCGTCGTTAAAAACATGGGTTTAACGACGACTTCAGCAACTGTCGGTAATTTAACGACAACAAACCTAAGCCAAAAAAAAAAAAAAAAAAATTGATAACGACGGCGTTTTGTCGTTTACCCGCGACAGCAGTCGTCGGTAAATTACCGGCGGCCTGTTTCTCGTGGGTAAGGTGAAGTCGTCGGTAAATGGTAAAAGTTTACCGACGACTTTACGCGTCGTCGGTAAACTGTCGTGGGTAAATCCGCGATCTGTAGTAGTGTATAGTATTTAACTTTGATTTACAATTACATTTTCATTGCTAACTTCTTCTCTATTACTTAATCTTTATTTCATTCTCAGTATATACCTCTATATCACACTTCCGGTTCTCACCTGCAATGATGTTCTCCCAACTTTTACTGGAATTTTTCATAAGCGGAGATGGTAGATGATGCTTGATTTTCCCTGGCAATTCCGCCACCGGAGGTGGCACAAATGGGAAATGTTGATTGGAAATGAAAAATGTATGCTTTTTGGTTGAATTATTAGTATTAGTATTGATCAGTGTTTGATATCAATAACTATTTTAATGGTTGATTATGAATAAGTTAAGTTGTGAAAAGAAAAATAACTCTTCTGATGTCTCGCGTTCTATCAATATTTTAGTTTAGGGACTTAATAGTGCATTTTTTTCATAGTATAAGAACATACAATCCTATTTTCTCATTATTTAAGGACATATAGTATTGTTATTTTTTTGTAACATTAGGATATATCGAGTATATTTTAATAGAAGATGGGAAAATTGTGCAATTAACCTAAAATCTAACAACCTTTGACGATTAACTTCAACCTAACACACCCAAAATACGAAATATATAGGTCGGCATTTTTAAATAAAAATTTATTTTTTCTAATTGAATATATGTTTAACTCTTCATGAGTTCATGTCACGGTGATGATGATGATGATTCTAATGCTTTTATTAGTTCTGCAGCACAATGTTTTGACAACAAGTTGCGAGTCATTTCCGTTCAACAACAATATGTAGGAGATAAGACGTAGAGTCAAATATCATGCTTTGAATTTCACTCATTATATACTTGAGATGAGAACTAAACTAATAAAAATAATAAGAAACAATTCAAATCACATTCTTGTTATGCTTTTTAGGTATCTATCGATTTATTTCTAATCAAACCATCACATCACTATGTAATTGAGTTGTTCAATGTTGTAGAGTTGTTATATTTTATTCCATGAATAGTTGACATAGTGAATAAGTGATAGGTTTTTAAGTTGGCCATTCCCATAAATTGAAAATATAATGTTTCACCAAGTTGGGGATGACTTATATTTCATTTTTTTTAATTCGCAAATACAGTGTAACTCTAAGAAATTTTGTGATTGTTATTCTTTTTCATTAATGCAATTTTGGAGATTTTTTTTTGTTAATTATTATATAAAGTTATAGGAAATGATATGTCAACAATAAAAAGATAAAGGGTGTATTCAAGTCAAAACCTAAAATGTCAGTTCACTACATTTATCAAATTCGATCTAATCATTTTTTATTGAAATTAAGTGGAATCTCACGAAATAAAACAAAAAAGGTCCCTTTTTTATTTGTTTTTTTTTTCTTCTAAATTCCTAAGTTTAGTGCAACTCTAGACATATTTCATGTAATCTATATCAAAATGTCATATATATATGTAGATTTTTAAAAGAGTTTTTTGGATCATATCTGAAAAAATGTAGGATCAGAGGCAAAGTGCGGTGGTTCAAGAGAGTTTTTTGAATTTTCATGTATTTACTATATCACTTAAGGATTTGAGAATACTCAATATATTTTTTTTTTCATATGTAAAAAGTTTAGTTCAGTTCTATCATTGATCTCTCTTATTATTGTGTAATTTTTTTTATCTTCGAAGTGCCTTAAGGCACGGGTCATACCTAGTTAATTAATAAAATAGAAGTAATATGAAAATTTAAGAGAATCTTAATTAATTGTCCACTAA
This sequence comes from Nemophila menziesii, assembly GCA_029959085.1. Classification (NCBI taxonomy): domain Eukaryota; kingdom Viridiplantae; phylum Streptophyta; class Magnoliopsida; order Boraginales; family Hydrophyllaceae; genus Nemophila; species Nemophila menziesii. The sequence continues at coordinate 30,509,268 of JARWIR010000007.1, read as the reverse complement.
AATTCATACTAATTATATGTGAAGTAATATTATTTTATTTAATGATATGTACTTGATCTTTTGACATGGATTTGGTCTTTCTTTTATAGAAAAAATAGTACTATCAAGAAAAGATAGAATATGGTGTACTACAAGGTTAAATCATATAAACTGAAGGATGGGACACATATTGAAGTAGTAGATGGTACATAATAGAATCTTGATGTTGAGGATGCCAATATAATTGATGATAGTGATGATTTTGGATATTTTCATGATAGTAGTGTGGAAGTACTTCGTAGGAAAGATTTTTATGAGAATTTTCATGGTTATTCAAATAGTTACGTTGAGCTACTTAGTGGAGAAGTTTTTCATAAGTATTTTCATATCTATTTGACAAATAGTAGTGATGAAGTTATTTGCGGAGAAGCTTTTCATAAGTCTTTTTATGCCCATTCAGATAGTAGTGATGATATTGTTAGTGGGGAAGATGATAATGTTGAAGTACCCCAATATGTACATGTAAAGGTTATATTTAAAGAGTTTTTTGAAAAAAAAAAAATCTAAAGAAGATTACCATGTTATAGACCGTGCGATATAATTTGAATATGTACATGTTATATTACCATATACTATTCTTAACATGTTGTGATATAAACATGATCAACCAAGTGGGAGAGGTAGTGGAAGAAAGGGAGGAGACGGGGGAATTGATCCTCTAAGAAAGGTAACTAGATTTTCCATTTCATTCAATTGTGAACCACCAAATGAAGAATGATAAAGGAAATGATTAAAGTATCACTTGAGTTTGAAGATGGAATGGTATACAAAAGTTGAAGGTGTAGTGCCATTACTAGCCAATTTTCAGGCAAACAAGGTGGGTGAGCGTTCAAAGAAAAGAAAACTAGTTGAGAAGAATGTTTATAAGAAGTTAAAGAAGGCCAAAAAATGAATATTACTAGTGTGGGTTTGTCATGTGTTTTTAAAATTGACTATTAGACTTATTCTTAGTGAATGCTATTATTTTTAGGGAATGCTATTATTTTGGGAAGTGATTACTTCACTTATTTTTTGGAAAGTACTTATTATATTTGTTGAATGCTTTGGGTTTTATAAGTACATATTAGATTTATTGAATGTTTTAGGGAAGTAATTTGGATAATGGTTTGGTTCTGGACAATTTTGGTTTTTATACAGTATGCAAGTATGCAAGTTTTTAATCATGGTTCCGTTTATAGTTTGAATGGTTTATGATTTTATTTATTCATGATTTTAATGTTTGAATTATTTGATTTATAGTTTGATTTGTTATGATTTAAATGGTTTGTGGTTTTTGGTTTAGAGCAATAAGATTTTTCTGAATTAGGTGCATGGTGATGTCTCAGAAATTCCTATCTTGGAGTTAATTGTGTTACAAGTCTATGTACTATACAAAAAGAGCCAATTAGAGGTAAATGCCTATTAAAAAAGTTATTTAAAAAAAGGTGCCTCCAATAAAACATTTTAGAGAAAACAGCCTCTACCAAAACTACCCCTAACTACCAATTAAAAAAAAAACGTGTATATATCTTTTGTTAAAAAAAAAAAAAAAAAAACCAAACCTGAAGCGTTTAAAACACACACACAACACACACAAATACACACAACACACACGCAAACACACACAACAAAGCTCTAAGCGGCGAAAGATGAAAATCACGCAGGAGAAATCGACGACAAAGGAAACAAGCAACGGAAATGGTGAATATCAAGCACTCAAACCAATAACAAGTGTAAAATATCAACAACAACAACAAAGAATTGTCATACAAAATCAAAAAACCGTAAGTATTAAACACAAAATTTTGTGTTATTCTGATATTTTTTAGAGTGATTTATGATTCCGAATTGATTATTGTGTGATTCATGAACAAAATCAAAACGAAAATTGATTTCATGTTGATTTCGATTGATTTTTACTGATTTTTGTTTGATTAAATAAAATAGTAACAATTTTGGTAGTTTCTAGGGTTTATAATGGGATTTTTTGATGAATATGACTGAATAATGTGATTAATATGAAAGAAAATAAGATTAGAGTGATAAACATGACTAGTCTGTAAAACAGGGACCTATATTGCAATTATATCCAAACATTTGATGTAATACTGTAAAATATAGATAAACAAGGACAAATTGTGTAATTTAGGGACCTTATAGTGTAATTATTGCATAATGTAGAATTCTGCATAATGTTTTTCGTAACTGTATTAAACATGGAATTCCATGTTTAATACAGTTATCAAATCATGATATTACATGTTTTGAAAACTGTATTATAGACATAATGTGTAGTTTAGGGACCTTATAGTGTAATTACTGCATAATATGGAATTTAATGATTTGATAATTGTATTAAACATGGAATTCCATGTTTGATACAGTTATCAAATCATTAAATTCCATGTGTTTATAACTGTATTAAGATAGAATGTGTAGTTTAGGGACCTTAAGTGTAATTACAGTATAGTTCGGAATTCTGCAGAATGTTGTTAGTAACTGTATCAAACATGGAATTCCATGTTTAATACAGTTATCAAATCATTAAATTCCATGTGTTGATAACTGTATTAAGATAGAATGTGTAGTTTAGGGACCTTAAGTGTAATTACATCATAGTTTGAAATTCTGCAGAATGTTGTTAGTAACTGTATCAAACATGAAATTCCATGTTTAATACAGTTATCAAATCATTAAATTCCATGTGTTGATAACTGTATTAAGATAGAATGTATAGTTTAGGGACCTTAAGTGTAATTACAGTATAGTTCGGAATTCTGCAGAATGTTGTTAGTAACTGTATCAAACATGGAATTCCATGTTTAATACATTTATCAAAACATGAAATTCTATATTTTGATAATTGTATTAAACATGAAATTCCATGTTTTGATAACTGTATTAAACATGGAATTAACTCAATTCAGGCTACTAATATGTTTTCTTGTGCTTGGAGTTTGTGTAAAAACACGTGAAAATGGCACCAAGAAGAAAAGTTATCAAGTCAAGACTACTAATTTGTTTCTTGTGGTTGGAGTTTGTGTAAATACAAGTAAAAATGCCTCCAAGAAGAAGATTTACTGATGAACAAGAAGATGATAAGATACAAGCAGTGAAAAGGAAGAACTACTATCTTTTCTAAGTGATGAGCAACCCCTCAGTGGATTATGTTCATTGAAGAGTGTATATGCAGTTCAAAGATCAAAGAATCAGTTATCTAAAAGAATATTGATGAATGTGTTGACGCTTCTATTATTGTATTGAAAAGAGTATTTCGTATTTAATTGTACTTATTTTGGAATGTTTTAGATTGTAATGTTTAAAATGACTTGTTAGTTTATTAAGTATTATGAAGAATTTGATTAGAAATGGAAATTGATTAGTATTTCATATTGTGAAGGATTTGATTAGAACAGTTTTGATACCAACAAAAGACTCAAAAAGGCAGACAAAATCCGCAACACATAAAAATGACTTGTAAATTCCATGATCGAAACATGGAATTCCATGTTTGAAAACATGGAATTCCATGTTTGAAAACATGAAATTTCATGTTTGAAACATGGAATTCCATGTTTGAAAACATGAAATTCCATGTTTGAACATGAAAATTTACTAACCTGCACACTAACAACTTAAGCTACTCGAATCGAAACCTATACGGAAAGATAATAATTATAAAGGAATGAATCACAACACAATATAAAAACAAAAAGGATCCAAAACATAACAATAGAAATTGTAAAAATTGTTAAACCGGTGAATATTAATCTGTTACAAGAATATAATGATCATAAAAAATAATCATAGAGCAACTTGACAATTTTTTGCATTGACCGACGTGATTGGTTAGTTGACTCCAACAGTTGCTTTTCAGAACCAAATCTTTGTGACTACCAAATGTATGCTACTTGGGATCGTGGAAACACGTAATCGAAAACAGAATCGAGAGTCGGAAAAGATCAAACGAACACATATAACGTTGAGAACCGAACTTTACTACAACCATAACCATCTGCAGAAAACAAGTCATGACATAAGTACTAGAATACAATAACACAAACAAAGGAAGAAGTAGAAAAGGGAAAAAATTCTGTGCAGTTGCAGAATTCAATGTTTTAAACATGGAATTCCATGTTTCATACAGTTTCATACTGTATAAAACATGGAATTCCATGTTTAAAACATGGAATTCTACACTGCACAATTCTCTTCACAGAATTCCATGTTTTAAACATGGAATTCCATGTTTCATACTGTACAAAACATGGAATTCCATGTTTAAAACATGGAATTCTGCAACTGCATAAACATATTCACAGAATTACAACTGAAACACACAATATACTGCGAGTAAAACAGTTTAAACACAGAATTTAGATGTAGAGAAGCAAAAAATGAACAAAGTGAAGAATTTAACAAATAATTTACAGAAAAGTAAGCAAAATATGAAGAAATGAAGAATGTAAAAGCATTATCATAACAAATAGAGCTTAAACACAACAATTTGCTAATATCAAAGCAAAATATGAACAAAACTAAGAATATAAACACAAAATCAACACAAAACAAGCAATTATAAGAGAAAAAGCTTGAAAACTGCAGAATTGCTACAAGTTGTAAAGTAGCATGAAAATGTGAATGAAAATGCTTTAAAAACAGAGAATACATACACATTTATACGTATATATACAAACTAAAACCTGCAAATCAGCAAAACAACAAAATGAAATCAAAAATTCAAAAAAAAGAAGAAGATCAAACAGAGCCGAGAGAGATAGAGAGCATGAGAGGTAGAGGAGATGTTAGATTACCTTTAGAGAAGAAGAAACAATCGACTAATCTATGTGAGTTAGATTGGTGAGCGTGATTGAGATGCGTGAGATTGGTGAGCTTCTTAGCTTATCAATGGAGATGCAGAATCAGTTAGAGGAGAGAGAAAGTGAGAGAGAGATATAGATAGAGAGAATCTATGTGAGAGTGTGTGATAATAATTGGGGAATTAATTACCTAGTTTATAATAAGTAGTATTTATATTGGGTAAAAAGGGAAAAGAAATAATTTAGGGGAGTTTTTCTCTAATTACTTAATTAAAAAGGCATTTATCTCTAAATAAAAAAGTTAGAGGCTTAAAAAAATTAGTAGCCTCATTAAAGAGGCATTTTTCTCCAATTACCCCATACAAAAATGTAACAATATATACCACCTAAATACTACATCCTGAATTAGATGATCAACATATTTAGATTACAAGACAATCGTATTATTGTAAACATAGAATATCTTGACATACATAACCCTGCAATTTGGACTTTAATCTCTGCGTATTTAACCACTTGTCCATCTACACTTGTTGATTCAAAAATGTCCACAAAATATCCATTGTTAACTTAGAGAAAATTTGTTGGACAAAACAAGTCAATATTCCTAGAATTCCCAACACTCTTAGTTGGTGGTATCCTTGTTTGTTGTGAAAAAAAGGAAGTTCTACTTATCGAAACCAAACCCTATCAAGAGAAATTGTTCTCGTGTACTTTCAACATTCATAAAGTGACTGATATAAGAATAATTATATGTGGTTATCAACTCCAAGAAGTTATGATTCATAAGGAGAGTGTGCCATCTCTAAAATGAGATGGTGAGAGGAAACAATCAAGCAAGTCGAGAGAGATTAGTTGGATTTTTAATTAATTGTAATATTTTGTTTAAATATATTGTTGATGATTTGTTTTGATTTGATTATTAAACGCAGTATTTATATAGGAAGTTGGCATGATCATTTGATGTCCTCTGTGTTAGTAATGTGTTAGTCATTCAATTGTGTAAATTCTGAAATATGTTATGAATTAATCTATCTGATAATTTCGGCCCAGCATGTTGAAACTTGTATCCAAATTGCTGAATTATGCTCCAGGCATTATTTCTAGTAGTAAGCAGAAATAAGAATCCAACTTGTTTATCCATTATCATGAAATATATGCTCTCATTTGGATACATATACACAGGTAGGGTAGGGATGTTAATGGAAATGGTTTGGGGTAGACCTATCCCCACACTCCGCCTCACCAAGAAAAATACACCGTAATAGAACTTTAAGCAAATTTGCACACTTGTCATTTTTGTAATCAAATTCTTTCAGGGGAATGGGAAGATAAAGAATAAACTCTTCAAATTAACAATTCCTAGACAAAATCACAAACATGTGTAGTGCAGATATATATTGCCGTTAATAGAAGAATGTAATAATTCTGAAATCTCGATTCAGTTCACTATAATATAGCAGTAACTTAACATTCATAACTGAAACAAGAATCCAATAAAATGAAAGAAAGCTGATTAAACTAATTGTAGAATATTATTCTTAGTTCACTGATCCTAGATCCTTCCATCAATCAGGCCCGAAACATAGTGTCACTGCTATGGCAAACTAAATGTGCACAATCAGAAGTGTATTGACTAGATTGGTCTATATATATGCGACAATACTAGTTTCCTACGCTAACTATATTAGCCAATCAAAACTATTAGTAATTGAGTCTCATCAAACACTCTCATATGAGTCTAACTCAACCATTACCATACCTTAACATTCCTCTTCACACGTAAGTTGGATAAATCCAATTGTTGATGCGTCTTGAATTAGAGGAGATATGTTGTTGGACAAATATTAAAAGAAGAGATTGTTTAATCGATGTATTGTTGCGAACAAGCTTCCAAATCTCATGGTAAAGTTCAAATTTTTAAAGAGAAATTAAAGGTCGGACGAGTTCTTTACGAATCTAATGAAAATGAAAAGCCTCAATCAAAACTTAAATGATTTTCTTCCCAGCCCCAGATTTATATTTTACAATACCACCAGATTAAGCGTTCTTGTGATTCCTCTTTGAGATCAAGAGGTACAAGCTGTTACGATATCTATACTTGCGATGACAAATTTAAATCAAGATTGTGTCGTAGAAGCAGTACAATACTACTATAAAGATGGCAAGGGAGAACTGAGAATTTAAATCATGATTTTATGGGTTGGGAAAAAAGTGGGGTTCAAGATGACATGTTGAGGAGAGGAAGCAAAATAGATTAGGAAAAGGAGTATGATATAGGAATTAATGTATAAGCTCTTGATACCATGAAAGATTATCATAATGGAACTAAAATGACATATTATTAATAAGAACACATGGCTCTACAATGGAAAGCTGATTACTACATTGTGAAGAGGCAGATTACGAGGAATAACTAGATTGCTATATTATATAGGCGTCAATACTAGATTTCTACACTAATTATACTATCCAAACTAGACTGTTAGTATTTGAATCTAATTTGATCACTACCATACCTAAACAGAATGTACACCATACAACCACTATCAGGAAAAAGAAAACATCACTAATGAATCTAGATTGGACACTATCATGTCATTGCAATCCTTTTCAAGATTACGATTTGATTCTAATACCTGACATATATGTTAATAAATGTTAAACAACAGATAGGAAAGGAATACCATAATCTCACACCCTGCAGAAAAAGAAACACAAAACAAATAGGCAAGTAAAATCAAAGAGAAAAGATGACTAAAAACAACAAAAAGTCAAAACTTAAAAAAAAAAAACAAGCTCAATGTAATGTTTTGGAGCTTCTGTAAATTATAGTACTAAAGTTAAATTCTGGAGCTTCTGTAACTTCAACAAGAATAAAGTAAAACATAAAATCTTTGGAATACCCCTTCATTGGAACAATCTCACCATACAGGAACTAAACTCTCTTGAAAACCCATTGCTACCATCGACCCCTTATCACCTTGAATATTCATCTTTTTAATTTCATGAGTTTCAAGGGAACATGAGAGTAATTCTCCTTCAATACTTTCAAGAAGGATATTTTCATTCTTCCAAACCATCAGAGGACGGTTAATCCCAGATACAAGTCCAACTCTAAACTGTTTACTCCAAGATTCCACCTCTCCGTATTTTCGTATTGCCCATATCTCAACGAACTGTTCCGAAGGTAGATTGTACTTTGTGTATGCAAACAAAGCTAGAGTATCATTTAACACTGTAAGGGACTTGTTTAATTCATCTTTCCCCTGGAGATCCTCGGGAAGGTCCATATTATGAAACACCTCAGTGTCGATATCGAAAGCGAGGATAGTATCGATATCTTGTTCTCTCTGGGAAATCCAATGCAATGCGCCAGTTGACAATGTCCCAGATTTATCACCAATGAAAGAGTACGAACAGCCACACTCGATTACTCGCCAAGAATCAGTACTCAGATCGTAAATTTCAACTTTAGTTGTAACCATCATTTCGAAAATATCAGCATTATAGGGAGGCTCTGCTTCGTTGTCATCATTCTCCTCATCCATTTCTTCATAATCACCAAAATAAACAAAACCAAGAAAAGAAATAACCTTGTAATCTTTTAAATTAGAGACAAAGCCAAGTCCAAAGGCCATGACGTAATGCTCCCAAAATTTTCTACACCGAAAAGGGAGACTAAGAAGCCATAAAGAGTCTGTAGTTGATGGATTATACAACACGATTTTATTATCATTACCAAGGAGACAAAGCAACCCATTGCAAGGGCCACAAATTTCATCAGATTCAATTTTCAACTCTGTATTGGATGAAGTGATTAAATTGAACGATTCATAGCCATGAATCGATATAATAATTTTGTGGTCGATGATGCTACGGCGATGGAGTAAGATTTGGTCGATTTTGCTGGTGCTGTGTTGAAGATGCATATCGATAAATTTTGGGCTTTGAATTAACTGGTCCCAAGCTTTACAAACACACCTGGAACGCAACAATGATACCACAGGCATCCTTAGTAATATTTCGATTATCAGGTCTTCAGTCAACTTTTTAGCTATTCCTTCAGGAAAGAGCATATCAAAAAACCCTTTGCCTCTGAGACCACCCCACGAAAATATCATTAGTTGAGATAAGCACATCACTCGCACTTGATTGATTACCGACAAAATATGCGAGCGCAAATTTGTATCATCAATCTTCCACATATTGTGTTTTTCCTCGTGTGCACGGTGGTAACAGCCAACTACATATTCGATCCGCGGCTCAGCCACGGAGGTGGATAGAAAGTCGCCAGAAAATACGATCCCTTTGATATTATCCCAAGATACCATTGATTTCTTTCCTCGGCTCTCCATCTCCGTCAAATCTAAGTACATTAACCTTGAATCTTTCTCAATCGAATCGATTGGCGAAAGGAGGAAGATTTTCCGGAGAATAGAATCCTCGATTTCTGCTGGTGAACAATGCAGCTTTGATGCACTAGCCATCGATTTGATATTGAAAAATCGATTTACTTTACTTTTTAGGATAAAATTGGAGCTTTTTAGATGGTGGTGTTTATAGAGAAGAATGTAGTGAGTCAATTGAGTATCTAATCGTACAGACCCTATATAGGAAATAAAAAAATCTTATAACAACCACGTACGCAGACAATACTTACGACCTGTGAGTACCTAAAAGTATAAACCACAATAATAGAATACCCGTTACAGTAGTAAACACGAGATAATTTGTCATTATTCTTTTACAGTAAATATAGGATAATCACATTAATAATTTGACAAAGATCGGTTTTAAAGCCTTCTTTATGTGGTTATGCGATTACATAGTCATGGGTTGTAAGCATTACAACATTGTGATTGTGATTGTTAATTTTTCAATGTTTACATTACTTGTTAAAGTATGGTGCTTTACATTATTAGATGAGTTGTAACCGTTACAACATTTTTTGTGTTATTACAACCGTGTGGCTTTGATATTATGTGAAACTATCGTTTATGCTATTCGATAACATTTTATTAGATACTCAAGGGAAAGCTTCTAAAAAAAAGAAATGTTATCTATCCAAAGGGGTTGTCTGTTATTTGCTTATTAAATAAACATTCGCCTAGGGAAGAGTTTCAGAACATTGCTCATGGTCTAACATTATTAGTTATGCTTAAGCTCTTATAACAGCGTGACTATGTTTTAGGATTGACAAGTTGTTCTTTGTTGGCATGTTATTGTGATTTTGGAAACTATAGATAATTTTAGATTCTATCGGGTCCTTTTGGTATATTATGGAAACGGAAGGGAACAAAGAACACTTATCCCACCACCTATTTTATGTAAATTTCTTACAAATAGAATTACCTCACGAGTGTAGTATTGTATCTCAAAAATTGAAATCGGAATAAATGATATTAAAAGCTTTAACCTTGTCTAAGAGCTATAACAGATAAGCAACTCCCAGTTTCATACACTTATTTGAGTATGTTATATGTTGTAAAGCTTAGGGTTGCACCATTGGTCCCTGAGTTATAAAAAATAGCCATATATACGTCATGTGTTTCATAAAGTAGCAAACATGCCCTTATGTTACATTAACTTTGCTAATCTACCCCTCCACACAGGGTATATTAGCTATTTTTGGAACAATACAGTGTATTCGTTACTTTTCTTGAAACAAGGGTATATTTGGATATTTTTACCTTAATGCATATACGTTTGTTTGAAATAACTATCTCAATATGAAACAAGCTTTATTAGCAACACTATATTTTGATTGATGTTTATATTTATTAAATAAAACTGCTACACAATTACAAGTAAATAATACCAGAAACATCAGATTGATGATAATACATGCTCAAACTCAAAAAAGATCAGGCTTATCTCTTGTGATTTAGGCTACATCTGGAGGCACATAATTAATCCCATTGGAGAAGATTGTACACTCTTCCAAAAGCCAACAATGCAACATTGGCCTGATAAAGAACATTCATTCTACACAAGGCATTAGTGAATTTGATGTGTCCGGGGTATTTCATTATAAAAATATCACTAACAAACTCTACATAAAAAATTATATGACATCATTCTTATTCAAGCGTGGTTATACGATTAAATGCACGAGAATTGGAAGGGGAACGAGGAATTCGATTCATGACCCCCTTTTGATAACATGTTGTAGTTCGAAGGGTGAATATTTAATACGGTATATTTAACAAAACATATAAGCAATGAATATCATAATCTCACACCCTGCAGAAAATGAAGTATGCAAAATATGGGCAAGTAAAACTAAAGAAGAAAGATGACTGGAAACAACAAAAATTTCAAACTTGAAAGATTGAGATCAAATATAATTTATATTAGTAAGTCTAATTTCAACCAAAAAACGTTACGGATCAAACAAAGAGCTGTGTTTATTTAACAACATCCGGCCTGCCAGCTTTTGTCGGCCTTTCTGTGCAACAGTCCACCAGTAGCGGAAGAGAGGGTTACCGTACATACAAGAGTCTTCCAGTTCTTACGGAAGCTCTCGGGGCGCAGCGTAACTAAGAGAGCCATCCCATTTAGGGCGAGACAAAATGGGCGGGCACGGGCGGTCTGGTGTCCGAGCCAATTGGTCAGACGAAGACTACTTCACTTATTAGATTAGTATTAGCCGCCTATCCCGGAATGGAATAGAAAGAACGCGAAGCGCTAGCGCTACAGGGTCGGTTTTTTGGGGCTTGTGAAGAAGCAAGCTTATCCACGCCCCGACCGGCAGCTGCTGGGGAAATGAGGCGTCGGTCGGTCCTAGAAACGGCGGCAGCGGCGCGAGGAGTTAACGACCGGACGTGCTGCAACCTAGGGATCACCAGGCAAGGCTTTCATAAAAATTCTCGTAGAATCGAGAATGAAGTTTTCATTCTGTACATGCCAGATCATGAATTAGTAACTGCATCCAATTTCCAAAAAAACATCTTTGTTGTCCTCCTCAACCAACATATTGATATACTAAGGACTGGCGAATTCACACTTCTTCAAGTTCAGCCCCGTGCTTCAAGGCAGGCATCCGAAACAGATCTGGGACTTTGCACATGCTCTTACCATGTCCCACTGAAAACCGGGATGTTGAGGATACCAATACAGAGTGATAACAGTAACCTACATAACTCATCAGCCTCATGGATGGACACGATCCCTTACCCTGTGCTATAAGTCGCGCCTTAGCCTATCTTGAGAAGGAAGAAATAGTTAGGTTGGATGGCCGAGGTAAGTCTATAAACTTCAACAGGATTGCAATTGAACATACAAACTTCATTATATACTGAGCTCTCTTCATAAAGACAATCTAGAGTAACTTAACTCTCTTCGGATTGTAAAATTCAACTTTTGCACTCATCATACGCATGATATCATCAAGATAAAGATTAGCTTCATTGTTCTTCATTGCCTCCAACATTTTCATTGTTATTAATGTCATCTTCACTATAGGATCTTTCGTACATGCAGATGAAGGAACAAAGCATACAATCTTGTAATCATGGGTGTTGGAGACTATCCCAGTCCAAAGTATCTAAGCAATTATGAAATGAGTAGGAAGCCAGTTATATTCACTGATTGATGAATTAGACAACACGAGTTGACAATTTCATCCATGAGACAAAGTGATCCACTAAAAGCCCCAGAAATTTTGACATAATCAAAGCGAATCGAACCACTCATAAGCATGAAGTGGGATACAAAATATCCCGGTGGTTACGGGTGACTAACATGCAATCATTTTTGCTTAGGGTTTTTCAATAACTGAAACCAAACCAGGGAATCCTCACTAGTATTTCTATAATCAAATCATCAGCATATTTGCCACAATTTCCTTCACTTTAAAATACTCATTCATTGATTTGACAACAGATCCATGCTTCTAGCTATCTTAAAGAAAGCCACGGGTCATTGACTTAATATGACAACGCACATGTTTGTCATTCGACGGACTCAGCGACGGAGGTGAGTGAACTGTCACTGGAAAAGAAGATCCTTAGATATCTCAAATTCATTTCCTTTGTTCTCCGCAGCCGTTATCTCTATACACCGGCTGTGAATTGATTGATGAAAAGAGGAAGATCTTCCGGAGAATTATGTCCTTCGATTTCTACCGGTGGAAGTTGCAGGTTTGATGCACTCGTCATAGCTAATTGCTACCCAACAACAACAATTAATTGAAGTAAAAATTGGAAATTTTGTAAAATTAGGGTTTTCATGAAAATGTTGGTAAGAGTCGGAGGCGGTGGCCAGAGTACTATTGTAATATGTGAAGTGTGTAGGTGATCTGGTGATGTGTTCAGCTAATGACAATGTGGTATAGTAGGCCGAGTCAATTGACTACTTGACTTAGACGCATGGCTGTCTGGGATTAGTAAAGACGGAAAGCATTTAAACCGTTGATCATATTTTAGATAGACGACTAAGATTGATAATTTTTATGTTCCATATAAAAGCGTAATCTTTTTACAATCTTATTCATTCTTTTCGTTTGTTTTTTTCAGAAACTCTCTCTCGTCTCTTAAGAGCCAAACTTAGGGTTTGCTTGTGATTCGTATTCAAGACTTGAAATCTTTTATAATAGTTGGCTAGATCTTGTATATTACTTGAATTATCCTGATTCAAGTATAGATATTCAGCGTAGTTGAGTATTGATTTAGATTAGCAGATCCTGTTTTTAGGTTTTCGTGAATATGTTGGATCTTATAAGAGTGATAAATGTAATCGGCGATAACAGTGGTTATAGTGGATCGGCGCTCTCATATTGGAGCCCAACACAGTTGTACACAATTTTTTTGTCGAATCATAATATATCATGTTTTTTTTTGTTCTTTATTGCTAGAAACTTATTTGAAACTCAATCAAACTCAAACATTTTTACAACAGGTACGAAGCCTAAAAATGTCGAAAACATATTTTTTTTTTATATATATTTCTATTATATAATGTACTGACAAAATTATAAAATCCTTACATTTTAGGTTGGTGACGCAATCATTTACTCCTCCGCCTCCTATAAAATAGGGTGATTAATGTATGGGCACTTAACTCTAACTTTATGGCTATAAGACACATTTGGCTAAAGTCTTCCGTCACTACCCAATCTTTCATATAAACAAAAACATATTAAAACATAAAAACAATATAAAATAAGCATGAATTACTAACTAAATGACTAACTAGATGAGTCACTGAGTATCGAGACACCGAGTATTCAGTTATTTTCATTAAATATTATTTGAAAATCACTTAATATTACACTGTATCACTAAGTATTACACACAATCATTGAGTATAATGCAAAATCACTGAGTATTAGCATAAAATAATGGAGTATGACACAAAAATCATTGAGTATTACACAAAATCATTGAGTATTACACAAAATCATTGAGTATTAACATAAAATCACTGAGTATTACACAAAATCGCCGAGTATTATGCAAAATCACTGAGTATTAACATAAAATTATTGATTATTACACAAAATCACTGAGTATTACGCAAAAATCACTAAGTCTTAAATTAAAATCATTGAGTATTAATGCAAAACACTAAGTATTACGAAAATAATCAGCTTAGATCAGATAACGAAATTCATCCATTACATTTGGATCTTGAGAATGAGAAGAGTTCAATGAATGAGCTTCACTTCCATCTTGAGAAGATTCGTAGCTCATGAACCCTTTATATCGAAGAGTAAGTGAAACTCGACGAATCTGGACGCGGATACATCTCGAAGGAAGCTAGACCTCGAACACGCAAGAGAACTCACCATGGCCCTCGAACTCGCCTGGAAGCTCACCACAACTCACAAACTTTAATTTCAAACTTCTAACTTTTTATTGCTTTCAATATATTGATCCATATGTAAGCATTCATTGTTATTTTGATTTTATATTTTTTTTCTTTAATGTAAATTTTGATTTCAATAGTTTTTAGCTATAATTTATTTAATGCATAATTTGTTTTAATTTTTGGTTTTAAATATGTATTTGATCTTTATGTTGATCATGTTATGCGAATTTATGTGTTTTTTTAATAACATATATCAAATTTTTTTCTTAAATCAATTTGTTTATCATTTTTTGTTGTATTTTTTGTTTTCATACTTTTTTCTTGTTTATTGTTTGTTACTTAATGAAAGCATATTTTTTTTATTTATATATGATATATAACTTATTTTGTATATATCTTTTACTTTTTTTTGAGTAACTGTGTGAGTTATGAGAATTTTTCTATAACTAACTTAGTATGTTCTTTCTTTTTTTTGTTCTTTTTTTTATATTTTAGTTCGTCTTTATTGTTTGTGAAGTAACAAACAATCAGTATGCATTATAAAATATGATATATATATATATATATATATATATATATATATATATATATATATATATATATATATGACTATGTGAATATTTGGACAAAACAAGCTTCTTCAACATGCCACAATTGTCTATTTACACCACGCTATAGTCGATTTTGCCTAGAAATTAGTTTCTAAAATGCCTGGAAATATAAAGGTTATTACATCTCTCTATAAGCTTCAAATTGTACCATTTTTTTATGATTAGTAACATTCATCGATAGATTGAACTTTGCAGGTTGTGTACTTTGTAAATATAGGAACCGCAACTAATGAACTAGCAATGCTCATGGCAAGATTATACCCGGAAAACCTTGGTATGATTGCTTTAAGAAGTGCTTAACGTGGAACTGCTATTAATACCTGGAAATACCCAATTCCATAGGTTTGTAATTTATATTAACTAATAATTAAATGCATTTGAAAGTCACGATAAAGAAAATGAATCTTTGAAGGTTCATATCGTGGAGTTTTTGGATTTGACGGCCAAAATATATTGAAGATGTACAAGATCATATCGAACATAATACTTCAGGAAAATTTGTTGGTTTTATAACAAACCATTCAGGTTCGTTTATCTATTTTTCGTTTGCAAAAATTCCCAAATGGTACCTGAATTATGTATTGTCCATCCTTATTTTTTTCTTCAAATTCTAGGGAGTAAGTGGAGTCGTTGAACTAGGAATTTTAAACCAGTCTACAAAATTATTCGTAAATCAGGTGGTGTTTGTATAGCGGATCAAGTACAAACAGGTTTTGGTTGTACATAAAGCCATTACTACGGCTTTGAAACTCAAGGTGTCATACCAGACTTACCATGGTAAAGGTGAGTATTTTGTAATATTGTATGTTGTATAACCTACACATACATATTATGTAATTATTTAAAATTTATTTCAGGGAAATAGGAAATGGATTACCATTAGGAGATGTAGTGACTACACCCGAAATAGAGAGTGTATTATTGCAAAAGATTCAGTTTAATACTTTTGACGGGAACCTAGTTTATTCAGTAGGTAAAAAGTTCATTCTTTTCATTATTGATTCAGTAAATTTTAACTTTCTTTGTATTAACAGAGAATACAAATAGTTTGACTGCTGGAAATAGTGAACTGAAACTGCGCCTACAAACAATGGAACAACAAGTGAACTTACACGATGGTGAGAATTAATTTGTTTGTAATTTTTTTTAAGGAGCTAAAAAGTTTGTGGGTTGTTTTGTGAGTGACAACACTATATGATGCGCTAAAAGATGAGATAAAACATTCGAATGTGTTAATAGGGCAGATGCCAAATAGTGGGCCACCAAAAATAATTGATGAACTATCAGTCGAGTTATGGAAGGAAGCAGAACCAACAGTGTTATCTAAACAGTCATGATATGCATACAATGCTGACTCAGCAACAATTTCAACAACTTCATATAAATTCTCAAAAACATCAACGTTATTTGTTTCAGAATGTAAATTAGATCAAATAAATTTAATAAGAGATAAATCATATTCCTCTTTAGGGGAGAAAACCAAGAAAAATATATAAGTTATGCTTCTCCTCATGAAGGAAAATGAGCAAATAGTAAAGATATTTGAAAGCGGATACTAAGTTTGCCTCCATGTTTTTCCAATAATTTTTTTTTCATTACAATATCAAGATGACATTCCATAAATGGCGTACCTGGAGGATCCTTGAACTTCCAAGCGTTAAGGGTAGGTTGCATGATAACAAAGCTTTAAACAGGTTTTCAAGAGTTTTGTCGAGTCCGCAGGCCTCCATTATATGGATTAACAAGATTTGCTCAATTTATAGAGGATCAAAACTCTAGCAAATTCATATAAACCAATATATTTATTGATTTTAATTTTTATCAGCTCACTTTTTGACACCCATAATCCTTGAAATGACCATGGTCCTCGAGAACTACCAATAGATCATCATCACACTTTATTGGATTTACATAGTCTTTTAAATCGCCAAACTGATTCATTGTAGACCATCTGAAGGTAAGTACAAATATATTACATGAATAAGTCAACGTTTGAGACACCTTACTAAGTGGTAAGTAATTTTGACCAATCATGCATAACATAAGTAATTATTAAGTAAACTTGAAGTAGTGAATATTAAAACATATTTCTTGAATAAAAATATAAACGAAGGATTTAGGGGTGGTGAAAGAAAGATTAATGAGATTTTACAACTTTGATTTACTTATGTTTCATAATCGGAAGTGTTTGATAAAATTTATGCGAAGTTGACAATTTTTTGGGCTAGATATTTTAGATGAAACATGACATGAACTAAAAGAAGTACATGTTAAAGCAATTTCAACATCTGGTGTAATCTCTGGTTGCAGATGTTTCTCCATCACCAACACCTCCATTTTTCGCTATAAACTTGCTTCAAGGAAATAATATGCACAATCGATTGTAATTTTTTAAATTTATTTTAGCCCAAGTACCTTCATGTACGGAGCATTTCCTAGTATATCTATATTATAAAGTAGAGTTTTTACATAAGTGGTGGCCAAGATTGATTCTGGACAAATATAAGTGGTGGCCAGGATCGTTTCTGGCCCCACTTATCATTAATACCATTAAAATGTTCATTACTTTTTTTTAAAACAAAACATCTTATAAAACATAATATTCAACATCATTTAATAAATCTCATACTTTACTCCTTGCGTTTAATATAATTTATTTATATATATATCTAATTTATTATGATAAGATTAACCCTTTACAATAGATAATATTTTTATTTGGTACATCTTAAAAAGAAACATATATATTGTTAATAACTTAAAAGAAAAAAAATAATTGCAAAAAAATTATATATTATAAAAAAAACAAGAAAAATTATTAAAAAAGACATAATTTTTTCATGGGAATACTATTTACCAAAAATAAAAGATCAAATCAAATAGAAATTTGTAATTTTTTTTAAATATAGTTTTATGTTTCAACATTTTTTTTTCACCACCATAATCTCATTTTTATCAAGGTAAGTCACATAAAATTTTCTATAATATTTTCTATAAATACAGTTTTGTATTTCAACATATTATTATTTTTTTCATAATTATAATCTCAAGTACGTATAGTCATTCAATATTTTTTTTATTTTACAATATTAATAACCATAAACATATATTAATTGCATACTATAAAATCATCCTGAATAAATTATTAAGATTATATGAAAAAAAAATATTTACCATAATTATGTCCATAATTTATTTAATTGGACGAGAATTATCGATGGTCAGGATCATTTTTTGCCCTATTTATCATTAATACCATTAGAATGTTCATTACTTTTTTTTAAACAAAAAACATCTTATAAAACATAATATTCAACATCAATTAATAAATCCCATACTTTACTCTTTGCGTTTAATATAATTTATATATATATATATATATTATATAAATTTTCAACTTAATTCTCAATTAAGCACATGGTCATATTTACCTTCCATTATTGCCCTTATATGGTTTTTTATTTTATCATTTTTTTAAATAATTTTTTTGTTCATTTTCTTTTTTCGAATTTTTTTTTTCGAAATTTTTTTTTCAAAGATTTTTTCATTAACACACAAGTCCATACTGTTTTGTGTTACTGTAACTCACACATCAAGCAATTGTGTGTTACATTAACACACAATCAGATGTTGAGACTATCTGTACACTATTATCTATTAATGTGTACAAATATTCTGTATATCTTATTTTGTGTTCCTGCAACACACAATTGTTATTTGTGTGTGTTTAAGCAACGCAAAACTGTAAATGACACACAAGTCCATACTGTTTTGTGTTACTGTAACTCACACATCAAGCAATTGTGTGTTACCGTAACTCACACATCAAGCAATTGTGTGTTACATTAACACACAATCAGATGCTCAGACTATCTGTACACTATTATCTATTACTGTGTACAAATATTTTGTATATCTTATTCTGTGTTCCTGCAACACACAATTGTTATTTGTGTGTGTTTAAGCAACGCAAAACTGTAAATGATAAACGCATTGTGTGTCTTACCAACACAAACCCCATACTGTTGTGTGTTACTGTAACACATACTTCCAGCAATTGCGTGTTGCATGAACACATAATCAGCCTACATATACATTATTCTATACATTTGTGTACAAATATTCTGTCTGTCTGATTTTGTGTTCATGTATCACACAATATGTTATTTATGTGTCTTTAAGCAACTCAATATTATACATATTGGGTGTTCATGCAACACACAACACATATGATTTTGTGTTACTTTAACACACAATTATCATATGTACTAATCCTACATCATGTTATCATGGAAAAAAAAAATTCGGGGAAAAAAAATCTTGAAAAAAAAAATCGAAAAAAAAATATCGACAAAAAAAAATTCGAAAAAGAAAATTTAAAAAAAAATCAAAAAAAAAATTCCGAAAAAAAAAATTTCTCGAAAAAAAAAATTAAAAAAAAATTTCGAAAAAAAAATATTTTAAAAAAAAAATCTGAAAAAAATAAATAAACATTAAACTATAATTAATAAAATATATAATTAAAGTAATTAATAATAAGTGGAAGGATATTTTGGAAATTGTGCAATATTTTGTGCTTAATTGGGAATTAAGTTGAAGTTGTAATTAATAGGGAATACTTACCTTCTCCGCGTAATTAATTGGGCGTTGCCCCTATTATTAATTGTATACTATAAATCTTCCTGATTAAATTATTTAGATTATACGAAAAAATTATTTACCATAATTATGTCTATAATTTATTTAATTGGACGAAAATTATGGACATATATTATGATAAATAAATATTTAACTTGCATAGCTAATTTTTAAATTACAAAAAAAAATATCATAATAAAGTAAAGAAATGGTAGGGTGGTTTATTTGAATTTATTTATTTATTTTTTTTTGGACATATTTGAATTTATATGAAGAATGTTTTTGTTGTGATAAGTTAGTTTTCATTGGTATTTAAACCTCAAACCTTTAATTTTGTTAACCTTAATCTTAAACTTTAAACGTTAAATCTAAACTTTAAACTTAACATTAATCTTAACCTTAATATTAAACTTAACTTTAATCTTAACCTTAATCTTAGTCTTAGCCTTAGCCTAATATATAGCCTTAGACTTAACCTAAGTTTATTGCCTCAGCATCCGCCTTTACCTCAGCCTTTGCGTCAACCATTACCATACCTTAACATTCCTCCTCACACGTAAGTTGGATAAATCCAATTGTTGATGTATCTGAATTAGATGAGGTATGTTGTTGGACAATTTTAAAAGAAGAGATTATTTAATCGATGTATTGTTGCGAACAAGTTTCCGAATCTCATGGTAAAGTTCAAATTTTTTAAGAGAAATTAAAGGGCGGACGAGTTCTCTACGAATCTAAGGAAAATGAAAAGCCTCAATCAAAACATAAATGATTTCTTCCCAGCCCCAGATTTATATTTTACAATATCATCAGATTAAGCGTTCTTGTGATTCCTCTTTGAGATCAAGAGGTACAAGCTGTTACGATATCTATACTTGCGAACAAATTTAAATCAAGATTGTGTCGTAGAAGCAGTACAATACTACTATAAAGATGGCAAGGGAGAACTGAGAATTTAAATCATGATTTTATGGGTTGGGAAATAAAATGGGGTTCAAGATGACATGTTGAGGAGAGGAAGCAAAATAGATTAGGAAAAGGAGTCCGATATAAGAATTAATGTATAAGCTCTTGATACCATAAAAGCTTATCATAATGGAACTAAGTGCCCGTTTGGAAGTGCTTTTCTGAAGAAGCACTTAAAAGTGCTTTTACCATTTTAAGAGTTTTTTTTACTCTGAAAAGCACTTTTTTGAGAATCACCAAATAGCTGCTTCTTGAAAAAAGCACTTGAAATAATTTTAGATTGCAAAATTATTTTTAATAATTTTTTGAAATTTTAAATTTTATTCTAAAAACACTTTTTTACTCTAAAAAAAGCACTTCCAAACGAGCCCTAAAATGACATATTATTAATAAGAACACATGGCTCTACAATGGAAAGCTGATTACTACATTGTGAAGAGGCAGATTACGAGGAATAACTAGATTGCTATATTATATAGGCATCAATACTAGATTTCTACACTAATTATACCACCCAAACTAGACTGTTAGTATTTAAATCTAATTCAGTCACTACCATACCTAAACAGAATGTACACAATACAACCACTAGTAGGAGAAAAAAACATCACTAATGAATCTAGAATGGAAACTATCATGTCATTGCAATCCTTTTCAAGATTACGATTTGATTCTAATACCTGACACATATGTTAATAAATATTGTTAAACAACAGATAGGAAAGGAATACCATAATCTCACACCCTGCAGAAAAAGAAACACTAAACAAATAGGCAAGTAAAATCAAAGAGAAAAGATGACTAAAAACAACAAAAAGTCAAAACTTAAAAAAAAACAAGCTCAATGTAATGTTTGGAGCTTCTGTAAATTATAGTACTAAAGTTAAATTCTGGAGCTTCTGTAACTTCAACAAGAATAAAGTAAAACATAAAATCTTTAGAATACCCCTCTATTGGAACAATCTCACCATACAGGAACTAAACTCTCTTGAAAAACCATTGCTACCATCGACCCCTTATCACCTTGAATATTCATATTTTTAATTTCATGAGTTTCAAGCGAACATGAGAGTAATTCTCCTTCAATACTTTCAAGAAGGATATTTTCATTCTTCCAAACCATCAGAGGACGGTTAATCCCAGATACAAGTCCAACTCTAAACTGTTTACTCCAAGATTCCACCTCTCCGTATTTTCGTATTGCCCATATCTCAACGAACTGTTCCGAAGGTAGATTGTACTTTGTGTATGCAAACAAAGCTAGAGTATCATTTAACACTGTAAGGGACTTGTTTAATTCATCTTTCCCCTGGAGATCCTCGGGAAGGTCCATATTATGAAACACCTCAGTGTCGATATCGAAAGCGAGGATAGTATCGATATCTTGTTCTCTCTGGGAAATCCAATGCAATGCGCCAGTTGACAATGTCCCAGATTTATCACCAATGAAAGAGTACGAACAGCCACACTCGATTACTCGCCAAGAATCAGTACTCAGATCGTAAATTTCAACTTTAGTTGTAACCATCATTTCGAAAATATCAGCATGATAGGGAGGCTCTGCTTCGTTGTCATCATTCTCCTCATCCATTTCTTCATAATCACCAAAATAAACAAAACCAAGAAAAGAAATAACCTTGTAATCTTTTAAATTAGAGACAAAGCCAAGTCCAAAGGCCATGACGTAATGCTCCCAAAATTTTCTACACCGAAAAGGGAGACTAAGAAGCCATAAAGAGTCTGTAGTTGATGGATTATACAACACGATTTTATTATCATTACCAAGGAGACAAAGCAACCCATTGCAAGGGCCACAAATTTCATCAGATTCAATTTTCAACTCTGTATTGGATGAAGTGATTAAATTGAACGATTCATAGCCATGAATCGATATAATAATTTTGTGGTCGATGATGCTACGGCGATGGAGTAAGATTTGGTCGATTTTGCTGGTGCTGTGTTGAAGATGCATATCGATAAATTTTGGGCTTTGAATTAACTGGTCCCAAGCTTTACAAACACACCTGGAACGCAACAATGATACCACAGGCATCCTTAGTAATATTTCGATTATCAGGTCTTCAGTCAACTTTTTAGCTATTCCTTCAGGAAAGAGCATATCAAAAAACCCTTTGCCTCTGAGACCACCCCACGAAAATATCATTAGTTGAGATAAGCACATCACTCGCACTTGATTGATTACCGACAAAATATGCGAGCGCAAATTTGTATCATCAATCTTCCACATATTGTGTTTTTCCTCGTGTGCACGGTGGTAACAGCCAACTACATATTCGATCCGCGGCTCAGCCACGGAGGTGGATGGAAAGTCGCCAGAAAATACGATCCCTTTGATATTATCCCAAGATACCATTGATTTCTTTCCTCGGCTCTCCATCTCCGTCAAATCTAAGTACATTAACCTTGAATCTTTCTCAATCGAATCGATTGGCGAAAGGAGGAAGATTTTCCGGAGAATAGAATCCTCGATTTCTGCTGGTGAACAATGCAGCTTTGATGCACTAGCCATCGATTTGATATTGAAAAATCGATTTACTTTACTTTTTAGGATAAAATTGGAGCTTTTTAGATGGTGGTGTTTATAGAGAAGAATGTAGTGAGTCAATTGAGTATCTAATCGTACAGACCCTATATAGGAAATAAAAAAATCTTATAACAACCACGTACGCAGACAATACTTACGACACGTGAGTACCTAAAAGTATAAACCACAATAATAGAATACCCGTTACAGTAGGAAACACGAGATAATTTGTCATTATTCTTTTACAGTAAATATAGGATAATCACATTAATAATTTGACAAAGATCGGTTTTAAAGCCTTCTTTATGTGGTTATGCTATTACATAGTCATGGGTTGTAAGCATTACAACATTGTGATTGTGATTGTTAATTTTTCAATGTTTACATTACTTGTTAAAGTATGGTGCTTTACATTATTAGATGAGTTGTAACCGTTACAACATTTTTTGTGTTATTACAACCGTGTGGCTTTGATATTATGTTAAACCTATCGTTTATGCTATTCGATAACATTTTATTAGATACTCAAGGGAAAGCTTCTAAAAAAAGAAATTTTATCTATCCAAAGGGGTTGTCTGTTATTTGCTTATTAAATAAACATTCGCCTAGGGAAGAGTTTCAGAACATTGCTCATGGTCTAACATTATTAGTTATGCTTAAGCTCTTATAACAGCGTGACTATGTTTTAGGATTGACAAGTTGTTCTTTGTTGGCATGTTATTGTGATTCTGGAAATTATAGATAATTTTAGATACTATCGGGTCCTTTTGGTATATTATGGAAACGGAAGGGAACAAAGAACACTTATCCCACCACCTATTTTATGTAAATTTCTTACAAATAGAATTACCTTGAGTCACGAGTGTAGTATTGTATCTCAAAAATTGAAATCGGAATAAATGATATTAAAAGCTTTAACCTTGTCTAAGAGCTATAACAGATAAGCAACTCCCAGTTTCATACAGTTATTTAAGTATGTTATATGTTGTAAAGCTTAGGGTTGCACCATTGGTCCCTGAGTTATAAAAAATAGCCATATATATGTCATGTGTTTCATAAAGTGGCAAACATGCCCTTATGTTACATTAACTTTGCTAATCTACCCCTCCACACAGGGTATATTAGCTATTTTTGGAACAATACAGTGTATTCGTTACTTTTCTTGAAACAAGGGTATATTTGGATATTTTTACCTTAATGCATATACGTTTGTCTATCTCAATATGAAACGTGCTTTATTAGCAACACTATATGCAGATGATGTTTATATTTATTAAATAAAACTGCTATACAATTACAAGTAAATAATACCAGAAACAACAAGCAAAAGCTGCAACTTACCCAATATCAGATTGATGATAATATACATGCTCAAACTCAAAAAAGATCAGGCTTATCTCTTGTGATTTAGGCTACATCTGGAGGGGCATAATTAATCCCATTGGAGAAGATTGTACACTCTTCCAAAAGCCAACAATGCAACATTGGCTTGATAAAGAACATTCATTCTACACAAAGCATTAGTGAATTTGATGTTTCCGGGTTATTTCATTATAAAAATATCACTAACAAAGTCTACATAAAAAATTATGACATCATTCTTATTTAAGCGTGGTTATACGATTAAATGCACGAGAATTGGAAGGGGAACAAGGAATTCGATTCATGACCCCCTTTTGATAACATGTTGTAGTTCGAAGGGTGAATATCTAATACGGTATATTTAACAAAACATATAAGCAATGAATATCATAATCTCACACCCTGCAGAAAATGAAGTATGCAAAATATGGGCAAGTAAAACTAAAGAAGAAAGATGACTGGAAACAACAAAAATTTCAAACTTGAAAGATTGAGATCAAATATAATTTATATTATTAAGTCTAATTTCAACAAAAAAAAAGATAAGTAAGTCTATAAACTTCAACAGGATTGCAATTGAACATACAAACTTCATTATATACTGAGCTCTCTTCATAAAGACAATCTAGAGTAACTTAACTCTCTTGGGATTGTAAAATTCAACTTTTGCACTCATCATACGCATGATATCATCAAGATAAAGATTAGCTTCATTGTTCTTCATTGCCTCCAACATTTTCATTGTTATTAATGTCATCTTCACTATAGGATCTTTCGTACATGCAGATGAAGGAACAAAGCATACAATCTTGTAATCATGGGTGTTGGAGACTATCCCAGTCCAAAGTATCTAAGTAATTATGAAATGAGGAAAATGCGAGTAGGAAGCCAGTTATATTCACTGATTGATAAATTAGACAACACAAGTTGACAATTTCATCCATGAGACAAAGTGATCCACTAAAAGGCCCAGAAATTTTGACATAATCAAAACGAATCGAACCACTCATACGCATGAAGTGTGATACAAAATATCCCTGTGGTTACGGGTGACTAACATGCAATCATTTTTGCTTAGGGTTTTTCAATAACTGAAACCAAACCAGGGAATCCTCACTAGTATTACTATAATCAAATCATCAGCATATTTGCCGCAATTTCCTTCACTTTAAAATACTCATTCATTGATTTGACAACAGATCCATGCTTCTAGCTATCTTAAAGAAAGCCACGGGTCATTGACTTAATATGACAACGCACATGTTTGTCATTCGAGGGACTCAGCGACAGAGGTGAGTGAACTGTCACTGGAAAAGAAGATCCTTAGATATCTCAAATTCATTTCCTTTGTTCTCCGCAGCCGTTATCTCTATACACCAGCTGT
The DNA here is from genome assembly GCA_029959085.1 of Nemophila menziesii. Taxonomy (NCBI): domain Eukaryota; kingdom Viridiplantae; phylum Streptophyta; class Magnoliopsida; order Boraginales; family Hydrophyllaceae; genus Nemophila; species Nemophila menziesii. The sequence goes on along the minus strand of JARWIR010000007.1, from coordinate 30,483,114 downwards.
GAATTGATTGATGAAAAGAGGAAGATCTTCCGGAGAATTATGTCCTTCGATTTCTACCGGTGGAAGTTGCAGGTTTGATGCACTCGTCATAGCTAATTGCTACCCAACAACAACAATTAATTGAAGTAAAAATTGGAAATTTTGGAAAATTAGGGTTTTCATGAAAATGTTGGTAAGAGTCGGAGGCGGTGGCCAGAGTACTATTGTAATATGTGAAGTGTGTAGGTGATCTGGTGATGTGTTCAGCTAATGACAATGTGGTATAGTAGGCCGAGTCAATTGACTACTTGACTTAGACGCATGGCTGTCTGGGATTAGTAAATACGGAAAGCATTTAAACAGTTGATCATATTTTAGATAGACGACTAAGATTGATAGTTTTTATGTTCCATATAAAAGCGTAATCTTTTCACAATCTTATTCATTCTCTTCGTTTGTTTTTTTTCAGAAACTCTCTCTCGTCTCTTAAGAGCCAAACTTAGGGTTTGCTTGTGATTCGTATTCAAGACTTGAAATCTTTTATAATAGTTGGCTAGATCTTGTATATTACTTGAATTATCCTAATTCAAGTATAGATATTCAGCGTAGTTGAGTATTGATTTAGATTAGCAGATCCTGTTCTTAGGTTTTCGTGAATATGTTGGATCTTATAAGAGTGATAAATGTAATCGGCGATAACAGTGGTTATAGTGGATCGGCGTTCTCATATTGGAGCCCAACATAGTTGTATACAATTTTTTTGTCGAATCACAATATATCATGTTTTTTTTTGTTCTTTATTGCTAGAAACTTATTTGAAACTCAATCAAACTCAAACATTTTTACAACAGGTACGAAGCCTAAAAATGTTGAAAACATATTTTTTTATATATATTTCTATTATATAATGTACTGACAAAATTATAAAATCCTTACATTTTAGGTTGGTGACGCAATCATTTACTCCTCCGCCTCCTATAAAATAGGGTGATTAATGTATGGGCACTTAACTCTAACTTTATGGCTATAAGACACATTTGGCTAAAGTCTTCCGTCACTACCCAATCTTTCATATAAACAAAAACATATTAAAACATAAAAACAATATAAAATAAGCATGAATTATTAACTAAATGACTAACTAAATGAGTCACTGAGTATCGAGACACCGAGTATTCAGTTATTTTCATTGAATATTATTTGAAAATCACTTAATATCACACTGTATCACTAAGTATTACACGCAATCATTGAGTATAATGCAAAATCACTGAGTATTAGCATAAAATAATGGAGTATGACACAAAAATCATTGAGTATTACACAAAATCATTGAGTATTAACATAAAATCACTGAGTATTACACAAAATCGCCGAGTATTATGCAAAATCATTGAGTATTAACATAAAATTATTGATTATTACACAAAATCACTAAGTATTACGCAAAAATCACTAAGTCTTAAATTAGAATCATTGAGTATTAATGCAAAACACTAAGTATTACGAAAATAATCAGCTTAGATCGGATAACGAAATTCATCCATTACATTTGGATCTTGAGAACGAGAAGAGTTCCATGAATGAGCTACACTTCCATCTTGAGAAGATTCGTAGCTCATGAACCCTTTATATCGATGAGTAAGTGAAACTCGACGAATCTGGACGCGGATACATCTCGAAGGAAGCTAGACCTCGAACACGCAAGAGAACTCACCATGGCCCTCGAACTCACCTGGAAGCTCACCACAACTCACAAACTTTAATTTCAAACTTCTAACTTTTTATTGCTTTCAATATATTGATCCATATGTAAGCATCCATTGTTATTTTGATTTTATATTTTTTTTCTTTAATGTAAATTTTGATTTCAATAGTTTTTAGCTATAATTAATTTAATGCATAATTTGTTTTAATTTTTGGTTTTAAATAGGTATTTGATCTTTATGTTGATCATGTTATGCGAATTTATGTGTTTTTTTAATAATATATATCAAATTTTTTTCTTAAATCAATTTGTTTATCATTTTTTGTTGTATTTTTTGTTTTCATACTTTTTTCTTGTTTATTGTTTGTTACTTAATGAAAGCACATTTTTTTTATTTATATATGATATATAACTTATTTTGTATATATCTTTTACTTTTTTTTGAGTAACTATGTGAGTTATGAGAATTTTTCTATAACTAACTTAGTATGTTCTTTCTTTTTTTTTTCTTTTTTTTATATTTTAGTTTGTCTTTATTGTTTGTGAAGTAACAAACAATCAGTATATATATATATATCAGAGTTTTTTCTACCGTCCAGATTTACCAGCCTAAGTGGTGACCAGGATTAAATCTGGTCAAACAAAAGTGGTGAACAGGATCGTTTCTGGCCCCACCTATCATTAATACCCAAACAAAATTTAAAAAAAAAAAAACCTACTTCTACTTCTGCTAAAACCTGAAACTCATCTCTTCACACCTACATTCGTTGGAACAAAAAACAGAAAAGAATCTATTCACACTGAAACCTTCACCTTCACATTTCGTCATCAAACCCGATTTCACCATAATCGGCGGCGAGTTCTCATCGTTCTCATCATTTACAGAAGATATTGTTACCGGAGAAACCTTCACCCACCACCTAACTAACCTCACCCAGTTTCTCCTTCGATCGCTACAAAATGCCCCTCTCTCCCTCAACCTCTCTCTTTCAACAACCTCGCCCCATTCATGGCACCACCCTAACACCGTCCCTTCACGGTGCCACCCAACTCCATTTCAAACTCCTTCTCTCTCACTCAATTTCTCCTTTGATTAAGCTGCAAAAAACAATAACCATATCGCGTAGAAGGTGTTCGCTCATATACCCCCCAAAAGATCAATCTTCCTTCGATCTTCTTCTCCTCCCGAGTCTACCAAATCAAAACGGGATTGTTCCAAATTCACTCCGCTTCTAGGTTTCTCAACCTATCATGGTAAAATATAGGTTAATTTGCATACCATAGGACTAATAGTGCAATTAACTCAAAATGTTAATATTGATAGTGCATTTTTTTCAAAGTTTCTGTTATTTTTCTTCTTCCTGGAGTTCTTTTATTTAAATGTAGCTACTTTCTAGACGTGGAGTAATTATCTCAACTTTATATCTTGGAGCTGCTTTAAAGTTAACATAACTCTGTTTTTAATTTTAACTAGCAAGCATGCTTATAATAGACCATATCTCACTTTTCCATATAACTAGTGCGGGAAAACATCACTACTACTTGGATGACAGGATAAAAACCTGGGTAATATACACATAATAATAATATAGGACTGTTAATTTAAAGTAAAGTAGAAGTAGTAAAGTTATCAGCATTTATGCATTTATGCATTTATGCAGGGGCTATCTATGCAATTAATGGAAATATTGGGCCTAAAATTGATGATTGGATAGATAAGGAGCGCTGCTTTGTGGCCATATCCCAAGGACCAAATAGAAATTATTCAAAAAAATTGGCGATGCTTTTTTGAATAACTGTAATTTGAGAGTTGTTAGATTATATTAGAAAATCAATGCTCTTGATTGCCTTTTCGTAGCTGGATTACTTAGCATGGGAGTTTCTACTATGGATCTCAATTATTCAAGGACCAAAACGCAATTTATGGGTGCCACATGAGTGAGTTCTTCCTCAGTTGTAACTACAACAATGACAAGTATAAACAAGAAGAGAGTCGAGTTGATGAGTAAAGATGATAATATACGTTTGATAAATACTCTTTTCAAGCCTGTAATTGTGATGAAAATCAGAGCTCTAATGGTACTCAAGTTTCAACTGGAAGAAAATGAAATGGTTTGTGTATGTATGTGACTATGTGAATTTTTGGACAAAACAAGCTTCTTCAACATGCCACAATTGTCTATTTACACCACGCTATAGTCGATTTTGCCTAGAAATTAGCTTCTAAAATGCCTGGAAATATAAAGGTTATTACATCTCTCTATAAGCTTCAAATTGTACCATTTTTTTTTATGATTAGTAACATTCATAGATAGATTGAACTTTGCAGGTTGTGTACTTAGGAATCGCAACTAATGAACTAGCAATGCTCATGGCAAGATTATACACGGAAAACCTTGGTATGATTGCTTTAAGAATTGCTTAACATGGAACTGCGATTAATACCTGGAAATACCCAATTCCACAGGTCTGTAATTTATATTAACTAATAATTAAATGCATTTGAAAGTCACGATAAAGAAAATGAATCTTTGAAGGTTCATATCGTGGAGTTTTTGGATTTGACGGCCAAAATATACTGAAGATGTACAAGATCATATCGAACATAATACTTCTAGAAAAGTTGTTGGTTTTATAACAAACCATTCAGGTTCGTTTATCTATTTTTCGTTTGCAAAAATTCCCAAATGGTACCTGAATTATGTATTGTCCATCCTTATTTTTTTTTCAAATTCTAGGGAGTAAGTGGAGTCGTTGAACTAGCTACGGAATTTTAAACCAGTCTACAAAATTATTCGTAAATCAGGTGGTGTTTGTATAGCGGATCAAGTACAAACAGGTTTTGGTTGTACATAAAGCCATTACTGCGTCTTTAAAACTCAAGGTGTCACACCAGACTTACCATGGTAAAGGTGAGTATTTTGTAATATTGTATGTTGTATAACCTACACATACATATTATGTAATTATTTAAAATTTATTTCAGGGAAATAGGAAATGGATTACCATTAGGAGATGTAGTGACTACACCCGAAATAGCGAGTGTATTATTGCAAAAGATTCGGTTTAATACTTTTGACGGGAACCTGGTTTGTTCAGTAGGTAAAAAGTTCATTCTTTTCATTATTGATTCAGTAAATTTTAGTTTTCTTTGTATTAATAGAGAATACAAATAGTTTGACTGCTGGAAATAATGAACTGAAACTGCGCCTACAAACAATGGAACAACAAGTGCACTTACACGATGGTGAGAATTACTTTGTTTGTAATTTGTTTTTTTAAGGAGCTAAAAAGTTTGTGGGTTGTTTTGTGAGTGACAACACTATATGATGCGCTAAAAGAGGAGATAAAACATTCGAATGTATTAATAGGGAAGATTCCAAATAGTGGGCCACCAAAGATAAATGATGAACTATCAGTCGAGTTATGGAAGGAAGCAGAACCAACAGTGTTATCTAAACAATCATGCTATGCATACAATGCTGACTCGGCAACAATTTCAACAACTTCGTATAAATTCTCAAAAACATCAAGGTTATTTGTTTCAGAATGTAAATTAGATCAAATAAATTTAATAAGAGATAAATCATATTCCTCCTTAGGGGAGAAAACCAAGAAAAATATATAAGTTATGCTTCTCCTCATGAAGGAAAATGAGCAAATAGTAAATATATTTGAAATCGGATAGTAAGTTTGCCTCCACGTTTTTCCAATAATTTTCTTTTTTCATTAAAACATCAAGGTGACATTCCATAAACGGCATACCTGGAGAATCCTTGAACTTCCAAGTGTTAAGGGTAGGTTGCATGATAACAAAGCTTTGAACAGGTTTTCAAGAGTTTTGTCGAGTCCGCGAGGCCTCCATTATATGGATTAAACAAGATTTGCTCAATTTATAGAGGATCAAAACTCTAGCAAATTCATACAAACCAATATATTTATTGATTTTAATTTTTATCAGCTCACTTTTTGACACCCATAATCCTTGAAATGACCATGGTCCTCGAGAACTACCAATAAATCATCATCACACTTTATTGGATTTACATAGTCTTTTAAATCGCCAAACTGATGCATTGTAGGCCATCTGAAGGTAAGTACAAATATATTACATGAATAAGTCAACATTTGAGACACCTTACTAAGTGGTAAGTAATTTTGACCAATCGTGCATGACATAAGTAACTATTAAGTAAACTTGAAGTAGCGAATATGAAGACATATTTCTTGAATAAAAATATAAACGAAGGATTTAGGGGTGGTGAAAGAAATATTAATGAGATTTTACAACTTTGATTTACTTATGTTTCATTATCATAAGTGTTTGATAAAATTTATGCGAAGTTGACAATTTTTTGGACTAGATATTTTAGATGAAACATGACATGAACTAAAAGAAGTGAATGTTAAAGCAATTTCAACATCTGGTGTAATCTCTTGTTGCAGATGTTTCTCCATCACCAACACCTCCATTTTTCGCTATAAACTTGCTTAAAGGAAATAATATGCACAATCGATTGTAATTTTTTAAATTTATTTTAGCCCAAGTACCTTCAGTTACGGAGCATTTCCTAGTATATCTATATTATAAAGTAGAGTTTTTACATAAGTGGTGGCCAATATTGATTCTGGACAAACATAAGTGGTGGCCAGGATCGTTTCTAGCACCACTTATCATTACTACCATTAAAATGTTCATTACTTTTTTTCTAAACAAAACATCTTATAAAACATAATATTCAACATCATTTACTAAATCTCATACTTTACCCCTTGTGTTTAATATAATTTATTTATATATATCTAATTTATTATGATAAGATTAAGAGTTAATTGCTAATTAGGTCCATAACCCAACAAATCATGCCTTAAGAAGTCTAGTCCAAAAATTTGGATAAATAAGGTCCAAAATATTATTTTAGAAATATAATATACCCAATATAACCTTATAAAAAAATTTAAAATATATATACAATAAAACAAAAGAAAAAAATATATAAATTGAATAACAATGAAAAATGAAACGTGAAAATCATCTCTTGCATTCAAAAAGAAAAAAAAAGAGAATCTCTTCGCATCCACCTTCCCACCAAGCATCCTGCACAAGAAAAGCAACTCCAGGGACCATTCCTCGCCATAATAATCAACAAATCGAGGAACCCAAATTAAGGTAAAAAATTAATTTTTACCATTGAAACTTTCAAACATAATTAAATTATCGATTTAATCTTATTATTTTTACAATTTTCCAGAATTATCTGATTTGAGTATTAATCCAGTGGTTGTTTATTATCTTCTTATCCTACTATAGCCATGACAATTGGAAGCGTTTTACTCATAGCTTTTTTGATGGGCTGTTAATACAATACAACATTTTTCTGGAGTGGCGGAAGCAAGTGGTTCATCTTTGCGTGTAATTTTTAATGGGTTTTATCAGTTTTGGTAATGGGCTTGCCGCTTGGTTTTAATGGGCTCTCTGCTCAGTTAATGGGCTCGCCACCAATTATTAATGGGCTCTCGCCGCCAATTGGGCTCGTCAAACTGTTAGCCGGCACCCTCTTTTCTTCATTTCTTCTTCATTCTGCAGATTCAATGGACTGTTTTATGTTTTGTATTTTAAACTTTCCTAGGTGGATTAAAAAAAGAGATAATTTCTAATTAAGTCCACATCCCAAAATATCTTGTCTAAATAGGTCCACCCCAATAGTTAAACCTTATAAAGTCCAGAAATAATATTCCTAACATATTACTACCTATTATACCCCTATACCAATTATTATAATATCTATTTATAATATCAAATATTTTAAAAACCAAACCCTCCCCAACCTTTTTATTCACCACTTTCACAGCCGCTGTCCTGCAAAGCATCCGCCGCCACAACCAAGCCGCTCTCCTGCAAATCTACTCCCTCCGCCTTTCTCCTGCAAAGCAACCACCGCCATAACCAAGTCGCTCTCCTGAAAAGCTATCCCTTCCGCCGCTCTCCTACAACGTAACCGCCGCCACAACCAAGCCGCTCTCCTACACATCTAATTGCTTTCACATCTATTTCCAAACAGTACGACGCCTCTTTCGAATTAATAACCTGATTAGTAAGTTTCCTCATAGTTTTGAATTTGAAAAAACTGTTATTCTTCAATTTTTTTGGACCAATTACAAGACATTTGTTACCGCCGTTGAAGTTTCATGGACTGGTATTGATGATTCCTTAACATCACAGAAGACTCCTTTTTGAAGACCACCAAAATGTAGCCCATTAGAAGACTATCCATCGATAACCATAGCCTAACCATCAGAAAAAAAAAAATATGCTCATGCCTTCTTACCAGTCCACCTTCAATAATTTTTTTATTATGATTAGTAAATAATAATGATTATTGATTTTAATACCGTCTTTGATACAATTGCTCTTTGATACAATTGATACATTCTCGTGACTGATTAGTGAATTTATTACCCATTGTTTGAATCTCCAAAAGCGATTATACGAAGTCACTTACCTGCACAAGAGCCCACCAAACGCGTGTAAAGAGCCCACCAAACGTGTGTACAGAGCCTACCAAAACATGCGTACAGAGCCCATCAAAATGTATGTACATAGCCCACCAACCGTGCAACCAAAGCCCACTAAATGTGTTTACAGAGCCCACCAAGGGTATTAATTACTATGAATATTATAGAAATGGGCTGGACCTGCTAAAGAAAGTTATTTTGGTTGTGGACCTGCTGAAGAAAGTTACTTTAACTGTGGACCTTTTGAATTAATCACCCTAAGATTAACCCTTTACAATAGATAATATTTTTATTTGGTACATCTTAAAAAGAAACATATATATTGTTAATAACTTAAAAGAAAAAAATTAATTGTAAAAAAATTAAACATTATTAAAAAAACGAGAAAAATCATTAAAGAAGACATAATTTTTTCATGGGAATACTATTTTACCAAAAATAAAAGATCTTTACTTATTCCGTCTCAAATCAAATAGAAATTTATAATTTTTTTTAAATATAGTTTTGTGTTTCAATATATTTTTTTTTTCACCACCATAATCTCATTTTCATCAAGGTAAGTCACATAAAATTTTCTATAATATTTTTTATAAATACAGTTATGTATTTCAACATATTATTATTTTTTTTCATAATTATAATCTCAAGGTATAGTCATTCAATATTTTTTTTTTATTTTACAATATTAGAAACCATAAACATATATTAATTGCATACTATAAATCATCCTGAAAAAATTATTAAGATTATATGAAAAAAAATATTTACCATAATTATGTCCATAATTTATATAATTAGACGAGAATTGTCGGTGGTCAGGATGATTTCTGGCCTCATTTATCATTAATACCATTAAAATGTTCATTATTTTTTTTAAACATAATATTCAACATCAATTAATAAATTCCATACTTTACTCCTTGCGTTTAATATAATTCATTTATATAAATATAAATATATATATATATATATATATATATATATATATTATGATAAGATTAACCCTTTACAGTAGAAAATATTTTTATTTGGTACATCTTAAAAAGAAATATATATATTGTTAATAACTTAAAAGAAAAGAAAATTAATTGCACGAAACAATAAACATTATTAAAACAAAGAAAGAGAAGAATTATTAAAAAAGATATACATTTTTCATGGGAATACTATTTACCAAAAATAATAGATTTTTACTTATTCCGTCTCAAATCAAATAAAAATTTTGTAATTTTTTTATATATAGTTTTGTGTTTCAACATTTTTTCTTTTCACCACCATAATTTTTTTTTATCAAGATAAGTCACATAAAAAAATTTATAATATTTTTTAAATACAGTTTTGTATTTCAACATATTATTGTTTTTTCATAATTATAATCTCAAGGTATAGTCACTTAATATTTTTTTTTTTACAATATTAGTAACCATAAACATATATTAATTGTATACTAAAAATCTTCCTGATTAAATTATTTAGATTATACGAAAAAATTATTTACCATAATTATGTCTATAATTAATTTAATTGTCAAGCATTATGGGCATATATTATGATAAATAGATATTTAACTTGCATAGCTAATTTTTAAATTGCAAAAAAAAAATCATAATAAAGTAAAGAAATTGTAGGATGGTTTATTTGAATTTATATGAAGAATGTTTTTGTTATGATAAGTTAGTTTTCATTGGTATTTAAACCTCAAACCTTAAATTTTGTTAAACCTTAATCTTAAACTTTAAACGTTAAATCTTAAACTTTAATCTTAGCATTAATCTTAATCTTAATTTTAACCTTAGTCTTAGTTTTAGCCTTAGCCTTAACCTAAGTTTATTGTCTCAGCCTTAGCCTTTGCCTCAACCATTACCATACCTTAACATTACTCCTCACACGTAAGTTGGATAAATCCAATTGTTGATGTGTCCTGAATTAGATGGGGTAGGTTGTTGGACAATTTTAAAAGAGAGATTATTTAATCAATGTATTGTTGCAAACAAGTTTCCGAATCTCATGGTAAAGTTCAAATTTTTTAAGAGAAATTAAAGGTCGGACGAGTTCTCTACGAATCTAAAGAAAATGAAAAGCCTCAATCAAAACATAAATGATTTTCTTCCCAGCCCCAGATTTATATTTTACAATACCACCAGATTAAGCGTTCTTCTTCTAATTCCTCTTTGAGATCAAGAGTTACAAGCTGTTACGATATCTATACTTGCGATAACAAATTTATTTGAAGATTGTGTCGTAGAAGCAGTACAATACTACTATAAAAATGGCAAGGGAGAACTGAGAATTTAAATCATGGCTTTATGGGTTGGAAAGAAAAATGGGGTTCAAGATGACATGTTGAGGAGAGGAAGCAAAATAGATTAGGAAAAGGAGTCTGATATAGGAATTAATGTATAAGCTCTTGATACCATGAAAGCTTATCATAATGGAACTAAAATGACATATTATTAATAAGAACACATGGCTCTACAATGGAAAGCTGATTACTACATTGTGAAGAGGCAGATTACGAGGAATAACTAGATTGCTATATTATATAGGCATCAATACTAGATTTCTACACTAATTATACCACCCAAACTAGACTGTTAGTATTTAAATCTAACAGATAGGAAAGGAATACCATAATCTCACACCCTGCAGAAAAAGAAACACTAAAGAAATAGGCAAGTAAAATCAAAGAGAAAAGATGACTAAAAACAACAAAAAGTCAAAACTTAAAAAAAAACAAGCTCAATGTAATGTTTGGAGCTTCTGTAAATTATAGTACTAAAGTTAAATTCTGGAGCTTCTGTAACTTCAACAAGAATAAAGTAATACATAAAAACTTTAGAATACCCCTCTATTGGAACAATCTCACCATACAGGAACTAAACTCTCTTGAAAAACCATTGCTACCATCGACCCCTTATCACCTTGAATATTCATATTTTTAATTTCATGAGTTTCAAGGGAACATGAGAGTAATTCTCCTTCAATACTTTCAAGAAGGATATTTTCATTCTTCCAAACCATCAGAGGACGGTTAATCCCAGATACAAGTCCAACTCTAAACTGTTTACTCCAAGATTCCACCTCTCCGTATTTTCGTATTGCCCATATCTCAACGAACTGTTCCGAAGGTAGATTGTACTTTGTGTATGCAAACAAAGCTAGAGTATCATTTAACACTGTAAGGGACTTGTTTAATTCATCTTTCCCCTGGAGATCCTCGGGAAGGTCCATATTATGAAACACCTCAGTGTCGATATCGAAAGCGAGGATAGTATCGATATCTTGTTCTCTCTGGGAAATCCAATGCAATGCGCCAGTTGACAATGTCCCAGATTTATCACCAATGAAAGAGTACGAACAGCCACACTCGATTACTCGCCAAGAATCAGTACTCAGATCGTAAATTTCAACTTTAGTTGTAACCATCATTTCGAAAATATCAGCATTATAGGGAGGCTCTGCTTCGTTGTCATCATTCTCCTCATCCATTTCTTCATAATCACCAAAATAAACAAAACCAAGAAAAGAAATAACCTTGTAATCTTTTAAATTAGAGACAAAGCCAAGTCCAAAGGCCATGACGTAATGCTCCCAAAATTTTCTACACCGAAAAGGGAGACTAAGAAGCCATAAAGAGTCTGTAGTTGATGGATTATACAACACGATTTTATTATCATTACCAAGGAGACAAAGCAACCCATTGCAAGGGCCACAAATTTCATCAGATTCAATTTTCAACTCTGTATTGGATGAAGTGATTAAATTGAACGATTCATAGCCATGAATTGATATAATAATTTTGTGGTCGATGATGCTACGGCGATGGAGTAAGATTTGGTCGATTTTGCTGGTGCTGTGTTGAAGATGCATATCGATAAATTTTGGGCTTTGAATTAACTGGTCCCAAGCTTTACAAACACACCTGGAACGCAACAATGATACCACAGGCATCCTTAGTAATATTTCGATTATCAGATCTTCAGTCAACTTTAAAGCTATTCCTTCAGGAAAGAGCATATCAAGCAACCCTTTGCCTCTGAGACCACCCCACGAAAATATCATTAGTTGAGATAAGCACATCACTCGCACTTGATTGATTACCGACAAAATATGCGAGCGCAAATTTGTATCATCAATCTTCCACATATTGTGTTTTTCCTCGTGTGCACGGTGGTAACAGCCAACTACATATTCGATCCGCGGCTCAGCCACGGAGGTGAATGGAAAGTCGCCAGAAAATACGATCCCTTTGATATTATCCCAAGATACCATTGATTTCTTTCCTCGGCTCTCCATCTCCGTCAAATCTAAGTACATTAACCTTGAATCTTTCTCAATCGAATCGATTGGCGAAAGGAGGAAGATTTTCCGGAGAATAGAATCCTCGATTTCTGCTGGTGAACAATGCAGCTTTGATGCACTAGCCATCGATTTGATATTGAAAAATCGATTTACTTTACTTTTTAGGATAAAATTGGAGCTTTTTAGATGGTGGTGTTTATAGAGAAGAATGTAGTGAGTCAATTGAGTATCTAATCGTACAGACCCTATATAGGAAATAAAAATATCTTATAACAACCACGTACGCAGACAATACTTACGACCCGTGAGTACCTAAAAGTATAAACCACAATAATAGAATACCCGTTACAGTAGGAAACACGAGATAATTTGTCATTATTCTTTTACAGTAAATATAGGATAATCACATTAATAATTTGACAAAGATCGGTTTTAAAGCCTTCTTTATGTGGTTATGCTATTACATAGTCATGGGTTGTAAGCATTACAACATTGTGATTGTGATTGTTAATTTTTCAATGTTTACATTACTTGTTAAAGTATGGTGCTTTACATTATTAGATGAGTTGTAACCGTTACAACATTTTTTGTGTTATTACAACCGTGTGGCTTTGATATTATGTTAAACTATCGTTTATGCTATTCGATAACATTTTATTAGATACTCAAGGGAAAGCTTCTAAAAAAAGAAATGTTATCTATCCAAAGGGGTTGTCTGTTATTTGCTTATTAAATAAACATTCGCCTAGGGAAGAGTTTCAGAACATTGCTCATGGTCTAACATTATTAGTTATGCTTAAGCTCTTATAACAGCGTGACTATGTTTTAGGATTGACAAGTTGTTCTTTGTTGGCATGTTATTGTGATTCTGGAAATTATAGATAATTTTAGATACTATCGGGTCCTTTTGGTATATTAGGAAACGGAAGGGAACAAAGAACACTTATCCCACCACCTATTTTATGTAAATTTCTTACAAATAGAATTACCTTGAGTCACGAGTGTAGTATTGTATCTCAAAAATTGAAATCGGAATAAATAATATTAAAAGCTTTAACCTTGTCTAAGAGCTATAACAGATAAGCAACTCCCAGTTTCATACAGTTATTTAAGTATGTTATATGTTGTAAAGCTTAGGGTTGCACCATTGGTCCCTGAGTTATAAAAAATAGCCATATATATGTCATGTGTTTCATAAAGTGGCAAACATGCCCTTATGTTACATTAACTTTGCTAATCTACCCCTCCACACAGGGTATATTAGCTATTTTTGGAACAATACAGTGTATTCGTTACTTTTCTTGAAACAAGGGTATATTTGGATATTTTTACCTTAATGCAGATACGTTTGTTTGAAATAACTATCTCAATATGAAACAAGCTTTATTAGCAACACTATATGCAGATGATGTTTATATTTATTAAATAAAACTGCTACACAATTACAAGTAAATAATACCAGAAACAACAAACAAAAGCTGCAACTTACCCATATCAGATTGATGATAATACATGCTCAAACTCAAAAAAGATACTCAGGGCTTATCTCTTGTGATTTAGGCTACATCTGGAGGGGCATAATTAATCCCATTGGAGAAGATTGTACACTCTTCCAAAATCCAACAATGCAACATTGGCTTGATAAAGAACATTCATTCTACACAAGGCATTAGTGAATTTGATGTTTCCGGGTTATTTCATTATAAAAATATCACTAACAAAGTCTACATAAAAAATTTATATGACATCATTCATATTTAAGCGTGGTTATACGATTAAATGCACGAGAATTGGAAGGGGAACAAGGAATTCGATTCATGACCCCCTTTTGATAACATGTTGTAGTTCGAAGGGTGAATATCTAATACGGTATATTTAACAAAACATATAAGCAATGAATATCATAATCTCACACCCTGCAGAAAATGAAGTATGCAAAATATGGGCAAGTAAAACTAAAGAAGAAAGATGACTGGAAACAACAAAAATTTCAAACTTGAAAGATTGAGATCAAATATAATTTATAAACTTCAACAGGATTGCAATTGAACATACAAACTTCATTATATACTGAGCTCTCTTCATAAAGACAATCTAGAGTAACTTAACTCTCTTGGGATTGTAAAATTCAACTTTTGCACTCATCATACGCATGATATCATCAAGATAAAGATTAGCTTCATTGTTCTTCATTGCCTCCAACATTTTCATTGTTATTAATGTCATCTTCACTATAGGATCTTTCGTACATGCAGATGAAGGAACAAAGCATACAATCTTGTAATCATGGGTGTTGGAGACTATCCCAGTCCAAAGTATCTAAGTAATTATGAAATGAGGAAAATGCGAGTAGGAAGCCAGTTATATTCACTGATTGATAAATTAGACAACACAAGTTGACAATTTCATCCATGAGACAAAGTGATCCACTAAAAGGCCCAGAAATTTTGACATAATCAAAACGAATCGAACCACTCATAAGAATGAAGTGTGATACAAAATATCCCTGTGGTTACGGGTGACTAACATGCAATCATTTTCGCTTAGGGTTTTTCAATAACTGAAACCAAACCAGGAAATCCTCACTAGTATTACTATAATCAAATCATCAGCATATTTGCCACAATTTCCTTCACTTTAAAATACTCATTCATTGATTTGACAACAGATCCATGCTTCTAGCTATCTTAAAGAAAGCCACGGGTCATTGACTTAATATGACAACGCACATGTTTGTCATTCGACGGACTCAGCGACGGAGGTGAGTGAACTGTCACTGGAAAAGAAGATCCTTAGATATCTCAAATTCATTTCCTTTGTTCTCCGCAGCCGTTATCTCTATACACCGGCTGTGAATTGATTGATGAAAAGAGGAAGATCTTCCGGAGAATTATGTCCTTCGATTTCTACCGGTGGAAGTTGCAGGTTTGATGCACTCGTCATAGCTAATTGCTACCCAACAACAACAATTAATTGAAGTAAAAGTTGGAAATTTTGGAAAATTAGGGTTTTCATGAAAATGTTGGTAAGAGTCGGAGGCGGTGGCCAGAGTACTATTGTAATATGTGAAGTGTGTAGGTGATCTGGTGATGTGTTCAGCTAATGACAATGTGGTATAGTAGGCCGAGTCAATTGACTACTTGACTTAGACGCATGGCTGGGATTAGTAAAGACGGAAAGCATTTAAACCGTTGATCATATTTTAGATAGATGACTAAGTGCCCGTTTGGGATTGCTTCTTAAAATAATCACTTAAAGTGATTTTAGATACATAGCAATATTTTAGATTCTGAAAATCACTTTTAGAAAAAGCACTAGATTAGTGATTATTAAAATAATCACTTAAAGTGATTTTAGATGTCAAAATATTTTTTAATATTTTTTACAAATAATTTAATTTTAATCAAAAAGCGCTTTTAACTTCAAAATAATCAATCCCAAACGGGCACTAAGTGCCCGTTTGGAAGTGTTTTTTAGGAGAAGCACCTAAAAGTGCTTTTAGCATTTTAAGAGTTTTTTTGACTTTGAAAAGCACTTTTTTGAGAAGCACCAAATAGGTGCTTCTTAAAAAAAACACTTAAAATAATTTTAGATTTCAAGATTATTTTTAATAATTTTTTTAAATTTTGAATTTTATTCTAAAAGCGCTTTTTTACTCTAAAATAAGCACTTCCAAACGAGCCCTAAGATTGATAATTTTTATGTTCCATATAAAAGCGTAATCTTTTCACAATCTTATTCATTCTCTTCGTTTGTTATTTTCAGAAACTCTCTCTCGTCTCTTAAGAGCCAAACTTAGGGTTTGCTTGTGATTCGTATTCAAGACTTGAAATCTTTTATAATAGTTGGCTAGATCTTGTATATTACTTGAATTATCCTGATTCAAGTATAGATATTCAGCGTAGTTGAGTATTGATTTAGATTAGCAGATCATGTTCTTAGGTTTTCGTGAATATGTTGGATCTTATAAGAGTGATAAATGTAATCGGCGATAACAGTGGTTATAGTGGATCGGCGCTCTCATATTGGAGCCCAACATAGTTGTACACAATTTTTTTGTCGAATCACAATATATCATGTTTTTTTTTGTTCTTTATTGCTAGAAACTTATTTGAAACTCAATCAAACTCAAACATTTTTACAACAGGTACGAAGCCTAAAAATGTTGAAAACATATTTTTTTATATATATTTCTATTATATAATGTACTGACAAAATTATAAAATCCTTACATTTTAGGTTGGTGACGCAATCATCTCCTCCGCCTCCTATAAAATAGGGTGATTAATGTATGGGCACTTAACTCTAACTTTATGGCTATAAGACACATTTGGCTAAAGTCTTCCGTCACTACCCAATCTTTCATATAAACAAAAATATATTAAAACATAAAAACAATATAAAATAAGCATGAATTACTAACTAAATGACTAACTAGATGAGTCACTGAGTATCGAGACACCGAGTATTCAGTTATTTTCATTGAATATTATTTGAAAATCACTTAATATTACACTGTATCACTAAGTATTACACACAATCATTGAGTATAATGCAAAATCACTGAGTATTATAATGGAGTATGACACAAAAATCATTGAGTATTACACAAAATCATTGAGTATTACACAAAATCATTGAGTATTAACATAAAATCAATGAGTATTACACAAAATCGCCGAGTATTATGCAAAATCACTGAGTATTAACATAAAATTATTGATTATTACACAAAATCACTGAGTATTACGCAAAAATCACTAAGTCTTAAAATAAAATCATTGAGTATTAATGCAAAACACTAAGTATTACGAAAATAATCAGCTTAGATCGGATAACGAAATTCATCCATTACATTTGGATCTTGAGAACGAGAAGAGTTCCATGAATGAGCTTCACTTCCATCTTGAGAAGATTCGTAGCTCATGAACCCTTTATATCGAAGAGTAAGTGAAACTCGACGAATCTGGACGCGGATACATCTCGAAGGAAGCTAGACCTCGAACACACAAGAGAACTCACCATGGCCCTCGAACTCGCCTGGAAGCTCACCACAACTCACAAACTTTAATTTCAAACTTCTAACTTTTTATTGCTTTCAATATATTGATCCATATGTAAGCATACATTGTTATTTTGATTTTATATTTTTTTTCTTTAATGTAAATTTTGATTTCAATAGTTTTTAGCTATAATTATTTAATGCATAATTTGTTTTAATTTTTGGTTTTAAATATGTATTTGATCTTTATGTTGATCATGTTATGCGAATTTATGTGTTTTTTTAATAACATATATCAAATTTTTTTCTTAAATCAATTTGTTCAACATTTTTTGTTGTATTTTTTGTTTTCATACTTTTTTCTTGTTTATTGTTTGTTACTTAATGAAAGCACATTTTTTTTATTTATATATGATATATAACTTATTTTGTATATATCTTTTACTTTTTTTTTGAGTAACTGTGTGAGTTATGAGAATTTTTCTATAACTAACTTAGTATGTTCTTTCTTTTTTTGTTCTTTTTTTTATATTTTAGTTCGTCTTTATTGTTTGTGAAGTAACAAACAATCAGTATGCATTATAAAATATGATATATATATATATATATATATATATATATATATATATATATATATATATATATATATACATATATTTCAGAGTTTTTTCTACAGTCCAGATTTACCAGCCTAAGTAGTGACCAGGATTAAATCTAGTCAAACATAAGTGGTGGACAGGATCGTTTCTGGCCCCACCTATCATTAATACCCAAACAAAATTTAAAAGAAAAAAAAACTTGCTTCTACTTCTGCTAAAACCTGAAACTCATCTCTTCACACCTACATTCGTTGGAACAAAAAACAGAAAAGAATCTCTTCACACTGAAACCTTCACCTTCACATTTCGTCACCAAACCCGATTTCACCATAATCGGCGGCGAGTTCTCATCGTTCTCATCATTTACAGAAGATATTGTTACCGGAAAAACCTTCACCCACCGCCTAACTAACCTCACCCAGATTCTCCTTCGATCGCTACAAAATGCCCCTCTCTCCCTCAACCTCTCTCTTTCAACAACCTCGCCCCATTCATGGCACCACCCTAACACCGTCCCTTCACGGTGCCACCCAACTCCATTTCAAACTCCTTCTCTCTCACTCAATTTCTCCTATGATTAAGCTGCAAAAAACAATAACCATATCGCGTGGAAGGTGTTCGATCATATACCCCCCAAAAGATCAATCTTCCTTCGATCTTCTTCTCCTCCCGAGTCTACCAAATCAAAACGGGATTGTTCCAAATTCACTCCGCTTCTAGGTTTCTCTACCTATCATGGTAAAATATAGGTTAATTTGCATACCATAGGACTAATAGTGCAATTAACTCAAAATGTTAATATTGATAGTGCATTTTTTTCAAAGTTTCTGTTATTTTTCTTCTTCCTGGAGTTCTTTTATTTAAATGTAGCTACTTTCCGGACGTGGAGTACTTATCTCAACTTTATATCTTGGAGCTGCTTTACAGTTAACATAACTCTGTTTTTAATTTTAACTAGCAAGCATGCTTATAATAGACCATATCTCACTTTTCCATATAACTAGTGCGGGAAAACATCACTACTACTTGGATGACAGGATAAAAACCTGGGTAATATACACATAATAATAATATAGGACTGTTAATTTAAAGTAAAGTAGAAGTAGTAAAGTTATCAGCATTTATGCATTTATGCAGGGGCTATCTATGCAATCAATGGAAATATTGGGCCTAAAATTGATGATTGGATAGATAAGGAGCGCTGCTTTGTGGCCATATCCCAAGGACCAAATAGCAATTATTCAAAAAAATTGGCGATGCTTTTTCGAATAAGTGTAATTTGGGAGTTGTTAGTTTATATCAGAAAATCAATGCTCTTGATTGCCTTTTCGTAGCTGGT
The DNA here is from genome assembly GCA_029959085.1 of Nemophila menziesii. Classification (NCBI taxonomy): domain Eukaryota; kingdom Viridiplantae; phylum Streptophyta; class Magnoliopsida; order Boraginales; family Hydrophyllaceae; genus Nemophila; species Nemophila menziesii. Next base: position 30,463,669 of record JARWIR010000007.1, on the reverse strand, counting down.
TTACTTAGCATGGGAGTTTCTACTATGGATCTCAATTATTCAAGGACCAAAACGCAATTTATGGGTGCCACATGAGTGAGTTCTTCCTCAGTTGTAACTACAACAATGACAAGTATAAACAAGAAGAGAGTCGAGTTGATGAGTAAAGATGATAGTATACGTTTGATAAATACTCTTTTCAAGCCTATAATTGTGATAAAAATCAGACCTCTAATGGTACTCAAGTTTCAACTGGAAGAAAATGAAATGGTTTGTGTATGTATGTGACTATGTGAATATTTGGACAAAACAAGCTTCTTCAACATGCCACAATTGTCTATTTACACCACGCTATAGTCGATTTTGCCTAGAAATTAGTTTCTAAAATGCCTGGAAATATAAAGGTTATTGCATCTCTCTATAAGCTTCAAATTGTACCATTTTTTTATGATTAGTAACATTCATAGATAGATTGAACTTTGCAGGTTGTGTACTTTGTAAATATAGGAACCGCAACTAATGAACTAGCAATGCTCATGGCAAGATTATACACGGAAAACCTTGGTATGATTGCTTTAAGAAGTGCTTAACATGGAACTGCTATTAATACCTGGATATTCCCAATTCCACAGGTTTGTAATTTATATTAACTAATAATTAAATGCATTTGAAAGTCACGATAAAGAAAATGAATCTTTGAAGGTTCATATCGTGGAGTTTTTGGATTTGACAGCCAAAATATACTGAAGATGTACAAGATCATATCGAACATAATACTTCTAGAAAAGTTGTTGGTTTTATAACAAACCATTCAGGTTTGTTTATCTATTTTTCGTTTGCAAAAATTCCCAAATGGTACCTGAATTATGTATTGTCCATCCTTATTTTTTTTTTTCAAATTCTAGGGAGTAAGTGGAGTCGTTGAACTAGCTACGGAATTTTAAAACAGTCTACAAAATTATTCGTAAATCAGGTGGTGTTTGTATAGCGGATCAAGTACAAACAGGTTTTGGTTGTACATAAAGCCATTACTGCGTCTTTGAAACTCAAGGTGTCACACCAGACTTACCATGGTAAAGGTGAGTATTTTGTAATATTGTATGTTGTATAACCTACACATACATATTATGTAATTATTTAAAATTTATTTCAGGGAAATAGGAAATGGATTACCATTAGGAGATGTAGTGACTACACCCGAAATAGCGAGTGTATTATTGCAAAAGATTCAGTTTAATACTTTTGACGGGAACCTGGTTTGTTCAGTAGGTAAAAAGTTCATTCTTTTCATTATTGATTCAGTAAATTTTAGTTTTCTTTGTATTAATAGAGAATACAAATAGTTTGACTGCTGGAAATAATGAACTGAAACTGCGCCTACAAACAATGGAACAACAAGTGCACTTACACGATGGTGAGAATTACTTTGTTTGTAATTTGTTTTTTTAAGGAGCTAAAAAGTTTGTGGGTTGTTTTGTGAGTGACAACACTATATGATGCGCTAAAAGAGGAGATAAAACATTCGAATGTATTAATAGGGAAGATTCCAAATAGTGGGCCACCAAAGATAAATGATGAACTATCAGTCGAGTTATGGAAGGAAGCAGAACCAACAGTGTTATCTAAACAATCATGCTATGCATACAATGCTGACTCGGCAACAATTTCAACAACTTCGTATAAATTCTCAAAAACATCAAGGTTATTTGTTTCAGAATGTAAAATTAGATCAAATAAATTTAATAAGAGATAAATCATATTCCTCCTTAGGGGAGAAAACCAAGAAAAATATATAAGTTATGCTTCTCCTCATGAAGGAAAATGAGCAAATAGTAAATATATTTGAAATCGGATAGTAAGTTTGCCTCCACGTTTTTCCAATAATTTTCTTTTTTCATTACGATATCAAGGTGACATTCCATAAACGGCATACCTGGAGAATCCTTGAACTTCCAAGCGTTAAGGGTAGGTTTCATGATAACAAAGCTTTAAACAGGTTTTCAAGAGTTTTGTCGAGTCCGCGAGGCCTCCATTATATGGATTAAACAAGATTTGCTCAATTTATAGAGGATCAAAACTCTAGCAAATTCATACAAACCAATATATTTATTGATTTTAATTTTTATCAGCTCACTTTTTGACACCCATAATCCTTGAGATGACCATGGTCCTCGAGAACTACCAATAAATCATCATCACACTTTATTGGATTTAAATAGTCTTTTAAATCGCCAAACTGATGCATTGTAGGCCATCTGAAGGTAAGTACAAATATATTACATGAATAAGTCAACGTTTGAGACACCTTACTAAGTGGTAAGTAATTTTGACCAATCGTGCATGACATAAGTAACTATTAAGTAAACTTGAAGTAGTGAATATGAAGACATATTTCTTGAATAAAAATATAAACGAAGGATTTAGGGGTGGTGAAAGAAATATTAATGAGATTTTACAACTTTGATTTACTTATGTTTCATTATCATAAGTGTTTGATAAAATTTATGCAAAGTTGACAATTTTTTGGGCTAGATATTTTAGATGAAACATGACATGAACTAAAAGAAGTGAATGTTAAAGCAATTTCAACATCTGGTGTAATCTCTGGTTGCAGATGTTTCTCCATCACCAACACCTCCATTTTTCGCTATAAACTTGCTTCAAGGAAATAATATGCACAATCGATTGTAATTTTTTAAATTTATTTTAGCCCAAGTACCTTCAGGTACGGAGCATTTCCTAGTATATCTATATTATAAAGTAGAGTTTTTACATAAGTGGTGGCCAAGATTGATTCTGGACAAACATAAGTGGTGGCCAGGATCGTTTCTGGCCCCACTTATCATTAATACCATTAAAATGTTCATTACATTTTTTTAAACAAAACATCTTATAAAACATAATATTCAATATCATTTAATAAATCCCATACTTTACTCCTTGTGTTTAATATAATTTATTTATATATATCTAATTTATTATGATAAGATTAACTGTGGACCTGTTTGAAGAAAGTTACTTTAACTGTGGACCTTTTGAATTAATCACCCAATAAAAATATTATCTATTGTAAAGGGTTAATCTTTGGGTGATTAATTCAAAAGGTCCACAAGTTAAAGTAACTTATTTCAGCAGGTCCAGCCCATTTCTTTAATATTCATGGTCTATAATACCCTTAATGATACATATGCAGCCCATTTTCTTAAAAGTTTTGATTAAAGGATTTTTTTTAATCCACCTAGGAAAGTTTAAAATACAAAACATAAAACAGTCCATTGAATCTGCAGAATGAAGAAGAAATGAAGAAAAGAGGGTGCCGGCTAACAGTTTGACGAGCCCAATTGGCGGCGAGAGCCCATTAATAATTGGTGGCGAGCCCATTAACTGAGCAGAGAGCCCATTAAAACCAAGCGGCAAGCCCATTACCAAAACCGATAAAACCCAGTAAAAATTACACGCAAAGATGAACCACTTGCTTCCGCCACTCCAGAAAAATGTTGTATTGTATTAACAGCCCATCAAAAAAGCTATGAGTAAAACGCTTCCAATTGTCATGGCTATAGTAGGATAAGAAGATAATAAACAACCACTAGATTAATACTCAAATCAGATAATTCTGGAAAATTGTAAAAATAATAAGATTAAATCAATAATTTAATTATGTTTGAAAGTTTCAATGGTAAAAATTAATTTTTTACCTTAATTTGGGTTCCTCGATTTGTTGATTATTATGGCGAGGAATGGTCCCTGGAGTTGCTTTTCTTGTGCAGGATGCTTGGTGGGAAGGTGGATGCGAAGAGATTCTTTTTTTTTTTCTTTTTGAATGCAAGAGATGATTTTTCACGTTTCATTTTTCATTGTTATTCAATTTATATATTTTTTTCTTTTGTTTTATTGTATATATATATTTTTAATTTTTTTATAAGGTTATATTGGGTATATTATATTTCTAAAATAATATTTTGGACCTTATTTATCCAAATTTTTGGACTAGACTTCTTAAGGCATGATTTGTTGGGTTATGGACCTAATTAGCAATTAACTCTATTTTTATTTGGTACATCTTAAAAAGAAACATATATATTGTTAATAACTTAAAAGAAAAAAATTAATTGTAAAAAAATTAAACATTATTAAAAAAACGAGAAAAATCATTAAAGAAGACATAATTTTTTCATGGGAATACTATTTTACCAAAAATAAAAAATCTTTAGAAATTTATAATTTTTTTTAAATATAGTTTTGTGTTTCAACATATTTTTTTTTTCACCACCATAATCTCATTTTCATCAAGGTAAGTCACATAAAATTTTCTATAATATTTTTTATAAATACAGTTTTGTATTTTAACATATTATTTTTTTTTTTCATAATTATAATCTCAAGGTATAGTCATTCAATATATTTTTTTTATTTTACAATATTAGAAACCATAAACATATACTAATGCATACTATAAATCATCCTGAAAAAATTATTAAGATTATATGAAAAAATATTTACCATAATTATGTCCATAATTTATATAATTGGACGAGAATTATCGGTGGTCAGGATGATTTCTGGCCTCATTTATCATTAATACCATTAAAATGTTCATTACTTTTTTTAAACATAATATTCAACATCAATTAATAAATTCCATACTTTACTCCTTGCGTTTAATATAATTCATTTATATAAATATATATATATATATATATATATATATATATATATATATATATATATATATATATTATGATAAGATTAACCCTTTACAGTAGAAAATATTTTTATTTGGTACATCTTAAAAAGAAATATATATATTGTTAATAACTTAAAAGAAAAGAAAAATAATTGCACAAAACAATAAACATTATAAAAACAAAGAAAGAGAAGAATTATTAAAAAAGATATACATTTTTCATGGGAATACTATTTACCAAAAATAATAGATTTTTACTTATTCCGTCTAAAATCAAATAAAAAATTTGTAATTTTTTTATATATAGTTTTGTGTTTCAACATTTTTTCTTTTCACCACCATAATCTTTTTTTTATCAAGATAAGTCACATTAAAAAAATTTATAATATTTTTTAAATACAGTTTTGTATTTCAACATATTATTGTTTTTTCATAATTATAATCTCAAGGTATAGTCACTCAATATTTTTTTTTTTACAATATTAGTAACCATAAACATATATTAATTGTATACAATAAATCTTCCTGATTAAATTATTTAGATTATACGAAAAAATTATTTACCATAATTATGTCCATAATTAATTTAATTGTCAAGAATTATAGGCATATATTATGATAAATAGATATTTAACTTGCATAGCTAATTTTTAAATTGCAAAAAAAAAAAATCCTAATAAAGTAAAGAAATTGTAGGATGGTTTATTTGAATTTATATGAAGAATGTTTTTGTTATGATAAGTTAGTTTTCATTGGTATTTAAACCTCAAACCTTAAATTTTGTTAAACCTTAATCTTAAACTTTAACCTTAACATTAATCTTAACCTTAGCATTAATCTTAATCTTAATTTTAACCTTAGTCTTAGTTTTAGCCTTAGCCTTAACCTAAGTTTATTGTCTCAGCCTTAGCCTTTGCCTCAACCATTACCATTACCATACCTTAACATTACTCCTCACACGTAAGTTGGATAAATCCAATTATTGATGTGTCCTGAATTAGATGAGGTATGTTGTTGGACAATTTTAAAAGGAGAGATTATTTAATCGATGTATTGTTGCAAACAAGTTTCTGAATCTCATGGTAAAGTTCAAATTTTTTAAGAGAAATTAATGGTTGGACGAGTTCTCTACGAATCTAAGGAAAATGAAAAGCCTCAATCAAAACATAAATGATTTTCTTCCCAGCCCCAGATTTATATTTTACAATACCACCAGATTAAGCGTTCTTCTTCTAATTCCTCTTTGAGATCAAGAGTTACAAGCTGTTACGATATCTATACTTGCGATAACAAATTTATTTGAAGATTGTGTCGTAGAAGCAGTACAATACTACTATAAAAATGGCAAGGGAGAACTGAGAATTTAAATCATGGCTTTATGGGTTGGAAAGAAAAATGGGGTTCAAGATGACATGTTGAGGAGAGGAAGCAAAATAGATTAGGAAAAGGAGTCTGATATAGGAATTAATGTATAAGCTCTTGATACCATGAAAGCTTATCATAATGGAACTAAAATGACATATTATTAATAAGAACACATGGCTCTACAATGGAAAGCTGATTACTACATTGTGAAGAGGCAGATTACGAGGAATAACTAGATTGCTATATTATATAGGCATCAATACTAGATTTCTACACTAATTATACCACCCAAACTAGACTGTTAGTATTTAAATCTAACAGATAGGAAAGGAATACCATAATCTCACACCCTGCAGAAAAAGAAACACTAATAGGCAAGTAAAATCAAAGAGAAAAGATGACTAAAAACAACAATCAAAACTTAAAAAAAAACAAGCTCAATGTAATGTTTGGAGCTTCTGTAAATTATAGTACTAAAGTTAAATTCTGGAGCTTCTTTAACTTCAACAAGAATTAAGTAAAACATAAAAACTTTAGAATACCCCTCTATTGGAACAATCTCACCATACAGGAACTAAACTCTCTTGAAAAACCATTGCTACCATCGACCCCTTATCACCTTGAATATTCATATTTTTAATTTCATGAGTTTCAAGGGAACATGAGAGTAATTCTCCTTCAATACTTTCAAGAAGGATATTTTCATTCTTCCAAACCATCAGAGGACGGTTAATCCCAGATACAAGTCCAACTCTAAACTGTTTACTCCAAGATTCCACCTCTCCGTATTTTCGTATTGCCCATATCTCAACGAACTGTTCCGAAGGTAGATTGTACTTTGTGTATGCAAACAAAGCTAGAGTATCATTTAACACTGTAAGGGACTTGTTTAATTCATCTTTCCCCTGGAGATCCTCGGGAAGGTCCATATTATGAAACACCTCAGTGTCGATATCGAAAGCGAGGATAGTATCGATATCTTGTTCTCTCTGGGAAATCCAATGCAATGCGCCAGTTGACAATGTCCCAGATTTATCACCAATGAAAGAGTACGAACAGCCACACTCGATTACTCGCCAAGAATCAGTACTCAGATCGTAAATTTCAACTTTAGTTGTAACCATCATTTCGAAAATATCAGCATGATAGGGAGGCTCTGCTTCGTTGTCATCATTCTCCTCATCCATTTCTTCATAATCACCAAAATAAACAAAACCAAGAAAAGAAATAACCTTGTAATCTTTTAAATTAGAGACAAAGCCAAGTCCAAAGGCCATGACGTAATGCTCCCAAAATTTTCTACACCGAAAAGGGAGACTAAGAAGCCATAAAGAGTCTGTAGTTGATGGATTATACAACACGATTTTATTATCATTACCAAGGAGACAAAGCAACCCATTGCAAGGGCCACAAATTTCATCAGATTCAGTTTTCAACTCTGTATTGGATGAAGTGATTAAATTGAACGATTCATAGCCATGAATTGATATAATAATTTTGTGGTCGATGATGCTACGGCGATGGAGTAAGATTTGGTCGATTTTGCTGGTGCTGTGTTGAAGATGCATATCGATAAATTTTGGGCTTTGAATTAACTGGTCCCAAGCTTTACAAACACACCTGGAACGCAACAATGATACCACAGGCATCCTTAGTAATATTTCGATTATCAGATCTTCAGTCAACTTTAAAGCTATTCCTTCAGGAAAGAGCATATCAAGCAACCCTTTGCCTCTGAGACCACCCCACGAAAATATCATTAGTTGAGATAAGCACATCACTCGCACTTGATTGATTACCGACAAAATATGCGAGCGCAAATTTGTATCATCAATCTTCCACATATTGTGTTTTTCCTCGTGTGCACGGTGGTAACAGCCAACTACATATTCGATCCGCGGCTCAGCCACGGAGGTGAATGGAAAGTCGCCAGAAAATACGATCCCTTTGATATTATCCCAAGATACCATTGATTTCTTTCCTCGGCTCTCCATCTCCGTCAAATCTAAGTACATTAACCTTGAATCTTTCTCAATCGAATCGATTGGCGAAAGGAGGAAGATTTTCCGGAGAATAGAATCCTCGATTTCTGCTGGTGAACAATGCAGCTTTGATGCACTAGCCATCGATTTGATATTGAAAAATCGATTTACTTTACTTTTTAGGATAAAATTGGAGCTTTTTAGATGGTGGTGTTTATAGAGAAGAATGTAGTGAGTCAATTGAGTATCTAATCGTACAGACCCTATATAGGAAATAAAAATATCTTATAACAACCACGTACGCAGACAATACTTACGACCCGTGAGTACCTAAAAGTATAAACCACAATAATAGAATACCCGTTACAGTAGGAAACACGAGATAATTTGTCATTATTCTTTTACAGTAAATATAGGATAATCACATTAATAATTTGACAAAGATCGGTTTTAAAGCCTTCTTTATGTGGTTATGCTATTACATAGTCATGGGTTGTAAGCATTACAACATTGTGATTGTGATTGTTAATTTTTCAATGTTTACATTACTTGTTAAAGTATGGTGCTTTACATTATTAGATGAGTTGTAACCGTTACAACATTTTTTGTGTTATTACAACCGTGTGGCTTTGATATTATGTTAAACTATCGTTTATGCTATTCGATAACATTTTATTAGATACTCAAGGGAAAGCTTCTAAAAAAAGAAATTTTATCTATCCAAAGGGGTTGTCTGTTATTTGCTTATTAAATAAACATTCGCCTAGGGAAGAGTTTCAGAACATTGCTCATGGTCTAACATTATTAGTTATGCTTAAGCTCTTATAACAGCGTGACTATGTTTTAGGATTGACAAGTTGTTCTTTGTTGGCATGTTATTGTGATTCTGGAAATTATAGATAATTTTAGATACTATCGGGTCCTTTTGGTATATTAGGAAACGGAAGGGAACAAAGAACACTTATCCCACCACCTATTTTATGTAAATTTCTTACAAATAGAATTACCTTGAGTCACGAGTGTAGTATTGTATCTCAAAAATTGAAATCGGAATAAATAATATTAAAAGCTTTAACCTTGTCTAAGAGCTATAACAGATAAGCAACTCCCAGTTTCATACAGTTATTTAAGTATGTTATATGTTGTAAAGCTTAGGGTTGCACCATTGGTCCCTGAGTTATAAAAAATAGCCATATATATGTCATGTGTTTCATAAAGTGGCAAACATGCCCTTATGTTATATTAACTTTGCTAATCTACCCCTCCACACAGGGTATATTCGCTATTTTTGGAACAATACAGTGTATTCGTTACTTTTCTTGAAACAAGGGTATGTTTGGATATTTTTACCTTAATTCATATACGTTTGTTTGAGATAACTATCTCAATATGAAACAAGCTTTATTAGCAACACTATATACAGATGATGTTTATATTTATCAAATAAAACTGCGATACAACTACAAGTAAATAATACCAGAAACAACAAACAAAAGCTGCAACTTACCCAATATCAGGTTGATGATAATACATGCTCAAACTCAAAAAAGATACTCAGGGCTTATCTCTTGTGATTTAGGCTACATCTGGAGGCACATAATTAACCTGATTGGAGAAGATTGTACACTCTTCCAAAAGCCAACAATGCAACATTGGCTTGATAAAGAACATTCGTTCTACACAAGGTATTAGTGAATTTGATGTGTCCGAGGTTATTTCATTATAAAATATCACTTACAAACTCTACATTGAAAACTATATGACATCATTCTAATTCATGCGTGGATATACGATTAAATGCACGAGAAATGGAAGGGGAATGAGGAATTTGATTAGTGTCCCCCTTTTGATAATATGTTGTAGTTCAAAGTGTGAATATTTAATACGGTATATTTAACAAAAAACATATAAGCAATGAATATCATAATCTCACACCCTGCAGAAAACGTAATAAGGTAGATATAGGCAAGTAAAATTAAAGAACAAAGCTGACTGGAAATAACAAAAACTTCAAACTTGAAAGATTGAGATCATATATAATTTATATTAGTAAGTCTAATTTCAACCAAAAAAAAGATAGACTATAAACTTCAACAGGATTGCAATTGAACCTACAAACTTCAGTATATACTCACTCTCTTCATTAAGACAATCTAGAGTAACGTAACTCTCTTCGGATTGTAAAATTCAACTTTTGCAGTCATCAAGATAAAGATTAGCTTCATTGTCTTCATTGCCTCCAACATTTTCATTGTCATTGTCATCTTCACTATAGGATCTTTCGTACATGCAGATATAGGAACAAAGCATACAATCTTGTAATCATGGGTGTTGGAGACTATCCCAGTCCAAAATATCTAAGTAATTATGTAATGGGGAGTAGGAAGCCAGTTATATTCTCTGATAACACGAGTTGACAATTTTAATCGATGAGACAAAGTAATCCACTAAAAGGCCCAGAAATTTTGACATAATCAAAACGAATCGAACCATTCATAAGCATGAAGTGGGATACAAAATATCCAGGTGATTACGGGTGACTAATTAAGATGCAATCATTTTTGCTTAGGGTTTTTCAATAACTGAAACCAAACCAGGGAATCCTCACTAGTAATCAACTCATCAGGCATATTTGCCACAATTTCCTTCACTTCAAAATACTCATTCATTTGATTTGACAACAGATCCATGATTCTAGCTATCTTAAAGAAAGCCACGGGTCATGGACTGAATATGAGAACGCACATGTTTGTCATTCGAGCGACTCGGCGACGGAGGTGAGTGAACCGTCACTGGAAAAGAAGATCCAGTTAATGCGATCCCAATATATCTCAAATTATTTTCCATTGTTCTCCGCAGCCGTTATCTCTATACACCGGCTGTGAATTGATTGATGAAATGAGGAAGATCTTCCGGAGAATTATGTCCTTCGAACTACTGGTGATGCACTCATCATAGCTGATTGCTACCCAACAACAACAATTAATTGAAGTAAAAATTCGAAATTTTGGAAAATTAGGGTTTTCATGAAGGGGTGTGTAACACTACAAGAAATAGTAGCATGGGTAGCTATTGCGGCAACAACTAAAATGACCTCTATTGATATTCTTAAAAACCAAAATGGGCCTCTAATTATATTTTTAACGGCAATATTTGCGATAAAGTTAATAGAGACAAAAACAAATAATTTGCTACTAAAGGTATATTTTGCGAGAAACTTATAGAGGCGACAAATAACAACTATTAACGACAAAATTAAGATTTTTAGTGTTAAATTTTTTGCCGCTAAAGATACTATTTCTTGTAGTGTAAGAGTCGGAGGCGGTGGCCAGAGGTATAACGGCAAGTTTGCAATCAGTACTATTGTAATATGTGAAGTGTGTGGGTGATGTGTCCAGCTAATGACAATGTGGTATAGCTGGCCGAGTCAATTCTTTCTTCTATCTTGGTTTGACTACTTGACTTAGACCATGGCGTCTTAGATTAGTAAATACTGAAAAGCTTTTAAACCGTTGAACTTCTTTCAGATAGACGATTAAGATTGAAGATTTAGGTGTTCCATATAAAAGTGTAATCTCTTCACAATCTTATTCATTCTTTTTGTTTGTTTTTTTCAGAAACTCTTTTTCTCGTCTTTTCAAAGCCAAACTTAAGATTTGCTCATGATTTGTATTCAAGGCTTGAAATCTCTTGTAATAGTTAGCTAGATCTTGTATATTACTTGAATCATCCTGATTCAAGTATAGATATTCAGCCTAGTTGAGTATTGGGTTAGATTAGCAGATTCTGTTCTTAGGTTTTGGTGAATACGTTGGATCTTATAAGAGTGATAAGTGTAACCGGTGATAATACTGGTTATAGTGGATCGGCGCTCTCAAAAATCACTAAGTCTTAAAATAAAATCATTGAGTATTAATGCAAAACACTAAGTATTACGAAAATAATAAGCTTAGATCGGATAACAAAGTTCATCCATTACATTTGGATCTTGAGAACGAGAAGAGCTCCATGAATGAGCTTCACTTCCATCTTGTGAAGATTCGTAGCTCATGAACCCTTTCTAACGCAGAGTAAGTGAAACTCGACGGATCTGGACGCGGATACATCTCGAAGGAAGCTAGACCTCGAACTCGCAAGAGAACTCACCATGGCCCTCGAACTCGCCTGGAAACTCACCACAACTCACAAACTTAAATTTCAAACTTCTAACTTTTTATTGCTTTCAATATATTGATCCATATGTAAGCCTCCATTGTTATTTTGATTTTATATTTTTTTTCTTTAATGTAAATTTTGATTTCAATAGTTTTTAGCTATAATTAAGTTTCATTTTTTTTGTTTTAAATCTGTATTTGATCTTTATGTTGATCGTGTTATGCGAATATATGTTTTTTTTAATAACATACTGAGTTATCAAATTTTTTTCTTATATCAATTTGTTTATCATTTTTTGCCGTATTTTTTGTTTTTCGTACTTTTTTCTTGTTTATTGTTTGTTATTTAATGAAAATACATTTTTATGATTTATATATGATATATAACTTATTTTTTGTATATGTTTTACTTTCTTTTGAGTAACTGTGTGAGTTACGAAAATTTCTTTATAACTCAGTATGTTCTCTTTTTTTTGTTCTTTTTTCCATATTTTAGTTTATTGTTTGTGAAGTAACAAACAATAGGTATACATCATAAAATATGATATATATATATATATATATATATATATATATATATATATATATATATATATATATATATATATATATATATATATAACATATTTTTATGTGTTTTATCTTTTTACTTGAAAAACAATTTGAGTTATGGAATACTTCCATAAAACAAAATGTATTCCAAGTATAAGGATAAAACTCTTATATTCATGAACTATCCATGATAAATATGATATATATCTTATTTTTTGTTCAATAATACAACTAACCTATCCTTATATAATTTTTTTTGTTTATTTATATATTTTTTCTATTTCTTTTTCATTTTTTACTTCAGTTTATACTTTATGTCATCTTTAGTTATTCTATAGTATTTTTTTTATTTTATGATATTCAATTTTTGTGGGTGATTGAACTATGGGGTCTTGGAGACTATGTTTATGGTATATATAGAATATGTGACTAGATTCTTCTTCGAAGAGAACACAACAAATACTAAAATACCCTTAAAAAAATTAAATAAACACAAAAAGTGGCAAAAAGTATAGACCACTGAACATTGAACATTGAGCAACGAGACATTGAGTATCGATCCTTGAGTATCACCGACCAGCACCGTCAACTACCGCCGGTACCACCAGCCAAGACGTACTCGGTGATTTCACGAAGTATTGAGATATCACTGAAAATCAAAGAAATCACTAAGTATCAGAAAATTCATTGAGAATACTCAACAAATTCTCTGAGTACTTTTACAAAACATTGTGTAAAACGTAAAAATGCATAAACAAATATTTTTATTATCAAAATAAGAATAATAATACTAATAATAATACTAATAATAATAATAATAATACATTTAATCAAGAGAAAATTACTCAAAAGGTCTTGAAGACACACCCCTAATACCCAACCACACCTTCCCAATCTCTTTTTCTTGCTAAAGGCCACAAATAAAAAATCTCATTTATATTTTTACCCATTTTTTTTAATTTCTTATATATACTAATTTTTATCAGATTTTTAAAAACCCTTATCATTCCTCTCTTCTCTCTTTTTTTCTCTCTCATCTCTCTTTTTCCTTTCTCTCACGTGAATCTCATGGCTGCAAAACCTTCTCTCATGGTTCCTTCTTAAGTGTAGTTGATGACCTCGGCCATGGAAGATCCGGCGGATCGGTGAAGAAAGCTTCACATTTGGTGGTTTACCACCGCCTGGAGCTCAAGAAGAACAATCTGGATCCGCTGGGTTTGCTGTAATGACTCAGATCTAGATCCATTGGGTTCGCTGTAATGTCTTAAATCTGGATCTGTTGGGTTAGCTGTGATGGGAAACCGCCATGGATCACCGTACTGGTTCGTAGATCTGCCATGGAAGAAAGAAAATTGTGAACCTTCTTTGCTTGGATCTATGCAGCTTCGTCTTCACGGATCTGGTGCACAATGAAGCTCCAATGACCATGGCTTGCGGAATTGCTGCAGGCGAGCTTGAAGTTTCGACCAAATCTAGCCGGAGAAGAAGGCAAATCTGTAGCACGAGTGGTCCGGTGGTTTTTATTCAAGATGCTCAGCAAATCCGATACCACCACCAGTTCGTGGTGAAGTTATGTGAAGATTAAGAGAGAGGTGTTGTTCCATTCACGAAGCAGCTCCGAGTAGATCCAGACCACCACCAGGTTGTGAGCTTCGACCATGTTGCAAGCTCCGTCCATGTTGCGGTTTTCTTATGATGCTCACCAGATCTGTTTGAAATGCTCACAAAATATTTTTTTTTTTTCTTGGTGATGCGCGTTTGAGCGAAGAAGAAGATGAGATGTCTCAACTGTATTTTTTTTTTCAGTTTGAATTTGGTGTGATGTTTTTTATTTTCTTTTTCTTGTAATTTATTAACTTTTTATTATTATAATAAATATAATTTAATATATTGTAAAAATTTGTTTAATTTTCCCAAAGACTCAATAATTGTGCACTAGTACTCAACAGATTCCAGATACTTAGTAAAAGAATTCTCAAATACTCAGTTAATTATCTGGAATATTCAATAACTTTTTCTGGCGACTCAGTATATTTTCTGGAATACTCAATAACTTTTTCTGGCGACTTAGTAACTATTCTGATACTCAATACTTTTTCCGGCGGAGTACTCAGGTGCTTTTTCGAGTACTCGGTATTTTTTCAACAACACTGGCGATGATCCGCGGTTTTCGGAGCTGGAAAGTATTGATACTCAATGGAGGAGGAGAGAGAAAAATGGTGTTGGAGGAGAGAGAAAATGATAAAGGAAAAGAGTAAAAAATGGTAATGGAGGAGAGAGAAGAATCTATATTTTTTTTTCTTATAAACACTATAAGGGTAATAATGATAGTGTAGATCGTAAAGGCTCCTTTAAAGGAAAGATGAATGAGATGATCCTTTTGTGGTACTAAGATGGTCTTCAAGACCCTATACATAATTCACCCTTTAATCAAGGAAAAACTAACTAAAAAATAAAAATAATTATATTACAAAGCTAAAAATACTAAAAAAAATTCCAAAATAATATTCTTGACTGCTGAAAATAGCTGCTGCCTTCTCTATTTTTTTCGAAAATCAGAATACTCGGTAGCACCTGCAAATGGAATTTAAGATTGGAGATCTTTCATGCTTCCATGGACAAAGCTTCAATGTGTAGGACGAAATCAGATGATACTATTGATGGCCAGAGACAAGGTCTTCAAGCTCCATGGACGAGGTATGTTTTGAAGCTTTTAGCAAATTCAAAACATGGATCTTAAGCTCCATTTGTAGCTGATGTGGACCTGCCATGAAAGCTTCTACGGTCTCTAGCAAAGCATAA
This sequence comes from Nemophila menziesii, assembly GCA_029959085.1. Taxonomy (NCBI): domain Eukaryota; kingdom Viridiplantae; phylum Streptophyta; class Magnoliopsida; order Boraginales; family Hydrophyllaceae; genus Nemophila; species Nemophila menziesii. The sequence goes on along the minus strand of JARWIR010000007.1, from coordinate 30,448,148 downwards.
CTGTATAGAGAATGAAGCTCGCCTGGACAGGAGAGCTCGAACGACAATGAAGCTCGCCTAGTCGGAGAGAGCTGGAACAAGAGTAAAGCTCGTGTAGACGGAGGGAGCTTGAACGAGAATGAATTAGTGAACCGGTGTGGGGCTCAAATTTCCATGTGTACCACCATGCAAAGCTTAATTTCCGGAGGTGGGGGTGGGTGGGAGGAGGAAAGAGATCTTAATTGAGTATTATGGTTTGGTGGAAAGTGGGTAGGTTTATTTATTATATATAACAGGTAAAGAAACATCTGAGGGTATAATGGGTAATGGAAAAAATATTAGTTTTAAATCTTCCAATTGGCCTTTAGTGAGAGGTAGGAGTTCTTGGGTCATGAGGAGTGGTCTTCAAGACCTGTTGGTAATAATATCTTTTTTTATGCAATTGTATCATCTGATTATTTTTTAATTACTTTCAATTTTGGAAAAATCCTCATATCTCGTCTTATTACTTTTCCTGTAACTCAAACTCATCATTCACTTATTACTTTTTTCTTATCAGTTATGAAAAAAATTCGCATCTCAACTTTTTGAGTTATGGGAATTTTTATATAACTCAAACAGTTTTTATTAAATCTTCATTTTAACGATGCATATCATGTTTTTTCTGTGATTTTGTTCTTATTTAGTTTTTTTTATAAATTTTTATATGATTTTTAGTTGAAAAATAGGAGTTAAGTGTGTATCAGCATTTATAGTCTTTTGCATGTGTCTATGTTGTTAGTAGTAAGGAGGGTGTGATGGTCTTTTGCTCGTCAATACCTTTTAAGAGCTAGTGTAGGTGGTTGCATGGGTTTATTCGACATTCACCCTAAATTTTAACATTATTATCCAACAAAACACCAAACCCATCCATCATTAATTAAATATATTTTATACAGCAAGTCTTGAAAATCCCTCATCAAGACCCCAACCACCCTCACTCAACATAATCTTCTTACTAAAAGGCTAATTATATGATTTAACACTATAGAGCTAATTTTCCATTACCGATTATACCCTCAAACATTTATTACCCACCATATATATACTAAAACACACAATAAACACACACACAAAGCATATTTTCCACCTACTAACCCTAAAACACTCATTAGACTTTCCCAACTCCCCACCCACCCCTCATAATGGTCCTTCATGGCAGAAAATTGGTGGCATAGCTTCTATTCTCAGCGAGATCAGCTCGCCTCTTTTATATTCGTGAAATCCATGCTTCGTGGTTTAGTAAAGATATTATGGTTCTCACAACTCTTTCAGTAGTGATGTATCCTTTTTTTGTGATAGATCAATATATTCATGAGACATCTTTGTAGTGGTTTATAGGACTTAATTTAGGGATTTTTCTCCATTAGTTGATGTTTTACAATTTCTTGTCTAGTTTTGGTGTTTGTTGGAAATATTGCGATTTCTAGAGCTTTTGCGCGTAATTTGTATGTTATATGTGTAGCTCTTAGGTACTTCAAAGATATAACACCTTAAGAGGATGATAATAAGTGAAGAAAACAAGATCACGTCCTAGTTATGGCAAAAAAATAGATTCGACCATTTTTAGAAAGTAAAGCTTGTGTTGGCTAGATTTGGAAAGTGGATTGTTAGAGGTGACACAAGAAATTGAAAATTATTCAAGAGGATACCTTCCATATCTATATAGATTTGAAGTTAGAATTGCATAGGATTCGACGGTTTGCGATTCAGTGCTGAAATGAAGAAGTTATGCTATTGTCGCCGTCGTGGTTCGAACTAAAAATCTCTTTAAGAAAAAACAGATTTGGGCTATTTTAACCTAGTAGGCCCAAGTGGACCCAAAATGTTTTGTATGAGCTATATAATGATTTTGGAAGCAAAATACATCAGCCAGCCATTAGAAGAGAAGAAAATAACACCAGGAGCCGAAGAAAGAGGAGAAAGGTTTCTCATTAGACCATTCTTCATCATCCGGCCTCCGTAGTTCATTGATCCTTAGAGTACTTTTGTTCTATTTTTTATTTTAAACATGATTCTTGCACTATTATTTAGTAGTTTGATTAATTGAGTATAAATTAAACCTTCTATTGGTTGAGAGTTGCTTGTGTATAAACCTTAGATAATTGGGTGATTGACTGAAAGAGTCCACAAACTATTGTCAGTTGCCCATCAGGTCCACCCCATCGAAAATGTCTGGATTGCCCTTTTGCTCCATTAATATTTTTTGACTTATCAAAACTAATTTACTAATTATATGCAACCAATCAATTAATTTCAAAACAAAAAAGAAAAAACATTAAATTTAAGTACAAAACAAATAGAAATCAATGATTGTATATCTTTCTTTAATATTTGCGTAGTAATTACAATATAAATTGCACCCGTAATTACAAACCACCGATATTAACTAGCACACCGCTGATTTTCCACACATAACCCATCAGTACAAACCATCTATGTTAACTAGCACACAATTGGTATTCCACACGTAACCCATCAAAAACAATAAATTGAATATTTCATGTGCAGTGTGTCCACACGTAACCCATCAGTACAAACCACCGATATTACCTACCACACCACTGATATTCCACACGTAACCCATCAGAAACAGAAAATTTGGATTGAGATGTGCGGCGTGAACCAAGATCAAACGGATTTTCATTCTCTGAACCACCATCACCACCACCACCACCTGCTACTCCACCACCACCAACACCGGCGGTGGCCATTTCTTTGAAAAATCCACGTTGACAAATCGGGCATTTAAAGTAAAAATTAATTAAATAATTAAAAGTAAAAAAATTTAATTGCTTTAATTTTCCTCGATCTCTGGAAGAAGGCTTACCCTTTGATTACACATGTGACACTAGTATCTTGATGCTGCAACTTCATCCATTTTCTAGCCTTAAACCTTTCTTTCTTTTCCTATTTTTGTTTTTGTATCAAGATTAATACATATAATAATCACATTTCAGAAATATAGAATTAGCTTTTCGCAATCATATGATCAAAACTATGAGAGAAAATTAAATGGATAATTGAGTTTCATTACCTTGAGAAATGAGAACACAGAAGAATGTATTCATTAATGTTACTATAGAGGTCGATAATGGTATGTCTGCAAGAATGGTGTTGTTAAAATGTTTAACAAAATTACCACAATAAAAGTGAAATAATAGCATAATTTAATAGATATGCTACTTAAATGGAATTAGTTTTTTACGATATTATCTGATTATGGTGAAGGGTAACGATGGAATATTATAAAATACGCTGGACCTGCTAGGGGAAAAATCAAGGGTTGGACCTGATGGGGGTGGATAGTTGGGTTGTAGGACTTAATGAGCTAATATCTCTAGATAATTTAATTTAATATTTTTAGATTTTGGATTATATTTATTAGATTAAGTTGAGTTTAATTCCATTGACTATATTTTTTTTTCTTGTTGTCTACTCGTACCTTGATCGCGTATTGAGTAGTTTTAGTAATTGTATTATCATCCATGAGGGGGTCGGATTACGGGCATAGTATATAGGCGCTTGGTGTGTGTTGGAGAGCCAGTGTGTCTTGACTAGCCAATTAGTCGTTAGGGTTTGAACCAATTACATCTGAAGTATAGTAGGATAGCATCATATCTGCATGGGAGGGATTTGAGAAGATCGCGTAATCCCGACTAATGTGAAATGACTAATTTATATATAAAATCATTGATTTGGTTGACTTAAGGAATCACTGGCAAGACTCAAGCATATCATTCTCATACTCAATCTTTCGTTATTAGTTTATTTGAATTTTGTATTTTATTATGGGGTTATTAGAGAAAGCATCCTCATAGACCTCCCTAATAATTTTTTTAAGCCTTCAATAATTTATTTAATAAAAAAATGCCTAATAGAACAATTATTTATAGAAAACATCCTCTTTATATTATTTATACCTTTACTATCCTTATTATTAAATATTTTATTTTTATTTTTAATACAATATTTATTTTTAAATATTAAACAAATAATAGGGTACTACTACCACCACCACCATCGTGTATTTAGCCACCACAACCATCACCATAACCATTACCATCTCCACCACCATAACCACCACCACCTACTACTATTACTACTACTAATTCCATCACACGCGCGCGTCTATGAAATTTTTTTAAAATCGTCATAACTAATTTTAAAAAAATCAAAAAATTAAAAAAATTGCATTTTTGGATAAAGCAAATTAATATTTACGTCTATGATTATTTTGATTTATTTTTTTTGAATTTGTCAAATTTTTTTGATTTTTTTAATTTTTTTTTCCACAGACACAAAATTCCATGTTTTATACAGTGAATTTCGTGTCTGCGAAAAACAAATTCAGTATTTTAAAATATGGAATTTCATGTTTAAACATGAAATTCCGTGTCTGCGAATCAAAAAATCAAAAAAAATCGAAAAAAAAAACAATAGACATAAATATTAATTTGCTTTATTCAAATATATAAATTTTTCATTTATTTTATTTTTTTAATTTTTTTAGAATTAGTTATGACGATTTTTAAAAAAATTCACGGACGCGCGCGTGTATTTATTTGTTTTTGTTTTGTTTTTTTTTCTTTTTTTTAATTGTTAATTATAGGGGTAGTTTGAGGTGAGACTGTTTTCTATAAAGTATCTTATTATTTATTAGTTTTTGTTTTGGCTTTTTTCTATTTTTTTTAATTGTTAATTATAGGGGTAGTTTGAGGTGGGACTGTTTTCTATAAAGTATCTTATTCTAGGTACCTTTTTTAATTAAGTTTTTTAATAAGCATTAATTTATAATTGGTTCTTTAATTATTTGTAATTTAGTATTAATTATCAAAAACCCAAACAAAAACATTATTTACCTTTATTGTCATTTATCTCGCAACTAAGTTATTATACTCGTAAAACACAATTATTATAATCTTGATAGACCATGGGGTGACGATAACCCTTCTTACTTATCAATATATTATCGTCAACGACCCAGTTGTAAGAAGTCACCCTATATATGTGTTGATTTATTATCACATTTTTGGAGACGACAAGTAGCATTTCGAAGCTATGTTCATATCTCATATCTGCTTCCATGGCATCAGTATAGTAGTGAATCATTGATCGTATAGCAGCGAACCATTTCTCTATCATCAAAAGTGTTTGAGAAATGATTTATGACGGCAACAACTCGTTCTTTCCTCAGAAATAGTGAATATCTATTGCATTTGAAGCTTTTCTTGTTTGGTTCCATGGTAGATTTTGAGTTTTCTCCTCATGAATAGTGAAGATCCATGGTGAGTTGATCTTGTTTAAATTTTTCATGAATGGAGATTTAAGCTTGGTTAAAGCTTCATGGATTTCATGGTAGGTTTGTGTTGGAAGCTTCATAAATGGTTTTTTCGAGCTTGTTTTCCATCCAGGATGAGTCGAGTTTGGTTATGTTCATCCATGGCTTCTTCAATAGTTCAAAATGGTTCGGTCGTGCAGAAGGTGGAAAATGCTAAGTGAACATGCTACATAATCACATACGTCAGCAACATACAATTTTTTTAATGTTTTTTGTAATTTTGAATTTTATTGATAATTGTTATATTGTAATAAAATTTCAGTTTATTTTTAGGTCTAAAAAATTTGTTTGATTTTTTCTCAATTGTTGTAATATTTTCTATATTTTTTTGTTTAAATTTTTAAATTATCAAGCCTCCTTAGTGGTTTACCCTGAACACGCAATGTTTTTGGATCATGCTCAAAGAAGGCATTGAATATACTTAAAGATTTGTTGAGTATACTCAGTGAAATCTTAGTACTCAATGATTTTTGTAATAAGTGATTTCGTACTCACTAAATCATTGAGTACGCTTTGGTGATGGTGCTGGCGGGGGGTTGTGGTCAGAGATGAACAGTATAGATACGCAATGACTTCATACTCCGTGATCACACTGTAAGCCCGGGTGGCCGTCTCAGCAGTTAAAACTATTATATGCGTTACCAAAGAGGGTTTAGGGGACCTGCCAAAAAATTATTACAATGCTTTACTTTACAATTGTGTTTTTTAACAGTTCACTGAGTAATTTTTTAAAAAGGTCTCCTCCATGTTATTTTTTCATCTATCTGATGTATTTATTATTCGCCTCAGCCTGTTAAAACTTGTGGAGTCTATCATAGAGTATCTAAATTGCAGAATTAAGCTCCATTGAATTAGTCATGACCATGATTTACACTATTATTATCGTTGTTTATTGAACGGAAAGTGTGGTTCATTTTGATTGCTTTTTTATGAAAATAAAGTTTTTAGATATAATTTATTATGATATCGGCATGTAAGAGTTTTTTAGCGGTTAAAGAAGAAAAATAATTTGCTATGAAAATGCAGCAGGTATGATCAGACACTAATGCAGTTTCACTTAATGAGAGATAACGGAAATGAACCAAACTAATACCCCACACATAATGAAGGACTCGTTTAGAAACTTCCAAGTTTAGTTAACGGACGAGCACATGGTTGGTGCATCAATTGACATACACAAGTTTAAGTTGTTGATTTTTGTTGATCACAGTAGGAATCTGCTTTTTGGTGAATTTTCAACGAAGATCACTAGTATGAAGATTTTGACTTTACCGCAAAATCATCTAAATTGGGAGCATTCCAGTTTCCCTATCTAGTCTGCAGAGTTTAACTTCTATTGATTTCTCTTACAATAATTTATTTGGTATGGTTCCTGCAACTGTACAGTTTAGTTCTTGGTCGAAACAGATTATATGCTAAGTGTGTTTGGTAAATAATGTATAAGCTGAAAAGAGTTGTCTCTTTTGTTGGTACGCTTTTTGCCTGCATTTATTTATGGGCCAGCCCGGTCATCAAATTTACACACTTACCCTTGTGTTCTCAAAATCAAGAGCTTATAAAGAATATTATGAACAACTATTTGTTGGGTTGATAGCACAATTGGTCCCTGATTTATGCAAAATAGCCAAGTATACGAGTTTCCTTAAGTTTAAAGTTTCTTTTATAAATAATTGAAGATTTAGTATGGAAAGAAAAAAATTGTGAATTTGGCACGAACAGTATCCCGTTCACCTTCCTTACTTGATAATCAAATTCTAAGGATGGTCATTCGTTGACCGCCCAATACCTAATACACTTTTTTAAGTATGGACGATAGTTTGACCACCACCCTCTTCATAACGATATGGGTTTTGCGATGTTAGGATCTCTCATCAAAAGCGGGTATGTTCCTGATATTGTCACCTATAACACCTTGATAAAGGGCCTCTTTCTTGAACATAGAGAAGATAAGACATGTAAGTTGTTCGATAATATATCAACGGAAAAAATTTGTGAACATACTGAAGTTAAATCTAATATTGTTTCTTTTTTCTAGCAATAGGTTTATGATGTGCTGTTATAATTATTTATTTTGTTTAAGACGGTGGTTGAATGGTCTCCTTCTTTAAAATTGTATTCTATTCTTTAGACCGTGTATTGACCATTGCCCAACAAAAAGAGCGGTAAACGGGACACTATTTTTATGTCAAAAACGCCAATTACTTTTATTTCTATGCTAAATTGTGAAATAATTTATCAAAAAACCTTAAAATTAGAAAAAAACAAAAACTCCAATTATACCTTCGTATCACAAGTATCAAAAGCATCTCACAAAACAAAGACCATTTGTGGCATTGTACAATTGAACCTATTTTATTTCCGAATTAAGCTAACCTAAGCAAGTTAATTGATCCCTTACAACTTACAAGTCATGGCCATGACTCATGTGCTCAATTGATGTTTGCTAGCTCAATAAATCCAACTTGAGCTAGCAACGTAAGTAGTGATAAATTATTTATCACACAATCTTGATGAAAAGTCTAAATAGAGGTTGGACGAGTTCTCTACGCATCTAAGGAAAATGAAAAATCTCTATCAAAACATAAGGCCCTGTTTGGTTTGTGAAAACATTTTCTGTTTTTGTTTTCAGAATATATTTTCAGAAAATGATTTTCGTTTTCTTTTCAAAATTTTCAGAAAATATGGAAAACGTCGATTTCACGTTCTCCAATATAGCACTGTTTTCATTAAATTTTCCAGGATACTGTTTTCATTTTCTATAGCCAAACACGTTTTCATTAGTGTTTTAAAAAATATAAAAAATGAAAACAGAAAACACCTATTATTTTCATGAACCAAACAGGGCCTAAAATATTTCTTCCCAGACCCAAATTAATATTTTACTATACCACCAAACCAAGCACTCGTCTTCTAATTTCTATTTGAGAACAAGATTTACAAGCTGTATTTGCCATAATAAAGAACAGTTAGCTTAAAAATTTATTTCAAGATTGTGTCGTAGAAGCAGTACAATACTTTACAAATGAGACTATTCATGGACAATATTCCAGGGTTGCAGGTATCATATGTCAACAACAAACACACTACTCAAGTAACCAAAACGAAAGTTCATTTAAGATGAGAATCCCAGATGATACAAGATTATGATTCACCATGATGATGATTAATTGAAGAAAATTGTGACAAGGATCTTATATATGTATGCCAAATTTCTTGAGAAACAGAGTTTTCTGGGTTATATTAGATAATTTCAAAGGCTTTAATGGGTTGGAAAAAAATGGGGTTCAAGACGACATGATGAGGAGGGGAAGCAAATTAGATTAGGAGGAGTCCGATATAGGAATTAATTTATAAGCTCTTGATAGTATGAAAGATTATTATAATGGAACTGAAATGAAAGATTATTAATAAGAAGTAACACATGCTCTACAATAGAAAACTAATTACTATATTGTGAAGAGGTAGATTACGAGGAATAACTAGATTTCTATATTATATAGGCATCAATACTAGATTTCTACACTTAATTAATAACAAGCTCATTGTAATGTTTGGAGCTTCTGTAAATTATAGTACTAAAGTTGAATTCTGGAACGTCTGTAATTTCAACAAGAATAAAGTAAAACTTAAAAACTTTAGAATACCCCTTCATTGTAACAATCTCACCATACAGGAACTAAACTCTCTTGAAAAACCATTGCTACCATCGACCCCTTATCACCTTGTATATTCATCTTTTTAATTTCATTAGTTTCAAGGGAATATGAGAGTAATTCTCCTTCAATACTTTCAAGCAGGATATTTTCATTCTTCCAAACCATCAGAGGACGGTTAATTCCAGATACAAGTCCAACTCTAACCTGTTTACTCCAAGATTCCACCTCTCCGTATTCTCGCATTTCCCATATTTCAACGAACTGTTCCAGAGGTAGATTGTACTTTGTGTATGCAAACAAAGCTAGAGTATCATTTATCACTGTAAGGGACTTGTTTAATTCATCTTTCCCCTGGAGATCCTTGGGAAGGTCCATATTATAGAACACCTCAGTGTTGATATCGAAAGAGAGGATAGTATCGATATCTCGTTCACTATCGAAAGCGAGGATAGTATTGATATCTCGTTCTCTCCGGGAAATCCAATGCAATGCGCCATTTGACAATGTCCCAGATTTATCACCGGGGAAAGAATATGAACAGCCACACTCGATTACTCGCCAAGAATGTGTACTCAGATCGAAAATCTCAACTTTAGTTGTATCCATCATATGGTAAATATTAACATTATAGGGAGGCTCTGCTTCATTGTCATTATCTTCAATTATATCTTCATCGCCTCCTATATAAAGAAAACCAAGAAGAGATATAACCTTGTAACCTTTTATATTGGAGACAAAGCAGAGTCCAAAAGCATCGATGTAATATTTCCAAAATTTTCTACACCGAAAAGGGCGTCTAGGAAGCCATGAATAGACTGTCGACGATGGATTATACAACACAATGTGATTATAATCATCAACGAGACAAAGCAATCCGTTACAAGGGCCACAAATTTTGTCAGAAGCAATTTCCAAATTTGAATTGGCTGAAGTGATTAAATTAAATGCTTCATAGCCATGAATCGATATAACAGTCTCGCTGTAATCAATGCTACGGCGACGGAGTAAGATGCGATCGATTTTGCTGGTGTTATGTTGAAGATGCAAATCAATGAAGTTTGGGCTTCGAATTAACTGATCCCAAGCTTTACAAACGCACCTGGAACGCAACAATGATACCACGGGCATCCTTAGTAGAATTTGTATTATCAAATCTTCAGTCAACTTTGAAGCTATTCCTTCAGGATAGAGCTCATCGAGCAGCCCTCTGCTTCTGAGACCACCCCACGAAAATATCATTAGTTGAGCTACGCACATCATTTGCACTTGATTGATTACTGACAAAATCTGGGAGCGCAAATTTGGATCATTAATCTTCCACATATTGTTTCGTTCCTCGTGTGCACGGTGGTAACAGCTAACTACATATTGCTTAGCCACGGAGCCGGAAAATACGATCCGTTTAATTGATATCTTTCCTTGACTCTCCACCTCTGTCAAATCTAAGTACTTTAAGGGTGAATCTTTCTCAACTAAATCGATTGGCGAAAGGAGGAAGATCTTCCGGAGAATCGAATCCTCCATTTCTGCCGGTGAACAATGCAGCTTTGATGCACTGGCCATAGAATTGATATTGAAAAAATTGATTTCCTTTACTTTTTAGGATAAAATTGGAGCTTTTTAGAAGGTGGTGTTTATAGAGAAGAATGTAGTGAGTAATTGAGTATCTAGTGTGAGTATTTATAAGCATAAACCACATTAATAGTTAAGCGTTACAGATGGACAAAAAAAAAAAGAATACGAGTTACAGTAGGAACACGAGATAATTGATTTTTGTCATTATTCTTTTATGGTAAATATAGGATAAACACATTAATTAACAGTTTTCTGAACCTTATACCAAAAATATTCTTCAACCATCTTCATTATTATACTTCAACCATATTTAGTTTCCTCAATATTATTCATTAACAGTTTTCTGAACCTTATCCAAAAATATTCTTCAACCATCCTCATTATTATTCTTCAACTATATTTAGTTTCCTCAATATTATTCATTAACAATTCTCTGAACCTTATACCAAAAATATTCTTTAACCATCCTCATTATTATTCTTCAACCATATTTAGTTTCCTCAATATTATTCATTAACATTTTTCTGAACCTTATACCAAAAATACTGCAGAACATGAACAAAATTTATAACAAATGGATACATACTACAAGAAACGTTATCTTTAGCGGTAAAAGATTCACCATTAAAAGTCTTAATTTTGCTGCTTTTTGTTCACCACAATAAGTTCGTCTCTAAAGATATTTTTTGTAGCAAATTATTTGTTTTTGTCTCTATTGACTTTATCTTTAGCGACAAGTATTGTCTTTAAAAATATAACTGAATATCATTTTGATATTTAAAAATATTATTAGATGCCATTTTAGTGTTGCCGTAATCTAATCGTCTCTAGACTCTAATGATAGTATTTCTTGTAGTGCCAAAAACCATCTATACAAATTACAACAACATAAAGATCCATAAAATTGAAAAGAATGTGATGGGTAAAATCATTTTTTCCCTACTAATTTTTATTAGTTTATTTGAAAAAATATATAATTGTATGAAAAAGTGTTTTGTGATTATTTCATATAAAATTAGAACTATATAATTGAGATCTACGTGTTTTAAATTCTATGTTTTGTAATCTTGATCATTCAAGATTCAAAACTCAACAAAGAGTAGGAAAATTAGGAACAACAAAAGGAATACATTAATTTATAGTGAGGAGCCCGACCAAAAAAAAGATCATAGTGAGGAGGAGAGATAAACTATTTATTTAGATAAAAAATAATACTTTATTTATTAATTAAAAAATTTAATAAAGTTATTAAAGACTTGAGTAGTTGAAATTAAAAGTTAAATAGATAGATTAACATTTAAGTTATGAGAGCATCCTTATCTATTTTCTCCATTTTACAAATAATGTTTACTTAACTATTCATATATGAAAAAATAAAGTTTTTACACTTACCATTAAAACATCTATCATATCTTGTATTTTAAATATGTGTTGAAATTTTAAATTTAAATATTTTAACTATTAGGAAAAATTGTATTAAGATCTTAAATGAATAATAAGAATTTTTAATAAGTATATATTATTTATAAAACAGAGAAAATATTATAGTTACAAATTTTAAACATTACAACATTGTCATTGTGATTGTCAACGTTCACATTATATGTTAAAGTATGGGGATTTACATTATTATTAGATTGAGGAAAATATATTATAAAATCTAAAAATTAACAAAGTTATATTATAAGTTTCAATTAAAATATAATCATATAAAAATCCTTATTCTAATTTTATGGTTTGCATTTTTAATTTTATACCCTTTGTTGGTTTGAAGAGAGAATTTTTTTAGATTTTTCGGTGGATACGGACCCATAAACGGTTGCACCTATTTTCGTAAATTAAAAAATGATGACGTACGAACCCAATTTTATTATGTCGTTTATTAAATTTTATTAAGTCATTGATAGCTGTACATGTAAAATTTCAAGTGTGTACGGACCTATCTCAAACAATAGCTAGATAGATACGGACTCATCCTAAACAATAGCTATATGGATACTGACTCATCTCGAACAAATAGGTATATGGGTACAGATTCATCTCGAATAATAGATATATAGGTACAGACCAATTAGACCAATTCGACACTAACAATAAACAAAAACCAATCTCGCATCAGAGGAAAATAATAAAACAAACTCTCTTCACACTCGCAGTAATGGATAAAAAAACAAAAACTCAACTCGAGCATTGGAACAAAAAATATAAACGAATCTATTCACACTCGTATAATAGGAACAAAAAACAAAAAGAAAAATCTTTTCACAGGTTGTACTCATGGCCCAATCCACATTTTTCCACAGTAGGTTGTACCCATGGCCCAATCAATATCCAAATGAAATCCTTTCACACTTTTTGCAGTGGAACAAAAAAACAAAACGAAATCCATTCACGCTATTTAGGGGTGGAAATCGGAAGGAATTGATCGAAAAAATGATCTTTCGGAAATTTTTTTATTTTTTTCGGAATAGATTTTTTCCATTCCAATTCCGTTCCTATTTTTCGGAACTGGAAAAAAATTCTGAATTCGGAATTACCGGTAATTCAGAAATTTCAGAACTTTTGTTTCGGAAATTGCAAAACTAAGGACAGTAGTTACCACAATAACAATAATTATCACAGTTAACAGTTAAAAATTAAAAATTCACATGAAAAAGTAGTACCAAAACAAATGCTAAAACGCTAAACCCCTATTAATTTTTCCAATTATATGAAAAAATAACAAAAGATTCTCAAGTCTCAAGTCTAAGTCTCAAAATGATCATGCAATGTATGTATCAAACATTGAGTAGAATAAGTGTCTTGTAATTGTAAATGGCGAACGTCTACGAATAAACAATCAAATAAGAGGAGTTACATATTTTTATTAGCAATAAATATAATAAACATTTTATTTAGGTAATAAAATAAAGATATGATAAAAATATAATAAATATATTAAATCAGATAATTTTGGAAAGTTTTTAAAAGCGATAACATTAAGTTAAAAATAATTCAATTTTTTGGAGTTTGAATGATAATACCTTAATTTGGGTTCTCAATTGTTGATGATGTAGCCTGGTGATGGTGGTGGAGAATGGTCAAAGAGTGGTTGTGGTTTTCTTGTGTAGGACTTGGTAAAAAGGTGAGACGGTGAGTCTCTGGTGAGTTGATGAGTATTAAGAGGTTTCTTTTCTTTTTTCAAATGCCGTGTCAAGAGATGGGATTTAACTTTTTATCATGTTTAATTATTTTTATTATGTTTCAAGCGTTGAGTTTAGTTTTATTTATTTATATTTGGTCTAAATGTTTTAAAAGTTTCCTATTGTACTTTTTCCTTTTAGCGTATTCTTATATTCTATTTTATTACTTAATATATTACATTCTAAAATAAAAATCGAAATAAAAATCGAAATGAAATTAGGATTGGAAAATCTGAAAATTTCGGAAATTTTTATGTAGTTTCAATTCCGATCCGATTTTCTTTAAAAAATCGGAAATCGACATTTCGGAATTTCGGAACCTTAAAATACTGTTTCTAAATTGGAATTTTCGGATTGGAAAAGTCAGAAATCAGAAATTTCGGATCTGATTTCCACCCCTACACAAAGTTGTACCCAGTCCTAATCACACTTCACACTCGCCAGAAAAACAAATTAAAAGACTTACGAGAATGACACACGATGGTAGCGGTTTTCTTGGGTTGTACCCATGGTTCAAAGTTGAGACCTAAGTTGTGAAGGTGAGACTTGAAAGGTGGAGAATGGCCACGAGCGGAGGCGATTTGGCAGTGGCGAAAGACCCACGGCAGCGGCGGTTTGACAATGGAGAAAGGCCCATGAACGGCGCCAGTTTTTTTTGTATTGGAGCACTTGTTAGTGGGAATGTGAGATCTGGGTGTAAAGGTGGCGCTGATGTTTGTTGGTGGGAAGGTGAGATCGGCGGAGGCGGTTTTCTTGGTTTTCTTGTACAGGAGAGGGGCTTGGTGTGAAGGTGGAGGAAAGGGGCTTGTGGCTTAGCGAAGGTGGAGGTGAGAGGCTTGGTGCGAAGTCCACATGGTGGCGGTTTTCTCGTGCACCATAGAGAATGCTGTTTTCTCGTGCACCATAGAGAAGGCAGAGGGAGGGGAGGCGGTGGGGAAAGCTTGATGCATGAGAGCTTATTGGTGGGATGGTGAGAGAGTAGCCACTAAAAGTCTCGATTTTGCCGTTAATAGGCATTAGCGGAAAATGTCGCCGCTATTAGGCATTAGCGGAAAATGTCGTCGCTATTTGCTCACCGTAGTAGTTCGTCTTTAAAGACACCATTTGTAGCAAATTAATTATTTTTGCCTCTATTGACTTTTTATTTAGCGAAAAATGTTGTCGCTAACAATATAATTAGAGGTCATTTTGGTGTTGCCGCAATACATGTTGACGTTAAGAATATCATTAGAGGTCATTTTAGTGTTACCGCAGTATATATCGTCTCTAATGATACTATATGTTGTAGTGGGGAAGGCGATAGGTTTTCATATGCTGGAGAGTGTGTTGGTGGGAGGGTGGAATCGTGAGAGAAAAGAGAGAGAGGGGAGATTCGATTCTTAGTAGGGTTTTGTTTTGTGTTTTGTGGTTTCACTGTGAATAAGAGGAAAAGGAAGGTGTTTTTGGATTTTATTTACTTTTTAGTTGGGCGGCTAAATAGTAGTTACTTTGAGGAATTTTGAGAGTATTGTTTATACCCTTTGGGTTTTAAAAGTTAATACCCCGATTAGATTAGATGTTGCCATTTTTTGTTTAATATTAACTTTTACAACCGTGTGGAAGTACTATTATGTTAGACTATCGTTTATGTTATTCGATAACATTTTATTAGATACACAAGGGTGAGCTTCTAAAAAAAGGAAATATTTATCCAAGAACTTTTACAACAGTGTGGCTGTGATAGTATGTTAGACTCTGGTTTATGCTATTCGATAATTTTATTTGATACTCAAGGAAAAGCTTCTAAAATGCTTTAATATTCTCTTCAAGTTCTTTAGTTATCTCCGTATTTATTGTTTGCTAAGCATTCCTCTTATCATATTATGCTTGCTCGTGCAATAGACATTATATTGTTTGTCGTAGAAAGCAACAGATTATTACCCGACAATGTCGAACAGCTATCTCCCGCTCAGGTATCAGTTGATTATTGCTGATTATTGCTGCATTTTTGTAGTGTGTATATTTTTGGAGAGAGAGGAAAGCATTTTTGTCAAGCTCTATGTTTATGAAGTAAGAAACTGTTGGAAAATAACAATACACTGGTATTAAAAATAGATTAATGGAGTTCCAAAAAAAATCAAAAGATAATTTTCAATTAAAGTAAAACTACACTATTATAGTAAATTATAAATAACGAAAGTTACACGGAAAATATGAGAAAAGAACTATTACACGGAATGTAAAATGGCGTTAAAAAGATGTCTCGGTCGTGCCGGTTATCTCTAACAGAAGTTCTACTCTATAGAAATATTATACTAGAATATTTGAGAGAGAAATATAATAGTTTTTCTGATTCTTAGTTTCGTTCTACATTCTATTCTTTATTCTCTCTAGAATATTTTTTTTCTTTCTATTCTTTCTAGATTTTTCCATTCTCTCAAGAATAATCTTTTTTCTTCTCTAGAAATGAAAGTGACAAACTCATTATTTATAGAATAAATGAAAGTGACAAAGTCACTATTAATAGAATAAATGGCAAGACAAAAAACCGTCACTTAAATGCTTCTTCAATGGTCATTAGAGCTATCCGTTTTTTTCCACCAAGTTTTAGTAACTCCCGTAACAGCTACCATTAATTAGCAATAGAAAATCATTAATCCATCATCAAGTAAAGGTTAATATAAGATAATTCCAATGGATTTTTTCTCAAAGACTAATAAGTACAAATAATATTTTCCACTCTTCCAAAAACATGAAAGGATTATTTAAAATAAATTATATTTAAGAATAATTCCAACAATCCCCCACTCATGTTCTTTGGAAAAGAAGGTGATCAGGTTTCCATAAATAGCAGCATTTGGGTGAATTGTACTTAAGTGGGAATATCTTTCGATTTGAATTGCCACGTAGTGAAGTGAGGCAACCACCAAATTCCTGTCAAGTGAACGTACTCTTGAACTTGACGGTTTTCGATCGCGACCCCCACAACACATACTCTACCCGGCTTATAGTTACAGATTCCTCAAACATCACCCTTTCCATGCACATAGGTGATCTCCAAGAGCGTCTAGCCTCATTAGCCGACGCTCTTGGATTTCGAGATCATTAAGAGCAATAAAACTCAGTCTCATTATGTGTCTCGCTAATTCATCAAGTCCTTTCTCTTTAGGGCCACCCTTACGGGCTATGAATTTGTGGTGATTCTAACAACTCGTCCCTTGGGAACATCAAGGACGTCGCCTTGTAATCATATTATGATCAATATACAACAACCTTAACGGTGAATTCATCAAATCCGTCTCAAAAGGACCACCACACATGGCTATGAATTCATTAAGTGTGAGGAATATATAACAACCTAAACAGTGAATTCATCAAGTCCGTCTCAATAGGACCACCACACATGGCTATGAATTCATTAAGTTTTAATTTGCTCATTTACATTATATGGATGAGAAGTTAGTGCATCATATAGATCAATAGTACATCTCTCGTACTTTATTAAATGAAAAATAATAACACAATGGTCACCACTTGAGTCTCTTTACAATATGGACAATACTAAGTTGGGTTTTATTCATTAAGAGCATCATAATCATTATAATTATTTTATACTCATTAAGGGGTACACACCCCCCAAAATTCTCTTATTTATGAATACTAGTATTATAAAGAATATTTTTTTACTAGATATTATATCAATGGAATCAAACCTTTCCAACAAAGTGAGACTAACTAAGGTAAATCCTATAATTAACTCTAACGAATTTTTCCCTTAGGCTCATCTTTCCCCACATATTTTATTCACAAATAGAAGAATAAAAGAAGTCCCATGAATAAAAGTACCAAAAATGGATCATGTCATACACATATTCACAAAAGTGTAACACAATTTGATCCATCTTTTATTGAGATACTATATCATTAGAAATGTGGCCATTTAAAACACAAAACAATTTCCTCATTTTTCATACTTTATCCCCTTAATCCAAAACTACCAATCCTTCAAGTTGCACTATATAGATCTCTTCATCTACATTTTCATTCACATATTGATTTAACATCCAACTGGTGTATAATCATGTTTGTGAATGATAGTTAGTGCAACAAGAGTTGAAGGTTGATTGTATAAGAGAGTAGGGGTCAAAGTAATCCTAAAACTTATTTAAATGTGAAAACATAAGGACTTATCCTTGAGTCGATTCACATTTCTACTTTTATGGGACTAACTGGATCTTGTTGGGTCATTTTCCGATGACTTATTTCTTCTTATCGGAATCATCACCCCCATGCCTTTTTTAAACCGTTTCACAGATAGTCTTTGTTAACTTCTCAACGACACATAGATAAAAGGTAGGGTTCGTCACATTATCCAAGATCTATCCCCTAACCACTGAATTTGCTTTCTTGAACCTAACTTTGAGAGCCAGAAACCTAGCATGTAGTTCTTTGGTATATTTCCCATTGGCCTCAATGGCAGGGAGTACCTCGAGAACTGCAAGGTCTAGTTCATGTTGTTCAAGACATATCAGGGGCTTTTGTGCGCAACGTTTGTAGTTGGAACCATTGAAAGGCTCCAACATAGTCACGTCGGGAAAGGTCTTTGCATTCAATAATGAAGCAAGCAACTACCGAGATAGAAAACCATTTCTAAAAACAACCAATGATATAAAAGTAATATCTTTTAAAATTGTTGGAAAATAACAATATCACTGGTATTATAATAGAGTAATGGAGTTCCAAAAAAAATCAAAAGATAATTTTCAATTAAAGTAAAACTACACTATTACAGTAAATTGAAAATAACGAAACTTACACGAAAAATATGAGAAAAAAACTATTACACGGAATGTAAAATGGCGTTAAAAATATATCCCGGTCGTGCCGGTTATCTCTAACAGAAGTTCTACTCTATAGATATATTATACTAGAATATTTGAGAGAGAAATATAATAGTCTTTCTGGTTCTTAGTTTCGTTCTACATTCTATTTTTTATTCTCTCTAGAATATTTTTTTCTTTCTTTCTATTCTATCTAGATTTTTCCATCTTCACAAGAATAATCTTTTTTCTTCTCTAGAAATGAAAGTGACAAAATCACTATTTATAGAATAAATGGCAAGACAAAAAACCGTCACTTAAATGCTTCTTCAATGGTTATTAGAGCTATCCGTTTTTTTCCATCAAGTTTTACTAACTCCCGTAACAGCTACCATTAATTTGCAATAGAAAATCATTAATCCATCATCAAGTAAAGGTTAATATAAGATAATTCCAATGGCTTTTTTTTCTCAGATTATAATGTGTGACTAATAAGCACAAATAATATTTTCCACTCTTTCAAAAATCCAAAAACATGAAAGGGTTATTTAAAATAAATTATATTTAAGAATAATTCCAACAGAAACTAGTTTAATTTTTTGGGTAAATAAATATCATTATCTTGATTTTATGATAATTCACTTTAGGTTTATTTTTGTGATAACTTTTGTAATTATGGTCAAAATTGTCGTTAAACATGCTAGGAAGGGAGTCGGCGAATGAGAGGATCGTAAGAACCACATATATTAACCACTTGGTTAACAATATCATAAAACATAGTAATTAAGAAATTTTATAAAAAAAAACACATCAAAAGAATACATGGAATCCAAAATATGTAATAAATCATAAATTCAAAACAAAGGTTGAAGGACTCCCATAAATTCAGATTGTAATTATATAGGTGGTTGTTCGTCAAAAGGACAAATCAGGCCATAGTCGTTCATAGTATGGTTCAATTTGGTAGTATTCAGATTCATCGCTAGATTGACTATAACTATCAAGCTTGAGAGAAGGACCACGAAGGTAGTGAACCTGTTCCATTTTTGCAGTGCTCAAGTGATAAAGGAAAAACTTGTCTGGTCCAGCTCTGATATATATGGATTCATCATTCTGTGGGATCAATGATAAAAAGTAAAACTTTTTACATCCATAAATCGTAGGATTATTGGTCAACATTGAGCTGAAAGATATCTTATATCTTAAGTTCCACTTGTAACTGTAATGACCACTGTCTTGTCCTTGTAGCTTGTCAAGAACAAAGATTTTGACATCCACTTTGTCACACTCACCATATTGGAGACGTCCATCAAAGGACTCCTTGTATGAGTTATGGATAATATGATTGGAGGAACATGGATCTTGAATCAAAGTTAAATGTCTTGTACCATCCTCTTCTTCTTCTTCATTTAAATCATGAATTGCTAATTTGTTATTTATCGTCCTCCAATAAATGACGCCGCTTCTGGTAACAGTAGCAGCAACACGGGACCAATTTAACTGAAAAGCCGATGAACATTTAAGCATTGATTGGCTCCACTCTCGGGTTCTCGAACAAAAGTCTCAATGCAAATCTTACGATAGAATTGACCGCACATTCGGTAATTAATATTTGCACGTATGACCTTGAAGTTCATGTTGTGTTTGTATAAACCAGTAAGACAATATATAAACTAATGCAAAAATAAAATAAAAGTAAATAATTAAATAACTTTACTTGTCGAGGCTCGGATTGGATCCGATCTCTTTAAGGTATTTAGGCCACGTACAGGTGTCTTACGTTTGTTGGCTTCAACCTCCAGGATACAACGACAAAACTATTCAAAAGAAACTGACACACGAATTCTTAAGAATTTCAACGAACTTAATAATGCTGCTTCTTTCTATCCCTCTCTTATAATTTTAATGTTTTTGAAAAATGAATGAAGAAAATGGTTTAGTTGGCCAACTATTTATAGAAAGTGAAAAGGTGGCTTGCCAAAGGTTGTGATGTTTCATTTTGGAGTTACGTTGTATTAATTTAAGATACAACGTTTACTTAAAAGAATAAAAAACTTGGGCTAGTCCAAATGTATGAAACTAAGGCCCAAAAGCCCAACAAAGATGATGGTCCAAGTTCATACCCCACCTAAGGCCCAACAAAGGTATAGTCCTAAGGCCCAAAAGCCCAACAAAGCTAATGGTCATGGACCTAAGGCCCAAAAGCCCAACAAAGCCATTTTTTTCTTTTTTCTTTCTTTGTTTTATAAAAAAAAAGAAATAAAATAACATATATTATTTTTTTTCTTTTAATTTCTCCAAATTACATGACTCAATTTCTCATTCAATTTCAAATGATTTTAACCAAGTGAATATATTACGTTAATCTTTACGACTTAAATAAACGTATTAATATCCGAATCATTTCATTTAAATTGAGTCACCGACTAACATCGTAAACATGGTCAACACTTGGGTAGAATCTCATTTGTCCAACAGTTCATGCTAAGATTATTATCACTATTCTTGCACCAAAAAGCCACAGAATCATATTTAGAGCGTGATTGACATTTGGGAAGTTGATCAAATTTGTTGCTGACAGGATTACACACGTAGTAATAATTAGGATGAAGACCCGATAAAACAAGACTATTGCAAGTGGAGATGAAGAATCCCTTTGCAGGTTCCTTTAAAACCTCCACTTTTGTAGTAGCAGTAGTACATGTACTAGGCCACCAATAACTTGAAAGTTTTCTCGAAGCTCCATGTCGAAACTGTAAGATATCTCTATTGAAAACGAAAAAGCCAAGGAGGTCTAATTCACCTCGCCAACGTTTCACATAATTTTGTCGGAAAAAAGAAGTATCTATCAAGTGAGACCATCTCGGGGACACGTCTCTAAATCGGGAAACGGATTTAGGTGGCAACCTCAGGAGTACTTCAAACAATATATCATCCATCAGGTCTCTCGAATCAACCAACCTGAAGAACTAAAAACAAACAAATACTGGAATATTAATCATATAATACCATAACACAATCAACAATATACATATAGAGGTTTACTGTATCTTTTTTTTTTCTTTCAGTTACATCCTCGATCCACCCACCATATATAGGCATAACTAAGGTAATTGATGGTTGAATTATATTTATGCTGTGGATTTTTCTTATATTGTTTCAGGCCCTCTCCTAATTTGAACCACCCTATTCGTCAATTGTTTTAGGATTTTTCCTCTACTCTATAGCCCTATGATCTCAATCTTTAGTAAAATAAATAACATGACTTTCAGTTGGAAACAAGAAAATAAGCTTACCTCTTTCTCCTCTTTTGACTTTTTGACGTTGTCCTCGTGTAACCAGTTAAGTTATGTATGCTCCTTTATCAATTAGTATTGTAAACTTCCGAAGAAAAAAGGACAGATAGCGTTGGGATGATGTAGTGTAGTGCAAGCAGCATATATATTATATATATGAGTTGGAGAGGGAAGCGATACGTATCCTATCCTATTTCAACTAGTTAACCGACAATTCTCTCAAAGAAAAGAATCCTAATCACTATCGAACAACTTTCCTGTTGAATGGGAATCCAATTTGTACGGTAATTTCCCCTAAATATTGATTTCCATTACTTAAAAAAAATTATATTATATCGATAAATCCACACAAAAAAAAAAACAAGGAACAAGATAATTTGGTGTGAGCGACAATGGAACTTGTGAAATAGATACTGATCAAGCCAAGCCAAGCTATAATTAGTAATTAATTTTGTTTTATGCCTATTAACCAAAAAAAAAAAAAAAAAATTGTTTTAGTGTAAAACCAAATATCATTCTAAATGTTTTTTTTAGACAAATCATTTTAAATCACATCATTTTTTTATTACCTTTTAGCTAGATTTTAAATGAATTAATTATATGATTTCTTTTTTATATTTATCATTTTTTTTATTTTTTATGATTTATAATTAATCCACATAAAGAGAAATAAAAAAATAATATGATTTGGAAAATATCCAGCATTACAGCATTACTCTTTGTTTTATGATGACAAAATTCAACTAGAATTGCTTACTGCGCTAATTAGTAACCAAATCAACTGAAGAAATAAAATAGGTAGGAAAATTATTGAAACGTTTATTTAATATATTCATTCTAGCTCCTTCTATCCTATAGTTTTTTTAGTCACATTATAAATCTATATTTCCTAGTTTTTAGGATTTATCTAGAGATGGCAACTGATTGGTTTTTTGCAAAAATTTCAAAAACTATAACTATAACCGTTTTTATAATTAAAAACCATATTCTAATGGTTTTAACTATCGGTTACATTTTTTAAAACCATAACCGTATTATTCGGTTTCGGGTTTTTAAACGGTTTTACGGTTTTTAACCATATTCAAATGATAATTTAATAGATTTATTAAATTTCATAAAATAAAACCACACTTATAAAAGAAACGTACAAGGTTTATAAAATATTGTGTTGGTATTTGATTAAATTGCATATTTATTATTTAATTGGTTATATCTAGTATTTTGATTTTACTTTTAGAATTTCAATATATCTACTTTAACCTAATGATTATAAAATTTGAAAATATATATATGATAATAAACGGTTTACGGTTTCGGTTTTATTTTTATCAAAAACCATAACCTAACGGTTTTAATCATCGGTTACACTTTTCAAAACCATAACCTAATGGTTTTAACCACGATTATATAATTTGATTTTTAGTCGGTTCGGTTATCATCAGTTTCGGTTTTTAGCCGTAACCATTGTCATCCCTAGATTTATCCATATGACCCGCCCTTAAATCACAGTCCCTATTCGTCTTTAGAGATTTAATTTGGGGTGTTGGGTGTTTGATTATGGAATATACATTAAACGAGTTGAGCTTGTAATGCTCTAGTTGATGATTCGTTTTGTTGTAATCCTTTCCCGAAGTCTAAAAGAAGAAGAAAAACAAATATACACGAAAAAAAGTTGACATGAAAACTCACATAAAAAAAAGTTTCATGTTCTACTTAAAAAAATAAGAAAATAAATGAAAGTAAAAGAACGACAAAGGAAAAATACAAAAATCATTGTGAATTTTGGGGATGCTTATCCAGTGCATCAAGTGTGTTGAGTGAGCACGTCTATGAATGTAAATTCAAACTCTAGGCGATTCGTTGACTCCTAGTGAGGAGAGAGCCAAAAACTCACTTCAAATTATCCAAATATATCACACCCGACTCTTTTTTTTTTACAATAAAACACTACATACTAGCTACCACGATCTAACTTAGATAGACTACTATAAAACTCAATAATCGAGTTCGTCGGGCAGTTAGAAACGTCGATTCCTCGACGACTGAATTTGGCGACCTTATCCGCAATCTGATTCAACTCTCTCTTAATATGAAAAACCTTCCAATTCGGATATCTCTTCAACCAGCTGAGTGCTTCATTAGTCATTGGACGAATTCTCTAATTAATACACCCACCATTAACAATACCTTGTACAATTTCAAGGTTGTCAGAGTAGAAAGAACTACTATGTAAACAAAGTTCAGTTGCAGACCTCATGGTCTAAAGGATGGCCCAACTTTCCCCTTCAAGGGCTGAATTAACTTTTGCTCGTTTAATAACCTTATGAGCTACCTTTCCATCTTTATTGACTCCAATTGATACAATACCAGTAGGTTCCCAACTTTTGGAGAAGGATGCATCGTTCATCCAAACTAACTCCGCATTATCTTCTACAAAAGGATTTATGACATTTCCTTCACTAGGTAGATTCTTTTCGCCCTTTCGATGCCTCTCATTGTTATCCGAAAAGATATATTTTAATAGAGCCTTTGTTTTTTCATTTATTTCAGTTATATTTTGAGATTTTTTCTCGAAGAAACCTCTCATCCTAGCTTACCATATATTCCAAATCGTCGCAAAGATTGTAGCGGTAACCAATATTCTATCCCACCCATTCCTTGAATAATTCTCAGTAATTACATTTATCCACTCACTTATATTACCATTAAATGAGCAATCAATTTTGCATTGCAGCTGAGAATTAGCCCAAACCGCCATACTAAAGGGGCATTTAATGAAGAGGTGCATAATATTTGCTGTATCAATCTCACACCATTCACATGTATCATTATCGCTACATTTTCTTTTTTTCAGGTTTGACTTCGTTGGTATTGCATTATTATGTAACTTCCAGATAACATTCCTAATTTTAAGTGGAACGTTTAACCTACGCTAAAATTGAAAGACCTCGAGATTTCTAGTTGTGTGGTTAAGTAACGATTGAGCGGATAAGGATTCACTGAGTGTAGGGTTGTAAACGAGTCGAGCCGAATAATAGATGTGCAGGTTTGTTTATTTATTTATAGATTTAAACGAGCCGAGCTCGAACTCGAGCCGGGTTTTGAAGTTAGTGTTTTAGCTCGTCTCGTGAGAATATAACAAAGCTCGAGCTCGAGCTCGGAGGCTCGTTTAAAAGTGTTTCGAGCTCGAGCTCAAAAGCTTGTTTATATCTATTTCAAGCTCGAAAGATTTTTTTATCTCACGCTTAGTTGGATTAATTATAAGATAGATAGTTGCAAACCTTTTAATTATATAGGTTTTCAATTGGAACATAATTGAATATTGTAATCTATCATTAAATACAATCACATACTCTTTCTTTGGATTATTGAATTTGAATAATCTCGTATAATTGAGTAGAGAGGGGGAGAGTGAAAGGTAAGTGTTGGGAGAAGATAGGGTTTTGATAAAGTAATTAGTTATAAATTTTTGAATTATCAAATATTGGAAAAAAATATTAAAAAAATATTTATAATTTGATTATATTTTTCACGAGCTTTTATAAAAAGCTCGCGAGCAGGCTAGGCTCGTCACGTCTAACAAAATAGCTTATTTTTGGGCTTGAGCTCAGCTCATTTAATTAACAAACGATCTCGAACCGATCTTTTATCAAGCCAAGCTCGAGCTACTCGCGAGTAGCTTGGTTCTTTTCCATCCTTATCTGAGTGGATTGTTGGATACCATGGTATCCACCATCTTGAACAAAGTGAAAAAATGATCCCTCTTGCATTGCGAAACTAACTTAATCTTGAAACTTTTATATGTCTATTAATTATATGATAAGTATTTATGGATTAGTTTTTAGGTATTACTTCATAAGAATTGTTATGTATTGTTTGGGATCATTCATTGTTTTCTTCCTCCATGATTAGTTGGACTTAGGCCTATAGATTTGTTCTTATTTCGTTGGAACGACACAACTTTTCATTGGAGTTACACAACTTTTCATTGGAGTTCTTGATCTCTTGACTTTTGTAATCGATTTATAGTGTCATATACATCATATTGTGGGTTTATTGGACTCATTTGCGGGAATTATCCCTAGTATTTGACATTATTCGATTTGTTAGTTTATCTTGTCTTTCATGGTAGTTTTGGAGATTTTTGTGTTAAGTGTGTAAATCATAGGTACAAAGATGATACGCGGCCTTGAGATGGGGCTAAGAAGACAAAAAGTCAAGTTCAACCCCAAGTCAAGGCGTGACAGGATCAATAAGACACTTTAGAAGGTCAATTGGATTACCGATAAAACTTTGAAGTCAACTTGAAGATCCACCACGCACATTTGGTGAATATTCTGAGCAAACCTCAGGGCGTCAAAATATCTTTTAGAGTTAAAAGCGTGTGAAAGAAGACGTTTCAAAAATTGGAGTTAAGATGAAAAAATTATAAAATTTCTTTTATAGTGGCTTGAACTAGTCCAGAATGCTAGAAAACATTTTTGGGTCACTTTTGACCCACTTAACTGGCTCCCACACCACAAAAACGTTTTCCATACTTAATATATTTGAATTTCGAGATGAAAGCAGTACACAACATATTGTTAGAATAGATATACACCTGGAAAAGAAGAATAACAAGAGTTTCATCACCATTCCACCTTCCTATCATCACTTTCATCTGATTCTTCTTCTATACTTTTTTCAAAATTTTATTGATATCCATTAAGAAGCTTGTATTTCTCTTTTCCATTATGAACTAAAACCATCATCGTTTGAGAATTGCTTAATGTATGAACAATAAATGATTAATTTGATGTTTTCTCGTATATTGGGATAACTGTATTGAAATGATTGGTATTTTCCGTTGGCTATACATTTATGTTAATATTCCTCCCTTACCTGGATTAAGTATTGGGTTGGTTTGGTATTTTGACTATCGTCCGGAATGGGGTCGGAGTACGGGACTAGTATATAGATTTTTGGTGGTCGTTACTGATTTACGAGGTCTGACTAATCAGATAGTCAACAGGGTTAATGTTTATGTGTTTGAAAGCATATGTAGGGTCACGCGGGAGAGGTACATAGTGTCGTAGAATAGTCCCCTATCTACCCGGGAGGGATTTAAGGTGATTGTAGAATCCTGACACACAAAAAAACCAATTCTCCCTTATATCTAGAAACATCTAAATTGTCACTATTGGGGATTACTAATAAGACTGAAGCTACTCTCATCTATATCTTTCTTATCATTCATTTTAGTAATTTTCTTTTATATTGTTACTTGAACTTTAATATTTTGCATTTTAGTCCCTGCTTATTATTCACTTATTGAAAAACAAAATCAAATCAATAATTTACTTTCTGTTTTTGCAACTCAACCCCAAATAACCTCATAAAACATTAAAAATTAACCTCATATTCCTTGTGAAGAACAACTAACAATACTTACTCTTAGTACTTGGGATGACTTGTACACTTGCGTGGAATGTCCCCCGGGTGTGATACTTATATCATGCTCCGGGAGCCACCAAGTTTTTGGCGCCATAGTCGGGGACTATTTCGTTAAGATTATGTTTTCATTTAGTGTATTTGGAGTTTAGTTGTTTTAGTTTTACACTTTGTTTTTTCCTCTTTCAGAGTTTACGTTTGGTACATGCTCTTTAACCCTGAGAGGTTGCTTCGAGCTCAACAAAAATGAGAGAAGGATAGGAAAGAGCAAGAAGATATGGAAAACGTGATTGAGAATCTGAATTTGGATGTTAATGGGAATCCCATGGTCCCACCAGAGGGTGTTAAACATGGAATGGAAGTAATCAAACAAAATCAAGTCCCTCCAGGATGTCAACCACCACGAGGAGCTAATGGGAATGGAGGAATTCCTCCGCATGCTCCAAACAACAAACACAGAGAACAATGTCTTCCTGGACAAGGAGCCCAATTTCGAGTGCAACCCTTAGGGATTTGTCCTCCATCCATTCAAGTCGTGTGATTCAAGCCCGATTCTGGTATGTTGAACCAGTTCTCAAACTATGGGAGCTATAGTGGAGTCACGCATAAAGATCAGGTCTGAGTTGTTCAGAAGTTCATGCATATATGTGATGTCTACATTACTCAAGGCGTTACATGAGAGAAAATGTACTACTTCATGTTCCAATTCTTTTTTATCGGATGTGCAAGTGAATGGCTGGATCGTCAGCCACCCAAGCTAATACCAACATTGGATGAACTTCAAGGTAGATTCTCTACAGATTCTTCCAGAGAGTATGAGAATTAACGATCAAATGGAGCTCGCAAATTTTTTATAAGAATTCAGTGATATCATAGGAGATACATGGACGATATTTCAACAACGTTTGACAAAGTATTTCGTCCCACATCATATAAGTATTTCCTTCCAGAAATGCCAATAGAATATTAGTACGATCATTATCTCCTTCATTCTTCTCTTGATCAAAATTATCGTCCAAATTTGCATAACCATGCATAGCTTTCCCCAGCTTGCCTTTGAGAAGTTTAGGACAATCCGCCTTTATGTGTTCATCTTCTGAAAATGATAACACGTTATATCTTTTTTCTCCTAAATCTATTGATAAGACTTTCGCTCGAGTTTCCCATCTTATCAAAGTTCTTGCACTTCAAGATTTTATTTGTATCCTTAGCTAATTTATCAATCCATAACTTGAGCCTTCACTTTTAGAGTCTTCTTCAGACTCACTTTCCTTCCTTTATTTTGAGGCATGATAGGCAATTTGCTTCTTAACCTTCTTATCCTCGTCATCTCAAAGTATGTCTTGCTCAAGTACAAGCTCTTTCGTCTTGGTGTTGCATATAAGTTCATCATTGACATTTTAGATAAATCCTTTTATACTCTAATCAAGGTCACCTTTAATTTGTACTCCTTTTTTAGATAAAATAGAAACTTATATCCAATCTATTTGTTTGTATACGCTTGCTCAAGAGTTCTCAAAGGGCTAACAATGTCAGTAAAGCTTTGATGCATTGTATTCAAATTCTCACTAGGCTTAGTTCAATATAACGTGTAGTGAGTAATGTAGAACCCAAATTTGGTTTCTTGTACATCCTCAATACCTTTGTATAATAGCTCTAATGGCTCCCAAATTTCATGAGGTGACTCACATTTACTTACTCGTCTATATTTTGCTAAGCCTACCAATATCTTTAGGAGTGAGATATTCATTAGTCTTGATTGTTATGCCTTCCACATCCTTGTAAGGCAAATATGACCATCTTTGGTAAAAACCCAAAGTGCATAGTCGATTCCCTTGAGAAAAATCTCTATCATTTTCTTCCAATAGTATAACCAGTACTTGTGAAAAGCATAGGTCTAGTAGTACATGTACTTTCTTGTTAGTTAGCTTCCATTTAGTAATGCTTTAGAAACGATTAAGATCAAAATAAATATATAGATCTAGGATATGATACTACTTGTTCGGAAAGATTTAGTCTTCGGGAATGTGGTGCAAGAACTATGACCAATTAAAATATCCAAATCAACCAAAGCTATTAGTTTAAAGCACTTTAAATAATTCTATAAACACGTGGTAGAATAGATAGATAAATGACAAGAGATAAACTAATAGAGGCAATATATCCAATTCAAAAAACTAACAAAGGAAAAATTTAAAGGAAGAGATGTGATACATAATGATGTATGGTGGGTTTGCTCCTGGAGGTCTACGTCCACTACCTAAGATCTATTTTTATCCTTAGGATTCGAAAAATCCCACACTAATCTTTCATGTATTTTTAATCGAGGTAAGAGTACAAAACCTTTACGATCACTTCGAACAATACTTGAAACCTTCTCATGTGTTATCGAAGCACAAGGAACCAAGTATACAACTGATACTCAAAATTCACTTCCAACACCCATGAAACCTTCTCACGTTCCTACACCGTACGAGAACTCACAACTTTTTTTGTTTTAGTGATAGAACCATGGTCCAACGGATTACGTAAATATCGTGTGCCTTTTCTTTGGGGAATTTTAATATGTAAACGCAGTACCCCTAGTTTTTAAAAATGTCATTTCAACCTTTAAATTATTTTATCTATATGATATAATATATGTTATTTTCTATTAAATAAGAACTTATTGCATAGTTAACTTAAAAAAAAAACTTAACATGTACCCATAGTGCAAATTTTGCATAATATAAGGAACCATAATGTAATATTAACTCATCAAAATTAGGGGTGTCTACCAAAACACTCTTGGATAATATTAAATGAAGAAAGAAGAGTTTTAGTTGGAGTGTAAGAGCAAGACCAATGGGGTCTTCAAATGTTAAATTTGAAGACCTAAAAGTTAAAATAGATTAGAAAGCAACACCAATGGTGTTTTTGAAGACTCTCCACATATAGAGATAGAGACTCAATATGTATAAATTTTGTCAAATATAGCTAGATGTATACATATTTGACATTTTGTCAAATTATACAAGGTGTAGATTTAATATAAAAAATGTAAAATAAAAAAATAAAATAGATTTATTTATAGGTCATCAAAAGAAAGAAAAATTAATATATGGTAAATTGGAAAGATTTATTAATTTTGAATTAAGAAAATTAAATAGTTAATTAATTGATTAAAAAACGAATTAAATTAAAGTGATTAAATAAATTAGCATAGTATAGATTTAAGTGATTAATGAATTCTCTTATATCTTTTATTTATTTATATAGGTAATATAATTTATTTATTTAATGAGTTTTTAAAAAATTTAGTTTTAAAATTATATAAATGATAAATGATATAAAATAAATATGACGTCAAATATATTAAATTAAATATCATATTTAAATTTTAAATATAATTTTTAAATTAAATTTAAGTTTTTTAGCCAATTTTTAAATTTAATTTTTAAATATATATCCAAATTTATTTATTTTACAGCTGAATATTAATAAAAAGATTATTACCTATATAAAATTAGTTAATATTAAATTAATTTATTAATATAAATTATGAAATTAAAATAATATATATAATTATTAGTATTTTTTATATAAAAACTCAAATTTAAAACCAAACCTTTGGTGTTGACAATAATTTAAAGACCCGATTTTAACAATGGGTCTTTAAATTGGGTCTTCAAATCTAGATTTAAAGACATAAAATAAAGACCTCATTGGTCATGCTCTAATGTATTGATAGCCTTAGGTCGGGTGTGTTTTTGTTTTTTAAACAATCTCAACATGTAAGAGCCTGGTTGAGACGACTTTTTTTAAAAGTGGAGCGCGTTTGAAAGTGCTTAGTTTAGAGCTAAAAACATTTTAAATTAGAAACATATTTTTTAATAAACATTAGATTATTTGTTAAAAATAGTAAAAAAAATTAAATCTAAAATTACTTTAAGTACTTAGTTTGAAAAGAAATTATCTATTGTTTTTTTTTAAATTTAGAACATCTTTAAAAATTTAAAAACACTTGTATTTATAAAATAAGTATTTTTCAAAATAAGTATTTTTATAGTGATTTTTAAAATAAGTCGCTTTATAATATTTTTTAAATATTTTTTACGAATATTATAATTTTTAAAAAAAGATTCAGATCTAGAAAACGGGCTCTAAGAGTCCGTCCGAATAAGATTTAGTGGCCCATTAAATGAAAAAAAAAGTAGTGTAATATAATAGCTACTGCGTAGCTTCTGTAAGCTTAGAATTCCTAACATTTTGCATGTAAATGGGGAATTATCACATTCAAAGGCCCAAGTTTATGAAACTTTTCTTAATTATTTCCAAGAGTTATTTGGATTTAAGGATACTATACCACAAGTAAACCCCGATGTGTTTAATTATAGAAGTAAACTTTCCTTTGAGTAAGGTGAAGAATTGTGTTGATAAATAACCGATATAGATATTAAAGAGGTTATTTTTAAAATAGCTAATGATAAAGCGCACGGACCCGATGGATTTTCATCTCTTTTTTTCAAGCGTTTGTGAGATGTTATTGGGGAAGATGTCATTTTAGCGGTACGTGAATTTTTTAATTCGGGGTTTTTGCTTCGTCAATTAAATACTACGATAATTGCTTTGATTCCTAAGATTGATGATCCAAAGTGTGTTGAGCATTTTTGCCCAATTTCTTGTTGTAATGTGATTTATAAAGCAATAACTATGATAATGGTGGAGCGAGTAAAACCGTTTTTAAATAATCTAGTGGATAAATCTCAAAATGTATTTGTGGAGGGACAATCTATGACGTGAATATACACTTAATGCAAGAGCTTTTAAGGGGTT
Source organism: Nemophila menziesii (assembly GCA_029959085.1). Taxonomy (NCBI): domain Eukaryota; kingdom Viridiplantae; phylum Streptophyta; class Magnoliopsida; order Boraginales; family Hydrophyllaceae; genus Nemophila; species Nemophila menziesii. The sequence goes on along the minus strand of JARWIR010000007.1, from coordinate 30,416,036 downwards.
ACGACAATAGTAGTAGATCCTCGAGATGCACGATAAAGATTGATTTTAGAAAGACGTATGATTCGATATCTTGGGAATTTCTTCGTGAGGTTTTAAAGGGATTAAATTTTCTAAAAAAAAATTCTAATTGGATTATGGCTTGTGTCTCATCTCCTTATTATTTGGTGGCAATAAATGGTGAAACGCATGGACTCTTTAAAGGCGAAAAAGGCTTAAGACAAGTTGACCCTATCTCTAATTATCTTTTTATTCTTTGTCTTGAATATTTCTCTAGACTCCTAAAGAAAAATACAAGCATTAATTTTAATTATCATCCATAATGCGAAAAGAAAAAGATTACACAATTATCTTTTGCGGATGATCTAATGCTTCTTTCGAAGGGTGATACAGGTTCCCTAAAAATTCTTATGGATAGTCTAAATGTTTTTGGAGATTGTTCGGGCCTCCGATTAAATGTTGAAAAATCGAATATTTATTATATTGGGGTCTCTTTAGTATATGGGGTAGAGCCAACACAATTCGAGAAAGGGGTCATGCCTTTTCGTAATATAGGGATCCCGCTTGGTTCATCTGTCTTGTTATCATGAGATTACAAACCTCTTTTTGAAAAATTCGAAGGTTGTGTGAGAAGTTGGAGAGCTTCTTCACTCTCTTTCGCGGGAAGATTGGAACTTAATTATAAGATATGATCTTCAAGAAGTGATATGTTTTTGGTTTACTATTTTTCCGGTCTCGGTTGGAGTTAAAGAACGAATCAATAGTATTTGCCATAATTTTTATTGGGATAATAAACCACCCCAATTTAGTTGGAAAAATATATGCGTGCCTGAAGAAGGTGGACTTGGATTAAAAGACTTAGAAGCGTGGAACAAAGCGTTACTTTTGAAAATGCTTTGGAAAATTGTTGATAAAAAAGACTCGTTTTAGATTAGGTGGATTCATGGGAGTATTATAATGCTTGTGGTTTTTAAGAATGGCATCCTAAAAAGAGTAATTCCCCTCTTTTGAAAAATGTTTGGGAGAAAAAAGAAATTATTCGAGGATTTTTAGGAGAAGAAGGAAGAGAAGGAATCTTGGCTTTGTGGTTTTCAACTGTAAATGTGCGTCAATCAACATATGAGGTATCTAGTAAAGAGTTTTATGATGTATATAAAAAACCATATGATTTATTTCGTCGTAAAACTTTTGTAAACCCTTGGGCTAATATTATTTGGGACTCGAGTGTATTTCCTAAACATGTTATTATTGTTTGGATGACATTGAGGGAAAGGCTTAAAACGAAGAATCAAATGACTTATATGGAGCTAGATCCGCTTTATGAGTTGTGTGTGGAAGATTTCGAGTCAAATAAGCATCTTTTTTCCGATTGTTCGTATGCAAAGGCAATTTGGGATGAGATTAAATCATAGCTAGGATTAAATAAGGAGATGAATACAATTCTTAGTGCGTTGAAATGGCTTAAAAAGTTTAAAACTAGAGAAAATTTGAGGAGAAAAGTATGGAGAATTGGGTTTGGAGCAACCATTTATTGCATTTGGAAAGCGAGAAATTCCCTATCGATGAGAAGTGATTCGATGACACGAGAAACGGTTACCAACGAGATCAAATGGTGTGTATTTCCATATTATTTTCCTTGTTCTTTCGACATTTTTTTATAGATGAAAGTGGAAAGAATAATGATATTTGTCACCCTTTTTGTATCACTCTTTTATCACCTTCTATGTGTATGTCTACATGGACCAGTGAATTGATTTCTCTATCCTATTTAATTTTTCTCTATCTTCTATTCAAGGAAATCAATACATATATATAGAAGGGTGATAAAAGGGTGACATGAAAAGGGGTGACATATATCATTACTCAAGTGGAAAACTAGCTTGTATTAGTTTAGTATTAGTTAGTTGTTCCTATTGCTATGATAAGCTTTCGGGCTTAGATAGGTAAGTATAGTGTAAGTTTTCCTTTTAATACCCGTTTACCCAAGCCAAAAAAAAAAGGTTAGAATTCCTTCCTTGTACAAATCGTCTATATCTATATATATATAACAGCAAACCCTACCATTTGATCGTCACGCAAAATCTCCCCAAGTAAAATGGCCGCCTTCTGGAATATCGTTAAGAAAAAAGGATATGAAGATGATGATGATGATGATATTGTTCTTCAAAGAGAAAAGTCGACAATTGTTCCTGAGGATCTTTTGATTGATGTGCTTTCAAGGTTACCTCCAAAAAGTGTTGCACGTTTCAGGTGTGTATCTAAATCATGGTGTGATTTGATCGTCAAAGATAAATACTTCCGCTACGTCAATTTAAATCGTATTACTAGTAAATCTTCCAGTATGATTATTGTAAGTCCTATTTTTAACAAAAAACCAACAAGACTTTGTACTATAGACTACAACACAAAGGATATTAAAGAGTTTAGCGTCCCAATCAACGAAGCTGCAATTAGGGTTGTGAGTTCAATTAATGGTGTGCTTTTCCTTCGTTATGCACTCAAAGAAGTCACTAAAGCTGCTATATGGAATCCATTATCAGAAAAGTATTGGGAAATTTTCTGCCCAGTTTTGCATAGCTGTCGTTATAAACTGAAACCCATAATTAAATTTGGTTTTGGGTATGAAAAAACCACTAAGGACTACAAGGTAGTGGCGTTGGTAAATTGTTACCAAGAGAATCCCAACATTGTGGAGCCTGGTCATTATCATGCTTTGATCTATGGCCTAACTTCGAATTCATGGAAGAGACTTGAAAGTTTTTCATATGAACTCACCTTTCGGGTAAAGCGCGATAGGAATCCAGTTTTCTGTAGTGGTGCTATTCATTGGATTGTAGAAGTAGAAGAAGAAAAAGAAGCCCCTTTCCTTAAGATTATTCGGTTTAATCTTGTTGATGAGAAATTTGACTTGGTTCCGCTACCAATATCAACTAATTGTCCGTCTCTGCGTCTTTCGGTTCTTGATGATCGTGTTTGTGTGACAAGACGCGCAACTAATGAGGGTGGGCTTCAGCTATGGGTGATGAACAAAAATGGAATTAAGGATTCTTCAAGTTGGACCATGATGATTGATTATGTGGATGATCATTTTAATTTACAAACCTATATAAAAGGGTCTTTTACTTTAAGGCCTCTAGCTTATCTAGTGAAAAGTCAGGTAGTGGTTTTTATTATTCAGAAATCATTCGATGAAGATATCATTTTCTTTTATGATCTCGTTCACCACTATATCGACATAATTCATGTTACAACTAAATCTGAGAAACAACGTGTTGTAGCATTTCCTTATACGGAAACCCTTGAATGTTTATAACTTATGATCATCAATTATATCATCATTGAGAATGAGACTACTGCTACTAAAAACACGAGTTTAATTTACTTGTTGGTAAGTTAAATGTAAATTTATGATTGAATAGATATTATTATTTGATATGTTATGTTTTGTTATTTTGATTATTGATGAATAAGATAAGATATTATTATCATTTTTATTGTTATCATTATGCAATAACTTTATCTATATAAGATTGTGTAATGTATAATTCTAAGTAGAAAACTGTTTAACCTCATTCGAAATGTTGATCCGTCAAGGTAGATCTATGATTGACAAAGGCTATAACATTGTAAGGTTATACATATATAACACTGTGGGCATGGGTAAATTGAGAAACTATTGTGCACGAAATTGGTTCTTGCGGGTTGCTTCTGCTGTTATGCACCAGCCTCTGATGAGAATTTGCCCCAATTTTGAAAAAAAAGTTAGTAAAAATATGTCCCTCGACCTAAATATTAGTCTCCCCCGGATTAAATGGTAGACTTTTAATTCTTCCCGAACTAAAATCAATCCTGAACCACGTAGGTTGTATTAACTTTTTACCCCCCTCCCCTCCCTTTAGGTTGTATTAACTTTTTACCCCACTCTATTATCCTGGATTTGCCCCTGAAAAGGTGTTAATTTGTGGGAAAAACTAAGAAGAGTGAGTATAGAAGAGAGTTGTGTTTCTTGTTCAAATTTTTTTCCATCACAGGTAAATCTTCTGTCATTTTTCTTGTTTAAGGTTATCTACGTTTTCCTCCATAACTAGTGTCAGAGTCTAAAATCGGGACAAAGAAACTGGCACTATGTTGAGGGACACGTGTCATGGTTGTGTTGAGGAGCACTTAAGGATGACAAAGACTGACATCCATGGCGTTGTGACCATACCCTACCACCCGTAAGAGAAGTAAATACATATTCATTTTGGGGCAGTAATTTACCCTTCTTTATTTTTCCGGAAGAAAACTTGAGTAAAAGGAAATTTCTTCACCAATTACATTCATACACATACCCCATGTTTTAAACTTGCAAAAGTAACTATCACATTAATCTATTGACATGTGTTTTGTTTTAATAATACATGGCCGTGATTTAAATATTGGACCATCCAATATTGGATGGAAGTATTACCCTGAGTAAAAAAAGGTCTCAACTTAAAAAATAGCCCCGATTTAATTCACTCGTGTTCAGCCCGCCCCTGTGGAACGATACAGCGTTTAAATTAGTATGAAGCCAATAGATTTGACCGACTGGTTTATTGATGGACAATGAAGCTAGTGACATTGATACTCATCAAGGGAAGCCAAGGCAAGCTACAATTAGTAATCGATATTTGTTTTATGCCAACAAAATTTATCTAGAATTGCTTAGTGCGCTGATTAATAACCAAATAAACAGCAAAAGGCAAAAATAAACTGCAAAAATAAAATAAATAAATTGAATCAATTCCTTGCAAAAATAAAATAAATAACTTGAATCAAGCATACAAACCAAAATCTATTGACTCCAGCCAACTTTTACAAAAAAAGAATTTAACTACACCACTAACTTGTCTGGATTCTTTTCCTGATCAGATTTTCAGCCAACTACTCTAAAACATGAATTCCATGATCGAAATAGGGTGCAACTTGCGTACAACCCCTTATCTTTGCCAATAATGTAGTAGAGACACCACGTCTATAAAATTCTTCGAAATTGACCCGTATCTATAAATTTGGCGACACCGCGTGGCATCACATCAGTGTCACGTTCTCGCCACATCAACATGACGTCATCCGCATTTGACATTATTATTATTTTATTTTTATTTTATTTTTCTAAACCCCCATTTTATTTGTATAAGTCCAACAACAAAAAAAATATAGAAAACCCATCTTCTTTTTCGTTCTCCTGTAGGCCACTCCTCCACCTGCACAAAAAACCGTCGCCACTCGTGTCCATTCTCCACCATCAGCAACCAGTTTGGCTACTCCATCAACAATCGAAGAATCCAAATTAAAGGTAAAGTAAAAATTTCTCCACACTCGCCTTCCCACACCAAGCCGCTCTCTGCACAAGTAAACCGTCCTCACTCGAGGACCTTTATCCACCATCATCAACCGGCTTGGAGAAGAACCTAAATTAAGGAACCATTGGGGCTAGCTCAATGGTCAGGTCCTTGTCTCTCATCTAGGATGTACAGGGTTCGAATCCCCTCAACCTTGTTATTCGCCTTGTTATTTCTTAAACCCTTAAAGGGTGTAAAGCAAGAGGTGCAAGGTTCGAATCCTCTCCCTGAACATGGATAACCTAATTCTGATTAAGTAGGAATATGCATGAGTAGGCGTGTATATATGCTATTGGAATAGTCGTGGTGCACATAAATTGACCCGGACACCCATATATATAAAAAACCTAAATTAAGGTAAAAAATTAAATTATTTATAACATAATCTCATCACTTTCACAAATTTTCGGAATTATCTTATTTAAGTATAATTACAGTCGTGATGTTTACAATCATAATTCAATTTTTCAATTATTTTCAAATGATTTTTAACCAAATAAATATATCACGTTAATCGTTAAAATCAACACTTCCGTAAAACCCATATGACCAACAAAAATTGCATTTGCAATAGTTAGAATCCATTGAAATTTATTAAACCCATAACTTAAGTATCTGTCAAACTATGTAGAAATTTAAAAAAAAAAAACTTTTAAACTCTAAGTAAAATTAAAAAGAATACGTGCAAATACACCCTTAACCAAATTGCACGCATAATATTTGTCTTATACATATGCAGCAATAAATAATTCGATTACAAATTTTGTTGCGCTAGTAATAATTTTGAATTCAAAAGCAAGACATTTACATCATAGGTGGTAGTGGTTCCATATTACCAATCATTATTATTATGCTTAACGTTACACAAAATAGTTTTGCAACTTCAATAAAATCGTTTAAGCTTTCCAACAAGAGAAGGAAGTATCAACTGTTCGTCTTTTAAGTTATATATTGGATCTTTTGCTCAAATTTGTAGATTAAATTAAATACTAAATTTCATGAAAACAGAGATCGACTCTTGTTTCGCTCCAGCCGCTCTTCCCTCTGCCATAACAGCAAGAAAACATGTGAATAATTAATGTGAAAATGTAAAAATGTGAACAGAAGGGACAAATATACCTCTTTTTTCTTGCATTCCTTATAAACATCGAAATGTTCTTGACATTTACTCTTGTCTGTGTAAAATTCTTCCAAGCCTACATAAATGTGAATATCTAAATGAGAAAAAATAGGTCAATTTATTCTTGAAATATGTTACAACTTACATTTTTACATCAAATTAACAGGGTAGTTGGCTATGGCTTACTTTATTCTTGGTTGAAACTGATTATATGCTAAGTGTGTGTTTAGTAAAACAATGTATAAGCTGAAAAGAGTTGTCTCTAAAACTAAAAGTACTACTTTTGCCTGCTATATCTATTTCATTTATTTATGAACCAGCCGGGTCACCAAATTTGAACACTTTCGAGATCAACAGCTTATAAAGAATATTATGAGCTATTATTTATTGGGTTAATTGCACGATTGGTCCCTGCTTTATGCAAAATAGCCAATTATACCCCTTTGTATTAAAATGTATCAAGTAACCTCCCATGATAATAAAGATACCTCTCAGAAAATATACCCCTTCAGGTACAGAATATTAATCTGTTAGGCACCTTTATATTTGGCTATTTCTTACCAACAAGGACCAATTATGCAATTGACCCTATTTAATTCCCATTAAGCTAATTATTCACTTACAACTTACAAGCCATGATCTCAAGTGAAAGTCACAAAAAAATTGAAGCAAACGATTAAATTATTGAGCTAGCAAAACTTACCCGCAAACACAACTATAGTATAACATGACCCTAAAAAGATGAAATATTTACACTCCCATTTAACTAATCATCATATGTATTCCCCGATTCTTTAAATTACATGAATTTATATTGATTAAATGAAGAAAAGTACGGAATAAAAGAAAAATCAATTGAAAATATAAATAAATAGGTAGGAAAGGAATTGGTTACATTTAAGAGAAGCAGTGTACTGAGAGTAACATTGAGATTCAGCCAGCCTAGCTGCGCTTGGGTATGGCGGTGTTGAATGAGCTCCCGTCGACGCCATTTTTTTGGCTTTCTTGCTCAATAATCTACTTTCTCTTCGGCCTATATCATATTTTGTATGGACCTTCTGATGGGCCTATCTCCACTTAAAGAGAGTTGGTCCTGGGTCGTCCTAGTCCAGTATATAAGATGTTATTTTTGTAAGTCATACACTACGAACAGCCCAAAATTGAATAAATTATATATAGTGTTGTTTATTGTTCGAGGGTTTCTAGTTACTTTAGTTAGAATCCAATTAAAAAAGTATCTATAAAAACCTATCTCCTTTTCTCTTTTTCTCTCGACACAAATGTAGAAAAACCCACCCCCTCCCCTTTTCTCTCTCCACCCACCGTCCATGGAAGCTTTTTCTGTGCCACCACCACCACTTTCCCACCATCACCTTCATCAACCCACCACCTCTGCTGCTGCACACCATCACCATCACCTCCACGAGATCTGCGACTCCGAGCCACCTCGCACGAAGCAGAGCCACACCACCGCTGCAGATCTCGACCTTCTCCATCGAAGCCCTCCGAGACACCACCACCATGAACCACCGGACGAGCCACTCCTGCACCACCAGCGCAGGAAAAACACCTCACTAATCTAGATCTCTTCCCCTCCCTTCGTTACCTAACAGCCAGATGTGTTCCGTCCCTGCACCAGATCCGCCACCATAAGAAGAAGAAGAAGCATGGTCCAGTAGAGAACCTCCGCTGCAACGCTCTTCCACACCAGCAGACCACCGTTCGCGCGCCACCACTATCATTAACCTTCGTCTTCGCCTGTCCAGAGCGAACCTCCACCAGAGCACCTCCTTCGACGAAGCCGTTTGGGCTCTAATTTCACCGCCAGAATTCAGATCTGATTTCGTGTGTCTCTTTGGGTCCAACCTCGCCACTGCTGCAAATCCACCACCCTCAAGCCCGTTGCGTCTGCCATCGAGATCCAGTTCGTGAGGTTCAGCCCTGCTGCCATGGAGTTCTGCTGCTGCGTTTCGTGGATCTCTGGATTACGCAGCCCATTTCGTCGATCTTTGTTGGGTTTCAAGTTTTTTAATTATTTATTTTATATGTTGTTCTGTTTTTTAAGGTGGATGCATTTTCAGATCTGTATATTCAGGGGTAAATACCCTCTTTTTTGCATTTTTAGGGGGTTTAGACCCTCTGTTTTGTGTGGTTTTAGTGGGTAATCGTGTTGTTTTAGTGGGTAATAGACCCACTGTTTTTGTGGTTATGGTTCTTCACCACCACGTTGGACTCACCACCACTTTGGACTGACCTGAACAAGGAATAAAGAAAATTGAACTTTGAACAATAGGGACATATTATGTAACTAAAAAAATAGTGGGTACTTATGTACCCCTTTTTTGCATTTTCAGGGGGTATATACCCGCTGTTTTGTATTTTCAGGGGGTATTGGCTCAGGCAAGCTATTTTCAGGGGGTAACCACCATTAACGGGCCACAAAAGGCCATGCGTAAGAAAATTAGAACCATGACGTTTCAACAAGGACTTATAATGTAATTAAAAAAATTTAAAAAGTGGTATGTACCCCCTAAATATGTAACTAAAAACCAGAAAAATCCCTAGTTAGGCTCTTAAAAAAACATAAGATCTAACTAGGCCCTTAAAAATCTCATTTTTGAATTTGAGGCCTAAAAACGTATATTCCTCCCCAAAATTTAGAGATAAGATAGACAAACGTAATTTTTTGGTCCCATCGTAGAAATTTTCATTTTTTAGTAGGAACAAAATAGTGATATATTTTTATTCAAAGTTTTGTTGTGTTCTCGATGTCACGTTTAAGCCATATTTTATTTGTATTAACCCTAGAGGATAATATAATTCAAGGTCAAAAATCCCCAACTTTTTTTTAAATCTTAGTAAAAAAAATATTTTTTAAGTTCCAATTTTAACTTCATGATTTGATTTTTTACTCTTTTACCCTCGTTCATACTGGGTACGGACCCATACTCGTATTTTGGTTTTCAATTTCCTGATTCAAGTGGTTTTGGGGTTTTGATTTTTTTTTTGTCCAAGTGGGTACGGACCCATATCGGCTATTAGCTACATTTTAGTCCCCATCAAGAACAAAAATCAAATGGGTATGTACCCATACAGAACAAAAAGGGGCTTTGAACACAATATAAATTTTAAATCGTGTGGGATGTACCCATGTAGAACAAAAACACCTAGAAGTCTAGAACTACTTTGATCAACATCAATATTCAAATGGGTTGTATCCATTATGTAACAAAATAAAACACCAAAATAGAACCTATAATAGGCCAGCCCCATTACCAACAACATCTACCCTGGCCTGGCCCCATCACCAACATGGAACCCATAATGGGGCTTCTAATAGTCATAAAATTGCCATTCAAAAAAATTGTTAAAAAACTATTCTCAACGCATCACTTCTCCGATATAAGGCTTCTAATAGTCATAAAATTGCCATTGTATGATTTATATAAAAATATAATAAACATCACAACTGTAAGGCATCACTTTTCATACGATTAAAGGCTTCAAATGGTCATAAAATGGTGTAGGATTTGTATAAAAATATAATAAACATCACAACTGTAATTATCAAAGTATATTCTATTAAACAAGTTTTTTCAAACTGCAAAACAATTCAAATGATACTGTGTCATCCCTTCTCAACGGGTAAAGGGCTTCCATTTGGTCATAAAATGGTCATTGTAAGATTTGTATAAAAATATAATAAACATAGCTAATGTAATTATACTTAACCATATAATTTTAAGAAATTGTAAAGCGATGAGATTAGGTTAAAAATAATTTAATTTTTTGATTTTCAATAATAAGATTATTCTTTTACCTTATTTTGGGTCTTCGATTGTTGATTGTTGATGGCAGCCGGTTTGAAGATGGTGGAGAATAGTCTACGAGTAGTGGCGACTTCTTGTGCAGGAGAGCGGCTTGGTGGGAAAAGATTATTGTTTTTGTGTTTCCTTAACGCATGTGTGAAAAGATTATGTTTCATGGTTTTCTTTCTGTTGATGATTTTTTAAATTTTATTTTATTTTATAAGGTTATATAAGGTATAATATAAAATTAAAATAATATTTAGACTTTATTTGTCCAAATTTTTAGATTGGATTTCTTAAAACATGATTTGTTGGATTATGAACTTAATTAGCAATTATTTTTTAAAAAATCTTTATAGTAGATAGTTTAACATCATATTTGAATTTATATTTATAAAAGAAAGGAAATAAATAGTAAAAGAATGAAAAGGAAAGTAATCCTTTAAAAAATAATAATAAATAAAAAGAAATTAATTAATTAAAAATACTTTATTATTTAGATTTACATTATTAAAAAGGAAAATATATTTATTAAAAGTATAATGCTGATTAGATATTTTAAAAATAATTATTATTTTTTCTTGTAAAATGACTCGTCAATTTTAAAGGAACTCAAACAAATATATATATTTATCTGCACTAATTTTCTTTCTATAAAAAATCAATTTCTTATCATTTCTTTTCCTTTTTAAAAAAAATTGAATCCGAACCGGGATAATTAAAAAACAAGTAATGATATTACCACCCAAATTTATATTGAGGTACCAATGGTACAATTAACACTAAAATTATAAAACTGACTTTTGTTATCTACCATGTAATATAGTGGAGCTATATATATATCAGGTGCCTTGCAATTGCATGACCTTGGAAGCAAAATATCTCTCTCTCTCAAAAACATCCTCACCATAAATTTAGAAAGTAGCGAAAATGGACTATTCCAAGAACTCTATTGGCACTCTTGCAATTCTCTCACTGTTCTTAGGGGGGTTTATGTGTCTTTGCATTTGGACTCCCTCAACTAACTCATCTATATTTTTCTATGGAAAAAATCTCCATTTGTCTGTAAGTATTAATTATTCTCAACATTTATAGTTTTATTGGATAATAATTTTTGAATCGGCATGTGATTTCAGAATACAGTATCAAAAGACGAACTGGACATAGCATTGGAGAAAGCATCAATGGCTAACAAAACAGTAATTATAGCTGTAGTTAACAAAGCATACGTAGAGCCACATAAGAATGTATATCCAACAATGTTTGATTTATTTCTTGAAGGGTTTTGGAATGGAGAAGAAACTAGGCCATTGGTTAAGCATCTGTTAGTGGTAGCTATGGATCAAACTGCGTATGAACGGTGTAGATTTCAAGGTTTACATTGTTACAAACTTAAAACCGATGGTGTAGATTTTTCAGGAGAAAAGCTGTTCATGTCAAATGATTTTATCAAGATGATGTGGGGAAGAACTAAGTTTTTGTTGGACGTGCTCAACCGTGGATATAACTTCATATTTACGGTACAAATTCTTCCATCTTCATTGAATTTATTCTAATATTAATTAATTTATAATCATAATCATATGTTTTAATGCACTTAATTTCTTTGGCTTGTTTATGATTTGTTTCCCATCTCTGTCTCATTGAAACATAGAATACCATTTCAATTTTTATTTTTCAATAGGAATAAACAACATCTTCAATTTGAGTATATAATTCCTTATCGTATTAAACAAGTTATATATAATCTAGCTATTTTTCGTAGAAAATTGATTCAGAAACAACCGTTGATTATAGAAAAGTAGAAGAGTGTATGATGATGAATATTCTTATTTAGTTAGACGGGTCTTATAAGTTTGTTTCAAAGCCTTAACACTATTTTTGGATCTCATTTAATAGAGGGGAAGATTCAATCAACGTCTTTAATTCGAGCCTATACTTCTTTGTCGTATTAAAAAAAGTCATATATAATTTAGCTATTCCGTAGAAAAACTGATCCTGGAACCATGGTTGATTATGGAAAAGTAGAAACGTATAAGATGTAGAATATTATCAATTAGTTAGACGGGTCTTCTAAGTTTGTAATTGAAGCCTTGACACTATTTTTGTTCTTTTGTGTTGAATCTTTTCTTGACGAGAGGGCTTTGCAATTTAAAGAGAAAAGGTGTCGTATAATTTTAATCAAAGTGATTATTAATTTAGGCTGTATTTGTATTTAGAATAGAAAAAAGAGATAATTCTTAATTAATTACACTTCCTTATTTTTTATTCTCAAAAAAAAAGGAAGGAGGAAATTACTTCCTACTTATTTACAAATTTTCAACTTAATTTTCAAATAAACACATGATCATATTTACTTTCCATTATTGCCCTTATATGGTTTTTTATTTTATTATATATTTATATTATTTTTCTATATTTGATATCTGAATTTATTTTTTCATTTTTTTAAATTTTTTTTTTCTGAATTTTTTTTTTTTTTTGAAAAATATTTTTTTTTACGAAAAATATTTTTTTTTTTCGAAGATTTTTTCATTAACACACAAGTCCATACTGTTTTGTGTTACTGTAACTCATACATCAAGCGATTGTGTGTTACATTAACACACAATCAGATTTTCATACTATCTGTACACTACTATCTATTTCTGTATACAAATATTCTGTATATATTATTCCGTGTTCCTGCAACACACAATTGTTATTTGTGTGTGTTTAAGCAACGCAAAACTGTAAATGACACAAAAGTCCATACTGTTTTGTGTTACTGTAACTCACACATCAAGCAATTGTGTGTTACATTAACACACAATCAGATGTTAAGACTATCTGTACACTATTATCTAATACTGTGTACAAATATTCTGTGTATCTTATTCTGTGTTCCTGCAACACACAATTGTTATTTGTGTGTGTTTAAGCAACGCAAAACTATAAATGATAAACGCATTGTGTGTCTTACCAACACAAAACCCATACTGTTGTGTGTTACTGTAACACATACTTCCAGCAATTGCGTGTTGCATGAACACATAATCAGCCTACATATACATTATTCTATACCTTTATTTACAAATATTCTGTCTGTCTGATTTTGTGTTCATGTATCACACAATTTGTTATTTATGTGTGTTTAAGCAACTCAATATTATACATATTGGGTGTTCATGCAACACACAACACATATGATTTTGTGTTACTTTAACACACAATTATCATATGTACTAATCTTACATCATGTTATCATGGAAAAAAAAAAATCCCAGTGGAAAAAATCGGGAAAAAAATCGACAAAAAAAAATTCGAAAAATAAAAAATTCGAAAAAAAATATTTCCGAAAAAAAATAAATTCGAAAAAAAATAAATTTCCGAAAAAAAAATATTTTTCGGAAAAAAAATATTTTAAAAAAAATATTTAAAAAAAATCTGAAAAAAATAAATAAACATTAAACTATAATTAATAAAATATATAATTAAAGTAATTAATAATAGGTGGAAGGATATTTTGGTAATTGGGTAATATTTTGTGCTTAATTGAGAATTAAGTTGGAGTTGTAATTAATAGGGAATACTTACCTTCTCCGCGTAATTAATTAGGCGTTGCCCCTAGAAAAAAAAGATATAAAATTATTTAAAAATAAAATTTTAACAAAATTAGCAAGGAAAAATTTATAAAGAATTTTATTTTGAGTGAAGGGAATAGGGGTGACAAATATCATTACTCTTTTTATTTTTTGTTTAGATTAAAATAAAATAAGAAAAAAATATATTAATATACTTCTATTTTATCGTTGTTTTTAAAAGATTAAAATTATTATTATTTTATTTATTAAAAAATTCAATTTAATTTAATGTAAAATGACTATAAAATAAAATTTATAGTAGCTTTTATAATCATCTAAACTATTTTCTTTTAAAAATCTCCTAATATAAGTAAAATATATCAAAAATTAATTTCTTTCCCTTTTTTTTCAATATTTTCAATCCAAACAAATCCGTACACTATAATTTTAAAGGAATAAATGTTAAAGGTATGACTCTAATTAAACCTCCTATTTTGTAGTCATACCTTTATATCTAAGTTTATTAAAAGAAAAAACGATTTTTGAATAAAATTTGAAATTCGAAAAAATTATTGAAAATGATTTTGAAATTTAAAATCAGGCTAAGAACCCGTTTGTGATTGTCACTTGAAGTGATTTTAGATTTTTAATAATACTCCAGACTTTTAAATCATTTTTAAGAAAAGCATTAGCTAAGAGCCCGTTTGAGATTACTTTTTAAAATAATCACTTGAAGTGATTTTAATTAGATGTCAAAATGTTTTTTTTATAATTTTCACAAATTTTAAAAGTTTAATTAAAAAGCACTTTTGGTTTTAAAATAATCAAATTTAGTATTTTTTATACAAGTGTTTTTCAAGATATAAAACACTTTAAGAGTTTTAAAAACATTTGCAGTTACTTTTCTAAAAAAAAAAAACACTTTTAAAACGAACACTACTTTATTTTACTTGAAAAAAATCAGTTAGAATTTTCTATACATCCGACACTAGGAATATGCTAAGTTAAGGAGATTTAATGAAAACCTAATATCGAAGTGCAATCTTCATTTTCCTGCGATCAAGTTCTTCTTCCTCTTATCTATAATAAGACTTTTTACAAACCACATAAGCTCTCTTCCTTGACCAAGATATCTTAATTCAACCCAATTTTGTTTTGACGGTTTACATGCTACGTGTTTATCTTAGCATGGTTTCCAAACTTTTTTCCAAGCTCATTACAAGAATTAGTATCTTTAGCGACAAAAATTAAACACTAAAAATCTTAATTTTGACGCTAATAGTCGTTATTTGTCGTTTCTATAAGTTTCTCGCTAAAGATATCTTTAGTAGCAAATTATTTGTTTTTGCCTCTATTAACTTTATCTTTAGCGGCAACATTGCCGCTAAAAATATAATTAGAGGCTATTTTGGTTTTTAAAAATATCATTAGAGGCCATTTTAGTTGTTGCTGCAATAACTTCCCCGCTAATACTACTATTTCTTGTAGTACAGGGTCGCTTTCAGGAAGAAATGATCAAATTAAGTCATCGTTTTTTTTTTTTCATTGATCAAAGTCATCGCTTAAGACCCCAAATTTATGTTCTCAAATCTATGAAATTTATTAAAAATTATTTTATGCATTTATTGTTCATTGTAAATATCGAGAATGATAAATCCAACCTATATATGTAAAGAATTAACAATTATTATTTGGAAAAAAAGTGAATGGGAAACAATGACCCCAAACTTGTTTATTAAAGTTAGTTGGACTATAAATCTCGATAATATATGAAAATTCCACCATAAGTACGTTTATATATTTTTATAAATGTTTGTATTATACAAAATGTATTTTTTATTATAAATAAATAAAATATTCTAATAAATAAATTAAAATGATAAAGTTTAGAAGAGGAAATGAATATTTTGAAATTTGAAAGTAAATAAATAACAAAAATATATATATATTAAGGGGAAAAACTTAGAAAGTTGCATATCTCGGTCTTGCTCGCAAATTAAAAAGAAAGTGCCATATTAATTATTATGCTTTTAGTTAAAATAGTTTAGTCATCTTTTATTAATCTTACTGCACTAATATGTTTTGTTGGTTTATTTACAGGACACAGATATATTATGGTTCAGGGACCCATTTTCAAAATTGAGCAAAAATAGCTCAGAAGATTTACAAATAAGTACGGACACATTTAACGGGGATCCATGGTCTGAAAAGAATTCGATTAACACTGGGTTTTATTTTATCAAATCAAATAATAAAACCATCTCATTATTTGAGACATGGTATGCCATGAGAAATACTTCAAAGGGTATGAAAGAGCAAGATGTTTTGATAAGTTTAATGCATAAAGGTGTGTTTAGAAAATTAGGTTTACGTGTGAGGTTCTTGGATACCCTCTTTTTTAGTGGTTTTTGTAGTGATAGCAAGGATGTTAAACTTGTGGCTACTGTTCATGCCAATTGTTGTCGAAGTATAAGTGCTAAGGTTGCTGATTTGAAGGCGGTTTTAACCGATTGGAAGAAGTTTAAGGAATTTCCAATGGGAAATATTGCACCGTCAGGGGCTAACAATGGGTTAAATAACTTTCAATGGACTAAACACATTTCGTGTGCTAACTCGTGGCATACTAGTAATGGGACCTTGAGTTGATGCTTTTATTTTTTACCCTATAAGAATTTGAATAGGATCTTAGGGAGATGAAAGGTTATTATTTGAGTGGATTTCATCATATTTGTGGAAAAATTATCTAAAAAGCTACAGATATTTTATAATAGATATTGACGAAATTGTTAAATCGATTGAGGGTCAATTACAAAATTTGTTTAGCAATCTTCATATTTTTTTTGGCTAAACAATTTTATTAATAATAGAAAAATTGTATACTATACAACAAAATTTATTTAGGTTCAAAAGATTAAAGTAATACCTATCTACTCGGTATACTAATTTTAATGAAATACAATTAAAAAATCTCGACCACTCATGAAGGTATTGATAGAGGTACAAAGCACATAAACTAGATAAAGTTCATAATTTGATCCCTTTGATAGATACCTTTAGAAGGTGTTTCTCCTATCATGATACGATTATTTCTCATCTTCCATGTATGACAAATAGTAGTCACAAATTTGATTCTTCATATTTTTCTCTTCAAATTTAATGCTTAAATCTTCTTTAGTCATTTGAGAGCACTCAAGATAGAGCACATCTCTTTTACAATACCTAACCATCTTTTTATATCCTTCCAAATGCACTTAGCAAAAATACACTCAAAAAAAGGTGTTTGCTTGATTCAAAGTTCTCGCCACATATATCACAAAACGGATCCAACTTCATATATATATTATCCTATCTCTCGTACGAAAACTATGTTGTATTTCCATCCATAAAATGATAACATGTTTTGGAATAACACAAGAATCACACACAATGTTAGCCTAAGTTTTTTATAAAGATCGGTAAAGCAAGAAACAAACTACTTCTTGAATCACAAGCCGCAAGTTGATCATTTGGAGAATATAGGTTCGAATCGTGTCAATGACACCAAGTCCAAAAGTGACTCTCATATATAAAAAAAAGAATAAAGAAAATACTTACCGAGAGGATGCCACAAAAAATTACAAAAAAAAAATTTGAAAGAAAATTTAAGTTACCAAAGACAGTTTAAATATTAATATTATTTTTCTTTATTAATGTAAATCCAAACTTAACCTCAGAATTTATTTGACATTGTTATATGTTAAGGAGAGCGCTTGGGATTAGGGATGTCAATGGGGCGCGGGTTTGCGGGTACCCGCCCCACCTCACTTTAAACGGGGCGGGTTTTAAGGTACTAAATGGGGTTTGGGGCAGGTTGTGGGGATGGACTTTCAAAACCCGCATGAGGCGGGGCGGGTTGTGGGGATAAGTATTCCCCACCCCGCAAACCCTCCCCGCATGTATATAATATATAATTAATATATTTCATTTATAATATATATTTTAATTTCAATAATTATTCAAGTCAAAATTTGTGTGCGTCTATTACAACACACAAAGTTTAGTTATTCAAATCAAAGTGCAACTCCAAGGGCAGGATTTGTTTAAAAATCAAAATACAAATACAAATTCTGAAGAATGGAATATTTGAGAGTTTAAAAATAATAACATCTTAGTAATAAAATAAATTTGAACGATCAAATTGAAACCCGCGGGTAGAACCCACACCCCGCGGGAAATAAATGAGCGAGCCGGGGCGGGGTGTGGAGAAGAAGAACGCGGGGGCGGGGCGGGGCGTGGGGCTTCTATTTTTTTGTGGGGCGGGATGTGGGGATAGGTAAACCCGCCCCAAACCCGCCCCATTGACATCCCTACTTGGGATATAAGGCAAAACTCACGGAAGAAAATGGATGCAACTTCTAAATGAAAGTATAGATCTCACACTAATAGAAACTATAGGGTCTAACTGTAATTAGCAAAAGTAGTAGTGACCAAGATTTACCCATATACGTACTATACAGGTTCCACTGAAATTTTGTTCCGGGAAAAGTAGTGTAAATGGCAGCGACGATGAGGAATCTTAAAATAAAGACATCGATTTGCAAGCGAATAGTGAAGGAACTTCATTCCTATGAGAAAGAGGTAGAGAGAGAAGCAGCTAAAACTGCTGATATGAAGTCCAATTCAGCTGATCCTTATGACCTCAAACAACAGGTCCTCTTCTTACTTCTTTTCATATCTGAGTTCTTCAATTAATTTAAAAAAAACTTTGCAAGATTATATGGATCATTACTTTATGGGATTTTGTTCTTGCTTCATTGATCTGATTAATTACTGGAAATGATATTGCTATTATTATTACACTGCCTTGCGGATAATAATATTGATATGTATTAGATTGGGTCAGGTTAAATTTTGTTTTTGTAGCTTAATTTTTGCAATTATATATCGATTCGTTCATTGAGATTAGTTTTTTTTAATTGGGGGTACAATGTGCCTATAATTTTGAAGTTTTCTAGGTTTTTGCTGTTTATTTGTACACATTTCAGCACTGAAGCTGATATTTTATTTCTTTTGATTTGTTTAACGGCCTTAATTGCTTTGAAATCTTTGATTTAGCATGTAAATAGAATTAAATAATTAATCCAAGTGACTCTCGTTTTTATTTCATCACTATTGACACCAACACACTACTAACATGATTTTCAAGTGCTCTAACATATTGAGGTACTTGTGTTATTGCATAAAGGCTCCATGGGTTCTATCTCACAATTTTGGGTTAGTAGGATTGATTTATATGGATTCAATCTCACAATTTGCAAAGAAAATATATCTGTTAATTGTTAATCAGGCTCTTTCACTCTTTAAGCTAAATATCTTGCTTATAGGAGATTCAATGATTGTTACTTTGTTTTTGTTAATTCTTTTTTTGTGTTATGCAGGAAAATGTGCTTGCTGAATCTAGGATGATGATCCCTGATTGTCTCAAGCGATTAGAAGCAGCATTGGAAGATTTAAAAGGAACCCTGGTATATAATATTATCATTTTTCTCTTAAATTTTTAAATTAAAAGGTGTATAACTTGATTGTGAGCACCTAATGAAAACTTTGTTATTTTCAGGCTGAGTTAGAGGAGTCAAACCAAAAGGAATCACCGGAAATTGAAGAAGCAAAAGGCATGATAGCTGAGGTTGAACAGTTGTTTCAAACTACAGATGCTTAGTTATATTTAGCTCATGCTGAAACAATTTTCCATTATTAATGTGATGAAACTTGCAATATTATCAGCCTCATCATGAATGATAACACTTGATCTTATGGTTGAAAACATCTTTGCTTTAATTCCTTTGTTGTCTTCAGTTATTTCCATGTCATATTTTAGCTTTTGCAGCCGAAAAAATGGGGAATTATCCAAATTGTATACTCATTGTAACAATATTGGACACGCCTTCTAGTTTTTCTAGAAATAATCAGCATTTTTAAGTTTCATGGTGTATATGAAGAGGGCTGATACTTAATTGCGTTCTGCCATTATTATGGGTTTTGCAGTTTTTTGTTAGTTGGTTATGCCTATAAGTTTTTTTTTGTTATTTCGCCCACTCTATATACCTCATTTCGTAAGACATACAATGTTGTTGATGACTAGTTCTTTTGCTGGACTAAATCATGATTTGTCAAATCATTAGTAGTTCGGAATCCAAATACATGACACCAAACATTGAACCTCATCTTTGGCCATCACCCACTTAGGGCACCAATTGTGCAATAGATCTATTTCAGTGGCCTTAACCATCATCCACTTAGGCTAAGTTCAACAGCTATCCAATAAATTTGTTAGAATTGGGAGTCAAATACCTATTCCCTATCAAATATTAATCTCATAAAACAACTCTACTCCAACAGCTTCCCAATTTTAAACTCCCAATTTCAAAAAACTATATTTTAATTTTATCTTACAAATTTATTAAATTAATTAATTCATTAATTTTTGAATTCTCACACAATTATTTATTATTTTACTTTTATATTTATTTATAAAAATATTCGAAACAAAAAAATGTAAAATGTTCATATTTAAATTATAATTCTCAAGGGAATAATCAAACGAGTTTTGTCCCTAAAAAAAAAAGAAAATCAAACTAGTTTTTTTTGTCTTTTTTTTTAATTGAAACAAGTATTTTTGTCAATATCTAATAAGATTAAAATATATTAAGATTATCTGAAAAATTGTAGCAAAGTGAAATTAAAGATAAATATTAGTTTTTGAAAAAAGTTAAGTAATTATTTTATTTACTAAAATTGATATATGATTTTTATTGTAAAATTTAAAAAGTAAATATATTTTATATATTATGAAGTGGAAAAAGAAATTAAAAAAAAAAATTGTGGAGAATGAAATGTTAGCTACATGTGTTGATAAAATCATATGAATAGGGATGTATAGAATAGGGCTCAAGACAATTGGGAGGCTATTGGAGATCTAAAATGCATTAGTCAAACCCCAATTGTAAGGAAAAGCTATTCTATGGAGCCTCTTGGACTTAGCCTTAGGCTGCCAGATGTGCGTGCAACCTAGGATACAATCTCAACTTTGAGAATATGTAAGACCTTAAACAAAGCCGAGTCAAGAGGAACTTAACTTGAAATGTCACTACTTGCCTTATTGTTTTTTGCATAATTTTAGGCATTTAGACAATCTCCCCTCCACAACCCCCCCCCCCCCCCCCCCCATTTTGTTATTTTTATCTTAGTATTTTGAATTCCTAATGTCTCTCCTCCGTCCCTCCTCTCACAACAAATTTTATAAAAATTCTAGTCGTCGTAGTCACAGTTTTCTTTCAAGCGATGACAACAACCCTTGTTTATCTTTTCTTTTTGTCTTGCTATTTCAGGTTTTACTTATATTCGTTTTTTTAGTTGGTTTGTTTTCTATTCTTCTTCATTTTTCTTTTTTTCGTCTGGTGGCTTTTCCTCTTCGACAAGTGGGGCATTTATGGCACCAATGTTTCATACCTTATGTTGCGGCTTCATTCTCTGTCGTCTTGTGTTGATATTTCGTGAATAGGATACATGTGAGAAGTTACCGTCTAAAACAAGCTTATGTTGTTACCTTTTCTACTTCAATGAGCCAGTTGTTGCTCCTTTGAATCTGAGCTATACAGATTCAGGTTCATTGAAATCCATCATTGTTTTTAGTGTTCATATGAAGTTCTTAGATTCGAATTATATGCGAGGTGTAACAAGATGGGTTTGTAGGTACATGTGTGAGGCTACCGCTCATGTAAAGATTAATTTATGTTTGTTCTTTTCCTTTGATGCTGCTTCAGGATCCTGGTAGCCACGATTCATGTGTTTTTTTGATAGTTTTGGTTATATTGGTGTATTTTTGCAAAGGTCTACACGACTTGGCTAATGATCATTATTTCCATACAATTCCCTTTCTACTTGTCAATTATATCGTTCGTGATTGTTCGGGTTTGAAGAGTATGGAATTACAGACTTTAGAATTTTTTGTGTTTTAAATGAGAGTGAAGTCAACGACTACGAGTACATGTATATGTCGTTCACTTGTCTGTTGTGTTTCTCGATTGTCGTTTAGGTAAGGTTAGTTATGGTTTGTGATGTGGTAGTGTTAGTGGTTCAAGTGGGTGTTATGTTTATGAGGCTTAACATTACTTGTTATGTTTGTCGCCGTACTTGTGTGGTGCTTCCCACCTATACCACTAATTGTTTATCCTCAAAATTTGTTATTATTCTTTTCTATCTTGATGGGTGTAAAAGGATCAGTAGATGTGACTGCTTGTTCTTTCGTTCGTATATGGTTCTCCTATATATATGTTAGGGTGTTGAATTGGCCTTGTTATGACGGATATGTGGATTTGGTGGTTGAAGGAAAAACTTTGTTAACTCAACAAGCGCTTATTTCAGATTGACTAAGAGTCATATCTCATTTTATCATGGTTTTGATTCGTAGGTTCCTTTATAAAATTAGAGTTGTATTAGTTTCGCTCGACTGGCCTTTTTTGGTGGATTCTAGTTTGATAGTCTACTTTCTCGCCCTCGTGTTTCACCTGAGATTGTTTTACTTTGTGATTTTTTTTGTATTTCTTTTGCTGTATCTTTTATTTCGGTTTTGTTTGGGTAACCCGATGATATCATTATTCTGTAATTTTTATAAATTTAATCATGTCTCTTTTAAGAAGAAAGTTAGAATACTATAATGATTATTCTACATTGGAATAATACTTTCTACTAAATCATGATGTCTTTTGGGTCTAAACTAATGAAAGTTTGTTGGATATATATTTTGTTTTGTTAATCCAAATGTTATTGATATTCCAACCAAAAAATGTTCATGATATTCCTCTAAGCACATAAGACGTGTGTGACTAACATGTCATTATTGTGACATATGATAGTTAATGACATCAAGCATCTAATATGGTTTTCTCACTACTAGTGTATGAATACTTAGGGTTTTTTCATCTTTCTTGATCATTTGAACTAGTTTTTATTATCGTAACTATCAACCCAGCTTGAAAGTAGTAACTAATAGATGTATTCAAATGAAAAAGGGTATTCAATCACTTTACATCAATAGTGACAACGATATCGAGTTTGTAAACTCTTCTTACATGAATTATTGTAATAAATGGGGGATTGAACACAACTTTTCAACTCCTAGAATTTCCTAACAAAATGAGGTTTTAGAAAGAAGAACCAAACCTTACAAGAAGTGGCAAGGACAATGTTACAAGAACAAATCTTGCATAGATATTCTTAGGGTGATACCGTCAATACGACTTGTCTTATTTTAAATCGTGTCTCGATGAGACCTATCATATATAAAAACCCTTGAGAACTTTGGAATGTGAGACCTTCTCGTATCTACTATTTGAGGGTCTTTCGGTGTAAATGTTTTATTCTAAACACTAGAGATCATTTGTCAAGGTTTGATGCGAAATCTAATGAAGGAATATTCCTTGACTACTCTATTAAAAGCAAAGTCTTTTGTGTAAACAACAAATGTACAAACATCATAGAATAATCTACACACATTGATTTTGATGAAGCAAATCCTTTGAAAGAAAGGGAGAAGATATAGTTGAATATCTCATATTCCATCACCTTGAAGATGAAGCTTAACCAATTACATCACAACCTCAAATTGATCTTCAAATTCCATCTGGTAAGAATTGCCTTCCTAATACATTTCCATGCGAAGATTTGAATTTTAGTCAAAATATTTGATTTCAAAACCACATCCCAAAGAACTCTATCAACTTATAATGCTTGACATGATATTTGTAGTTGCTAAGTAAGATCTCTACTAATAATGACCGTAACTTTAATATCCATACGTATTGTACCATATCATTTTGAACTATATTTTTTTTATATTTTAGTTCGTGCCCTCAGGCATTGGCCTTACATTGCCTATGTAAAATAATTAGAGATGACATGTTGCATAAAGAGTAATCGAGATCCCTCTTGAGCAAGACCATTTAGCCCGTGGAGAGGTTAAGATTATACAATTTTATTTCTTAAATTCTAAATTATTATTAATGATATAACTCAAATATTTTTCAGTTATTGTTTATACTAGGTAAAACCTGTGTCTGAAGACACGTAAAAAAAAATATGTTTCGTTGATGGAAACCAAACCCAGTTTCCATGGGTAAAAGTCAAGGCCAAGTTTAAGGTTAACGACCTAAGGTTAATGTTAAGGTTAAGGTTAAGGTTAAAGTTAAGGTTAATGTTAAGGTTAAGTTCAAGGTTAAGGTTAAGGTTAAGGTTAAGTTCAAGGTTAAGGTTAAGATTAAAGTTGAGTTTAAGGGTTAAGGTTAAGGTTTAGGTCAAGTTTAAGTTTAAGGTTAATTTTAAGGTTGAGGTTAAGGTTAAAGTTAAGGTTTAAGATTTAACGTTTAAGGTTTAAGGTTAAGGTTTAATAATATATAAAGTTTAAGGTCGAATATTAGCGTGATGAATCTTCATTTGGTTAAGGTTAAGGTTAACATGAAAGTTAAGGTTAAGGTTCAAAGTTCAAGGTTTAAGGTTTAAGGTAAAGTTTAAGCTAAATTTTAAGGTTAAAAGTTAAGGTTATGGTTAAAGTTTAGGTTAAGGTTTAAGGTTTAAGATTAAGGTCAAGTTTTAACTTTAAGGTTAAGGTTTTGTTATAGTTTAAGGTTAAGGTGAAGGTGAAGGTGAAGGTGAAGGATATGGTTGAGGTTTAAGGTTAAGGTTAATGTTTAAGGTTTAAGTTTAAGGTTTAAGGGTTAAGGTTAAGGTTAAGGTTAATGTCAATGTTATTTTTAATATATTAATACATATCCATAAAAAAATTATTTTATTGTTCATGATTTTTAATTTCGTGTACACATTTTTTCTGCTTAGAAAATATTTGTTAAGTATAGCTTGCATGCATCTCTTTACTTAAATTACTTCATGGTTCAACGTATAAGGTTCAAACTTCACGGTTTGTGTTTCAAGATTCAAGATTCAAGGTTCATGGGTTATGGTTCATGGAAAAAAGAAAAAGTTTGTTTCATTAATGGGTATCGAACCCAGGACCCTGAGTGAGCACGTAAACAAAGTTTTGTTCCACTAACATGGATAGAACCCAGGACTCCTAGGTGAAAGTCAGATATCAAAACCGTTAGGACAACCAAAATTTAGAGAATTGTGGTTAATGAGAATCGATCATGGAACCTTTAGATTTCTAATGGAGTGGGTTAAGAAACAATTAAGTTATTTTATTAGTCAAACACAATTAATGCGAATGAGTGAATTAAGAGGCTATAGATAATCTTGACCGTATTTTATGTAGAGGATTTAGACCATTTAAAAAGTATGTTTTATTATATAGATTATTATTTATGTCACAATATATGAAAGGATGGAGATATAGAGAAATATATTTTGTTTAATTTTAGCTAAATATTAATTTTATGTCATAATATATGAATAAAAGAAATATAGATAAATAATATTTTATAAAATTTAAAACAAAAAATTAAATTTAGGTAAAAAATTTAATAAATATATAAGAAAGGAAAGATATATATATAGAAATAATATTTTGTTGAATTTTATTTTGATATTATTTTTTAGTCATATACATGAAAGGAAAGAAATATAAAAAGATAATAATATATAATTTTGAATTTTTTTTAAATATAAGATAAAAAATTAATCAATATATATGAAAATATTTGATTTTATAAATGAGAATTAAACTTTTTTATTAGTAAAACTAATTAATGTTAATGTCGGAATCAAGCGACTTTATGTAAAAGATCCAAACCATTTTAAAAATCAGTTTTATTATATGAATTTAATTTTCTTAATTCTTAATTATCTCATAAAAACATCTTATTTATTATCTAATACTATTTTTTACTTATTACTTTTTTTTTATTGACCCTGGCACCGAAAATACCTGGTCCCAAAAATAAGAGTAATGCTATATATCACCCCTAAATACTTCACCCTTATATCACCCCTTAGGTGGACACTTACGTGCCAATGCCACCTCAATATCTTTTTCTATTTTTTCTATATACGTTTATTGTTTTTAACATTTTTTTTGTTATTTCTCTTTTCTCTTTTATTTCTCTATTCTTCTTCACAAGATGGTCAGCCTTTTTCCTATTAATTGATTGAGCACAAACCCTTATCAGATCTCGAAAAGGGACGACGAGCGCATCATGAAGAAGGTCGGCGATGGTCAGCCTTATTCCTATTAATTGATTAAGCACGAACGCTTATCAACCTTGGGGGCCGGCGAGCGCATCATGAAGAAGGCCGGCGAGCGCATCATGAAGAAGGCCTGCGAGCCAATCCTGAATAATGCCGGCAATCCCATTCAGAAGAAGGCCCATTTTCAACAGCCTTTGGACTATCTCATTCCGTTTCTTTGTAATACGTGATAGCTTTTTGTCCAACGATCTGGCTCGCTTGTCCAACAATCTGATCGGCAAGGTTCTTTTCAATTGGATTTTTCAGTTCGGATAAAATGTGTGTATCATAGTGAACTTGATGTTTCAGAATTTCAATTCCTTTAGTAATACTTTGTTATTTGATGTTCATTTTTTTTACAGGTGCAAGGTGATAAAAAAACTTATTCCGAAGATAATGCTCAGTTTAAGTTGGACGACTTCCGATTCGACTTATTACTTTCGATTGTTTGCTTGTGATGTCGAGAAAAAAAGGAGAAACTCAGATCGAAAAAGTTCAATTTTCTAAAAATAAATTTGGTTGACAAATTCTTTTAAGGTTTTGGATTGTTTTGCAGTAGGAAAGTTGTTTGCAGTTGAAAATTGTATAAGGTTGACAAATTTTGTAAGAATGTTTGGATTTTTCTTTATTAAAATTTTTTATAACTTTTTCTGCAGTAAATTTGTTTATAATGTTGACAAAGTTTATAAGGTTGCAAAGTAGTACAATTAATCACGTGATCATCAAAGTTGTGCAATTGATTATATGTTAAAAACTTTTCAATAATTACACTGATATGAATCGAATCTTCCACATCTCAATAATTAATTTCTATTGTTTTGTAAAAAAAGTCAGTATTGAAGATATGAATATTGTACTGATATAAATATTACATATTCCAATAGTTAGTTTCTTTTGTTTGTAAAAAAAAGTCAGAAATGAAGATATGAATATTGCACTGATTTGCTCTTTAACTATATATTAGACTGCTAGTTTGTGGTTGAGTTTCCTGTTCAG
Organism: Nemophila menziesii; assembly: GCA_029959085.1. Taxonomy (NCBI): domain Eukaryota; kingdom Viridiplantae; phylum Streptophyta; class Magnoliopsida; order Boraginales; family Hydrophyllaceae; genus Nemophila; species Nemophila menziesii. The sequence continues at coordinate 30,388,972 of JARWIR010000007.1, read as the reverse complement.
AGAATGATTTCATTCTTGCTGTTAAGATCAATGAACTCAAAGCACATTACCTTTTCAGAATTCAAGTTCCGAAATGGTTTGTGATCTTTCACAATGTTAAACCTTGGTGTTTCATGCTTTTAGCATCTACTCTGTATCTGAGAATGTTTACACTAGCTACTCACAAGTCGTATCCATGTTAATGGCATTAAGTCGAACTCTTATGAGATGCAAATATTACTACAGTATTGTGGATATATATTGTAATGTAATAAAATGGTAAAAGAGGATTGCACTTTTAGTAACAATGTAGAGAAATATACAATGGTTAAGGAAAACGACATTTTTATTAACAATAATATTCACGATACAACAAGCGAAACTACATTTTTATTCACGATACAATATATATTATGATGCATTCTTGTTGTTGTCCGGGTATTCAGTTCTACTCGTTGAGTTTATTATGCTCAATTCAGTAATCTCCTTCGCCATTGCAAAATTGGTAAGCATAATTAATCCAAAATCCATAGTTAGATATAGCTTAGAAAATGTCTGCAAAATTGAAATAAAAAAGGAAGATTATAATAGACTCAAACACGGTTCTATTGATTTTCTCATATGAAGTACCTGTTAAGGCTTCAGTCAAGGAGGAGATTCATCAAGTTACTTCTTTAGCCTGCTTTTCAAGTTCTATTAAAATTTTCCCAAAAGCTGCTTCTATTGATTCAAAACTTCTCTCATGTTGATTATATTAGTCCAACAAAAGGTTGAGAGAACTCTAAACCTCTTCTTTTGAAGCATCACGATTCATTCTAGGTAACTTTGGAATGTTACCTATAGAGAGTTTATTAACATAAAGCACAGACTGTATACACTAATTTCCTCAGGCCCTTCTAGTAGGGTATGATTCTCCTGACAAATCTCATTTCTCATACAATCTTAATGTCAAAATTGACATGATTATTCTTAATTCTAGTTTGTTTCTTTAAGTAAGAAAATTAGAAGTTTGTTTCTTTTATCGCCACTAAACTCCATTTAATTTTACAGATTAAAAATACACGAGAAAAATCAAATGATAACAACCTTTACCTTTTATCCAAATTGAAAAAACCCACTTGAAAAGAACCTTTCTCATCAGATCGTTGGACAGAAAGCTACCACGTATTATAAAGAAATAGAATGAGATAGTCCAAAAGGCTGTTGAAAAGGGGTCTTCTTCTGAATGGGCTTGCCGGCATTATGCAGGATTGGTTCGCCGACCTTCTTCATGATGCGCTTGCCGTCCCTCTTCGAGATCTGATAAGGGTTCGTGCTCAATCAATTAATAGGAAAAAGGCTGACCATTTGGTGAAGAAGAATGGAGAAATAAAAGAGAAAAGAGAAATAACAAAAAAAAAAAGTTAAAAACAATAAACGTATATACAAAAAATAGAAAAAGATATTGAGGTGGCATTGCCACGTAAGTGTCCACCTAAGGGGTGATATATGGGTGAAGCATTTAGGGGTGATATATAGCATTACTCCAAAAATAATCCCGTCCTACGCCAACGTATACTTTATTAGACGATACCTCCGGTCCAAGTCATAACACCCGTATATAAACAACTCCCTAGGGTTTCAACACACGTACGCATAAACTATACATCCAATCTCAATTAACCTTCCAATTTTGATTTACTCTTTTTATTTAAATTTTTAGACGATCTTTCTTGTTTAATTTTGATAAAAGTTATGCCTCCGAGAGCGGTGAAGAAGTCGCCGGCTGGACCTGGTATGAAGAAAGCGGGTCGGGTCACGAGGGCGACCCCGAAGTCCCAGAAAAAGCTGAAAACGCCTGCTATTGATGAAGAATCACCTGAGGTTGAAGATGTTAAAGCTGAGGAAGTGAAAGTTGAAGAACATGCTATGGCTGCCAAGGAGAAGCTGGAGGAGGAAGCGAAAGTGGACCGGGCCATCCCTGCAAAGAGTAAGTTGATTTTCTTTGTTCTTTTTTTGTGTAAATTGTTAAAGATTCAATTTTTGGGCATCAGAGAGTTATAGATCTGATACGTTTTACCTTTATATATATCATGTTAGCGCTTTCTATATAATTTGCATCTTGCATACAATATAATAACTATTATAATACGGTGAAATCTGGTTACTTGGGTTATTAGGTGCGTATTTTAAGAATTCCGTTAGAGATTTAGTTTTGCCATACCAATTTTGAATATCTATGTTTTGGCCTATTTAAAGCTTGACAATTCATCGTAAAGATGGGATCTTTGGGTGATCCAAAATTTGATATCAAATAATTATGGTTTAGGCGCACCATGTGTATGCATTAAGCTCAAGTAATTTAGGATTATAATATGTGGGATATTGATGAAATCAATGGATTGGGTATATTTGTTTTTCTATTTCCACGAGGCAAGAATCGATTTTTGGAGATACTTGATAATGCCTTAAGAACATTGCTATATTATATAGTCATTTAGCTTCAAGGTTTCTGCTATAGATATCCGCATTTTGACTTGAGGGAAGGATAATTATTAATGACCAAGGCTAAATGTGGTTTTTTACTGGCAGAAGAGGATGAAGTGAAAGAGACTGTTGATGAATATGAGAGAGGTGAAAGATTAGATTTAGAGGATAATGAGCCTGAATATGAACCTGAAGACTATGATGAAAAGGAAACTGGACATGAAACTATTCATGAAGGAGATGTAGAGGAAGAAGAACCTGAGGAAGGTTATGGAGAGGAAGAAGAAGGTGATATGGTTGAAGAAGATGATGTACACGAAGACATTGAAGGTGAGGAAAATGATGAGCATGAAGGAGATGAAGAACATGCTGAAGAAGAGGAACATACTGAGATGAATGATGCTGATTCTGTTGCAGAGGATGAAGAACATCATGAGATTGTCAAAGAAAGGAGGAAACGAAAAGAATTTGAGATCTTTGTAGGAGGATTAGACAAAGATTCTACTGAGGATGATCTTAGGAAAGTGTTCTCTCAAGTTGGTGAAGTTACTGAAGTAAGACTTATGATGAATCCCCAGACTAAAAAGAATAAAGGATTTGCGTTTCTTCAATTTGCTTCCCTTGAACAAGCTAAAAGAGCTTGTATTGAGCTAAAGAATCCAGTGGTATATTCTCGATTCTGTCCCAAGTTGTAACAACTGTTTATATCGCTTGTATATTGAATTGTTTGTGACCTTTCAGATCAATGGTAAACAATGTGGTGTGACTCCTAGTCAAGACAGTGACACTTTGTTCATAGGAAATGTATGCAAGACATGGACAAAGGAAGCTGTAAGTAGATGTGTTGTGGTCAAATTAAGACTTAGTCATCTAAGATTTTTCACAAGTTTTCCTAATTTGGTGTCTCTGTTATGTTTAATGTGGCTTCAGTTAATTGATAAATTGAAGCATTATGGAGCTCAGAATATTGAGGATTTGACTTTGGTTGAAGATAGCAATAACCCAGGGATGAATCGTGGTTTTGCTTTCTTGGAATTCTCGTCTCGTTCAGATGCTATGGATGCTTTTAAGCGTCTGCAAAAGAGAGATGTTAATTTTGGAGTTGATAGGCCTGCTAAGGTTTCTTTTGCAGATTCTTTCATTGATCCTGGTGATGAAATCATGTCTCAGGTATAATAGTCAGTCATGTATGAGGACTTTATAAGCGGTAGAAACTTTTTGAGGGACTAAGATGATTGTTTGTACTAATGATAAGATGAGCCTTGTTAGAGTTTTGAGCTTATTTTAATAAATATTTGTTTGTTTTTCAGGTGAAGACAGTGTTTGTAGATGGGCTTCTTGCTTCATGGGATGAGGATAAAATCCAAGAGCTTCTTAAACAATATGGGAAAATCGAAAAGGTTCAACTTGCACGGAACATGCCATCTGCTAGAAGAAAGGATTTTGGATTTGTGACGTTTGATAGTCATGATGCTGCAGTGAGTTGTGCTAAATTCATTAACAATGAAGAGTTGGGTGAAGGTGATAACAAGGCTAAAATTAGAGCGAGATTATCTAGACCACTTCAGAGGGGGAAAGGAAAACATATTTCTCGTGGAGGAGGTGGTGGTGGTGGAGGAGGTGGAGTTGGAAGTGGGGGTGATTATCGTTATGGACGAGGGCCGGCACGAAGTGTTAGGGGGGGTTCATGGGCTACACGTCCACCTCCACGTAGTAGTGTTCCTATTCGTGGAAGTAGAGGAGTTGGAGTACGTGGGCCACCACCAGTACCTATGAAGAGACATTCTGCTGCTTTTAGAGATAGACGTCCAGTTGTGGGTCCTCCTCCACCAAGGAGCAGACCTGTTGCTTCTTCTTCTTCCTCTTTCCGTAGATCTTCCTATGAGAGAAGACCACCTGGTTTGTGTTTGTGTATAATTATTGATTAAAATTCCCAGTTTATATTATTGTTGTAACTAACTAACAAAGGGAGTATTGCTTGCTTGTTCAGCTCCTCCTCCTTCGTTTGCAAAGAGTAGCATGAAGAGAGAGTATGGAAGGCGTGAAGAGATGCATCCAAGGAGTAGGGCTATTCCAGATTATGTTCCGTCTAGGGTTCCTTTGGAGAGAGAAAGACGTACGTCATACAGGGATGAATACGCCCCATCTCGTGGTGGATACATTGATATGCCAAGAGGGACAACGACTCGTGCTCCTCCAAGGAGGGGGGAATATGTCGATCATCATCATCATGGGTATGGTGGACATCAGCAGCAGCAGCAGCAGCCAAGATATGAAAGGCCTCCTCCACCTCCTCCTCCTCCATCATACCACCGTGAAGGGCGTAGTAGCCATGAGTATGACACTGTTGTCACTGGTTCTAAACGTCCTTATTCTTCTATGGTTAGTATCTATTACTCTGCTCTGAAGATATATGTTGTTTTCATTTGGACTAAAATAGGTGTTTGGTTTGGTTGTGTATATGAAGGATGATGGTCCTTCACGATATCATCCGGAGACAGGAGGAGGAGTACGTCACTCTCGTGCTCGAATGGAGTATGAACTTGGGAGCAGTGCTTCTCAATATGGAGATACTTATGGTAGTGGTGGTGGTGGTGATAGGTAAACAAACATTCATTTTTCAACTTTATTGGATATTTTTAGTTCCTCTATTAAAAAATGATGTATATATATAGGCTTGGGAGATCGAGTCTAGGATATGGAAGCAGTAGAAGTTCATTATCGGGTCAAGATTCTCATTCTCATGGGGGAATGTATAGTAGCAGTCGTCAGGGAATGAGTAGCTACAGTGGAGGTGGTGGTGGTGGTGGTGGTGAGTATTTTTCACATTCTAACTTGACATATAAATATCATAACCGTTCACAATTTATATGTTTAATACTTGCGAAATTTATAGGGTCATATGGAGGCAGTGAAGTTGGTAGAATGTATTCGTCTGGGTATGCTGGTGATTACATATCTTCTAGAGGAGATGATGTAAGTGCATATATAATATATTATATGTTTTTATGGTAATAATGTTTTTGTTTTAAACTTGGAATGATGGTAGGTTGATGGTAGCTCCTCGTATTCATCACTATATTCTAGTCGTGGAGCAGGTGGTGGTAGCACTAGCTACATGGGAAGTGGTGGTGGTGGTAGTTCTGGTGCTTATTACTAAGGTATGTCTTTTTCTATTCTTCTTTGTCTTTGCTATCATTATTAGTGTATGAAGGTGCAATCCTACCCTACCATACCCTACCCTACCCAACCCACTGGTGAGGTGACTAAGGAAACACAAGTGGCCTTGGATTGTCTTTCCATTAGGGCGTGTACGGCTGGCTGCAAAATACAAATAAAAAAAGCGTTTTTGTTTCTTCTTGTTGTTCGTAAAAGCACTGCTTATTGGGGGATTAGCGCCACAATGGATACTTAGTGAGTCACCTTTGTATATGTACAGATATGAGAGTTGTTGATCAAAGGGTAGCTGTGCTGTCTCAAACTTATGATGGAAGATTATTAATGTATGGGAAAAGATGTTGTTAGGCTTGCTGCTGTAAGGAATTTCAGTTTTTTTTAGTAAGACATTACACAAAAGTAAAAAGTGTGTTTCTCATTGGTTTTTCCTTGTAACATCATTTTATCGGAATAATGGACATGTGATGTGATGTGATTGATTGATTAAGAAACTAAGGACATGGAGCTCAATAATTAATTACAAAGTATTGCTTCTCCATCCAAATTTCCATCTCTGCTTTTTTTCTCATACTTCTCAACATTGGGGATTAACGATGGAATTATGATTTTCTTGGTAATAATGGTATTTAATTTTGCTTTTATGAACAATTTGGAAAGATCATTATCGTACAATAAGTTGGATTGGATTGGGATTGGGATTTTGATTGGATTGCTACTTATATACCTGTGTTCATATATTCTTTGCTTGATTCTCGACATTTCCTCAAATGGAAAATAGTTGTTGCATATTGAATTGGTAAACTGTTAAAAGATGCAAAATTAAAGGAATCAGTTGCTGAAAGAGCAGAATATTAGTTTGTCTCTCATGAGCATGCTCCTCATCACATTTTTGGGTGCTAGATTGTTTTTTACACTAATAAGAAAGGTTGTTTGGATTAGAATAATGAAGATGTAGGAATCTCTAGCCTCTACCTTAAGGTTGTTCATAACACTAATAATAACTTAGGATTCCACTATATAAGTGAGTTAAAAAGATTTGTTTGGGTGGAATACTTAAGGTGGTTTCTAAGCTTTGGATTTTGAGATTCCAATTATGGGGTTTGGATAACCACTGTGTTAAGAGTTTCTTCAGCTGAGCACTACCCTTTTTAATACTCTTTCAGCTTATAACTAGATAACATAGCGCATGTTTTGTTTTTCCGATGGAAGAGCGAGAGAATATTTTTTCTCGAGTCACGGGGACTTATAACTAGTTACCATATAGTTAATAACCCACGTACGTCTTGAAAAAATATTCCCTTACTCTTCCATCTCACAAAACTATGAGCTAATTTATGTATGTATTAGCTCTTAAGGGACGTAGTTTAGGCTTAGAATTTCACCCTAGTAGAAAACTTAGTATATTTAAAACTTGAGCTTTAAAGAGTGAACCTATAGGTACAATAGTGAATTTGGTTTATGTATTTCTCTTGGCATATCTATCCGTGCATGTATTTACCAAGTGTACAGGTTAAGGCTCCTCAAGAGTTCTAGTAGATTTTGCAGCAAAGAGTGGTGTGCACTGTCATGATTGTTCTAATATTTTGTCTCAGTCTCCTATATATGTATAATATATTATGTACCTACATATTTAGTTTCCTGTATTTTATAGGACAGACTTAGCAGCTTGTGCTACTTGGTCCTGTCCCAATCTATCTATATATAAAAAGAAAATTATGTTCCATGAAACTTAAGTGCAATTATCTTTTATATTTTTTATGGTAATATTGTTAACTCGGAAATCTCTTGCTTTTTTGTGGTATACGCATTCAGATTGTTTTACTTCTCCTTTACATTTCTTGATCAAAACATGTCGCCAAGGATCTTAGTCAATATTCTTCCGAAAAATATAATATTTACTTGCAACAATCTTTTAAAATTTTGGCACAAAAACATTAGTCAAAGAATAAGTATTTATTATTTTCCATCACATTTCCACAAAACTCACACAAAGTATTTAGAATAGTCAAGACAACTAGAGGCAAACATTATATTTAGGAACAAGTTTCTCACTGCACCTCATTAAAAACCATTCAAGTATTAAAAATTCTGAAAACATATATGTAAGTCCTGTAGGGAGAAGACGAATAGGCCGTTTACACCTAATTAAATTTGTTTATCAAGATAATTATAAATGGAAAATTTCTACTAGGTAATTTATTAAGTATAAAGAGAATATACTATATAGATAGTCTAAATTTGATAAAAGACCATGTAATACGATATAGATACAATATGTAAAAAGATAGAAATTGAGAGTATACAAGTTTTTATTTAGTGTTTTGAACTTTCGAGAGCCTAATCAGCCCTAAGACGATGCCACCTTATAATTTTAAATTTCTCCACTAAATTTCGTATTTCGTAAGAGTGAAATATAAACCGTTAGAAACGACCTTCTTACTAGAGAAACAAATTGTATTTAAGGACAACTGAATCCTACAGGAAGGGGCAATCAATAATCTATATTAGGATAATAAAAAAATCCTTTTCCACAACGTGATTTTTTTGGTTCAATCACAAGCACCTCTTCGTATCAACACGAAGGAACCAATACACTTCATACAAGAAAGGCTTCTTTCTTATCAAATCTTAGAAAAATTATTTCAAAGCTAGAGAAACAAGATTAAAGTGTTTGAGATTGATTACAAATAGCCTCAAACTCTCTTACATAGTGGGTATAACTATAAAATATATCAGGCTAAGAAATTGAAGATTATAACTTGATTTAAGTAGTTTGAGATCTCTTGATTGATGCTTGAATAATATGATTAAAGATTGTAGCTTAAGAGATAAGTAAATGTTGCAAATGAGCTCTCTTTTATAGCCAAGCTAATAAATGCCTAATGGTCTTGTGTTATGTGGATCCATTAAATGTTGAAACAACTCTGAATTGGCATCTCAGTGCATGAATTTTGGCATCTTAATTTGCATTTTTATTATGACTGTGTTAGTATTAAAGGCTACAATGTTAATAAACCAATAAATATAGTGTTCATAAGTTATGATATTGGATCAACAATCTAGTTATTGATTATTTTTGCGGCCTCCCGTTCAATTTTGGCACCCCAGTTTAAAAATTGACATTCTAATAGTCGTTTATTTTGTGACATAGGATTTTTTTTTAATATTGTCCAAATGCTAAACTTTCCTCACAAGATATGGTCGAAATGACATTCTAAGAAATTTGTAATTCATGACTTTTTCAGATTCAAAATACATTAAGAGATATACCATAAGTCATGTTATAAACATATGAAAAAGTAGATGCATGTTTTATTATAGGTAGAGATATTTGGATGCTTTAACTTTTTGACTGAGATATGTTTCAATCATGGAATCACACAATAATGCAGTTGAAAACATTTAGATATATTAATCACACAAATTTTTATCACATAAAAACACACTTGAATGGTTTTTTGCCAACAATATCAAACTTCTTTACTAGTAAATCTGCATTTTTGATGACATGTCAAACTTCTTTACTAGAAAATCTGTCTTTCTCTCTTGTTAACTAGATGATCATATCATCACCACTAATAACCACATGATGAACCATATCAGCAAGAAACCTAAGTTGAGTAGGAAAATGTTATTCTCCATAATGGAAGAAATGTAATAAATTATTACTCAAATAGTATCATTGGATCAAATTGTTAATATCACCTATTGAGAGACAAAAATTATTTTAGAGTAAGGCAATTTCTACTTGATATTTGATGAATCCATTTGCAATGTGCCCGATCTTTTCTCGATTTCTTTCAATTTCATGTTCAAGGATCACATGTTGGACTCATAGGCTATAATTTTTCATATGCATAGATTAGTGAAAATATTTAACTATAATTTTGTTATGATACTCATTTAGAACATTTTTTTTGAAAATCTAAAACATCTTAACAACACTACGATTGTTAAAATATGCATTTGCACTTTCACTTATCTTAAACATGTTTTAGACTATATCTCTTGATGTTATTTTTAAAAGTGGTTAACTGCAATATTTTGAGATGCATATTTACAATGTAACATATTGGTGGCATATTTCTCTTTTTATGTATGTTATTATGTGACAAATACTTCTATGATTAACATGTTAATTGCACTTATATACATGATTAATGTTCCTTTGGGAAACATGTATCTTGTCACTATGCAAAAACATGTATCTTTGTTTTCACACTCTTGAACATGTTTTATTTTATAACTTCTTGTGTTTGGAATACGATGAAATGGTAAACTCCAAACTTTATTAGAATTGAATTTTGAATATATTTTTGAAGAAGATATTTTCATTTGAGTAATGGATCAAAAAATATATCCGAAAATACAGTGTGTATTTAGGAAATGGCATACTGCTTTAAAACGAGAGTTGGTTTGCAACTTATTTATGACATTTGGGACTTATTTTGGCTCTATATAATGGTATATTTTCAACTCATATTATAACTCTTCTTCTCCACTACTTCCTATATCATTGGATAACAAAACAAAGAGATATTCACGCTCAAATCATCAAGTTTTCATCTTAAATCAAAGTTTGATACACTTCAATTTATTATCCATCTAAGAAGAAGTTCATCCATAATTTTTATTGTTATATATACTTAAAATAATTTCATCAAAGATACTTATTGTATAATCAACTCAAGAAGGAGATGATTCAAGTCTCACTTTCCAGTCAAGAAGATATCATTCAAGACAATCAAAGTATTAACTACTCAAGAGGAGTCAATCAAGTTTCATTTTCATATCCACTCATCAAGGAGTTAAAGAATATAATTGTATCATTTTATCATTAAAGAGTATTGTGTTCTTACTTGTAATAATCATTCAAATACAAGGTATTTAGCTCTTGCTCTAGATTAGAGAATACTGGGTTTAGAGGTTGAGATTGAGCCTAGCAAAAATCTTATTTAGGTTGTGACTAAGCCTGGAGAAATCATGAAATTTAGGTTGTGACTAAGACAATGATAGTCACGGTTATAGGCCGTGGTTTAGCCTGGTAAAAACCTCATTATAAATGTTTTTTTTACCTTCAAGAAATTTAGTGAAGAGTTCAAAAATCCTAAGGTGTAATCTTAGGTGGTGGACTAGGCCTCCAAGAGTTATGACCACTTCAAATACGCTTGTAATCTCTATCTCTATCTATTTACATATCGTATTTCATTATTTGTCTTAACTTATATATCATATTGTTAGTGACCTCTTGTATGATATCTTAAGTATTTGATATATTGACTTAGATAAGTTTCTTCCAAACTAATGATTATTGAGAATTTTTTTAATTAGACATTAAGAATATTAGTGTCCTATTCACTACATTCTAGAATTTACACATATGTTAGAGGCTAAAGTATCTGAGCATAATTTCTGTTGGCCTAACGTCCTTTTAATCATGTTTTAAATATCCCCGAAATAGTCCAGTATACTTGTCCTAACTAAATACCTTCTCTCCATGAATTTAACATTATTTTTCAAGGATTATTTAGTAACCGGGCCGGCACCGCCCACAGGACCGGCATACCGGTGAAGAGAGTCGTTGCCCAACGGTCACATGCCACGTCAAATCTAATCGTTGACTAGAAGACAAGCCGGGCCGGTATACCGCCCATATGAACGGCATACCGCCCCGTGTCAGAAACGTTGCTTATAAAATGGGGTTTTATGCTATGTAATTAATCACCTCTTACCAACACATTTTATACAATCATATACATTTATTAGAGGTCTCAAGCAACCAAGTATCAATCCAAGCTTGATCATTCAACTTGTTATATCTACTCAATCAAGGAGTTAATCCAAGAAGCTTCAAAGTTCTAATCTACTCAAGAGAAGTTTTAAGCTTAGAGTTATATCCTCTCTTTAGGAGTTCTTAGCAAAGTTGGACCGATCATTCAAACACTTGTTTTTATCCTCTTAGATCTTGTCTTTGTAATAGATAGATTAAGAGAGAGAGTGAGTATAGGGAGTATACCCGGTTTCCTTGTGTTGCGATAGTACAAGAGTTTGCTTTGTGGTATCGAAGTGGTTGTAAGGGTATTGTGTTCTCACCCCGGTTAAGAGACACAGAAGCTTAGTGAAAAGCTTGAAATCCTAAGGAGGCTTCCTTAGGTAGCGAATGTAGGGATAACCGAACCACTGTACATCGTTGTGTACTTTCTATCCCTCATCTCTTTACTTATCGTTTATTGATTGCTCGTTTTTCTATTTATATCAAACCTAGCAACCCTATTGCATGATCCCTTAGTGTTTGATATATATTGACTTAGAAGTTATTCTTTAAACTTATAATTGTCCAAAAGATTTTTAATTAGGCATTAATTTTATTAGTAATCCTATTCAACCCCCTCTAGGACTTTCAATTTCCCTTACAAAAACATGTATATACCCTTTCATATACCTTGAACATGTTTTTTGCATTGATTTGCTATGTGCTAAGAATCTGGATATGCCACGAACTAATAACTTTTTTAGAATTCTATGTTGCACATATCTCGTGAAAGAAGTGAAGGAATTTGAGAAACGTATTAAAAAGTCTTATGCGCACATATTAGGCTTGAGCATAACAAAAAACGAAAAAACCAAATCGACCCCAAAAACCAAGAAAGCCAAAAAACGACAAAACCTTCGGTTCAATATAAGCATTTTAAAAAACCAAATAAGTCCGAGTCGGTTTGGTTTTTCTATGCTAAACTGAACCCAAAAACCCAACCCAAAAAAATTACAAAAACTAATTTATGTCCCTAATTGAGTTTTGAACGATCTCTCCTCTTTCCATACTTAAGGCATCTATAATTTTCTTTTTTCTTTTTAAAGAAGATTATGATCACTGGATAAAGAATGAAGTAAATTTTGAAAAAAAAAAGGTTCACATATGACATGCTCCACCCATTAAAATGTCTTAATGTGTAATATATTTTCGCATAAATCATTTGTAGATATATCTCGAAAGATTTTTCGTTTGTTGAAAATTCTAAAAATTAAAGATATTTATTGAATTATAGAAATACTCCTCTCTAATTAATCTTTTACGCTTTATTACATAATATTTCAATTCCAAGAATACAATTTTTCAACATGAGCCAACAAAATAAATTTCAGACACTTGATATATAAACCTGTTAGATAATAATCTACCGAACCAAAACATATACCAAAACCGAAGAATACACTGAACCGAAAATCGACAAAACCGAACAGATAAAAACCGATTCAACGAACTTTTTCACTTTCTCGAACGAAAACAGGTTCAACGAACTCCTAGGTAGTCTTAGATATTGATAAAGTGTTTCCTAATACTTGGAATTTTTCAACTTTGTTGATGAATCTAGGGCGTCAAAGCATGTTCATTGTTCTATCCACTAAATGTTATTTAGTTTGTATATGATCTTGAACTTCTCTGCAGATTTTTTGTGCATTATTGTTTTCTTTTTCTAAAGATGGTTTTGGACATTTGGAAAAAGGGTTGGTTGAAAGCATCAAACCAAAAGCCTAATTGGTCATCCTCTTAGTTAGTCTAGTCTACTCAGAACCACCATTACGGTTTGGTTTGACAAACAAAATCACCTTCATTAATAAAAAAAGAAATTCCAAATCTAAAAATAATTAACCACCAACGACCAAGAATTATATTTTTGGGCGGCGCACTTTTGACGCATCCACCACCCTCGGGCGTACGATAGCTAGACTCCACCACGTCCTCCCTTAACGGTGGCCTATTACAATCATTCATTCATTATGTCACCGCTCCTCCTCCCACTTTCCCTCTTATCCTATTCTACATCCCCACACCACCATGGCTACATCATCTGCATCTGCCCAAGATGGTCAAGACCTCTCAACACCCCCACCTACCCTATTAGCTATAACACCCACCGGCGCAGCATCTCGCCGTCTTCCTCCACCTTGCTGGTCACCCGATGAAACCGTAGCCCTAATCGATGCGTATTGTTCTAAGTGGTATTCTCTCCGTCGTGGTAACCTCCGAGCTAACCATTGGCAGGAAGTTGCCGATGACGTTGGGGTTAGGTGCCCGATTAATCCTTCCAAAACCGCCGTGCAGTGCCGCCACAAGATGGAGAAGCTTCGTAAACGCTACCGTCAAGAGATCGCGCGTGCAGCCCCTTACGGCGGTGTTCGTAACCCTAGATTCATCTCAGCCTGGGTTCACTTTAAGCGTATGGACGCTATGGAAAGGGGCCCCGATGCTGTAGCACAAACCGATGAAGAAGAGTATGATCGAGAAGATCTAAAGCCTAATATGATTAAACACATGGGTGGTATGTATCAAAACAATAATAACAAATTTATCAACAATCCCAACACTTTTCAGGCCCCAGTAAACAATGGTGGGAATGGATTTCGAATTAGGCTTCCTGCCCGTGCAGGTATGGGGTCCACCATGGCCACCACCGCCAAGATTTATAGAAACTATGACGGGATTGGTGTTCAAACCCCTAATTATAATCCTAACCCTAGCTCACAATTTGAGGGTTCTAGTAAAGTTTTGAGAGATGGGTATAATACAAGACGCGAAATTGGGAAAAGGGTTGTAGAAGAGAGAAAAAAGGCTGACCCAATCTCGGAAATGGTAGGGGCAATAAAGACTTTAGGTGAAGGGTTTGTGAGAATGGAGAGAATGAAGATGGACATGGCACAAGAAGTGGAGCAAATGAGAATGGAAATGGAAATAAAGAGAACTGAGATGATACTTGAATCACAGCAACAGATAGTGGAAGCCTTTGCAAATGCTATTTCAGAGAGGAAAACTAAAAAGGCAAAGCTAATTGAAAGGAATTCAGGCTCTTAAGTATATTCTGTTAGATTTTGAAATGTTTTTAGTAGATAACTAATTATGCTTTATTTTGAGTAGAAAAAGATGTTGAAACTTTGTTTATTGTAGTTCTTGTTAAGAAATTCTTTAGCTTTATTTTTTTAAATTGCTGTATGCCCTGGAATGTTAATTCTTATATTTATATTCTTGTTAAGTACAGAGTTCTTGTGATGGTAATATGTGCTTTCTTATAGTTACTTGTTTTGAGTGTTGTGATGAAAGCTGGTTTTGCGTGTTTTTCTTGCTATATATAATGTATCGGTGATGATGTAATATGTAAACTATAGTCTGTCTTTCTCTTGTCCTGTCCTAGCCTGTTTTGGAGTTGGGCTTGAAATTGATGTGCTACTGATTGTATTCTTGATTTGGAGAATGATAGCAATTTTTTTTATGAGAATGATAGTAATTTTTTTATGAGAAATCAAAAGGATTTTCTGATTGAAAGATTTAATAGCAAAGAGACATCTGTTTGTAGAGATGTCTGTTGTGGTGTTCAACATTATATTGTTTACAAGATTCTTTTCTTTCTTGTGTATTATGTGTTGTGGTCTTATACGGATTATGTGTTGTGGTCTTATATTGTAGCAAAGGAATCATCGTGAATTAGTTAGGGGCTGTGGTCTCCGAAATAGGAGACATATAATACGTATATAAATCCATTTTTTACTTTGTAATCATCTCTTTCTCTGTATTTTCTCATAACATTTCCTGGTCATCTAATGTTGCGTTGTATTTTCTCATAACATTTTTGGTCATCTAATGTTGCTTCTGTAGAATGATCTTTGGATTGGGGCTGCCCTTAGACTTTAGGGATCCTACAAAAGCTCTTGGATAGACTCTAATCCTATTGATTATCCAACTAGTCTAGAGCTTTTGGTTTATAGTCATATATCAAACGAACAATGAACTAATTCCACAACCTGATCCCTATCCGGACGTAGTCAAATTACAAAAGATGAGATATCAAAACCTTCAACTTCAACTTTTGTCGTCCTAACAAAATAAGTATAAAACTAGGAAGCAAGGTCCAACTAATCAAGAAGAAAGGAACAAGATATGATATCATACAAATAATTAACACAGAGATTAGTTTCATAAGAGTCTTTTTCACTTATTGAAATGATGGCTATTAGGTTGTTTCGTAGTCTTTTCACGATATTTAATTGTCCACTCGACTACTTTCTTTCTGCTCAAACTTTATTTAATCACACAACTAGAAATCTTGAGGCCTCCGATTTTATAACATAGACTTATGGTAAGGTGTGATATATTTTAGGTAATTTGAAGTGGACTTTTGACCCTCTTCTCACTGTCAGTCAACTAATCACCCTAGAATTTGAATTTACGCTCATAAACGTGCTCACTCATCCACACTTGATGCACTAGCTAAATATCCTTAAAAAGCCCCTAACTAATTCACGATGATTCCTTTGCCGGATTTATATATATATATATATATATATATATATATATATATGTATATATGTATGTATATATGTATATATGTATGTATATATGTATATATGTATGTATATATGTATATATGTATATATGTATGTATATATGTATATATGTATGTATATATGTATGTATATATGTATATATATATATGTATATATATATATGTATATATATATATATATATATATATATATATATATATATATATATATATATATATATATATATATATATATATATATATCAGTGTTCTGAAACCGAAGGTTCTAGGCGGGATTAGGCGGCGCCTAGGAAGTCTGGAAGCTTAAAAATAAAAATAAAATTTATTTTTTAATACAAAAAAAATTAAAAAATCTATTTTTTAACACAATAAATTATATAAATTTATTTTAAAAATTATATAAACCCCAAAAATGTTTAAATAAAAATCAAAACCGCCTAGCAAGAAAGTAGACGCTCGAAGGTGGTCGGCAACCCGCCTAGCGCCTAACGCCTTTTAGAACACTGATATTATATATATTGTAAGTCAAACACGAGTTTCGTTTTGATGTGAGTTCTCGTGTTAACTAATTTTTATGTGTTATTTTCAAATCTCTAACTTTTCTCAAATCCAGCAAGGATTACAACATGTGCATAATGATAAAGTGCGAGATAAGCATCTACCCACCAAAAAATATCCCGTGGCCACGAAACCACCACCCTAAACTCAAGCTCCAAAACAACTGGTCCTAGGCATGTGACTCAAGGGCGGGTCATATGGTCCAGTCATACGACTAAGAAGTATAGGCTTATAACACGGCTATCAAAGAAACAGATCAAGGCTAGAAGGGGGCTAAGAAAGATATTTCACTACGTTTGGTTAGCAAGTTAAAGACAATAAGGGCTATCAAAGAAACACCTCAGTCATTTTCCTAACTACATGATTTAGTTACTTTTTCACTTTAAAATCATAATTTAAATGGGTTTTCAACTAAGTACGACCTCACTTTCTACAAAAACTCATTCTCACCTCGTTCAAACTTATCTTCTTTGCATTGCTTACTAATTAGTTCTATATAAAATTTTGTCTTTTCATATATATAATTTAAACATTATGGTCAACTTAAAGACAAAGTTACATTGTATCATTAACTCGTTTAAGGCACGCTCTCGGGTTCATTCACTAAGTTCCACACCCACTCCTTAATCCATTTTTTTCCTGTTAATTTTCTTTCATTTTTTTCATTTTGAAAGCAATTAATACACAAATGGAGATGTAGACAACGAGTATCTCTATCCCCAACTCAAAGTTGATTAGTGTCCCCATGACTAAAAAATAACTTGGAAAACGATAAAGAAAAGCACGTAACACTTAAGAAATAATATACACTAAAATAACCAACAAGAAAAGGGTTAAGAAAAGATATATCTCATGATACACTACGCTTCCCATCACGGTCGCGTCGGTGTGGAGATCATGGTGGCACTTTCGAAGTTGGGCTTATTTTGCATAATGTTAATGATTTGGCCATAAATTTATGATGGGAGCTCCTGTTAAGCTGTGGTCTTCTCTAGTAGATAGATCTCAAAAAAGTATGCGATATAGGGTCGAGAAAGAATGGATTCAAAATATCCGAGCTAGAAGTTATGCCCATAAATATTTTTTTCCAAAATACAACAACTGTAGGCACGCCTCTAAACCCCCTGAATCCCTCATGTGTATTTTGCTTGTAGGCGCGTCTCTGATATTGGAGATTGCGTAGGCGCGCCTCTATATGTTGTAGGCGTAACTCTAACTCGCTGGAGACGCGCCTCTGGATATGTAGGAGCGAATCTAAAACTCATGTGGTTGGCGCCTTTTTCATGGATTTCTAGAGGCGCGGCTATGACTCTGTAGGTGGCCTCTAGCTCCCAACTCCAATTTTTTTGTTTTCTTTATATAAACCTCAGAAATTGCTGGGATGTATTGAAAGTTTCTCCCCATTGACTCAAAATTGTGTTTCGGATGCATCAGTACTCTTGGATTTTCTAATGGAGACTCATAAATTCATAAAAGTAACGGTTTTCTCTGTTTAAACCTCCGTTTTAACCTTAAATCTTCACGAACCAGACTTGTAAACTAGTTTAACTACATAAATCTTCTCATCACACGTAATACACACTTAATATAGTTTTGATATACTGAAATAATATACATTAGGATATAAAAAGTGATAAAAATTTTGGGTTGTAACCCAGTAACGCGTTTGTTTAACGTCGGTAAAACTCAACAGGTTACCACAAGTATTCTTGTTTTTACGTACGGTCCTCTACAACGAGTGAGGCTTATCAGATTAACCAATTTGACTTTACAATCCATTTTCCTTTAAACTTCTAGCACCTTGTTTGAAACGACTTTGGTTACCGTTAATGACCTAATCCACGTCGGTTGGTAGTTTTGTGCTTTATCCATGAGGTTTTGGAGCTTTAAAAACTACCTCATCACCTACCCCAAACTCATATATATATATATTTATTTTACACAACTTGTCTTGGGTTAATAACAATCGAGCTATTGGCCATACCTCTAATTGCGGATACGTTCCTTACCTTCTTTTTATTTGTGTTTCTCAAAACGTAGAATGTCTGGGATTCATCTTCTATGCTCAAGGCAACTGATCCGTAACCGCCATAAATCATTATCTGCTCCATGGCCAATAATGGTCACCCCAATATGAGAGGGACGTTCAAATCTGCATTATATTCAAGTAAAATAAAATCAGTGGGTATAACGAGATTACCTACTTCCACTAGTATTTCCTCGATCACTCCCCACGTGCATGTCAATGGTCGATTCGCTATTTTCAATATGATGGAGGTCGGATTTGCTTCTCCAATACCCAACTCATTGAATACACTTTTGGGCATGCGATTTACACTTGCTACCAAATCACATAGTTCTTTCTTGTCAAACGTACCACCAATTTTCATTGGAAGGTTGAAGCCTCCCACGTCCTTGAGTTTCAGTGGCAATTTTCGTTGCACTTGATTCGATACCTCATCAGTTAGCGCCACCATCTCGTAATCTTTGAACTTTTTCTTCTTGGAGAGTGTCTCCTTGAAGAACCTCAAATACTTTGGCACTCTTTTGATGGCTTAGAGCAACGATATATTTATATTTAGTTGACTTAACATCTCGATGAACTTCTTGTACTTGGATTTATCACACTTCTTGGCCACCCTTGATGGGAACAGAGATGGTGGACGAATTCAATATTAACGGAGGTTCCACTCTTGGCCTCTCTTGTACTTTTGGTGTTTTAAAGACTTCCTTTTCCTCATCGTCTACCCACTATTTGAAAACTACCTCATCCAAAACTGGCTGGTTAGGATTTTTTTTTCTTTTGTGTTATTCACTTCACGCGACACAACTGGTGGTGGTTCTACAACCTTTCCACTCCAAAGGCCAATGGCCTTGCAAGATCCATACCCACCACTATCCTCACAATTTTGAGCAACTTGCTATCACTATGTGCACCTTGCGCAAGTTGCATAAGTTGAAATTGATGACATTGTTGAATAGCCTTGGTGATTTAACTAATTTGTTTTTGCAATATTTGCAACATTACACCGTGAAATTCTATGTCTCATCGGTCTTATTCGCCTTCTTACCTGCCGCCAACATAAATTTAGTTAATGTTTTCTTTAATTCGCAAATACCTTATTGTGGATAGGTGGGGAGTTCTTTCTGAGCAAAAGTCTCATCATATGAATTGTAACGACCTTTGGTAGAGACATATTACCACATAAGTATCCACCTTTATATTGATTTTGAGAATGTGTCGGGAAGTTATTTCCTTAGGGACCGGTTTGATACAAATTTCCTTGGTTAGCATTACCTCGAGTCACGGTCCCATTCAGATCTGACTATTGGATATCAGGATGGTTGTTGCAATCCCCGTATCAATAGCCTTGACCACCCGATTGGTGGTTCTCTCGATTTGCTTTGAAAATCTTCCCACACATGATCATTCATACCACAACTAGGACATATCTAGGGTTCTTGAACCACATGTATCTTAGACAAATTACCTTAATTCATACTCATCGTGATGTGTTTCATCTATTTCTCACGTGTATGAAGTTTAAAACTCAAAGTTGTCTCGGTGTCTACCCTCAACGTATCTTTAGAAGAATGATGGACCAAAGCTCTTGATGGTTGCCAACTTATTTAGTTTCTCCCCACTTGGTCCATAATCACGAGAGCTTGATTCAGATGTACCATCGTAAAGCCTCCTCCACATAATTTATCTAGCTTCCCTCTTGAGTTAGAGTCTAAACCACGATAGTACCATTTACCAATGGATCAAAACTTTTTTTTTAACAAAATATTCTTCCATCCACAAACCTTTCATGCATTTATATATGATCAAGTAGAAAGTCCCAAATCTCATGTAGCCACTAAGTCATTCACACATTTAGGAAACAAATTATCCGCACATCAAAAGTCTGATTATGCACTATTAAGTTCTTTAATTCTAGATAATTCATCTCCATATGTAACATAAAGATTCAGCGTTTCTCAACCAATACAATTCCATCATGTTATTTAAAGAAATTTTAGGGGTCGAAATTGGAACAAAAATTTCGATTTCGTCTGATTCATTTCCAAGAAAATCCATGTTTGGAAATACTTTTTTACATTCTGATTGCCGATTCTAATTTTTTTCAAAACTTTTTGGAACGAAAATGGAATTACATATTGAAGATTTGAAATTTACGATTTTCGATCCGGTTTTTTCTTTCAGAGTTATAATCTGATTTTTTCTTCGAATACTTCCGGATGTCATCAAGATTAATATATGTATATGTATATATACCGCACATACACTTTAATTCTATATACCTCTTGGTGTAATAAAATATGAAAGCATATTTAATGATTTTAATCTGTAACAGTAACCATACGTCTTTACATATTGAAAAACTTTCCACTTGAGAGTTTATATTCTTTTCTTATTAAAATTTAAAAATCTAATCGAATGTTGAATTTTTTGGATGAAAAATTAAAACTAGTATTTTTGTTTCTCTGCTATGATTTGTCGTTATATAGTTATAATTATATCATTTTTGTAAATTTCTTAAAATAATATAATATTATAAAATTTATTAAAATGAATATTTCGAAGAAAAAAATTTATAAATTTGAAAGAATAGCGAATTTTCAAAAATTCTGAAATTCCAAATTTTTTTGGGTGTTACGTATCTATTATCTTTTATTGAAATTTAATAGATTGGATTTTCTTGGTCCAAAAAAAATAAAATATATCTGAACAACCACTATTCGGATCCCGTCGATTTCCACCTCTAAGTAATTTTATTAGAAGTACAAAATTTACAGAATAAGTTCATGTAAAGTCAAATAAATATATCGAATTTGTAGCACAAAATCTTTCAACATTTGTTCTATACTTTTTACTTCTATTGTCCAACTTTCTAAAAGAAAGTATTCATATTTCATTTTTTAATTTTTTAATAGCAAGACACTTTTTACTTTTTAAATATTACCTGCGATAATAAAGTAAAAACAAATTATAATAAATAACTCCATGTATATTAAGTAAGGGTGGTTGTATAAAAATAATATTAAATAATATTACTTCACCAAAAGAATGGACAAATCACACTTGGACAGTGGCATTACCATTGAAGTTATCATTAATTAAACAAATTCAGTTTTAAACCAAATATTTCAAAAATATAATTATAGACTAAATGATAAAAATATTAATTTTAGGTTATTTTATCAATTTCGTGAAATAATTCATAAATTTAAGGACATTTTGGATACTACTAATAGAGTTCCTACTTTGTTAAATAGTCGAATTAATGTATAATTTATTTGAAATGTTCAACTAAAAAGAATAGCTTTTCTTCCAATTTTTCTAGTAGGACGCTTGGTAGGACTAATGCCTTTGTCTTTTGGTTATGGAGCCTTCCAAGCCGGGAGATCCATCTCGATTGGATGCCAGAAGGGGGAATCAAGACCGGTAAGACCAGTATGATTTGTTGTCATTTTTATTTTTATTTTTATGAACCAATGCCAGTTTTATTGTTGGAATGAGGAAATTTGCATATTCCACTCGCCGGGTTAAGAAAATTGGGGGTTACATCTTGTTCTTAGGAACAACAAGAACTACTCAGTCTAAGGTTAGAAGGTAATTAGTGAAATAACCTAAAAATAATATTTTTAAATATGTTTGACCTAATATGTTACTCTTGGAATGTTGGCTTAAAAGTATTTTTAGACAAGGGTGAATTATATATAGGGTCTTGGAGACCATCTTTCTTCTCTATAGAGTAGTTTCAAAAAAGCTATTCTTCTTAGGGACTTCATTTTTTACAATAGTCTTTTCTACCCTTACTAACACTAAAAGACAAAAAAGTGATGTCACTGGTTCTCTCTCCACTACCTACCACTACCCACCTACCTCCAACCTCCCACCACCTACCACCGACCTCCGACCACCGACCTCCGACCATCGACCTTTGACCACCAGTCATTGGTCACCGGAAAAAACATAGAGTATAGGAAAAAATTGAAGAGTATCGGAAAAACAATAGAGTACTCTATACATTTGATGAGTACTCTATAAATTTTAAGGAGTACTCTATATATTTTAATGAGTACTCTATATATTTTACTGAGTATTCCAGATAATTTTGATGAGTACTCTGATAAATGTGATGAGTACTACGTAAATTTAGTGAGTACTCTTTAAAATTGATGAGTATTCTAAAACAATTAGAGAGTAATTTAAAAAAAGCAATGAATCTAAATTAAAAAAAGTGAATATTATTCAAACAATTATATTATTACACAATCAGAAAAAAAATGAAATCTATTTGGTTTGACCAGATCTAGATCTGGTCAACCATGTCAAACTAAAAAAAAAGCCCTACTCTAAGCGTACTATGTACGCTAGTCCAAAAAAAAAAGTCCAGGAATGAAAATGCAGCACAGTGCACGACTGAATATGCACCACAGGTCAATCGGACCTCCACCTTCACTGGAAACAAGCAGATCGAGTTTTAACTTCACTGGTTCAAAGAAGAATAAGGGAACCAACACCTCTCGCCAACGCCAGCACCACCTCGCGCCACCACCAGCACCGCCACCGTCAGCACCACGTCGCGCCACCACCACGTCGCATGACTTGCAGAACTACATCGCCGGAGCTCAACGAAGGCGAATCTTCTTCACCGCCTTCTTCTTCACAGCAGCACGGATCTGTGAAAATGGCCTCCGTTCGCGAAGAAGAAAAAGGCTGCTGGTAATGGAGGAGCTCCGTTTGCGAAGAGCTGAGCAAAAGAGGAGCAATGGAGGAGCTCCGTTCGCGAAGAGCTGCGTGGTGGTGGTTGCTCGGCGGTAGATTCACGATCGGGACTGCTACAGTTTCTTTGCTGCGCTTCTTCTTCAAGGGTGCTCCAGCACTGTAGAAGGTGATTTCAGATCTGTTCGCCGGAGGTTCATGAGGGAGGAGGGAGGTGGTGGTCGGTGTTATGGTGGTGGTGGTTTTGAAGAGAGAGACAAAATAGAGTGTTTTATAACGTGAATGAAATTGTAAATGGGAATATTTAGTATATATAGGAATAAAAAAAACAAAAGAGGGTAGTAAAGTAATTGGGGTTTTGGGTTTCATGTGTTATAAACTTTATGAGGGCTTTAGTGAAAAGAGGCTCTAGGCAGGGTCTCTATCTTGAAGATGGGGGTGTGTTCAAGACCCTAAGTGACATTTTCTCTTTAGACAATTAGTAAGAGCCTAAAAATGGAATTTGCTCTATCTAATTTCACTCCAACAACATGTTTTACCCACCACTGGATCTCTTTTCAGTACAAAATACAATACTACGAGAACCTTTTTATACATGGGAAACCCTTGTTTTTAAAAGTTACCTACACTGCCCAAAGTAGGGGTAAAAAATGAATCTCATAGTTTCCCAACTGCAATTATCACGTATCAGGAGTTTCCAAAGACATTTTAGTTGATCAATATATGTTGGCAATGTTGCACATAAGAGGCAGATCCAAGATTTCAATTAAGAGGTGGATCCAATATTTTAATCCGTTGTAATTTAACTTTACTCACATTATCCTTCTAAAGTAATTTCAGATAAATTTGCAATGAGTCGTAGACATGAGAAGGTGGACTGTATTGCAGCTCCCTGAGAACCCGTCCTAACTGCCCCGTATCAATCTTTGGATCTTCTTGTATAAGATCTTGGATTCAGATGCCTTGAAATAGTATGTCTGACAAGTCATAATTATATAGTATGTTGTTCATGCATATATTTTATTTGAGATGATATAAAACATAGATTCTCTTTAGAAATTGACAAATTCTATCATTAATTAAATAGATTTGCAAGCTTAGCATATCTTGTTACCTCATCGCTGTCTTTATCCCCCATATATTCCTAATAATGACAAGAAACATTTCAAAATATTCTAATAAAAAATATATTATAGTGTTATTCAATAAAGAATCTAGGAACGCCAAATGAGGTTACAGATCTAGACAGAAGTCAATAGATTTTATACATGTTCATGTAAGTTAGATTATCTTTTCGAATTACCTAAACTAGATTTAGGACGTAGGATTAAGAAAAAGCACTAAGATAAATAGTCTGAGACATATACTGAGAAACAGAGTCCACTAATTAAGTAGATGAATTATTTGGAAGGTAAGAAACTATAACTAATTCAACACATACGTGAAACATGAAAAAGAAAAATGTGAAAGGATAAGATACCAGGAGTTATACAAGGGGAGGTTTTTGGGACTTGTATCGCACCATAACTTTTCCTTTGCTGTGTTCCATTCATTCTCTGGAAAGATGAGATGAGTTCTAGCTAGAAATTTCTTAGCAAATGACTCCATGTTGTCTTTTATCTTAAATTAGAACACGCTTCTCAGTGGCATCCATGTCTTACGCTACCAAATGTTATACTACAAAAGAGCCCCCGCCTTTTTTATTTCATTAGTAAAAATATATTAGGATCATAAGTGTCTGGAATAGGCAAATTTGGTAAGATTGTGCTTACAGAAAACATTATCCATAACTCCACGAAGCCATTCCCATAACTTTTCCGACTCTTCAACACCAACTTGTCCTGAGTCTATAAATATATTCTTGATATTCATAAAATTCGCCACTTTGTCCAGAAATTTAGACGCCTTATAAAAATCCACTACAAAAGCATTATGCTATAACTTGGGAACTGGGAGCAACCCATCATTTACCATCAAAGTAAAATACTTTGGTCCTCTAACAACACCCCAACATGACGACACACATAAAGTTATTGGTGTCAAGTTTGGGTTTGTACTATTTTAATAACCAGCATACCTCCAATTATTTGCAAAAACTAAATTATTAAATTCCTTTAAATAATCAAACAATTGACCACTTGATTTAATACACTTTTAGACAATTACAAAATTATTACTTTAGACTTACAATCCACCCATATCATAAAGTTATCAGACACTTTTGGGCCCAATTCGCACTACGTCATCAAACCAATTTAATCCTTGGTGCTACATAGGGACGTCAATGGGGGTGTGGAATCGTGGGTATTATGCCCTACCC
Organism: Nemophila menziesii; assembly: GCA_029959085.1. Classification (NCBI taxonomy): domain Eukaryota; kingdom Viridiplantae; phylum Streptophyta; class Magnoliopsida; order Boraginales; family Hydrophyllaceae; genus Nemophila; species Nemophila menziesii. Next base: position 30,363,402 of record JARWIR010000007.1, on the reverse strand, counting down.
ACATCCAAATAAGAAAGGTGTTAGGTTTTTATAGGCTATTGGGGTGGATGATGCGGATTGATTTCCAAAATAGTGGGGATGTGAGGATAAATATCCCCATCCCACAAACCCTCCAGTATGTAAATATGATCAAGAACAAAGTCTCAAACTCATGTAGCCACCACATTATTTGCACATAGAATTCTGGTTCGGCCCTATTAAGTTCTAACTTCCAGATAATCCATCTTCATATATAACGTAAAGATTTGGCATCTCTCACCCAATACAACACCATAATGTCATGTACTTAATTTTGTCAGACGTTCAAAAATTTGCAGAACAATTACATATAAGTCAAATTATTATTTTGCATTTGTAAACCGAAACAATACAATATCTCTGTTCGGCATGTACTACTATTGAAGTTCTCATTGATATCTAATTTTACTCGAGTTTTTACCCACCACTTATTTAGATGACTTCTGAAGCACTAATCTTTTCGGCACAAAATACAATACAACGTGCATTTCTTTTATACATCGGAGACCTTAGGTTGTGGTAAAAGCTACCCTACGTCCGTCCAAAGCGGAGTCTACAAATAACTCTGGGGTTTTCCCAACTGCAACGATCACGTGTTAGGAGTTTATAAAAATATTTCAGTGGATCATTATATGTTGGATATAGGTAGAGGCAGATTCATGATTTTAAGTAAGGGCAATTAATATTCACCAAACAAAAAATAAAAATCCCCGGAGGCTATAAATTTTAGCTTGGGGAATGTGAGGGAGTGTCATTTATTTCATTCACGACTTCCCTCAAAAAATTTCACATAAATTCACAGTACATATGAGAGTCTGTGGGGAGTATGGGTTGGGGATGAGCTACAGAACCCGGCAACCGCAATACCCACCGCTGATCATGACCTTTGGATCAGATACCTTAAAATAGTATATCTAACAAGTCAATAATTATATCGCATCAGTTGTTCCCGCATATTTTGTTTATAACATCTAAATAAATTAATATTTCATTTGAAAATCGACAAATTATGTTATAAACAATTAAATAGATTATAACCTTTTACATCTTGTTACCTCATCGTTTATATTCATTAACTCATGCTCTTCACAATAAAATTCTAAAACAATGCCGTCCAATCACCTAGGCGTTCTATCTAGGTGTTTCAAAATTTCTTTCAAAGATGGCCATAAGTTTCGTCTACACATAATCTAATTAATAAACAACTCAATCGTTTTAATATGCCACCCGACCTGCATAATACTTAATATGATAGCCATATATAACCAATTCAATGTAGTCTAATCCAACACATAAGAAAAAATAAAGGAAAGACTACTTAAGTTAGAGTTTGAATGCACGAGAAAAGAAAAGGTAGGATTTTTCAAATTTCGAGTCTAGATCTCTTGAATTGGTCATTTTTTTCATACATAGGAAGCTAAACGCCTTGATTTATAATCACTTACAACACTCATGTAATACCAATCTAGGCTCATAGCTACTACTCTTATCTTTCGTGACGTTTGCCCATAAATATTCCGTTGGACCGCTATACTCTACTGGTTCCATATCCATCATTGCTCCTTCCTTTGCCATCAAATCTTTGCATTTATTCGCTTCGCGGTAGATGTGTGTTAGCTCATATCCTTGATTCCTATTTGGAATATTCACATAATCTCTTTTTATAGTAGAAAACCAATTCTTGGAACCAGCACCGCCCTTCACTAGCACGTTAAGTTCCCTTGAATCCGTTTTCACACTTAAGCCAATTATTTTCCAATTTTCCGCGCACCTTAGGCCATAGTGCAACACTAACGACTCTGACATATATGGCGACTCCATCATACATGATCCCAGGGGTGGACCTACATAGGGCCTAGGGAGGGCTCAAGCCCCCCCTGAACCCGTAAATTTTAGGATATGCAAGTGTATTTTTCATCCGAAAAATAATTTTTCCCCTATGAACGTTTATATTATACATTCGTGCTTTGAAAGTACACATAAGATATTGTAGCCTAGTGGAATGCTATGTTTGATTTTAAGATTTAAAATAGAGGTTGTGTGTTCGAATCATAGCAATTGCTTTATTTTTTTCTTAAATAGACATAGAATGTAAAATCGACTTATAAGAATATCTTAATCTATTATACCAGTCTTTATTTTGAATTCTAAGCTAATATTGTTTTTATACATTACTTAATAAATTTATAATATTTATCTTTTTAGATAATTAGAAATGAATATAAAATAATAATATAATAATATAATTTTAGCAATACTATGTAATATAGGTGTGATGATTTTTTTAACCCAAAATTAGCGTTAATGGTGTTATTTTGCCTCATATTTAGGTAAGTGCTAACTTATAAATTCACTTGTTGAACGAACGAGAATCACAATAGTGTTGCATATCCATATTTTAACATTGGTAATTATAAATTTATACTTTCTATATTTACCTTAAAAAAATTAGAAACGATAACCCCGAAACCTCATATATATATCAAGCCCCCCCTCATTTTATCTTCTGGATCCGCCCCTGCATGATCCCGTAAAACTTCATAAGAATTGGTCATTTTTTAGAATAATAATAATGAATTATAATTATTTTATAATTAAATATATGTTATTATGTTAAATTGATCTACCTTAAGTATATCAGGATGTAAATATGATTCAAATCAATGTATTAGTAATATATATTTAATGTAAAATAATATAAAAACCGGCTAAATTCCAATTAATGGGCCGCCTAGCCATCTAGGCGCTCGAAGGTTCTCAACCGTCCTATTAGCACCTAACATTTTTTAAAACAATGGTCATTAGTGAGGTGACAGATAAACTATTCCAAAATACATTAATCAAAAGTATCATATTCATTGGAATTCTAAAAACACAAATGATGGTGGGTTTCGAGACGAAAATTCTTTTTGTTAAAAGAAAATAAAAAGAAGGATATATAACAAGTAAATATATAGAATAGTTTCATCATTCTATAATTAGTAGGGGTGAGCATGATTCCATTCGTTTCGGTTTTTGGCCAAAATCGGAACCGAACCAAATATTTTGGTCTTTAATAATTTTAATAACCAAAATGGGGGGGGGTCACATTTGGTTCTGCATTCGATTTTTGGTTCGAATTGGTTCGTTTTATGTTGACTTCGAATTCAGATACTTGGTCAATAATATGTTTCACCAAATTTCTTGAAATACATTGTCCAACAGAGACTAGTATTTCAATACCATTATGCCTATTACTTGTCCTGCAGTTTTCTAAAACAAGACCGCCTTACCGCCTAGGCGTTCTAAAGTGGGATATGCCTAGAATTTCTCTCGAAGGTGGCTAGAAGGTTCGTCTACGCATAATCTAATTAATAAACTACCCAATCGGAGTAATGGGTCTCCCAACCCGAATACTTTTTAGCATGTCAGCCCATAAATAACTAATTCAATCTAATCCAACCTAACACATAAGCAAAATATAAATAAAAAACTACTTAGGTTACAGTTTGGATGCACAAGAAAAAAAAGGTAGAATTCAAATCATAACTATATATCTTGAATTGGTCATTTTTTAGCTTGATAATAATAAATTATTATTTTATAGTTAAATATATGTTATATTTGTTAAATTAATCTATTTTAGGTAAATTAGGATATAAATATTATTCAAATCAATGTATTGATAATATATATATATATATATATATATATATATATTAATATAAAATAATATAAAACCGTCTCGGTATGGACCGTCTAAATTCTGACTAATGGGCCGCCTAGTCATCTAGGCGCTCGAAGGTGGTCGACCGCCCTAGCAGCACCTAGCGCTTTTTAGAACCATGATTGTCTATGTGAGCTATTAGTATATCAATTAAATAGAAACCTATAATTTAAAAACACTTATCTTAATTTACAATACTATATAAATTTATAAAATTAAATCAATTACAACCTAATACATACAATCATGATTAATAAAATCAATCAAGTAACAAATACTTATAATGTTAACTGATTTTTTTTAAAAAAATCTGCCTAATAGCATCATTGAATAGTTAAACTAAAATTTCACGTAGATGATAAATTCCGACCAAAAGTTTCTCCCACATAATTCTTATATAAAAGTTCACACATTCACTATTTGTTTCCTTCGTTAGTTCGGTTTTCGTTTGTTTTTTTGGTTCGGTTTTTGCATAGTAAACTGAACCGAACCAGAAATTCGAATTTTGAAAAATTTAAAAACCGATCCATTTCGTTTTTCCGATTTTTGGTTTTTTTGGTTCGGTTTTTTCCGATTTTTTGATTTGGTTTTTGGTTCTCATATTCTCAACCTTAATAATTAGGGTTGTGTATCATGCCGCTCCAATCCCATCCGTCCATCGCGGATTTGATGAGTCTCTTTATACATGGTTTCTTAATCGTCCACCCAACGAAGTATATCCATTTCCATTGCAGTTCGTCAATCATCGTCAGCTTCTATCCGTATGTCCGATCAAGTTAAAAAACCCTCCACCTTTTTAAAAAAGAATTGTAGTGTACATGTTTTTTCTTTTTCATAAATAGAGTACTAGTATCGAAGTTTTAACTAAATGTTTAATTTTATTCAAATAAAAAAATTTGCCCAATTAATTAGAAGACTTATTTTGACCAAAATAAAATAAAATTTGAAGACCTTGGAAGCACTCGGCACAAGATATAAATAACACATGCACATGCAGCAAAACAGGTTCCAATTTCCAAAGAACTCATTGAATAAGGTAACGAATCTAGCCAGAAGACAATAGATTTGATATGGTTAATTCTACAGAACTGAATACGTACGTATGATTATCTTTTAGTATTTACTTAAACTAGGATTTAGGATGTTGGTTTACAAAAAACAATAAGACAAAGAGTTGAGATATATAACATGAGACAGAAATTTGTAAAGGGAGACACCACACAACCATTGAACAACGGACTATGTCTACTAATTAAGTGGAAGGTAATAGAAGGTTTGTAATAAATAAATTCAAGATTCAAAAGAGTATTAAAATTTACCAGAAACATAGAATTCAAAATGCCGAAGGTAAAGTAACAAACAATTTATGTCCAAAAAAAAAAAAAAAAAAAAAAAAAAGTAACAAACAATTTTAGCGTGATTTGGCGAGTCTACGTCTATAAAAATTAATAAATCTTCCACTATATGGTTTAGATTATAATTTATAACGAATACTCAAATCATCAATATTTGAATTCATCTTAAATCATATTATATTCACTATTTTCACTGACGGTATGATTATCCCGCCCACTAATGATAATCGATTAACGCTGTACCACGTGGTTTGTTGATATTGAATTAAATTTTTTAAATAAAAAATAGCGACAAATAGTTTTATCGCTATTGATAAAGCTTATTAATGAAATTATATAGTCGCTAGTAAATTCTTTAGCGGAGACGAAAAGATCAGAACTAAGGATCTGCGCAAAATAAATGTAGTGAGTTTCACATATTTCACATTTATTACATCCAATAAACATCCCCCTTCCCCCAATCCCAAAAACTAGTTCTAAATATCATCTTTCGGGTCATTTACTCACGCTACCGAAGCAACGTTGCTTCATCATTAAAGGATACAACCTCCACCTCCATGTGGGGGCCCACTTTTGAACATCAAAATACTTGTAAAATTTTCTCAAAAACTTAATTCACTAATTTGCATTAATTGCATTGATTGTTTTTTACAAATAAAAAAACTTAATTGACCCTTATCCCACTCTATTAGACATCTGAAGGGTCCATGTTCGATCCACGCGTACCGCAATCCTCTAAACTTATATCGTCCCAGCGGTTTAGATATACGACTTTTTTCCACGACACCTGGGTTCGATCCCCGTCAATGGAACATAATTTTTTTAAGTGCTCACCTAGAGGACATGGCTTCGATTCTCGTTAATGGAACAAACACTTTCCTTTTTCCATGAACCTTGAATCTTGAATCTTGAACACGAACCACAAAGTTTGAGCCTTACATTTTTAACCATGAACTAATTTTTTTTAAATAAATACATGCAAGCTATATACAACAAATGTATTAAAAATATTAAATATATATGTACAAGTAATTAAATGGGCATTAATCCAAAAGGTCCACCACCAATATAACTTTCTTCCTCAGGTCCAGCCCACTTCTAGATTTTTTATTACCCATACTGCCCTTATCAATTACTAAAATTGTGATTAAACAAATAGACCAGCCCATTTATTGAATTGTATGAAATAGTGTTGATCAATGATTTTTTTTTTTAAAATTCATCATAGGAAGTGCAAACGCTATATCTTCAAAACAAAACCCAAAGAACACGCATTCTATCAATGCAATCAGTCAAAAGAAGTAAAACGTCAATAACATAAAGAAGAAAGCTAGTTGGTCGACGAAGCCCATTATTTTGAAACATCAATCACGAAGGAGGGAAGAAGGATCGTCCAACAACAATATACACGAAACAGTGATGGCCAAACCTAACCAAACGGGGAAGCCCAATAACAACAACCCGACGAAGCCCAGAAAAACGTACCTGGCGAATCCCAGATCAACGAACACGGCGAATCCCTATACAAGGATTACAACGACTCGGCTACGACAACGAAAGTCGAAACTAACCAATGGACGGTCCGACGCAGAAGGAGGGGCAACGACAAGTACGGACATGGAAAATAGCAGCCCAGTGCACATCACTTATGGGGTAAAGAAGAAATTGGCGGCTCAAAAAGGTAATTTTACGATGAGAATAGATTAAGATTTAGTGATGGCCCAATACAGTTGGTGTAGTCAGAATTCTGATTATGATGAGAAATTGGTGCTTACAGCATAGTTACGATGAGAAATTGGCGCTTACAGTATAGTTACTATACGTTTGGTCTTTGAACTTTGATGGGCTCGATTGTTGTTGATGGTGGAGAATGGCTTGGTGGGCTCAATTGTTGAAGGTGGTGGGGAATGGGTTGGTGGGCTCGATTGTTAAAGATGGTGGAGAATGTCTTGCCGAGCTCGATTGTTGAAGATGGTGTAGAATGTCTTAGTGGGCTTGATTGTTGAAGATAGTGGAGAATGGCGGCAGTCTCTTTTGCAGGTGAACGCCTTGGTGGGAGGAGATTTCTTATTTGTTTTTTGTTTGAATTCGAATATGCGATGATAAAGAGATGGTGGGCTCGATTGTTGAAGATGGTGGAGAATGGCTTGGTGGGCACGATTGTTGAAGATGGTGGAGAATGGTTTGGTGGGCTCGATTGTTGAAAATGATGGAGAGTGGTGGCGGTTTCTTGTGCATGTGAAGGACTTGGTGGGAGGAATTTCTTATTTGTTGTTTGTTTGAATTCGAGTATGTGATGGTGAAGAGATGAGTACTAGGTTTTAATTTTTTATGTTTCATTGTTTTTTAAAGTTTCTTTTTTAATTATCTTAATTTTTTTATTATAATTATTAAGGTTATATTAGGTATATCATAAGCTAAAAAAATTATTTTGGACCTTATTCATCCAAATTTTTAAGTTGGGCTTCTTAAGACACGATTTGTTGGGTTATAGATTTAATTAAAAATTATCTCTAATTAAAAATCATGAACAACCTTAACCTAAACCTTAATATTGACCATAATCTTAACCTTTACCATAACCTTAACCTTAACCATAAACTTCACATTGACCTCGAACCCTGGTCCATAAACCTTAAGCCTTAAACCTTAACACAAAACCGTAAACTTTAACTTAGACCTTGAACCTTAAACCTGAACCTTAAGTTTGATCTTAACCTTAACCTAAACCTTAATTTTAGCCTTAACCCTAACCCTAATCTTATCCTTAAACATAAGGTTTAAACCTTAATTCTAACCTTAACCATATAAAGATTCATCGCGTTGATATTCGATACCAAACCTTAAATCTTATTACCTTAACCTTAATTTATCCTTAACCCTAACCCTTACCTTATCCTTAACCCTAACCCTTACCTTATCCTTAACCCTAACCCTTACTTTATCCTTAACCCTAAGATTTAAACCTTAATTCTAACTTTAAACAGATGAAGATTCATTACGTTGATATTTGACCTCAAAACTTAAATCTTAATAAACCTTAAACATTAAATTTTAAACCTTAACCTTAACCCCAGCCTTGATCTAAACCTTGAACTTTGCCCATGCCTTGATCTAAGCCTTAACCTAAACTTTAACCTTAAACTTAAGCTTAACCTAAACATAAACCTAAACCTTAACCTTAAACTAACATTAATATTACATTTAACCTTAAACTTAAACTTAAACTTAACCTTACCCTTACCATTACCCTTATCCTTACCCTACCCTTACCCTTCCCCCTACCCTTCCCCTTACCCTTCCCCTGACCCTTACCCTGACCTTTACCCTTACCCTTACCCCTACCCTTACCCTTACCCTGACCTTTACCCTTACCCTTACCCTTACCCTTACCCTTACCTCTACCCTTACCCTTACCCTTACCCTTACCCTTACCCTTACCCTTACCCTTACCCTTACCCTTACCCTTACAACCTTAACTTTAACCTTAAAGTTAACCTTTACCTTAAACCTTAAACCTGAATTTCACCTTCACCTTAACCTTAACGTTAACCTTAACTTTAACCTTATCCATTAAACCTTAAGCCTTAACCTTCACCTTAAAATTTAACCTTAGACTTAACCTTCACCTTCACCTTCATCTTAACTTTTTTAACCTTAAACTAAAATTTAAAACTAAACCTTAACCTTAAAGTTAAAAACTTTACCTTATCCTTGAACCTTGAACTTTAAACCTAAAACCTGAAACCTAAAACCTCAAACCCTAACCTTAACTTTAACCATAATCTTAACCTTTATATTTAACTTTTAACTTAAACCGTAAAACTTGAACTTTTAACCTTAACCTTAACTTTCATCTTAACCTTAACCAAATGAAGATTCATCGCAATAATATTCAACCTTAAACCTTAACCTTAAACCTTAAACGTTAAAACTTAAACCTTAACCTAAAAATTAACATTAACCTTAACCTTGATCTTAACCCTTAACCTTAACCTTAACCATAACCATAACCTTATCCTTAAACTTAACCTTAACCTCAACCATAATCTTAAGCTAGAACTTAACTTTAACCTTAACCTTAATCTTAACATTAACTTTATCTTTAACCATAACTTTAACCTTAACATTCTCCATCTTGAAGTGTTTATTATCCTTCATCTTCATCAGCACGTCCTCACTTATAGTGGAAAACCCTTCTCCATCACCGTCATATCTCATCTTTTTGCAAAAATAATCAACCAAGAAATAACAAGTCTAAGCAATGCTTGAACTTGATGTTAGAAACAAATTTTGTACCATAATACATAACATTATTCCCAATAAGATTTTTATTCAACTTAACATTACTAGATGGAATAATATCCATTATATATAATAACGTAACATCAATGTGCTCAATACCTTCATGATATACAAGATTCTTCTTAAATAGGACTGCACGCTGGCTATTAAAAACACAACTATCTTTGATCAAATTTGCCTCATTTAGAAATTCCCAACCATATACTCTCTTTAATAGAATCTATAATAACAACATATTCAACCTCATTTGTAGACACAACTACTAAGAACTTCAAATGTGATTTCCATGACATACAATTATTGCCTAAGGTAAAAGAATATGTAGTTGTAGGATTCTTGAAATCTTTGTCACCTCCAAAGTCAGAATCAACATACCCAATCTAACTCAAAATGAAAATTGTGATTTCCATAACATCATTCGATGTCTAAAGTGTTACCGACATATGCTAACACATGATTCAAAGCAAATCAATGCTCAAAACTAGGATTAGGCATGTATCTACTCAAAAGTAAAATGGAAACTGACAAATCAGGTCTAACACGTATAATAACATACATAAGATATCCAATTACATTTGAATAAGGTATTGGATTTATTTTCACAATATCAGACTATGTTTTGGGGCATTGTTGTTTATACAAAACAAAATGTCCAGCCAATGAAGTCTGTACTTGTTTGCAATTCAAACTACCATATTAGAAACTATTTTTGTTAATTTAGTCATTTATGAAACTTTTTCAAAGTAGTATAATTAATTCAAAAAGAAAACAAATATATTTTAATTTTAGTTTCATCAACGATATCTAGAATATATTAAAATTGTGCAATCTTTTTATTCCTTGTGGAGACGATACTTCTTATCATTTTTTACTATTTTTAAATGACTAGCACACTTACCATTATCCGAGTATCGATTTATATTATACCTAGGAGGACAATGATACGGTAAAATCTTCCACTTTAATCCCCAAAATTGATTTTTTATATATATTAATTTTGTTTTTCGATGGTCTATTCTTGTTAATGGCATAGCAATGTTGATGATGGTGGAGAATGATCTTCATGTTACCGGCGATTATTAATGTTTAGACGAGTGGTTGTATGTGTGGAGGGTGAGTTGTGTAGATATGAGTCTGAGGATTTATGTTTTGAGATTATTACCCAAAGAGTCTTAAACACACCACCCTAAGATCCAACAACACCAACTGAATTTACTCTTCTTACTAAAGGCCACAAACAAAAATTAACACTATATGCCAAAAATCCAATTACCTTCTTACCCTCTTTTGTTTGTTATTTCCCTATATATAATAATTATTTTAGCTATTATTTTAAAATACTAAATCCCATCTTCTCTCCTCTCTCCTCTCTCCTCTCTCATCTCTACCTTTCCAATCACACGTTACAACTTTTTCATGGCTTCTAGGTTTTCTCTCTCTTTCTCCACATGGACCCGAACGAGTGAAGACAACCATGGAATAGAATTGGAGATCCGACAATGAAGATTTTGCACAAGGTTCGAACGTTTTTTGCCAGCGACAAAGCTTCATCTCCAATGTTGCGAGCGAGTTAGAGCTGTTGCGAGCTCCGGCCATGGCGTGAGCAAGCTTCTTGGTTCGTTAATGGCGAGATCTGTCGCCGTGAAGACCTCTCCGTGAAACTTTGTGATCTTGAGCTGGTTCGCAGGTGTTCAAGTTTTGTGAAGTTGGAGCTCAGATCTGCCATGGATTTGGTTTCTTTCATGTTCAAGCTTCGAAGGTGGACAAATTCAGATATGCAGGTATCATGCTCAGCAAGTTCGAACCATGCTCAGCAAGTTTGAACCACGCTCAGCAAGTTCGAACCACGCTCAGCAAGTTCGAACCACGCTCAGCAAGTTCGAACCACGCTCAGCAAGTTCAATTTCTTTTTTCATTTTTCTTATTCGAATAGGTCGTTGTGATTTTCGAGGCCATACTCAGGAGATGTTAATACTCATAACTTTTAATGTATAGCTATTTGTGTTAATGTATAGCTGATTTGTGTTAATGTATAGCTGATTTGTGTTAATGTATAGCTGATTTGTTAATACTCAGTAAATTTACTGAGCATACAAGCATACTCAGTAAATTTACTGAGCATACAAGCATGCTCAGTAAATTTACTCATCAAGAAAAACTCGATACTCGGCAACTATTTTCGATGCTCAACACTTTTTTCCGAAACTCAGTAAAATATGCTCAATAAAATATGTTCAGTAAAATATGCTCAGTACTTTTTCCGGCGGTGGCCGGTGGTGGTCGGTGGTTGTGGCCAGAACTTGAAATTATTGATTGTTAATGAAGGAGGAGAGAGAAAATATGATAAAAGAGGTGAGAGATTAATGGTAATGGAGAAGAGAGAATAATGGTAATGGAGGAGAGAGAATAATCTATTTTTTTGTCATATACACTATAAGGGTAATAATGACAGTTGTCAATTTTGAGGTCTCTAAGTAGGAGAGAATAATCACTTGGTTCTCATGTACCACTAAGATGCTCCTCAAATTCTCTTGGGTAATTGACCCTTATGTTTACGTTAGATGAAGTCATGGAAGCTATAGAAAAGAAGAAGAAAATGGAGTGAGGTGAATTCTTAAAGTGTTATAAAATTTGGGGTTTTTCTATAAATAATTTTTAAATTTTAGGGATTTATGATTATTGATTAAAGTTAATTATTTTTAATTGTGAAAAATCACTTTTATTTATATTATTTAGGAAATTAACGTTTTTTTTTTTTTTGGATGGGAGGAACTTAACGTTTGAAATGATATAAACGTTTGGAAAAAAAAAAAGTAAAGTTTGAAATGACGACAGACTTGTTTTGTCATTTGAACAAAAAAAAAAAAAGACTTGTTTTGTCAAATGACTACCGACAAAAGTGGAAAAAGAAAAAAAGAAAAAGACGACCGACAAAAGTATCATTAGGCAACTTTGAAAATGAAAGACTTTTTTTTTTTTAAAGACTTCTTTTCAAACGGTGCGTACGTATCTTTTTACTCAATTCATGGAAGTAAACGTGGCATTTTCTACCGGTTTAAAAATAACTTGAATTTAAATTTAGCATCTTTTTGGGTCACAAAAGAGGTCTTAAAACATCGAGAAGCTGATTAAATTATTGCCTAACTCTTTGTGTATGAGGTAGTGCCTATTCGTAGCGGTCTCTTGTCAGCAAGTGCGAAAGATCTTGGGGTCTTTATATACGATTAGACCTTCCCTATTATTCGCTCCAAGTTTAGCTAGACAATTCGCTCACTTGTTCGCTTCGCGATAGTTCCACACTAGGTCAAAATATTCTCTAGACGCCAGCATATTGTGACACGCTTTGTACAATATCATTTAAATCTCCACTTGAGTTCGCACCGCTCTTCACTGCCGCGTACAACTTACTCGAGTCGATTTCAATGATAAGAGACGTATATTCGCGGCTTATCGCCATATTTAAACAAAAAATAAGACATCCAACTCTGCTTCAAACGGCGTTTCCGCGATGCAATATCCCTGCAAAACCACTCAAATACTCCCCTTTATTATTCTGGAAAAGACCTCCAATTCATGCGTCTGACTTCCTCCTATCCAAGGACCCATCCACGTTCAATTTAATACCATTTCCCGGCTTAACCCATTTCACAAGAACATTCTATGCGATGTTACCAATCCTCCGTCACTCTCCAATCCCTAAGCCCTTAAATAATCAACCGCCGCATTAAATATAATATTTTGTAATTCGTTAGGAGATCTTTTCCTAGCGTCTTGGTCGAAAATCCATGTGTTCCTATCGACCCGTACGTGCCCGATGGACGCCGCCATAATGCCCCGTCTTTCTACCCCATTAACTAGCTCCTTATTTGTTAGAATTTTAGTCCACCAGCTCAAATCAGCTACACATTGTTGTTGCCGACTTCCCGGAACTGCTGCGCCACCATTCATGTGCACCTATACCTGCTGCAAGGATGTGTTGCTGAGCTGCTGTTGTGAATCACTGTACAAATCTTCATTTACCTGATCAAGAGCGTGCTGCAGCCCTTGTTCACCCACGTGAAGACTTGGTGTAGTGCTAGCTGCTGGTGCTCCTGCTAAGTCAGACTCCTCCCCAAAGAGAAACCCTCCATTTTGCCCAATTCTACTCCCCTTAAATTTACTAAAAATGTTATTGTATCCAACACATCTTTGAAAGATCTTACCTGCTGATTCAACTTCCAACCCGCACCGTTGGCAAACCGGGTCCTCCACAATTCCACGAATCACAAGATTAATGCCCGTAGGCAAAGCGCACCATAAAAACACTTTAATTTTTTGCGGGCATTTTATAGACCAAATTAAATCCTATCTGAAACTCGTGTCACCACCAACAAATAATTATTTGTTATAGGCCGACTTAACTGAAAGAACCTAAGGATTCAAATTTCCATTTATACGATTTTCTATCACCATTTAGAGTTTCAATAATACCCTATCTAATAACATCCTTGCCCGCTAAAATATTCTTACACATTCTCGAATCCGATGGTTTCACAAACCTATCCAAGAATCCGTTCCTAAAATATTTTTGTTTAAGCGCTACAACCCAAAGAGCCGGGTCATTTTGTAAGATCTTCCAACTAAGCTTGGCTAGGAGTGATTTGTTATAATTCCGCGCACTACACAACCCCAAACCACCATGCTTTTTGGGACGACAAAGAAATCCCACGAGATCCAATGAATTTTCCTCCCCTCCGATGACGATCCCCAAATAAAATCACGGATGATGCGATCTATTTCCACACAAACATAGTTCGGAAATTTCATGGTTTGCATCATATACGTAGGGATAGCCGAAAGTACCGATTGTGAAAATGTAATCTTACCCGCAAGTGACAAATTCTGTCTCTTTCAATTTGGGAGTTTGTTTAGCATCTTTGAAGTTGCCCGTCTAAAAAAACCTTGAGGCAACCGCTGAGATCTGATCGGTGTATCAAGATAGATACCTAATGAGTCACTCAACACGAATCCACTCTTTTCAGCTAGTTCGACCTCTCTTTCATTTGTCACGTTCCTTGAGAAATATATTAACGATTTCTCCTCGCTAACTGTTTGTCCCACCTCCGCACAGAAAACCCTTAGAACCTCCTTTATAAGTCCCACTTGTGTATCTGTAGTCTCAACAAATAGCAGTAAATCATCTGTGAAAAACATATAGGATATCGAGGGACCTTGACGATGGAGGCGAATGGGTAACCATCCCCCTTTCCCTCACAAAGTCCCTGAATAAGAGTAGATAAACGTTTCATACATAATACAAAAAGGTAAGGGGAAAAAGGATCTCTTTGCCGAATGCCCCTCTGTGGTGTGAAAGACTCCAGAGGTTCTCCATTCCAAATCACGCTCATAGTATTCGTGTTCATTGCTAATATAATGAGACGAGTCCAAGAAACTAGAAAACCAAAGCCGTCAATAGTATCTTCAATAAACCTCCAGCTCAACTTGTCATACGCTTTGGCTAAGTCATCTTTATCGCCATATAACCTTAATCTGATGTGAGTTTATGCATTCGGTGATCAATTTCTTGAACTAACACCACGTTATCAATCGTTGAACGTCCTAGAAAAAAGCTACTCTGATTAGGACCAATTTTTTCCGCTAGTAGTGGATGAATCCGATTAACCATCGCCTTCATAATGAATTTTACTGGTACATTAATCAGGCTAATTGGACGAAGTTGACTATCTATCTCTGGGCCTGTCACCTTCGGAATTAGATGAATTAGTGTACCATTCAGATTAGGATGTATCACCCCTATTTGAATTTACTCCCTAACCATTCTGTAAATAGTCGTCCTAATAGTTTCGCAACACTTTTGGTAAAAGGGAGCTAATATTCCATTTAATCCTGGAGCTTTTGTAGGACTAGATTGGAAAACAACAACTCGAATCTCTTCATTGGTGAGGTCTTCCGTAAGCATATTCCTCTCGTCAATATCTAAACTCTTCCCATACGGTAACTGAAAGGGGCACACAAATTTATCTGTCTCAGTGTATAAATTAATTAAGAACTAACGCCCTAGTGTACCCAGAGTCGATTCCTCTTTTACCCAAACCTCGTTCGAATCCTTAAGTCGTGATATTCTACTTGTCTTTCTTTTCTTAATATTGGCCAAGTGATAGTATCTAGAATTGCATTCCCCCGAGCGGACCCAATTATTTTTTGATCTGAAACCAGAACATCTCCTCCTCCGCTATCGTACTTAAGTACTCCTCCCTAAGTCTCTTCCCTAAGCTGAATAACGACGAATTATACGAAAATTGTAGCGAGCTTCGTATCCCACTAAGCCTTGCCAACAATATTCTTTTCTTTTTGTTAATGTCCCCGAATAATTCTTCTTTCCATCCCATAAGTCTATCTTTCATGTTCGCTAGGTTACTCCCGAGATCAGAGCACGAGCTATCCTAGCTATCACACACAAACCTCTGAAAATCCTTATGAATACACCACGCAGCTTCAAATCGAAATCTCCTAGGCGGTCTCGAGAGGTCAGTCGGAACAAGCTGTATTAAGATGGGTGCATGATCAGAGTGTCTACGATCCTGATATGTTACCTTTGCCTGTGGGAAGAGGGATAATAATTCCGTATACCCATAAGCTCGGTCTAGTCTCCTAAGTATGCGTTGTCCTGTATTCTACGAGTCACACCACGTAAATCTCGGACCTTCAAACCCTAAATCAGTTAAGTCACAACCCTGTCGCTACTCCTCGAACTTTTCCATTTTACGAGTAACTCCCCGTTTCCCACCTTTTTTGTCTACCTCTTTATCAACTTGGTTGAAATCACCTGCGATCAGCCATGGTCGGCTAATGTTAATAACACCTTAGTGAGAGCATTCCACAAAGGCTCTCTATCATGTGCTTTGGGACATGCATATACCGCTGAAAATATCCATGATTCACAATTTTGTTTAGATACCTCAATGTTTATCACTTGATTCCCGACTGATAACACACACAACTTAATATCCGAATCATCTCAAAGAAACCAGATACCTCCCTTGAAATTAATTGTCTCCACCCGAGCCGAGTTCCTTTTACCCAGGCCTCTAACTATTTCATTTGCTTTGCCACCGCTATCTCTTGATTCGAAAATCACTGTTAACCATACGCTATGAAGCCACAACATTTCCCTAGTAACTCTTTGGAAGTTTGCCGCTGCCGCGCCATGGCAATTCTACACCAAAATATTAAGTGGATGGGAAAGACCTCCCTAACTACCTGTGCTTCTGTTTTGTGTACACATAAAAAAGAATTAGTAAGAAAGGGAAATAGAGGTTTAGGAGATTCTTTGCTCCGTTTCCCCCGTGCCCTCCGTTAAAAGCTCCATTTGCTCGTCGTGATCCATTCCAACCATTTGTGTTTCGGGGACCACGGATAGATCAAAATCTCCGGGGTCCGCTCGTGCCATCTAAATCCGGCCCACCTTTAGTTCCTGCCGAAGGGATTATGACGTCGCCATCTAGATCAAGCGGCGCTTCAAATCCTATACCCGCGTTTGCCTACCCAACAGCCCCTCGCGAGGCTGTTAACCATTGAGGACCTCCTCTATTTATTTTTTCAGTAATTGCACATGAGGTCCCTGCCGCTAAACTTTCTGTTTTTTCTTTTTTTCCTTCACTTACTACTGTTGTTAACTTTTTATTACTTCGGTTCTTACTGTTGGACAAGTTTATTTTGAATAAGTGGACTAAATTACTCCAGTACTCGCACTATTGTTCCCTGCCATATCCTAAGGGACAGCTTCTGTCCTCACCACATTAATGCCTTGCTGCTCCTCTGTCAAGACCCCAATATTACTGACTACACCCATCGTACCATTATTGATCCCTATTCTATGTTCCACAAGGCCTGGACTATTTATTGATTCACTTTCCATCCCAATTGCAATCATTTCAATTTTCTTATTGTTCAATTTGGCATTTTTATTAGGAATGGTCTATTTACAAATTTGCTCTATTAAATTTAAAATTTAAAATTTTAAATTTTACTAGAAAACAAATTTTAGAATACTCGTGAAGCACTATCTTTTCACATGCACTTGTACTCTTGCAGCTGGAACAAAAACAGAAGTACTCTTGCAGCAACATAGATTTCAAGAATATCATAAAGTAAATATTTCTTCACGGGACAACAGATCTAGACAGAAGTCAATACATTTTAAATGGTTAATTCCACTCATCAAGGATATCTTTCCCCATCACTTAAACTGGAATTTAGGATGTAGAATTATGAAAAAGCATTAAGAGAAAGAGTCTGACATATAACTAGAATGAAACGGAATTTGTAAAGGGAAACACCACACAACCATTGCATTAATTTTAACCATGAGATAATACTACAATGGAACAATACTCCGTCCACTAACAAGTGGATGGATTATTCGGACAGTAAAAAAACATGACTAACAACACAACACATGCGTGAAATAAGAAAATTAAAACATGAAGGATTAAAGATACTAGGAATTAGTTAAACGAGGGGAAGCTTTCGGGCCTTGTATCGCACCATAACTTTTCCCTTCACGGCCATGATAGCAGTGTTCCATTCGTTCTCTGGGAAACCTGACATGAGCTCAAGCTCATAGTTCCTTAGCAAGTGACTCCATATTGTCTTCAAACTTAAATATGAAAACGCTTCTCCCTGGCATCCATTTCTTCCACTACCAAATGTTATATATGATAGAGCACCTGCCTTTTTGATTTCATCTCTACCTGGTAAAAATCTATCTGGATCATAAGCGTCTGGATCTTTATAAATATACGGGAGTCGGTTAGAAAAAGCAGCAGATGCAGCTAGAATATGTCCCTTGGGGATATCATAGGTTATTCCCTCCCTTGTTGTTACACTAAAATCTTTACGCGCGTAACGTAAAGTAATTGGTACAGGAGGTTGCAATCTTGTTGCTTCTTTTATGCATCGATGGAGGACCTCCATTTCAGAGATGACTTCATAATCAATCCTATCCCCGTATTTTTTCATAAGCATTTTCTGCTCAGCTAATGCATCTTCCATGAATTTCTTATGAGTAAGGAGATAAGCTCCAGTCCAGAGTGAAGTAATAGCACTAGTTTGACGCCCACCAAAAAGGATAGTGATAAGCATGCCAGTGACCTCAGTATCAGTTGTTGGGCGTCCATCTTTGTACTTGGAATCCATTAAAATTTGAATCATATCGTTCTTTTTCACTCCGTTTTTTCTACGATCAGCCATAATCTTAGCGAAGATCTCTCCAAGCTTTACGCGAGCTCTATCACGACGAAGGTGAGCCGGAATAGGTAAATTAGGTAAGATTGTGCTTATTGGGGGCATACCTTTGGCTATATCGTTCAAAAGATCAGAGACTTGATCAAGCATAGTATTACGAACCTCTTCACCCAACAGATTTGTACTAGATGTCAACATGATTACTCTATCCATTGCATTCATTAGATCTACTTCACCACTATCCCCCCATGCTGAGAAAAACTCCTGCAGCAATCAATATATGTATAAGTTTATAAATAAAGATAAAAACCAATAAATAATCTAAATGGAAGATTGGTTACCCTGGTATCGGCTATCATTTGATCTCCATAACTCCTTAACCTTGCACCTTTTAAGTTCTCCACAAAAAAGCCAAACTGCTCTTGCCTGGTAGCGTATGATACATCGTACATAACCCCGGGTCCGAAAGCAGGGGTAACATTCTTGTATACTTCCTCTTGACTAAGTTCAGATGGGTGGGCATTGAAGAAATGGCTTGAAACCTCGGGGCCAATCAAGAAGGTTAAATTCTTATGCATCAGATTCACAGTGATCACACTTCCAAGTTTCGGGTACTCCTCTTTCAGCAATTTCAATGGACCCTTAAGAAACCGTAGCAGCCCTCCAACCACAGGAAACGTAGCCACCACGGGGGGAAGATTTTTTTTGTGTTTCGACTTTGGCGTCGTCAGTGCTATAATGAGCTTCGTAAGCAGCATTGTTGCAACCAACACTAGCCCTACATTGTAGTATACGTTGTAGTTACTACTCACCTCCATTGTTTTGTGTAGTGTGTTAATAACTCATTCTAACACCAACATATATAGATGAGTTGAGATGCTATTGATACGTGTCGCGTTTGCTTCTTGCCATGTTTTATATATTTTTTTCATTTGTTTTTAGAGTAACGATATATACCACTGAATTATTATCCATATCTGAATTTTGGTTAACAAAAAAATATATATACCATCCAAAATCATACCATTTAAATACCATTGAGTATTGAATTTAAATAGTATAATTATGGGTGGTAAATATCATTACTCTGAAGGGCGGTGGGAGCTCTACTCACTTTGAGTTAGGCTTGGGGAAGTTCCATGCGCTAGTGAAGGGCGGTGGGAACTTGGGAAGCCATGTTGTTTCAATGCTGAAGGACTGTTGTGCAATATTGAAAGAATTTCCAACTCTTGATGTGATTCATGTATTTCGCGAGGCAAATTTTTGTGCTGATAGGCTATCAAAAGAAGGCGCGAAAATAGGTATGCAACCATTGGATTTTATTGAACCCCCGGAATATCTTAGAAAGTTAATTATGAGAGATAGAAGTGAGAATGCAACCGCTAGGGTTGTATTAGATTATTGAATAAGAACTTCTGTTCTACTTGTAATGTTACGTTCTTAACGGCTTTTAAGCCTCTCTTGTATGCAAAAAAAAAAAAAATATCATTACTCTAAATTTTTAATCAAATAAAAAAAATAAAAAAAATACATATATTTATTATAACTAATCAGATGGTATAATTTTAAGAGTAACGATATATACCACCCAAATTCATACCACCTAATGACGTGGCATGAATTGGTTGGTTACAAATCTATAATCAAATCAAGAAAACAAATATATTAACAATTTGTAACCAACCAATTTACGCCATGTCAATGGATAGTATTTAGGTGGTATAAATTTGGGTGGTATATATCATTACTCTAATTTTAGATGGTACATATCATTACTTTTGTTTTTATTTGAAATGCTTAAAATTAGGAGAATTTTTAATTTTCTGTTTTGGGCAATATAGAATTTTTAATTAATTATGAATGTTTAAACTTCATTTAAAAAAAAGAAAAAAAAAACTGATACTTCTTTTCTATTTATTCATACTTTAAAAAATTAATTTCTAATTAAACATTTTACTTTTCATTATGACATTTGTCATGTTAATGACTTTTATTTATTTATTATATATAATTTAAAATTTTATTTATTTTTCTTCAAAAATCCTGTCACTGCGCTCGACCACAACCACCTCATACATCTACCACCAACCACTACTACCACCACCTTCACCCATAACCACCACCAACTCATGCATTCACCACCACAACCACCACCACTTCATGCATCTACCACCACCACAACCACCACCACCACCTTATGCATCCACCACCAGCACCACCTCCCTCATGCATCTAGCATCACCACCACCAACACCACAATACATGCATCTACCACCACCATCACAACACATGCATCCACCACCACCACCACCATCTCCATTATTCTCCACCGGCCACCACCACCTCAGACTCCATCATATTATTCTTTTTCTTCTTTTAGGATTTAGGCTCTATGGTTTTCAGGTTTAGGGTTTTTTTATTTAAGGTTTAGGGTTTAGGATTTAGTGTTTTAGGGTTTAGGTTTAAGGTTTTTTTATTTAGGGTTACAGATTTAGGGTTTGGGGTTAGTGTTAGTGTTTTTAGGTTTAGAGCTAGGGTATAGGGGCTAAGTTTTAGAGGTTTTAGGTTTAGAGTTTATTGATTTTAGATTTTATGGCTCCAAGGGTTGAGGTTTTATGGCTTTTAGTGTTGAAATTTTATGGTTTTAAGTGTTGAAATTTTATGTTTTTTAGTGTTTAGGGTCTCAGACACTAAAGTAATAGACACACAATTTTTTCTATGTATTAATTGACAAAATAGTCGGTTTGTGTGTTTATGTAATACATAAAACCACAGACTGAAAAGAGCATGATTAAAAGGGAATACGTGATTTTGTGTTTTGATGTAAATCATGTAATACACAAATGACTGTTTTGTGTATTAGATCAACACACATAATAAAAAAAAGGGGTTGGACAAAAAGATCATACATCAAGATAGTAAAAAACGAGTAAAAATAAGATATATGCAATTAATAAAGAGAAAAATTAATTTTGTTAAAGAAGGGAATGTTTTAGATTGATTTCATGATTTTGTGTGTTAGATGAATACATCAATATAAAACTGAATATCAAAATTTAAAAAAAAAAATCGATGTTGTAAATATGAACATGCCCTGTCAAAAAATGCAATTTTTAATTTTCTGATTTTTTTAGAATTAATTATGAATTTATTTAAAAAAAGATTCACGGATGCGTGCGTTTATTTGAATAGGCAAATATTTTTCTGTGTGTTATATCAACAAATAAAACAGAATATCAAAATTAAAGAATTAAAAAAAAATTAAAAAATCAAAAAATATTCATAGACGTAAATATTAATTTGCCTCGTCCAAAAATTGTAAATCACGGACGCGCGCGTGTGTTGGAATTAGTTGTTGGTGACTGGTGCTGACGAATTTAGTCGGTGGTGGTTATGGAGAAGATGGTGATAGTCGGCAGAGAATAATGTTGGTGGTTGGGGTGGGGGTAGTTATGGTGGTTTGGGTGGGGATGGGGTGGTGGTGGGTGAGGTGGTAGAAGTGGATGGTGAGGGTGGTGGGAGTGGGGGTGGAGGTGGTGGTGGGGGTGGGGGTGGGGTGGAGGTGGTGGTAGGGGTGGTGGAGGTTGGGGTAAGGGTGTTTGGGTGGTGGGGGTTGTGGTGGTTGGGGTGGGTGGGTGGTAGTGGTGGGGGTTGTGGTGGTGGGTGGGAATGGTAATGGTGGCGGTGTGTGGTGGTGATGGAGGCGGCGACAGTGGTGGTGGTGGCGGCGGTGGATATGGTGGTGGTGGTGGTGGTGGCTGGGGTGATGTGGTGGCTGGGGTGATGGTGGTGAAAAAAAAGTATTATATAATAAATGGTGAAGATAATAAAAATTAAATGGTATATTTAGTTAAACTAATAAAGGTTTATAGGTATTTTTGTAATGTTTCAACTTTTTGTTTTTACGGATAAATTCCAATTAATTACACTTCCACACTTTACATTCCTAAAAAAAAGGAAGGAACAAATTACTTCCTACTTACTCACAAATTATCAACTTAATTCCCAATTAAACACATTGTCATATTTCTCTTCTATTATTGCCCTTATGTGATTTTTGTATTTTTTTAATTATTTTTTTAACTTTTGTTTAAAAAAATCCCGATTTTTTTTTGAATTTTTTTCACGAAATTTTGTTTTTCCGATTTTTTTGTCCGAATTTATTTTTCCCCTATTTTTTTTTAAATTGAAATTCCGGGTTATGTGTTGGTATAACACACAAATATAGATTTATGTATTCATGTAACACACAAAGTCATAAATCGATCTAAAAAATTCTTTTCTTTAACAAACTTGTTTTTTTCTCTTTATTAATCGCATATACCCTATTTTTACTCGTTTTTAACTATTTTGATATATTATCTTTTTGTCTAACACATTTTGTTATTTTTGGATGTTTATGTTTTAGGGTTTTACGTGTTCCAGGTCACACAAAATTTGATTTTGTTTATTCCAATTCTGTGTGTTCCTGGAACACACAAATCTCATAATTGTGTATTCTTAGAACGCACAAATATCAGATTTGTGTATTCACGGAACACACAAAACTCAAATTTGTGTATTCATAGAACAAATAATACTCGAATTTATGTATTCCTGGAATACACAAAACTTGATTTGTTTGTTCCAATTCTGTGTATTCCCGGAACACACAAATCTTAGATTTGTGTATTCTTGGAACACACAAATCTCAAATTTGTGTATTCATGCAACACATAAAACTCAAATTTGTTAATTCATGGACCCCATAAAATTCAAATTTGTGTATTTATGGAACACATAAAAATAAAATTTGTGTATTCACGGAACACATAAAGCTCAAATTTATGTATTCCTGTAATACGCAAAACTTGATTTTGTTTGTTCCAATTATGTGTATTCCTGAACACACAAGTCACATAATTGTGTATTCCTGAAACACACAAATCTCAGATTTGTGTATTCATGGAACAGATAAAACTCAAATTTGTGTATTCATGGAACACATAAATCTCAAATTTGTGTATTCATGGAACACATAAAACTCAAATTTGTGTATTTATGAAACACATAAAACTCAAATTTGTGTATTTCTTGGCATATAAAACTCAAATTTATGTATTCTTGAAATACACAAAACTTGATTTTGTTTGTTCCAATTCTGTGTATTCCTGAACACACAATCTCAGAATTGTGTATTCTTGGAACGCACAAATCTTATATTTGTGTATTCATGGAACACATAAAACTCGGAATAATGTATTCCTGAAATACAATAAACTTGATTCATGGAAAACATTAAACTCAAATTTGTGTATTCATGGAACACATAAAATTCGAATTTATGTATTCCTGGAATACAAAAAATTTGATTTTGGTTGTTCCAATTTTGTGTGTTCCTGCAACACACAAATCTCAGAATTGTGTATTCATGGAACACATTAAAAAAAATTCAAAAAATTTAAAAAAGAAATCGAAATTTTTTTTTGATTTTTTCTAAAAAAATAGTTTAAAGTAAATAAAAATAAATAAATATTATTTTAATTAAAGTAATTAATTAATATATGTATGCGTATTTTTGTAATCTTCCATTTTTTTTGTACTTAAGTAGAAATTAAGTTGAAATTGTAATTAATTGAGAATTTTTACACTCTCCGTGTAATTAATTGGGCGTTGCCCCTTATTTTTAATTAGAAATTAACTTGTACTTGTAGTTAATTAGGAATAATTTCACTCTATATGTAATTAATTTGGCGTTGCCTTTTATAAAAAATATTCAATATTATTTCTCAATTGTACCTTATTAAAACACTTTTTCTCTTATTTTTCTAATATTACCCATTAAAAATATAGTATAATATTATGCTATTAAATACATGTAAGTTTATAAAATAAAATGTCATTAAATCTTTTTAGTTTTTATACCGTAAAAATTAAAAAGTAGACAAAAAAGTTGAAAAGAAAAAGTATTTGTTTTAAATCATATATTAAATAATCTTTTAAATAAATTTTAAATAAATAAGATTTCCAAATATTTTTTCTTTTTGTTTCAAGCTAGGGTCTTTTGTAAACAATTTCATTAAAAAACTATAAGTGAAAATGTACAAAATTTATCTACCTAATCTTGAAAGGTTAAGTTAGCCACTATCTATTTACTAGTCTAATCTCAAAGAATAAATTTTACAATCATCCATAAAAGTATGATTAGGGAACAAAGCGAATAAAATAGACAAGTGTACATTTTAATCTCCCTAATAGCTCTATATTTGGGGTGAATTTATCCTCTCATAACAAGATTGTTCATCATTCTCCAAGTATGATAAATAGTATAGACAAAGATAACTTTCCATACTTTTCACCTCTAATTTTCTCAGACTTTAAACTTCTTGAGCTATTTTAGGGCGCTCAAAATAGTGCTCGTCTCTTTTCCAATACCCCAACCATCTCCTCATGTCCTCCCAAATGATTTTAGCAAACACACACTCAAAGAATAGGTGCTTATTTTACTCAAATATTTTACCACGACTACTCACAAAGTGCATCTAGCTCCATATAAATCATCATGTCTTTAGGGCGAAGTCTCTCTTGTAGTGTCATCGATACAATGATTGCATGTATAGGATTAACACAAGGGTCTCACACAATATTTTCTCAAGTTTTAGAAAAAGATCGCCGGCGGAAAATATTATAAGGTTTTTTGTATAAAGATAGAAACTCACCACTACAAGACTTATTTGCAATTGGGTTGTCATTTGAGGTAGAGGACTAATGGTGCATAGGATTTTCTCCTCCTTCATGTCTAACCAAAACATATATTTCATTACTTAATTCCCATATTTTTTTAAAGTGCGGGGAATCCATTTTCCCCACTTTTCATAATTAAAAACTCTTGTTTTTCAAATATTTACCAGCACCCATTTGATCTACAAAGCATCCTTTTTTGTCACGATTTCCTACAACATCTTCATAAACAATGCTTTATTCCAAGGTCCAAGGTCTTTGAATCCTATTCCACCTTCTTCTTTTGGAGTGACTATAGTCTTCCATCTAATTTGTGTAGATTTCTCATTCCAATAAAAACTCCTACAAATACTCACAATTCTATAACACACGTAAACAGGTACCAAAAATATAGATAACAAAAGCAAAAAACTCCTTGAAGTGCCAATCTAATTAGTCCAAGTCGATCAGCAAATAAGAAAGAAGCATCAATTCCAAGATCACACATAAGTTTCTAACTTATCAATAAGAGGTTTATAGTATCTTGACAATAAAACAGAAACTCCAAAAGGTACCCAAAAAACAAAATGACATAACTCTTTTTTTCTAGTTGTGAATAACTTCAACAACCTCACTCTTAATTATCACGTAGTAAATATTTGATTAAACTACATTAAGATGAAGCCTCGACCACTTACAAAACTCCTACAGGCTATCCATGAAATCACGCCTCACTTCTACAAACTTCTAGTTGTGAATAACTTCCACAACCTCACAATTCATGTGGTCTAACTCCCTGCAAATCCTGCCTTCAATCTTTGGCTTAGATACTCGAAGGATGATATTTTTTCTGGCTCTAACCTGGAGAACCATTGTTACGTTCTTCCTAATAAAGTGGCGGGAAAGACATGACAAAAGATGACTTCAGAATTGGTTATCAATTCCATATGCCTCGTGTAGATGTTAAAATATTGATTAGGGTTAGTCGACCCATCGTAGGTGAGAAATTATGGCGGCTTAAACTGGTGAAGTAGTGATATACCCAGTATCTCCCAGGTGAAGGGGTTTTGTCTTGGTTACTCCTTGCTCCTCGACCAGCTCCGACGTCCTTTGTGGCACCTTTTATTATATGTATATTTTTGGGACCTCGGCAGTATTTAAAGGATTACGTGGATGATCGTTTTTCCATGGTTCTCGTTGTTGCAAGGTCTGCAACAAGCGTTCTAGCATTAGAGGATTTAACTAGACCTCTGGTCGAGGCTATTGCACAACTAGGTTGACGTGTGGACTAGATGCAATGACTCATAGGTGCTCTAGGGGGTTGGTGGGTCCTGGGGTGTTATAAAATTAAGTACAAAAATAAAAGGAACCACAATACCGCAAGTGCACGGTTGTCCAAGTAATATCCGATAAACCGGGTTTCGTTCTCAAGGACGGATAAGGTTCAACCCAAATATTTATCAGATAGTAGAAATAACTGCTTGAAAGAAAAGTAAAATAATATGATTTTTGTTTGATTTTCTTAAAACTAAAGATGCAATAAAATAAAGACTAAAATTAAATGACTGAAAATAAATAATGCAAATAAAAGACTAACTTCAGAGATGAGAGATACTTGAGTCTCGCAAGGAATTCACCTAATTAATGTAATCTATGCTTTGTTTAATGGTAGAATTGGTATTATAATATTAGTCGGAACTCTAATATCTCCTAGCCCCCGTCAGGGTGGACCTAGGAGCTATCCTAAAGTACTATAAACCGCTATATGGGTGAATGCCTTTTTGGATGATATGAATTTACCTTTTTGGCTATGTAATTAGTTAAGTCTGTCGGTCAATAACGGACATTGCATGGGTATTACCTAAGTCTGTATTCAAACCTCCCTGTAGGATGATCACTTTTGCCACTAAAGTGAATAGCCTAAATACTAAAAGCTATTTCTAGTTGTACCGAAAAGAAATAGTGATTAAGAACAAAGTAATATCCAATGTATAAGACTCAATTCAATTTAAATCATGACAAAGTAACATTCTCAAGTAATATCCAATGTATAAGACTGAAATTAAATAGATAAAAGACATCATATTCAATTACAGAAAAGAAATTGATAACCTAAGGGTTTGGTTGGCTGTTGTTGGAAGAACAAAATTCCTCCAGCTCTAACTTTTTCTCTGCCTTCTTGCTCTGACTTGAAAATATGAAGCCTCTGATGTAATTCTCTGAAGTGTGTGTAAAAAGGAGGCTAAAGGGTCTATTTATACTAGTAAAAACGGATTAGGGCTTAGGTTAAGAGGATTATGTCAAATTATAAAAAGCCCAAGTCCATCTTTTCTTTAAATTCCTGTAACTGGTGTGCAGCCCTTAGTAAAACGGCTGTAACATTTGCATAACAACTCCAAATGGGATGCTTTAACTTGGAGAATCTTCTTAACTCAATAGGCTATCAAACCATGTTTCACGGCCCAAGGCTAAATCCGCTCCTAAGTAGCCAAAAAACGGCAATCTTTAACAGCCTTTCAGATCTGCAACTTCTTTAATCAAGTTCTTGGAAATTCTTTTCTTTTCTTTAGCTTCTCCACTCGATCTAAGACTTTAATTCTCACTTATCCTCCTTGTAGTGGTTTCTTAATGAATTCATAAACCTACTAACTTTGCACTAAAACAAATTAACGCACAAAAGCTCTAAAAATGCAAATAGTCTAATTCCAAGGGGAGAAAGTGCAATATGACGAAATAAGCATAAAAGTATATCAAATAAGTCAATTATTCACCTAAAATGATGTCTCCTATGGGATAATAGAACAAATAGGGAGACATCAGGGGTGCTTCATGTATGTTTATCGGCACTTTTTACATCCTTGGCTCAAGAGGGGCTGCTTCTTCAAATTTGGTCGATGTGCCAGTTTTTACGGTGAGGGACAACATCCCCGGGGATGTAGCCACCTCCTGCTCTCAGAGGAATTCCACATGGTAAGATTCTTTAGAGTTGAAGGTTGTTGCTCCATCTTGTTGATCTTTTTTACATGGTCGTGTCTCGGAATTGGCTCTAGTCTTGGCCATTTTTGTGGTATCTTAATGGGTGAAACTAGGTATTTCCCACATATGACGTCAAACCGACAGGATAGATATTACTAGTTATATTTTTGTTTAAGTAAATGGGTTTATTGTGGTGAATCAATGTGTTTGGAAAAAAATATCAATGGATTGATTTAAGAAGCAAGCAATATAGGTTAGACAAAATATAAACTCTATTTTAATGATATGACTTGTATTTGCTGGGTGATTCGTTGATGGCTAGTGAGGAGTGAGACAAAAGCTCACTCTATATTATCCAAATATATTATCATACCGTCCCTAAGCCAACATTACAACCTTAAAGACCTTATGATTCTTTGTTATGTAATCTAGAAGTGATTGAGCCAATAGAGAGTAGTTAAGTGGATACTAGTGAAGTTCTATGAACAATCTATAGCCTCCTTGGTGAACTGAGTAAAGATCATCTCCTTCTTACATTGTGAAACTAATCTAATGTTGAATTCGAGTCGTGTTGATGGTAGATATGACAATTGTGCAGGTATGTAGTTTGTAAGTATTATTACATGAAATTTTTTGAGTAGTTGCTTTGAGTCTATTCTATATATTCTACTATCTTCTTTCCCACTGTGCTAAATTGACCTAGGTGTGTATCTTTATTGTATCGGGACGATACAACTTTGAGTTGGGGGTCTTGATGTCTCCCCATTTGTGATGATTTAATATTAGTTGGAGACATCATTTTTAAGAATTATTAGGAAGTTATACTCGATTTTTATTAGAATTATTGTATTTTCTTATTTCTTGTCTTGATTTGATGATTTATTATTTTTAGAGCATATTTAGTTTAATTGTTTGTTAATTGTGAAACTTTAAAGATATATGGTAATTAATTAGTGCCAAATCAATTCCAAGAGATAAAGGAAATTAGATAATGATAGAAATTGGAGATAAATGAAGGAAAAGATAAACTAGGAAAAGGAAAGTTGTCAAGTAAATCTGAACTCCAACAGCTACGTCCACAAAAGTGAATATAACTCAAGATTGTTTGGGAATTTGGAAGAATGGTCTGAAGCAAAGTCGTAGAGCTTTCCGAGACGACCAGTTTCGATATAAAGAACGCGTCAATCAAAGCAATATTGAAGAAGTTACGGCCAAAACAAAACAACAACAATTTATTACCTTTTCTATATTTTAGGGTTACGAATTTGAGTTGGAATAAAAGTCCAATTACTTGTCTTCCACTCCCAGAAAACAAACTAAGGCTTCCTAGACTCCTATAAATACACCCTTTAACTATTGTAAACATGTCCTTGCCTCCCACAATTAGTCCTTAAGTTTTATTCCTTATTAGAGATCATTCAAGAGCGCAAGTTAACAATATGTATCTTTCTTTTAGTTTTTTTTCTAGTATGAACTAATTTTCCCACAGCTTGGGTTTTGCATATGTATACTCTATGAATTCTATTTTCTTCTATCTATGTTTCTTTGGGATAATTGTTTTAAATTGATTCTAGCTGCTTAACCATATATTTGTTTTATGTGCTTTTATTTATTGTCTGTCTTAAACCTAATCAATTTAGGGTTGTGGTAATAGTAGTTAGATGGTCACCAGGAAGGGTGTCTAATTATTGAAACACCACATAAACGTCTAGGTGTGCGGTAGTGATTCGAAAGGGCTTGCTTAACTAGATAGTCATTAGGGTTTTGATTTAATCACCTATCATCATTAGAAGGCCAGTCTCATTTAGGAACCTAGTGGCGTAGGAGCACCCTATTTAAGTCCCCTCGTGATTGTGAGGTCGCCACCCTAGTCCACTTTGACGGGGTAGGGAGGAATTTAGAATCCTGACTACTTATCTAAGAGTTATTATCACCCTTATTAACTAGTAGAAGAAATAGAAGGATTAGTGCATACGAGCAAAACTTGAGCTATATTTTCTCATCTTTAATCTCTCATATTTATTTTATTCTCTTTACCTTTAATTTATTTAGTTAATCACTTATCTTCCCATCATATTTATTTACTTTTCTTGACTTTTAATTATTAATTACTACTCTGATTTGATTACCGGTTTGTTTAACACACTTAAATCTATGAGGAACGAATCTTCTTATCATTAAAACTTGCATACCTCCTGTAATACTTGCAGTTGCGTGTTTAGTCTAAGGTGTTTTTGCATCGTTTATCCATCTTTTATTATCATATTTAATCACACCTTAGGCGGCACCAGCTACATAAAACAATTTTTGGCAATTACTTTCATTTGATTTCTCTTCTCTCTCCTGCAAAGGCCTTTTCCCTCTCTTTTTCCCATTTCCAAATCGTCATTTTCTTCTTAATGGTGAAGAAATCCTAGCTCCACACATGGTGAACAAGAGTTGATGGTGCTGCGAAGGCTGAGATCTCCAGCGAGGCAACTTCCATATTCTGGCTTGGCCATTGAAGGATCTTCACCGGAGTTTTCATGACCATAAATCTTCTATTGACATGGTAGTGGCTTCTCCAGCGAGGTAAAAGCTACAGTCGATCGTGAGCAGCTTCAACCTCGACGATCGGAGCAGGCGAGTAGATTCGTCAAAGACAACAACAATTGAGCAGATCACCTTCGCTAGCTTTCGTTCTTGGCTAGATCTCCTTCGCCATTAATTCCTTCGAGCTATTCCTTCTCTTCGTCGGATCCTCGTCGGAGAAGCACTTCTCACCAGCTTCTCAGGCGACGCATATCCTTCGCTAGAGCTTCGACAACTTCATAGCTTCACCGTCCATTTTTTCAAGCCGCTGAACAACTTCATGGTTCGTGAGCAGATGGATCGTGCTCTATTCGTGGATAAGATGACTTAGAGATTTGGATTTTTTTGTTTCTTTTTTCTTACGCAATGAAAGAAAAATGTACCCCTTCAATTTTATTTTTCTTTCTTCTATATTTTTTTTTATTATGTATTTTTTTAATGTATTTTTACATTTTTTGAATTCCGTATGTAATCCGTTTTGTCGGCTAATGGAATTGTATTTGCATATTTTAATGTATGTTATTATAAGTTATTTTAGAATACTCTGTATTTTAACTTAATATTTTGTGAATCTTTTCGAACTCAGTGTTTTTAAAGATACTCAAGAAAATTCTCCTGTTACTCAGTGTTTTTTGAATACTCAGACACTTATAAATTTTTTCAGATACTTAGTGTTTTTTTCGATACCTAATTTTTTTTTCGATACTTAGTGTTTTTTTCTTTAAGCACTCCGTAAAATCTCTGAGTACACCATGAGGGTGGGGGAGAGGGGACAGTGGTGGTGGGCAGATTTAAACAATGTCATTACTTAACAAATTATTTTTTAATATTTAGTGGTTTTTATTTTATATGACATATAACCATCTAAATAATATCCTTTTTTTTTTTTTTTGATAAATCTACTATTGATATTGGGTAAATTTTGTAACCGTTGTTTTAAATTATTTATTATACCCGTCTTTGGAAAGAAAAAAAAGAGGTCCTGGGATCGAATTTCATTGGAGTCAAATGATTTCGAGTCCAAAGTGGCTCTCTAATGTATTAAAAAGAATAGTTAAAAAGAGAACCGTCATGGGTTTTTAATATTTTTTCTCATTTTCTTGTTTGGTGAGCCAATCACTTCCTTTCCATTATTTGAATGATATTAAATGTATTTTCTTATCAGGTGAGCCCGTCACTTCTTTTTCATCAGTAATATTAGATGTTGGTCCGTGAATTGCATATCATTAATGAGAGGGAAAGTAATGAACGTAGGGTCGGTATTAAAAATGAATTGCAAGCTCTCGATCTTATAATTGATTTCTTTAATTGACAAAAAAACCCCGTCCAAAAAAAAAAAAAAATTGACAAAAAAATATAATTGATTTCTTTTGCCCCGATAATGCTCAATACACAACATCGAATTGAGCTTAGTGGGAATTATTAATTAAGACCTAATGACGTTCTTATTATTTTTTATTTTTTATAGATGTATGGTGTCCGGGTCAGCTTACGCGCACCACGACTAATCTCATAGAAAATATACACGCCTCTTCATGCATACTCCCATTTAATCAGAACAGGTTACCCATGTTTAGAGAGGGGACTCGAACCTTACACCTCTTGCTTACCCTCTTGCACCTAATGACGTTCTTCTTAATATTATAAGGGCAAGCTCCAACTAACTCTAATTACTTTATTTGACCTTAACTACTTTCTCTATCCTAAAAATAATATCTACTCTCTTTTACATAAATTGAAAAACCTAATCTTTACATACACTATTTACAAATTTATTCTTCATAAAGTGTCTTGATATTTTAAATATACATTAGAAATGTAATTTTTTTTTTTAATAAGGGTAATAGTGGAAAAAGTTGGAGAAAAGTGTCTTGGTATTATAAGTTGACAATAATTTTGGGACACTACTTTTAGTAATGTGGACATTAATTTTGGGACGAAGAGAGTAGAAAAGAAAGAAAAGACAAAAAACACCCTCCCTTTTTTATACACTCCTATATACTGTGAAGAAACACAAATCAAAAATAAAATACCTATTAAAGTTTTGATTCTGAATACCCATCTTCTCTCTCTCTCTCTACCAACCTCCCTTCTCAGTCCAACACATTCCCACCTTCTCACCATTTCTACCATGGCCGCTCCTCCACCCAGATCTCGCCGCACCACCATCACCAGTACTCACCACCTTCTCAACATCCACCTTCCATCTTCTCCAGCCCAAGATCCGGGATCCACCATCATCCAGGCTCCACCGCAGATCTAGGCTCCATTATCATCAACTCCCCACCAACCGCACTCTCGCCGCCTCTGCACAATAAATGGATCTGTCTCTCTGTCACTTTGTCCCACTCGGTTCTTCCATCCTTTCGAAGCCGTTCACCAGCGTCGCACTCCACCACCAATCTCCGTGCTCCACCATCGTTCTCCACCATCATTCTCCAGCGCAAGTCTGCCGCGCTCCACCATCGACCTCCAGCGCAAGGCCATTATGCTCCACCATCGATCTCCAACATCATTCTCAAGCTTCGAATTTGTCCAGATCCACCACCACCACCATGAACCAGAGCTTCTCAAAACGCTGCTCCTCTACACACGAAAACCGCCTCTATTACTTCTCCACCACCACGAAGCCGTCGCGCCATCACCCACCACCAACCTTCGCCACCATAACCCATCACCAATTGGTGGTCAAAACGTCAAAAATCAATAGCCTAACTAAGAGACCAAGCTGTTGAGGGATAGTTCCTGAGAGTTGATTATCGTGTAGATCAATGATATTAAGGTATACACAAGGAAAGTTGTGAAGGGATTGAACCAGAGAGACTAGGTATTGACGGGTCCAGCATATTTAGTCCAGCACATTAGGGTCCAGCCATGGGTCCAGGAGATTGTTTTTCTTTTTTCTGTTCCATATTGGGCTTAGGGACAGCCCAACTGATTTGTTTTATTTTATCCTACAATAGTAAAGTTAAAAAGATGGGGTATAGCCCATATTGGTTTTTTTCTTGTGTGTGACTTGTAATTGTGCTAGGGTACAAACTCTAGGGTACAGAACCTAGGGTACAACGACTAGGTTTCCAAATGATTTATTCGCCGAAAGTTTGACGTTGGACAAATATGACATGGATAAAATCCGGGATTGGGTACAACCCCGCGGGTACAATATTAGACACATTGAACATGGCCATGGACAAAAAACGGCTTGAGTACAATCCTTAGTGTACACGGACTTTCACATGGACAAAGTACGGTTAGGACATGGACAAATCCTTGTGCAATAATATAAAAATAATTTAAAAAAATTAAAACCCAACACAGGTCCGTACCTATGGGTACGGGATCGATCAGTCTAATGAAAAAGAACAAAAAGAATTAAAAAACGAATTACTGGAAAAAAAAATTAAAAAGGTAAAGCTGGAAAAAATCCAACCGAAAAATATAACTAGGCCTTATATAGTAGGTTTTTCTAACTAGGCTTTAAAAAATAAGTTAGGTGGATTTAGGCTCTTATTTGTAGTTTCCTCTTGAGTTGATCAACACATCGTTATTTCTTTGTTACGAAAATAAAAGCAACATCTATTGATCTTGCCCGTAATTCAATATCCAATCTTGTAAATGAAACGTCCGTGTAAATTCTAATAAGAACTCTCTACTCTTTCTCTCACTAAAAATACGCCACTTTTCTAATCTAACAATTAATTTCTCAATTTTTAGCAAAAATCTTTAATAGATTTTTTCTATTGATGTTTGGATTTGGTCCTAGGGTGCTTCGTTAAGAGGATGAAGGAGTCTTTAGATGGTTCAAGGAAGGTTAAGGGTCTGCACGCCGAGGTTTGTCTGGGTACCCTTATCAATGCTCTCTCTTCAGAAACAACAATCATGACTTGTAAAGGGAAGAACAAATCATCCAGTAAGGAAAGGCGTGGCTACAAAGTTTTAAGCTTCAACACACGAGATTGGGAAATGATTGAGGTTGATAAGATGAAGATACAAGAGAAGCGTATCTACTGCAGTAGAGGTGTTTGATGCTTCGCTAATGAGAGGATACGACAAAGGCTATATCTCGGAGTAGGTAGTTCAAATACGCTATCTAATAAGCAAAGTGGAGAAGGAAGAGAATCGGTTAAGGCCAATGATGGGTATTGGAACACGCATAAGGAAATAAACAAGGGTAATAGGAAATTAATTTTGGAAATTGGAAATTACAATATTCAAAGGAATCAAGACACTAACAAAGAAGAGAGGAGAGAGACTTCTACGGCGTCTCTTTGGTTCATGATGAATATTTTTTCTTTTAACAATTTTATTTCTAAAAGCAGGATAAATAGCTGCATTGAATAAGACAAAGATAATTATTACCCCCGATTATACACTAATCTGCAGGTGAAGAGGAAAAGGCACGCGCTAAAGAGTAGAGACATCATAAGACTTTGGAAACCACACTCTTTCTCCCTTATTAGAGTCAGACTTCATGGTGGTCCTTTGTGTGTTCTAAAATAAATGCAAATGTAATCGAACCACAACCGCAAGTGTACTGTTGTCCCAAGTAGTAATAATGATTCTAGGATCGTTCGCAGGGACGGTTTGGTCAACTGCAATGTTTATCAATTAATGAATGGTTGCACTTTTGAAAACAAGTAAAGAAATAATGATTGATTTGGTTTTTGTATTTAATTCTCATTAATGAAAGACTAATTATAAAATGCAAATAAAAGGTAAAACGCAAGTAAATAAGTGTGAAACGCAAGTATGAAAAGGTAGCACTTGAGAAAACAAGGGATCCTCCTAATCCTATTTCCTAACTTATGCTGTTTAAGGGCTAAATTGGTCAATTACAATGGTCGGGATTCTAAATTCCTTATACCCCCGTCAGGGTGGACTATAAGGCTATCCTAGAGTGTCACTAGTCCCGTCAGGGTAAATATGATCCACTTTTAGATGTTTAAGAATTTTACCTCATTGGCCCTAAAATTAGCTAAGTTCGTCAGAAACACTAGCTTCCATTTTAGATTGAATAATTGGTTCCGTACCTAAACCCTCCGTCAGGATGATCCACACGCCACATATGTGGAATAGCCTAGATACTAACACTTGTTCTTAGTTCATGACTCTAAAAACAGTAAATAATCCCAAATTATAGAAAAGAGTAAAATCCCCAATCTAATTTAATTTAACAGAAACCCAAATTCAACATATGAAATTCAATAAGATTGGGTTCACCCATAAAGTGTTCTCAAGCACTAAAATGAAATTAGCTCATACTAATTAAAAAGAAAACTAAATTAATTGAAATGGAATTCATATTTGATTACAGAATTAAAATTAAAAGAAACCTAATTTCCGGAATTGGAATGACTGAGAACGGAGATATAGACCCTCTCCAGCTCTTGCAGCTTCTTCTTTCTTCCTTCTGTTGCTTCTCTCTGATGTTTTAATTTGTAAAAAGTGAATTGTGTGAAAAATAGAAGTCAAGAGCTCCTTTTATAAGCTCAAATTCGGACTTGGACCTAGGCTTTTAATTAAATGAAATATTGAAGGCCCAAGTCCACTAACTTAGCCCAAAATCCCGTAACTGCTGATGTACCTCCACTAAAATGGCTTTTCCCGCTTCGTTATGACTTCGATTGACTTGATTACAGTTGCTAAAGTTCCGTAACTCGATAAGGAATGTTTTCTCTTCAAAGGTCAGCGGCTAAATCATCTCTTAAACGCCTTGAAATCAGCAATCTTTGGCCTGGAAAACAGATTTGCAGCTCTAAAAACAATTCTTTCGGGATTTATCTTCAAGTCTTGACTCCATATCACGATCTTTGACTCTCTTCTCGGATTCCATTCCTAGCTAATAATTAAAACCTACAAACTTTTCACTAAACACACAAGATTACGCGCAAAAGTTTAATAAATCAAAATTACTAGAAATTAAATGGAAATTCCGGATTATTGCATTTTTAACTCAAAAGTCTATTAAAATATTCAAATAAACATAAAAAATGATGTCTCCCAAGGGTCGAAAATAAGAACAATTAGGGAGACATCACTTCACTATTGGGAGGTTCAAGTTTCTCTTTCCCTCTCCTATTACAAGTCTAAATTAAATCTATCTCTTTCCTTTAAGTCCAATCTCTCCAGTGTCTCTTGGTTCTCTAAAAAAATATAGTTTTCAAGTCATCTACAGGAAACAGTTCTCCTTTTTTCAATGGTTACCAGAGAGTGTCATCCGCTCCCCATTGTGCCTCTTAATGAGAACAATGTCAGAAGGCTAGGTGTTATCAATATCGGCATCAAGGCGAGGATGGCAGAAACTCTGAGGGAGGATACAACTATAATCCTAAGAGCAGTTACCAATAATCCCATTCATACTGTTGGATTAAGGAAAGTTATTGAAGAGAAGCTGGGTATTCAAGGAAACTTCAGTTTATTAGAACTGAAGAATAACTACTTCAAACTGAAAATTTCCAATGAAAGAGAGTTTAGAAGAATCTGGGAAACCAAACCACGTGTTCTTATAAAAAACTCATTTTGGGATGACACTCTGGCCACAAAACATCGAATTTAATGAAATGAACATAGATTACTCTCTAATTTTGGTCCAAATTAAAGGGCTAGCATTTAAACAAAACAATCCTAATATAGTTAAAGCTTCGTAGGTTTGCTTTGTACAAATTGAAGCAATAGACTACCTAGAAGTTTCCAATACTGACGTGAAAGTTCTAAGGTTTATAGTAAGGTTCAACAACAGGCATCCCCTACCCCTTGGAACATACATGCTTCAGGAAGAGGGAGCGGGACAAAAACATAGGGTCTCTATGCTTTAAATGGGGAAAATAGGTCACCAGTTCGGGGAATGTGGTGTTAAGGGGGTAAAGAACCTATAGGATATTTGATGAAAGGCGCAAAGTTAGTGGAGCATCAATAATGTGGCAAGATTCCCACCGTTTAATGGGTTACAACTTAATATAGATGGTAACTTTATCAGTTTTAGCTATAATCATGTACGTGAAATGATGGGTGTAGGAACGAACAAGAGTATTCACAGTGTCAATGGAGGTATAATAATAAGAGACAAATGCAAATGTGAGTTTGGAAAAATACAATTATACTACGAAATTGGGTAATACGAGAAACGTCAAGAACAGAGAGCTCGAAGAGGAGAAAGAAAGCAGAGATAGAGATTGGGAGAATTGGAATAGACAGATAGACGAGCTTAGGAATGATCTTAATGAATCTGTAAGAAGAATGGAAGTGTTTAAAAATAGCGTGGATCAACATAAGGGAGAGGTAAGAGGACAAGAAAAAGGGGATATCTAGAACAGGGCACAGAAGGAAGGGAAAAGCAAAGAAGTTGTAGGCTATGCTGTAGATATCGGTTTTCGGCGCTAGGCGATCGACCGGGGCCTAGGCAAAATTATATAGTATTGAATCCCGCTTTGTAATTTTGTATATTTAGTAATATATGTATAACAATTTTAACTATTTTAGTCATAAAATTTATCTAACAACACTATAGTAAATATAAAAATACTAAAAATTGGGTTTTAATACCAATTAAAGAATTCTTGAGAATAAGAAAAATAACAAGAAGGCCTATGAGGGTATGTTTTGTCATTAATCGGCGCCTAGGCGGCCATTTTTACCATTAATCGGTGCCTAGACGGGTTAAGCGCTTATTCTACGACGACTAAAGCGCTAGGAAAAAACGCCTAAAATTTTAACTAGGCGTAAGCGGCTGAGGGGGGAGTTGACGCCTAGGCGGGGAGATCTACAACATAGGTTGTAGTCAAACAAAACTTCCAAATCGCAGTCGATAGCTCATAGAGCTTGGGAGGTAGTTCAGATATTTATTTCAACAACAAAAAAAGAAGGGAAACGAGGATGAGCGAAGGTGGAGCTCGCACTTCCAGAGTTAAAGATCTGCTCATATGGGGTTTTAAAAATCTAAGGGTGTTCGTTAACAACTCGGTATTTGTCAATGAAAATCAATTCAGGGTCCTTGAGAATGAACATCAAGAAAATGAAGATGTGGGAAGCAAAGAAGTGGAGGGTAATGCTGATATATCAAAAATGGTGGACAAGTATGATTCTGGTGGTCCTTTGTGTGTTCTAAAATAGATGCAATGAGTAGGAGAACCACAACCGCAAGTGTACGGTTGTCCCAAGTAATAATAGTGATAATAGGATCGTTCGCAGGGACGGTTGGTTAACTACAATGCTTATCAAGTAATGATTGGTTGCACTTATGAAAACGAATAAAAGATATAATGATTGATTGATTGGTTTGTATTAATCCTAAGTATGAGAAACTAAAGAGTAAATGCAAATAAATACTAAGACGCAAGTAAATGAAGGTAAAACGCAAATATGAGAAGGTAGTACTTGAGAAACGCAAGGGATCCTCCTAATTCTATTTCATAACATATGTTGTTTAAGAGTCGAATTGGTCAATTGACATTAGTCGGGATTCAATAATCCTTGTACCCCCGTCGGGGTGGACTACAAGGCTATTCTAGAGTGTCACTAGTCCCGTCAGGGTAAATATGATACACTTTCGAATGATTAAGCTAAATTACCTCATTGGCCCTAAAATTAACTACGCTCGTCAAAGTCAAATAGTTTCTATTTTAGATTGAGTAATTAAGTCCATACCTAAACCCTCCGTCAGGATGATCCACACGCCACATATGTGGAATAGCCTAGATACTAACACCTGTTCTTAGTTCATGACTCCAAAAACATTAAATAATCTCAAATTACAGAAAAATGTAAAAGACCCAATTCGATTTAATTAATTAAAACCCAAATT
The DNA here is from genome assembly GCA_029959085.1 of Nemophila menziesii. NCBI lineage: Eukaryota > Viridiplantae > Streptophyta > Magnoliopsida > Boraginales > Hydrophyllaceae > Nemophila > Nemophila menziesii. Next base: position 30,323,726 of record JARWIR010000007.1, on the reverse strand, counting down.
CAAACATATGAAATTCAACCGAATAGGGATTTACCCGTTATGCATTCTCAAGTACTAAAAGGAATTAGCTCATGCTAATTGAAAATAAAACTAAATTAAAAGAAATAGGACTCATAGTGTTTTACAGAATTAAAAATAAGAAAAACCTAATTTTCAGAATTGGATTTGGCTGAGAATGGAGATATAGACACTCTCCAGCTCTACAGCTTTCTTCTTCTTCCTTCGTTGACTTCTCTCTGATACTTTTTCTTCTGAATAATGAGTTGTTTGAAAAATAGAAGTCAAAAGCTCCTTTTATAATAAGAAAAATGGATTAGGCCTTGGTCCAAGGTTTAAGTTAAAAATTAAAGGCCCAAGTCCATTTTCTAAGCCCAAAATTCCGTAACCGTTGCACCACCTCCACTAAAACAGCTCTAGCCGATTCGTTATAACTCCGATTGACCTGAAACCACTTGCTAAATTTCTGTAACTCGATAAGGAACATAATCTATTCAAAGGTCAGCGGCTAAATCAACTCGTAAGTGCCTCGAAATCAACAATCTTTGGTCTGTTTTCCAGATTTGCAGCTCCAAAATATAATTCTTTTCGGAATTTGTCTTCAAACTTTGACTCCATATCACGATCTTTGACTTTCTTCTCGGATTTCCCTCCTAGCTAATATTCAAAACCTATAAACTTTTCACTAAAATACACAAGATTACGCGCAAAAGTTTAATAAATTAAAAATACTAGAAATAAAATAGGAAATCCGGATTATTGCATTTTTAACTCAAAAGTTTATCAAAATATTCAATTAAGCATAAAATGATGTCTCCCAAGGGTCTAAAATAAGAACAATTAGGGAGACATCAGATTCACAGATGTAACCGGAGGAGGATGAGGGATTCAGCAATGACTAAGAAGCAAATTATTTTGGAAATGGGTTTGAAGAAGGGAACGAGGAGGAAGACATGAATTTTATATATGGTGACGTAGATGAGGGGGAACTGTAGAATTGGAAGATGAACAAGGGAGGTGGCTACTCCCGAGGGAAAGCCACGGAAGGCTTATGACCACCTCATTTTAGAACTGTCAAGGGATTCGAGCCCCTTTAACAAGTTCCCATATTAGATCTCTGGTGGCTCGCTATCGTCATTCTATTGCTATCTTTTGCGAAACAATTTTAAGGGAAGTCGATTCTTTTGATATTGTGCAGCGCTTGGGTTTTGGTAACAAGTTTTTTGTTGACCCCACTAGGAAGGTCTTTCATTCCGGGGGCTTCATGATTTTGTGGCACTCTTGTGTCTTGCTCTCAGTTTCTTTTAGTTGTAGTTCGTTTGTTATCCTAAAAAATAATGAAGTTGCGTTACTTATTATTTTATTTGTGTCCGTTCCCCTATTGATTTTAAAGATATGAAACATATATGGAACGATATTTCAGATTGGAGTATAATCATTAAAGAACCTTGGATGATAATCAGAGATTTTAATGACATTCTAAACACTAATGAATCTAGTAGTAACAATCCTGCTGATATAAATCATATCAATGAGTTTAAAAACTTTACATATAGTAATTATTTAATAGAAGTACGATCTAACGACTGTTTTTTTACTTGGTCCAACAGGATGGTCGGAGAAAAACATGTTAAGTCAAGAATCGATACGGCGTTGGCTACCTACGAATGGCTTAACCACTTTCCAAGGGCACAAGTTTTCATCCCACCCAGTGATTGGTTCGGATCACTCACCTCTTATTCTAAACTATGATATCAATATGAGTAGTCATCAGAATTACTTTAAATTCGAATCCTTTTGGATGGACAATGATGATTGTAGGAAAGTAGTAGACAAAGGTTGGAATATAAATAAGATAAAACAACCTATCGATAATTATATTAGGAAAATGGAAAATACAAAAAAAGAACTAAAATTTGGAGCAAACAAACATTCAAAAATCATCAGAGAGGGATAAAAGAACTCGAGGACAAGTTAGTAGAAATTAATAACTCAAGTACTAATGATAATAATTCGGAGTTAGAAAAACAAATTAAGGAGGAAATCAAATTTGAATATGGGTGTGAAGAGAAATACTAGGGCGATAGGTCTCGACAGAATTGGTTAGTTTATTGAGATAAAAATAAGAAGTTTTTCCATCTTGCTACTATACAAAGAAGGAAAATAAATAGGATTACAAGAATTAAAGATGAACAAGGAGAGTGGAGGGAGGAAAGGAGTGAAATTAAATATTTATATAAGAATTATAATAAGAATTTATTCTCAGAGCAACCAGTTTAACAAGAGGCGAGGAATCAGGCCGCACAGTTTATAAAACCTAAGGTAAGTCAAGAGATGAATGAATTTCTAATTTAGGGGCCGAAGATGGAAGAAGTTGAGAGGGAATTTAGAGACTTGTCATCATCTAAGGCCCCGGGACCAGATGGATTAATTGGTAAATTTTATAAAGAATATTGGGACATTCTCAGGTGAGATATTTTTGAGTTAGTTAAAGGTTTATTTTCTAATAACATAAGTCTTGATTGTATAATGATACCCTTATTACTCTCATTCCGAAAAAAGATGTACAAAATAGCCTTTGTGGTTTTAGGCCTATATCATGTGTAAATTTTATCTATAAAATCATTGCTAAAATTCTCTCTTTCAGGATACAAGGGTTTATGAACTCTATTATCTCGCCGACCCATCGGCCTTCATCAAGGGTCGTTCTATTCAGGATAGTATTCTAATAGCACAATAATTCGCTTTTTTTATGAGCAGGAAATGAAAAAAACACATGGAAGCAATTAAAATTTATATGGCAAAAGCGTATGATCAAGTACGGTGGGACTTCTTACTCACTGTGATGGGAAAAATGGGTTTCTGCGAAAAGTGGATAGGGAGGATCAAGAATTGTATCACCACGATATCGTTTAATCTTAACTTAAATGGAGAAAGGTTAGAAAAAATCAATCCAGGAAGAGGGATTAGACAGGGCGACCCCTTGTCTCCTTTTCTATTCACCATTATGACGAAATCTTTAATTAGCATAGTGGAAACATACTCTCAACAGGGATATATAAAAGGCATAAAAATTAATAGAAAATATACGGAGATCTCACATCTTCTCTATGCGGATGATTCCCTCTTCTTTATAACTTTAGATGAAACAAATATAGAAGCTTTTAAAGAATGTCTAAATATATATTGTGCAGGTTCAGGTCATGTAATAAACTTTCACAAATCAGAAGTGATTTTTAGCAAAGAAACTCCAATGGAAAAGAGGGATAGTACATGCAAAGAAACTAACATCAAAGAAACTGAGGATCTGGGGAATTATCTTGGAATCCCGCTCTGTCACAAAAGATCTAAGGTAAAGTCACTTGAATGGATTGCTAAAAAGCTCTTTAAGCACAATGAAGGGTGGAAGGCTAGACTCCTTTCGAAATGAGGAAAGGAGGTTCTAATCAAGACGATTCCACAGACTATACCCAATTATTATATGTCCAATTTTCCTTTTCCTATTTCTTTTTGTAATAAACTCATTTCAACTATCTCTATTTTCTGGTGGAATTTAGGAGAAAGAAATAGGATACATTAGATGGTTATGGAGAAATTAGTAGTGGGAATACTTATAAGGGGATTGGGGTTCAAGGATTTCAAAAGGATGAATATGGCCCTATTAGCAAAATAAGCATGTAGACTAATGGAGAGTCCGGATAACCTGGAAACTAGGTTACTAAAAGGTATTTACTTCCATAATAACGATATAATGAAGGTTAAACTTAGACATAGCCGGACTTGGAGCTGGGCAAGCATAATGGAAGGAAGAGACTTCATTAAAAAATATGGAATATACCAAATAGGTAATGGGAAGGACATTAATATTTGGAATGATAAATGGTTGGAAACGAAATGGAAACTGGAGAAATCGAAAAATTGCACGATTGAAAAGGTTGGTCAACTTTTATACCCGAATACTAATTCTTTGAATATGGAAATACTTGATAATTTCTTTCCCATGCCTATAATTCCTATAATTACCAGAATACAACTGTTCGAATTAGATATATACATATATATATATATATATATATATATATATATATATATATATATATATATATGGCCATTATCTAGAGAATGAACATATAACACGAAAACAGGTTATAAACTACTTACAGAGGAACATGTTGTTAACCGACCACAAGCAGTAACGGAACCAGAGAGATTTAACTCGAAAATCAAGAAAGTCATTTGGGATTCTAATATCCCAAAAAAAATTGTGTGGAAAGCATGTAATAATGCTATTCCAACAAGGAAGAACCTTCACAAGAGAAAATGTTTGGACATTGATGAATGCATTTGGTGTTTAAATTTCCGAGACACGGTTAAGCATCTACTTTTAAGATGTCATACTTGCAAGGAGATACGGGCATGTACTTCACTCCAAGAATTGAGGAGAATGATAATTGCAATCTTTCAGCTGGATAATAAATACCATAAAGGTTTATACGGAAGGAGGATGGGAAAGGAAAATGGTGAATGATTATATCATGATTTGCTTCTGGAACATATGGAAATAAAAAAATGAAAGCCATCCATGAAAACTAAAAAAATAGAAGGGGATATTATCATATATAGCACAAATAAATTAATGAACGAATTATATGGAATAGATTAGAAAGAAAATAACACAAGGAGATTGGCACAAAGTGTGGGGGATGACAACCAAATTGAGATGGAAGAAAGGGACAATGATATTGTTTCAAAGTGTGATGCTTCGTTCAGGTGTAAATATGAAATAACGGGAATATGGATCGTCATAAACCACAAGAGGCCAGGGACCCCAACCAATGAAAAGACGGAAATCAAGTGCGATTCAATATTGGAAGGGGCGGCTATAGCAATACTTAAGGCGGTAGATAAATGTGGAGCCTTCCCTTTGAAATCGAAACTAATCTTTTCGGACAACCTTGAAGTCATCCAAGGTATTAAGCAGGCGTCAGTTGCGAGCTTAAAAATCCATCCGATCATTAAGAGGATCATCAAAAGAGCTGTTGAATTTGGTCCTATTTCTTTCGACTACATTAATAGGAAATTCAACAACCGAGCGGATGAACTCACAAAAGAAGCTAGGCACGGGGCAAACAACTTCCCAGTAATGGATCAGTCAGTTTTTATCTCATCAGTAGTCTCGGAAGGACTGGTATTGGTTAGCGATATCGGTTTCTAGGTTTCTCTTTTTTGCTTGTTCTTTTCATTTGGTGCTTCGGCACCTTTACATGTCCAAAAAAAAAGTCTGTATCTGTAAATTCCAGGTGTAACATGGCCCTCGTCTTAATCAACTTCGCAACACAGTCTGCTTGCACGTTAAAACATCTCGAGAGATGGTGGAAATGTGAAGGACCAAAATGGCTCGCCAGTTTCATAATCTTCATTAACATTGGTTGAACAATCTTGACCAATACCTTGAAAAATTTCAAGATTATCATAAAAAATCGATCTCTCTGTCCCAATAAAACATATCCATAACATTATGTAGCAATGGGGGGGGGGGGTCCTTGTCTGTTATAAAATAATGTGGATAAAATAGAGGAACCACTAACTGCAAGTGTACAGTTGTCCCAAGTAATATATGATAATCAAGTTCGTTCGCAGGGACGGATTAGGTTGACTCTAATGTTATCAAATAGTGTAATAATTGAAATTATAGAAAAATAAATTATATGAGAGTTTGTTTTGATTTTTTGTTTATCAACTAGAATGCAAAAATAAATTAAATACTAAATAAATTAAATACTAAATAAATTAAACTGAAATAAAATAATGCAATGAAAAAGATGTAGACGCAAGATGAGAATGGTACTTGAGTCTCGCAAGGGATCTACCTATATTTATATAATTAATGCTTTCGTTTTAAGGGCTGAATTGGTATTTATGTACTAGTCGGGACTCTATAATCTCCTAACCCCCGTCAGGGTGGACTTAGGAGCTATCCTACGGTATTATAAACCCCGTCAGGGCGATTATACCTACTTTCGAATGGTCTTAGTCTCTTACCCAATTGGCTATTGGTTAGTCAAGCATCTCAAGGTCATTGGCGAATACCAACGGCTATTACCTAGGTCCGTATTTAAACCCCCCGTCAAGGTGATCATTACGCCACTATAATGAATAGCCTAAATACTCAATCATATTTCTAATTGGACATAATAAAAATAGTAATTAAAATACGATAATAGTCAATACAAAATACCCAATTCTATTTAAATCGAAGAATCCCAAATTCAGAAAAACATCAATTAAAATAAATAAGGGTTTAACCCATAATTGAGATTCTCAAGTACTTAATTGTTTAGCTCATAATGTAATAGAAAACTAAATTAAAATAATAGGAATTCATGTTCTCAAATTACAGAATTAAAAAGAGGAGCCTAATTGGGGATTGGGTTTGGCTGTGAATTGGAGAATATGGAATTCTCTAGCTCTTGGCTTCTCCTTCTCCTTGCTTCTGACTTCTGTCTTGTGAAAATTAAGCGTATAATGAACTGTGTAGAAAAATAGAAGTCCAAAGGTCCTTTTATAAGCTGAAATTCTGACTTGGGCTATGGCTTAAGTGATTAAATGAAATATTAAAAAAAAGGCCCAAGTTCATTATCAAAGTCCAAATCCCGTAACTGATGTACAATCTTCACTAAAACGGTTGTAACTTGCTCATTTCAACTCCGAATTGACCCATTCAACTTGCTAAATCTTCATAACTCAATAAGGAATCAAAGATTGTTTCATGGGTCAAGGCTTAATCCAAGTCTAAGTGGCTCAGAATCAGCAATCAACATCAGCCTTCCAGATTTGCAGTTTCCTAAATAAACTCTTCGGAATATTCTTTATCGCATTTGACTTCTTTACACGATCTATGACTTTAATCCTCGATTCCTCTCCTTGCTAGCGTTTTCATACCTACAATCTTTTCACTAAAAATAACCCATATCACGCGCAAAAGATTAATAAATGAAAAATACTAAAATCCAAGGAGCGAAAATGAAATATAACAAATTAACACTGAAAGTCTATTAAATAAGTCACATAATCACCAAATTTTATGTCTCCTAAGGGTATAAATATGGAACAAAACGGGAGACATCAAGCAACCGACACCGCATGAGCTTCTCCTATAGTGGTCGTCACACAAAAATAACACTAGAGTGAACAATCCTAATCCCACACTCCTTGTGTACTCAACAATCCCAAATTCTGTGGCCTCCCATTTATTCGTAAAGGAAGCGCCACAAGTAAATGAAATTAACTTGTATATACATGCTTTATAAAGGGACATTACTAGCTAAGCACCTAATTTCTTAATTTTTTTTTAGTTTTTTGAAGGAGATAGTTTCCCAATAGGTCTTGAAGACGCCCCCTTGACACAGGCACACCTCCCCAATTCCCTCTTCTTACTAAACGCCACACATAAGATTTAACAATATATGCCAAAATCTCATTTACTTTTTTACCCTTTTTTTTTTATTTCCTATATATACTAATTTTTATCAGAATTATTTCAAAATCCTAAACATCTCTCCTCTCTCCCGAAACCTCACGATGCTTTTTCTTCCACCATCGCGTCTTTCATTTTCTTTAGCAGCCATGGCTGCTAGAGCTTTACAAATATCATGGCTCCCATATAGGAGTGACGAGGTTTGTAGAGATGCTCGAAGATGAAGCTTCTTTAGGAAGAATGAAGCTTCACCGGAAGAAGCCATGGTTTCCGAGTTTGCATATCTTCCAGCAACTTTGTCGGAAGATGCATAGTGAAAATCGAGCAACAGTAGTTCGAGATCTAAAGACTCCAAGAAGAAGATATCTCGTGAGCTCCGGCTAGGCTGGAAGTACGTGAGCTCTGGCTAGGCTATGAGTTCGTGAGTTTGTGAGATCCATTCTCTTGACATGTGTTTGTTCAAAGAGACAACAACTCCAAGCAGCCATGTCACATTCGACCTACCATGGAAGGTTGTGACGTTCGAGCTCCTGCAGCGTGCAGCCACAGTGGATCTAGAACGGGGAGAAAATCGGGCACCGTCGAAGAACAAGCTCTTTGCTAGAGAAGGAAGGAGAAGATCGATCCCATAATCCATGGAAGCTCCAACGGAGAAGCTATCTTTGTTCGTCCAACAAAGAAGCTATCTTCGGCAGCAGAAGCTCGTCCGGTTTTCTTGTGAACTGAGCTTTTTTCTTTGTTCGAATGTTAAGATGATCTAGATCTAGGAGTTTGTATTTTTTTTTCCATTTTGGCCAACGAATATTACTTTCTTTCTTGTAATTGTAATATAATAACTTTTTTTATGGGCAACTGTATTTTTTTTCTTTTAATTGTTAAAATTTATATATACCCTAATACTCAACATTTGTTTGCTGTAAAACTCAGCAGTTTTATTCTAGTACTCCGCAGTTTTGCCCTAATACTCAGTAAAATCCCCAAATACTCAATAAATTTTCCCGATACTTTGTATAATGCACGATTCTCAGATGATTTTTTCCTAATACTCAGTAAAATCCACGAATACTTAGTATCTTTTTTCGACAGCTTAGTACTTTTTTCGACGGAGTACTCAGTAACTTTTGCTGGCGAACTAGTACTATTTCCGAGTATTCAAAACTTCATTCGGCGGCACTAACGATTGTCGGCGGTGATTGGCGGTGGTTGGTGGTGGTTGGTGGTTGTGTTCAGAGCTAAAAAGTATTGATACTCAATGTAGAAGGAGAGAGAAAAATGGTAATGGAGGAGAAAAAAATGATAATGGAGGAGAGAGAAGAATATTTTTTGCTGTATATATACCTTAAGGATATTCTTGCCTTATGAGATATCAAAGGCTTCTTTAGAGAGAGGAGTTGGATGTAACTTTTGTGGCACATAAATGGTCTCCAAGATCTTATACGTAATAAATTCCCCTTTTTCAAAGCACGTAAACACGTAAAACGGGGATGGGGATAACAAGTAGCCCAACCCCAACTCAAAGAGAAGTCGTATCCCCACGACTTGAAAAGACTCAATAAAGCTAGTAAATTTAAATATATACACTTACACATATTATACAAAATTAAATGACAAAAAAGGATATGGGACATATCTAAAGGTTCAAGGACCCGTACCCCCAAGCTCTTTGCCGAGGGTAGGGCCATGTGAATGACCCACATTCCTGCTTTGAATTTGCTCAAGAAGCATGCCAATATAAAACCATTAATCTAAGCTCAAATTAAACTAGTATTCATCATCTAACCTTGATCAAGATCATCAGCTTTATATCAAATAAAAAACAAGTTCATTAATATCATCAAATTATCACCCACTTATCAAGGAGTTTATCTACAAGTTTCATTGTATAAATCAACTTAAGCAGGAGCCAACCTAATTTTTTTGTTCAATCTACTCATCAAGGAGCCAAGAATATAATTGTAATATTTTCTCATCAAGGAGTGTTTTCTTTTATATGTAATATTCATTATCAAACACTAATGGTTATTTCTCTTGCTATATATTAGAAAAGAGTGGGTCGTAAGGTTGAGAATGAATCTAGGAAAATTCTTACTCGGGTTATGACTTACTTGGTAAAAGTATCAGAAGATCGGTTGTGGTTGAGCTTAGAAAAAATTACATTGTAAGGTTTCATTTTTACCTTTAAATAAACAAGAAGTTTATTGGACGACCTTAAAATCCTAAGGGTGTATACCTTAGGTGGGGGGGGGGGGGGGGGGGGGGCTAGGCCTTCGGGAGTGCGAACCACCATAAAAAGATTGTGTTCTCTCTAATTTTTACTATTTACATATCATTTTATATGCATGCTTAGATTAAATTATCTTATCATAATCCCCCTCCTTTAGGAGTTCTTATAAATTGCTTAGTATAAATTTCTTAAACTTATAATTGTCAAGATTTTTTTTAATTAGGCATAATAAGATTAAGGTTCCTATCTCAACCCATTCTATGAATTTATACATACCCCTGAGGTAAATCCTAACTAGGATACCCATGTTCAAGGACGTAATCAAACCTCGTACCTCTTATTCATACCCTCAAAGTACAGAAAAAGTATAAAGGTCCTGGACAGTTGAGCTAACTCAACTAGTTGGAACTAATTTTTCTTGTTTAAAGATGGGATGGGGGAGCAAGGGTGTTCGAGGGTAACAACATGATAATTTTATCTAGCCAATTATTCTATATATCTCCATATTACGTAAAAATTGAACTATAAATCTCGATATTAATGGTTAATTAATTACAATATAAGTAATTATATTATATAACACAGTCTATATTTTATAATAAACAAATAGAATATATCAAAATCTAATAAAACTAATTTTTAAAATTAAAAGGTATATGTTTAGAATTTCTTGAACATCATAAGATAATACGTTTTTTATTAAAAAACAATGTAAAGTGTAAAATGAATAAAATAAAGTGTACATGTATTTAAATCACGATCCTTCGAGAAGTTTTACAATTTATTTTTTAAATTTCATTCCTCAGTTATTACAAAGGATAATCCAAATATTTCCATTGTCGAGGACTAAAAATCTTGATTTTTTTTATAAAGGTTAAATCAAAGGGACAACGCTCATTTAATTATGCGAAGAGCGTAAAAATTCCTAATTAATTACAATTTCAACTTAATTCTCACTTAAGTACAAAAAATTGGAAAATTACAAAAATACTCATAGGCCTATTAATTACTTATAATAATATTTATTTATTTTCATTTTTTTTCGAAATTATTTTATTTTCGAAATTATTTTTTTTCCCCCGAAATTTTGTGTTCCATGGACACGCAATACTGAGATTTGTGTGTTGCAGCAACACACAATTCTAAGATTTGTGTGTTCAGAAATACATATAATTGGACCAACCAAAATCAAGTATTGTGTATTCTAGGAATACATAAGTCCGAGTTTTATGTGTTCCATGAATACATAAGTTCGAGTTCTATGTGTTCCATGAATACACAAATTTAAGTTTTATGTGTTCCAAGAATACATAAATTTGAGTTTTCCGTGTTCCATGAACACACAAATTTGAGATTTATGTGTTCCAGTTCCGTGGAACACATAATTTTGAGTTTTATGGTTTCATGAACACAAATATTTGAGCTTTATGTGCTCCAATTCCGTGAAACACACAAATTTGAGATTTGTGCGTTCGTCAGATTTGTGTATCCACAGAATTGGAACAAACAAAGTTAAGTTTGTGTATTACAGGAATACATAATTCGAGTTTTATGTATTTCATGAATACACAAAAATGAGTTTTGTGTGTTCTAGAACACACAAAACCCTAAAACATAAAACACACAAAAATAGCAAAAAAGTGTTACACAAAAAGACAATATATCAAGATAGTTAAAAACGAGTAAAAATAGAGTGTATGCAATTAATAAAGAGAAAAAAAATAAATTTTTTAAAAAAGAGAATCCTTTATATCGATTTTGTGTGTTATAGTAACACATAAACCTATATTTGTGTGTTATAGCAACACACAACACGGAATTTCGATTTTCGAAAAAAAAATTGGAAAAACAAATCCGGGAAAAAAATAATTAAAAAAAAAAATCATATAAGGGTAATAATGGAAGGTAAATATGACAACGTGTTTAATAGAGAATTAAGTTGCTAATTTGTAAGTAAGTAGGAAGTAATTTGCTCATTCCTTATTTTTGGGAATGAAAAGTGTCGAAGTGTAATTAATTAAGAATTATCTTTAAATATATTATTAAACCTTTAATATTGAACTCGACATTTTTATTTATTAAGACATTTATTTTTTATCAATATTATGTTTAATATTTTTATACCACATTCCATCAAATACCAATAGTTCATGAAAGTCTCATTTCAAATATAAAAAATAAATTGTTCATGAGCAATGGAGATTGATTCTAAAAAAGTTTTTTCTATAAGTTAAATAAACAAATTTTAACATTATTTAATTTGGATCAAGGAAAGTCGAGTCTCGACTTGTTTAAGTTTAGGCTCGGTTCGATCCGGTCATTTAAATTTAAACTCGATTCAACTCGACTTAAGAAATTAGACGAACAAGCCTGTATATCTAATATTCGGCTCGACTCGCTTCGTTTACGTCCTTATGAATATATATAGCGACAACACAAAACACATGTATAAAAAGATTGTTAAAAGTTGGTGGAAAATTGCGTAGAAAAAAAAAAACTAGTGGACAAGAATTTGCCACATACACATCATTAAAGATTATTAGACAATTTGTCTGAATCCTGCCCTATTTTAAAGGGCCTCAAAGCTGTCATCTGATGTAAATCAAGGAAAGGACAAGATTATTTAATAATGAGCTCAACAATCAATAATAAGAAATAGAATATAATCAACTTTTATTTTGTTTGTTAACTTTTTATTATTTTGGTTCAGATATTATCTTGGACTAACTTATTCAATTATTGGTGTAGGTGAAGTAGAACTCATATACTGTCGATTACGGTCAAAAGACTCAAAACAGTCGACTACGATCCCTCAACGAGAAAAAGAAAAAACATCAATTATAATTAAATATTTAACTAGACTCCAAAACAACGTCTCATTATTATCTTTACACTATAATTAAATGATTTGTGTATTTTAGGCCATCTTCCGTATATTGTTTCTCTGATCTATTATTTCTTTATGCGGGTTCTTTTTTTTTTTCTTTTTTTTTTTTTTTTTTTTTTTTTTTTTGTTACCGTGGGTTCCGAGTTTCACCCGACTAATCCCACGGGGGAATATGACAGCCTCCCCAACCATATCCCCAGACAAGTCAGAACTAGGTTACCTATGTTTTGGGAGGGTTTCGAGCCTTGGATCCCATGGATGATACAATAGAGCCCTGTCCAATAACCTTCTTAACTTTTTTTCTCCCACCTTCGAGATTCGAACCTTGGACCTCATGGATGAGACAATAGAGCTCTGGCCAACAACATTTTCTTAAACTTATGTGGGTATTTTGTCTCCATTAATGATCTTACAATCTGGTCTCCCATAATACTTTATCTGTTTTTTTTGTTTTTAACAAAGGGACGGTACTAAGTAACAAAAAGAAAAAGAAAAAAAACCAAAACCATTAACTTATTCATAATTTATGAAATATTTTCTATAGTGTCGTAGATACGTCGTGGAAACTGCAACTCTCAACTCGATGTCTAATATTTTTTGTAAGTTGATCCGCTCACCATTTTTCTTTCTTGAAATTTGTTTGAATGAGATCAGACCCTCCTCTCTAATAATTTGATTGATCTTTTTGATAACTGGGTAAACCATCTAACTTGCTGCTGACATCTGTCTAATACCTTAAATCGTTTCAAGATTATACAAAAAAACTACCTTTCTTGCATTGAAAAACTCTTTACATTTTTAAATTGCTTTAAGAACATCAATTGCTTCACCTTCTAAACTCGTGTTGCATCTCGTAGTTTCTTTAATTTCTCTCTTTAGCCAGAGTCATTATTTTATATAACAAATCCAATGCCAGTTATTTCATAAGGAACATCGAAAGAAGTATCACAAAAAATTGCAATGTTGTCTTTTTGAGTCTAAACATTTTCATCAATTGAGAAGATTTTCGTATCGTTCATTTGTTCGGTTATTCTCCATTCTGTTTCATGCAACTCCTGCATAAGTTTATTAGCCGTAAAAATGATTTTATCACAATAAAAATTACAATTTTCATGATTTTTTTATTTTTCCTTTTCAAATATTCCAAAATTAAGATAATAATATAATTTGTAACAATTTTCTTTTCCCATCTATCTTCCGTGTAAGTGTAAATAACTTTAAGAAACCAATCTCCAACATCTTTATCAGAGTTTGGTGTAATCTTAATTTTGAAAAGATGGTGAACCTGCCCAAATAACTTGACAAATTTTACAATAAATTAGAAGAAGTACTGTAGAGTCGATATCTCCAATGCACCAAGGACATTTTTTAGAATCAAAATATTTGTTTATTTTATTTTTCACATATATAAAAAAATCATACTACGTTCTATTATAAAATTATCTTTTTAAAAATGTCTTGATATCTTAAATATGTATTGAAAACATAAATTCTAATATTTTAATAAAAGTAATAATGAAATAAAGAGAGAGAAAATGTTTTAATATTCTATCCGGACAACATTTTTAAACTAGGTTGATATACTCATGATATCAATAATCCACCAATTCTGACAAAAAAGGTCCAATCCAAATAAATGTCCAAAATATCATTTTTTTTATCAAACAAATCATTTCATAAGAGAATATTTACATTCCATAACTAAAACATTATATAATTAAATTATTCTAATATTACAAAATTCTAAAACCGAAATACTTCTATAATTACAATATTTCATATTCTAAAATTAACCCATTCCATAATATTTTCTATTTTATAACAAAGGATTAAATCACTTTCTTTGAATCGTCAAACCTGCATGTGCATAAAAACAAAACGAATTAATTAGAAATCAGGGGTTAAAAGTATGAATAAAACGTAGTGGGTTGACAGTAACAGTGAAAATAATCGGGTGAAAATAATCGGGTGACACTACAAAAATCATGGGTTGACAATGCAGAAATAGTGGGCAATACCACAAAAACTGTGGAATGATAGTGCAAAAATAATGGATTACAATGCAAAAACAATGGGTTGACAGTAAAAAACAATAAGGTGATAGTACAAAACAACAGATTGAAAGTTTTAAAAAGTATATAACTGAAAACGTTGAAAAGTTTCAATAAATATAATAAAATAAAAAGTAAACGTTTAAAAACGATGAAATATAAAACCTAAGACTCATCTCTGTCACACTCGTATTCATTGGAAAATAAAGTAAACATTGAATAGCAATGAAACATAAAGCCTAAAACTCATCTCTTTCACCCTCACATTGAAAAAAAGTAAACGTTAGAAACAATAAAACATAAAACCTAAAACTCATTTTTGTCACACTCGCAAGAGCAAAAAAAGAAAAAAAGTAAACGTTGAAAAACAATGAAACATAAAACCTAAAACTCATCTCTTTCACTCTTGCATTGAACAAAAAAAGAAAAAAAAGTAAACGTTGAAAGCAATGCAAACATAAAACCTAAAACTCATCCCGTCAACGGTAAAAATTAATTTTTTACCTTAATCTGGGTTTTTCAATTGTTGATAATAAAAATTAATTTTTAACCTTAAATAAATTCTTTAGTATTTCAATGGTAAAATATAATTTTTTACCTTAATTTGGGTTCTTCGTTTGTTGATGGCGTAGACAAGCCGGGTTGAAGATGGTGGAGAATGGTTCACGAGTGGCGACGATTTTCTTGTGCAACAGCTTGGTGGTCAAGCCGGTAGAAAATGGTGGAGAATGGTTCCTGAGTGGTGGTTTTCTTGTGCAGGCGAGCAACTGGAAGGTGAGTGTGAAGAGATGGATGTTTTTTTGGTTCTCGTGAATATGAAGAGATGAGATTTAGGTTTTATGTTTCATTGTTTTTCAACGTTGGCTTTTTTCTAAATCTTAAATTTTATAATATTAATATATATATGTATGTGTATATATATATATATATATATATATATATATATATATATATATATATATATATATATATATATATATATATATATATATATATATACTAGGTAAAACCCGTGTCTGAAGACACTGAAGAAAAAATTTGTTTTGTTAACGGAAATTGAACACAGGATCCAAGGGTGAAGGTCAAGGTTAAAGTTAGGCTTCAGGATTTTATTTTGTTGCTCATCAAGAATAAGGTTAGGTTAAGGTTAAGGTTGAGTTCAAGGTTAAGGTTAGGGTTAAGGTTTAGGTCAAGGTTAAAGATGATGTTAATTTTAAGGTTAAAGTTAAGGTTAAAGTTAAGGGTTAAGGTTAAATTTTGAGTCAAGGTTAAGGTTAAATTTAACTTTAAGCTTAAGGTTAAGTTAGAGTCAAGGTTTAAGATTAAACGTTTAAGGTTTAACAAAATTCCAGGTTTCAGGTCGAATATTAGCTTGATGATTCTTCATCTGTTTAAGGTTAAGGTTACATTTAAGATGAAAGTTAAGGTTAAGGTTTAAAGTTAAGGTTAAGTTTAAGGTTAAGGTTTAAGGTTTAAGGTTTAAGGTTTAAGGTTCAAGGTTCAAGGTTCAAGGTTCAAGGTTCAAGGTTCAAGGTTCAAGGTTCAAGGTTCAAGGTTCAAGGTTCAAGGTTCAAGGATTAAGGTTCAAGGTTCAAGGTTCAAGGTTCAAGATTACGGTTAAGTTTTAACTTCAAGGTTAAGGTCATGGTTAAGGTTTAAACTAAACTTAAGATGAAGGTGAATGTAAAGGTTAAGACTTGAGATTTAAGGGTTAAGGTTTTAGGTTTAAGGGTTAAGGTTAAAGTGAAGATGAAGATAAGGTTGTAAGGTTTAAGGTTCAAGGCCAAGGTAAGGTTTAAGGTGTAAGGTTTAAGGTTAAAGGTTAAGGGTTAAGAATAAAGTTAAGGTTAAGGTGATGATGAAGATTAGGGTTTAAGGTTTAAGATGTAAGGTTTAAGGTTTAAGTTTAAGGTTAAGTTTAATGTTAAGTTTAGGATTAAGGTTAATGTTAAGGATAAGGTTAAGGTTAAGATTAAGGTTTAGATTAAGGTTAAGTTTAAGGTCAAGGTTAGGTTAAGGCTAAGGCTAAGGATAAGGTTAAGAATAAGGTTAATAGCTAAGGGGGTTAAGGTTATGGATAATAGGTTGAGGATTAAGGTTAAGTTATAGTTTAAGTTTAAGGTTAAGGTTAAGGTTAAGGTTAAGGTCAAGGTTAAGGTCAAGGTTAAGGTTAAGGTTAAGGTTAAGGTTAATGTTAAGGTTAAGGTCAAGGTTAAGGTCAAGGTTAAGGTTCAAGTTAAGGTTAAGGTAAAGGTAATGGTAAAGGTAAAGTTAAAAATAAAGTTAAAGGTTAATGTTAAGTTTAAGGTTAAGGTTAAGTTTAAGGTTAAGGTTAATGTTAAGGTTAAGGTTAAGGTTAAGGTTAAGGTTAATGTTAAGGTTAAGGTTAAGGTTAAGGTTGAGGTTAAGGTTAAGGTTTGAGTTTAAGGTTAAGGGTAAAGTCAAGGTTAAAGTTAACGTTAAGGTTGATAGTTAAGGGTCTAAGGTTATGGATAAGGGGTCGAAAAATCGTGTAGGGTAATACACTGCTCCCACATTCCCAATTTGAAAAAAATATCTTTTAAAAGATCAATGTGGTTTTTATATAGATACAATAAATGAGAAAATTAAAAAAATTAAAAAATTTGAGATATTTATGAGAAGAATAATATAATAATGAGAGAAATAAGAGCGAGAGAAATAAAGAATTTTTAAGTATTAATAAAAAAAATTAAATACAGGATACTCTTATAATTTTTATAATTAATAATATAACTTTTATTGATATATTTTTACAATAAAATATACTTCATTCACGCTATTAAAGTATTATTAAACAAAATATCAATTTGCTGTAATTTGGTTGTAAACGTCCAAATCGGATTTGCCCAATTGTTCTTAAGTGTTTCAAGATATTATTATTATTATTATTATTTTTATCTCCACCATATATTTCAATATTATTTTCCTTAATTAGCTTTTCGAAAAATCGTGTAGGGTAATACACTGCTCCCATATTCCTAATTTAAAAAAATTCTTTTAAAAGATGAATGTGGTTTTTATATAGATATAACAAATGAGAAAATAAAAAAAAAAGTGAAAATTTTAAGAGATTTATGAGAAGAACAAAAAAATAATGAGAGAAATAAGGGAGTGATTTAAGGTTTTTTGTTTCAAAATATAATTTTTTTATTAAGTAAATAAAGATTAGTTAATTGTATTAATGATAAGTGGGACCAGAATCAATCATGGCCACCAACTTATGTTTAGACATATTAAATCCTGGCCACCACTTATGTTTAGCCAAATTTATCATGGCCACCATTTATGTGGGTAAATCTGGACCGTAGAAAAAACTCTGAAATATATTAAATATATTATATATATATATTAGGTCTTGCCCGTACATGAAGGAATTTAAAAAGTTTAAAAATTTTGATACGGGAAGATTATTGTTAATGACCTCAAAATACAAAACCAATATAGAAAGTAGTAGCTCAGATCTAAACAAAATGTCACCATTAGCACAATTCAATGCTTGAAAATAAACAAAACTAAAAGACAGTCAATCTTTGTCTCTACACAGAGAATATAGCATCTTCCTAAGAGAAGGAAAATAATTTGTAACAGATAGTAACATTATTTAACTGGAAAAGTACAAAATACAACCATACTAAAAAAAAAAAACAGTGAAGAAATGCAAATCAACAACCAAACACAACTACATTTCATATATTATATAAAAGATATGTTTTTTTATAGATGAAAATCTGTCTCTACAGAAATATATAGAACGGTAACAGGGAGATTATTATTTAATCAACAAAGCCAATCTTGAACGAAACCTATCTTTGAGACAAACACCTTACTGAGAGAAAGCTTCTTCAAGTGTAGGGTAAGCAAAAGATCACAAATATATTGATTAAATCGACCATCTTCAAGCTCTTTCTAAACAACTTTAGCTCTTTTCTTCGATCTCTTATTTTTGTTCCAAATTCTTGGATCTCTTACCAGGCTTTGATCCAGTTTAAACAAATAAATATTCTTGAATTTCTTCCTCCAAAGGTGGGATAAAAGATACTCATTTTTCCATCTTCTCTATGATGTTAGCCTCGCCTTCTAAGCATAGAGAAAGATGAATGATTCTCAAGTTTCTACTTATTATTCTCGTAATATAATAAATAATAGGTGGAGATGCCTTTTAAAACTATATGGTTATTATTACCTTTTATCAAACAACATGCGTAGTATGTATTTTAGCCAACCAAAAATAATTGACCAAGAATTAAATTTAAAAACAAAATTCCTCACTCCATCATTTGCGCCAAGAAATCCTTAAGTTGCACCAAATGGATATTTTCTGCAAAACAATTAAAAACCAAATTACACTCATTTGCGTCAAATGTATATTTTCTAAAAAACAATTAAAAAACTGCAGGATAATACCGAATTGCTCACTCCAACACTTTTGCCAAATAGATATTCATTGCAAACAATTAAAAAAAATGAAGTGTAAGACGAAATTGCTCACTTTCTATCCAAACCAATTAAAAAAATAAAGTGTAAGACCAAATTACTCACACTATCAGTTACGCAAACAGATATTTTTTGCACAACAATTAAAAAAACACAGGATAACAAACTGGTCACTCCTGCAGTTGTGACAAATGGATATTACTGCAAAATAATTAAAAAAAACGTAGTGTAAACTGCTCACTCCATCAGCTATGGCAAATGGATAATTACTGCAAAACAATTAAAAATGCAGTTTAAGACCAAATAGTTACCTTCAGTTTAAAAAATGCAGTTCAAGACCAAATTGCTCACACCGTCAGTTGAGCTAAATAGATATTTGCTGCAAAACAATTCAAAAAATACATTAAAACACCTAATTGCTCAAGAACAAAAAATATCTCAATGACTCATACCCATCTATAATATATTATAATAAAATAAATATTTCTCTACTTTTCTCAAATATCTGATCCTTTTTAAAATTCTCAAATTATTTCACTTCAGATAATACTCCAAGCTGAAACTTTTTGCGCAGTGTTCTTTTCAGCTCCTACAATATACACCGTGTGAATTTGTGATCACCAACAAAATATTTAATAATTCTTTTTACCTTTCCTTCAAAACTAATTATAAGAGGCTTTTTTCTTGATTTAAGACTAACACCTATTTTATTAAATATATGAATGGAGTCCCAAATGAATATAAATATTTACGAACATAATAAATATTATTATTACCAATATAAATATTGGGAAAATCAAAACAAAGTTTTGCTAGATGTCGAGCAGCTTCAACCTACATGAATAGGGGTAAAATGAAAAAAAAGTTATTTTATTAAATCGAAAGTACTTACTTTCGATGTATTTGCCTCTAATTTCTTCGAGAAAAACGGTTCAGACATTACTAAAAGACGGTTACTTGATTGTTGATCCAATTCTTCAATATTAGTTGCTGTAAGAATAATTACATGCTTGCACTTGATCTGTAAAATAAAAATAAAATTATATTTATCATTTACAAAACAGGAAATTAATATATATAAAAATACATACCAAAGGTAGAGTTTTATGATGTATTATTTCCGTAATACCTTTAGGTAACCAAGCCATCTGAAAAAAATTGCAATAGAAGTTCTTACTTCAAATTCTTTATCAGGAGCCGGCACAAATTAAATTTTAATTTTAATTTTTTTATGTAAATTAAATTTTAATTACCAAGCAAACACCAAATGCTTTTGCTACACCGGAAATTGTGATATCTGAATGTAACAGGCCCAATCATCCATATATAAACACCGTACTCATATTTGGTATTGCACAGCTGAAAAATCATGCAAACATATTATTAGCAACATTTTAGTATATTTATTGTTGCTTCACTTAGACGTTACAAAAAAATACCTGTTGTGGGATAGTAAATCATCTGAAACCTTCTCTATTTCTCTATTTGACTGCTACAGTCTCCATTACAACTTAAATCATGTTGATGGTTTGAAAAAAGGTAAATGCAAGGCATAAATTGGTGGCAGTAAAATTCACGAAAAGGAAAAGTAACTTCATTTGAAAAAAGGAAAAAGAAAAGTAACGGAAAAGCCTGTAAATCTGTAAATCCTAATATGAATTCACAAATTTTTTGAATGTGTAAATCTTTCCTTTGGAACAATAATCATCACACTAATCGAGAAATCTACCGGAATCGCTCAAGAACTCATTGCTGCAGTTCTGAAAAAAATGCATTATAACAATTCAAATCAAAAGTATACCCAAAAAATTTATTAATCTGTTGCGGTTATCTAAAAGTTTACTATCAGATACTAAATTATCAAAAATTGCACTTTTGCTCCTTCTATTAGCAAAAATTGCGACTTTAGTCCCTAGATTTGCCAATATTGCACTAAATAAATCAGAAATGATAAAATAGAGAAAACTATACATCTTCAGGGAAAATTAAATTTGTGTTTATGATAAAGAAAGAAAGGGTGATTATCGCAGGTGGGATTTCCAATTACAGAGTTGATGTCAAGAAAGGGTGTTTTTTGTAACACTTCCCTTGTAAATCTCCTAAATGTCTTTTACGCAGAGCATGATCTTTAACAACCTGTAACCAAAACAACATAACACATACATTCATAAATATATAAAATAAATAAATAAAATACCTCTAATCCCCCGCATGTTCTTGCTATACCATATATTCCTAAGAGCAGGCAATCATATATCTCTAAGACCCTACAAATAAGCCAAAAATCTCATCCTGAACAGCATAAACAGATCAGTAATAATTTAAATAACACGTAAAAAATGAATAATATTCTTACTTTTTCTTTGATAATGAAGCGGTAGATTTTAAAGCTTCGACATCCCAAACTCTAGCGGGCCCACTCCCACAGAGGCAAGAAATTTACCATCAGGCCTGCATTGCATAACCAAAGGCTATTTCAAACATTATATGGGTAAATAAAATAGATTAAATGAAAACCTGAAATCTAAATCCTTGACTGATCTATGAGCATTAGCTTCATCAAGAACAATGTCCATGGAAGGCCACTTGAAAATCTGCAATTTACCATCATGTACTGCATCAAAAGAGCTATACATACAATTGAGCATAAAAAACAAAACATAGTTTCATGGTTTTAGTGTGAAAGTAGATCTATATATACCTCACCACCAACAACTAATAAAGAGCCCTCATTGTTAAAAGTCAACACCAATTGTTGACCCACATCTTCTAATTGCTTAAGAATTTTATCAGATAGTTTTAGACGCAAACTTGGTGTGAAGATGGCGGAGAAATAATCAAATTTTACCTTTAATTTGGGTTTTTTGCCAAGCAAGGTCGAAGATGATGGTCCCCGAGTTGCCACAGTTTTCTTGTGTAGGAGAGCGGCTGGGTTGAAAGGCGAGTGTGAAAACATTTCCTTTTGTTTCTTTTTCGAATAATTTTGACTGAATAACTATCATCACTTATAGCAGCTATAACACCTAGAGATTGAAAATCCAATCACAAAATTTCATCTATACAAAATCAGAATCATATATATATACATGTTCTAAACCATAACCATTAAAAAAAGGTTGTTAGGATGGAAAATACAACAATGAAACTTCTTTTCATCTAAGTCTAATTCATGTAGAATCATCACTTCTTATATAAGTTTAAGCAGTCAAATCATTGCTTATGACCCCTCCCCCCCCCCTAAAATTTCACTTAGCACCCCCGCACAAAAAAAAATCTAAAAAAATCAAAGTACAATTGAAAAAAAAAATATTGTTTTGAGAAAAGATCGGGTATATCATCTTATTTTGAAAAAAATAATAAAATATTGATGATAATCCAATTTTTTACCGTTAATTGGGTTCTTCGTTAATGATAATCCAATTTTTTACCGTTAATTGGGTTCTTCGTCGAGCCGGGCGATGATGATGGAGAATGGTCCCAAGCAGCGGCGAGTTTCTTGTGTAGCGGCTGTGGTGAATTGTGCTCGAGCGGCGGCGAGTTTCTTTTGCAGGGGATCGGCTTGGTGGAAAGGAGAAAGTAAAGAATTTTTTTTGTTTTTTTTTGTTGGAATGCGAGTGTGAATAATAAGTTGATTATTTCTTTATGAGTTTTTTGAGAAATTAAAGGAGGTAACAGTGGATTTTTTAGCTAATAAAATAGGTAATTGATTGTATTATTAATTGGTATATTTAGAATTTTATTTTAAAAAAAGTAATAAGAATATTAATGGTATTAATGATAGGTGGGGCCAGAATCAATCCTGGCCACCACTTATGTTTAGCCAGATTAAATCCTGGGCACCACTTATGTTTGGCCAGATTTAATCCTGGCCACCACTTATGCGGGTAAATTTGGACCGTAGAAAAAATTCTGAAATACAATATATATATATATATATATATATATATATATATATATATATATATATATATATATAAAAGTATTGAAATGCCCTTTTAAGTCAAATAAACAGTTTAAGAAAATATGAACAACAAGACTAAGATAATATTCGACTCTGATGAGAATATATTCGTTCTATTTTTTTATCTCTTTTAGAATTTGAGTTGGGTAGAATGGTGAAAATCGGCCAGTCCGTATTATTATCTTGATAATATTTTTGTGGGAAAATTATCTCTATTGTATTAAAAAGAATCTTCCAATAAAAAGGCATTTGACCCAAAGTGTCTAAGTAGAAAAACTGTTTCCTATCAAGGTCCACACCACACATACACATACCTAACCCATTGATATACACACAACCCATAAAAAAACACGAGACTTATTATAAATCCGTAACCCGTTAAACAAAATCGTAACCCATATAAAATACAAAGATAAACCACCGATAACTGGACCATTTGGGGCAAAGAAATTTGACTTGTTGAGACAGAGAGAATATGGTTTTGGACCTTTTAAGCAATTAAATCCAATTAATATACTTCCTTTCCACATAACAAAACACAAAGAGAAAGAATACTAAATTCTTCGCTCCTCTGAATCTCTTTAATCTCTCTTAATTAAACAAAGAACGATTGGGTAGCCAGAACTTGTGGATATATGTATTTGTTCGTGTAAAGATTCACGTTGACTTGATGAAATGATTTAAAACACTCTATAAGATGTATTATTTATCCTTAATTTTATTGTTTACTAACATTATCAGTTTGCATATAGTTCCTCGTAAGTGGTTTTAATGTGATAAACGCTCAAGTGTTTGCGTGCTAATCTTTGTATATAACTTAAAAATGCCTCCTTTGCATTTATTCATCAAAAATACTTCTTGTTGGATCATATATATTATAGGTTCCATCTTATTGCGCTTTGATTTTCTATGTGCTACATATATGCTTCGGATTATATACTTCCTCCATATATGTTATGCTCAACCTTATTATGCTTTCACTATCTATTTTCTCCATATGGTTTTTAATTATACTTATATTATCCAAACACACACATTCTAGTTATGCTTTGGATTATATAAGTGCTACATGTGTTGTGCTTTAAGTTATACTTGTATCTTCTAGCACACATACACACAAACAGATTAAGATAAAACATTTCAAATGAACACTTAGAATTCCTAAGGTTATTATCTTGTGATTAATCCTTTCTTGATTTATTATTTGGAATGTTGTGTTTTTAGCTCTTGAGTTGTTCTAACAAATATTTTGGAATGCATTATCTAACAATTCTTGTGTAGGAAGTATTTTTGTTAAAAAAGCTTAAACTATACCCTAGATGTTCATTCTTCCTCGGCTGGAAAACGACATAACATTTTTAGTCAAGAAAAACGATATATGCCGTTGTCCAAGAAAAATGCCAAAATAAAACCCATAACAATTCGGGCAACCTAGCAATATCCCCACCAAATTTAAGGGAAAACGCTACAACGTTATCAGCCAGAAAAACTGTGTAATGTTTTCACATCACACGACACCGTCTTCTTACTATCTAAATTTATATTCGTCGAAGAAGGGATGACACGTGGATTAGAGTAGTTGGGGATAAAATTGGTATAACGTTATCAAAGGTCAAGTGGTATGCCATTTTTACAAGAAACGTGATCAACACCAATAGAGACATTGCAACCTTGTTCACTGTGTATAGGAGGCTCTCTTGCATCACTTACATACTTATTGAAGACACAAATTATCACTATACATCCATATATTTCAAGAAAGAATCTCCAAGATTGTTTTTAACTTTTAGATCATATAAAAAAGATTTGATCTCACAACTCCCACATCCAAGAGATCAAGGAGATTAACCAAGACAAGCTTCACTTTTAATCTACTCAATCAAGCCTCAACTTTCATATCTAAGTCATAAAAGAGTTCACTCTCTTACTTGTAATATTTGCTTAGTTAAGAAGCACAAGTAATTTTCTCACATTTGTAATCATCCAACCACCAAGGGTTTAACACTCTCCATCTATATTATAACTTAACAAATAGTTTCTAGAGTTTAGTGAAGAGGGAGTTTAATAAGTTGTGACTTAGCCGACAAAAGTCTCCGGTTGTAAAATTATGGTTTAGCCACAAAAAAAATCATGTGTAAAGTTTTATATCTCACCTTTAAGAGATATGAGGAGCTCAGTGGAGAAGCTTGAAAATCCTAAGAGGACGACCCTAGGTAGTGGATATAGGAAAACCGAACCACTATAAATACCCACATATCTTCTAACCCTTATCTATTACATTTATGCATTTTATTATTACTTGTTTATATATTTCCTATCTTTCTCTAGTAATTACTTAAGTTTGCTTAGATCACCTAGTTTAACTTAGAAGGCCTTAATACTAATTCTTACATTTAATCGAAGTTAAATTTCTCCTAAGTGTTTTCATGCATAACTTGTTTTTGATTACTTAGTCTTAATAATCTAAGCCTTAATACCTTTTATAATTAGGTTTGTCCTAGTTAGCCTTAGAACCTATTTTCCGCATAATACAAATTCCTATAATTTCTTTAATATCCCCTAGAAGAGTTTTGTATTATAGGTTTAGCTTAATCTTTATTTAGGAGTGATGTATCTTTTTTTTTGATGGATTAATCCACTCGCGAGACATCATTTTGGGAGTTTATTGGGCCTAAGTGAGGGATTTTCCCTAATGTTTGCTATATTGTACTTTTGCCTCTTGTTTTGGTCATATTGCTATTTATAGAGCTGTTGTGCCTTAATTGTGTGTTAAGTGCGTATATTTTAGGTACATGGTTAGTGAAAAGGTTACAATATGAAGAGAAGAAGCCAAAAAGTCAATATTAACCCCAAGCCAAGGCGGAAAATGAGCCTATAGTCACTTTGGGAAGTTGGAGCGTTTGTTGGAGAAATCTTAACGTCATATTGTTTCTGTCATTGGTAAGATATTTGGATCTGATTCCTTTTAATTAAGAAATAACTTGAAGTCAGTGAAGTATGGGAAGTGATGGAAGTCAATTCGGAGTTGAGATGAAGAAGTCATTCCATTTGCTTCCACTATGATTCGAACTAGTCCAACTTTAGCTAAAAACATGTTGGGTCCTTCTAAACCTAATTAGTTGAGCCAAAGGGGGTCCAAACTTTTTTAGCTATTATATAAGTCATTTAGAAGCTCCCATGTCAAGACACATGTCATTTTGTTTTATAAATTTTATAAAGGGAGCATGAGCAGAAGAGTAAGAGAGAAGAAATTGAGGATTTGTCTATAAACCCAACGATTCTTCCTAAACTATCCACCGTTTCATTTTGTCATCAAGAGTAACTATCATTTGTTTTTAATTTTAATTATGATTCTTCCATTTGTTTAAATTAGTTTAATTTCTTTTACTATTAACTAAACCCTCATTGCTTGAGTTTGCTTATGTAAAAACTTATGCTTAGCTAGATAATGCTTTATTGAATTTGGGACAAATGTTTAATTGAAATTGATGTTTATTTTATTCCATTAACTATAAGTTTTCTATAACACTACCTATATTGTATCCAAATAGTGGGTAGACCTTGTGACTGAGCTAACACCCGGGAGGGGGGGAGGGGATAGACGTCTAGTGTGCGGTAGTGAACCTGGGAGGTCTTGCCTAGCTAGATAGACAATAGGGTTATAATTATTACACGAGATTGCCTAGGGTGTCCTTACCTAAGTCCCATAGTAATATTAAGGCGGCCTTTTAAGCTACTGACATGAGTTGGATGAATTTTTGAAACCTTGACTAATACGAATTACCAACTCACCTTATCACTAAAACATTAAACTGGCGACGTAAGGGACTATTATCAATCCTCAAGCAACTCTCTCACCCTTTAGTTCATCTTTAAAAATTAGTTGTTTACTTTACTTTATATTAGTTTTAATCTTGTCTCATGAATTATTTTAGTCTTTGATATTCGAAAACCAAATAAATATTTCATTGATTACGTTTTCTCCATTTTAATTATTCCTATTATAAAACTCCAAATTTTTACACTATAAAGGCACATTTATTTACAGTGATAGTCCCTGTAGTGACGATAACCTCAAACCTATCAAATGATCACTCGTCAATGACCCGTGCACTTGCGAGAAGTCTCTTTACCTTGGCGATGGTTTTATATCACAACTTAGGAAACAAACAAGTTTTTGGCGTCGATGCTGGGGACTATATTGTTAGATTTTTGTCTTTTTCTTTTGTGTAGAAGTGTCTAGTTTGTTTTATGTTTTACTTTGTTTTCTTGTTTTTGTCTCTTCACAGATTCACAGGTTTTGGTATATGCTCTCGAATCCCGAGAAGTTTCATCGAGACCGAATAAAGAGAGAAAGAACAAGTAAAGCACAAGTAGTAATGGATAATCTTGAACCACCGCCTGGTTTTGAGGTCAATGAGAATCAGGTGAATCCACTAGTGGGAGCTAATCCACAAGGGGATGTTCACAACAATGTTCAACACGGAGCTAATTTTAATGGTGTAAATCCACCGAACGGGGTCAATCATCAAGTGCAAGGCATCCCTGAGCCGGGAGTGCCTTTTCGTGTTCAACATATGGGGATTCACCCTCCATCTATTTAAGCCGCATGGTTTAATCTCGATATGGGTAGTTTTGAATCAATTCATTAAACATGGGAACTATAGTGGATCCGTCCACCAAGATCCGGTACGAGTGAATATATATGATGCCTACATTACTCAAGGCATTACAAGGGAACAAATGTATTATGTCATGTTCCAATTTTTCTTAACCGAAAGTGCAAGTGAGCGGCTAGATAGACAACCATCCGTGACAATTCCTAATTGGGATGTACTTCAAGCAAGGTTTTTAGATCGTTCCTATCCGCAAAGTATGAGGATGAAAGACCAAGTTGGTCTTGTCAATTTCAAACAAGAAGCTGATAAGAGCTTAGGGGAGACATAGACTAGATTTCAACTATAGTAGGCAAAGTGCCCTCTTCATGGGTACACTCCTTTGATACAACTCTATATGTTCTATAAGGGACTTGATGGAAGTGCAACGTTACGAGTTTATAATCTCGACGGGGGTGGTTTTATGTCAATGGACTCTATTCAGATCTCGCAATCAATGGAGAAAACTATTGATACTGAAAGAAGTTGTCCAGTCTCGCCAGTGCAAAGAGGTGTTTTACATGTTAATAATGAGATCGCGATAGATGCCAAATTTTCTACATTGGAGAATCATATGAAACAGTCTGTCATGGTTGTGAAATAAGGATTCCAGAATAAACAAAAAGAAGTGAAAGTTATACAAGAGTCGTTTGGGTGTTCTAATTGTGGTGCTAATGATCATGCCTGGAAGGAGTGTCAAAGCAACCCAGAATCTATGGCATCATATCTAATCGAGGTAACCACTATGTTGGTGGTCATGGCTATATGTAACCTAATCATAATCATCCCAGATTCAAATAGTTAGATTCTGATGGGGTGGCATATCAAGGAAATCAGCAACAACTCCCCCAAGGACAAAATTTTCAATCAAAACCCCATAATCAATTCCAATGAGGCCAAAAGCCCGTCCAAGATTCTTATTTTGATAGTCTTGCTCAAAAATCACTTCCCGAGTACCCACAAGAAGGTACATCAAACGCTCTTACAGAAACATTGAACTCATTCATGATGATGACTCAAGAGAATTTGAAGTCCAATCAAGAGACGTAGAAGCCCAACAATGATAGAATGAATGAGCATTCTACGACATTAAAAATTCTTGAAAGTTAGGTATCTCAAATTGCTAACCATTTGAATATGAGGTCGCAGGGTCAACTACCTAGCAATACCGAGAACCTGTGGAAAATGAAGAGTTAACGCGATTTAGTTAAGAAGTGGGGAACAATTTCCCCCATTATTTCTAGTAATGAAAGAGAAAGAGTTAACCTCCAAGACGAAAGAGGTAGAAAAAGAAATAGAAGAAGCTGTTGAAGAAGTTATTGAGCCAGTGATCTTAAAAGAAAATGTTGAAAAGATACTGATAACTCAAAAGAATAAGAAAGAAGTCGTTGTTAGTGAAAATAGATCTCCCAACCTTTTCCTTCACGTGTCTAAGATAGGGACAATAACAAAGAGTACAAGAAGTTAGTGGACATGGTGAAGAGGTTGCAAATCAATTTACATTTTGTGGAAGCCATCCATGGTATGCCAAATTAATTAAAATTTATGAAGGATGTGCTCTCCAGTAAATTTATATATTTCAAGAGAGAGATAGTTGGTTTGAGGGAGGAATGTAGCGCGATTTGTCAAAGCAAGTTACCTCCAAAGTTGAAAGATCCATGTAGTTTCAATATTCTTATATCCATTGGAAAAGAGTGGACCCGAGAAATCTTTGTTCATTTTGGGTGTTAGTATCAATCTCATGTCTAATTCGTTGTTTGAGAAGTTAAGTATTGGGCACGTGAGTCCTACGACAATAGTTTTACGCTTTCCCATCTTGAAGAAAAGATAGAAGACGTACTCGTCAAGGTAGGTAACTTTAGAATTTCTTGTGATTGTCTTATTCTTGACGACGACACAGATAAGAATATATCAATCATCTTGGGGAGATCATTCTTAGCCACGGGACGTACTTTATTGATGTAGTGAATGGAGAATTCATCACGAGAGTGCAAGACGGTAAGGATACGTTTAGTGTGTTCAAGGCGATATCGTTCCCCAATCCTATAGGAGATTGTTTCCACCTGGATACATTTCATCGTATAGAGAAAGATTCAATCAAGGTCGTGGAAACCTTAGAAATTGGAGGAAAAAGAGTTAAGAAAGAAACCACCATTGAAAGCTCCTCCCAACCTAATGGAACCCCTTACTTGATTACTTGAAGAAAGCCAAGAAGAGTGATTAGAAGGTTCCAAGGGAACCTAAAAGAGAGTGGAAAGAGGATGAGTTTGTGGTAGGAGATGTACCAATGAAAAATCATGATCCCCCGAACAAATCCCGCATGCACAAGAGTTCTTAGAGTGGCACGTTCAAGGTCACAAGAGTTGTTTCTGAAAGGGTAGTTGAAGTGAGACTAAGAAGGGTTGCAAACCTCGTATGGTAGACGTAAATCGCCTCACCCACTGTTGGGGAGACTGCGTGAGAAAGAAATAACCTTAAGGTAACACGTCAAACTTCAACGACATTAAACAAAAGTGCTTCATGGGAGACAACCCATATTTTTAATTCTTTAGTAGTTTTTATTTTATGTCTTAGTGTTTATTAGAAAGTTTATTTGATGTATATTACATTAATGAGAAGGGTATAAAGTTTTTTTGATGTGTAGGTGCGTAAACGTTTGAGCTTGGGGTGAAAAAACTAGAATTTTGTGCTCAAATAGCAGGTCGAGTGGTATACCAGACAAAATATTATACCGACGTGATCCATTTGGTTTCTCGCAAATTCAATAAACTCTAATGTACCCGCGATATATTCTCTCGTAACCTTATTATTTGATTTAACCTAGGGGTGGAAATCGGAAGGAATGGATCGGAAAAAGGGTATTTCGGAAAAATTCCTATTTTTTTCGAAATAGCTTTTTTCTGTTCCAATTCCTATCCAATTTTTTCGGAACTGGAAAAAATAATTCCGAATTCGGAATTTGGAATTTGCTGAAAATTCGGAAATTCAGAAATTTCAGAAATTTGGGTTCAGAATTTCGAAACTTTTGTTTCGAAAAATGCGGAACTAAGGGTTGAAAATCGGAACAATAGTTTATCACTTATACGAAAATAGTTAAAAATAAGACTTATAAAACTTTTCACGTAACAATATTTAAAAAGTATAACTTATAAAACTTATAACAGAAGGTAAAAAAAAACAGTAACAAAATATTAATATAGTATTGTGTCAGCCTTAGGTTTTAATATCAGGTTTCATTGGTTTTCTTTATTTTATGAACATAAAAATAATTAATTATTGTGTTTTAACGTTTACTTTTTCTTTTCACATTTTGTTATAAAAATTTTCAACCTTTTCATTTCATTGTATAGTTTTTTTTATTTTAACATTTATTATTTATTTAGTATAGGAATTGTAAAATCGGAAATAAAAATCAGAAATATATTTCGAAAATAAAATCGGATCGAAAAACCCGAAAATTTCGGAAATTTAAATGTAGTTCCAATTCCGATCCGATTTTTCCAGAAAAACCGGAAATCGGAATTTCGGAACCTTAAAAAGTTGTTCCGAAATCGGAATTTTCGGAGCAGAAAAGTCAGAAATCGGAAATTTTGGATCCGATTTCCACCCCTAAATTTTAACCCAACTCTTGTCCATTACCGGGTTTATTAACTAAATTAAATTAAACAATTTATTATTATTTCAAACTATTTAAAATACTACTTAGATCATACGATTATAAAAAAAAAATTCTAAAATGCCCCTAAGTTATCTAAATAGTCCACTAAGACCCCTAATTAATTATTTAATTACATTATTGTCCCTACAATCATAACTAATTAAAAAAAAGCCCCTAAAAGATCTAAATAGTTCCCAAAGGTCCCTACGTTATTTTTCCATTAATAATACAACGCCTAAAATTATTATAACTCAAAATCCAATTTAAAATAAAAACACAAAATTCAAAAAATAACAATTATATCACAAAAAATTAACAATACGTCACATATAAACCACTCAATACTACTAATTGCACTTATATAATACAAAATATAATTTAAGCAAAATAATTTTTTTAAGAAAATACCTAATATGTGGATAAAGTGATGGATAAATTTGCTTGAAAATGAGGGCCCACAAGAGCTAGATGAATCGAAGAAGTTTCGTTATTGATGGGCCTGGAAATTATTTATGGATCAGGGCAAAAAATTGGGAGAGTTTGGTTTTTTTTTTGTTGAGTTTTTGAGGTTTTATTTCGCATTAATGGCTAACTGCCCGCTGTCTGGTTTTTATTCAACTAAATCTTTAACGAGGAGGTCCTCGCGATAGATACAAAAAGTTTTCGCTAAAGATAGTCATTAGCGACTACATTTTAGTACTCGTAAAAGATCCTATCTTTAGCGAGAACCCGCGACGGCGAATTTCTTTTTTGCTTACTTTCGCCCACCTTTTAATCCACCCATTTTTAGGCGACGATATTGTCCTTGCTAAAAAACGTACTCGCTAAAGATGTCCTCGCTATAAAACATCCGATCCATGTAAGTAGTGAATACGTATATAAGTGTGTATAATATTGTAACAGTTTTTGTCTTATTCACAGTTGTTGTGTGAGTTTGTTATGCTCTATAGAGTTTGTTATTTGGTGTAGCTTATCAAATTTTCCTGAAGAGACGGGATGACGGCGCCGAGGTTTTCTTTCTAGGTAGTTTCTTTCAGAGCATGTAGTTATATGATAGTCATGAATAATTATGATTCTCTGCTTCTCTAGCATTTCCTATACAAGCCAGGTCTTGTGCGTTCAAGATCTTTCCCTAACATAAGATATTCTTGAGTTCAATAGTGAAGTATATGGCAAACACATGTATATATACATTTAAAAAGCGAAGTTCAAAGCCCTGTAAGGCTCAATTAAGCTCAAGTGTACAACAAAGTTAATTTAGAATCGGGAAGGAAATCGATTATGTTCATCTGATCGTCTTCTAGTTTGGAAACTTATGTGACAATATAGTTTAGTATATTAACAACCCCTTTTGCTTTGTTGCAAGCTGAAACATTCTCTCATAATAATTTGTTTCTTGCGTTAACGCCCTCTTATTCTCTTATTTCTTACCAGCCCCAGGAAACAGTTTATAGCAGAGTCTCGTGCTACATATTCATCCCTCTAAATTAACACTTTACAAAATTACTCCTAGAAGGTGAACAACGCAGCTTTAGTTCTTCTTCACAATTACAATGATCACTGTCAGCGTTTCAACTCCAACTCTTGGGAGTGTTAAATCTTTTTGAGTAATAGGATTGCAGATAGAAATATCCTTAGAACATGGAGTAGTTTGCATTCCAGAACCTGAATATGAATACACAATCTACAATGAGGAATTGATGCTTCCACAGAATAATTCTAAAGGATAGTCCCTCACTTGCTTACAGCTCCGGCTTATACTTATGCGCATTCCTCCTAGCTTTTGCAACGTGAAGCCTTTCCATTCATGCTGGACCATTGCATCAAAGTCAGTGGCAGTAGGGGAAAACTTTTAAGTTTCTGGGACACATCTTGGCATGCCCATTGAAACACATTGATAAATCTTAAATACAGTGCCATTCCTTCACCTGAAAAGGATAGGAGCGAGTACAAGTATGAAATATGGATCTGGGGTAAAAATGATATTAGGTGCAGTTTTATCAGAATGAAAGTCTGAGATCAGTTTGGCTACTTAAGTTCTTACTGGGACGAAAGATCCAACCCTTAAGTTTTAAGGTTATGACATCCTAAGGTGCTGCTAAATATATGGATTTCATTAACATCCATCAATGATAAATTTATTATGCTTTTCTGGAAAGCAATACACTGACAACTTGTGAAACATGTAATTCAAGAAATAACAAAGTCTATGTCAGAAACAAATAAAATCTGGTTAATATATAAATTTTACTTACCACGGTACCCACATATTGCACTTGATATGTGATGAATTCCGTTGAATGCCTCTGCAAGTATTCGGTCAACTTGGACACATTCTCTCTGAAGATGTCCCAAAGAGCAGTCTCGGGACAACCATCTTTGCTTTGAGAAAACTCTCCTGCACAAGTTTATTTGATCAGGCACAATTCATGATCTTCCGATGAATTGAAGTCTTCCGCGGATCTCCTTTTCTTTATGATTTGTCTATGAACTTTCTCTTTACTCAAATTAAAGATACAATTTACTTTGATTTTAGCGTAAATAGAGTGGCCGTTTCAAAATAAAAAATATGTTCATTTGTAGGGATCTTATTTACACAAACATAATAAATTTTCTTGTAAACACGTGAGATCTTTTAATTACCTTAAACTCGAATATTCTGCCCCTTTATTATCGATTTTTTTAATCGCAAAGGTATATGCCCCAAGTCAACTTCTCCCAAATGCCTCCATGGTAAGATTTTGCGCCAATTGTTGCATTGTGCTGGGTTCCAAACCCTCTACTCTTTTGTTCCGTAATGTATATAAGCTACTGAAGAATGATGTCGGGCAATATTAACTTTCCCCTCGTCCAGCAGGATATTTTCGTTTGACTGATGATTTTCCCTCTAGCAAAAAAGGTTGAGATAATAATTGGTGAGGGCGAGCTGTGGAATTTCAAGTGTACTTTGGAGCAGGCTTCGGGAGATGAAGTTGCTCCCTTCCTTGATCCGGTGAATGACAAAATTATCATTGCTCAGTTGAAAAAGATATAAACCACTTTCTTGGAGGGCATTTCCGCGTGAGCAGGTCCTCCTTACCGCTATCTATGTGCTGAGGCTACGAGCAAGTTAGTTGTTCTTCAATCGAGAATGTCCCTCAATATACAGCTCCTAGAGGTATTAATTTGGCTCCAAATCTGATGGTGCGTTTCTCCATGCCGACTTACTGTGACAGATTCAATCCTTTTGGCGGGTTCTTCTCTTTCTGATAACATTCCAAGTAATATTTTTCTTTTTCTTGATCATTCTTGCCTATCCTCCTGTTTTTCACTCTTTGAACATATTATTTTGTAACTCCTTTAACCCTTAACAAAGGTAAACAACCTGGGTTGCTTCGGCATCTCCTCACGCTACTCATGCTCATGTTCGGAAGCGCAAGAATAATATTACATGCTCTATTCTAATCAAGCCGATTAAAGGGAATAAGAGGAAAATGACTGCTTTTGATACTCAGGTAACAATCACCGATTTTGGGACATCCAATACTAAGGATCGTGTCGGTATCTCTGTCTCTCCCAGGCCTTTCCACTATTGTTTTCGACCTCCAATCCTAAGGAAACTAGGAACATATTTTTTGCTCAAGACGACAGTAATATATTGGAATTTATAATTAATATTGAGTATTAAAAAAATTTATTTGTGCTCAAAGTGGAAAAACTATTCATAAGTTGAATAGTTCCACACTGAAAAATGAGAAAAAAACCTTAAAACAATCTTTATATAAAATGGTTTTCTTTCCTATTTTTGCTTTTTATTGAAAGATGTGGGAATTTTTTTTAATTTTTAATTTTATTTTTTGACATTTGGAGGTGCCTAGCCACTTGAAATAAAGACAATTATCCTATCCCTAATTTATTTAATCTAGAAGACAAGTCGAAAAAACTAATCGAATTTCGACAAGTGAGCGTTGCCCCGTGTCTAGCTTCCTTTGCAAGCTTGTCCGCTTGCTGTTGAGCTTCCTACTGATGTGCTCGAAAGTGATTTGCCCGAGCTCCTCAGCAATGTGGATAATCTTGCGTAGGATGGGTTGGATATTCCAACGCGCTGCTGACACCTGCTTAATACCTTGAATAACCTCAAGGTTATCAGAGTAGATAGCGATCTTCTTCCTTGGAAAATTTGCCCC
This sequence comes from Nemophila menziesii, assembly GCA_029959085.1. Classification (NCBI taxonomy): domain Eukaryota; kingdom Viridiplantae; phylum Streptophyta; class Magnoliopsida; order Boraginales; family Hydrophyllaceae; genus Nemophila; species Nemophila menziesii. Next base: position 30,288,195 of record JARWIR010000007.1, on the reverse strand, counting down.
TATTTGTGCAGCTTTGAGAACCGCATTCGCTTCCCCTTCCAAGGCAGAATTGCAGTCAATGGTGTAGCTTTGTTCGAAAGATGTGCTGATGTTGTTGTTCACACCTATGATTGCTACCCCGGTTGGCTCCTATTGAATTTTTTTAATTGAATAAAAAGTTCCATATAGAAAGTGGAGTAGAGAAAAAGTAAGAATATAATTGTTTACTCCTTTATCCTTCCTAAAAGAAACAAAGACTATGAAAATCTTAGCGTGACTCAAGTACTATTCTCTTATCTTTTCGTCTCTTCATATTTATTTTCTTGCATTAGTTTTAATTTAAAGACACACCTAAATTAAAACTAATGCAAGAAAATAAATATGAAGAGACGCAAGGATGAGAGAGTAGTACTTGAGTCACGCTAGGATTTCACCAAAATAAACTTAATTAATGCTTCTTCTAAGGGACAAATTAGTAAATAGTAATAGTCGGGATTCTAGATTCTCCTAACCCCTGTTAGGGTGGACTTAGTAGCTATTCTCAGATGTTACAAACCCCGCCAGGGCGATCATAATCCACCTTATAATGTCAAGTTCTCTACCCAATTGGCTATAAGATTAACTAAGTCTGTCAGGATCAATAATTTCTATCTTACGTTTATTACCTATGTCTGTAATTAAACCCCCCGTCAAGATGATCACTTCCCCAACAAAGTGAATAGCCTAATTACTCAAACCTACCCTTGATTCGCGACGTCAATGATAGTGAAATTAACTTACGATAATAAACAATACTAAATTACTCAATTTGAATTAAATTATAAAAATCCCAAATCGGAAAACATCAATTAAATAAATTAAGGTTCAACCCATATAGCGATTCTCAAGCACTTAAGAAGTCTAGCTCATAATGGAAAATAAAACTAAAACAATGAAATTAAAAGACATAATGTTTGACAGAAAGAAAATAAATAAAACGTAATGAAGAGGTTGGGGTTGGCTTTGAATTGGAGAAGATGACTCTTCCAGCTCTCGGCTTTCTTCCTTCCTGCTTGCTCTGACTTGAATCCTTAAGTCTCTTTGATAATTATATGAAGTGTGTGTAAAAGAGGAGGCTAAGGGGGTGTATTTATAGGTGTTAGAAAGCCCTAGGTCGAATTTACTTGGAGTGGAAAACAAGTTAAGAACTCTTTAATTCGTAACCCTAAAATCTAGGAAAGGTAAGATTATGTTGCTGATTTGTTTTGGTCATATCTCTCTCAATACTTATCCGTTTGAGGCGCTCCAATAGTTGAAACCGCTTGTATCGGAACGCTCTTTCCAGTGGTCCATACCATTCTCCCAAATTCCTATCCAATCTTAAGTTATGGATTCGTCTTTGAAACATGGTTGGAATTTCAGATTCATAAGGTAGCTTTAGCTTTTCCTTCTTTGCATACATCCTTCCTTAATCTTCTTATTTCCATGTAAATCTATTTCCTTTACTTCTTTGACTTGAATTGGTCTCTAATTAATTACCATATATTTTTTAAAGCTTCACATTAAATAAATAATTAAACCGCATATGCTTTAAAAATAATAAATCAATAATTCAAGACTAGAAATAGGAAAGTGTACTCTAAAATTAGAAACTCGACTCAATTCCTAACACACTAAAAATAAGCTAAGACTTTAATTCTCACTTCTCCACCTTGTATTGAAATTTAAGAACATACTAACTTTTCACTAAAAATAATCAAATTAACGTACAAAAGCTCTAAAAATGTAAATAGTCTAATTCCAAGAGGAGAAAGTGAAATGTGACGAAATATGCATAAACGTCTAGCTAATAATTCGATAATTCACCTAAAATGATGTCTCTAGAGGGCTAATATTTAGAACAAATAGGGAGACATCAATCCCCCTCCCTCTATGATACTTTATTGATTTATTAATTGGTATTAGAGCCTAGCTCTGATATTGACAGTGCTTAATCGCATCTAGATTTTTCTACGACATTGAATATAACCACCTAAAAGACATATGTTAATTGGAAGATGATGATGTGATATACTGAAATGGGCTCGATTACTCCTTATGTCTAGTCACCAAAACTAGACCTTTCGTCCCATACAAAGATGTCTCCACAAATATCATCAATACGGACGATGAGCTAACAAAAGACCGTCTCAATAAAATATCAAAAGATGACAAAGCTCTAAACATGCTTGTTTGTGGTTTGATCGCAGTGAAGTATAATCAAGTTAGTGAGTAGCAGACGACACAAAAAATTTAGAAACTTCTCGAAGTATCATATCAAGGAACTCTGAATGTCAGGGAGACAAAGATGGGTCTTTATGCAACTTAATACGAGTTATATAAAATGCATCCCGGAGAAATATTGAACACAATGCATCAACGATTCTCCACAATCATCAACAATCTAAGTGTTCTTGATCAAAGATATACATGCAATGATTTATGTCTAAAATTCTTGTTTGCACTTCCAAAGGAGTACACGAAGAAAGTCACCTCAATTATAGAATCAAAGGACTTATTCAATATGTTTGTACATGATCTCATTAGAAATGTAATTACGGAAGAAATTGTTGTAGACCAAGATAAACTTTGTGTAGATGAAGAAAGAAGAAACGTGCAACTGTCGTCTCCCAAGGTGTAATTAAATAAGCTAACTAATTCACACCTCGAAAGAGCTAACTAACCACAAGTATATTGATCGCTGAAAAATAATAAAAGTAAGTATGTAAGAGTATCATCTCCACAAGGACTACAAAGGTTAATTATTTAGACGTGTTCTTACAAAGTGTACTAGTTAAAGTTGCTTAACTAAAAATGAAAAGATAAATACTTGTTTTGTTTTTATGACAAAGTACTAGGATGCAAATACATAAATCAGACTAAGATTAATAATTGAACTAAAACTGGAATGTAAATAACTGAAGAGAAGAGATGAGAATATAGATTAATTACTCGGAAGAAATCCACACTAGTATTGATTATATGTTTTATTGTTCAAGGGCGAATTGTTTAATCATGCAATAATTGGAATTCTAACTTCTTCCTAACTCCCGTAGTAGCTTCGGAAGCTACTCTCACACTACTAGGAGATTCGAGTAAGGTGACCCTACGCAATCAGTGCTAAATTCTCTAACCCTATTATCTATACGAGTAGTCAAGCCTTTCAGGATCATTATTGCACACCATAAAATTATGTATTGTTTTTAATAACCGAACCCTCCGTCAGGGTTACAGTTCTAATTAGTAAGGGAAGTCCTACACTTGGCTAGAGAAAGGGCTAAATTATAAGGAAAATACATAAGCAGAGCAATTAAAATATAATCCAATAAAGTTATATTTACAAAATCTAATAAAAAGCACGAAACAATATTGCGGTTCATACATTATTGTTGTTCACAAGCTATGAATTAACAACTGCATAATAAAATAAAAAAACTAACAGCTAATAATGTAATATTCATGTTTTAAAGATAACAAAATAAAATTACAATATTAATTACTGATGAATGATTAAGGATATAGTTGAAATGGCATAGACTGCTTCTAACCTTCTTCTCCTTTCTTCTGCTTTGCTCTAGGCAATTTCTAATGATGAATTATGAATGAGAACCCTTTCATAATGATAAAAAATTTATATATAAAGGGTCCCAAACATTTTTTTATCTTGTGGGCCCTTTTAGATGACCCAAATCAACCCAAAAAGATTTTAGTAAATGAGTGGACTAGTTCGAACCACGACAACAAAATATCTAATAACTCTGTCATTTCAGCTCCAAGTCACTAACTGTCATTTCCTAAACGCTCTTAACTCCAAGTTCTATCATAAAATACTAGGTCTAGTCCTGAATCTTAACCTATTACGCGTGGCGACTCAAACAAGTTAATTTCCAAGTTAGTCGGTAAATGCTCTTGTTTTCCAAAAGTAGCCGAATTGTCCTCTTAGGCCATGACTTTGGGGTAATATTTTTTCTTGACTTCTTATCATCTCTAAGAGTAACTTAAAATCCAAAACTAGACAAGAAAGTGTAAAACACAAATAATAGGGAAAAATCCCTCGACTAAGTCCTAAATACCTCTAAAAATATTTCTCCGTGACTAAATCAATATATCACATAAAATAAGATATCAGCAACCAAGTTCTTTACATGCATCTAGGAAAAGCTAATAAGTAAATTTGTAAATCAAAAGTTCAAAAAAGGAAAACATCAAAGAAGAAAACGGTGCAAGAAGGATCTAAAGAGATGAAATCAATAAAGGAGAGAAAAAGGATGTATGTGACAAGATCAATCATATTTAGTCAAAGTGTTCAACTCCTTGCAAGAGAAAAATGAGATAACATATGAACAATATAACTCACTAATACTCCGACAATGATGAAGAAGGTCGAAAAGTGAAATTAGTTGCGCTCATGACAACCAACCAAGATGAGGTATCCTCTTTCACTTCAAATCTTGACTATAGAGGTGAATTTCAAAATATGTTTGACTCCTTTTATAAGTATTATTTATACTCTATTAAAAAGGAAACATGTTTTATCAAAAGAATTATAAATAGAGCAAAAAAAAGATAATGAGTTCATTGAACATTTGAAGGCTTTAAAATTTTGATCCTTGAAGGTGTTAGGAAATCTATACGCTTTAAGTACTAATACAACCTTGTTTTTGATAATCAAACGACTTCATAATATTTCGATTTTACAGAGAATGGGTGAGTTTGTATTATCAATCCCAATAAAAGTAATACCATTTGGTACATCATCCCTTGCAAAATACGAGTAACAAAAGATGTTGATGTCTGAGTTGGGATCACTGAGGGATCTTGATTCAGAGATACCAAGTCTTTTGAGCCTTAAATTAAGTTTCTAGCAGGGATATCATAACCATCCCCAAAAATGTCTTTCAACATATTACCAACCCATATAAGAATGGATTTTGGGTTCCACTTTGTACAAAAAACAACCTCTTCTAACTAGCAATCAAAATGTTCCAAATGGTGATGAAGATGAAGGTCGAAACTTTTTTTTGACCCCAACCCTTGGTAAACCTTCCTTTAATTGTTCCCAACACTAATTTATCAAATTTACCCCAAGTGCAAGTCAATTTGAATTAAACCATCGTCATTTGTCCAAACATCTTCGCTTCGTGGGCATGTTAAAAAGTGATGCTTCATAGTTACTTCTACTTGCTTACGTAATTAATATCTTTGTGAAATCGAATAGTTTCGCGTGCTAAGCATCACTCCACTAAAGATGACATTTTTTCAATATTTTATAGAAAAACGTACATATATTTGTCAAGATCTTTGCATGCCAGATAGTCTTCCACATTGTAAGGTGTCTGAATCAGCCAGAAGAAAAATCTTGTATAGTCAATCCCGTAATAAGGGACGAGATAACATGATATCCTAGTTTTGTAATGTAGATACTTTCAGGTGAGCATAGCCTTATAATTTTATCTTCTCCATCGGTCACATGGAGTGGAACACACTTAATGAATTCAGCAGCTTCTCGATGGACAATTTTATGGATAAGGTAGAAATCCAGTGCGATCCATCCCAAGGGATCAAATCCCTGACTCTTTCGAAATCTGATGTCTCATCTTTTGTAATGGTATTACATAGATCGAAACATCATTTCTTTGGGATGAGGAGGGTTAAGTAAAAAGTTGGGATTTGACCCATTATTTTGATCAATATAAAATCTTTAGCTAATGTTAACATTTTAGGTATTTTTGGAGCATTTTGAGGTATATTGTTTATTATAGGTGAAACTTGTAGGAAAGTATGGGATTTGGAGATTAATTTTTTAGCTAAGGAATTAAAATCCAAATAAAAATCTTCAAGAAGACATATAAAATCAAAAGTGACCCGAGAAAGCTAGAATACACTCAGAGCTAAACAAATATGTGTGACACGATATCCCGACTCCCTAAAATAGATGCAACGTACGATCTGAGAAAAATTAGAAGTTGTGGAATAGATTATTGAAGATCTCGGAAAGATATACCCTTGAGAATAAACAGATTGAAGATCGATTCGAGACGAAGAAATCATTGTCATTTTTGTGGTTTAAAAGTTACATCACGGTCTTGGACAAAAATTTATTGGGGTGAGGCTTTTTTACTAGTTTGACCCATGGGTTGACTCTAAAGAAAGAAAGGAATCATAGAAGTAAAGAAGAGTTTCAGTACACATCTTCATTATCTTCTCTTAGGATTTTTGTAATTTTTTCTTCAACTTTTATTTTATAATTTCTTATGTTTAATTTCATAATCATGATTGTATTTCTAATTTCTATGAACTAAACACTTAATTGTTTGAGATGAATTTATTATTGCAAAATTCCTAAATTGGGTCTTTAAGTTTAGTTTGGGATTTTATATTAAATTGAGAATTGTTTGTTCATATTTCTTATTGTAATGTATCACATTTCTTTTTGATTGTGGTGACCACATAATTAGCTAGTCCAAATATATAAATTATGGAAGGGGGAATGGTAGAACTAGGTGATATGAGTGCTTATAGATATAAAATTGGATATCAAAGGTTTTTGCATAGCCGTGATATGGATAATTGGCTTATTCTCCCCTAGAGTACTTAGGTCCACCTGGGAAGAGTTCCTATAGCTAAAAGGTTGTCCCTAATCACCTAGAAGGGGTTTAGGTGTAAAAGTGAATACCAATTAGTATGAAGTCATTTCCCTTATGAAATGTAATTAGCCCACTTGGAGTTCTTAGGTGTAATAAATTAGCCCGGGCTACCTTTTCTCTTTAACCAATCTCTTGCATTTGATTTTTATCCTTTTTAATCTTGAATTCTTACATCTTTGTTTTTAAATTTGTAGTGTTCAACCTTTGTTCCAAAATTCTCTTTTCCCTCTTGTTTTACATAACAATTCATTGAAACTTAGCTAAAGCACAGTACTAACAATCCTAATCCCTTCAGATATGATCTCTTACTCCAAACACTTTATTATTTATGTGAATCCATACACTTACGGGGAGACAACAATATCTCGCCATTATGTCTTGAAATAGGGATGTGAGATGATATCCATTTGTCTACCAGATGTTTTTCTTAGTACCATTAGAAACTTGTTTGATATAGTCCCATTTTTTAGGACTATATTATTGTGGATGGAAGTATATTCTTTTGAGAACCTTTTCCAGAAGAGAGACATGGTTATTAAGAATAGCCAAACCGTCAAAGACAGGAGTGCTAAATTCATGTTCCAAAAATCCCTAAAACTACCTCCATATGAGATCACGATTTTTTCACATGTTTTTAGGTATATACGATTCCTATTCTCCGATACCTACTAGAAGTTTGCAACCATTTTAGATAAGTCTTTCGAGTATTTTTGTGTGCAAATTAATATTTTGAGTATAAGTGTATTTTTGTCTTATTGAAAATATATGAGTTGTTTTATAATTAAGCTATATGAGATTGTAAAAAAAAATTGTAATTGTGTGTAACTTGAAATTTTTAGTTTCTATGATATTTTTGTACTTGGTAGCTGGTAGGGTGTGATAAAAATATGATAAAAAAATATTTAACTATCACCCGAACCAAACACGTTATTCACTGCAAGTATCACACATCGTACGCAAGTTTTAATGATAAGTTCAGATTCGTTCTCAGGGACTTAGTGTGTTATACGAATGGATTGCAAGAAAGCGTAGAGAGAATCTAGTAGCAAGGAAGGAAAAACAATAAGATAAATATGAATAATTGGAGATAGAATAATCAAACTAAAGATAATGCAATAAATAAAAGATGTAAGAATAAGATGAGAAGCATAGCTTAGGTTTGCTAGTATGCACTTATCCTTCTATTTCTTCTACTAGTTATTAAAGGTGATTAAAGCTCTTAAAGTAAGTAGTCAGGATTCTATATTCCTCCTAACCTCCTTCTTGGTGACTTAGGCGGCAACCTAACAATTACCAGGGGACTTGGGTAAGGGGGTCATGCGCAATGATCGGTGATTTAATCTTAAACCCTAATGATTATCTAGTTCGGAAAGCCCTTCGGGATTACTACCGCACACTAGACGTTTATGTGGTGTTTCAACAATTAGACACCCCTTCTGGCTGACCATCCAACTGCTATTAATGGGGTAGTTTATACTCATGCACTAGAAAGAACTACAGTCAATATATCAGAACACATAAAACAAATATAAAGGTTAAGAAGCTAGAATCAATTTAAAAAGGTTTTCCCAAACAAACTTAGATAGAAGAAAATAAAATTCAAAGATTATACATATGTAAAACCCAAGATATGGGAAAATTAGTTCATGCTTGATAGAATAAAACTAAAATAAAGATACATATTGTCAACTTGCTTCTCTTAAATGATTTCTTGAAACTAAGGACTAATATTGAGCAAGGACATGTTCACAATGATAAGAAGGTGTATTTATAGGTGTTTAAAAGACCATATGTCGAAATATTGAGTGGAAGGCAAGTAATTGGAATCCTTTTCCAATTCAAATTCGTTTCCTAAAATATCGGAGAGGATAAACACTTCTCATTGTTTTGATCATATCTCCTTCGTTATTGGTCCGATTTTTGCTTAATTTATATCGAAAAGACCGCAGTGAAAATGTATATATCTTTATATTTACTCTTTTGAATGCTTGTCCAAATTACCAGCCGATTTGAAGTTATCTTCACTTTAGTGGACGTAGCTGCAGAATTTCAGATTTATTTGGCAGTTTTTCTCTTCCTATTTTATCTCTACTTCCTTTTATATCTTAATTCCTTCCATATCCTCTTTTCTTATCTTCTTAGAATTGATTTTTGACATCTAACTATATTTCATAAATTTCAAGAGCTTCACATTATTAACACACAAATTAAACCAAATATACTCTAAAAGTAATAAATCATCAAATCAATACAAGAAATGAGAAATTATCAAATAACAAATAAAAATATATAATTAATTAATCAAATACAACTAAAGTGATATCTTTAATCTAGAATATTATATTAAAAATAGGGAGACATCAGTACTTCTTAAAAAATATTGGATATTTTTTTTCTTAAATTATAAGTACAACGTGTACTTTGTGAAATTTTTATCTTTTAAGTTTATGGTCATTTTGTATTTCGCCTAATATATATAGATGATATTTTATTAAGAGATTTTTACTTAAGGGATCTTGAAAACATCCCGCTATTTCCATTTTCAATCCCATCTTCCTTCTTTTCTTACTAAAAACCTCAAACAAATTTTAACACTATAGACAAAATTTTAATTAACAATTTTACCCCTTTTGTTTTTTAATTCCTATATATACTATTTATTTTCTTTCTAAACCCTAAAACACATTCTCTCACCTCAAATTCCATTTCCATTCCAGTTCCCATCCAATTCTCTTTCTCTCTCTTCCCTATCTCTATTATTTTCATTTTTATTTTTCCACCTCTCAGCAAAAATCAGTTCCTGCAAGCCACCACTGCGTGAAGCAAGCAGGCATGGACACCGTTTCTTACTGTTTCTCTATCGTTTGTCGCGAGATCTGTCCACCGTTCGAGAAGGTGGTTCGAGATCTGGAATTTGGGATCCGGCAAGGCTGACCTCCATGAGAAGCCATCGACGCCACCGTGAGATAGTAGTTGCTCCTGAAATGGAGCTTCGCCGTTGGAGTTGGTCGTGAGGCTTCATTACGAGGCACTGGACTCGATCTCGCCGTTGATGTAGCTCGCCGGAAGGAAGCTTTGTGAACAAAACTGCAGCTATGGCGAGGAGCTCTGTTTGAAGGCTATAGCGAGGAGCTCCTTCGAAGGCTATGCCGATTTGCTCAGTTCGAAGGCTATGGTGAGGAGCTCCGTTCAAAGGTCATGGCGATTTGCTCCGTTCGAAGACTAAGGCGAGCTCCGGTCGAAGACTAAGGCGAGCTCCGTTCAAGACTAAGGCGAGCTCCGATAGATGGCTAAGGCGAGCTCCGTTGAGCTTCAGCACGAAGAAGAGGCGAGATCTGTTAACTGTGTTCTCTGGCGATGGCTTCCGACTGAGTTTGTTGATTTTTTAATTTTTTTTGGTTCCCACGTTCTGGTTAGACCAAATCTGCCTTTTTTTTAACGAATAGAGTACTCTAAGATAAAATTAGTTAGATTTTGTTAGCTTCTGTATTTTTTACGAATAGAGTACTCCGTCTGAGTTAGTTTTTTTTTGTTGATAAAATTAGTTAGTTTTATTTTTCAGTTGTAAATAATAGGAATTGTAATAAAATATACTGTTAAGGTTATTACTCTGTATTTTTCAACACTGCTTATTAATTTTTTCGAATACTCACTATTTTTTGTAAAGTATTCACTGTTTTTTTTATGGAGTACTCAATGTTTTTATAGAGTACTCACTTTTTTATGGAGTACTCATCAATTTTACGATATATAATTTTTTTTGTTCTGATACTCTATACTTTTTCCCGATACTTTATACTTTTTTCCAATACTCTACACCTTTTTCCGATACTTTTTCCGGCGGTGGGTGGTGGCCGGAGGTTGGTGAGTGGTGGTCGGTGGCCGGAGGTCGGTGGGGGTGTCCGGAATTGAATAGTGTCAACCCTTAATAATTCTTTTTGCCTTTTAGTATTTTTTGTAAAGGTATTTTAGTATTTGGTTATCCTTGACATCTTTTTTTGAAAGAATTAAAATTTATTTTATTTCTTATAGAGCAAAAAATAGTCTCAAAGACCCTATATCTCTCATACACCCTTTTATTAATTATATAAATGGTAAAAATTGATTTTAGATTTTAAAATTATTAAAAATAATATTTTTTTAAATTATAATTTTAAAACGTTTTTTTTACTTTGAAATACCCTTTTCCGAACGAGCCATTAGTCATTTTACAATATTTCGTTAATATAAGTAATGTTATGTCCCAGAAACTGCGAATGCTCAGAATTTTTAGATTACATGATTTATATACAATTGCATATTTTTAAACCATGTATACTGCGATTAGTGCGATGCAATGTCTAATTTTTAAAAACGTTACTATCGCTGCAATTAACCCTATATATTAACGGCAGCAAACAACCCTTTAGATTAAGAACATGAATAACATGGATGAGTAGCAAGCGGGTGAGTATTGTTTTTCAAGTAGTGCAAGTTGGCACATGATGCGCAAGTAGAGTTTCTTATCATATCATGATTGCACATGCAATCTGTTCCCTTTCATGACCAGCCAGATGACATATATTGTTTTTGTTATCCAATATAACCAAACATATTAATTGATACACTTTGTAGGCACTATTTTACTCTGCGCCCCACCTCACCTCACCTCACCCGGCCCCACCTCATCTCACCACCATTATATTAGATATTAGAGAACTTTCACTGATCACCACCCAATTACCTTTCTATATCTCTCTGCGCACATTGGCCACAAGTGTACCTGTCCTGGGCCCGTCCCCCTTCTTTAAGAAGTAGATTCTTGACCTTTTTGATAACAAGTATGTATGAACATAAACCCTGTCTTAATTATCAAATGGGAAAATGCAATAGATTGTTTTTACTGAGGTGGTCATTTATAGATTAAACAACTTTATCTTTGCACAAATAGGCAGCGACATGGAAGATCTGGAGGACTGGGGTCTGTAGCCTTCGGTCATGGAGTGGCGTATAAATTGTGTCTGAAAAATTAACCATATGTATTGTTTTGGAACAATAAATATAGTGAGTGTTTATAACTTTTAGCTTTATTTTAAAAAAAAACTCTGGATTTACCTTAGGCAACAATCAGTGCTGCATCTTGCTAGTGATCATGTCTTATATATTGATTATATGTGTATAATAGGGGGGTGTGGTTAATAAGACAAAAATGACATTAGAAATAGAGTGTAAGGAAAGAGACACCAATATGTACATTAAATTGCATGATCAGCCCAGAAATTAACAAGCAAAAATATATATTGAACAAAAAAGAAAATCTAAACAGCTAGTTGTTGTTGCTGTTGTTGTTGATGATGAGATGATTTATCTTCTTCATTGTGATACAAATGAAGCTGCTTTGAAGAAGATGACGATTCAAGTATCGATAAGTGTAATGGAGGGCTATGATTAAACATCTCTCTTTGAAGATAAGAAGAGTAAGTATAAAAAGTGGTTGGAGTAACATTTAAATGAAACCCTAATCCGAATAGAAAATCCACTTCAAGAAAGTTCATTTCCGCTGTGCTTATTCCACCGACTTTTGCGTAGTAAGCATTATTGTAGTACCTGGACAAACAATTTTTTAACTAATCATAAATGATAATATTTAACATCATGAATATATTATCAATATTTAAAGGAATCATACATATATACACTAATTATATAATGTCATATGTAATTAACCTCTGCATTATATATAAATTGATTGATAGGTCCTTGTAAATCATGCACCATGTGACCTAGTTTTAACTTTAATATTAGTGATGACTCGCACTATCAACAACGTGTATGCCACTTATATATAAATACAGTGGAGTTATATCAATCAATGTCCAGCCGTGTATGACGTAGTAGGAAAATTCGGTTAATGATAGAGCCAATCATAAGTTGTGGATTGGAGAAAAAAAAGAAAAGTATTTAATAAGTTCGAGTTTTATTTAAAGTAATATATATTATTAATAGTGTTCTGGCTGCTGTTACCTGTTAGCTATATATTTGCCACTCAATAGCGAGGATGTTTATTCTCGCTAATGACTTAATATGTTCTAGCAAATGATAGTCAACGACGAGGACAAAAAAGACGTCGCGGAAGAGAAACACAATGCCGAGAATCACTATAATTGTACTTTTTTTCATCGAAAAAACGACCACTTACAGACGATGACAATAGTCCTCGCTGATAAAGTTCCTCGCAAACGAGAATATTTTTAATGAGAATAATAATATCCTCGCTAAAGGTGAGAATGACCACTTGTATAGTAATGTTAGTCTTTTCTACTGAACTAGCTTGCTAGATTTATATTTTAATAAACATAACAATCTCTTCATTGAACTCTTTTTTTTGGTTGTCTTTGAACTTGTAAACTATCTGAATTAATTTTAGTTTTACATATATAAATAGAAAAATATCTCTTTGCAATACATCTTAAAATCATGACAGAAAATCATTTTAAAAAAGGGATTCAATTTCAAATATTTTTATCATTGCAATGAGTAATATACTCTAAGTAACTATAGTAAAATGACTATTATTCTTTTAAAAATTATTTTGATAATATTACAAATGAAAAAATAATTTGATAAAACTCCAAAATATTCCATAACTTGAAATAAAATTTTCATTTTCGCTGCTAAACAATTGCCGGCGTCCTCAATTTAGAATACTTGGTTTCCAGATAATTACGAAATGTCCTATCACTCATCTTTTACATTAAGTTGATATATATATCAAAATTTACCTGCCTTCCAAAATTTACACGCCTTCCAAACTTAACCATTTGCTATTCGCATATATGAGCGGATATGATAAATATTGTAAAATTAATTTATATATAAACCATTCAATAAGGGTTAGGAAAGAAAAACTAAAAAAGGAAACTCTAAATTTTTTCTTGTAAATAATGTTACAAATTTTTACTGATCCTCGGATCCTCCCCTGTTTTTATGAGCATTTCCATCCCAGTTTAGCTTGCATTTTAGAGAACTTTTTTTGTGTAAATAAAAAAAACGTGTAAAATTGAAGAGGCCGTACTAAATTTTAGCCGCAAAACAAACACAATTGTGTTCTCCCACCAACCACGAGTTTCGTAATTTAAACAAAAAAAGAACTAGAAAAGAAAAGTAATTAAGTTAATTGTATGTGGCATTGAGAACTTACAAATCATCCATGAATTTAGCTGCGACCATGACACTAGTAACAAGCATACGATGGACATTAAATGAGTTGATAGGCAAAGCAGGTTGACGTTGCGTGAATCGATCAAGATACACATATGCAACAATAAAGCAAGATGGACTACAATTGGCATACTTAAATATTCTATCTAAATAGCTTTGAATTGATATTGTTGGCCTACTTAGACCATGGAATACTGAGATTTTCTCTTGTTGAAATCTACTGTTCATGTCGTTTGATTCAGCCACCTTCTCAAGGAGAGACGAAAGGAAATTGATGAGTTTTTGCATCACATTTGGGTTATCTAAATCTGCCATGTCGTTACGTTGGTTAGTGAATGAATTATCTGAGGAGAAGTTGAAAGTAAACATATATATATATAGATAAAGGGGTACCTATAATTAACTTTGCGTATGAAACAACACAACGTGTGTTCTTTATGGTTTCTGATACTTTTGATTCCTAAAATAGCCCTAATAAATTTAAATTATGGCTAGGGTGTCAAGCTTGAGATGGTTGATTGGGATGGTGGGTCTTCTCTATTAGTAGCTTAATGTAAAGTTAGAAAGTGAGTTGGATTTAGATTCTTTAATTTGAACTTAAGTTTTAGACGAGGGAACTTTTGATGAATAATTCAGACGGTAAAATAAAAAGTATAGCTTGTAGGAAACTTTTTATTTATAATCACAATCAAAAGGGATCAATTTAAAATATTTGTTTACCGGTTACTTGGAGCCTTGTGGTCAAAGACTAGTGGAAATTAACGATAAGATCCCGTGTCTATTAGTTCGTTTGGGATTCTTTAACCAAGCCTAAAACGGAAGGTGGTCATCCATTCCGAGATTTTACCTTATGGACATAACACTTTTCAGTAACCAAGTGTGGGCATTTAACACAAAATTTGGACGGTCTTCTGCCTAGCCTCTCATTTGACTTCATTCTCGAAGGCTAAAACAAGAAGAATTATTACTCTTTGATTTCGGGTAGCCTTTTTGTGTGAAGAGATATGCTAACTAGTTAAGTTAAATAGGAAATCTGTAACGAGGTCAACACCACATTTGGTCGAATACTTAAATATCCAAATCAGGATGTTTCAACCCTTAGGGGTCTTTTCTAGGAGGACGGTGTTCCTCATATTCACTCTACTCCCCGTCTGGGTAACTTAGATCTTGATGAGGTGTTAAGGCTACACACTCATAATGGTATGTATACAATGAAAGTTAGTTATTACTACTTTGTCTTCAAGCCAAACATATCGAAGGAACCTTCTCAGTCCTCTTACTCTTTTCTAGACAAAGGGATGGAAGACCATTTGGTTTTACAAACACATATCAAAGTAAGAAACTTCCTTGGGAAATGTGTTTAATATTCCATCTATACAATCACTAATCACTTTATTAAGAACTACGCTAAGTCTCTTAGATGTTTTGTTTTTTCATCTCATCAAGAATTTGTATTGTAACTTCTACCCACTTGCCTTTTAAGTCAGAGATAATGAAGACGCTCCATTCTGAACCCTAGACTAAATGCATTGGCATTGTGATGTCCTCTGAGGTGTGATATAAAATCAACCACTCGAATGATAAAAATTAGCAAGTGTACGAGTAGCCACAAGTAATAAAGTTGATAGTAAGTTCGTTTCCACAGAGATTAAAGAGTTAATATGTAAATTTAGTTTTTTATTAGAGATTTATAGAGCTAAAAAGACTAAAGGTAAAGAGTTTTATTAAACTAAGAATGTAAAGAACTAGGATTAACTAAATCAAATAACTAAAAGGGTTATGGGAATAAAGGAGAAAGAGTAACTCGAGACACTTGTAATCTCCACTAACTACGACTTGGACTTACTTGCAGTTTAAGGACAAAACACGTCATTGTTGCTACTCGGGATTAAACGGTACACCATAATTCTCTCCCAAGTAAGTAGGGGTTTCTATTTAATACTAGGAACCTCTCCTAAGTGAACCTACAATATTATCTAACGATTAAGATTATTTTACCCTTTTGTGATTACCTAGTTAGTTTAGATCTTCCTATTCTTCATCCCCAAAAGGCATAATTATCCAAGTTCTACTACCAAAGCCCCCTCTAGGACGTAATTTAATAGTTAACAAAACCCTATATATGGGGCCTTCATACGAGAATTTGAGCATAAGCATAAAGCTAATTACAACAAGAACAATCCATATTTTAATCTATGAATCCCAAATCCTTACAAGTATTTCTAATTAATAGTTAGGATTCATACACAAGTATATCAAACTACTGAATAGATTAGTTCATAATAGAAGAAAATAAAACAAAATAAGAAATAGTCATAATTAATCTAATAGTGGAAAAACAAGAAGAAATGCACTAATTGTGATGACAATATGTGAAATAATGTGTCGTAGAGGAACTTCATACCCTTGATCCCAACGTTTATAGTTTCAAAATATGATAAGCCGTATGTTTTGATACTGAAAAGTAGTATATAACCCCCAGAAATTGTTTGCCACAAGTTTGGCCTACTTAAGCGAGTCAAAAGTGACTCACTGGACTTTGTAAATTTGAATAACTTTGGGTTTTCATAGAAAAACACCTATAATTTCTTCATCTCAAATTCTGGTAGGGTGATAAAGGTAAAAGAAAAAGAATACACTGGGCAAAATGGAAAACATTAACAAATTCAAAATTGACGAAGGTCTTGGTAGAGATCTCCATCTCGTGAGAATATCTCTACTAGAAAGCAAGCATGAAATATTGCTAATAATCACAACTCTCTACTTCATAGATTATTAAAAGGAAAATAATTTTACAATAACAACTTTCTAGAAGCTAAAATAGGGAGTGTGCTTACTTGGGGATAGAAATTTGAAATAGGGAAACAGTTTAAATGTTAAGATAAATTGTGTATTGGTATCTATATAGTTAAAGAAACATACCATAAGTTAAAAACATATGAAAATGATAAACAAAATACCAAAGATATCAATAAACCAACTGTCTCCTTAAATAACATATAACAACTATAGAAAATTATCTGGAATATGAAAACTTCTTCAAAAATAATATATTTCATGTGGAGGGCTATGTTGTGGATCTCCCCGCCTAGGCGCGCTTAGGCGCCACCTAGGCGTCAACCCCTCCTTAGCCGCTTACGCTTAGTTAAAATTCTAGGCGTTTTTGCCTAGCGTCTTAGTCGTCGTGGAATAAGCGCCTAGCCCGTCTAGGCACCGATTAATGGCAAGAAATGGCCGACTAGGCACCTATTAATGGCAAAACATGCCCGCATAGGCCTTCTTGTTATTTTTTTTTATTTTAGAGAATTCTTTAATTGATATTATAACTCAATTTTTAGTATTTTTATATTTACTATAGTGTTGTTAGATAAATTTTATGACTTAAATAGTTAAAGTTGCTATAATGACGACATATATATTACTAAATATACAACGGGATTCATAATCGTATAATTCCGCCTAGGCCCCGTGTTGTCCCGCCTAGGCGTTAGGCCTCGGTCGACCGCCTAGGCCGCAAAACCGAGATCTACAACATAGGTGGAGAGTAATAAAAAACCTAATACATACTGAAGATTACCTCTTTAAAAGAAAATGTAGTAGCGATAATATTTAAAAATTTGTAACGAGGATATTGTAACTATAGAATATATATTCTCTTTATATGCTTTGGGCCAAATAAGTATGGTGTGCGAGTCCCCTAAAATTAAAAACATAAAATGACTCTACCAGTAGAGTTGACCAGTAGCTTCTAACCCAAATAATTGAAATAATGAAAGTATTTAGTATTAAAGATAGAATACTAGAATATATATGCATTATATCATGACAAATTTGGAAGAAAAATAATAATTTTATTTACAATAATAAAAATGTAAACCTTTGAGCACAAGTATACAACTTACACGAATTTGGAGAATACTATAAAATCTCAAATCTTAGTTACAATCACTTTATGGAAAAAGAGGTTGTCACAATTAGTTTAATAAATTAACATAGACGGGAGTTTCTTTGCAAGGACAGGAGTAGGTGGAGTGGGGGGTTTGGTGATGGATAAAGATGGGAATTGGATACAAGGGTTTGGGAAGGAGATTAGACGTTTGGCAAGTTTAGAGGCGGAACTGGTGGCGATTCTTAAAGGTTTAAAATTTGTGTTGGGTTTGGGTGTTAGTGTATTTAGCAAAAGAACAGGTGCAGAGTGCCAAACTCTTATTGGATTGAAGAAATAAAGAGAGTTCTGGGTGCTCATGGTGGATTCAAGATTACGGGGGTATTTAGGGAAGCGAATCAGTGTGCAGATTGGTTAGCGAAAGAAGCGGCGCGACAAGGGTGTGCTTATACTTTACTTGAAGATCCTCCAAACGGGCTTTGGGGAGATATGATAAAGGACAAACATGCATGGAATTCTCCAAGAAGAATTTTTTCTTCATCTCTTGAGACTGTTCATAGTTTGTAATTGTTGTGTTAATAACCGGTGTTAGGACCTCCCATGTAATACAAAAAACACTAATTTAATAAATTATAACAACATTTTAGTAAATAATAATATAAAACAAAATTAAAAAAACCCGAATAGAGATTGACAATAATTACTCTGTTAAATTTAAAGAGATGTGGAAAAAGCTTCTACCTAATAATTTTTAAATAAATTTTGATGCAGCTTTTATTGTTAAGGGAGCTGCAATATCATACATAATAAGAGAGTCTAATGGTGATTTTGTAATAGAGAAAAATTAAAAAAATTGAAATAGAGTCAGTTATTGAGGCAGAACCAACGGGTATTTTGAAGGCAATCAAAATAACATTGGACCACCTTTTATGAAGTGTTGCGGTAGAGAATGACACAGAAAAGATCATGTATTTTTTTTCAATAAATTAAATTATTCAATGCCATTTAATTAATAATATTGTTTGTAATAATTATAAACAAAAACTTTTAAATATTTTGTTTGGTAACTGAATTATTTACATAATTACCCATTAGTTAAAATTCTATTAAGTGATAACAAATCTAAAAGATAGTATTATTTGTAATATTTTTAACTATTTCTATCTAATACATTAATATGCTTTTGAAAAAGAAAAAAGAAAAGCAAAATGTTATAGTTGGGCTCCAGTTACTTTCGGAGAGCTTCAACCTTGTCTAATTTCCTTGAAAGTTTGCTTGCGAGGACGTGAATAGAGTAATTCATTTATTCATTTTGTTTGATGTTTCATTTTCTTTACACTCCTTTTTTCTTTTTGGTACTTTCTGTTTTACTTGCCTTTCATAATGGAGTACTTGCGACGTAAAAGAAAAATTGTAACTTAGCATGATCATGTGATTTCATGTAAGTTAATGGTTATTTAATTTAGGTTATGGGTCCAACGCGGACTATCCTGCATGTGTTGTGATCTTATTAGGCGACATAATGATTTTGTTTTGTGTATAAATCTATCTGGCACATGACGTGAATTGTTGCCCGATCCAACCATGGAAATTTTCTCTACGAGCAAGAAAGATTCTCCCTTTTTTTTTAGTCGAATTAGTAGCATAAATAAGATTCAAGAGAACCACATGCGGATCAAAAGTTGCAGACAACCCATATATGAAAACGATGATATAAATAGGTTTGTTATGAAATATTGATAATTAGTTATTCCTCATAAAATTATAACGAGTCGAAATAATTTGTACATTTGTCGGCACGAGTTTTATAATACATTATCGGTACAAGTTCCTATTAATAGTTAAAATCATTTCAATATATTTTCAGGTTTGCTCAACTTATTTTTACTTTATGATTTTTAACAAGTGAGTTTAAACTTTAAGTAATGCTAGATATTATTTTAAAGTATATTACTTTTTTATTATCTCTTAGATGAATATTAAATAAACTAATAATATGATTTTTCTTTCATTATTTATTATTTTTTCTTTTTTTTATGATTAATCCACATAAGAACCAATAAAAAAGTAATGTAATTTGGGGTGATATCTAGCATTACTCTTAAACTTTTGAATAATGTTATATATCATTTATAGAACCAATAAGTGCAAATAAACACCCTAAGCTGAGCACGTTTCTGCAAGTATACAGATCGTATGCAAGTTTTAATGAATAAGTACGAAGGTTAAGAAGAACTTATGCAAATATTCAAGTGCAAATAATTAAGCTAGAATAATAATACGCAAGAGAAAGAAAGAAAGATAGATTTTTATTTATTTTTTAAATAAGAAAACTAAACTACTAAATTAGAAGACAGAAAATTAATAAAAGAAAAGAAGATAGTATGAGAGTTTAGCTTGAGTAAATAGCATGTAATTCCCACTAGTTTTGCCGTTCTAAACATGTAAGGTATAAATCATGTAGTATTTCAATAGTTTGGTTTCAATTGCGCTAGGTTGTTTCAAAACGGGTTTACCTGTGTCAATAAGAACCTAAGCAAACTGTTCCTGCAATTGATTAAATAACAATACACTAAACCATTGACTATCTAGTTAGGTCTGGTTGTCAGATCAAACCTTATTCTAGACGTTATGTGCTAATTCTATAGTCAAATATACTGGTTATCTAACTACTATGATGGTAATCCTATACGTAGTACACCGTAAAGAACACAAAATATAAATCCAACACATAAACAGAGAAATCAAAACATAAATTCAATCAAATTAGATAGATGTCAACCAAAACTAGGGTTCATACATATATGATAAAACTCAATCTAAATAGAATTTAGTTCATACTAAGAAAAGAAAAGAAAGGATTTACAGAATTAAAGGTTGAAGGAGACATAATTGATGCACAACTCCTTCCATACTTCCCTTCTTGTGTTGTAGCTTCTTCCTGACCTTAAGGTTTGGTCAAGGATGATTTTATAATGTTAAGAGGCTGTATTTATAGTGTATAGGTTGACCAAATTCGTTTTCTTGAAGGAGAAGGTAAGTAGTGGACTCCTAGCCCAACTCAAATTCGTAGCCCAAAAACAGGCAATCAGCCCCGTTTTTGTTCTGGTCCTAGCAGCTTCAATACTCATCCGATTGACGCGTATGAGTAGTCGAAATTCATCGTCTCGGAAAGATATTTAACTTTGATCTTGACCGTTTCTCCAGATTCCTCACCGATTTTAAGATATAAGCTGATTTGTGGTCGTAGGTGCAGGAATTCAGATTTAAGGCAGCTTTTCCTTTTCCATATTTTTAGCTTTCACTTCCTTATCTTCAATTTCCATGTTTATCTCTTTCCTTTAGCTCTTATACTTTGACTTGGACTCAAATTAATTACCATATATCTTTAAAGTTTCACACTAAATAAATAATTAAACCCAATATGCTCTAAAAATAATAAATAATTAATTCAAGACACAAAATAGGAAAGTGTACTAAACCATGATAAAATCGACCTATACTCTAATAAATACACCTAAAATGATGTCTCCAACTACTAATAAATCATCACAAATGAGGAGACATCAATATTCATCATCCTTACACCTTTCCTAACCCAAACAACACTTGTTCAACCTAAAATCAAGGGTTACAAATTTAAAGAGTGTTCAAAGCTTTGAGTTGGAGGTTAGTTGAGATGACGAAAAGAACAAAAACATTATCTACTGTTAAGGAGATGAAGAAGAATCAAATTAAGGTATTGGGTTCTATAGAGAAGAAGTCAAGTGAGAAAGGTTCAAGTTCTAGTATGAAGAAAAGGGTAAAACAGGTCAAGAGAATAGAGGAAATCATGCAGTGGTAAGCTCAAAGAGCAAAAAGATTACAAATTTCAAGGAGAAGACACCAC
The DNA here is from genome assembly GCA_029959085.1 of Nemophila menziesii. Classification (NCBI taxonomy): domain Eukaryota; kingdom Viridiplantae; phylum Streptophyta; class Magnoliopsida; order Boraginales; family Hydrophyllaceae; genus Nemophila; species Nemophila menziesii. The sequence continues at coordinate 30,266,576 of JARWIR010000007.1, read as the reverse complement.
AAACTCTACAAATCAAGAATCCTATGCCCGAGATGAATGAAGCTTCAAAGGCCTTGCTAGCTTCTGCAAAGAAACATTTACCGGATGTACCCTTTACTTATGAGAGAGTATTCGAAAAATAAGTGGGAGAAGGCGATTATAAGTGATTCTTGGAGATAGGAGATAGATTGGGTTGGTCAACATTCATGTTGAGACGCTCAAGTTTGTGTATGGAGTAAATTTCTGAGTTCTATCTATGCCCCTTTAGTCGACACATTAATGGTTGTGTTCTAGTAAGAGGCAAGTTAGTTCCTTTTACAGTTGAAAAGATTTGAAACCGCTTCCATTTCAAGAAATTATGGGACCAGGAAAGTTCAGAAAAGCGGTGGAAAATATCAAGACTTTCGATTGGAATCTACTTTTTTAGCATGTTTTAGATAAGGAGAAAGTGAAATCACATAAGGGAGAATTTAAGGCACCTTGGCCTAACAAATATCTTCAAGCGGATACAAGAGTTTGGCACAATTTCCTCACACCAAACGCCTTTGGAAACACAAGAAATTCGGATGTAACTAAGAAGAACGTAATCTTTCTGAATTTTGTTTTAAGGGGGAAGAAGTAGATGTGGAACAGTTGATCTTGAGGAGGTGATGCAATTTTCGGTCTCTCCCATTACGTTATTTAATGTGAAATATCCTACTATGATCACGTTCCTTGTTCGGAAAGCGAATGTGATACCGGGTGAAGAAGAGAAACTAGTGTATAAGATGAGTTATAATATTGATAATACGTGGATCAAGACAATTTTGAGAGGAGCAGGAGTTACGAAACACACAAAAGACGAAGAGGATCGTATTTGGAGAGAAAAGGTAGAGGAGCGACTGAATAAAGTGGAAACAGCTCATACATTCTTAGCCGTAGATGTGGCACAAATCAAAGCTAATTAGGTGCACATCATGACACTCCTGGAGCAACTAAAGAAAGATCCAGTAAATTCTATCTTGGATGTCGATAATGCGAGGCAATAGCCTTGAGAGTATGTTCTGTTTCTTTCTTACCATTTCTGTATATGGTTTATCTGCTTATTTTAATTTCTTTTTAAAGTCTTTTTCAAGTCGTGGGGACACGCCTCATTTTTGAGTTGGGGGTGTGGGAATTTGTTGCCTCTCATCTCCATTTTTATGTGATCTTTCTGTTTTTGGGTAGAAATTAAAAAATTTTATACATGTGATTTAGATGTAGAGTGTGTTTAAAAGATTGAAAGCATAAGCTCAGAAAATTGATGATAGAACGTAGTATGTTTATGAGCTATTCTATTTTTTATGCTCTGAGTATTTGTAGGAAACACACATTGATAGTAAAGAAAAGATCAGTTAGCAATGCGATAGAAAGTATGTCCGATCTCAGGGAGCCTTGAGTGGTATGTAGGTCGTAAGATCCGAGCTAATTGATAAACCCATTTGATGAACGTGCTAAAGGTAAGAGAATAACTAAATTTCATAGTTTAGAAAGGGATTAAGGAGGTTCTTTCATAAGCCCCTTGTTGCCTTTTAGCTTGTTATCCATTACTCCCTTATATCCTTCTCAGCCCCTTCTAGCCTTTCTAAAGCCTTTTTATTAGCCATGTTATAAGCTATATCCCTTTAGATTTTAGGACTTTTCCATATGACCCGCACTCAAATCGCGATGTATAGACAGTTGTTTTAGAGCTTGAGTTTGGGGTGGTGGGTCCACCATTATGGGAATTATTATTGGGTTGTGAATTTCTGAGCTTATTAATTATGCTTTGTTCTTATTTTGATGATTCAAATGTTTATTATATTGTAACCCTTTGTCGGAGAAAAGTAAATGTAAAAAGTTATGAAAAGAAAAAAAATATATGTTGAAGAAATAGCATGATATCTCACACATAAAAAAGAGTCATAGCTACATTACAAAAGAAAAAATTGATAGGAAAAGAATATATATATTTGGAGCGGCAAAGTGGAATTTTTATGTGAACATCTTATGCTTTATTGGGTTATTGGGGATGCTATTTTGTGTATCAAGGAAATCATTGGGTTGAGTGAGAACTTTTTATGAGAGTAACTCAAGCTTTAGGGCGATTCATTGATGGCTAGTGAGGAAAGAGCCAAAATCTCACTCTAAATTATCCAAATATACTTATCATATCGTCCCTAAGCCAACATTACAACCTTAAAGACCTTATGATTCTTTGCTATGTGATCTAGAAAGGATTGAATTAATAGAGATTAGTCAAGTGGATCTTTGGATACTAGTGAAGTTCAATGAACAATCTATAGCCTCCTTGGTAAACGGAGTAAAGAACCTCTCCTTCTTACATTGCGAAGCTAATCTAATCTTGACTTCAGGCCGTGTTGATCGTAGATATGACGAGTGTACATGTAATCTAGTTTGTAAATATTATTACATGAAGTTTTTGAGTAGTTACTTTGAGTCTATTATATATATTCTGCTATCTTCTTTCCCATTTTGCTTAATTGATTTAGGTGTGTATTTAGAGACTTCCCTTTGTTTTTATCTTTATTGTTTAGGACGATACAACTTTGAGTTGGGGGTCTTGATGTCCCCCTATTTATGATGAATTAGTCTAGGTTGGAGACATCATTTTAGGTGTTTATGGGTAATTAATAATCTATTTTTATTTATATTTTAGTATTTTCCTATTTCTTGTCTTAATTTGAGGAATTATTATTTTTAGAGCATATTTTGTTTAATTTGTGTGTTAATGTGAAGATTTAAAGATATATGAAAATTAATTAGATTCCAAATCGATTATAAAGAGATAAGAAAATAATATATGGATAGAAATTGGAGATAAAAGGAAGTAAAGATAAAATAGGAAAAGAAAAGTTGCCAAGTAAATCTGAATTACAGCAGCCACGTCCACTAAAATGATTATAACTCAAAATATGCTAGGAATTTGGAGGGGCTATCAAAAGTAAAAGTGTATATATTTTCGAAGCGGTCGTTTCGATATAAAGTAGGTGAAAATTAGAGAAATATTGAAGAAGTTACGGCCAAAACAAGACATCAGCAGTTTATCCCTTCTCCTATATTTTAGGAATCGAATTTGATTTGGAAAAAAAGTCCAATTGCTTGCCTTCTACTCCAAGAAATCCGAACTAGGTCTTCCTAAACACATATAAATACACCCCTTAACTATTGTAAACATGTCCTTGCCTCCCACAATTAGTCCTTAAATTTTATACATCATTAGAAATCATTCAAGAGAGCAAGTTGACAGTATGTATCTTTATTTTAGTTTATTTATTTCTAGTATGAACTAATTGTCCCATAGCTTTGGTTTTGCATATGTATAATCTTTGAATTCTATTTTCTTCTATTTAAGTTTGTTTGGGAGAACTATTTTAAATTGATTATAGCTTCTTAACATATATTTGTTTTATGTGCTTTGATTTTGTTGTCTGACTTAAATCTAATCAATTTAGGGTTGTGCTAATAGTAGTTAGAGGGTCACCCGGAAGGGGTGTCTAATTATTGAAACACCACATAAGCGTCTAGTGTGCGGTAGTGATCCGGAAGGGCTTGCCTAACTAGATAGTCATTAGGGTTTGATTTAATCACCGATCATTATTACAGGACAGTCTCATCTAAGAACCTAGTGGCGTAGGAGCACCTTAGTTAAGTTCCCTGGTAATTATAAGGTCGCCACCTAAGTCCCCCCAGAAGGGGGTTAGGAGGAATTTAGAATCCTGACTACTTATCTAAGAGTTATAATTACCCTTATTAATTAGAAGAAGAAATAGAAGGATTAGTGCATACTCGCAAAACCTAAACTATACTTTCTCATCTCATTCTCGCGTATTTAATTTACTTGTATTTAGGTTATTTATTAATCTCCTCATCAATCATATTTATTTACTTTTCTTGTCTTTAACTATTATCTGTTATGCTATTTTGTTTACCCATTCGTATAACGCACTAAGTCTCTGAGGAACGAATCTTCTGACTCTATTTCTTTCTCCTTGCTTTTCAATATATCTTAAGCAGTGTTCAAAATTGCCGATCTTGGTTCATTCTAAGTAGCTTATGTCCTCGGTCAGAAAGACTTCTTTACTTTTAATAAATTCTGCACTTCTTACTTACTAGAAAAACTTGCATACGATATGTGATACTTGCAGTGAGTAACGTGTTTAGTCTAGGGTGTTAGTGCATCGTTTATCCATCTTTTATTATCATATTTTTATCACACCTTAGGCGACCCAGTATACCAGAAAGAATGTAACCGGAAATGTATACCTTTGAGTGCCTTAGAGACAAAAGAATCAAATTTACTTAGGATCCTCTAAGTCGTGGATGGAAGGGTGACAATTTCATGTTCTGAAGCCCCCTAAAACCAAGGAAACCATCCTTCTTAGGTGTTGAAATTTTTCCCCAGGCTTTCCAATGGATATGTTTATTTACCTAGACCCCACCATAAATTATCAAACATCCTAGAGAGTTCCTTGAAAAGGTCTTAGGGAGCTATAAGATAGACCTGGTATAGTTAGGAATCACCTAAATGAGAGATTTTAAAAACACCTTTTTTTTCACTGTCAAATAAAATCTTTTCTTTTCTTACTTGAGTCCTTTTGAAGAAAAAATATTTGAGCCACTAGAGAGTCACGATTTTTTATCTGGAGTACCCTATAGGAATTCCCAAATACTTTCCAATAAAATCTGTTTCTTGGGTATTGAGGGTGTTATTCCTCAATTATAGAGTTAGGAGTTCCTTTACTAAATTACATATAGGATTTGTTGATATTCACCCTTTTCCTGATCCAGCATAATACTTGGATATAACACTATTAAATGTATAGATTTAAGTATTGTTGTGGCTCAAAAGGAAGAGTGAATCATTCGCGAAGAGAAGATGTGACAGCGGGGGGCAATCTCTAGCAAGTTTGTTTCTTTTGATGTTTCTATTTTTCAGTGTACAATTTATAAGACCAACCAGAGCTTCGGTAAGAAGGCAAATAAAAAATGAAGAGATAGTATCCCCTTTTCTAATACCATTTGAGAGATAGATGTTCCCAGCAAGCTCTTCATTGATAGAAATCTGATAGGTAGCCATAGAAATACATTACATAATACATCAGTTCCATACATCGTCAAAACCAAGTCTATTAATGACATTCTCCAATAAATCCTATTTAACATATTAATATAATTTGCTCATATCCAATTTAACCGCCTAATAGTGTTTGTTTGTCTTACAAGATTTTTGGAATTAGTATTAGATCTTATGGGTCGGGATAATGTTGTCTTGGATTGACCTACCTTTTACAAAAGTAGACTGAGTCAAGGAAACTAGTTCCTTTAAAATAATTTTGAGATGATCGACAATAACATACAAGATAATCTCATAGTCAAAGTTTTACATGAATAGGTATATAGGTCCCAACCTTAGATTGATTATCCCCCTTAGGAACCAGGGTGATGATGGTTTTATTAAGTTTGTTGATATCCATCTCGCCTTCAAAAAAGGGGATGACCATATCAAGAACATCAAATTTAATGATCTCTCAAAATTATTGGTAGAAAACACTTGGAATTCCACCCGATCTCAGAGGTTTCTTACCTCCCATACGGAAGACCACGTGCTTAACTAGTTCAAGAGTTGGTAGGGGCATGAGCTCAAGATTCATCTTATGATTGGTTTTTTCATGGAATAAAGTATGTTGCATCCAAATCCCTAGTACTCATGTTATGGTTGTATATGCTCTTGAAAAAAGATACAAAACATATCTTTTAAATATATAAAAACTGCTTCAATTTTGTTCATTCTCCTATGTGTCATTTATAATCCGAAGAAAGAGTTACCTTGTTTCTTTGGTAATTGATTATGAAAGAAATGTCATTAGCAATAGTTATTATATTTTATTTTTGATCTTATTGTGTAAAAAGTTTATTTTGATGAAAAGCTTGTCAGATTTTAACTCATGGATTCGAATGAGCAAGTTGTACCCTCCATCCAAAGGTAGTTTTCAGTTGACGAAACCAATTTGTCAAGAAAATAGATATACGCTTGGGTTTATTGAAAAATGGTAAGTTTATATAATTATATTACACATAATTGTATAACTAATATTATATGGATAATATATTGAGGATAAATATGTGTCAATAAAACTAACTCCATGATTAATGTTACAAGTATACTCCCGAAGTAGTAATATCGCATGTGAAAGTTTTTTTTAACATTATGGGTTAAAATTATATTATCTCGTAAGAGATAAAAATAATGAATCGTTGATTTAAAATCATGATTCCATTTCCACATGATGATATTCATTTCCAGAAGCGAATGGAGCTATATATCCTGAAGTAAATATAACCGTTTTTCAATATTTATGAAAATAGACGTGGTGGTGGCAAGAATCGTGTGGTTTAAATATTGTATTCCTTGACTAAAAATCATTCCCTAAAGTGAAAAGAAATGCATTTTTAGAAGATAATATAACATGTTATAATGTGTCTAGAGTTGACGCCGTGATGACTCGAACTCCACCCAAGGTTGATGTTGTTAAACAATCAACCATTGATTCATTAGTAGTCTAAATACTACTAAGTTATAGATTTTTTACCAGCAAAAGTGTGCTAATAAGGAATATCAATAAAATGAAAAGTCGCAAAAAATAAGTCATCACGAAATGATAACCATATGGTATCGATATAGTGGAACTATATACAGGTTATGTACCTGTCATATGCTCTATCATTTGTCTATCTAATTAAATATTCTGGATGCCCAAAAGTTATGTTACAGTGGTACAAAATTGATATAATTGGTGCATTATGTTTTTAGTAATTCCAGACAAAATTTACCAAATATAAAGATATTCTCCAAAATAGATATCTTGTATAAACCGCAAGTGTATGTATTATGAATATCTTTGCATTATTTCCTAAAAATACACTAGAAGTGTGTATTAGAAAGTTTAATACTCTTTCTTCAAGGTTATGTCATATACAAGCAAAGATATTACAATCCAAAGAACTTTGTATTGTGACATGATCGACTTGGTCATACAAGGACAGTAATAATTATATCAAATAATAGAGAATTCGCTTGGTCTCTACTTAACCAGGAGATTGTTTTACCAAGTAATTTTCTATGTGTTTTGCATGTTCTCTAGTAAAATCAGTCGTGAAACTATCCTAACTAGCATTTTAGGATTTATCATGGGTTTAATTTCCATTTTAATTATTTATGTCTTGAACTTCAGAGAACATTTTTCAGATTGTTATATTAATGAGACATTGTATCCTTAATTATAGGGAAGATACCACAACTTGAAGTAGAACGTGGTATGTTGTGGAGGATAATATTATTGTCTCATCTCAATCCATGAACCCAAAGTTTGAAAACTGTAAGTTAAAGAGAAGATTCATTTTCAATGTATTAAAAATAATATACCAAATGCATTCAAGGACATAGAGAATATTGTGAAATTCCGTAAACTTATTGTGAACACTCCAACATATATGATTGTCCAAGAATACCATATAAAAAATATTTCAGCGAATGCATCTAACCAACACATGAAGCGTGGGAGACTTGTAATGCATTTAATCAACACGTGAAGCACGATATACTTGTAATGCATCTAACCAACGTATGAAGTGTGGTAGAAAAGTCTATTTAAAATATACATCCCGAAGAAGGAAATCTCATGAGTAAATGATAAAGTGTTAAAAACTACTTAATGTGCACATCCACATAATACGACATGAACAATCGAGTCAGCTAATGTTGTCACATGCATTACACCTTAAAGAATCAATGGTCCCCGAAGAAACCAAGGTACCTCACCTATATACGATGAAAGTCGTGTACATTATTCGTCTACTTAAAAGACATGAAATTATGAGGCAAATTATGGGATTGATATATTTTCTTTCAATGATGCTTTAATTGAAAAATGAGGACGCTAAATCACAAAGTGATAAAAATATTGATAAATAAATAAATGATCATACGTAATTATTAAATCTATAAAGTGAGTTGTATCATATAGGTTCTTGTAGTAACTTAGAGTTAATTGTGGGAAGACACCCACATTGTCCATATGGTGGATACAATGATGTGTAAGGGTTTTAATTTTTAGAAAATATTAGAGAGTTTAATATGTTAATAATTTCACAAAGATAAATGACATGATACTTAGTTTTCTATGATAGTTCTTGATGAACACAAGTTTCCGAAAAACGAGTATCTGAAGCACAACAGGTTTACAAAGCATGATAAGTTCTCAAACCACGCTAAGTGTCTGGAAATATATTTTTTTGAAAGAACAAAATGTGTTTAGAGAATAATATATTCCTAATAAACATAAAATGTTTGAAATTGTAAATGAAAATATCTCCACAAGAAGAATGTATGAATCAAAATATCGTAATTGTAGGAATGTATAATATTATAAATATATAAATGTGGAACACAACACTTTAGAAGAATGTGATCTATAGTCAAGAATAAATTTCCAGAAGCAAATTTTCTCAATTAATCGTTATATATATAAAATATTCCAAACGCAACGAAACATTATATGATCTGGAAGTTTTGTATCATGGAGCATATGTTGGACTCATACAATTGAAATGCAACTCAATTGCATTACGATGGATTAGAACATGAATTAGTTAGAATGAATTATTTTCTCAAGAATATGATATATTTTTTTATGATAATATTATTTTATTCTGGATATTCAGAATAGCGAGTTGAGAAATAGACAATGGTTTATTAGTCGCAAGTCTAACCTCCATTTTTGTCATATTTCCCGTTATAGAAGTGAACTGGTTGATATTTTCACTAGTTGTACAAGACGTCACATCCTGCCTAAGATTTTTTTTTGTTATGTTAAAATAAAAGGAAAATACAATCAGACAAATAAAAGCAACACTTAGCCTACACTGCTTTTACAATAAAGGCTATTGAGATATCTAAAATTTTCGAAGAGTGAATTGACCTTCCATCCAAAAATATCGATATTACGTCTAACACGTTTAGCCAGTGAATTTACGACCCCATTGAGAATTCTTTTGATGTGAAGAATTTTCCGTTTGGGGGATTCTTTCCATCCATTTCAAGATTTCTTCCACTATTGGTTAAATATTCCAATTAATTTCTACATTTTCTGAATATCTTGGATAATTTCAAGGTTATTGGAGTAAAACGAGCAACTCCGTTGATTAAGGTCATCAGCTGGCCTCATGGCCGAAAGAATGGCTCAAACTTCACCTTTAGTGCAAGATTTTAATTTGCATATTTTCACAACATTGTGGGTTATTTCACCTTTACTATTAACTGCAAGTTGTGCAATACCCGCCACTTCTCATTCCTCGGTATATGATATATCATTAAACCAAACGAATTCTGACTCATCGGCTAGAACCAGGTTATTATTTTCATTCCCTTTTTTCGAGGTATCCCTCGCCTCATTCTTGCCTCTATGCATATCAAGCGGTTTTCCAAAGAAATCGTTAATAAGTGCATTTGTTCTAATTTTGATCTCTTTCAAATTCCACTATTTGTTCTTAAACAAGCTTTGCATCCTATCCTTCCAGATTAACCAGATCGTACTCAAAATGGTCGCGCCAATAATTTTTCAATCTCATCCATGTTTGGGTAACAGTCGATTGTTTTGATAATCCAATCTTTAATGGCTCCGTCATAGTCCCGTTCAATGTTAATTTGCATGGAAGAAGAGGCCCCGACATCATAGCTAAATGGGCATTTAAAGAACAAATGATCAATCGTTTCTTCTTCCATTTCTTTTTTAGTTGAAATCTCTTCCTCTATTTCACACCACTCGTATCTTCCAACTTTGATACATCTTTTTTGAAGGTTAACTATTGTCGTCATTGTATATATTTCAGACAATTTTTTATATTCTAACATGAAGGTTAGAATTCCAGACAATCTTCCAAATATTTATAAAAATTACTCTTTTGTTCCCATTCTTCCACCGTTTTCTTATGATCAATTCTTTCTATGGAAAGATTTATTATTCGATTGATATGCCAACTTTAATCTTTGAAAACAATAAAATTGTTCAGAGTATATCATCAATTGTGTGAAAAATACCTAAAAAACATTGATTCATTCATGTTTCTTTTTTTAGGTTGAATGGTTGATGTCTATTAAGGATAAAATAAAAATATTAATGAAGATTTTTAAATCTGGAAATAAAATGCCAACTTTACCTAAAGATGTCAATTTATGTTTTAACTTTTTTGGAAAAAAAGGTCAATTTTGATATTTTGGATTCTGAGTTTTTTTTAAAGTTAACGTTTATTTTATAAATAATTGGCGATTTGGCATGGGAAGAAAAAAACTTACGAATTTAGCACAAGGGCGGTATCCCAAACATCACCCTTAGGCAAAATTATATTTCTGTTAAGTGGGGTCATTCAACCACCGTCTTTACAATTTTGCTTAAAGAAATGTTTGGGATACTGCCCTTATACCAAATTGTAAATTATTTATAAAAAAAATATTAAGATTAAAAAACCTCTTGGATTCTGACTTCTATGTTCTATGTTCTAACATGCTTTTTTTTTCTTTTTTTTTTGTGTGTCTGGAAGTTCTAACATGCTAGCAACATACACTTGTCCACATCATGTCTTCTGGCAGCATGTCCAAACAAAACCATCGTGTATTACTACTACTTTAACAAGATCGAATTCTTGAAAATTCCTGAATTGGGTCAACAAAATGATTTTATAAATTTTAATATAAAACTGAAAACATCTTTGCTCTTTAGTTTATTTGTCTTTACATGTTCTAACTCTACAACAAGAATTTTGTAAAAAAAAAAAATATCTTTCTCTTCCTCTTACCTTTTACCAAAAAAAGTTTCCATATTAACACTTGCAAAAATGTATCCCATATTAAAATTTCTTTATTCTTTCCTTTCTTATTCTCTCCTTCTCTCTCTCATTCTACCTTCCTATCCTATTAAGGGCCCGTTTGAAAGTGCTTATTTTAAAGTAAAAAAACGCTTTTAGAATAAAATTTAAAATTTAAAAAAATTATTAAAAATAATTTTGAAATCTAAAATTATTTTAAGTGCTTTTTTTAAAAAGCACCTATTTGGTGCTTTTCAAAAAAGTGCTTTTCAAAGTCAAAAAAACTCTTAAAATACTAAAAACACTTTTAAGTGCTTCTCCAAAAAAGTACTTCCAAACGAGCACTAATTTTCATCCAAAAACAATTTTTTTCTCTTTTTTTCTCTTTTTTTCTCTACACTATTTTTCTCGGCAGCCAAAATTTAAAAACTACCACACAATCTATCTCTCTCGATTGTAAGAATGTCACCCACAAAAAAAGCATCAAAGACGAGAATAGTTAGTCTTGACGAGTACCGAAGTATGTTAACTCACCTATGAAAGAAACCAAGTCAAAATTACCTGCTTCTGGGTATAAAACATTGGAGAAAAAAATATTGTTCTGAATATACCTTTGCAAATATTAGAAATATGATGACCAAAAAAACAACATCAAGTTACCATGTTTATGAAGAAAATAGACCTAAAATTAAGGTGAATGGTGAGGAGAAACTTGTAACTCCAGTTATTACGCCTATTACCATTAGTAATACCTCATCACCAAAAGAAGGAAACGCGGAACAGTGGGAAGCTTTCCCATATATGCAAAACTCAATACAAGGGTTAAGAGATCAAATAAGATACAAACAAGGAGTTCATTCTCTACTTAGATTTTCCTATCTCATCTACAACCATTGTGGATCCTTCATCATTTCAGGGGTTAACCATTCCAAGGGTGTATGTAGTTTATGAATGTTCTTCAAAGAACAGTTCAAAACTTTTTGATGGGAAAATAAGAGGCGAGATAAATTTTGTCCAACCATCATTCGATAAAGGAAGAATCATAGTAAAACCCTTTAAAGAAATCACTGAGAAGGGATGCAACGTTTAAAAATTTTACTTGGTGTGTCAATTTCTTGATATATCCCACCTTTTCACATGGTAATAGACATGGTAGACACCCTTTGGAACCATTTGAAAAGTGAAAATTAGCACCTCAGATGAAGTCTTATTTGTCTTCAAATTTGAATCTGATGAGGATTGTTTCAAATTCTTAGGAGAAAATTATCATGGAAATAACAAAACCTTTATACTAAGGAATCCAAATACACAGTTTTTGAAAAGTTCAAGATGATAAATTGCACAGTATGAGTAAATCTCTTAAGGTCCCAAGAGAGTTATGTTCTAAGTAAGGTTTAAGTGTAGTAGTTAGTGCACTTAGGAACCCTATACAAATGAGATCACCATATCACACACTAGATTCAGATATGCCATATTAGGATCCCCCCTAATATATACCTCTTTAACTTCTATTTTTTTCCCAAGAAATATAAGAATTTTTCTTTCTTCGTTCGGGCCTCGCGAGTATTTCTCTCATGCAAACATATCGAGGTAACTTTTGAATATTGTCCACGAGCAACAAATACACCCAACTATCAAGCATCATATGACATGTATTCATATTTTTCATTATCTCGATGACGAAGGTAATCTACGCTATTATCATTGCTTGTTAGTATTAAAAATGTTTGTCTAGTTGACACGTTTACATTTTATACATTCAAGCTCCGGAACTCATCCTTATTATCATGTTTGAAGTTTGCCGAGTAGTCACTCAGGGTGTCATAAAATGATCGTTTATGTTTGAAAACTTCTTGGTTGTCCGTATTTATAGTATGGGGAAGTTTTCCCCTAAATAAGATTTACCCTATTTTCTTGATGAAGAGGAGAAGTTTCATCACTTATCAGTTCTTAGCACTCATATTGAGATTTTTGTATCGGACATGTTTTAGAACCCATCGATAAAAGATTCTCAGCTATACCCCATTATAAATTCACTACAATAAGGGGTGGTGTATGCCTCTTGTCCCCAAAAAATCATCCAAGACTCGATAGAATGAGAAACTTGTTCTTGAATCTATTAACTTAGAAGCAGTCTTTGAATCCACTTTTAATTTCCATCATTTATTTTTATTTTCCTTAAAATTACATAGATGGATGTAGCAGAACTTGGGATTTTAAGGAAAGAGGAAGGTGGGGGCAGGCTTATGAAACCATGTATCAAAGAGAATATCGTATGTGTGTTTTTGTAACTTTTCCAACGCTCTTGGTGGGTGGATAAAGTGTTAGCTTGGCTACAAAGATGATTGAGGAATCAAACCTACCTCCACGTAAAAAGGCTGAGTCCCCATTGTTAATCTCTCTACGTAATGACGAGGAAAGTGAAGAAGGGACTTCATTATCTCTCCATCAAAGAAGGGTGCTCAAGAAGCTCTGGAAGACTTCCATCTTGATCCCGAAATAATCTCTTGCATTGTCAAATTCGATGTTAAATATTATATTATATACTTGGCTTTAGTGATATCAAAGTTTAACATCGTTTCCAGCTTGATGAACAAGATGGAGAGGAAATTATGTGAAGAGAATGATAAGCTTCACCATAAATATGGTAATTTTACATATAAGATGTAGATTGAGTTTGTTCATCGATCTTAGCAGCTGTATTCCAAGGAAGTTAGGGATTTCAAAGCATAGTGTGATATCGAACAAAAACTATTAAAGCGGTTATCTAATTTTGTCTATCAAACCTGGATGGATTGATTTAATCATGATCAACATATTGGTTGATGTTTCCCATTACCTATTTTTGAAGTCCTAGTCGACCCCAAGGAAATTCCTGACTCCTAGGCTTCTTTTTTCAAGGAGGATAATACTCAATAATATATTTTTCATTCGTCTTTAGGTTAACCTATTCTTTCCAAGCTATTTTCTTGTTCACTTTTTGACCTTTTGGTATCTTTTCTTGATCCTGTATAACTATTTAATTTTTTATATGAACATCCTTGTTGTATTGTTGGTTTTTTCTTGTGCTTTCGAGGTTTATGTAAGTTAATCTGCCTCATAGGATTTTCTCAATTCGTTAATAGAGTAACTATAATATTTCAGCTACTAAATATGCCCTTTGTCGTGTCAAAGTCTTTTCCCTCACACCTCATTAAGTACTTTTTGTAATTAGAGATTGCATGGTCGTGTGTCATCTTTAATTGTTTCTACGTTGTAATATTATGTTGTTTTTCTTGGTTCTCCCAATCATCCTTTGTATCGACGCCTTATATATAATGAACAACGTTCCTTACTCCAGGGCTTCCTGGTACAAATATATACTTGTTATTTTTGGTTGACGTACACCATCATACACATTTTTCTTTGTGGGTTCCTTTGAGTGTTTTTTCAAAAGTCTTTCCTTCCCCTCTGGCCTGTAAGACCTGAGAAGGGAAGTATGGGTACAAGGGAGGAATTATACTTCTTGAGTATATTCCCTTTTATCATGCTCTTCGAGCACTTGTTCACAAACGAATTTCTTATCCAATTCCCACGGTATTGTTTTCAAGGTTATGGAGAGAGTTTAGGAACTATATACTCCTCATTACAATCTAAAGAGTCAGTTTTCATGGCTCTTAAAGCGAAAACTAATAAAATGGAATACTTTTAAGTAGCTTTCAAAATTTAAGAGGACAGAATCATTCACTTGAGGAAGTAATTATCTAAAAAGACAAAAGACTTGGAGAATGCTCAAAAGAGTATACTTGTTGTTGGAGTTTAAGTGGAGGTGCATGAGTGTTCTTAGAAGCTGGAAGGTGATACTCGTAAATTATGTGATGATATTTGTATAAAGAATCTGGATTTGATGTGGATATTTGAACGACATAGTTCCCTTCATTGATGACCGCCTTAGATTCTCCAGACTTTGGCTACTTAGGATCTTCAACTTCACCCTCCTCGATGGATAGGACCGTTTAGTTTTTCTTTTAGGTTTGAACCCTAGTTGTATGTGATAGATATTTTGTATAATCCTTACTCAAATTATAATGAAAATTTCTTTTGATAACAACCTCGACCATTATGAATTTATGTTTATCGTTTATTGGTTCTCCTAGGTTGGATCCCTCTCAACTTAGTTAAAATGGATTCATTGGGGCTCTTATGCCTTAGTTTTCATCGAGTATGTGGTGACATGGATTTAAAATTTAGAATTAGTAGCCTCGCATAGGGTTTATTCGAGCATATCGGTAACTCGCTAAAATTGACTGACTTAGGTTTAAGCTTTGATAACCACGCAAACTGTTCTCGGTACAAACTAGACACTTTAGAGATCTTGGAAGCTTCGCTGCTCCATGGAAACTTCACCGCCAAACCATGAACCACAAAGCTTCCTCGCCTGAACAATTCCAACTCGCGAACCATGAAGCTTCCCCGCCTGAACTATGAAGCTTCCTAACCTGAACGGGTGCTTCCATAAAGCTTCCTCGCTAGATCTTTGAGCCAACTCACGAACCACAAAGCTTCCTACCTGAACCATTGTTAGTATCATTCGAGAACTGTTGACGACTCTACCTAAGTTAATGGCTCAGATTTCTGGCCTAGCTTCCATGGTTGTTATAGATGTTTTGTCTTTGTAGGATTGGGAAGGTTGTTGTAGGGAGAGGACAGAGGAGAGTGGGAAGGTTGTTTTTTAGGGTTAAAAAGAAAAGTGTATCATTTAGTATATATAGTATTTGTAAACAAATAAGGTTATAATAGGTAGTTGGAAATTTTTGGAAAATAGGTCTATAATGTTAAATCATATTTGTATATATTAGTAAGAAGTGTATATTGGATAGGGGTGTTTGTGTCTACAGGAGGGGTCTCCAAGACCCGTTGGGTAAAAATCTCAATAAATAATTGTAACCCGAAAAATGCCCCTTGGAATCATAGGGGATTTCAATTGTATAAAGTACCTAAATGAAAGGGTAGGGGGTAATATACATCATAAATAACTATTAAAAGCTTTAACAAATTCATAAATCTCAATAATATTGAGGAAACAACCTCCTTTCGTTGTAAATATTCCTAGACCAATAGAAGGTTAGGAATTTTCTGATATAAGTAAAAAAGCTTTGCACAATTTTCATTCACCAAACATTTACCAAGAAGCATGGTTAGTTGTTATATCATCAATTGGCTCTGACCACAACCCACTAATACTACACTTAGACAAATATAGTATGCAAACAAAAAAAATTGTATTTTGAAACCTTTTGGACTTTAGAATATTGTTAAAAATGTACGTTCTGGCCATGAAAACTGAGAGGTAACCCAAATTTGGTAATAAACTATAAACTAAACAAATGTAGTAAAGAGCTGAGAGAATAAAACAAAAGAAAATTTGAGTATAATAGAAAAATATTGAAAAACTAATGGAGAAGTTGGAATTTATATCTAATAATAACATCATTAGTCACGGTTGGGATGAATATAATAATATAGTAAAAGAACTTGAAGAAATTTAGATGAGTGAGGAAAGATTTTGTAAAGCTAGGTTCAGAAACTTATGGTTAAAAAAGGGGAATAAAAATACAAGTTTTTTTTCACTCCTCTACTAAAGAAAAAAGAAACTAAAATAAAATAAAAAGAATAACAAATGAAAATGGAATTTAGATTGAAAATAAAAATGATATTATTAATTTCATTGCTAATTATTTAGTAGTACATTCACTACTAGGGGAATAAATTATAGTAACACACTAATTATTATAAAATCATCTATTTCCGAATCATGAATGATAACCTTAACAAACCTATAAGTAAAAAAGAAAAGGAAAAAACTACTTGAGAATTAGGGTCTAATAAGGCCCTCAGGACCTGATGGTTTTAGTGGAATCTTCAACAAAACTTACTAGAATTATATAATAGTATACGTAATATGAGTAATAAATAACTACTAGAATAAAATAGGCAGTCTAAAAGAGATAAACAAAACGTTAATTACTATCCTACCTAAGATTGAAAAACCTACTAATATAACACAGTTTAGGCCAGTTGGTTCTTCAAATTTTACATATAAAATGATAGCTAGTGTATTAGTAAATAAACTCTAACCACTCGTGCATAATATAGTAAGTGGATATCAAAGTGTCTTTATACCTATTAAATTCATACAAGAAAATATTATAATTGCACATAAATTAATAACACATATAAAAAACAAAATACAAAACAATATATGCTAGCAATTAAACCAGTTGGGGTTAGCTCAACTAGTACGGGCCTTGGTTCTCTTTCTAAGAGGTACAAGTTCGACACGAGTCAAATCTGAGTCCAAAGTGGCTCTCCGATGTATTAAAAAGAAATATATGGTAGCAGTTAAAGAATAAGTAAAAAAATTATATGAATATATTGAATGAGATTTTATAAATGATGTAACACTACAAGAAAACACCCCATACGATGACGATATTAATGACCTTTCATGATTAATATATAGCGTCATCTTAGATATTTATGACGCTCTGTCAACCGTCATTTGAGAGTCATCTATGAAGCCGACATTGTTTATCTATTATGACACCAAAAGTAACGTAATTATTAAATAACTTTCTTGACGAATAAACTATCGTCATCTTAATGATAAATCAACGACGCCTCCTTCCCAGCATCTTTATTTGCAAATAGGTAACAATGACACTCATCTAGACCATCATGGTTTTTTCTGAACTTTTTATGACAATTTTCATGTCACCGTTAGATACAAGATATTTTGAGGATTTATATGTAACCGTCACCGTTTAGCTAAAATTTCAACGATTGTGATGTGATAATCGTCACCATTGGATACGATGTATAACAATGATTCATTTAAGAAACGTCTTGTTTCGTTAGCTGAGTTGTTGACGGTTTAATGCTAATCGTCGCCTATATCTACGATATATGAAGATGGCTAATATGATAAGTGTCACAATTTGATCTAATGTATGATGACAATTCGTATGTAATTGTCATTGAATGCTCAATCATTCATGACAAATTTTTATTATAAGCGTCACTTTTAATGTGATTTGTTATTATTATATAAAAATTATATTTATATTATTCAAAATATAAAAATAATAACAATATAACATATCTTATAACTGTATGTATACTAAAATATATTAATTTAATGGATAAATCTCATATATCAAAGCACGTACATAAAAAATAAAATGAGCTATAATAAAAACAAATAATAAAAGTAATTAGTTTATATCGATTTTTTACTCTAATTTTTAAATAGATCTAAGAATCTTCATTCATACGACAAACAAAATCTTCTAAACGACTGAGTTGATCTTACATCATTTTCAATTCTTGTATTTTTTTTCATTGTTGTCTAGCATCAATTCATTAATTTTTTGATGTAGAATTTGATTTACAGTCGTATTTTCAATACCACTTTAGCTATTTAAGCCAATTTCTTTGGCAAAGCGATCACGTTTTTTACCAAAAAATTCGCTACAAGCCTCCATTTCTAAATCCAAATTTTGTTCACCATCAAAATCTTTCGAATCATCAACATCATCTATATCTCTAATTTTCTGCATTTTTTTTTGTTTTCAGAGTTGACTACCAAAGAATAAATTATAATTGTAAAATAAATAATTTAAACAATCATAAATATAATTTATAAGGTACTAAAATAATTTTATAAATGTACGACAAAAATTAATGTGAATACCATTTTAGTAATACTTGAAACACGTATATAAAACTATTATGAGTCGAGGGGAAAAAGGGTGAAAAATTGATCTATATTGTTGCTATCTCTATTTTTTACCTTCAAGAAAAAACACAATAATTTTTTTTGTTTGCTGCTTACATATTAAATATTCAAAAACTCTTTTTTACCCGTTCTATCGAGGTTGTATAGAATATCATTTGCGTCATATTTTGTAGATCACGATCGTCACTTTCATTATCTTCTTCACGGTTATGAACATGGTTCAGTATGCAATGCTCTTTTGGCTATTCCCATAGTTACAAATTTTTTGACACAATAAGATTACTTCTAATTAAAAGTAAAATTTCAAGTTAAAAATAATATAAAGTGACTTATGTGTTAATATATATATATATATATATATATATATATATATATATATATATATATAACAATTCCTTATATATTATGATTCATTCTCTAATTACAAACACTATTTTGTTAATTATATAGTTACAGAAATAAAAAGACAATTTTTAAATTAGGTGGGAACCAAAAAATAGTAGTCTAATTTTTTTCCCTCTATTTTTTTGATCAATTCCCTCCATCTTAAATACTATTTTCGTTCATATTTTTAACCAGAGCAAAATATTTTATAAACCATTTAGTTTAATGTTAAGAAAGCAATCAAATGGAATATTTTGACAATTCAAAATGACAAAAAAATTGATCTGGATAACAAGACAGAGACACTAGTTTCGAGCAACATGAGAATAGCATCCCTAATTCGAGAAAATGTCGAGCGTGGAGTAAAGAGTTGGGGAATGGTCGGGTACGCTCAATAAAGTTAGTATTGGGACAAATGACTTAGGAAAATATAGTCCATTTGGAAATTTATCTGTCAAAGACCTTTAACACTAAAGATCAAGACTTTCTTCTGGAAGGTTACCCTAAATTAAAGTTGTGTAGTAACTGGGAATTTTAAGTTCAACTGAGTGGTGTCAAAGACCTCTAACACTAAAGATCAATATAAATTAATAAGTAGTGGAACTCTAGTGATTCTTTGAATGTTGGACTATGAAATTGTCTTCAGCCTAGCCTAATATCCTTAAACTAGACAAAGTACAAGAACACGGGGAGGTGTGCCTCCAACAATCAATTTAGTATTGGGACAAAGGACTTAGGAAAATATAGTCGATTTGGAAACTTATCTGTCAAAGATCTCTAACACTAAAGATCGAGACTTTCCTCTGGAAGGTTACCCTAAATTAAAGTAGGGAATGTTGGACTATGGAATTATCTTCGACCGGGCCTAATATCCTGAAACTAGAAAAAGTTTAAGAGCACATAATAGGAAAAAACATTTGGAAATTAAAGGGTTCAAACTATGGTCAATATGTTAAGATTGGGTGCTATTTAGGAGCTATGAGTGAGTGGGCTAGTAAATGAGTATTAATAAAAGGATATTATAAATCACTCCAATATTTTAATAAATTTGTCGATCTTAATATGATGGTTCTAATTTTTTACCAATATGGGGGAAACTATTATTTCTAGTAAAAAAAGTATACAACCATGAATAAATTTCAGAAAAAAAAAGAAAAAAAGTAAACGTTGAAAAACAATGACACATAAAACTTAAAACCTATCTCTTCAAATTCACATTGGAACAAAAAACAAAAAGAAATCTCTTCACACTCAGGTCTCACCTTCCCACCAAGCCTCTCTCCTTTACAAGAAAACTCCCTCCAGACGTGGACCAATATGACTTTGATGTTAAGCCTTGTCTTTGATTCGTCCATTTCTTGATCCTTTGGCAACTACAGAGGCGTTTTCAAAAAAGGTCTTTCAACTTATAGTCTTGTTTCTTCTTTCCAGGGCAGTATGGACATCTATCACTTCTTCTTCTTCTTCTTTTTTTCCGGAAGCCATACACTTCATGTGAAACTTTTATTTTCTATTCTACATTCTTCAATTTTTTGTAGCACGAATCAAAGGATTCTTCTATACACTTCCAATTATGCAATAATATAATTGTTAATTTTATACTTTTAAATGAAAATGAAAAATAAGTATTAGAAAAAAATTAAGAAAATTATAAATAAAAATTTCGGTGATGATTATGTATATTTGTCTTATTTGAAATTTTTAAAGACAGATTATAAAGAATCGTCGAAAAAATTTGTTTTTTTGCCGACAGTTCCTTAAAATCGTCAAGAAATCCGTTTAAACAATGACAATTTAAATAAGCGTCATAAAATAAGTGGAGGTCAAAAAATTTAAATGACGGTTGAAACAATTGTTATAAAAATTTGTCTTTGTATGGGGTGTTTTCTTGTAGTTATAATGATTAAAATGGGATCTAATGAAGATTGTGTAAGAAAAATCACTGTACTTGATTAGTACAGTTCTTTTTTTTTTTGACAAAACGAATTAGTACAGATACATATACGGTTTTAAAAAATGGTACAGCTCACCAAATAAAAGATTTAACTAGAAGGATTAGACAAGGAGACCAATGTCTCCCTAAGTTTTTTGCCTAGTTGCAAAAACACTAACTCATAAAATATAAAGGAGAAAAATTACTAAAAGGTATATAAATTTGGTAAAAGTGCACTGAATTCATCTGCTATTTGCAGATGAAACTTCTGTATAAAGGCAATCTATATAGAAATTGTGGTTTTTAATGATGTTATTAATAGGTGCAAGATTCAACTGACTTAAGCCTAAACATTAATAAGTGTGTATCTTTAGCGCTAATACACCTACCTTGATTCAAAATATATTAGCCAAAAAATTGAATATGAGAAAAAAGAAAAACCTAGGAAACTAGGTAGGCCTTCTAATGGAATGGGGTATATCAAAAATTAAAGATCTACAATTCATTATAGATAGAACACTTTAAAAAATTGAAAATTGAAAAACTCTATTTCTTTCTGTAGGAGGAAAAGAAGTATAAATAAAAGCAATCCTACAAAGCTGGCCAAATTATGTTATATCTAATTTTCTAATACCAAAAAATACAGTAAGTAAAATACATGTATTAATTTCTAACTTTTGATGGGGAAATAATTATAAAGAAATGAATATACGGGGGTAATTGGGATTGATTTGCAGAATGTAAAGTTGAAGGAAGTTTAGGCTTTAGGGATTTATACCTTATGAATATGGTTTTGTTGGGTAAAACAAACATGTGACTTAGCAAAAAAATCCATCTTCTTTATAAACTACTTCAAGGGAAATACTTTTTAACTCTAATTTCCTAGAAGCTAAACTAGGTAGTTCAACTACCTAGGGATGGAGAAACATACTTAAAGGTATAAATACTTTTGTTAATAATATACATTAGAAATTTTGAAAATGACAATAGAACCGATATTAATAAACATAGGTGGATTAACAATAATACCATTAATTGCGAACATAATAACACAAACTATAAAAATGTGAAGGAACTGACTAATTATGAAAATAAAACATGAAAAAAATGAAATCTGGAGCAATTACACTCAAGTCAGATTGACTCCCTCTTAAAGGAAGACAATACCTGGACCTCTGGCCCTGGGGAATTCACTTCCCTCATCACTGATTTCTTCCAAGATCTTTGTAAAGACCCTAGGAATCAAGCTATTAACCCCTTCATTAGGGATGTTCTTTCCTTGGTTGATGAGGTTGATAACCCTAACCTAATGGCTCCTATTATTATGGAAGAGCTCAAATATGCCACCTGGCAGCTAGGGTCTTCTAAAGCCTCTGGCCCAGATGGTTTTCCTTGTTATTTCTTCAAAAAGTAATGTGATATTTTTAAGGATGTTATTCTTGATATTTGCAACGGATTCCTCATTGGAACCATTCCCTTGGGAAATTATCAGTGACACCAATATTATTCTCATTCCTAAATGCAAAAACCCTTAGAAAATTGGCCCATTTAGACCCATATCCTGCACCAACTTCGTGTATAAAATTCTCTTAAAAGTTATTGTTCTTAGGCTTACCCTAATTATCCCCAAAATCATCTCTCCTTATCAGGCAACCTTTATTAAAGTTAGACTCGTCCAAGATAACATTATCATTGTACATGAAGTCCCCCATAAACTGAAACATCTCAGGAAGAATTTCAAGGATAGCTTCTCTGTTATTAAAACTGATATCCACAAGGACTATGACAAAGTGAGTTGGTCTTTCCTTTTCATAGTCCTTAAGAAACTGGGGTTGCCGTATCCTGGATTTCTTTTATCAAAAAGTGTGCGACTTCTATGAATTACAATGTGATCCTCAATGGTAATCATTCGAGCTTATTTAGTCCTTCTCGTGGATTAAGATAGGGAGACCCTTTGTCTCCTTATCTCTTTACCATTGCTTCAAATGTCCTTTCACTTCTTATTGAGAAGGAGAGATGGGGATATTAAAGGCATCAAAATGAGTAAACAAGGCCCATCCATCCTTCACCTGCTCTTTGAAAATGATTCTATCTTCTTTCTTCGTAACTCATTTCTTGAAATACATGCCTTCAAGGAAGTCCTCTATAAGTTTTTTTTCCTCAGGCCTGACCCTGAATCTTAACAAATCCTCTATCTTTATTAACCCTAATACTTCTTCTAACATGAGGTCTATGATCTCTGAAGCGTTTAGGATGCCTATTGATGGGCACTTTGGCATCTACCTTGCCATGCCTACTGAATGGGGGAACTCTAAGATCAAAGCCATGGATGGTCTTGTTTTTAATGCAACCTCTAAGCTTGTGGTATGGAAGAAATCTCTCCTCTCTATGGCTGAGAATGCTACCTTAATTTTGTTTATTATCCATGCTTTCCCAACTTATTTTATGTCCCTCCTTTCTATCCCTAAGGGAGTTGTCAAAAAAATTAATTTTCTTACAAGCCATTTCCTCTGGGGTAATAAGGAGATTAAGGGATTCACTGGGTTAGCTGGAATAAAGTGGATATACCTAAACATTTGGGGGTGACTTGGGATTAAAAATGTTGAAGCTTTTAACCTGGAATTACTTGCCAAACCAGCCTGGTCAATCATGAATAATCTTGACTCCTAATTCCATCAAGTCCTACAAGGTATTTACTTCTTGATGTTGCTTACATGAATCTATCTCTGTCAAAGGGGCCTCTTGGATTTGGAACAGTATTTGAAAGGGTCCTCCTTTATTACTAATCATGTCATCAAACCTATTGGGGATGGACACCACATGATGATATGGGAAGATAATTAGTGTGGTTTGATCATTGAGAAGACTAACTTCTTCATACAATGAGGACCCCACATTCTCCAAATTCATGGTCAATCTTATTCACAACCCTTCCAAATCCTGGAAAGAAGCTTCAGTTAACTCCCTTTTGAACCCAAAAGTGGCAACTAAAGTCTTGAATCTCAATATCCCCTGGACTACCCAATCAAACTTACTTGTCTTGCTTTACAACCAAAGTGGGACCTATTCTTGTAAATCTAGGGACTCCTATGTTGTTAGCTTTTTCATCAACCCCCAACAAATCCTAGCCCTTCACACTTTCCTGACCATGCCATCCTCAAGTTCAACTTATCCTCTAACGCTTCCCCTAAATATAAGTTCTTTCTTTGGCGCATCCTCTTGAATGCTCTGTCCACTAAACATAATAGATTTATTAGAAGATGTTCCAGCACTGACCTGTGTAACTTATGTCTTAAGGAAGAAGAGACCATTGAGCACTTATTTCTTAATTGTGAATGGACAAACAAATTCTGGTATATGTCACCCCTCCATTATAGGGAGGATCCTTTCTTCAATTTAGGCATCAACTGTTGGATCAACCTCTTATTGGATAGGGCCCCCTCCAAAAGTGGAAAAACTGAATTATTACTACATATTACTATTTTCTTTTGGTTATATGGATCATGCGTAACAGGGTTATCTTTAATGTTATCCATATTAATTATGATATATGCCTCGATTTGATTAGGGATACTTACAGGGATGTTTTTGTGTTACCAGAATCCTCTCTGGTGCAACCCCAGTTACACTCAATAGATTTTCATCATCCTTGGTTGTCTACTATACCTATTGGTCGCCTCCTCTACAGCAATCTTTCTAATTGAACCTTGAATCTTCATTTAGAATGGATAAAGCTACAGGTGTCGCTGCTATACGAGACTGGAAAGGCATGATTATCTCTGGCTTTACCATTGACATTCATGCCTCTTCCAGCTTTGTGGCTGAATCAAAGGCGTTAAGGAGTTACCTCATCTTCGTCATTGGAAAATCCCCGTATTGCACCAGGTTAGAGACTGATGCAGAAGCTGTTCTAAAATCCGTATATTCTCCAAGCACAAACTGCCTCTGGAGGGTCAGGACCATCCTTGAAGATATCAAATATATGGCTAAAGACCACAACAACATTCAAATTTATAGTATAAAAAGAACAACAAACAAAGTAGCAGACTGGCCAGCTAAGGCTTTTTCTATTTATTTCCTCCCTCTGACTTGGCTTTGAAATTCCCCTTTTGAACTATTATCTATCGCGTGTAATGACTCTTACGGTTTTGGTCCCACTGGTGTGGGGTAACCCCACATGTTTATCGTTTTAATATATTAGTCCCTTATGCCTAAAAAATGCTAATAATATTAAAAATATGTTAATACCACAATTTTAGTGTGAAAAAAGATTTTTGCAAAAATGGTAGTTATACAATAAAAGGAACATACCAAAAGCTGAAAAAAGATGAAACTGGCAAAAGAATAAAGAAGGAAAAATACTTACCCTCTAGCTCACACTATACTACAAAAAAAATATTTGGTCATTGATATGGAATATGGAAACAATCCCAAAAGTTAGAAACTTCATATGAAGAGCAATCAAAAAATTGTTCCTCACTAAGTAAAACTTATACAAAAGAAAGTGTAGTAAAGATAAAATATGTAAATTATGTAATATAAAAACTGAAATAATAGAACATTTGTTATTTACATTCCCTTGGGCTAAAGGAGTATTCAGGTCCTTTGAGCATCAACACTCAAGATATAACCATTAGTGTTGGTCTAACGTCCTTTTAATCTTGTTTTTATATTTGTCAAATCGTGTTTTAAATATCCCCGAAATAGTGCATTATACTTGTCCTAACTAAATACCTTTTCTCCATGAATTTAACATTATTTTTCAAGGTATATTTAGTAGCCGGGCCGGCATACCGCCCGTGAGACCGGCATACAGACGGAAAGAGCCGTTGCCCAACGGTCACATGCCACGTTGGATCTTCCCGTTGACTAGAAGACAAACCGGACCGGCATACCGGCTAGAAGACCGGCATATACCGGCCAAAGGCAAAATGTTTCCTATATAATGAAGCTCTTTGTCATTCATTCATGCACCTCTTACCAATCCAATTCTAAACATTCTTATACATCAATTAGAGATCTCAAGCTATCATTGTATCAATTCAAGCTTGATCAATCAACTTGTTATATCTACTCAATTAAGGAGTTAATCAAAGAAGCTTCCAAGTTATTATCTACTCAAGAGGAGTTTCATGCTTAAAGTTATATCTAATCTTTAGGAGATTGTTTAGCAAAGTTATTTCATCACTCAAACACTTTGTATCTATCCTCTTAAGTCTATTCTTTGTAATAGATAGATTAAGAGAGAGTTTGAGTATAGGGGGTATACTTGATGTCCTTGTGTTGCGATAGCACAAGAGTTTTTCCTTCGTGGTATCGAAGTGGTTGTAAGGTTATAGTGTTCTCGACCGGTTAAGAGAGACACGGGAGCTTAGTGAAAAACTTGAAATCCTAAGGAGGCTTCCTTAGGTAGTGGATGCAGGAATAACCGAACCACTATACATCGTTGTGTACTTTCTATCCCTACTCTATTTATTTTTCGCACTCTATATGTTTGATTATATGCTAGTATGAATATCGTAATAATTATTATCTAGTTAATCAAACTTATGGTCATCTAGTGTAGTAAGAGAATAGAAATTCGATTTACTTGTATCGCTTATATATCGAACCTCTATCTTATCCATTGTATGATCCCTTAAGAGTTTGATATATATTAGTTGACTTAGAAATTTCTCTCTAAAACTTATAATTGTCCAAAAGATTTTTAATTAGGCATTAATCTTATTAGTAATCCTATTCACCCCCCCCCCCCCCCACTCTAGGACTTTCAATTGATATCAGATCCTAACTCTACGTGAATAGCTTAATCATTAGTAGAGTAAACGATATGGAGTTTAATCTTTTGGATGAGTCGTCTTCTACACGACCTCCACTTTTCGTAGGCACTTACTATTTTTCTTAAAGAACAAAAATGGAGGAATTTATCAAAGCCGAAGATCCCGATCAATGGAGAATAGTTATGGAAGGTCCATTCGTTCCATACAAAGAGGAGTTAAATTAAGCGGGAGTTCTTAAGTTAAATCAAGAAGAAAAAGATTATGATGAACTCACCGATGATGATAATGCTAAACTCACTCAAAATGCAAAACCGATGTACACTCTAATATGTGGAATATCCGAAGAGATTTTCTCAAAAATGTTAGATTGTAATTCGGCAAAAGAACTTTGGGATCGTTTGAAATTTCTATATGGGATTGTCGAGAATGACGAAGAAGAAGAAAGCATAATCCATGATGAATCTCATGATAATCTTAAACCAAACCATGAGGTAGCAATCTATCCTAACTCTTTGTCACCTCCATATAATTATGATGATATTAGGTATATTTCATCTCTTCCCAATATTCTTGACTCTCAAATCCATTTGAATCACCTTGTGTTGAAAAAGGCAAAAATTGAGCAAAGAAATTGTTTTAATTGTTGTATCACTTTAGATGATATTTTGGGAAATACTAAAAACCCATGTTTTGAAAATATTTTATCTTCAAATAAAAGTCAACATCTTATGAAGAAAAATATAGTAGGTTTTGAAAAAGTGGATGAAGCATGTTCCATTGCTCTTAAAATTTTAGAAATTCGTCCCTATTTAAATGTCACTCCATTTGATGAAAATGAACTTTTTAAAGAATAATTATTTTTGGGTGAAAACTTGGTTATACAAAGAACGAGAAAAAATCGTGTTCAAAACCTTCTCGTGATATTTCTATTCAAAAAAGAAGTACTTGCAATTATTGCGGTAAACCCGTTCATTGTGTTTCTACGTCTCATTACCACAAACAACTTGAATACGGGTCTTTAATACCTTTGTGGGAAAAACCGACATGGATCGTGAAAAGTACTAATCATATTTCCAGATCCACTCCACCTTGGATACTATAGAAATATTTATTATAGGTGTTGAGTGTCAAGAAAATGAAATGATATACAAAAGGACGCTCAAATCTCGTAAAAGGAAAATCCGACGATTTTTTTCTTTATCTCGTATATATTTGTGCTTTATATGTGTATTTGTGTTTCTTTTTATGTGTGCTAATATTTTTCAGTTCTTTCTCTTGTATCATGCTTGAAAATGTTTAGTTTTTGTTTTGGGTCTTTTTGTACTTTTTAGAACATATAGGGATCTTTTTAAAATTAACTGTTTTCATTATTTTCGAGTTTTCTACATTGTATTTTTTTTATTAAAACAAAAGTTATTTTGGAAGTTTTAAAACATTCTTAAACTATTGGGGAGCTTTCGGTTTGGTTTTGGGAGTTTTTAAAGAATCCTTAAAATCCATTTTTACCCAAATTTGCGAGACCAGGAGCGGCATACCGGGGCGATAATTTTTTTACGAGTTTCTATAGCCCGGTATACCGGTCCTGTGAGCGGTATACCGGTTGTGAGTACTGAATCGTCAAAAGACAGCTTACAGGTCTTTCAAACTTCATTCTCTTCTTCTATCAAAACCCTAAAACACCTTCTCTTCATTCCTCATCAGGATAATTGCCCATTAACCTTCTTCTTTCAAAAATCCATCTCTTTCAATCTCCATTGCTATAACATGGGCCCTAGAAAGGAAATCGGTTCTTCATCCAAGAGAAAGAAGACTTCAAGTGCTCCACCTCCTCCACCTCAACCTTCCAAGCCATTCGATGTTAAACTGGGTAGGAAGATTCTTCCATCGGCCTTCGTGAGTGGTAATAGCTTCTACAATTTCCTCGAATTTCAAGGTTTAATCTGATTTCTTTCCATTGAAATTAATCTTGCTACCAGTTTTTGTGAGTAATTTTATTCTAAACTTGTTTATGATTGTGAATCAAATACTAGAGTCATCAAAATTACCGAGTCATCTTTATCATCTACTCTTTTCAATTTGAAAAACTTTGGGTTTTCTAGGTTTTGGAATGTGGGTTGGAATAATCTTGATACAGATACTATTTCCCGTGTTACGGATTTTATAAAATCTTATTTGTTAAATCCCGATTTAAGTACTTCAGATTCAAAAGCTTGGAAATCGTATAATTTCACTCCGGATTTTCAAATTGCATATAAAATCGGAGCAAGTGTTGGTTCTGGAAAGAAAATCACACCTGCAAAGAACTGCAAAACATATAAATCCAAAATTAACTAACAAACTATTTGAAGGTACTTTAAATAAAATAGATAAAACTGGCTCACCCATAAATTGGCTTTTAAAAATCCTATGGTGTTTACAGCGTTATGAACCAAATCGAAGAAAGATATGCTGAGCATAAGACCTGCGGCAAAACCATGTACACATAACTTGGTGGTTAGATAAACAGTCGAGAGAGAAAGTTAGATAGAGAAAATTACTGAGATTTTGTGACTTCCAGGGTCATGGATTTCGAAGGTAAGGATTCAGTGGGAGGTAAATTAGTTAATTTTTGGACCTTTTCCTGCAAAGACTGGTCAGCTCAACTATGTCAAATTATATTTTTAATGAACAAAAAAGATAAATACTAATGTAGAAAGTATAATCTAACCTTGAAGACACAAAAAATAATAGAGATAACACTCTTACCTTGAAGCTCTACAAAAGAAACATACAACAAATTGAGAGTTGGTTAATAAGTTGAGCATTAGATACCCTCAAGAGTTGGTTTTTTATGGTGGGTAAAAGGTACGCTAAAAAAGTATAATTAATATTTATCGTCTTTGTCTAAATCACCTGTTTGCTAGAGAAAGAACAACAAATCCAAATTCACCTCCCTGGGATAGAAGCAACCCGATCCTTATACTTTCTTGTATAGTCAATCCAACCCATCAAAGTCTTGATGACGATCAAACCTCATAGTAAAGAAAGTATCAATCCAACCCGGAATAGAAGCTATGTATCAATCGAAGTTCTAGTAGCCACAAAGAATAATCCGAGAAGTAAGCCTCGAAAAGGTATTCTATCAGCTTCGATCTATGTACGAAAATTCGTTTCCGGTAATAATGCCCCTGCTAAAAACGATCTGAGTTGCGTTAAGAAATTAAAAGAAGTTATAGGATGCGCGCGTTTTGTATCATACTGGGGGTAAAAAAGTAAAATCTAACTGTGTCACTGAAGCCTAGCTTCTGGGTTATAAGTGAGCGGCGGCGCTTGGTGGAAATGTGAGACCTGAGTGTGAAGAGAATGTGAGAACCAAGCCGGTGGATTTCTTGTGCCTGAGAGAATCCAGGAGTGGCAGCGCTTGATGGAAAGGTGAGACCTGAGTATGAAGAGAAGGTGAGAACCAAGTCGGTGGATTTCTTGTGCCGGAGAGAGCCCGGGAATGGCGGCGATTGGTGGGAATGTGAGACCTGAGTGTGAAGAGAAGGTGAGAACCAAGCCGGGTGCAGCGGTCTCTTTGATTGTTGATGGGTACGACGGTTTCGTTGATTGTTTAAAGAAGAGAGAGAGAGAGAGAGAGAGAGAGAGAGAGAGAGAGAGAGAGAGGGAGGGAGGGAGGGAGGGAGGGAGGGAGGGAGGGAGGGAGGGAGGGAGGGAGGGAGGGAGGGAGGGAGGGAGGGAGGGAGGGAGGGAGAGAGAGAGAGAGAGAGAGAGAGAGAGAGAGAGAGAGAGAGAGAGAGAGAGAGAGAGAGAGAGAGAGAGAGAGAGAGAGAGAGAGAGAGAGAGAGAGAGAGAGGAGGAGGTTGGAAGATGAGACGTGAAGTGATTCTATAAAGTGATTTCGTTTGTTTTAAATTTTGAATTTAAAAAAATATATAAAATCGTGGAGATTAGTTAATGTACAAATAAATAATATAAAAATATAAATAAATAAAATGATTTATATATAATTTAACGACTGAAAAATATATACGAAAATCAAGACATTTCAAGCTGTTGATCTAAATTATATAATTTTGACCATTAATTAAATTAGATTTAATGGCTTTGAATAATAAAATTTTGATCCAAAAACTAAAAAATATAAAGAAAAATAGGAAACATTTCGTATTATTGACCCTTTTTCCATATTATATAAATTTGAACAAAAGAAAATCTAAAATATATAAATTGAGGAAATTACAAATTAGATCCTAAATCAAACAAAACTTATAAATTAGATCCTTCTTAGTTACAACTCCTTATAAGGTCCTTAGTTACCTTTTTGCTTTATCAATATGACCTTCATACCCCTTCTCTCTCTTTGGCTGATGACTAAATCTCTCTTCTCTCTTATACATCTATAACTCTTCTCTCTCATACATCTTATACATCTCTCACTCTTCTCTCTCATACATCTCATATACCGTAATACTCTTTACCCACCTTCTTCATATATCATTTTTTAAATTTGAATTTCGAAAATCAAAAAGAGTCCACAGCAGAGAATATCACGGGTACGCGCACATCGGGGTTTAACTGGGTACAGACCCATTTTACGCGTAACTTTTTTTCATTCAGATGTGTATATTTTTTTTAATTTTTTTTAGTGTATTAAATTTTATTAAGTTCTTCAATGGGCTGTCCATGTAAAAGTCTATACAACAACTAGATGGGTACGTGTACAATAGGAAATACGGTATCATGGGAACGCGTACAATAGGAAATACGATATCATGGGAACGTGTACAATAGGAAATTCAGTCTCATGGGAACGTGTACAATAGGAAATTCAGTCTCATGGGAACGTGCACATTGCGACATACGGTGGAGGGTACGTGCACAGAAGCAATAGCAAAGGATTTCTAAGTCGCTCATGGGAACGTGCACATTTCCCGATCTAGATGGGGCTGTACACAGATGCGATTTTTGGACTGTGAAGGGGCTGTGCCCAGTGGGGGTTCAACGATTCTGCGAAAGACAACAAATATATTAAATTAAAAAGCACATTCAAAAATAAAAAATAAAACAAAACCTAAATGCATCACTTAACAGATCTGGATCTGGATCCAGATGTGCTGCAGCAGTCAAGGGGCTGTACCCATCTACCTGCAAAAGAAAACAAATGACAAATAAAAACTGCAACAAATAACAACCAAATGAAAAAAATAAAAAACCAAAAAAAAAAACTAATTGCATCTCACCTGCAGATCTGCGTCTGATTCGTCGGCGTCGTGGTGGATCTGGTGGCTCCGGCGGCGGCAGTTTGTTGGTCAAGGGGATGTACACACTGCATAGGGCCAGAGGGGACTTCTTACATGTGTACATACCCATTGAGAAAACAGAACGACAGACATTTTGGGGCTGTACCCACTTCGTGCAGCAATGGTTTTCTGGTGGGGTTTCTGCAGATCTGGACTAAAGGAAGAAGAAGGCGGGGTCACGGGTTCTTCTGCAGAGTGCTGAGCGGCGGAGAACGGGTTTCTGCAGATCTTTGTTGGGGTCGGCGGCTTTCTTGGAGATCTGGAGAGGCGGTTTTAATGGTGGAAAAGGCCTGACAGTGGGGTTCTGGTGGTGGCGCAGCGGCGAAATGGTGACAGTGGTCCATGAACGGAGGTTGTGTTGATTTATTGTGCAGGTGAGTGGTTGTGTTGGTGGTACAGTGGCGGGAGAGGGTGAGACCAAATGGATGCAAGAAGGTGAGATGGTGAGACCAGATCGTGAAATAGAGAGAGGCCAGAGAGAGTATGATGAGAGAGAACAGTGAGCAACAATGAAATGGGAAATGGTTTCTCGTGATCCTAATATGGTTTTCATTTGGGTTGGGAGTCCACGTCAGTCCACTAATAGAGGGGCATGGTTGTCTTTACCCATATACCGTTGGACTAATAACTAGTGATCTAACTAGGAGGACTTTTTATATAAATGTATAAGTTGTATGGGCTTTTTTTATAATTGCCCCACATAAATTTCATTTCCTTTCGTTTTCCAAAGCCAACCCATGTGTTTGTCCATGTGAGCCCATATCCCTACCCGCACTATCCAAATACATTGCTACCACAAAATTTGTCTACGTTTAATAGTAAACATCAAATCAAGTAATCAAATTGAGAAAAGTTCTCCACATGACCATTCACTCTGGTTTGCTGCTTTCTACTCTAGTGGCCCTCCAACTACCATTAGAGAGTATGATTCATCGCGTACAAAATTTATGTACTATAACCACCTTAATAACGACTCATTAACCGATCAGTAATATCTTAGCAAAAGATCTAATATCTCTTAGCAAAAGCTTTTATAATCGTGCCAAATCTAGTGGTGACATTAATTATCTTTTTAATCAAAGGACGTATAAAAGGCTCGAAGTCTGAAAAAAAAAACATGAGTAATGATATTTGTTATTCTTTTTTATCACCTTTCACGTGTATATCTACATGTATCAATGAATTGATTTGTCTATTCTATTTAATTTTGGGGCAATGCCCAATTAATTACACAAAGAATGTAAAAATTCTCAATTAATTACAACTTCAACTTAATTCCTACTTAAATACAAAAAAAATGAAAGATTACCAATATACCTATAGACAATTATTAATTATTTTAACTATACTATCATTTATTTATTTATATTCATTTTAAATTTTTTTTAAATTTTTTTTTTCGGAAAATTTTTATAATTTTTTTTTTCAGAATTTTTTTTTCCGAAATTTTTTTACGTGCAATTCTAATATTTGTGTGTTGCAGTTGGAACAACCAAAATCAAGTTTTTTGTATTCCAAAATACACAAATTTGAGTTTTATGTGTTCCATGAATACACAAATCACAGATTTGTGTGTTGCAGTAATACATAATTTTGCGATTTGTGTGTTTAGGAATACACAAAATTGGAACAAACAAAATCAAGTTTTGTAAATTTGATTTATATGTGTTCCATCAATACACAAATCAGAGACTTGTGTGTTCCAGGAACGCACAACCCTAAGACTTGTGTGTTCCAGGAACGCACAAATCAGAGACTTGTGTGTTCCAAGAATACACAGAATTGGAACAAACAAAATCAAGTTTTGTGTATTCTAGTAATATATAAATTCAATTTTTATGTGTTCTATGAATACACAAATTTTAGATTTGTGTGTTCCATAAATACACAAATCTTATATTTGTGCGTTAGAAGAATACACAATTATGAGATTTGTGTGTTCCAGGAATACACAGAATTGGAATAACACAAAACCCTAAAACATAAATACAAAAATAACAAAAAAAGTTGGACAAAATGATAATATATCAAGATAGTTAAAGACGAATAATAATAAGGTATATGCGATTAATAAATATAAAAAACAATTTTGTTAAAGAAGAGAATCATTTAGATCGGTTTTATGAGTTTGTGTGTTACAGGAACAGAGAAATATATATTTGTATGTTACAGCAACACATAACCTGAAATTTTGATTTTTTTAAAAAAATTCAGGAAAAAATTTCAAAAAGAAAATTAGGCGAAAAAATTTAAAAAAAATAAAAAAATTCTGAAAAAAATTAAAAAAACGGAAAAAAATTAAAAAAATCGAAAAAAATATTAAAAAATAAAATTAAAAATATCACATAAAGATAACATTGAAAGGTAAATATGACAATGTGTTCAATTGGGAATTAAGTTGAAAAATTGTGAGTAAGTAGGAAGTAATTTCCTTTTTTTTTTTAAGAATAAAAAGTGAGGAAGTGTAATTAATTGGGAATTATCTCTATTTTTCTAAAAATTCACATAATATTTTTTAACATTATTTTTTCCTAAAAATTTTTTTATGATTATTTTTAAAATAAAATTATCTTAATGTTTTTTAAGTGTTTTTTTTCTAAAAATTCACTTAATGTTTATTACCATTATTTTTTCTGATTTATTTTAAAATAAAATTATCTTAATATTTTTTAAGTGTTTCCTTTTCTTAAAATTCACTTAATGTTTTTTAACATTATTTTTTTCTAAAGATTCTTTTAAGATTATTTTTAAAATAAATATATCTTCATATTTTTTATGTGTTTTTTTTCTCTAAAAATTCTTTTAACATTATTTTTTTCCTAAAAGTTCTTTTAACATTTATTTTTCCTAAAAAATATTTTAACATTATTTTTTTCTAAAAATTCACTAAATATTATTTGCACTAAGGTCCTCCCATATTATAAAATATCTACAAAATTTCCCAAAAACACTAAAAGTTTTCCTAAAACACTAAAAATCTAATAAAATTCTACAACTTTCCCAAATGATTACAACTCATATAAAAAGGTTAATGAATCATATAAACAACTAATCAACACTATTTAAACACAAATTTTAATCATCAAAATTCCAAAAAAAACCCCTTAATTTTGTTCCTAAAATAAAATTTAACCAAATATTTTTCACAAATCTCATATACATTACATTTTACACCTAAAAAAATTAAACCCCCTATAACAACCTAAAGTAAATTCAGAATTCCTTAATTCCTAATACAAACAATAATTTTTTGTAATTAAAAATGAAATAAAAAACAAAAATATAGGTTAAATTAGTACCTTTTACGTGGGAATTGTTGTGGTAGCCATGCCAAAAAAATCAGGATAAAAAACAACAAAGCAAAAAAAATTATTGTTAAAACTTTGATAAATAAGAAATTGGAATTTAAAAGTGTTGAAGGAGAAGACATAGTTATCTTATTATTGTTTATGATGGAGATTCATCAAGAATTTCAGCTCAAAATAGAATGGAATGGCTTTTCTCTCAATTTGGAATTTTTTGGTTGTGTTTATGGTAAGAAACGAGCTCACAGTTAGGGTTTCATAGATTTTTCAACTAAATGACGACATGGGTCGTCGTTAGTAATCAAAAAATCGTCGCAAGAGAGGGACACGTGTAACTGATCAAGCCTACGTCTCTTGGGTGTCCATGTTTAGCAACGACATGTGGCTTTGTTAATAAAGTAAGTCGTCACTAGTAACTTTGAGCGGGAAAACAAACCGCTGAAAGTGACTAATCAAAAATTTTACGGGTCTTAGCGATGACTTAAGTCGTCGTTAGTAATATTTTACTATTAGCGACGAGTTCTTGTGCATGAACTCGTCGCTAATGACAAGTTCTTATTCGCGACGGGTTCTTCATAGAATGTCGTCACTAATAATTTTTTAACTGGTTTTTTTAACTATTACTTTAGTTTTTTTTTTTCCAATTAACATTTAGATCTTAACATAAACAACAACGCTTTATAACATCAAAATACATTTCACAAAAACAATTTATCAATCTTAAAATTAGAATAAAAATATACCCATATTGTGTATTATTTTTAAGAAAATGTCACATACCATTTCCAAAAATCACCCCTTCAACGTTTGTTGGTGCATCTTCTCTATAGCATTAGCAGTGCCCGATAGCGTGGATTTGTGTTCACTACATTTTAAGAAAACAATAAAACATAATGTATAAATAAATTAATGTTACTTACATCATGTATGGTTCGATCTCGTCGCAATTATGTAGAATATACCAGTTGATTTGCTCCTTCTCTTTATGTGGTAAATGACCAAACTTACTCTGACTCTTAAAAACAGATAGCTCATTGGTTTGTGCAGTGGATCATTGTATCTACCGGGATCGTTGAACTTTTTTTTTCGTCTCGAAGATAACGTGATATGAATGTCAACGTCTCTTCCACCACGTAACCCTCGGGATTGAACCCTCCGGCCTAGACGGATATCGAATATACTCTTTTAACTTTTTCAAATACCTTTCAAATAGATACATCCACCGCATTTGAACCGGGCCCCCTAATAATGCTTCATCGTATAAGTGTAACATTGAGTGGATCATTATATCAAAAAAAGCAGTAGGAAAAATCATTTTTAGTTTGCACATCACTTCAACAACTCCCGCCTTACCGGTTTCCAACCCTTTCCTACTGATATTCTTGTTACAAAATAATGACATCGTTAATCGATTTATCATCTGTAAGATCGGGGATACTAGCCACAAAAAGACACTGCATCATTACATGACAATTTTGTGATTTCATAACAATAATCTTTCCCGTATCACTTTGAACATTATTCCTCAAACTAGACGCAAAACCATCGGGAAACTTTTGTGCCTTCAACCAGTCAAGAAATACTTTTCGCTTATCCGTTGACAACGTATACTTTCCTCACTTTAGTATCGCTTTACCTCCTCTTGATGTCAACCACAATTCTTTCCTGATGCCCATATATTTAAGATTCATTCTCGCCTTCAAGTTATCTTTGTTATTTTCCAATTAAACTCACGAGGACCTGTTTTCTTCGTCACCTTGCCCCCAAAATCCTTGTGTTTATTGGGAAACACAATGAAACACAATGGGCAAACCATCTAACTGTGTATGAACATCTTCCGGACTATGTTTTCTTGAGGGGGCCTCATCTCGGAACTCAAGTACAAATCTTTGTCTTTTCTAAAACGATGTCTCATAGCCTAGGTAACCACCGTCTATGATCAAAATAAACTACCCCTTTCTTCACCTTCTTTGACGGAGTACAATCCATGCATTCTGGGCAAGCTAAGTAACCTTGACCCTGCTACCTAGATGTGAATAATCTGCGGGGTGATCATTCGTCGTAGACAACAAACAAACCTTCATTGTGAACTCTTGCTTCATATGAGCATCATACGTAAGGATACCTGTTTCCCACAACATGTCCAACTCATCTATAAGAGGTCCGAGAAAGACATGCATGTCTTTACTAGGTACTCACGGACCCGGAATCAACAAATAAAGCTGAAATGTGGTTTCCTTCATGCATACCCACTATGGCAAGTTGTTGACGTCAATATAACTGGCCACATGATATATGAGTTGTTCTGCATATAACACGGACAAAAACCATCAATACCCAGGCCCAAATATACATTTCTAGGTTCACTAACAAGCTCAAGTATATAACTCTACAAATCTTTTCCAGCTATCACCATCAACAGAATGGCGTAACACGTCTGGATCGGTACTCTTTCCGGTATGGTGCCAGATCATATCTTTGGCGGTGTGCTTCGAAGGGTAAAGTCGTTGCAACCTCGGGGCAATCGGAAAATAACAAATCTTTTTATGGGTTACTTTATTACCCTTCTTCGTATCCCATCTAGATTCACTACATACTGGACACTTGTCGAGGAATTCATTCTCCTTGTAATAAAGGACACATTCATTCAAGCAAACATCAATCGTAGTGTACCCCATACTCATACTTTTCAACTTCTTGTTGCATTCCTCGTAAGACCCAGGCAAATTTTGAGGTTTGAGCAAAACACGACCCACCAATTCCAAGAGTTCGGTGAAAGATGTGTTAGTCCACTTGTTCTTCACCTTTATGTGCATAAGCTTGGCAATGAAATTCAATGAACTCATCATTGTAGATCCAGGGTATAATTCGGTCTCCAATTCCTCGAACAAAGTTTTTAAACTTCCATGGCTTGATTGATGTGCGGCATCTCGGTATCACCCGAATGACCACCAACATCGTAAATGGGTCTCAAATCGTCATACACATTCAACATTTCATTTTCTAAATTTGGCTCGGGAATTTCTTTGGGAATTACCAACTTTTTTCACCGTATTTTGTCTGAACCTCATATTTAGACATAAACCCAAACTGTAGAAGGTGACCCTTAACCGTTTGTGTGACAAATCGACGATTATTTAAACATCGATTATACGGGTAAAACATATAACCATTAAAACCATCTTGTTTTTCAACAAAAGCGATAAATTCTTCTAAACCATTAATATATTCATCCGTAACATAATTACACGTTTTAATCCAACTCTTATCAATAACAATTTGATATAACTAACAACTACAAAAATATATGAAAAAAAAAATTTATTACAATCCAATGAATAAATAAATAATTATTACAACCCAATGAATAAATGAATAAATATTACAAACCAATGAATGAAAAAAATTACAAACCAATCAATGAATAAACAATTTGATATAACTAATTAAACAACTAGAACAAATGAACATATGCATATTTTACACCATAAAAATAAAAAAGACAATCTTAAAACAAATATTTATTAACCTACTATAATCGTACAACATGAATCCACAATTATAATAAAAAAATAAAATTTTAAAGAGGTTGAATTTTAGGAAAATACCTTGATTTTGTTGGAGAAATTGAAGATTGACCATGCCCCGTGTTGAATATGACCCGGGAATTGTGTAAGATGAAGTGGAGAACCAAGTGGTAAAGATTAGAGCAAATGGGAGAAAGGGTTTTGAGAGAAAGTGGGAGAAAAAACTTGTGGAATTTTTGGTTTAGAAAAACCAGTTGTCTGCAATAAATATGTTTTTTATTAGCGACGACAAAAGTCGTCGTTATTATCATTAACCCCGACGACACTAGTCGTCGCTAGTAACTTAAATCTTACGCAACAACATTTTCAAGTTTAAAAAACAGCAAAATGAAAAAAAGATAATAGCGACGACTTTTTAAATACTTACCGTCGAAATCGTGTCGTCTAAAGTAAAAACATACTCTCGACAACTTCTGATCGTCGCTAATATGGATTCATCGCTAAAGACCATTACTGGCGATGACTTTCGTGTCGTCGCTAGAAACCTCGTCGTTATTGAAGCGATATGTAGTAGTGTTACTATATTCAAAAACCTATCTTATCCCAACACTTACTTATCACTCTCCCGCTTTAACTACCCAATTATAAAAGACCGTTTAAACTTCAACAATCCAAGAAGAGAGTATGTGGTTGTATTTAATGATAGTAAACTATAGCCAATTATGTTCTAATTGAAAATCTATATAATTAAAAGGTTTGCAACAATCTATGTTATAAATTAATCCAAATAAACCCTAGATAAAAAAAAGCTTTCGAGCTTGAAATAGATTTAAACGAGCTTTTGAGCTCGAGCGCGAACTCAAACACTATTAAACGAGTTTTCGAGCTCGAGCTTTGTTATATTCTCAGGAGCCGAAATAAACAAGCATGCACATCTACTGTTCGGCTCGGCTTAGCTCGTTTACAGCCCTACGAGAGTAAAACCCAACGAGAGTATGTAGATGCTGAACCGTTGAAACCAAGCAAGAGGTGCCTGACGGAGCCCATAAAGCGCCTTCTTAAGGCGACATACATGATTAGGGAATCGAGAATCAATAAACCCGGGAGGTTGATCCATAAATACTGGCTTGTCAAGAACGCCATTAAGGAAGGCATTTTTAACATCCAGTTGGTGGAGATGCCAATCGTGATGAACCGAAAGGGCTAAAATAACACGAACTGTGGCCGATTTGACCACCGGACTGAAGGTGTGGTGGAAATCAGAGCCATATATCTGAGTGAACCCTTGAGCAACTAGCCTCGCTTTGTGACGATCAACTGAACCATCCGCTTTAAACTTAGTGCGGAACACCCACTTTGAACCAACAATATTCGTCCCTGGTGGACGAGGCACAAGATCCCAAGTACCATTTTTATGAAGAGCGTCAATTTCCTCCTGCATTGCCGATAACCAAACAGGGGACTTCGCATCAGACTCAAAACCACGAGGTACTGTATCAGAAGCAACAGCTGCTAAAAGAGCAGTGGGTGATAAATGTACTTGATACCTGGGATTAGGCTTGATAACACCTGCACAAGCACGGGTTATCATGGTGTGTTGAGGAGGCGGCGTCGGGTGAGGAGTTGGAGCCGTGGGGAGCGAACAGGTGCTGGAGGTTCATCGGACGAATCATCCTCAAGGAAGACGCGTGGCTGGAGTGGAGCCGAATGGGTAGCAACACGGCTAGATGAATGAGGGGCTGGTGGCGCAGAGTCTTTGTGAGCTAAAGAAGGAGCTGATGGAATGGCCAACGAGATGTCAATAAAATCACTAATAGCGAGTTGTGAGCTCGATGGAGTACCGGATGTGGTAGAGTACGGAAACAACAATTCGTCAAATTGCGCATGACGGGTAATAAAGACCCGAGAGGATGAAGGGTCAAGGCATTTAAAGCCTTTGTACAAGCTGCTATAACCCAAAAATATGCACGGACAACTTCTTGGGGATAACTTGTGAGCTGCATAATCACGCAAATAAGGGAAAACCCGACAACCAAATGGCTTGAAAAGGTTGTAGTTCGGAGCCGAACCAAAGAGTAGCTCAAATGGAGAGGTGTCCTGCAAAACAGAGGAGGGCAAACGATTGATAGTAAAAACTGCAGTAGCAAACGCATCAAACCAAAAGGGAGCCGGAACATTTGCATGAAACATCATAGAAAGGCCAGTCTTGGTGATGTGACGGTGCTTGCGCTCAGCCCGCCCATTTTGTTGCGGTGTATAGGGGCAAGAGAGGCGATGATGAATACCCTGAGAGACCATAAACTGTTGTACTCGTGAGTTAGTAAATTATGTGCCCCCGTCACTCTGAAACACCTTAAGAGTGCGAGAAAACTGATTGCATACAAATTTATGAAACTGTAAGAAGGTGTCGTAAAAATCCGACTTTTGTCGTAATGGATAGATCCACGAAAACCGAGAGAAATCGTCTATGAAGACCACATAATAACGATATCCATCGGTACTTATAACAGGTGCGGGACCCCATAAATCATAGTGAATCAAGTCAAGCACATTCGAGGCACGTTTTTCATTAGGAACAAAAGACAAGCGTTTACTTTTTGCCAATTGACACGAATCACAAGTACGAGGATTAGGCAAAATAGATGAAGTGGATAAATGACCTGTTTTATTAAGTAACGAAATAATTTGAGTTGGGACATGCCCTAATCTCAAGTGTCATAATGAAAAACTAGCTCTAGAAGAATTTGGACTAACAGCTGCAACCAAGGTTGGAACACCGCGCTCAAGAATGTAAAGACCCTTTTCACGACGCCCCTGAGCTAAAACTTGTTTGTTTCTCCGACTCTGAATAGCAAACGAACGATCGGAAAAAACAACATCAACAGGATAATCAGCAGTGAGTTTACTAACAGAGAGTAAATTTTTAGTGACATGAGGCACAACCAAAACATCCAATAGATTAACATCAGAATGTAATTTACGTGTTCCAACATGAGAAATTGGTAAAGAGTTACCGTTACCGACAATTACAGAACCATTACCATTGTAAGGAGCAGTGTTATCAAGAGATGTTGGATTTGGTGTCATGTGAGCTGTAGCGCCTGAATCAAGATACCAGTCGGACGCTGTAGGAGAAACAGAGCAAGACTCGCGAAAAGCTTGAGCTAGATTAGCAATAGAATCATTAGTGCAAGTATTTAAAAACTGGGGACACTTATCTGCGTAGTGTTCTCCGCGACAGATCTGACAGCGAGGGAGTCGGCGATTGTTAAAACTACGATTACCGCGACCACGATTAGTGCCTCGATTATTATTCGAGGGATGGGCAGCTGAGTGATGGTGAGCGGCCGCGCGTGGTTGCCCTCGGCCGTGAGGGTGTTGTTCGGCCGAGAAGGCCACCGGTGCGGGGGACGGGTTGTTCATAATTGAGATGAGTGATTCGTAATGTTTAGCTTGGCTGAGTAAGTCACGAAAGACGGGGACGGGAGTCATGGCAAGACGAATGTCAGCAAATGAAGTAAATTGATGACCAAATCCACGTAAGAACTAGTGTGCCTTATCTGATTCATCCACAGGCCTATTAATAGCAGAAA
This sequence comes from Nemophila menziesii, assembly GCA_029959085.1. NCBI lineage: Eukaryota > Viridiplantae > Streptophyta > Magnoliopsida > Boraginales > Hydrophyllaceae > Nemophila > Nemophila menziesii. The sequence goes on along the minus strand of JARWIR010000007.1, from coordinate 30,224,135 downwards.
GTTGGTCACAAAGTGTCTTGAATTTGCGACCATATTCTTCGACAGACAGAGAACCACGCCGAAGAGATAATAATTGTTCACGGAGCTGATGAGTTCGTGAGGCAGAGGAGTCTGAAAAAGCGGACTGCAAAGTCGTCCAAGCCGAGAATGACGAAGAGCATTCAATGACCTCCGACATTGCTTCTGGGGAGAGAGAAGTCCAAATGACAGAGAGCAATTTGCGATCCTTAATACGCCATGAGAGATAATCCGGGTTGGGAGAGACAACACCATCAGTAGAGGTGATGGTTTGTGGAGGCGCAGGATATGAGCCATCGAGGAAGCCATGGATATCAAAACACTCAGTCATGTGAAAGAGTTGTCGCTGCCAAAGGAGAAAGGTAGAGGAATCTAGCTTAACGGGGACCATGTTAATCATGGTATTGACTGGTAAAGAATCGTTGGCAGCAGCCATTAAAGTGCACGATTGGAGAAGAAGAAGGTTGGAGGACGAAGAAGAAGAGGTGGGAGGCTAAGGTTATATCAAAGTTAGGCTGATACCATGTAAATAATATTTGGCTTGAATATTTACATTGTATTATATGAATATATATATAAGTTACAATGTATAAGAAATATGGAAAGAATAAACTTCTCCTATGATTACTCTTATAGTTGTGTTAATTTACAATCAATATGATCTGATGGGATATTATCCATATTATCTTGATCTGATGGGATATTATCCTTATTATTGTGATTTGATGGGATATTATCCTTATTAGTTAAGAAACTCTATTCTCTTCATTATTGAAAAGGCTCCCTATTGCACCAGATTGGAAACTGATGTTGAAACTATCCTTAGAGTCGTTTACTCTTCGAGCACGAACTGCCCCTGGAGGGTTAGGATCATCCTTGAAGATATCAAAAATTTGGCGAAGAACCATAACAATATTCATATCAGTGGTATTAGAAGGGCTGCAAACAAAGTGGTGGATTGGCTCGCATAGAGTTTTTCTAACTTATCCCTTTCCTTAACTGGTTTTGTAACCCCCCTTTGAACTATTTGATATTTTGTATAATGATTCTATTGAACTTGGTTCTACTGATGTAGGATGATCCCGTTTTTTGCTTTTGTTAAATATATGTCCTTTTTATGCATATAAAAATATGTAAGATTCGTTAATATCCAATTTCATGTTGAATTACAAATGTTTTTTTGTTACATAGGAGAGTCACTTTAGACTCAGATTCATTGACTCAATTCGAACCTGCACCACTAGATTGGATGACCAATATCCTTACCAGTGAGATAATCCCAACTGGTTACAAATGTTGATGTAAGATTCTATTTCAATAATAAATACAAATTTATTGACAAAAATAAGGATATTAAAGGATATGGAGTAGCTGGCTATTTTACACCAAAAAATGTTTGATGAATAGATTGATCAGGAATAGCAAGAGAGTGGTCTCATTAAAATTTGATGCCAGAGAAGATGATATTGACCTTTTTGTGAACGTCTGTCCTAGTGTCTTTTAGTTGTTTTTGACGGAAAATCCGGAATTGATTTATCTATAAAGATCAGCACAACTGAAATGAACATGGATTCTGTCTCTTTTTCTTTTTTGGACGGATATCTTTAAAATAATATCTCAATGTAACTCATGAGTAAATATTTGGTATGAAAAGTGTCAAGCTAAAGTTAATCAAAGATTCCTTCTACTCTTTTTTAATTTTTGTCAAAAATTACCACCACCTACTCAAAACTTCGTCATTTTCAACTATACAGCATTACTCTAATATTAAATATAGCATTCATCTAATATTACATAGTTAATGCTCTCTATTTAAACTCTATTTTTTTTTAAGTACATTTGAGAACCACTTTGAACATAGAGTTATTTTCACTCCAAAAAGATTCTATCCGAAAACCTTTTAGTTTTTGTGAAATAGTCTAACCACTAGATCAACTATCGATCTTAAACTCTCCATTTTTCTGACTACTAAAAACTCTTTCTATTTAATATATTACTATGCATTTGGAAAAAAATGCTTTCTTTTTTTACTAGTTAGTTCGCTTTCACCTTCTTTCTTTATCAATTGAGTTTCCTTTAACTTCCCCTTTCTTTTCTTTTCTGGCCTCCTTTTCCTTTCTTAATTCCCAACGGTTACTTCATGAAGAAGTATCGACGGCAACCACAACCTCTCTTCCCTAATAATGGTGGTGGACAAGAAAACTCCTCCCGAGGATCGATTCCCAAGTCTTCAACATCACTGTCATGTACTGGTGTCGCGTCCCAGAGCGTGATAAAATCAAACCAACACCCAAGAAGCCACTTCCTGCAAATGTATAAATCGCTGACAAGTAATAATTTGATAAGTACTAAGGGTAATCGTCTTCATAGGGACTATCAAGGTTACAATTTAAGTGTTCCAAAAGTATAACAATGTGAAGTTGCTAATTAAAATGACAATTAAATAAAGATGATATTTATTTGGTTTTTTGTTTAAAGGACTAAAATGCACATCAGATAAATAACTAATTAACTAAAATGAGAATGCAATTCACTAATGAAATGGATGATGCAAGATGAATGCTTGAGTTTTGCTAATAATCCCCCATGCCACTAATTCAATGCTTTTATGAATAAGGGTGAGTTAGTGGATTACACATTAGTCGGGATTCAACCATCCTTCTAACTCTTGTCGACAGCGTAGGAGGCAATATTCCTCATTAAAGGCACCTATTAGATGACCCTAGAAATGAGTTCCGATGATGGAAGTTCTAACCCTATTGACTACCTAATTGGGTAAGACCTCCGGGTTTAATACCACACATTACGCGCATATATGCTAGTTAGACAATTAAACCCTCATCACGGGTGAAAGCTTAATTATTAGAGTTACCCACTACTTAACTATTGTATGTGTAGTATTATAACGAAGATATAGTCAACGAAATATGAATAAAGGCCAATCTCAATTAAACAATTTAATATCCCAAATATAGTAAAACAATTAAATAACTAATCACAAGTTCTTACAAAAGCAAACCTTAAGCAATGAGGGTCAGTTCATAAAGATAAAATGAACACTACTAAAAACTAATGCAAGAATCATGATTAATATATAAAATAGGATAAAATTACTCTTTGGGTTGATAGAAGACGAAGCCCGGACGATGAGGATTCATGGAGTTTGATGTAGAAACCCTCTTCTTCTCTGCTACTCGGACCTTTTGTACTCTTCTCGAAGTACTAAAGGCTAAGTTGTGTTGATGAATTATTGTTGGATAATGATTTAGGGGATGCTAGGAGGCTTATATAAGAGATGGAAAACGTTTTAGGTTTCAATGGGCTCACAATTAGGTTAAGCTAGCCCAAACCTGTTTCTACTTAACAGATGTCTGGTTCGAGTCACGGTGGAAGCAAATGGCATAACTTTTTCATCTCATCTTCGAATTGACTTCCGTCACTTCCCACATGACATTGACTTCAAGCTATTTTTTTAAAATGAATCAGGTCCAAAGATCTTACCAATATTTTATGGTGAATGAAACAATAGGGCGTTAAGTTTTCTCTACCAAACGCTCCAACTTCCAAAGGTAACTCCAGGCTCAATTTACGCCTTGGCTTGTGGTTTATCTTGAATTTTTTACTTCTTCTAATTCAGCTTGACATCTTGAATTAACCACTAAAATCTATATAATTAAGGCATAAAAACTCTATAAATAGTAATATGTCCAAAACAAGAGGCAAAAGTACAATATAGCAAATAATAGGAAAAATTTTCCCACTTAGGCTCAATAAACTCTTTAAATAATGTCTCGTGAATGGATTATTACATCACAAAAAGAGATATATTAATACCCCCAACTCAAAGTTTTGTCGTCCCGACAAAATAAAAATAAAATAGAGTTTAGAAGGGTCTAAGTCCAATCAATACAAAAAAGACAGATATAGAAAAATAATGAATGACACTAAAAAAATTATCATAACAAGTATCATATAGAAATATTCACAAACTAAATCATTGTGAAGGTGTGAATTTGTTCAATCTCTCTCCATTAACTTTAATTTGGATTGATACCGACAAAATACAGTTGAAAATCATTCTCCTCCCTTCTTCAAAAACCTAACTTTGTAAGGGTTAACATGAGATAATCTCAATTAACTTGGTCATATGCTTTGGCTATATCGATTTTAATGCCAATGAAGTGTTTTTTTGGTTTTCTTTTTGTTTTTAGAAATAATGCAATTTCCTGAGCTATAAAGATATTATATTGAATGCTTCTACCTTTGAATTCACTTGTAAAGATATTAATAAAATATTCTTTAATGATAGATTTAATGCGATTCGGGTCGTCTGTCCATAAATTGTTGTTATCTTTAAGTGGATCAATTTGATTAATATTTCTTCTCTTAATAGTGGTCACGTCATAAACTGCTGCAAGTTATTATGCAAGTTATTTATATAGGTTGGTAATTTATAGGGTATGATTTTAGATGATGTTCATTGAGGGTGGGCTTGAATAATAACTAGTTGATGTATGTATAAATAACTCAAGTGTATCATCTGTCCCTATTATTATTATTCAAGCCCACCCTCAATGAACATCATCTAACTTAAACGGTTGCGAGACTCAATGTTAGGGATGTTAATTAACTAAGCCGCTCGCGAGCAGTTCGAGCTCGGAGAAAAGTTCGTTCGAGATCGACTCGAATATAAACAAGATCAAACTCAAGCTCCATTTTAAGCTCGATAAATAAACGAGCCTGCTCGAGCTCAGCTCATGAGCTCGTTTAAATATATTAATTAGTTATAAATATATTATTAAACCTTCAATATGAAAATAAATATTTTTTATTTCTTCATTTATTTATTTTTTCATTAATGTTATGTTTCATATTTTTACACCACACATTCACGAAAGTCCCATTTCAACCATAAAAATAAATTGTTCATGAGCAACTCGTGCTCGACTCTATGAAAAGATTGTTTTATAAGTTAAACAAACAAATTCTAACATTTCTGATTTGGATCATTGGAAGCTCGGCTCGGCTCGGCCCGGTTCGTTTAAATTTGAGCTCGGCTCGGCTCGAGAAATTAAACAAACAAGCATGTACATCTAGTATTCGGCTCGACTCGACTCGTTTACAACCCTACTCAATGTCAAATAACTGCTCAGTTGCATGCATCATAAACTGCTACAAGTTATTTATATAGGTTGGTAATTTATAGGGGATATGGTTGGTGTATATCCACTTAATATATAATATTCTATAAGAGTATGATAGATCTCTAGATCTCACTTCACATTTTCACTTCCTATTGTTGCTTCATCACTAATCTTAACTCATTTTCATCTACACGATAGCTAGAGAATAACTCAACCAAATGCGTCTAAATCTTGCAATATAGTATATGTGTATGTCACTCATATGTCAGTCTGACTAACGATCCCATAGGTCCCGTTCGGCCCGGTTCTTATTATTTTTTTGTCTTATCGGACCGGTTCGGTTTATCGGACCGGTCTGGGTATACAGGTTCCGGTCCGGTTCCTTATCGGTTCTGGACCGGTTCTCAAGGTTTTTTTTGTAAATAAATATTTTGTATATGATCTAGTCAATTGCACTATAAGTCCCTATAATTTACAAGAATATACCAAGTGAAAATGCTACTAGCAAACCAGGTAATAAATATCTCTAAAGCCAATAATACTATAACCGCCCCATGGATCAAACATCCTAGGAATCTTTAATAGCATCAGAATCCCGTCTTTCCCACTTCTATCACCACGAGCTACATAAAAAATTTAAGGGTGAAAAAGTATTTTTCTAAAACCCAAGGGGTCAAAAAAGAATTATTTTTACCCACCACGATCATCACACTTTCATTGAATAGTTTTTTGGAAACAAACACCCAGAAAATATCGCACATGAAAGCACATCTTAAGAGAACTGTTCCCACTTGGAACATTAAAGGAGAGACTTTTTAGGGTTTTTTGCAATTTAGGTCCCTATACTTTATAGAATAACACTCTACCATCTACCCCCATGTTGTTATAAAAGTGCTGCATGGGTATATTTGGGGATGGGGATGGAGGTGGAAAAGAAAAATAAAACTATATTAATTTATTTTGATAAAATATTATATATTGAAGGGTAATAAAGTCATTTCACAAAAATTCTGTTAAAAAATGGATGAAGCATTTAAAATGGACTAGGTGTGCACTTATTTAAAAATTACAAGAAGGGTAGGGTGCATTTTTTAACTATTGGGGTTAAGATGTTATTTTACCAACCTTGAGGTGTGTAAATTTTAAAAAAACTGACAAGATTGGAATATAACCTTAAGATTAAGTACTCGAACAATCTAAAGGTCTGTAATAATCAACGCAATTCCCTGTATTAAGTAAAAACACAAATATAAACACATCAAAACAAAGTAAAACTATAGATAAATATCCCTCGAGGTATCTAATATTTCAAAATATCCATCTAAACCCGTAACTTCCATTAGGTTTCTTTTAATTATTGGACGAAATACTAAAATTGAAAGTTATGTGCTTAGATGTACATTTTAAAAGATGAGGGACCTTACGAGAAAGTTACTAGAATAAGAGTTCTTTACGAGTATATCTTGACCAATCCAAGCAATGGGGTTATTTTGGTAAACTGCCCAAATTACGGCAGAATTTACACGATGAAACAACTAATGTAAGATATGAAACTGCTCCAAAAAATGGCACTTTAATTGATGATTATACAGATTTTTTAAACCACTTGTATAATATGGAGAAGCTTTAATGTCAAGAAGGTTTTTTTATTCTTGCATTTTTGTCCTTGTGGTTTACAATAAGTGCACACTACCTCCCTATAGTTTCGAAAAGTGCGATTTACCCCCACAGTGATATTAAAATATTAAATTAGTAATAAAAGTTGAGATATGAATAATTTCTTACACCTATGAAATAACCATCTTTAGGGTCTAAAGGTTTCAAATCAGAAATACATTAAAAATGAGCACTTTTTCCGAATAGTCAACCTATTTTCAACTTTATAGAAACTACGGGGACTAATTTGCAAAATATGTGTATTAAATAGATAAAAATACATACAATCTTTATAAGTTTTATTTATTTTTGTCATCATTTTCGAAACTCTAGGACCCATAAGTTGCAGTTTTATATATGTTTCATCATTACAAGAACTATTTTGCAAATTTTACTCCAAGTTCAATCATCATTTTTTAATGTCAAAAACTACATATGTTCAACCATCAGAATACTTTTTTTGCAAATTTTGAATAACAAAGGGACTTATATCAACAATTTTGAATAACAAATGACTTTTATTGCACTTAATTTATACAAAATTCATCACAAAATCCAAAAATCATAATCCATTCACCATTTTATTCAGTTTTTCATGTCAAAAACAACATTTTTCAACCATCAAAAATACTTTATTTGCAAATTTCGAATTACAAAGAGACTTAAATCAACAATTTCGCATAACAAAGAAATAAATTATAGCAATTTCCAATGCTATAGGACTTCTATTACACTTGTTTTAGGCAATAACAACATAAAAACCATAAATCGGAATCAAATCACCCGGTTGTTCAATTTTCCATGTCAAAAACATGATTATTCAACCATCTCAAAAGTTTTTTCGCAAATATTGAGGGATTATAAACAACATTTTCATAATACCCAAATATCCCAGGGGACTTATATTATGCATAAATAATCAAAAACCCCATCATTCAAAACTCATCCACCATTTAAGTAATTTTTTCATGTCAAAAACTTGATATTCCCACCATCAACATATTTATTATGGCATTTTCGAATAACAAAGGAGCTTAAAACAAGCAATTACTTTGGCCATAACCTTAAACAACAATTTCGAATACCACAATAACTTACACAACAAATTCAAATAACACAATGAGTTATATCCAATTAATCCAAGCCACAATTGATCACTAACCCATCATATGTTCCCATAAAGCTATTTCCTACATCAAATCCATAAAAAAAACATGAAAAAAATTACTTTATATAACAATTTAAAATACTAATCTTCAAACAAAACAAAAACCAATTAAATAGGCATAATTTGGCTTGCCTTTATGTGTTTGGAAGGAAATATGAGGCAAGAATAAGCTTTAGAGCAACCGTAATATCCATATACATCCAGCAAAAACCCCAATTAGATTTCATAAAATAAATATACAGTTGATCACATATAGAATATAAGAATAACTTGTAACAATACTAAGGGGGTGTTTGTTTGCACTTAATGAGATCTTAGTCTGGTTCATTAAGACACTGGATCAATAAAGACTGTTTGTTTTTCCTGTCCAATTCATATCTGAATGGCTCTTAATGGGTCTGTTTCATTAAGATTTCAAACTAAGTCTGAATTATTCAGACACGGCCTCTTAACAGAATAAGTTCTATTCAGTTGCTCATTCAGCATTCAGCACCTATTATTTAAAAAAACAAACGACACCTAAGTGCCCGTTGGGATTGATTATTTTACAGTTAAAAGCGTTTTTTGACTAAAATTAAAACATTTGTAAAAATAGTTAAAAAATATTTTGACATCTAAAATCACTTCAAGTGATTATTTTCATAATCACTTATCTAGTGCTTTTTCTAAAAGTGATTATAAGGGTCTAAAGTATTCTTATGGATCTAAAATCATTTCAAGTGGTTATTTTCATAATCACTTATCTAGTGCTTTTTCTAAAAATGTTTTTAAAGGTCTAAAGTATTCTTATGGATCTAAAATCACTTCAAGTGATTATTTTAAAAAACATGTGGGCTAGCTTGGTATATTATATATAATGTAGAAGAAAAAAATCTTGTTTTAACGGTCCGGTCCGGTCTTTAAGCAACAACTTTTTTTAAGGAACCGGACCGATAGTTGGTAGACCGGTCCGGTCCGGCTCTTCGCTGTAGCTCCATTCCGATTCCAGAACCAGTGGAGTGGTCCGGAAACCGGTAAGAACCGGTCCAGTTGCCAGGCTGACTCATACGGAGTCTCAAACTCTAAACCGCCTAGTTAATGGATAACACATTATCATTTGATGTGATTAAAATTTTCAAATCTTTTTCTCAACACACAGCAAAAGAAAACACAACATCGATTTTAACAAAGAACAGGAAAAAGAACTAAACATGGAATGGAAGTCATAAGAAAAAAAAGGAAAAATCCTACAAGAGACTTACAAACAATCAAAAGCTGTTCTCTAATCTCAAATAAATTACTTCTTAACAATACACTATTTACATTAAACTGGTACCTTCAAATCATATTTCTTCACTTGTCAAGTTAAATAAATGGTGTATTTATTTTCCTTTAAGAAACACCTAAATCTACAAAAAAAAATATCTTAGTTCCTCGAATCATGGAGGACTAAAGCAACACGATATTAAAAGCTCTCTTGAAGTTGGTTAAGTAATGTTTCATCACCTTGATTCAATGAGGGTATAGATGACAAATATACTTCATTCTCGAGGCAACCCACTTGCTTCATCACCTCTAACAAAGCCTCTTTACTTTCTATATCACCATTAGCCTCACAAAGTTCAAAAAACAAAGATACATTTGCAAGTCTCGGTTTCCAACTCCTTGATCCCTCAGTTGATGCAGCTTTCTTAAAACAAGATAACGCATCAATTATTCTCTTTTCCCTAATATGCCCTTCCGCAAGATTCTCCCACGTAGTAGAATTTGGTACCCCTCCTTGTTCAATCATTTGATTAAAGAAAGCCTCCGCTTTTTCAGACAACCCTTTTCTAACATACAAACACAATAAAAGATTCGTTAATCTAGGATCAAACATTGTCTTAATCCCTAACCATTCCTCGTAAATCTGTTCCGCTGATTCTACATCGTCCGATCTAATAAGAGACGAGATCATAGCATGGTAACCCAAGTTAGGTATATTAGAAAAAAGTGATTTGTAAATATTCCATACCCTATGAACCTCCTTTTTATTACCAATACTACCATAAAGACTAATAAGATAATGATACGGAATTCTATCACGACCCGTAATTCTACTCTCAACTTTTTTCAAACAATCCTCGACTTTTTCAGGTTGTCCTAACTTAATATACATAGTAGCCATTGTACTATACGTAGTCCAATTAGGTACAATCGATGTATCCAAAGTCATAAACTGAAACACTTGTTCCATTTTCTCTACGGAACCTTGGTACCCACGACAAGAAAGCCAGATATTATAAGAATAGATATCTAACGGGATTTCTTTAGTTGTCATTTCCTCAATCATTGACTCAGCTTTGTCGTAATCATTAAAGTTCATGTAAAGAGACATCATGACATTGTAAGGAAGTGCATGACTAGCATAACCTTTAGGTCTCATTTTATCAAGAAGAGTTTCGGCTTTTTCCTTCATTCTAGCGTGTGCGTACGCGTTTAGAAGAGCACCATAGACACGTTTGTCCTTTAGGTTATCTTGTAATTTTTCGAAATATACTTCCGCGTATGCCATTCCGTGTACTTTGGCTATTAGATCTAATTGGATAGCTGTATCGCTTGTGGTTGTTTTAAACCTCTCACCTCTATTGTTCATCCACTCGTAAACCTGTAGACAATATATCTCTTATTAAAATGAATATTCATATAATCCTTATTTCGTGAACAGATAAATAATCAACAGTTTTAAACAAGGGTTTATATTTAGCACCATCGGAGAAAATATTCAATGATAAACATAAAATATGCCATAATTTTGGCCTAATCAGATTTACTCCAAACATGATGGAAACTACACTCACTTAATAATCACTTCAAGTAATACCTAGTAAGATTATCAAAAAAAAAAAAAAACACATTTCAAGCAAAACCAACAAAGATTATCGAAAAAGACAAACACCCAAATGACCAACTTAAACCCAAAACATGATTTTCTTGTTTTCATAAGTTATGTCCTAATCATTCAAAATCGACATAATAACACACAATAGTTAAAAACTGTAATTGAGCTGCTATGTTCCCACATTGAAATCTCAGTCTTAGTACAATAAGTAATAACTAGTCTATTAAGAAACAGGCTCTCCTTTCCCATTGGCTGGGAGGTGGGTAAGCTGGATTATCAAACATAATACTATAGACAAGACTACTATTGGGTCTGCAATGGATACTAAAGTCATTTAAAGGAGTGCAATGTAATGTAATGTATCCATACCCGAAAATCATTTCCACGAACTAACTAAAACTGAAGCAAAATGCACATTAATTATCTAAACGAATCATCCAAACACCGAATAAAGACCCAAAATTTAACTTTGTAAAGGGGGGTTTACCTCCAGAGCAAGCTTAAAGCGTTTGAATTTTCGAAGCTCTTTAACAATTCTACAAAGCTCCCATTTGCTGAGTCTTTTACCCTCGTTCTCACACTGATTCAACACACTAGCAGGTCCCATTTCTGGGTTCTTCATCATTGAGACTCTCTTGTACACACCATTCCAATTCAATGGGGGTCTCTTTTCATAGTCCATTGTGCCATAGTTGTGCACTTGTGATATAGAAGAACATGTAAAAATTGGAATTTTACGGGTTGAAATGGGCTTTACAAGGCCCGAAAAGCAAAACCCAGATGGGATAGAGAGTGAATAGGAGATAGATGATGAAAATGAGGATTGTGGTGCATGAGTAACTGGGGTCTTCGATACGGTGGGTTGGAGCAGCATGGCTTTAGTTAGGAATGGAGTTGCAGCCTTAAAAAGGTTCTTGAGGTGTGTGTATGTGCGCGTGAAGCAATGTGATATATGAGGTTTGGGGTTTGGAAGTGTACAGGATAGATAAGAAGGTAGAGACTAGAGAGGGACTGTGATGTCGTGTCTGCAGAGTCCGATTATTGGACAAAACTTTAAAGGGGTACACGCTTCATTAAGATGTTTCTTTTCTTTTTAAAGTATATAATTATTTTTTATGTACGTACGAAAGTTAATTTGATTCGGGTAAAATTCGACACCATAACCTTTTGATCACTAAAGGAGTATGATCAAGGATAGCAACGGTTCGTTTCTTTGCAAAAATGTCAAAAACCATAACCATAACCGTTTATCTTATTGAAAACCATATCCTAACGGTTTTAACCATCGGTTACACATTTCAAAACCATAACCGTATTATTCGATTTCGGATTTTTAAAAGGTCTTACGGGTTTTAACAATAACCAAATGATAATGTAATGAATATATTAATTTTCATAAAATCCAACCGTACATATAAGAAAAATCTTCGAGGTATATAAAATATTGTGATGGTTTTTGATTAAATTGCATATTTATTATTTATTTGGTTAAATTTAATATTTGGATTCTGATTTTAGAATTTTAATATATCTAATTTAACATATATGATTATAGAATATGAAAATATAAATGATAATAAACGGTTTCCGGTTATTCGGTTTTATTTTTATCTAAAACCATAACCTAACGGTTTTAACCATCGGTCACACTTTTCAAAACCATAACCTAATGGTTTTAACCAGGGTTATATAATTCGGCTTTTAATCGGTTCGGTTATCATCGGTTTCGGTTTTTAATCGTAACCATTTCCATCCCTAAGTATGATAATTACTAGATCCTAGTCTATTAGATAATTAACGTTGAAAGATCATAAAAACGCTTACAAAATGTTATAATTAACTTATTCATACTAGATAATCATTTTTTACTAAAAAAGTGGCTAACTAACAGAGAGGGTTATTACCCAAATTGTCAAACAACAAGCCTGATTATTTTTTAATTTGCAACCCAATCAACAACATATTTATATTTATTAATAATGGAAAAGAACTTCATGTTACTATTATAAGAGAGTTCACTGTACCATTATCTATTATACGAGGACTTGAATATGCACTGATGCAGTTAAGAAAGATATTCAGGAAGTTTTGCACATACTTGAAGGATTCTTACTCATTAAATATCTTAATGTATTTCTCATTACCAGCAGACTTAGTTATCGAGAGTCAAGACTGTAAGTCAATTAACAAAAATGATAGCTAAAGTATAGCATTGAAGCTCTAAATGATTATCATATACGGCTAGGCTGCAGACAATCAAGTCGGTACTTGGCAATATTGCAAGCTATTATGTTGGTATATTTGCCTTATTAGAAAAGATAATCAAGGATATAGAAAGTAAAATGATGGTTTTCCTTTGGAAATGCACTTGCAACTATACATGTGGAGCAAAATCTCTCGAAAAATGATATTTTTATCATACAATGAAAGGTGGTCTTGGGGTCGAAGACATTTTTAATCAAAATCAGACAGCTTTGATTGAAATTATGTGGAATTGTTGCATACTGAGAAACACTTTATGGTCTCAACTGATCCAAGTCAACCTAATTAAAGAGGAGTTCTTTTAGCAAATCTCTATCCCTCAAGATTTGTCATGGGGATGTAGAAAGGTTTTAAAGATGAATACAATGCCAAAAACATAATCTCTTATAATATAGAAGGTGTAAAGAGCATTTCACTGTAGTGGGATTACTAGATACCATACAACAAATATCTTAATGAGCTACAATGCAGCCAAATGGTATTTGGTTACTATATTAATAGCAAATTGTCTAATTTTATAGTCGAGGGTAGCTGGAGATGGCCAACCGTGTTCCTTTTTATGTACAAACTTATAGAGTAGATCAAAATACACATGAACCAACAGGATTATATCATATGTACAGTCACCAAAAAGGTAACTTTGTAACCAAGGATATCTATGAACTTCTGAGAAAGAGACAACAAGTAAATTCATGGCATCTGATAGTTTATGTATCTACAAGTCTACCTAGATACTATTCTCCGGCTTACACACATTGGTAGATTAGATACAAAACAAAGATTGACTACTTTGGTTTGCTTACAAATACTTTATGTGCTTTTTTGTCGAGTCAGTTGCAGAGATAGAGACCATTTACTATGGATTAGTTCATTCACAAAGAGGATCTGGCTTAAATGCCTTAAAAATGGTGCTTTCTTCCCAGCTAACATTATGGTAGTGCATAATCGACTAGCTCTCCAAGAACCATAGCGGGAAATCCAATCGAAGACAAAGTGATGAAGATGATTCTCTCTATAGTGGTGTATACTATATTGATTGAGAGGAATAATGCTGCTCTAAGCAATCTATATCGGACTGAATATGATATTTTTTATGTTATTTCTCAAGCTTTGAAAGAAACATGGTGAAAGTGTACACGAAGGATTCAATAAATGAGCTTGACCGACTGAGGGTTTGTTGGAGTTAGATATATTGCATTATATCAATTAAGTTTTATTTTATGACTTGGCCCTTTTACTTTTGGGTTTGGATTTGCCTTTTTGACTTCTGTGCATAATCTTGAGGTCTCGTACCATCCATGTACCTAGGAGCTACACACTTAACACAATTAATGCACAAAAGCTCCCAAAATACCATAATATTCTAGACAAGTAAGAAATCTATATACGTCAAAAAAATAGAGGGAAATCCCACAAATAAGTCTAATAAACCCTATAAATGATGACTTGTGATCCTATAAATCTATCACAAAACACAAGACATCATCCATGTTTACTAATTCTTATAAGGGTTTCTTGCAAGACAAGAAATCTTGGGATATTCTGGAAGCAACAAAAGCTTTTCAAGGAAAGTTTACACCGGAGTGAACTACTATCCGACTCAAGAACCAGGGATGGAAGAGGAAACAGTTTTTAGCAGAGGAGCATCTAAAGCACCGGACTTGACAGTTTAAATGAAAAAATTTATAAAAAAATTTGGGAAGTTTTGAAATGGGACATCTTAACTTTAGTAAAGAATTTTTTTAAACAAAAAATCTTCGTTATAAGGACTGAATCATACCTTGATCACCCTGGTACCAAAAGGAGAATGTAAAAAAGTATTAGGAACTATAAATTTTGCATACAATCATATCAAAGATCCCTGGTATTGCGACAGCAAGAGATAATGAAAGACATTATATCACCAACTCAAGCGATATTCATTCCAGATATATACATTCAGGACAACATCATGTTCACACAAGAAGTTTCATATATTCTCTAAAGAGAAAAGGAAGAGCACAAAGCATTGTGCAACAATCAAAGTAGATTTGGCAAATTATCGATGAGATTTCTTGTTAATAGTTCTACAAAAAACTTGGTTTTTGCAACAAATAGATATCATGGATAAAAAATTACATTACAATTGTTTCTTTCAACATCAACTTTAATGGGGAGCCATTAACAAAGTTTTATCCTGAGAGATGGCTAAGGTAAGGGGGCCCACTATCACCTTTTTTGTTCAGTCTACTCACTGAAAAACGTATCAGTCTTATTCAGCACAAGTGTAAAAGAAAAGACCGAGAATTACAAGGAGTTTCCTATTATTAACACATCTATTTTTTGTGGACGGTTCATTGTTTTCCATTTCACTTCAAAAGAAAGAAATTGAAGCTTTTAAAGATGTTTTAATAGTTTATTACAAATGTTCGCGGAAGAGACCAACTTCAACAAATCACCAATCTGTTTCAGCAGAGAAACACCAGCGGAAATTGTTAGTAGTATAACTGAAGCACTACAAGTATAACAATGGGGATTTTAGGCAAATATCTTGAAATACCATTGTGTCATCAAAGATCAAAAGTCTAAACCTTACGATGGATTTGAGAAAGCGTTTTTACAAAATATCAAGGATGGAAGGATCAACTTCTCTCAGAAGACGACAAGGAAGTACTCATCAAGGTAGTGTTATAAGTCATTTCGACTTATGTAATGTCAAATTTTTTGTTTTCCTAATTTTTTTTGTTAAATGCTTAGTAGTATGATAACAAATTTTTGGTGGGGTGGTAGAAATATGAATAGAATACACTGAGTGGCTTGGGAAAAAATAGTTATGATAGAAAATATAAGGGGGGTTAGGCTTTACGGATTTCAAAAAATGAATAAAGTATTACTAGCATCATAAGCATGGTGAATATGGAAAAATCTGGACTCACTGGTAGCACAAGTATTGAAAGGTATTTACTATCCTAAAACAATCTTTGCGGACATAAAATTGAGGTAGGCAAGATCATGGGCATGGTTAAGTATCGGTCAATGATTAAGTATTCTACAAAAACATGAAAAATACATGATTTGTAATGGAGAAACTACAAAGATTTGGGATCACAGATGGGTTGACATCCCTTTCATGTTGAAAAAACTAGAGGGTTGCAACTCAATAAGGTTTCTAAGATCATGACTAACTAGAAGGGTGGACAAAATCAAGAATTACTAGATGAACTATTTACAGAACGACTTCGACACTCAATCAACAACATCAAAATTCTACAATCGGGAGCCAATAACAAGTTCATTTAGACACATAGAAGAAATAAATGTAACATACACTACAAAATCATAATACCACACACAAGTCAATGATCACATGAAGAACAAACCTCAAACATAAAAAACAATGGAGCACCACAACTCGAAGATCTGGAATACAATTTGGAACACTATTGTACCAATCAAAGTCAGATTTTTTGCATGAAAAAGGTGTAATAACGCACCACCAATGACAAAGAATCTGACAAAATGTAAATGTTGGTGAACAACAAACTGTATTATATTTACATACCAAGAGGAAATATTGGAACATCTGTTGCGTTTATGTCCTGAAACAGAAAGCAAATAGGAATGGGCGGCCACACCAACACAAATCAGAATCCATGAATTGACGGATAATGAATTAACAAACATGAAATTAGATGACTAGATCAACATGATTACAAACTATATGAAAAGGGAGGATGAGATAAAAAATTCATCACATCCGACATCCTATTCACTAATTGGAACACCTGGAAGACTAAAATGGCCAAATTACATAAAGGAAAAAACTCAACATCGATCAGATAATTTTGACAGTAGATCATTACATGTCAAAACTCTTCGGAACAACTTGGAACGAGGATACGCAAAATAAGCCACAACAACATGTTATCATACGATAATGAGATATAGTGGACATTATGGATAAAGACGTATCGTTCTTTTATGATGTATATTTCATTCGAAAGGGACAAAAATAGGATTAAGGATCATTGAGTAATACAATGGGTCAGGACACATTAATAAACATGGAAATATTTTTGTGTGTTCAGTGTTAGAGGAAAGAGAGGCATTGGTCGTTGACAAGCAGCCAAACTAGCATCTGAGTTGCACGTTTCGAGTAAATCGATTACTCAGATAAACTTTGAGTAATCCAAGGGATCAACTCGTCGTCATCTTTGTGTCGATAAATCACAAATCAACCATGTTGTCTTGAAGATTAAGGAAATGACGAAATGAGGCCCTTTTTTTTTATCGTTTTTCCATCTTTTGCGATTTTCAAACACTATGACTGATGATTTGTATAAGGAAACTAGGCGATATATGGTTTCAATAGAGGAACAACTTTTGAAGAATCTAGTCGATTTCTCACGTCTAATGATAGGTTAGTAATGTTGTGAATATGTGTAATTATGGCATGGTTTGCTTTCAGTACTATACGATCATATGTTTTCAATGGAAATTTTGCAAAAAATGAAAATAAAAGTCCGCTGAGAATCGTAAATCCTATGCATGAAAAATAAATCTTTTAACCATTTAAGATTAACTCACTGGTCAGGGTCTTGGTCATCCAATCTAGTGGTGCAGGTTCGAACTGAGTCAACGACTCCGAGTCCAAAGTGGCTCTCTTATGTAACAAAAAAAAAATCTTTTTGTTTAGTCAAAAAATAGAATTATATTAAAATAGAATCCAATATAAAGTTATCTAATGTCCTAATGAATTTTGAAATATTACCAAACAAGAAAAAGTTTGAATTTTTTTAGTCAAAAGAAAAAGTATGACTTGCGTGGACTACTTTTGTGGGTTGGGCGATTTGGTTGGAAATATCCAAGAATATGATAAGACTTGTGAGCCCAGTAGCAATTAGCCCATGAAAACATCAGACAAGCGGTCCATAAAGGAATATTCTCGATTTATGCTCTTTTAGGGTTTCGCCGCCTACCGCTTACTCACACTCATATATAAACTCTTCTCCTTCACTTAACCCTCTACTCTACGTCTTCTCAATATTTGCTACCAATAACAAATTAAAAAATCACCAAAAATGGAGCAGACCTTCATCATGATCAAGCCTGATGGTGTTCAAAGAGGCCTGGTTAGTTAATCTTTTACGATATATTTCATTATTTACTTCATTTTATGCCAAAGTTTTGTATCTGAAGTTCTGAACTAAAAATAATAATTATTCTTTAGTTTAAAAAAATTTGGAATTCTCATGTTATATATGTACGTTATTGTTTCAGGTTGGTGAGATTATTAGCAGATTTGAGAAGAAAGGATTCTCTTTGAAGGGTAATTATTTTCGAACTTCAGTCTCGATTCCAATTCAATTGTAGTATTATTTCAGATCAAATCAATATGTTTTAGTTTCAATTTATGTATTAAAGTGGCTAATTTAATAATTTAAATTATAAATATATAGCTATTTAAACATTCAAGCCTGTTTAAAAGTTGCTTAACCAGGAACGGTTTAGATCGTGTATTAGATTTTAAATAATTTGTGATATTGTTTTGACAAACTTGTTGTTTGATTTATTCAGGATTGAAACTAACAACTGTGGAGCGTTCATTTGCTGAGAAACACTACTCAGACTTGTCTTCAAAGCCATTCTTTGGTGGATTAGTTGAGTACATCATCTCTGGTCCAGTTGTAGCCATGGTTTGGGAAGGTAAGAATGTAGTGTTGACTGGTAGGAAGATCATTGGAGCTACCAACCCTGCTGAATCTGCACCAGGCACCATTCGTGGTGATTTTGCTATTGACATTGGCAGGTAATTTTATATTTTTATTAAATAGATCTTTGAAATGATTCCTTTATAGTGTTATTGATCTTGATCTTTGGTTTGCAGGAACATCATTCATGGAAGTGATGCAGTTGAGAGTGCAAGGAAGGAAATTGCTCTCTGGTTCCCTGAAGGTATTAATGACTGGCAGAGCAGCCTTAAGCCTTGGATCTATGAGTAAAAATGGTCTTCTGTAGTATTCCAGTGTTCAACTTATTGAGCGCTTTGTTATGGTTAATGGTTTCAGAATCATGTAACTTCAACTTTTGAGTTTCCTTAAACTTTTAAATTTTCTATAATTTTAAGTCATTTTTGGTTTATTATTACTGTTATTTTATTTTTCTTATTAAGAAATTTATTAGTAGCGAGATTATTGGTCCAGTTCAGTTAAATGTTGCAATTTAGAGACCAAAGCATGACTTCTTATTTGTCAAACTAGACCTAATCATGACATAACCTTGTTTTTAGGCATTTCTCTCACCCCATGCTAAAATTTTTTAAGTGGGTTATATAACTTTTTCAATACATTTCAGAATGAAGGATTATGATATTGTGTCATAACTGTATGAAAACCAAATATGTGAAACTATTAATATGTTAAATTGGAACATAAATATCAATGGTTTGTCCTAAACCTATTATTGGAAGAATTTTTGGAATGGGGTTTGGTTTATTAATTGCCTATAATTAGGTTTGGATTGTGTGGCCTGATCTCTGAAAATTAAGTCTCTGGTAGGGGTAATCATGGGTTGGCTCGATCTTGGGTTAATTGATTTTTCAAATCAAGGGTAAAGATCCGGGTCTAAAATGGGAAGCCCAAACCTAAGAGGTAAGGGTATAAACATAATCAGGATGGTCTAAATTTAAACCTTTTTCAATTAAAAAAATGATCTTCAGAAATAATCGGGTCTTCAGAAATATAATCTAAATTTGTGCTCGGGTCTTAAGAAATATAATTTAATCTCTTAACCTGTTATGTTTCGCTCTATATTTTTTTTTTTTTTGGGCGCTGTTTCGCTCTATATTCACATTGGGATCATTTTACAAATGAATACAAATCCATATAGAACGGTCTCAGATTCTTGAAATCATCATCGCTCACAAAGAAATAATTTTTTGGTCGATCATCATAGACTTTAATGTCAGTGTATTATTGTAATTTCATAAGCCTTCTGTGCAATTTGGTAAACCAACTCAAACTATAAGTCGTTTATACAAACATGAAGACAACAACCATAACTACTCCATCTATTTCACTGAAATTGTCCATTTATTAAAAATAATGTTTCAAATATATTGTCCACTTAGAAGTTCAAGACACTTTTTTTTCTACTTTTTTTACTACTATTACTTTTATTAAAATATTGAAATTTATATTTTCAATACACGTCTAATTTAAGATATCAAAATACTGTATTAGGGGTATTTTTGCAATGTTGAATGCATTTATTATGTTTTTTAATATATATGAAAAGTTAAGCGGACAAATTAAGTGGAACGGAAGGAGTACCAAATAACCATGCTATCATAATTTATATTCTAACAGCGTTTAACAACCACTTGACTTTTTTGTTAACACAAATAAACAGATAAAAAAATAAGCTAAATTATAATAAAAATAGAAGAAGGAAGAATAATAACATGTGGGTATAATGGTAGTATTATCTTATATAACCTTAGGGAAAAAATCAAAAAATTCAAAACAACTATTCTCGTACTCATGAAAAATCCACAAATCTGAAGTATATAAGATATAGAAAACATGAAATGACCGTAAAACATAAAAGAGTATATATGATTTCGTTTAAAAAATGACATGTTCATAATCTGAGATACGATAGAGTAATTGGGGTTTTGTGCAGAGAGGGGCGGAGGTGTGGGAAAGGTGGGGAGATGGAGGGGGACGGGGAGGGGGAGGGGGAGGGGGAGGGGGAATTAGAAACGAGGTGTAAAATAAAGTGGTGTGGGTTTGTGGGATGTTTTATACGAGATGTATAATAATAATAAAAAACCGACAACAGCATACGGGTCCAACCAGGTTCGAACATGGATTTTTTTAGTAAAATGCCAAACTGAATCGTCTATGGATGATTTTGTGTATTTTAAAACTAAATCGAGGCCCACCCAATCTAAGTGTGATTTGGACACCTTCGATTTAGGCTTAGCTACGGGTTGGGTTTCTATTAATGGGTTGGGTTTTTTTGATCATGCCTACCTCGAGATGTCTAACATGTGATTTAAAGCCAAAATGACTTTTTTAATTAGGTAATTAGGTCACACTTGACGGTTTTAGATATTTTTTATTAGTTTCAGTTTTTTTTTATTTTGCTTAATTCTTTTAAGAGTAATATTCCCAGTAATTCTATCTTAGGAATTTGGAACAAATTTTCATATATTCTTGCGTCTTTGAGTATTTCATCATCTTTGATTTTAGGATACCTTTCACTTTTTCTTTTAATAATTTTGGTCGAAAAGTAATTACTAATTAATATTATTATATAAAGAAAATTGAACTGATCCTTAAGAATGGATAGTTAGTATATATAAAAGAGAAGAAAATTGAGACGGTGGAAAGATAGACGATAATAATTACAAAATACCATATATCTTCTATTTAGCTAGTTATCATTATACTGTTACCGTCTCTGTATATAAGAGAACCGTAGCTTATAAGTGACTGAAAAGAAAGTAATTTTTTTAAAATATTACATAAACCGACAAAAAACACTACAACACTCATAATGAGATATCATATGATTTCTGCACTCATTCTTTATTATTACGCTATCAATTGGAAAGCCATTGTAGCCATGTACACAAGACCCCTCTAACTTTAGCTTAAATAGCAAACATGGCATCAGACACAATAGTCACTTCATTGATCAACCCCTCTTTTCAATCCTGACCACACAAGCAGTTGAACCTTTGAAAGTTTTGGGTAATCATGAAACATCACCGTTAATTTAAAAACAATTAGGTAGAGGCAATTGCCATAAAATGGTGTTTTAGTTTGAAGTCATAGTGTAGAAGTAATATTTGTTTCCCTGTTTAATGTATCTAAAAAGTTACAAAGGTTAGTGTTAGACATAACAATTTTAATATCAGTAACTATATTACTAGAATCAAAGTAAGTTGTGTTAGAGTCAACAGTAAAGTAGATATTGCCTCTAGAATAGGTGCCTCAATATAGTATTATTAGTTTTGATAGCTTTAATTACCGTTAACAGTGGGTTCAGAGTGGTTCCAAGCATTACGAGTAAGTAGCGCCTGGTTCATGAAATGAAAAATCACGAAAAACCCATATTACCCCATCCTCTTTTAAAGTGGTCATAATATCTCAATTGACCTAGTGGGTCCTTATTTTTTTCCATAATCTCCCCACCAGAAGTTGGCTAACAGAGATACCAAGTCATGCCAAACTTGTAGTGGGAAGGAACACAAACGCAATGTAGTTTAGGAAAGATTGGAGAGTCGCCTGAATAAGGCTCTCTTTCCCAATTCCGGTTGATTTTTTTTATTCCAACAATATATTTTGTTAAGAACTCGACCAATTAGCCATCAAGGAACTTTAATATTTTTTATCTACCTCAGTTAGGCAAGAGCCTTAGGTATTTCCCTAGATCAAATAGTTTCTCATCTGTAATGTATCAACAATGATTTTTTGGGATATCACCTGGGTATTCCTACTAAAATGACACATTTTTTGCTAAATTTTACTTTTTGACCCGCTGCTTCGCAATATGTATAAAGGGAGAAGTTCAGAATATATCCATTGTTTGCTTCCAAATAGAATAAGCTATCATCGACAAGGAGGTTGTAAGATATATAGTTCCTAGCAATATTTATCCCTTTAAAGGGTTCCCTACCGACCTATCTTCTATTAATGAGTCAAAGCTTGGGTAACAATACAAAACAAGTAAGGGGGAGAACGGGTCACCCTAAATTACCCGGTGATATAAGGTTCACAAGGGCTCCCACTAATAAGTACAGGGTGTATACCATGGTTACACACGCCATTATCCAACTAACCCAAAGGGGACAAACCAAATTTTAACAAAAAATATTTTGGAAACCCCTATTTGATGTTCTCATAAGCCTTAGACATATCAACTTTAATAATTTAAATATTTGTTATGATATTTTTACGTATATGATAATGACTTACTTTATGAGCAAGGGGAATGTTCTCATAGATTGGTTTCCATTGTATAAAAGTCGTCGAAGCTTAAAAAATAATGTTTTCATTAAAGGTTGGAGCCTTAGAACAATTTTTTTCCATAACTTAATAATAAAGTTAGCACAACTTATGGTCAAAATAACCCTATAGGTGTCGGGCGATCCACTTTCGCAATGAGAGTAATATAGGTATGGTTTAACGAAGAAAGATCCCCCCCTCCCCCCACTCAACATAAGATGAGATATGACCCTCAAATTGTCCAATTTTTTCTTGATCGAAATTTACTTCCATGTGAGCGTACATCACTTTCCTTAGTTTGTCTATTTGAAGTTTTGGACAATGCAGCTTGATATGTCAGCTCTTGTTTCAATCATAACATAACAATTTTTCTTTCTCTTACTACTTTTTCTCAATTGGCTTGTTGTCTACCATATTTAGAAAATCTCTTGTTCTTCAAAACCTTTATATTCTTTGTTGTTTATTCAATGCTTCTATAGCTTAAGATTTTCAATTCTTCATCCAATTTTATTCACTTCTTATGCTTGATGCATGAAATGCAATAAGTATATTTGCTCATTTTTCTTTCGTATCTCGTAGACATTCTTGATCAAGAACAAGTTCAGTCCTCATGAGGTTGAAAGTAAGTTCATGTCCCATGCTCTTTGATAGATTCCTTGATTCCTTAATCGTGTTTACCCTTTTCTTGTGATTTTTTTGGGAAATGAGGAGAAAATATTTTGACATAAATCATTCTCTGTATAAGCTTCACCAAGAGTTCTTAAACAATTGAATATGGTTGAGAATATTTGAGGCTTTTTGTTCAAGTTTTCTCTAGGATCTGTTTTGAATAGTTCAAAGTGAGTGACATAGAGCCTAAACTTGATTTCCTTCACTCATGATGTACTTTAATATGATAGCTCCAATAGTCTTCATATATCATGAGTTGTCACACATTTAATCACTTGGGTTTACTCGGAAGCACTTAATACACAAATGAGTGTGTTTAGTGCCTTGTTGTTCTTTGTGGTATTGGACATATCTTCCAGTACAAGCTCCTTCTTTGTCTTGAGTGTCTTGGTAGTTTCATCCATGTACATTATGAATGGACCATCATTAGTGACTACCCAAAGTGAATAATTAATACCTTTAAGGAAAGTATTCATTCAATGCAAATTTATAGACAGATATGTTAGATCCACACCACGAGCTAAGATATATGAGTGAGACACTCTATCAAGCACTTATCATGCACACTCAATTAAAGAAATTATACAAAGTTGAAGAGACATACACTCAAATACTTAGCATGCAAAATCTAAGCCTAAAATAGATAAACAATAATATGGAAAATAGATCAAACACTTGCCATGCAAGAAAGTAACAAGCAAAAGAAGCAAAATGATACACGAGAACTAAAGTGGTTCGACTCCTGGAGACTTAGTCCATTATCTACGGTCTATTTGACCCTTAGATTTTGGCAAGATCCTTCACTAAAATCTCTCATGACTCTTCAACTATGTGCACTTACAAACCTTCAAAATCACTCCAAAATATCACTTCAAAGCACATTCTTGTGCGATTTCTACACAAAGAAACTGAATATACTAAGATTCTCACTCAACCACTTCACATACTTGTAAAGCCTTATCTTGGTATCACCATTCAAGGACGTGAATATACAACCAATACACTTTATCACTTCACACAACTGAAACCTTCTCTTGTGTCTAAACCTACACGAAGTCTCCCACTCTCTCTCTTATAGTATTTGAAGATCACACTCTATTATAGAATAAGAGGAACTAGGTTGCAGATCTACACTAATTTACTTTGCTTCTATTCTCATTAACGAGTAGATATAATATGGAAATTACAATTCGATTTGAAAATATGATAACTTTAGCTTGTAATTGCTTTGAGGACTCTTTTTAAAGATAACATATTAGCTTTCAGATTTGGTGTATAAATGACCCTATTTTTATTGACTTGAGGGCTTCTATTTATATCTAAAAAGAAATCCAACAAATCTAACCATGTCTCGCTTCACCATTGACTAAATATTCAAGTGATGGGGGTCCTTCAGTCTGTTTTCAAGGATATGTGCTTCAACAAGTACTTTTGTAACAACTATTTTCTATCCTTTTCCACGTCTTTACTTTCTTTACCCAAGATCTGGTCCATGCAATATCGGAATTCTGGTATTTTCTTCTTGCTTTGGTGAAATCTCTAGTTTCTACTAGTTTACCCAGTTTCTTCTTTATTTGGTGATTCGCCGTTTCGTGCTTCTTTTCTTGTTATCTTCAGAAGTCTTTCGGCTATCCATCTCTTAGGCTAATTGGAGGTCCGGTCTTTGGTCTTCAATTTAGCCAATTATTACGCTATTTGGTTTTCCCTTTCTTAGCATCTCCGATTGTCCGGCCTTTCATTCTTCAGTTTGTGTTTTCTTAAATGGACATCTGCTATTTGCTACTCTGCTCTGCTTGGGATCTAAGTTGTTGTTTTTTGCAGATTGTGCACCTATTTTCGACTAGTTTTTCCATGTCATATTGCATTTAGATTAATAAATCATGCACTATATCGACGTACACATAAATATCAAGATAATATATGTATAATGTTTTGTTTAACTAATCATCAATCAAAATATAGACCTAGGCCAACATATTCAACAAGTCAATTGAAGAAAGAAAATCACCACTTTGTAATTTAATTTTACAGGTCAAAAACTCAATCGATGAAGCGAAAGTTACAAATATAAATCTTTAGGAGGATTACAAAAACTAAAATTAACAAAAATACATAAAAGGATTAATAATGAAATTAACACTAAAATAACATGAGATATAAATTATGGATATTCTTGAATATATATATATATATATATATAGATAGATAGATAGATAGATAGATAGATAGAGAGAGAGAGAGAGAGAGAGAGAGAGAGAGAGAGAGAGAGAGAGAGAGAGAGAGAGAGAGAGAGAGAGAGAGAGAGAGAGAGAGAGAGAGAGAGAGAGAGAGAGAGAGAGAGAGAGAGAGAGAGAGAGAGAGAGAGAGAGAGAGAGAGAGAGAGAGAGAGAGAGAGAGAGAGAATATGGGAGGTGAGGCGACGCCTCACTTTAAAAAATGAGGTAGCGGTATTAAGTATATAAATAAAAATAAAATAAAAACAAAACATACTTAATTGACTGAAAAATAAAAAAACTGAAGAAACTCACTTTACCTGCGGCCATCGATCTACCCCAACATCCATAATCACCTATATCACTCGGCCGCTCAATGAATTTGTTTTCCTTACACAAACACTGCTCCACCATCAACAAAGAATAAATATTCTTCAAAAACAACACGAAGTGTTAAGGTAAAAAATTTCTTCTTTCAAATAAACCCTTCATTACACATTTATGAATTGATTACATGAGATGTATAACGATAAGTCTAGACACATACGTCGTAGACACAATACCGTTAGACAACTGCTCTCAACAGAGTTAGCACAATTAATTACGTACGATCAAAGGATAACATAGCAGATCCACTGACCAAAGGTCTACAAAGTAAGTAAGTGTGAGTGTTGTCAAGGGAATGGGTCTTAAGCATATGAAAACTGAGTTTCCATGATGGAAACCCTACCTAACAGAGTGGAGATCCCACATTCTAGGTTCAAAGGAAAAACTAAATCATGAAACTGCAACTTGATGCGACACACTGTGGCGAAACCTTCCCAAACCATTCCTAGGACAAAATTGAATAGTTTTACCAGTAAAAGTGAATGATAAGTTAAACTTTTAATGGTTCTTGTATCTTCGATAACATAAGATAGAGTAATTGAGAATACTCTCGATAAGAGACCACCTATATGAATAACATGGGTAGGGCCGCCCTACGAGAATTTTTAAAAGCGAAATTCTCCAACAGTTATTCATGAAATACCAGGAGTTGTCCAAGGCCGTAGATGGACACAACCGTGAGAACCGAATAATGTTTGGAAGTATACTATGTAAGTTCTATTGACTTGGTTTACACAAAAGCTAAATACATCAAGACATCATGTTCACTAGTTAGCAAGTAAATCTGATAGCTCTTACTAAAGAAGGTTTATGGCAAAAAACTACCTTTATCAATGTAGTATTCTTCTACGTTTCTCTCTCGCTCTCTCTCGTGTTTAGCATTCTTTTGCATAATTTTTCATGGTGGTTAATCAATTTCCATTCATGTGGGGATTGTTGGTCAAATGAGATTTTACCCAAGTGTTGACCATGTTACGATGATAGTCAGTGACTCAATTTAAAGAAATGAT
Organism: Nemophila menziesii; assembly: GCA_029959085.1. NCBI lineage: Eukaryota > Viridiplantae > Streptophyta > Magnoliopsida > Boraginales > Hydrophyllaceae > Nemophila > Nemophila menziesii. The sequence continues at coordinate 30,196,753 of JARWIR010000007.1, read as the reverse complement.
TCGGATATTGATACGTTTATTCAAGTTGTAAAGACTAACATAATATATTCACTTGGTTAAAATTATTTTGAAATTGAATGAGAAACCGAGTCATGTAATTTGGAAATATTAAAAGAAAAAAAATATATGTTATTTTATTTTTTTCTTTTGGTTATAAAGCAAAAAAAAAAAACACCAAGCTATGGGGCTTTTGGGCCTCATGCTTATACCATTTGCACCAATCCAAGTTTTGATCTTTGTTTAGTAAACGTTGTATCTTATACTCTATACAACGTGTTTTAAATAAACCACCACAACTCTCTGCTAAGCAACCTTTTCATTTTCTATATATAGTTGGTCAACTCAAACATTTTTTTCAATTTTTAAAGCATTAAGCATTAAAAAAATCATAGGAGAGAGATAAAAAGAAGTAGCGTTATTAAGTTCGTTAAAATTCTAAAGAATTCGTGTGTCAGTTCCTTCTGAATAGTTTTGTCGTTGTATCCTGGAGGTTGAATCCAACAAACGTATGATACAAATACATGACCTAAAATCCTTAGAGACGTCGGATCCAATCCGAGTCTCGACAAGTAAAATTATTTATTTATATTTTATTTTATTTCTGTATTAGTTTTTTATATTATTTTACTAGTTTATACAAATAAAACACAACACTTTTAACCTTCTTTTTTTATCTTTTAGAAAAAAAATCCTAGATACACCCATGTAGGGATGTCAGTGGTTACGATTTTAATCCGAAACCGACGGATTACCGAACCAAATAAAAACCGATTATGTAACCGTGGTTAAATTCGTTAGGGTTTGGTTTTAAAAAGTGAAACCGATGGTTAAAACCGTTAGGTTATGGTTTTAGATTAAAAATACCCCGAAAAATCGAAAATCCGTTTTTATATATATATATATATGATTTTATTTTACCTACTAAAAGCTAAAATCCATGTATTTTTATATTTTGAAGTCCATCTTTCTTATATTTTTTTGATTTTTAGTGCTCGTTTGGAAGTGCTTTTTTGGAGAAGCACTTAAAAGTGCTTTTAGTATTTTAAGAATTTTTTTGACTTTGAAAAGCACCAAATAGGTGCTTTTTACAAAAAGCACTTAAAATAATTTTAGATTTCAAAATTATTTTTAATAATTTTTTTAAATTTTAAAATTTATTCTAAAAGCGTTTTTTTTACTCTAAAATAAGCATTTCCAAACGGGCCCTTAATTACCAAAAGGCCAAAAGTCTCAACCCAACTATAGATAAAGATGGAAATGGTTATGGTTTAAAATCAAAATCGATGAAAATTTGAACCGATTAAAAATCGATTACGCAACCATGGATAAAACCGTTAGGTTATTGTTATGAAAAATGTAACCGATGGTTAAATCCTTTAGGTTAAAATTTTAGATAAAAATAAATCCGAATAACCAAAAACCAGTTTATTATCATCTATTTTTGAATATTTTATAGTAATATAGATAAAAAGTATTTTCATATCTCAAAACTAAAATCTAAATATTAGAATTAACAAAAGAAGTAACAAAAACGTTATTTGATTAAAGATCAACATAATATCTTATATATTGGAGATTTGTCATGTATTTGTGATCTTGTTTCAATATTTTCAATATATTTAGAGCGTTATAGTTTGGCATGTCACAAGAGCGAGGCAAGGTTAGGAATCATACTGCGAGAGGGACACCTCGCGAGCCGGGTTATGGTTAAAATCCGAAATTCCGTTTAAAAAACCGAATCCGAATTATTCAGATATGGTTTTGAAAAGTAAGTCCGATGGTTAAATCCGTTAGAATTTGGTGTTTGATAAATTAAATGGATACGGACATGGTTTTGGATTTTTTTAGTTGCCATCCCTACACTCATGATACACTAGTAATTAATGTCATCCCTTGATGTTGATGATTATATGAAAATATAAAAGAGTAATTATATATATCACCCAAATTCATACCACTCATATACCACCCAATGACGTGGCGTGAATTGGTTGGTTACAAATCGTTAATGTATTTATTTTTTTGATTTGATTAAAAATTTGTAACCAACCAATTCACGCCACGTCATGGAGTGGTATTTGGGTGGTATATATCATTACTCATATAAAAATTAAGACTCCCACATAATTTGGTGATACGTGTTCAAAATTTAAATTAGAAGTACTAGTATAGGCAGAAAGTATGAGTTGGAACAAGATTTAATGAACTAAGAAAGTTCTGCACCTGCTAACAATAATCATAATGCGACTTGGTGAGGGAATCTGATTTCAAATGCCAAGATTGTGGTGACAATTCTGTTAATATCTAATTATTATTGCACTTGATAAAGAAAATTTGTTATTGCATTTTACGATTCTAACCGTTGATTCCTCTCGTACCTTTATAACGTTAAGAGATGTTGTATGAGTGCTGGATTCATACGTGGAATTGGACCACCATAAAAACCTCCTTAGTGAGTGCTGGTCCCTTATGAGCCTCTTTCATACGGCATGTCTTAAAGATTTTATTGACTTTCCTACCCAAACGTGTCACAAACGTGTCACAAACGTGTCACCAGCATAATTGCTTGCTTCCAATATATCCGATCCTAATACGTGCATTGCATTTTAAAACTCCATTCTATGGGAATGTCAAGTTGACAATGACAATGGTTTTCTCAGCACAATAAATTATTCAACATGGCACAAAATCACCAACCTACGGACACGAACATGATTTCCAAGCCTTCAACAGCAACAACGGTGTTAACGCGCGGTGTTGTCCAAGGAAGAAGACCGTTTTTAGTAAAGGTAGAAGGCATTGTGAGTGAAAATATCACCGTTTAAAGCAAAGTGGAAGAAACGATTTGAAAAGTAAAATCGATTTAAATGTAAACTAACTATTACAAGAATTGAAATTACAACTGAAAATCAACTTACACGGAAAGCGAAAGACTAATACACGGAAAAACAGTAATCCTAGCGTTAAAAAAGATTTTCCGGCGTACCGGTATCTTCTAACAGAAAGATGACTATTACAGCAGCTTTATCTCAGAGAAAGGGAGAAGTGTTTTTTGCTTTGTTGATTTTCGGTAAGTTTACAAGTGAGGAGTGAGCTCTATATATAGGGGAGGGGAAGTTCTGAAAAGCTTTGTCAATTGTAACGGACCAATCACGTCCGTGATTTGATTTGATTCCACACGTTTCTGCTGACTTTTAATTCCCCCACGTTTAGAATGCAAGTGTAACCGCTGGTTGACTTGTCTTTCAATCCACACGTTTTGATTGACGAGTTGACCTGCTAATGGAATAATCATCTTGATGGGAGCGTGATTGGTGGAGCCTTGTCTTCCGTTTTCCTTTTGATTGCTTGCCAGCTTCACTACTTCACTATAAGAGCTGGACCAAAACTTGTTTCATTTTTCATTTTTTGACTCCCCAAACTCCCCACGAGCCACGACCCACGACCCACGTCCCCACGCCCCACGCCGCCGCCGCCGCCGGGCCGGGCCGGGCGGGTGGGTGGTGGTGGTGGTGGTGCGCGCGTGTGGGTTAGATCATTGCTTTGCCATGTGCATGGGTGTTGGCTTTTGAACATTGTTGAAATTACCAAGTATAAAAATTGTTTTATACTCCCTCCACCCACCGATGTGGGAAGTAAACTTTTGTTTACTTTCAAATATTCCAACAATCCCCCACATATTTGAAGGTCAACAAACAGTTTGAAGAGAAGGTGATCAGGTTTCCACGACTTTCAGCGTTTGGGTGAATTGTACTTAAGTGCCAATATCTTTCGATTTGAATTGTCACGTAGTGAAGTGAGGCAACCACCGAATTCCGTTTAAAGTGAACCTAGTCTTGAACTTTAACGGTTTCCGATAGAGGCCCTCACAACACATACTCTACCCTGCTGAAGGTTATGGTCTCCTCGAACCTCACCTTTTCGTTGGGTTCATCAAGTCCTTCTCTAAGAACCACCCCTGTGGGCTATGAACTTTGTGGGTACCTTTATTTACATTTGTTCAAGGACGTCTCCTTGACATTTCGTTTATAAAGGTTTGGGGTTTTGCTACTACCCTTGAATTCATCAAGTCCTTCTCAAAAGGACCACCATATAGGCTATGAATTCTGATTCATCAAGTCCTTCTCGAAAGGACCACCACAAGTGGCTATGAATCCATATTGCTTTAGTTTTGTGCCATAGGGATGAATGGAGATCATCTTGACTCAAGAGTCACATGTTCCCCATTAATGGGTCTCAACCCCATCCCCCTCGACGTATCCAGAACTACTCTCCTGGGTAGGCCTTTGGTAAAAGGATCAGCGAGATTTTCTTCTGATCGTACATACTCCAAGGCCATCACACCATTCTTCAGTAACTGTTTTACTGAGCCATGTCTGATGCGTATATGTCTCTTCTTTCCATTGTAAGCACTTTGATGAGCAACTGCAATGGCTGCTTGTGAATCACAATGGATACACACAGGTGTGGCCTTACCTTCCCAAAGGGGCACATCTGCTAAGAGACTTCTCAACCACTCAGCTTCTTGTCCAGCCATCTCTAGTGCTATAAACTCAGACTCCATGGTGGAGCGTGCTATACAAGTCTGTTTAGAGGACTTCCACGATATAGCACCTCCTCCTAAGGAGAAAACATAACCACTGGTGGAGTTAACTTCGTCATTGTCAGAGATCCAGTTTGCATCACAGAATCCCTCAAGAACTGCAGGGAAAGAGCTGTAATGCAGTCCTAGGTCCATAGTACCTCGCAGGTACTTTAGAAGACGACGAAGTGCAACCCAGTGGTCATTACTCGGGTTATGAGTATAGCGACTAAGTCTACTGACGGCGTAGGCAATATCGGGTCGAGTGTAGTTCATTAAGAACATCACACTACCTATGATTTTGGCATATTCATTTTGGGATACAGCATCTCCAGAATTTTTAGATAAATGAATACTGGAATCATAGGGAGTATTTACAGGTGTCACCTCAAAGGAGTCGAATTTCTTCAACATCCTTTCTACGTAATGAGACTGACTCAGGGAAATACCATTACTGCTCCTAATGATTTTTACCCCAAGAATTACATCTGCTTCTCCCATGTCTTTCATGTCAAACTTAGAAGACAAGAAGCGTTTGGTCTCATTTATGGTATGAAGAGAAGTGCCGAAGATGAGCATGTCATCTACATACAGGCAGATGATAGTACACTCTGATCCTCTTACTTTGGAGTAAACACATGAGTCAGAAGTGTTGACCACAAACCCATTGGAGATAAGGGTACTATCGAGTTTTTCATACCATTTTTTGGGTGCCTGTTTTAAGCCATACAAAGACTTCTTTAACTTGCACACCTTATCCCATTGACCAGGAACCACACACCCTTCAGGCTGGGCCATATAGATCTCTTCATCTAGGTCCCCATTCAGAAACGCAGTCTTAACATCCATCTGATGTATGACAAGTTTGTGAATGACCGCAAGAGCGATGAGGGTCCTAATGGTGGCGATTTTGGTCACAGGGGAATAAGTGTCGAAGTAATCAAGGCCCTTCTTTTGGGTGAAACCCTTAATGACAAGCCTAGCTTTGAATTTTTCTATTGAGCCATCAGGTCTCAACTTTTTCTTAAAAATCCATTTGCTGTTTATGGGTTTGCTGCCTTTGGGTAAGTCAGTTAATTCCCACGTATGATTACTTCTAATAGACTCAAGTTCGCTATTGATAGCTTCTTTCCAAAAACTAGCATCTACCGATCTCAAAGCATCGGTATAGGTTTTTGGGTCTTCCTCCATGAGGAGACAGGTGACAACCTGTTCACTTATCAGGTCAATGTGAAAACCTTCGGTTAAGAAGGCTGTGATAAAGTCAGGTCCGAAACTGGTCTCGGTCCTATGCCTCTTACTCCTCCTAAGTTCTTCCTCAGGAATACTACTAGGCACATAGGAGGTAGAGGGGCCAGGGGCACTATCACATAAAGGAACATTAACCTCATCAGATAAGTTACTAGAAGACAGAGGAGCATCAACACTATGCAAAGTTTTCAAAGGGAAGATGTTTTCAAAAAATTCAGCATCTCTAGATTCAAAAACGGAGTTATCATCTAATGATAGGAATCTATAGGCTGCACTATTCTGAGCATACCCTATGAAAACGGAGTCTATGGTTTTGGGTCCAACAGTGACTGTTTTAAAATCGGGTAGTTTGACTTTAGCCAGACACCCCCACACTTTTAAAAATTTCAGGTTAGGTGGAAACCCTTTCCACATCTCGTAGGGGGTCTTTTCTAGGGATTTATGGGGTACCCTATTAAGGACATAACATGCTGATAGAACAGCTTCCCCCCACATGTTGGTTGGTAAACCTGAACTTATTAACATAGCATTCATAGTCTCTTTAAGGGATCTATTTTTCCTCTCAGCTATGCCATTTTGTTGGGGTGTATAGGGGGCACTAAGTTCGTGGATTATCCCATTTATTTCACAAAACTCTTTAAGTGAATTAGAACTATATTCGCCTCCTCTATCTGACCTAAGTCTTTTGATTTTACAGTCTAGTTGATTTTCTACTTCAGCTTTGTATTTTAAAAACGCGTTTTCCGCCTCGTCTTTAGTTTTAAGAAGATACACTTTAGTGAACCTAGAGTAGTCATCTACAAACGTTATATAGTAAAGTTTTCCTCCTCTACTAGCGGAGTTTTTAAAATCAGCTAAGTCAGAATGCACTAATTCAAGGAGACTAGTCTTTCTAGTGGTCACGGGCTTAAAGGGCTTCTTCGCAAGTTTGGACTCTACACAAATTTGACATTTGGAAAAGTCATCTATTTTATTGAGGGGTATTAGTCCAAGTTCTTTAAGCCTTTTAATAGAGGAGATATTAAGGTGACCTAGTCTACCATGCCAAGTGTCAATAGATTCAACAACATAAGCAAAATCAGAGGCATTCTCATTCATTGGTACAGTATTTAAAACAAACAAACCACCATTCATGTACCCTTTCCCCACAAATTCATCATTTTTGGTAATAACCATTTTCCCCCCTTCAAATACAAGTTTAAGGCCTACTTTATTAAGAAGAGCTCCGGAAACTAGGTTCCTACGGAGACAGGGGACGAAGAGAACATCATGCAACTCTAGGGTTTTACCAGAAGTGAGTTTGAGAGAAACCTGTCCTTTACCGAAGACCATGGCGGTTGAGGAGTCACCCATGTAGACAAATTCACCATTTGTTGCTTCTTCGAATTTCTTGAACATGGATCTCGTTGAGCAGAAATGACGAGAAGCTCCAGTATCAAGGATCCACTCGGTTTTGTTCTCAATTAGGTTTACCTCAACCATTACTGCAGCGATAACCTCTTCAGTCTCGACCAGATTTGCTGCAGGTTTAGGACCTTGATCGGCTCTAAGATTGCATTCGAAAGCCCTATGTCCTTCCTTCCCACAAACGTAGCAAGCTCCTTTGGGTTTCTGAATCTTACCAGAGGTTTTGAACCCACCACCTTTGGAGTTGCCGCGGTTCTTGTTTCCCCTAGATTTGGATTTGTTATGGCCTTGTTGTTTACCCTTTCCTTTGAACCTGCCTTTGTTACCTTCACCAGAACTTTCAACAAGATTAGCTTTGGAGGATTGAGTAGGAAAAGAGATAGACCTGTCTTTGAGTCGATTAGCCTCTTCGACTTGAATGTGGCTAATCAGCTCTTGTAGTGTCATTTCCTTCTTCTTGTGCTTAAGTTGATTGCGGTATTCGCTCCAGGAAGGTGGAAATTTTTCTAACAAGATATTGGCTTGGAGAACTTCACACATTTTCATACCTTCAGCAATCACATCTGCGCAAAGGTTCTCATGGATATGGAGTTGTTCGGTCATGGGTTTTTGATCGTTGAGACGAAAGTTGTACCAGGCCCCAGTGACATATTTCTTCTTACCCGAATCCTCAGCCCCATATTTTTTCTCAAGTGTCTCCCATATGATCTTTGCCGATTTTTCTTTGGCAAGAAGATCAAAGATAAGGTTTGACACGTTGTTCAACATCCATCCTCGAGCCATGGTGTTAGCTCGCTTATACTTGACTTCCAGAGCAAGATGCCTAGTCTGTTCTTCTTCAGTGGGAACCCCATTGTCCACTAAATGTGGAGGATCCTCGTATAAAACGAAGTCCAGTTCGTACTGTTCAAGACAGATAAGGATCTTTTGTGCCCAACGTTTGTAGTTGGAACCATTAAGAGATTCCACATGATTCACGTTGGGAAAGGCCTTTGCATTCAATGATGAAGCAACTGCCGTGTTTGGAAAAGCCATTAAAAAAACGGTGATAAGAAAAACGCTACGAAAATCTTTTTTAAATTGTGAGTGAAAATATCACCGTTTAAAGCAAAGTGGAAGAAACGATTTGAAAAGTAAAATCGATTTAAATGTAAACTAACTATTACAAGAATTGAAATTACAACTGAAAATCAACTTACACGGAAAGCGAAAGACTAATACACGGAAAAACAGTAATCCTAGCGTTAAAAAAGATTTTCCGGTGTACCGGTATCTTCTAACAGAAAGATGACTATTACAGCAGCTTTATCTCAGAGAAAGGGAGAAGTGTTTTTTGCTTTGTTGATTTTCGGTAAGTTTACAAGTGAGGAGTGAGCTCTATATATAGGGGAGGGGAAGTTCTGAAAAGCTTTGTCAATTGTAACGGACCAATCACGTCCGAGATTTCCTCCAGTAACTGATTGACTGTTTTGGATTTGATTTGATTCCACACGTTTCTGCTGACTTTTAATTCCCCCACGTTTAGAATGCAAGTGTAACCGCTGGTTGACTTGTCTTTCAATCCACACGTTTTGATTGACGAGTTGACCTGCTAATGGAATAATCATCTTGATGGGAGCGTGATTGGTGGAGCCTTGTCTTCCGTTTTCCTTTTGATTGCTTGCCAGCTTCACTACTTCACTATAAGAGCTGGACCAAAACTTGTTTCATTTTTCATTTTTTGACTCCCCAAACTCCCCACGAGCCACGACCCACGACCCACGTCCCCACGCTCCCACGCCCCACGCCGCCGCCGTCGCCGGTGCCGTGCCGGGCGGGTGGGTGGTGGTGGTGGTGGTGCGCGCGTGTGGGTTAGATCATTGCTTTGCCATGTGCATGGGTGTTGGATTTTGAACATTGTTGAAATTACCAAGTATAAAAATTGTTTTATACTCCCTCCACCCACCGATGTGGGAAGTAAACTTTTGTTTACTTTCAAATATTCCAACAGGGATGACAGGTCTATAATTTTTTTCTTTTTAAATAAAAAATCTAAACTAGGGTGGTGAGTGCTCCTTCAATGGTACAAACTCCCTCAAGTATCAGATCTGAAGACAAATTGCAAAGCGAGGCTAATTTCCCCCTCTGCCTACTCCTGGAGGAAAATCTGGACCTCAAATACCAAGTGTGACTGAAATAGAAGAGGGGTCAGAAAAATCTCATCATTCCCCCACAATTTTGTTAAGCCCAGCTAGAGATCCAGAGCCTAGGGTAAATCCCACTTGGGTTTCACCAGCAAAGGCTTGGAGCTCCATGTTTGATGGTAGTATCAGAGATGAAATCAAGTTGGACTATAGTGCCCCTCAAATGGTCAATGGTAGAATTAGGGTTACACCAGATCCTCAAATCATTGAGAAAGGATGCAAAAATTGGGCCAATTGCGTGGTGGGACAGTTTCTAGAAAGACCTCAACCATTTCACATGGTAAGAAACATGGTACTTAATCAATGGAAAGAGTTTGGTAATGTTAAAATATGCACATCAGAACAAGGATTATACATGTTCAAATTTGAAACTGAGGAAGCATGCTCAAAGGTGCTAGGTGAACTTTGGCATGTTAATAACAAGCCTCTATTACTCAGGAAATGGGCCCCAAACACTCATATTGAGAAATTTAAGTTGGATAAAGTACCAGTATGGGTTAAACTTAGAAAAGTACCTGGTGAACTTTAGACCAAAGAAGGATTAAGTGTGGTGGCTAGTGCCTCAGGGAGACCTATCCAGATGGATGAAATCACTAAGGACCAGACAAGACTGAGTTATGCCAGAGTGTGTGTTGAAATGGATCTCAACAAGGAACTTATTGAGGATTTTGACCTCGATATGGGGAAGGGTACAATAGATACAGTTGAGGTTGAATACTCTTGGAAACCTGTACTCTGCCAGAAATGTAAAAAATTAGGGCATACTGAAAATAGTTGCAGAAATACTAAGGAGATCTGGGTTCCCAAAGGGACAAAAGAACCTGAGAAAGTCATTAACAACAACAAAGCTGAGCCTCAAGGTACTCAATGGGTAACTGTTGCTTCTAAGAGAGGCAAGTCACCAACAAATGAGAATGAAGGCAACACCATCACTAAAAACAGTTTTGATATTCTGAATAATGAAAATTTAGATGAAGTGGTAACAAAGTTATTAAGTGAAGATGCAGAAGTGGTGGCTGAAAAGCCTCCTGACCCCCCATCTGTTTAATGATCATCACATGGAATGTGAGAGGCATGAATAAAAAGCTCAAGCAAGATAATTGCCTGAAGCAAGTTGTCAATAAAGATACTTGGGTTTTCAGTTTCCTGGAAACAAAAATCAAGTCTCACAAGTCAGATAGGATTTTAAAATCTACTTTTAATAAATGGCAAGTAGTTACTAATTACTCCAAACATGAACATGGACGTATCTGGACCTGTTGGAACCCAAAAACTGTGGATGTTAATGTTATTAATATGACTGATCAAGCTATATTATTCTGAATCAAACATATTGAGTCTAAAACAGATTTTTACTATACCCCAGTGTATGCCATGAATGATGTTAACCTTAGACTCACTATTTGGCACACATTGAGGGGATGGGAGAGCATAGTGAATAATGAAGCTTGGGTTATTCAAGGTGATTTCAATGAAATCACTAATATAGATGAGAGACTGAATTGTGACAGTTTAACTGAGAGCTCACATGATATGATTAAATGTATTGAGGATATGGAACTCACTGGCCTTATATATAATGGTCCTAAATTTACATGGACAAATAGAGCTGCTGGTGATGGTATGAGAGCAAGTAGAATTGATAGAACCTATGTCAATTCTAATTGGCTCAATAAATTTAATCAAACCTCATTAATAATCAAGCCACCAGGTATTTCTGATCATTGCAGTCAACACTTGGAAATTATTCCATTCAAGAAAAGGGGCCCCTCTCCATTCAGATTCTATAATATATGGATGGAACATGAACTATTTACTCCATTGGTGGTTGAGACATGGAAAACCAAAATCAATGGTTCTCCTATGTACAGCCTTACCAAGAAGCTGAAAATACTCAAAGGTAAACTCAAGGAGTTCAATAACCTACATTTTAAAAATGGTTCAAATAAAATTAGCCATATACAGAGTAGATTATCTGATATTCAAAATATTAGACTTCAAGGTAATAAAAGTGAAGAGGTTCTGAGAGAAGAAAACCAACTTCTCACTGAGTTACATGATGAAAGAGCAAAGGAGGAATCTATTATGAGACAGAAGTCTAGAGCTATATGGGTAGATGAAGGAGATTTGGATACATCTTATTTTATGAAGTGGGTCAATGGTAGGAAAACTCAGAATAGTATCAACACCCTTACCTTGGAAAATGGGACTACTAGTTCAGATGAAAATGAAATATCACTTGAATTTGTGAATTTCTACTCTGGTCTCCTGGGCAAGAAAAGAAGTAATAGAGAGAATTACAATATTAATCTTCTTAATAGAATTAACTCAAAAAAAAATCTCAGAGAGTCAAGCCAAAGATTTAACTTTACCTATAACTGATAAGGAGATCAAGGAAGCCCTGTTCTCAATGGATAATTCCAAGAGCCCTGGGCCTGATGGTTATACAGCTGGATTCTTTAAAAAGATGTGGGACATAACTGGACCTGATATTTGTGCAGTTATCAAGAGTGCCTTACAAGACTGTCAACTGTTAAAGGAGGTTAATTCAGCTATCATCACTTTAATACCTAAATGTCATAATCCAACCTCAGTTAAAAGCTACAGGCCCATATCATGCTGTAATATAATATATAAAATCATAGCCAAGTTGATTGTGAATAGGCTCAAGAACACATTACAAGATTTAATCTCAAATAATCAATCTGCCTTTGTCCAACATAGGAATATTGGTGAGAATATTCTTATTGCTCAAAAACTGGTGAGGGGTTATAATAAAACTCAAATTTCTAATAGATGTGCTTTAAAACTCGACTTAATGAAAGCTTATGATTCCCTTGATTGGGAATTTGTTATCAAAGTACTAGAGACTTTTGGTTATCCTGGAAAGTTCATAGATTGGATCAAAATGTGTTTAACTACTACTTCTTACAGCCTATTAATTAATGGATCTCCCAAAGGTTTTATTAAGGGTGAAAGGGGCTTAAGACAGGGGGACACACTTTCCCCCTATCTATTTGTCCTGTGTATGGAAATTTTATCTCAGATATTTATAAAGATTGGTAGAAAAAGAAGTTTCAATTGGCACCCTAAATGTAGAGAGCTTCAGTTAAATAATTTGATGTTTGCTGATGATCTTATGGTGTTTTTTAAACCTTCTGTTAATACAGTTATACTAATTAAGCAAGGTTTAGAATTATTTTACTGATTATCAGGTCTCCAAATAAGTTATAATAAGAGCAACATCTTTTATGGTGGGTGTTCTGATGACATTAAACAAAGTATGTGGGACATTCTCAAGATTCCTGAGGGCCACCTTCCTATGAGATACTTAGGGGTTCCTTTAATAACTGGAAGGTTAAGTGCAGATGATTGCAAACCTTTAATTGAGAAAATGGTCTATAAAATAGAACACTGGAGTTCAAAGCATTTATCTTTTGCTGGAAGACTTCAATTAATCAAATCAGTTCTCAACAATTTATCAAGTTTCTGGTTCAACATATTTTCCATACCAAAAAAAATTATTAAAGAGCTTCAACAAAAGATTATGGCCTTCCTGTGGAAAGGCTCAAGTGAATTCAAAGGAGGGGCCAAAGTCTCATGGGATGCTATTTGTTACCCTATTCAGGAAGGTGGTTTAGGGATAAGGGACTTACTAATTCAAAATCAAACAGCTATTCTGAAACTATTATGGAATTGCTGTTTCCCAAGGAAAACTTTATGGTCTAAATGGGTCCAAGTAAACTTACTGAAGGGCAAATCCTTCTGGTTAATTCAAATTCCCCAAGATACTTCTTGGGGGTGGAGGAAAATTCTCAAATTAAGACATATTGCTAGTAAGTTAATATCATACCAGATTGGAAATGGCAAAGACATCTCGCTTTGGGGCGACTTTTGGATTCCTCAGAACAGGTGTCTCCAAGATATTCAGAGCAGTAGTTTGGTCTCAGGCTACTATATTGACCATAAACTGAGCAAATTCATAAATAGTACAAGATGGAGATGGCCTGCAAAATTCAAGTTCATGGAAAAAATCACTACAGATATAATCATCGAGCCTAATACGAAAGATAAAATTATATGGAGCTGTAGTAAAAAAGGTACCTTTTCTTTCAGTGATACTTATGAATTTCTGAGACCAAAAAAACCGCTCAATGAATGGTCCGGAATCATCTGGAGCTCCAAAAGCCCTCCAAAATACAAATTTATATTGTGGCTGATTCACTTGGATAGATTACCGACTAAATATCGGTTAGCTTCTTGGGGTGTTATTTCTAATTCACTATGTGAGTTTTGCAAATTAACGAGTGAAGATAGAAATCACCTCTTTTGGAACTGTGGGTTTACTAAGAGAATATGGTTCAGATACTTGAACATCCATAGGGTTTCTACCAAGATCTCAGATTGGGAGAACCTTATGAAATGGTTCATTGATTTTCAAAGCGGCAAGACTACGAGCCAAGAGGTAATGAGAATACTTCTTTCGATTGCTACTTATACCATCTGGATCGAAAGAAATGAGAGAATCTTCAATAATATCTGTAAATCTGAAGAGAAGATAATTGAAAGTATTTCTATGGCGTTCAAAGAAGCGCTATGTAGATTCAAGAAAGTGGAAGAGAAGAGGACTATCGATCCGATTAGGGTTAGATGGGATTGTTAGATTCGATTTAGTGTACTTGTGTACACGTGATAGTTTGTACTTTACTTAGTACGTTTTGTCTCTTAGTTGTCTAAGTGTAAGGGGGTCCAAGTGGACTAGCCCAAGTTAAAATGTAATAGGCCCTTTAACTGAGCCCATGTAACTTGAAAGTTTGATTAATATAAGTTTCTACTTGCCGAGCAAAAAAAAAAAAAAAAATCTAACTTAGTTTTTGTGTAATTATTTTTCAATCGAAAAACATTAATATATAAAGGCCTCAAAAGATACAAGAGTAGACGAAAGTTAGACCGTACGTCAAGCGGATTAACCAAATAGCTAAGAACACCAGAACAAGAACATGTTCTTCAAACATTTGCCGCGAAGACTCAACGAAACGGCAGACACAACCACTCGTAAGGATAGGCAAGCGACATTTAGTGAAGAGTGTTCACAGTTTTGTTTGGGTATGGCTGTCTAAAAGAAATTAAAAAAGACAAGAGTTATCCAAATCCTATTAGATTTGCAGTCACGAACTAAAAATTTGGTTAATGAAATGGTAGGAAAACCTTAATGACTAAATAAAATAGCGCTTAAATATTATTTAGTCACTTAATCCGTTACTTAATTTCTTTCTATGAATAAAAAAGAAAAATATTTTACAACGATATTCATAATATTTAATCTCCTATAAAGTATTACATATTTTCTTCGCATATTTAATAGATATTCATCATAACGTGAATACAATCACTTCAACAATAGTGATTCCCCTAGGATAGAGTTCCGAAATCTTGCAAGCAAACAATACTCCTAAGGATTCGGCTTCCATTTGAGACTAGGAGCTATATATTCATGTCTTTCCTTCAACAAGCTTTCATTTCTCGTTCACGACAACACAACCAACAGATTCAAAAAAATTAGTCGAGTCTCATGCCACATCGCAATCAATTTTAACCATGTTCAAAGGGGAGGGGGGCGGAGGTACAAACAGGTTAAAGTTAAACTCATTTTTCCTCGGATTCAGTTAACATCACCTTAACCCATCAAGTTACTCGACATAGCAGAGATGGAAGGAAGGGGACCAATTGCTACCCTTTTATTATTAAATAAATCACATCATTAGTCCATGTCTAAATAGACCCCAAGGGAACATCTACAACCTAGGATCCTGCAATGCTCAAACAGCTATCAGTAGCATTACCAATATTGTTTATAAAACAATAATTCTCAACTCTAGTTAACTAATTCAAACTACTAAAATTAAACTAAAATGTATAAAAACTTTAATAATTGTGGGTTGTCTCCCATAAGCACTTTTATTTTACGTTGTTCAAAGTTTGACGGTGTTACCTTGCTTCTTCTTCTTGATATAGTTTCACCAACAACGAGTGAAACTATTCACATCTACCAATCAGATTTTGCAACATTTCTTCGTTCGTACCTTAATCACTTTCGGCGAAACGACTCGAGTGACTACGAACACCATTCAAGCATTTTTTGTCTCTGTGGTCTGTTCTCGGGTGTAGGAGTCTTCCATGCTACTTCATCGCCTATTCCAAACTCATCTTCTTCTTTCTTCTTTCTTCTTCTTTCTTCTTCACGATTTCTAAAGGCTCTCAGCTTTTTCTTCTTTGGTCACAACTCGGACTATTGGGATCTCTCGTGACTCTTTGTACTTCTTTACCGAAACATATAAAGTTTGGGATTTGTCTTCAATGTAGAAGGTCACGGTTCCCTCGTTTACATTCGATTATAGTGCATCTTGTGGCCAGAAATGGACGCCCAAGTATGAATGGGACATTCTGATCTGCAACATAATCAAGAATAACAAAATCAGTGGGAATAGCTAGATTACCTATGTGGACTATCACGTCCTCAATGATTCCCCACAAATTTGTTATGGATCCATCCGCAAATTACAAGATGACGATATTGACTTGTTGTCTCCAATGCTCAACTTCTCGAACACACTCTTGGGCATGAGTCTGACACTGAGACCTAAGTCACGCAACACCTTTGATTCAAAGGTACTACTTATCTTGATTGGAAGGTTAAAACCTCTAGGATCTTGAAACTTTTGTGGTAGCTTCCTTTGAACTTGCGTCGATACTCCTTCAGTTAGAGACAGAGTCTCACACTCAGTAAATTTGTTCTTCTTAGAGAGTGTCTCCTTGAAGAATCGTTTATGGTTCGGAGCCTTCTCGACGATTTTGTGTATTTGGACGTTGATCTTTACTTGGATCGACGTCTATATGGACGTCGTGTACTCAATATCACCAACCAGATATGTAATTCGCAGTGGATACGGTGGTGAATGGATGTGTGGTGTGGCGATTCCACCTTACTCTTCTTGTACCCTTGGTGCAACAACTACCTCTTTCGGTTTCTCAACCTCATCTTCCTCAAACCAATCCTCAACAATTATCTTATTTAAGTTTATCTTGGTTGTCACTATCTTCTTCAAAACCTACACTACAATAGATGCAACTTGTGGTGATTCTACAATCTTCTCAACTTGAAGACTAATCTCCTTATACGACTCGAACCCAACATTGTCATCACCATTTTGAATTACCTAACCTCATTGTTCGTACCTTGTCCAATTGCATAGGTGGACCTTGTTGACAGTTTTGAAGATGGTTGGCAATTTAGGAGGCTTGATTCTTTAATATTTCCAACAAAACAGAATACAAGTTGAACCTCTTGTTGTTTGCTTTCATGTCTCTCTTGGTTCATCGGGTGAAAGACTTCAGACTCACTAGTGAATCCTTCTTATGGATGAGCAACAATGCTTTCTAAGCAAGATTATCAACATAAGTATTATATACGGGTTGTGGCGGTGGAGCTTGATTCACATAGTTTGTCCCCCTTGATACCTATTTTGGGACCTAGACTAGAAATTGTTACTTTGAGGTCGTGTCCATCTATTCGTACTATTACCCCCCCTACCCCTACCCCCAACCCCTAAGACATGATCTTGGATTTCAAAATTAATGACATCAATTTATTTTTTGTGAATGCTACCCCTATTCGTCTACATTTTTGTTTATCATACTCACTGTCAATGCAATTTTTTATGGATTTATGCATATTTAAAGAAGGTTTGTAATTTAACCCACCATTGTAATTTACAATACCCCTATTCGTCTACATTTTTGTTTATCATACTCAATGTCAATGCAATTTTTAATGGATTTATGCATATTTAAAGAAGGTTTGTAATTTAACCCACACTTATAATTTACAATACCCCTATTCGTCTATATTTTTGTTTATCATACTCACTGTCAATGCAATTTTTTAAGGATTTATGCATATTTAAAGAAGGTTTGTAATTTAACTCACCCTTGTAATTTACAAAAATCGTACATAAGCCCCAAAATAATCACCAACATCACCGTCTACATCTTCAATCCTCCGACCACCACGCCTTGCCATCTTGATCTTCAAACACTAAACCACGACATAACACCCTCATCACCGTATATCTTCACCAATGAAAACCAACAAGCAAACCTAGAAGAAATGGCCCCTCTATCTATCTTCCCCCCAAACCCTGTAAGCTTTAGATCAAGAAGACTCATAATTCTATCATTTTTTAGCCTATCTAATCTCAAAGGATTCTTTAAAAGTCTAACATCTATACAAAAATTAATGTATCCCTTATTTAGGGCCTGTTTGGAAATGTTTATTTTAGAGTAAAAAAACGCTTTTAGAATAAAATTTAAAATTTAAAAAAAATATTAAAAATAATTTTGAAATCTAAAATTATTGTAAGTGCTTTTTTTGAAAAAGCACCTATTTGGTACTTCTCAAAAAAGTGATTTTCAAAGTTTAAAAAACTTTTAAAATGCTAGAAACACTTTCGTCAAAAAGCACTTCCAAACGG
Source organism: Nemophila menziesii (assembly GCA_029959085.1). NCBI lineage: Eukaryota > Viridiplantae > Streptophyta > Magnoliopsida > Boraginales > Hydrophyllaceae > Nemophila > Nemophila menziesii. The sequence continues at coordinate 30,178,799 of JARWIR010000007.1, read as the reverse complement.
GCACTTATTTCATGTGTATTATTTGATTTATCAGAAAAAGAACTGTTCGGCATTGAAGATCAGGAGGTAATCAATCGGGATTACTTGTATGTAAATTTTTGGTCAAATTTTAGTGTCTTGTCGCCTAATGTTAAACCCTTATCGAGGGCTTCAAGTAATGGTGGTATGGGCAGAGTGATGATGGTGATAGTGATGACAATTATCGATTGATCTATCTTGTAATGCCTTTAAGATCTACAATTGTTTTTTCTAGGCCATATGATGCTCGTTGAGATAATATATTCAACTAACTAAGAATTCAACTTTTAAGAAAAAGAAAATACTGGTCTCAAGTCAAACAGCCTCAACAAGCACCAAACATTTCCTATTTGATTACAGTTATTTAGTTCCCACAAACTCTAAAATCAAGCAAATCCCAACATTATCAACTATAGTAGTAATAGCAATAGTAATAGTAATAGTAATAGTAATAGTAGGCATGTTTCTTATCTTATTCTCTCTATCACAACATCATCATATACGTCAGCTCAAATGATAAAACCCTTTGAGAGAAGAAACTAAAATTCAGCATTCCCCATTTTTCTTTTACCGACTAAGAAGATCATATGAAGGCAAATCTTCAAGCCTGGTTACATCTTCAAACAAAATCTCCCTTTCCAGCTGTCTCCTTGTAGCTTTCATAACCGTCTACCAAATAAATTCAACCATTAACAATTACATAAATAGGCGAGAGAAGAATATCATGAAACTAAATTAAGTAAAAAATGCATACATTAAAGTCCATATAAGATGCATGCATTGAAAGCCATTGTTGATCCATGAGCTTAAATGTGATGCAATATAGAAGATCAAACGCTGATTCATTTTCTGCAACATACACACAAATCAGAACATACTATAAAAATCACAATGAAATAACGCTTTTACCTGAAAGAAACTTCAAGAAGGTTGCTCCTACCAAGTTACGTGGCTTAACTGCACACAATTACAGGTCAAAATAAGTTGAAGAAAACATAATAAACCAATAAAGAAGTGTAGTTAACTAACTAACTAACTAACTAACCTGCTTCTAAATCTAGCATCTGGATAAGCATAAACGTAATGTTCACACCAGCAACAGCAAATGGATATTCCCACATAGCCCTATCACCTTCCTGCTTTCTAAGAAGATCCTGAAATGATTTCTGTACAATCAAAACAACTTTATCAAACACCTATAACAACATCAACAAAACTAAACGGTAAAACTTACCGGGAAAACCCTAGCAAAGTATAACAAATTCTCCAGTGATATAAATCCACCACCCCTACAATTAATATAAAAAACATTAAATAATTTCACAACTCTTTAAATAAAAACAAATTTACCTAAAGTCTGTTGAGGGATCTTTTCCTTGCCAACCCATATCTTTCCATTGCTCAGAAATTAACCCCCTCAGTTCTTCACCAGGAAAGGCAGCATTCCATAATGCCCTTAAAGCTTCCTACATTATAATTAACACAGTTAAAAACACAAAAAAAAATTACAATAAAAGGTTAAATATTGTAACTAAGTTATACCTGATGCTCAGGATTTGTAGTATCATAGCTAACATCCATCCTGCTCTGTAGTCTCTCTAAGCATTCCTCCTGAAACCAAAAATGGCTAATAAGTGTTTGCTAATTTTATAGAAAGGGCCCTTAATATATATATATTACCTGGGCAGGTGTAAGATCAAAAGATGGACGAGTATCACTCTCTCTCCTTTGAGCACATACACAAGAAAGGCCTCTACCAAGCCACGCTGCAGATCCAGCTACAACCTCAGCTGTAACAAATTATTAACAATCTGTTAATTTTAGCACTTATTATTAAAGATTTTCTTCTCTTTCTGCTTAGGAGTCACTGTAGCATTGATAAGAGATTTGTACTTTCTATGGACCTATAAAATTATTAATTTACTTCAAATTAAGTAAGAGCTAACGTGTACATAAGATCCTGTAGTTCCTAATTAGTGATTGAAAGACCACTGTAGTTTCTATTCACACTATGAAAGCAAAAAGTTAACATTTAAACTGGCTACAGAATAGGTTAGTTATTAGTTATCAGTTATCAGTTATGACTCTGTTGAATCACTATATTCCAATGCTTAATTAGACAGATTTCTATTTTCTATAACATTATGCGAAGCATTTACACTTATATGAAAGCATAAATCAATATACCTTTTCTACATTCAACAATTTTCAACTTACCATATACTGAAATGAAAATAACAGAAAAAATAAAGTTCAGGCGGATCTACTGTGACTTATTAAATGAATAATCTCAACATTACACACAAACATAATTAATCAATATTAGGAATCTTCTCATGGACTAATTACGAACACTTGGCTGGAATTAGCACAAACGCAATTATAGCAGTGAGATCAAAACAGAGAACGAATACGAAATTCCAAGAAATAAACACAATTAGCAGAAGCTCACCAAAAATCTCAAAGCAAGTAGACATTAGATAAAACCTACTGATCAATTCACAGATCTAAGCATTTATAAATGCACGACATCAACGGAATAAAATTATATATTGATTATGCTATATACGCATATAGTATATCTATTTATGTAGAGAGAGTTAGAGATATATAGACAGAGAAAGATATATAAAATGATAGAGAGAGAAAGATTTAGCTAAAAATTGTGGTTAAGTAAACAAACAGAGAGAGAGAAAAGAATATACCACTAGCAGATGAATGGCAATGGCCTTGTGATATCCTCCTCACCGCCACAAACGATCCTCCTTCTCCTCCTCTATCATCCATCGCCATTACTTATTATGCCTGCGCGCCTTTCATCGTATTCAAAACTCAACAAAAAGAAGAATAAAAAGTTGCTCGAATTACACTCGTGAAATGCAGAGCAATTGGAATGAGTTCTTTAATGAATTCTTGAGGAGAAAAATAGCGGTTAGGGTTTCAAGATCTACTACGTGGATGAGAACGCCATTGAAGGATTCGCATAAACTATGCGTTACATATACATATATAACACTGTGTATGTAATATCTATATGTTTATTATGTATGGGTATGTGTATGTATGTATAGGTGGATTTATTAATGTATGTGTATGTGTGTATATCTATATCTAAGATTCTCCCACTATATTTGTGTGTGTCAGTGTGTGATGTTGAGTTGGGCGAGCTTCGCGTCTGCGTAGTGTTGAGAGAGAGAGAGAGAAAAGAATTCTATTGTTTGGAGATTTTTTACCTTTTAGTTTTGTCGATAATTAAAGATAATTCGGGAGATGATTCTGGAAAGCTTTTTAATTTTTTAATTGGGAATAAAATAAGGGTGATTTTTCTATTTATTTTTGGACAGGTAAAGAAAATGAAAACAAAACAAAAGGAAAGGAAAAACAAAACAAAACAAAGGGAAAGTCAACCAATTTCCATCCTGTTGAACTCATTCGCAAAGATGGCAACGTTGTAATTTCTACGATCCTGGGTAGCTCCGTGCCTAACATATTTTGCAAGATTGTCTTCTCGGTCATTATACCTCTTAGTAATATGCTTGATAGGGCCAAACTTCTCGCCTATCTGGTTGATTTTCTGGATGATCGGCTGGATTTTTCAGCTTGCTTCTAATACGTGTCTAATACCTTGAATAAGTTCAAGGTTATCTGAAAGGATTGTTTTCCTTTCTTTAGGGAGATTTTTACATTTTTCTGTAGGTTTAAGAACTGTCATAGATTCTCCCTCCAGAATAGCATCGCAGAATATTGTTTCTTTAAAAACAATGTTGCAACCCGATTTATTGTGAACCTGTAAAATTTCAATTAATGTTTCTTCATAAGCTTTGCCAAATGAAGCACACATAAAAGAGTGATGTCTGAATTGATGCTAGGGACCCCTTCTTCTTGAGCAGGTGCTTGTTTATGTCCACTATGCGTAGGTGAAGTTATATTTCTCCAATTGGTACCATGTAATTTTATCATGAGTTTGTTAGTGGAAAAAATAATTTTATCCCCATCAATATTACAATTTTCATGTAAGGCTTTCATCTTTACTTTCCAAATGTTTCATATGCAGATCATAATATAATCAATGACTTTACTTTTGTTCTAGCCTCCCTCTGTAAGATTATTGAATGTTTCTAATATCCACTTACCAAGATCCAAAACTGGATGATTGTCAATTCTTAATTGTAGAGATGATTCAGCCCAAATAGTTTTGCTGATATTACAATTCGAGAGTAGATGTTTCATGGTTTATGTGTCGCGAGGACACCACAAACATTCATGTGAATCCAAAAAAATTCTATTATTAGATTTTTCATTGTTAGGATTGTGTTATTGCAAGCTTTCCAGACAATTTTTTTTTATCTTTTTAGGAATATTAGAATTCCAAATAGTCTTCCATATATAAGAAATGTATCCTTCTGGCTTTTTAGCTGATTGAGGTTGTTGAATGAACTGTTCACCTGTTAAAACTTTGTGTCTTCTTTTAGTGGTATATTGACCATCGACAAAAAAGTGGCCAAATCAACTTATCATTAGAGTCCATGATCAAAATGTGAACTCTAGTAATACAAAAAAGTATAGGTTTAGGGGAAAAATTTATAGTCCTAATCGTTAGAATCTTGTTTCCATAATTGATTTATTTTTAAAATATTGAAATTCAAGGGTTTCTCTAATTTCCATATTGTATTAACCTATATATCATTCCAAATTTTAATATCTTCCCCGTTGCCAATTTGAAAAATCCCATATTCTTTTATAAAATCTCTATCCTCCATGATACTAGCCTAACTCTAAGTTCTACTCTAACGTAACTTAACATCCATAAAGTTTTTATTATAAAAGTAAATAACTTTACGGACTCTAGTTTCCAGAGTTGAAGGATTAGTCATAATTCTCTAGGCTTGAGCTGCTAAGAGTGCGATATTAATTTTTTTTTAAAATCTTACCGATTCATCCTAATGATTTCCCAGTCGTCGGCTTCTCCCATGTCATCCCCTGGATCCTGTTACGTTTGCCAGAGTTTCACCAGAAGTTAGAAATAGTTGATATAAGTTTATTGTAAAAGGAAATAGGATAAGAAAATATAGACATAACTTGAAGGGTTGCTTAAATGAGGACTTCTTTATCGTCTTCGATAATAATTTTGCTTACCACCCTTCTATTCTTTTAAAAAGTTTCTTTGTTATCCACTCTAGAGACTTGACTTTAGATCTCTTATGACATAACGAAATACCCAGATAGTTGCCTAAATTGTTTGTTTCTTTAATGTCAAATTTCTGAAACAACCGAGTCTCGCACGTCTTGGGGGTTTCTTTACTAAATATTATAGCAAATTTCTCAAAATTTATTTTTGTCCTGATCCGTCGCAGTATTCTTTGAGACAATTCTTAAAAGCTTGGATATCCGTACTGTCAAATGTTAAGAAAAAAAGGGAATCATTTGTAAATAGTAAGTGAGAAATAATAGGACAGATTTTATTGATATGTGTCCCTTGAATATGATTATTGGGAATATAATTATCTATAAGACAAATAAGAAACTTTGTCATGATAGTTAAAATATAAGGGGAAAGCGGTCCGTCTTGTCTAATGCCTATGCTTGGTGTAAATTTATCCATTCTCTCACCATTTATATTAATTTGAAATGATACCGCGGATTTACAATTCTTGATCCTAGTAATACATTTTTTGCAAAAACCAGCTTTTCCTAAGACAAGTAAGAGAAATTTCCATCTAACCTGATCATATACTTTTGCCATGTCTATTTTGATTTCAGCCTTGTGTTTTTTATTTTTCCTTTTCCGACTCGTGAAGAAAGAAATCTCTTGGGCTATACATATATTATCTTAAATAGCTCTACCTTCAATAAATTATAATTGTGTGGGAGAAACAATGTCATTCATGAAAGCATGAAGTCTGTTAGATAACATTTCAACAATAAGTTTATAGCTGAAATTGACACAAGAAATGGTCTGTAATCGCAAAGTTTTTCTTGTACGTCACCTTTAGGGATAAGGGTAATTAAGGTATCATTGATATTTTCAAGAGGAATATTGTTAATAAATAAATCTTTATCATAAGAAAAACATCAAATTTTATAATGTCCCAGAATTCTATATAGAATTTACCGTTCAATCCATCTGGTCACAGGGCCTTGGAAGAGGATAAGTCCATAAGCGCCTTCTTACACTTCTTCCATACTTGGAAATTTTGTCAATATTGCATTCCTTTCACTAGTAACTTTTGGAGTGATAAAGTGAGCCGCCCTCTCCGTTTGTTCACTGTTAGCGACTTGTTCAGAAAACAAAGTTTATAATAATGTTGAAAACAAACTTTGACTTTGATTGTATCTTCTTTCAAATGTTTTTATCATCCTTAATTCTTACGATTCCTTTATAATTCTTCTTTGAATTGTAGGGAGATGAAATAATTTTGTGTTTTTATCCCCATAGGTAGCCAGAATTGGCGTGATCTATCCACCCAAATGTTTTCCTCACATTCATATCCAAATTTAATTTGTGCCTTAACCTTGATTTCTTGTTGTTGTAATGCCGAAGTTAGTACAGAGTTAGTAATCTATGTAAGTCGTTTTTGTAAAATCTTTATTTGGGTTTTATGATTTTTAAAGGTATCTGTACTCTATTTTTTTAATCCTCGTATAATATCATTTCTTTTAATAATATATCCCGGTAATAAAGGTATGTTCCCATGAATGTCCCGAGGTTTATCAGTGATAGACCTGGAATATGTATAGAAGAATCAACTTTCCAACTTTTTCATATTTCTTTCCTTCTCCCTTTCCCCTTTCTTCAAGCCATATTTCCAGCTTTTCGAGCTCCGTTTTTGGAGCACTGCGAGCTCCATTTTTGCAGCACTGCTAGCTCCATTTTTCTAGTATTTTGAGCTCCATTTTCACAACACCTTTAAGCCATTTTTGCAATACTCAGTGATTTGGGGTAAATATTCGATGAGTTTATGTTAATACGTAGTGATTTTGTGTAGAATCGGTGGTTTTTTATGTTAATATGTAGTGAATTTGTGTAATAATCGATTATTTTATGTTAATATTTAGTTATTTTGCGTAATACTCAGTGATTTTGTGTTATACTCATTGATACTTAGTGATTTTGTTTTAATATTAACTGTTTTTAAATATTACTCAGTTATTTAAGAAAAAAACTCAAGTGATTTTAAAAAAATGCATGTGATTTTAAAAAAGAAAAAGTCAGTGATTTTAAATAATACTCAGTGTTTTCAAATAATACTCAGCAAAATCACTACTCAAAGAATTCACTGAGTTTTACACAAAATCAAAGAGTATTACGTAAAATTACTAATTATTGACATGAAATATTGAGTGTTACACAAAGTTTCTGAGTATTATGCAAAACCAATGAGTGTTATCACAAAACCACTCAGTGTTACACAAAATCACTAGGTTTTATCAAAATCAATGAGTGTTAACATAAAATCACTTAATATTACACAAAATCACTAATATTATGCAAAATTACTATGTATAAACATAAAATCACTGAGTATTACACAAATCACAGAGTTTACACAAAATCACTTAGTATTACACAAATATCATTGAGTATTATGCAAAATCACCGAGTACTGCGCGTATTACAGTATTGTTGTATTTATTTAAATTTGATAATACAAAAAAAAGATGTTCGTCGAGATCTAGAAGCTTGCTATGAAGATCCACTTGCTTGCTATGTTGTAGATCTCCCCGCCTAGGCACGCCTAGGAGCCGTCTAGGCGTCAACTCCCCTCTCAGGCGCTTACACCTAGTTAAAATTCTATGCGTTTTTCCTTAGCGCCTTAGTCGTCGTGGAATAGGCGCCTAACCCGTCTAGGCGCGCCTAGGCGCCGTCTAGGCGTCAACTCCTCCTCAGCCGCTTACGCCTAGTTAAAATTCTAGGCGTTTTTTCCTAGCACCTTTGTCTTCGTGGAATAGGCGCCTAGCTCGTCTAGGCACCGATTGGTGACAAAAAATGACCGCCTAGGCGCCGATTAATGGAAAAACATTCATGCATAGACCTTTTTGTTATTTTTCTTATTCTAGAGAATTCTTTAGTTGATATTATAAATCAATTTTTAGTATTTTTTATATTTACTATAGTGTTTTAGATGAATTTTATGACTTAAATAGTTAAAATTGTTATAATTACTACATATATATTACTAAATATACAAAATTACACATTGGATTCAAAACTGTATAATTTCGTCTAGGCCTCGTGTAATCCCGCCTAGGCGCTAGGCTTCGGTCGACCGCCTAGCGCCCAGGACCGAGATCTACAACATAGCTTACTTGAAGCTTGCTGCAAAGCTTTAGCCACGAAAACAAAACATGTCGAAAATGAGCTTGAACGGAGCTCATGGCTTGAACGGGGCTTGAACAATGACTAAGGCTTCAAGCTTCACGCATCAACCATTTTTTGAATTTTTTTTGAAATGAGAGGACACGGAGGAAAGGAAAAGTGTTGCGGGAATGGGGAGAGAGTTTTTAGGTTTTTAGGTTTTTATTTTATTTTATGTGTATAATTTAGTATATATAGTAGTAAAAAAACAAATATGGGTCTAATGGGTAGTGAAAAAAAAGGTGTATAGTGTTAAATATAATTAGTGATCTTTAGTGAAAAGAGTAAATAGTTGGGTTGTGATTGGGTCTTAAGGAGGGGTCTCCACTCTCCAAGACTCGTCGAGTAAAAATCTCATAAAACAAAATAGTATGATATATACCACCCAAAATCATATTAATCAACCATATTAATTACAACTTGTTCGAGATTGCTTATTTAGAGTTAAAAGTATTTTTTTAATAAAAACTAAAACATTTATCAAAATATTAACTTTAAGTGTTCAAAAAAAATATTAACTTTAATTACAGCTTGTTTGAGATTGCTTATTTAGAGAGATAACACGCCGTGGTGGAGGAATAGCAGCTGAAATGAGTGTCGAAACCACCAGGAATTGCAGGTTGGAAGACCAGTTGATGCCACGTTTGAGGAAAATATTTATGCCAAAGTCGGATTTAAACACTATATTAAATTTGAAAATGTTTGTAAAAGAAGAAATTGAACCTATTGTGGGGAAAAGAAATGCAATCCGAGAGGGATTAAAGGATGTAGTTACCATTTTTTGAAGATTGTTTGGGAATTACTTAACGAGCATCAAGTGTTTCTGGAAAGTCCTCAACAAAATTTTTATACTTCATCACAAGATTCATTAGTACTTAGAGATAATCAAATCCTAGATATTGATGATAAAACCCTAAATTCAAAGAAGGTGGTCGATAATGGGTGTGAAATGACCCAGAAACCGTGGTGATACCGGGAAACTTGGTCACTGATTTGTATATTTCGGAAAAGGGGTAAAATAGACAAAGGATTATAAAAGTGTCCTTCTACATAATCGTAAGCCACCAAAAGGCATGGAATCAGAATAATGTGAACCAATTGAGGGTGAGAGACTTCTAGTTTTAGAGAACGACGTGTTAACGATCGAATAAGCTTTTGGCTACTCTTTCTCATGGTATGTATTGAGGAAAAGAAATATCTAGATTTGGTAGATATTCGTAGAATTGTTAAGGATTAGAATGTATCTTGTTGTGTGAGAATGCATCAGAGTGGATGGCGTATTTTCAAGTTCGAAAATGATAAAGATTGAAGAAGCATCCTCTCGAAAGGCCCTTATTATTTTTACGGGAGATTGATTCTACTTTCTTAAATATCAACTTTAGAAACTATGAGTTCACTAAGATGTTGACTCGGATCATCATTCTAAATTTACAAGAGCAAGCACATACATATTTAAGTATGTCTAAAATTGCTTTGCAAGTGGGAAACCCAATTAGAAACGATGGTATGGATGTTTTAACAAAGATATTTTTTACGCTCGTATGCTTATTGATTTGGACATAAACAAGAAAAGAAAGGAAGAAGTCGAGATCTTTACACCAAAGGGTAGAGAATACATTCTTAATGTCGAGTTTGAAAACCTACCTATTTGTTGTAATAAATGTAAAGGAACTAGATATGGTGAGGTCAATTTATTTTACTATAATAACTGAGTATATGAGAAAAGGGACATCATGGGAAATTATGGGAATTAGTCGGTGAATGTTAGAAATTATAGAAGAGCAACTCCTGCTGGGATTTTTGCAGTTCTTAGAGGCCAAGTGAACATCAAAACATCTCCTGCAAACACTCACAAAAGAACCGAAATTCTTTTAAATTAGAAATAACTTTGACTTAATTGAGCATGGGAGGATTGTGCTAGTTTGGGACCCAAACAAAGTAAAAGTAGAAATACTCTCAACTACAACTCAATTAATTCATTGTAAGGTAGTATGTAAGGTTACCTCAATTAGCCTTCATACTTCTTTTATTAATTGGTTAAATGGAAAAATTGAGAGAAGAGACTTGTGTAAAAATTTAGAGTCTGTATGGGGCAACTTTTTTTCAAAAGCACTTTTAGTGCTTCTAGACTTTTAAAAGGGATCTAAATCCTTAAAATCACTTTCAGGGAAAGCACTAGAGGTGCTTCTTAAAAAAACACTTAAAGTGATTCTAGGCTCTTAAGATATTATTTAATACTTTTGACAAGTGTTCTAATTTTTTAAAATACTTTTAGCTATAATATAAGCAATCCAAAAACGGGCGCTTAGTTGATTATTCTACTACTTTTTATGCATCTTGGCTTCTCTTGGAGACTTTAATAGCATATGGGTTCACAGTGAAAGAAAAAATGGAAGGGTAGTATTAATTGGTGACTCACATACTTAGTCAGATTGATAGAATGATGGGTAGTCGGGCGCTTAAAGCTTCAAATCATTATGTGCACACAATTTTTTTACTGAAATCCAGTGTCTTGGATCACTCCACGTGCATTGTATCTTTGTTCCTACAAGATTTGCTAGCATGCACCTATCTTCTTAAATCACTATTCTAATTATAAGGGTGAATTGGGCATATATAAGTAGCCAAGATTCTATAATCCCTCTAACTCTCGTTAGGGTAGCTTAGAAGGAACCCTCAACACTACTAAGGGACATGGGTAAGGGGACCTTGCGCAGAGATCGGTGGTGAAAATATAAAACCTATTGACTATCTAGTTAGGCAAGACCGTCAAGAACACTACCGCACACTAGACGATTATGTGTTGTATTATATAATTGAATCCCCCGCCAGGGTGACAATCTACTAAAGGCAGTCCTAACTTGATCAAGGCTAGGGCTGGAATACATGCAAACACAAAATACAATTATAAAGTAACAACTCAATTCAATTAAATCCAATCCCAAATAACATTGAATGGAAAAACAGGTTTCAAGGATTATACATATTAAATAACCCAAGTTATGGGAAATTTAGTTCATAATAAAAAACTAAAGAGTAAAGAGATTAGAAATATAGTTAAGCTAGAATATAATACAAAGCACCCTAATGATGGAGTGGAAGGATGGAGAACAGGAGTTTGTGACTCTCCAACTTCTTTTCTTCCTCTACAAGTTGCTTGCTTCTTCTTGATGGTTTCTAAGTGTAATTATGTTTAGGGACAGATCAAGGACATGTTTCTAAAGGTAAATAATCACACACACACACACACACACATATATATATATATATATATATATATATAGTCTTAGGGACGAAATGTAGGTCATACGCTAGGTTCTTAGAGAGTTAGAGTCCAAATCCAACTCAAACTTGGTGTCCTTAATAAGTGGTCTGGTTGGCCCATAGAGCTTGTAAAATTCATAACTCCTTCTTTACACCTCCAAAATTACATGAAACCAGTGGCCACGCGACCGCAATTCAAAGATCTTTCTTGATATAAAATGGCTCCTTCAAATTTCCTGTCAACTTCATGCAACATTGAAAAGACTACACGTTCTAAATTGGGCCAACAACTTTTATAGCTTTTGCAATTCCCAAAACAGCTTTTTTTGCCTTTTTAACTCTTGATTTCGTCTTGGCTCTTCTTTCCTCAACTTCTTCTCCAAGTATTGGCATCTAAATCATCCTTGTAACGAAGAGCTTCATATTTAACACACAAATAACCTAAAATGCTCTAAAAGTGACAAAACTCCAAAACAAGGTAAGAATTGAGAAACTATCAAATAATGGGGAAACCCCCCCTCATCCAATCACCTAATACACCTAAAATGATATCTCGTGACTAGATTATTCTATCACAAATATAGAGACATCACTAAGTTTCTCTCAAATGGAGGTAAAATAATAATGATGAAAGCTGCAATTCAGGTTATACTCTGTGTGATATCTATTTTCTATATACCTATTAGTATATGCAAGAAATATAGATACTATGGCTAATTACTTTTGTGGAACTGCGAATAAAGCAAGAATCCACTGGGTTAAATGGCAATAAACACAAAAATATAAAATTGAGGGAGGTTTCGAATACAAAAATATTAATATCATGAATAATGCCTATTGACTAAAAATGCCTGGAAAATACTCCTCAACGAGGATTTAGTTAAACTTTATTAAGGTATATACTACAATAAAAGTAACTTCATAAATGAAAAAAATAGGCAAAATCCATCCTGGGGATAGAGGAGTATTATGATTGGATGAAGTATGTTTGAGGGTGATCTAGAATGTAAAATAGGAAATAGGGAAAATATAACATATAGAGTAATATATGGGTTCCCGAATGGATACAACTTAACAAACCCAAAAATACTAATATTGAGATACTTCAAGATTTTCTTATCAAGGATACTACGATATGGAATGAAGACCTAGTATATATCACCTTTCATACTGAAACTACTATGAAAATTGTTAACATATGCACACCATATCATCCTTGTAAAAATAGACCTGTTTGGAGGCATTATGTGCAAGGGAGTATCACAAAAAATACAATTCAACTACAAAACATGAATCGTCAGTTCCTACGTGTTTCTAACTCCAAATACTATCTAAAAACCACAGGGCTCGTCTCGAATCTTCATCAATTTCATGTGGTGACACCAACAAGTTGATTTCCAAATTTGGCTGACAACTATTCTCGCTTTCCAAAAGTGGCTTCTTGGTCCTTTAACGCCCTTTCTTTCTTAACTTCTTATCTATGTTTTAGGATCTAATAACATTCAAGTACCAAAATTATTTACACTTAGCACATAAATTATGCACAAATAGCTCTAAAAGTAACAAATTTCCAAATCTAGACAAAAAATGAGAAACTATCAAATAATAGGGAATATATCCCTCCAATGTGCACTAAATAAACCTAAAAATATGTCTCATGAATAGATTAATCTATAACATAAATGGATGCATCAACATGCTCCTAAAAATGTGTGTAAAATATGTAATGAAGCAGTTGAAACTCCTGATCATATTTTGTTTGAGTATAGTTGGGCTACAACAACATGGTTTGCTATTCTCGTGGGGCGTATTACAAATAATAGTGATACAAAAAGGTTTGAAAAATGGTTCCTTGAAATTGTACACATGAAAAAAATGAAAAATATAAGTGATATACCCATGATTGAGATGGAAACCATGGTGGTCTGGCAAATATGGAAAACCATAAATGATTTAATATTCAATAACAAAAAAAATTATCATGTACAAACAACTCTTATAACAAAATTAGCTTGTGATGAATATATGTCTAGTATAAAACAAAATCTGAGGCTAATCCCCATAACCCCCGAAAATTGATAGTCTTCATCCTCACGATGAGGAAGAGTGTAAACTGGAATTAACCCTAACTCAGTGAGCAAAAGATTATATTATAACTGAGAAAATACCTTTAAGGGTGAATACAAATGCTTGTTATTTAAAGGATACTAAAAAGAAGAGTGATGCATATGTTATAACAAATTTACGGGGTAATATAAATAATAAGAGATCATGTAGTTTTGAAGCAACATTTGTAGCTGAAGTAGAAATTATTGGAATGCAACACTCTATATTTTTTGAAAAAAATGTATACTGAAGCCAAATGTATTTTTTGAATGATTGAAACTGGATTTTTGAGCTAACGACTAATAATTTTGATACTTTCACCTATGTTAGTTGTAGAAGAGAAAGTGATGCTAACTCGGTAAGCAAACAATAACCCTGTAGTTTGTTGTTTGGCAGTTAAGTGTTTTTTTCCATCCCAATTAGCAATCTTGGTTAGTAATTATAGTAATTCTGCGAGTATTGAATATCTTATTTTATGGCACTCTTCCATTTTTTTTGATGAATTTCAGTTTGACTAAAAAAATCAAAGTTTTTTTTTTTGGTTGGGTAAAAGATTTCATTCAAAAAAAAAGAGAAACTGTACACTATACAAAAAACCAACCAAGGCTTTTAAGGTAGTCACTATCGATCTCCTAGTCTAATCTCAATGAGAAACATATAAAATTCCACAATCATCCTTGAAGGTGTGATGGGGGTACAAAGCGATGTCGCTTGTTGAACTGTATAAAAAGTAGTTTATCCCGGTGAAAGGTCCCGAAGAAGATAGATTTTTTAACAACAGAAAAGGAAAAGACTGATCAGAGAACATAGCCATAGTATAGTTACGGTTTCAGGTCTTAGAGAGACCGGAGTAGGTAATTAGTCAAAGCAAGGAAAAGAGGCTTCTGGCTCGGCGGTCTGCAGATGTTTTTGGGAAGGAGAGGCTTCAATCGAGATTGCCTCATGTACTCGTAAAGGTATCCCTTAATCTCTAGCTTCCAGCTTGATTCAGCCCCCTTCTCTTTCCGCGCTACATCCAATGGCATCGTTTTCCATCCCAGCCTTAGGAGTCACCCAATCTTTGTGATTGGTTGGAATAAACAAAGCGCAACAAGCACATTCCCCTTAAGAACAAATTTCCAGCTTCATGGGACCGAGAAGGAGTTCTGTCTTTGGATCTCGGATTGAACAATCACCATCTAAAGTTCTCATCTCATTGAGTCGGTAACCGTTGGTCTAGTAACGCCGCCCCTAACTCTGGATCGTAGGAGATGAATATGATTTTCCGATCTCGGCCCAGAAAAGTGACCGACCAGGTTCGTACGATATATCGACCCGGAGTACTTACTTTAAGTTGTAAGTCATCCATTTTGTTCCTATCTAAAGTGAGGCTAGGCTGCTTCACACTTTTTTCTTGGAGGGAATTCACCTCTCATGGTAAGGCTGTTTCACATCCTCTATATTGATAAATCGTAGGGGCAAATGCAACTCTCCATTCTTTTCTCATCCAATTTTGCTGGATTTTAAACTTCTTGAACCATTTAAGGACACTCAAAATAGTTTTCATTTCTTTTTCAATACACAACCATCTTCTCATATCTTCCCAAATAGCACACTCAAAGAGGAGATCCTTGTTTGACTTAAAGTATTCGCCACACAATTCACAAAATAGATCAAATTCCATATAAATCATCATATCCTTCTGATGTCTCCCTAATTGTACTTATTTTTGACCCTTGGGAGACATCATTTTAGATGTTTAGTTGAATATTTTGATAGACTTTTGAGTAAAAGTATTTTTGATTTATTAAACTTTTGCGCGTAATCTTGTGTATTTTAGTGAAAAGTTTGTAGGTTTTGAATATTATCTAGGAATGGAATCCGAGAAGAGAGTCAAAGATCGTGATATAGAGTCAAGACTTGAAGATAAATCCCGAAAGAATTTGATTTTAGAGCTGCAAATCTGGAAAACAGGCCAAAGATTGCTGATTTCAAGGCACTTAAGAGATGATTTAGCCGCTGACCTTTGAAGAGAATACATTCCTTATCGAATTACGGAACTTTAGCAAGTGATTTCAGGTCAATCGAAGTTATAACGAAGCGGGAAAAGCCGTTTTAGTGAAGGTGGTGCAGCAGTTACGGGATTTTGGGCTTGGACATTTAATTAGTGATTTATTCTTAAGTCCAAGCCCTAATCCGTTTTTCCACATATAAAAGGAGCCTTTGACTTCTATTTTCACAACAATTCACTTTTTACAAAATTAAACATCAGAGAGAAGCAACAGAAGGAAGAAAGAAGAAGCTGCAAGAGCTGGAGAGGGTCTATATCTCCATTCTCAGTCATTCCAATTCCGGAAATTAGGTTTTCTTTATCTTTAATTTTGTAAGACAATATGAATTCCATTACATTTAATTTAGTTTTCTTTTTAGTTAGTATGAGCTAAATACATTTTAGTGCTTGAGAATGCTTTATGGGTGAATCCCAATTCTATTGAATTTCGTATGTTGAATTTGGGTTTCTGTTAAATTAAATTAGATGGGGACTTTTACTCTTTTCGATAATTTGAGAATATTTACTGTTTTTAGAGTCATGAACTAAGAACATGTGTTAGTATCTAGGCTATTCCACATATGTGGCGTGTGGATCATCCTGACAGAGGGTTTAGGTACGGAACCAATTATTCAATCTAAAATAGAAGCTATTGATTCTGACGAACTTAGCTAATTTTAGGGCCAATGAGGTAATTAACTTAAACATCTAAAAGTGGATCATATTTACCCTGACGGGAGTAGTGACACTCTAGGATAGCCTTATAGTCCACCCTGACGGGGGTATAAGGAATTTAGAAACCCGACCATTGTAATTGACCAATTTAACCCTTAAACAGCATAGGTTATGAAATAGGTTCTCAAGTGCTATCTTCTCATACTTGCGTTTTACACTTCTTTACTTGCGTTTTAGTATTTAATTGTATTTTCCATTTAGTCTTTTATTCCTTAGAGTTAATAAAACCAAACAACCAATCATATTATCTTTATTTGCTTTCATAAGTGCAACCACTCATTATTCGATAAGCATTCTAGTTAACCAAACCGTCCCTGCGAACGATCCTAGAATCACTTATTACTACTTGGGACAACCGTACACTTGCGGTTGTGGTTCGATTACTTTTGCATTTATTTTAGAACACACAAAGGACCACCACCTTCGTGTGGAGTTTTTCTTGTATTGTCATTCGTATTATGATAGTATGTTTAGAAATAACACAAAAATACTACACAATATCCGTTCAAGTTTTATTAAAAATTTGACGACAGAAGACATCATAGAATTTGAAGCGTTTGAAACTCCCTATTAACATAAATATTAAGAGCTATTTCCAAGATATAACAAATGTCCCATCTTGTTTTAGGCAAGTTCTGAAAGTCCAAAACTAATTTTAGACTATTTAACTTTATAGATAATTATCAATATTAATACTATCAGCATTGTTGCAAATTTGAAAAATATCAAAACTGTCCATTTTTTCTTTGAGAGATAAAGAATTTATCTTTATGTAGGTAATTTTAATTTATAAAAGAAAAAGTATGTAATGGTTAGTGGTTAGACTACTTTGGTAAAAGTATTAGCGAATACAAGTATTGAAGATTGATAGTTGGTCTAGTGATTAGACTACTTTATAAAGATAAAAAAATACTAAGATCGAATCTTATTGGAGTTTAAATGATTTAGAGTTCAAATTAGCTCTCATAGGTATTAAAAAATGTATGTAGATTATAATAAATTTCTTAATCTAATTTTATATAACTTAGGGATTATATGTTTAAATAAATTATCAAATGTACAAAATTATACCGTTATTTATATTTTAATATCAAAGAATTATTACACATTGTCAAATTCCTGTAATTAAGATGATTATAGCAGTTGAAGCCTCATATCAAAATTTGGATGGTTGAGACTTGAGAATGACCCAACATGTTTATTGATTTTTTTAACAATTATCTCTAAAAAGAAATTCATTAATATTACCGCTGAAATTTATTACCTCAGCTCTAAGGAAAATGTCACATGGAATGTTGGCAAAAGTGGACTTCTTATACAAGAGTTCAATTAAGTTTGACCCTACAAAACCAAACATCGACTCTTCTTCTTCACTTTGCTTATAATGAAGAATGCCTCCAAATCAACCTTGTGGCCTACACGCATGGGACTTCTTCACCAAAGTTTTGCTTTGCTCCGTAGCAAACTCCAACTCATACTCATAAGCTACTTTTTCTTTTTTGTTATAGATAATCACTTTCTCTTTTTATAAATAGCACAAAACTTTAAAAAAGTAAAATTGCACCCCAAAAGATTCTATAGTTCACCATACAAAGAAAAAGATCTTAACTAATTAACTGTAATTAACTAACTTTCTACCTCACACCAGCATCCAATTAATTACAAATAAAACACTATCAGCTGCAAACCATGAACTACAACATCAAGTTAACATAGTGACCAATTTTGTAGTAACTTCAATGTTCTTGGCCTTAGTAAACTTTTTCTTAACCTTTTGAAACACCATTTGTTCCTCAGTTCTTACTCATCATCCAGCATAGAGCCTACATTTTATTGCACTCCAAACATTTTAAATAAAGGCCGAAAACCAAATATAAACAATCAATTCCAGCATAGAATTAGATTCTACACCCTGCAATAAAGACTCGAGAAGAATCTCACATCCATTATATACTCCTATCAACTCCTCCCATACACTACTTTTTCACGATATATATTGTGGCAACACTAAAATGGCCTCTAATGATAATTTTAAACACCAAAGTGGCCTCTAATTATATTATTAGCGACAATATTTGCCGCTAAAGATAAAGTCAATAGAGACAAAAGCAAACAATTTACTACAAAAGGTGTCTTTAGAGACGAACTTATTACGGTGAACAAATAGCGACAAAATTAAGACTTTTAAAGGTAAATTTTTTTGCTCTAAAGATAACCTTTCTTGTAGTGTTTATCGACCAATACACTACTTTCTTTAAAGTTATAGTTTCATGGAAGAAACACAATTTTTTTTTGTTAAGCAAGCAAACTTTTTCATTAATTTGAAACATAGCTTTTTAAAATGAAATAGTTGTAAATAGGATTCTTTACAATTTTCAAAAGGATTTAAATAATAATAACAACATAAATTAAGTACGGAAATAGTGAAGAGCATAAACTTAATTTATCATGATTCGACAAAAATCTACGTCCACGTTAAATTCACATAAAAATAGTTCGTCCACTATTGAATATCTCATTTTATCGATTATAATTGTATCTCGTACTACAATGAATTGAATTAACCCACAATTTCTACATAAACCGCAAATCAATGTTCTAGCCAAACTACGTTGACTAACCATTATAAGAATCAAGATGATTTTTATATGAAGAAAATTAACTAGCTATTAAAGAGATTAAAACTCTTCAACCCTAACTCTATGTAAAACTCTACTTTTATAGTTATCGATCAATAATCAATGAAAGAAGAAATGAACGAATCAACAAACGAAGAAAGGGAGTATATATATATACATATATGACACATGTAGGGTAAAAGCCGAGCAGTTCAAGTTGATTCAGATCAACATATGAAATTAAACACCGACTAAAGTAAAACACCGTTGTATTGAGTCAATGTTTAATTGGACTTACTTAAAAACCCAGTTAAGTGATCCAACAAGTAGTGAGCCAAATGAGATGAAGTCCAAAAAATACGAAATATAATAATCCAAATTAGCCATCGCTTTGATTAAAAACCAAAAACACTTCACAATTATCAACAATTTTCACCTTGAATTATGTACTAAAATTTAAATATCTTCAACATCAACATCTATCTGGTAACAATGGAAAGACCTGCCAGTTCACCTTCATTTCTCAATTACTTACAAAACCAACTCAATAAACAAACAAAATGTCCAAGTATATTTTGAACTTGGTATTTGAGACCAACTTAATACCCATATCACTTGGATTAAATTCGGAAACAATTTTATCAAATTTTACTTCATCATTAGCAATAATATTTCTAATAAAATGATACTTTACATCAACCTGCTTAGTTCTATCATGATATTCATGATTTTTACTCAAATGAATTACATTTTGACTATTAAAAAATAAAATTACGTAACTTTGTCCTTTAAACATGACAACTGGGGTAAATTCCTCCTAATTTCAAAGAAACCTTGGCACAAGTTGAGGTTAGTGAATTTTTTAATATATTTAAAATTAATATATTTGTTTTTACATTATCGATATGGTATTCTTAAATTAATCTATAATTTTATGTAACTATTTTCGCTTATCTTTTCTCTTATTTAAGTAAAATAATAAATTTTAATTGCACTCCAAGTTTGATTTTAATATTTCAATAAATAGTATGAGAAAGTTTATTCTTGATTTCGTTAACACAGAATGGCGAAATCACAAATGGTCTATTAATAAGAATTTTTTTAGTGGACTAGAACGATAGAGGAGAACATTAATAACAAAACGCCAAATGTGTCAATGAATCAATTGGTATATTTGGGTACTTACTTCAACTCTTCGAAGGGAAAGGTAAAAGAATACATTTATTTTTTGTAAGAATGTCTAAGTTTTGTTTTTTAACTAAATTTTAAACATTTTAGCAATATGAGGAAGCATGAGTAAAAGGTCGAGTAGTGTAAAGGTGAATCATACTACTGGAAGGACTAGTTTTCCGATAAAACTCGATAAAATGGTATTCACATTGATTTTTTAGTTTTACCTATATTTTTTTTTGCTATTTGTTCATTTTTATATATCTTATTTGAAATTTGTGATGATGTAGCATGCAAAAAGATAATTTTAGCTGTTGTATTTATTTATTTTGTATCACTATCTCTATAGGATGAATCATGTGATTTTGTTGGTCTCATGGGAATTTGTGAAGCGACCCATACAAAATAGTCAGGCAAGAATAATGATAAAGTGTCTAAAATTGTGGTACGTTTATAAAATCATTTTAGTACATTTAAATTATATTTATGAATGATTAAATTATTTGCTTTACAAATTATAATATATTCTTTGGTGGGCAACTTTGAAAACAAAAAAATACAGAAAATTAGAGAAATAGATGGTGTAGATGGTTCAGAAATTTTTTATGGTGACAATATTTGGATTTGGAAATGGAGGCTTTTAGCGAATTTTTTGGTAAAATACCTGATCGCTTTGCTAAAGTAATTGGCTTAAGTAGCAAAAGTGAAACTAAAAATATGACTGCAAATCAAATTCTACATCAAAAAATTGAAGAGTTGATGCTAGACAACAATGAAAAAACACAAGAGTTGAAAATAATGAAAGATCAACTAAATCGTTTAGA
This sequence comes from Nemophila menziesii, assembly GCA_029959085.1. Taxonomy (NCBI): domain Eukaryota; kingdom Viridiplantae; phylum Streptophyta; class Magnoliopsida; order Boraginales; family Hydrophyllaceae; genus Nemophila; species Nemophila menziesii. Next base: position 30,157,679 of record JARWIR010000007.1, on the reverse strand, counting down.
AGACTTAGTCCATCGTATAAATGATTCTTAGATCTATTTAAAATTAGAGTAAAAATTGATACGAACTAATTAGTCTTTATTATTTATTTTATATTAGCTTTATATATATATATATAATAATAATAATAATAATAATAATAATAATAATAATAATGATGACAAATCACATTAATAGTGACGCTCATAATAAAAATTATTATGAATGTGATTGAGCATACAATGACAACTACATACGAATTTTCATTATACATTAGATCAAATGGTTACGTTTATCATATTAACCATCCTCATATCTCGTAGATATTGGTAAAGATTATTACTAAACCGTCAACAAGGCGGCTAAGGAAACAAGACGTGTCTTAAATGAATCATCACTATACATCGTATCCAATGGTGTCGATTATCACATCACCGTCGTTGAAATTTTGCTAAATGGTGACAGATACATATAAATCATCAAGATATCTTGTATCCAACGGTGACATGAAAATCGTCATAAAAATTTCAAACAACACATTGATGGTCTAGATGAGTGTCATTGTTACCATTTGAAAATAAAGATGCCACGAAGGAGGCGTCGTTAATTTATCATTAACATGACGATAGTTTATTCGTCAATAAAGTTATTTAACAATGAAGATTATGTTTGTCGTCATAATAGACAAACAATGACAGTTTCATAAACGACGCTCAGATGATGGTTGACAGAGTGTCATAAATATCTAAGATAACGCTATATATTCATCATGAAAGGCCATTAACACCGGCATTGCATGGGTGTTTTCTTGTAGTATACTCTTAACCAACTTAATCCCATTCAGAAAATTTTGAAACCAGAAGTGAACCAGTGATAGCTATATATTCAACTTTAGTTTTAGAGAGTGCTACAAGAGGTTGAAACTGGGATTTTCTAGAGTTGCGATTCTTTTCCAAGGTAAAGCAATTAGAAGTGGTAGACTTTCTAGATTTTCTATCTCTTGCAAAATCTGAGTCTACATATTCAATTAATTCAAAAGGAGTATTATGACTATCCTTTAACAATCTAACATCCAAATTACTACCCATATAAGTCAAAAAATGTTTAATAGCAATCCAATGATCATAGTCAGGATTAAAAATGTATGTATTAAGTAAATATATATATCAAAAGATAATAAAGTCTAATACTAATCATGTCATAAATAAGTGAACCAATAACATTTGAATAATGAGCCTTCTCCATTTTGAGTATATCGGATTTATATTTGGGGCATATCTGTTTAGATTTGGGGTACAACTCTTGAAATGGAATATCATACTTTGATTTGCTTTGTTGATACCTATAGAAATAATTTGAAAATTCACTTTGAAAAAAGTTTCAGTTACATCATCTTTACAGATCACATTTTTTAAAGCATCTAACAACAATTCTAATAGAGGTTCATTGCTACCTTTTCAAATAATAAAAATATAAGTAGTAAATACAAGATTATTTTCTTGGTCTTATCCACCTTTAATGAGATAGTTTTGATTGAACTCTCTTTAGATACTATATATACGAGGCATCTTCAACTCATTTGAACACTACCAACTTACAAAATACTATCATATCTTCTCCCATTATCTCTATAATATTTATGGAAAGCTTTCTAACAATACTGTATTCCTTATTTAGTGATTTCACGCTACATATGGATATATTGTTGATACCATAGAATCAAATAATGAATACAATTTAGTACCCTAGTTGTACCGCTTATCGTTTTTAAGGTAGTGAATTACCACACCACTACAACATGTTCTTTTACATATTTATTTTAATTTTATAGTTATTCTAAAACTGCGATATCAATCCATTAGTTTAAATAATTTCAATCGATAGTAATGACTAATTATACGCAGTGTACAGATACGCGGTAGTGGAACGGACGAGAACTTTTGAGATATTAATCGGTTAAGCTACGTATTAATCGATTTTCACGCAATTTGTGCCTAGACGGATTTTAGTATATTTAATTAAAAAGTTATTTTAATTGTAATTTTAATATTCCTATTCAATAAGAATATCAATATTGATTGTATTTGACAATTTGATATATAAGAACAATATTTAAACATAAAATTCAAAACATAACTAGATTGTTAAGTTCATGAGTTGATGAAGTAAGAGCTAAAAATTTCTTAGTATAAAGAAAGAAGAAGGTGGTTAGTTATTAAGATGAGTCAAGTATATTTTCTTTTTGGATATATAAGAGAGACATTTCAAACTCGGGATCATTTTGATTCTAATAAGATTCGACCCTAGGACTTGTTGGTTTTTGCAGTGTAGTCTAACCACTAGACCAACTATCGATCTTAGTCAAGTATACTTTTTGGTATGTCTATACCATAGGTAACCTTCACATAGTAATTACAAACATAATTTTTTTTACTGCATTATTTTGAATTCTTACGATGTTCAGCATGATTTGTTTTTAGTTTTTCCTGTAGGGTATGTTTGGATTGAAGGTATTTAGAAGAAAAGAAAAGAAAATAAATGATTTTTAATATATTCTATTGTTTAGATTGGAATTTTTTTAAAAAGGAAAGTAATTTGAGGGATTATGAAAATCATCCATAAACTCTATTATATAATCATTCAATATTAGGGTCAAATGGAAGAAAATGATTATAATAAATAAGTAAGAAAGAAAATAACATTTTTTTTCTTTTTTTTTCTTTTATAATTTTTCTTTTCCTTTTTTTTTTAAATTTTTTCCCTCCTGAATACAAACACATCCTTAAATTTTAGGTTGTTGTTTTGTTTTATTTTATTATTGTGTTGTTTATTAATGCAAATTAAAAAGAATTTCTTTTGGACAGAATTTTAAGGAAAATTTATTTTACAAGGCCCAACTCCTACCTCACTTTTAGTTTTAAATTCTAAACCCAACCAACCCCATAACTAGTCCAACTTAATGGGGATTGTACCAAAATACCCCCAAACCCCTTTCCACAATGAAAAACAAAAATCCCACCCCACCCCTATTAAGCACCGGATGAAACTCCCTACCCCTATTCTCATCTTCCCTCTCACCCAACCTCGGCTCTCTCTCTCTCTCTTTGAAAAACCCCCATCGAACCACTACCCACCAACATCACCACCACCTAACCACTCACCTTCATCACCATCACCGACCTACCCACCCCTCACCCTCACCTTCCTCACCATCACCGAACACCCATCCCCACCTCCACCTTCAACACCGAACCCCCCATCTCCACTATATCTGGCCTCACCGAATCATTACCACCACCCCAACCTTACCCCCATCTTCATCACCATCACCAAACACCCTCATCACCCCCACATTCATCACCATTAACACCACCGTCTTCATCGCACCATGGAAGACCGCCGCCGTACATCTTTATCGCACCGTGGAGGACCTATGCCGTGCTCCCTCTATCCTCTCTACAACACCAAAAAACCGCCGTCAGAGTGCAAAACCACCCCACTCTAGATCCGTTGAAGACCTCCTCTGCCATCGCCACCCCCGTTCGTCTTTCGCCGCCGTCTCCAGTTCGTGGATCCAGCCCCACCCAATAGTAGTGTCGAATGATATTGGGGATAACCCCAGTACGTTGTATGTAGCTGATGGGGCCAGCCCCATATAGGTTGTAGTTGATGGGGCAGAAATGCCATTCTTCACCAGATCTCCAGCATCTTCACCATCAACCCTCGCCAGCGTATTGGACCATTCTCGAGCATCCAGTGCGTCGCGCTATGTTCGTGATAGGGTTTTTTTTTTTTAAATTGTATTCGTAATGGGACACCCCGATGTGTTGTTTTTTATGGATGGGGCCAGCCCAAGTTAGTTTGTGTTGGTAATGGGGCTGGCCCATTATAGGTTATATTTTTTGTGTTTTTTTATACATAATAGGTACAACCCAGATTGTAATTTGTTTTGCTGAATTGTATTGATTTTGTTGATCCAAAAAGTGGGTGTTCTTATTGGGTATAACCCCATATAGTTGAGTTGAATTTTTTTTTTTGTTAATTGATATGGGTGTGATAAAGAATTCTACATGGGAACGGACCCATGTAGCTATTGTTTGAGATGGGTCCGTACCCACATCGACAAAGGATAAAAAATCAAAAAACAAACCAAACATAATTTCGGGACCAAAAAGAACAAAAAACAAAGTAATGAAAAAACCACTTTATGGGTCCGTACCCAGTAAAAACGGGTATAAAAGAGTCGAAAAACAACCCAGGAAGTTAAAATTGAGGCTTAAAAAAAAGTTTTCCTTCCTATGATTTGAAAAAGAAAGTTTCCAATTTTCAAAACTTGGATTGTAATTTTCTCAAAATTTAAAAAAAAATCTACATAAAGAAATTATATAACTTTAATTTATATATAAGAAAATGAATTATGATTTATAGAATTTATAATATAACGGAATCATGGATGGTATATCTGAAAAAGTAATGGTCGATAATTTTTAATTTGTTTAGAAAACAAAGAAAGAAAATGAAATGCATAAAACAAATACTAATTTTTGCTTTTTTTTTAACATTTAAAGAGGATATTCAGGGTTTGAATTTCTTTCTTATGAAATAAAAGGTATAAGGTTCGAACTCCTTTAAATATAGGTAACCTAGTTCTTATTTACCTTGAAATATACATTAAAGACTTGTATATTTTCGTATAATTAGTCGTGGTGCGCCGAGCGAGTCCGGATTAAAAAAAATAAAAATTGGGCTAGTCGGAATATCAAACAGACCAAGCAACCTAATATTTGTCCATTTCTAGAAAACCGCCTAACTACCGTTTAGTCTATTTTGGTTATCTTCTAAGATTGTCTGAGCGGTTAGCGGCCAATTTATACATGGATTATATACTTTAACTAACAATGGTCCTTTTCGAAAAAAATTAAAAATATACAGAGAAATAGAAAGACATGTACTTTTTTATTTTTATTTTGTCAAGGAAAGACATGTATAAGAGATATAGAAAAATAACATGAAAAGAATTGTGATTTCTGAATGATCTAGACGACACATGGTGATCAACTGAGATGATTAGGGCAAGGGGGTGCCGAACAACTTTACTTTCCAAGTTTTCATGGCTTCCATTCCATGCTCCAGCAATGTTGTGGTCCATTCCCCATATATTCTTAATATCGTTTCTTTCTTGCGAAGGCTATAATATGTTCTATGCATTAGAAAATCAGAAAAGTAGTTTTTGATTACAATGGGGACTTAGCATATAGGGGAACTCTTTTATTTTATTTTTTGGTTAAACCGTATATAGCCATATGTTATACATAAATTGAACAATTCATAATGAGGACAACTCATTCACTTCTTACTACTTTAAATTAAGTGGACGTATTAGCTTACTCATGTCATGTATTAAAAGGATCAACATGTAGATATCCCGTCATTCTCTTATTGACATGTATGATCTGTTAGATTCAATGGCTATCACCAATCCCTTGAGAAACTAATTTGACCTCTCCCACATCATTGGAGCAGGATGTCTTTTAAACCTCTAATTAATCATTCGTTTTATTATTTAAAGTGCTTATACCGTAAAACTGTGACTTGGGGACTCGGGGTGGGTCAAGCACATTTTAAAAAAAAAAAAAATTCATGGAGGTCAAAATCCGTAAATATATATAGAGTAATGCTGGATATCACCCCAAATCGTATCATCCTTTTATCGCCTCCTAGGTGGACCAATCGTAAATGAGAAAGAAAATAATAAATCAGGAAAGAGAAATCATGTGATTGGTTAATTTAAAATCCACCTAGGAGACGATAAAAGGGTGATGCGATTTGGGGTGATATCCAGCATTACTCATATATATAATCTAACTTAGACCACTATTGGAGATTTGGAGTACCACCAAAGATGCGGATCCGCTTTTATCTCGACACCATCTTTTAATTTTATCCTGTGTTATTAGTCTTTATATGTCATTAGGTGAAACTTTGTACATTAATCGGACCATCATAAAAACTCCCAATCCACATATGCATTAACCATTCCGTCTTATGATCTTGAACAATGTAATTCTACATACACCCAAATATTGGATATCTACACCGCCCCTAGTTCTCTATTGTTAACGATTTGATCCAGTTCTTTAGCAATTTTTTAGGAATCCATCTCAACCTCGAGGTACTTTGCCCCTAGTTGCTCGAACATATGTTTATGATATGTGATATCTATTATATCGACTGAAAATACCTTGAAAAACATATAGACTAAAATAAGCCTTCAACTTATTTTTTTCCTCCAAAATATCATATGATAACCAAAAGAGTAACATAACATCCTAATTAATTCATTATATAACCCTAATACATACAACTAAAAATATTCTTTTCATTTTATTTGAAAATCTCAAAACACTACTGGTGTCTCCTAGTGTGTTCTAAATAAACACACCTAAAAAGGCAAGACACGTACCGCAAGTGTACGGGTCGTCCAAGTAATATCCGGTAAACGGGATTTCGATCTCAGGGACGGATTAGGTATGATTCAAAGTGCTATGCAATAAATGGAACTAGTTGCTTGAATGAAAATTAAAAGTAAAAGAAATAGATTTTTGTTTGGTTTTTGTTTAAAGGACTAAAGTGCAATAAAGTAATTATTAAACTAAATTAAAACTAATGCAAGAAAGTAAATATGAAGAGACTAAAAGGATGGGAGAATAGTACTTGAGTCACGCTAGGTTTCACCAAAATAAACTTAATCAATGCTTCTTCTAAAGGACAAATTAGTAACTAGTAATAGTCGGGATCCTAGATTCTCCTAACCCCCGTCAGGGTGGACTTAGGAGCTATTCTCAGGTGTTACAAACCCCGTCAGGGCGATCATAATCCACCTTCGAATGTTAGGTTCTCTACCCAATTGGCTATAAGATTAACTAAGTCCGTCAGGATCAATAATTTCTATCTTACGTTTATTATCTATGTCAGTAATTAAACCCCCCGTCAAGATGATCCAATCGCCACTAATTGGAATAGCCTAATTACTCAAACCTATGTCTAATTGGCCAAATTAAATATAGTGAAATTAACTTACGATAACAAACAATACTAATTTACTCAATTTGAATTAAACTATAAAAATCCCAAATCAGAAAACATCAATTAAATAAATTAAGGTTCAACCCTTACAGCGATTCTCAAGCACTTAAGAAGTTTAGCTCATAATGGAAAATAAAACTAAAACTATGAAATTAAAAGACATAATGTTTTACAGAAAGAAAATAAATAAACCTAATGAAGAGGTTGGGTTTGGCTTGAATTGGAGATATAGACAGTCTCCAGCTCTCAGCTTTCTTCCTTCCTGCTTGCTCTGACTTGAATCCTTAAGCCTCTTTGATAATGATATGAAGTGTGTGTAAAAGAGGAGGCTAAGGGGTGTATTTATAGGTGTTAGGAGCCTCTAGGTCGAATTTACTTGGAGTGGAAGACAAGTCAAGGACTCTTAAATTCGTAACCCTAAATTCTAGAAAAGATAAGCTGATTTGATTTGGTCATATCTTTTTCAATACTTATCCGTTTGAGAAGTTCCAATATATGAAACCACTTGTCTTGGAAAGCTCTTTCTATTGGTGCAGACCATTCGTCCAGAATCTTTGCCAATCTTTAATTATAAATTAATCTCTAAAATGTGGCTGGAATTTCAGATTCACAAGGCAGCTTTATATTTTCCTCCTTTGAATAAATCTTTCCTAAATCTTATTATTTACATGTAAATCTTATTTCCTTTAACCTTTATCTTGACTTGGTCTCTAAGTAATTACCATTTATCTTTTAAAACTTCACATTAAATAAATAATTAAACCGCATATACTTAAAAAGAATAATTCAATAAATCAAGAAAACGAAATAGGAAAGTGCACTCTAAAAATAGAAACTCGAGTAAAAACATTTCCTAACACTCTAAAATACCCTAAGACTTTATCCTCATTTCTCCTCCTTTGATTGGGTTTTCATGAAATTCAAGAACCCATTTAACTTTGCATCAAAAATAGTCAAATTTACGCACAAAAGCTCAGAAAATGCAAATAGTTAAATTCCAAGGGGGAAAAGTGTAATATGATCAATTAAGCCTAAAAGTCTATCAAATGAGTCATTAATTCACCTAAAATGATGTCTCCAGAGGGCTAATAATTAGAACAAATAGGGAGACATCAACTACCCCACCCTGATAAATCAAAATACAATGCTGATACTTGGCCTAACTTGAAGGGGTCTCGAAGGTAGAGTTTGATTGACCGATAAAAAGGAATGTCAATCTCTTCCCATAGGAGATATTCCGACTACCCAAGGGTCAACGTATCGCAACATATAAAGACCACTTCTACATGACAATTCCCTTCTAGCTTATCCTACACATCCATCTTCGAGTATTTATTGCGCAACATCATCTCGTGCTCCCACTCGATAACTATAAATATTCATCTATAAAACATAATTGACACACTCGAAGTAACCTATAAAATCTCTCTCTCTTTCTCTCTCTAATATGGTTGTAGTTATTATACAGTCAGCTAAAATCTCCAAAACTCCTCGGGTTAACTTATCCCCGATAAAAACAATAATAATGTTGAGCGTCGGAGTGTCATCGGAAAACACCTCCTTGTTGTCCTAACTTAGTGTCTAGTTTCATGAATGCTAAAAGAAGCAAGCATGTCATCGGGTGAGAGTTCTCAAGCTAGCTCACGGTCAGATCCTCGAACCAGTGAAGATAAAGCTCCTAGATAGTGATAGAGAGTAAGATACGTGATTATTAACACTTCTTACCATTCAATTACCTACTTCGATCTCTTCTATTCTTCTGCATATACATATACATACCGGACCGATAAGACCAAGGGCGGTCCGGTCCATTCTTTTACTGTAGCAGCGTTTCGGTCCGGTCTGTAGGACCGGTAGGACCGATCCGATTGGCAGACCGATATAGAACTAAGGATAGGGAAAAAATTGAAAATTAGGTATCCTTCTCCTTCTCCTTCTCTTATAAAATTAGATCTTTATTTTCTAATTTTATCTTTTAGTTAGAATTTAGGTTCTTTTAGACTTAACCTAATTATAGAAGATGTGAAGTATAACCAATATTATATTTTGGAGCCTTTTCAATTTGAGGCTAAAGCCATCTTGGTTACTTAATTTGGGCCCGGCTCAATCCTCCATATGTGCAACAATTAAATAACGGGGAATTAGAACACACTTGTAGAAACACAGACATAGAAATTACTTCTACCAAATCGTAAGAATGTCAAATGCACAAAAATTTAGAATATTATATATAAAAATGCATACTTATTTTTGTATGTTAGACATTACATGAATTTTGACTAATTTTCTTTTAATTCTTTGTTTTTTCTTCTACTTTAAATTTCCATTTCTATAACCAAAATATATATCTTATAATTCATTTGTCCGTCTTCACCACGGCGCTTCATTCTTGTCCCTCGACTCCATCGATGGTGCTCTACTATGAAACGCTACCAACACGTGAAAGTACTATCTACGATGATGGTGCACGTGAAGGTTTGGAAACAAAGGTGGGTCAAGCGTGGAGAGTAAAACCGAGGGTGTTCCCCCTTTGAACTGTGTGGGTAACAAGTAACAACAATAAAATGCACCTCAATCTATCAAACTTCAAAAAGATGTTTGCATTTAGTATCAATGCCCACCACCTTTATATAAGATATATGGTGTTGCTTTATTTCTTTATATATTTTGTTAGAAAGGAAACATTACTACGACACTACCCAAACACCTTTTGAATAATCCACATGATAAAACTTTTCATTAACTTTGTGAGTGGGTTGACAAAATACACGTATACTTACCTAGGATGATTGTTCTACTAGCGACCAACATTAATGATCGCTAAAAAGCCTAAATATAAATATCAACTATCATTAATAATCGGGAGTTATCATTACGAAAAAAAAAAAAAAAATTTACCGACCACATGTATGTCGGCAGTTATCGATAAGAAAATATTATCGGCCACTTTTAAGGCAGGGTAGAATATTATCGGCCACTTTGAAGTAACTGAACTGCCTTACCATAGGCCCAAATATACCTGGACAAATAGAGCTGCAGGTGATGATATGAAGGCTAGTAGAATAGATAGAATACTAGTCAATGATGAATGACTTTTAGTATTTCCTACCTCAGCCCTGATAATCAAGAACCCTTACTTGTCAAATCACTGTTGTCAATATAAAGATACTACAAGATAATAAGAAGAGAAAGTATCCATTCAAGTTCATGGATAGATCATACTGATTTCAACAAATTAGTTTCAAAGGTCTGGAACACTCAAATACATAGAACACCCATGTATAAAGTAACAAAGAAGCTGAAAACCTTCAAAGGTAAATTAAAGGAATTCAATGATAAGAACTTCAAAAAGAATAGAGAAAATATTATACAAATCCAGAAGGATCTGTGTGAAGTTCAGAATCAAAAACTACAAGGCAATAAAAGTAAAGAACTACTGCTTAAAGAAAATGAATTCATCCAACTATTATCTGCTGAGTTAATAAAGGAAGAATCGGTAGCCAAACAAAAATCAAGAGACATGTGGGTAAATCATGGAGATCTCAATACTGCATATTTTCAAAGAATTATGAAAGACAGGAAATCTCATAACACTATAAATACCATCACAGATGATCAGGGTGAAATTACACACGATGAAGGAACTATAGCTAAAACCTTTATTAATCACTTCACCCAAATATTGGGCACAAAAAGAGAAGGTAGCGAAGAATATCCCCCCAGAAATCATACAAAATATCTGTAACAAAACAATCACAATTGAGGAGCATGAAGAACTAATACTCCCTATTACTGAGGAGGAGATAAAGATAGCATTATGGTCAATAAGTAATCTCAAGAAATTTTCTGAGTAATTGCTTTATGTCTACTCTATATATTCAGCTATGTTCTTCCCATTGTGTTGAAAATTCTTTAAGTGTGTATTTATAGACTTTCCTTTGTTTTTATCTTTATTGTATCGGGACGATACAACTTTGAGTTGGGGGTCTTGATGTATCCCCATTTGTGATAGATTTATGTTAAGACGAGACATCATTTTTAGTGATTTAGAAGTCTTTCTAATCGTTTTTCTTGAGAAATAGTGCACTTTCCTATTTTGAGTCTTGATTTAGTGAAATAATATTTTTAGAGCATATTGGGTTTAATTATTTATTTAGTGTGAAACTTTAAAGATAATTATGGATATTAATTAGAGTCCAAGTCAAAGACTAAGAGATATGGAAAGAGATAAGCATGGAAATTGGAGATAAGGAAACAAAAGCTAAAAACATGGAAAAGGAAAAACTGCCTTAATTCTGAATTTCTGCACCTACGACCACAAATCAGCCTATATCTAAAAATCGGTGGGGAATTTGGAGAAACGGTCAAGATCAAAGTTGAAGATCTTTCCGGGACGATGAATTTCGACTACTCATACGCGTCAAACGGATAAGTATTGAAGCTGCTAGGACCAAACCAAAAACGGTTCCGATTTCATGTTTTAGGGTTACAAATTTGAGTTGGGCTTGGAGTCCACTACTTACCTTCTCCTTCAAGAAAACGAATTAGGTCTTCTAAACACCTATAAATACACCCTTATATCACTTGTAAATCATCCTTGCCTCATAGTAATTAGTTCTTAAGGTTTTATTCTTCCAAGTTATTGTAGAGAGCAAGATGATGTCTTTTATTATTTCCTTTAGTTTATTTCCTTCAGGTATGAACTAAACTTCCCATAGCTTGGGTTTTGCATCATGTATAATCTATGAATTCTAATTTCTTTCTATCCAAGTTTCTTTGGGAATTTAATGTTTTAATCTGATATTAGCTGCTTACCTTTATATTTGTTTATGTGTTTTGATTTAATGACTGTTTTCCTTGCTAGTGCACGAGTATATGATTACCTTAATAATAGTTAGATGATCGCCTTAGCTGGGTGTTTAATTATTGAAACACCACATAACGTCTAGTGTCGATATTGGTCCTGACAACACTAATTCTAACTAGATAGTCATTAGGGTATAATTTAATCACTATCACCATGTATGGAAATTGATTGCTTAGGGCCCTAGTGGCGTAGGATAACCCTATTTGAACCAGCCTCGTGGTGTGTCCGTAGCCCCCTTAGTCGCTCTCAAGGTCTTAGGTATGAGAATTTAGAATCCTGACTAAATATCTAAGAGCTAATTATCTCCCTTATTAACTAGATTTAATAGAAAGAATTAGAAGGATTAGTGCATACTAGCAAAACCTAAGCTATACTTCTCATTTCATATTCTTCGTATTTAATTCTGTCTTTATTTTCCGTAGTTTAATTGATTAATCTCGAAATTTATCTCTCTTTATTTTCTATCTTTTAATTATTTACTTCTTACTCGTTATTTCTACCTATTCGACTAGCACACTAAGTCCCTGAGAACGAACTTTCTTATCATTAAAACTTGCATACGTCCTGTAATACATGCAGTACCGTGCATGTCTAGGGTGAGAGTGTGTTGTTTTCTGACTTATTATTTATCTTATTTTTATCACACCCTTGGCGACACCACATTCCAAGTAGTTAATTAAGGTAAATCAATTTCGATTATACACCTTATTCAACTTCCTAACGATTGGTAAAAAAAATCTCCAAGACTTAAGTTTCAACTGGAACTACAAAATATTAAGTTTTTAGCATCATGTATTTAATAATGTATTGTTGTAAATCTCAAAGTAATTAAAAACAATTTTGTATATCCGTCGATATAGAATAATGATGGAGACAATTGTGATAAAACATTGTATAATATTATTTTTATCCACATACAATAGTGTTTCCTAAAAATTGTTGACCTTGTTACGTGAAGGCATCTTTCAAACACACCCTATAACATGAGAATGCAACGATTTCAAATTCACAAGAAGTGCTAACTAGGTGTTATAATATCTCACATTACATGTATCACTTCATCAAAACACATGTGAAAACTACCTTTTATCCTTCACTATTGAAATTCTTATCTATTCATTCTATCCTTTACTTCTTGAAAGCATAACTCCTTATGTATTGCATTTTAACTCTTGAGATCAACTACACTCTTACTCAAAAACACATTCTAAACACTTCATATGATTGCATCTTTCTCTTTTGAGTTTCATAACATAATTCTTTTTTTCAATATCTTTAAGACAATTCTTTCATCTAATTAGATCATGTTATAACTTGTATGTGTTGATAATTGACTTTTCCTTTGAACTACAAATACTCTTAGAATGTCATTTCTAACGACTTTCGTGTTATATAATTTTCTATTTGAGCATCATAGCAAAATGTCAAACTTCATTTCGAGAAGGATTAAATGAGGAGCAGGTCCTTACTAAGGCGGTTAAAATGGCAGGTATGAAGTTGCAGAGGAGAAAATTTAAAAAGAAGAAGACGATGGAGATTGTTGATATAATAGGTAGTGGGTTTAATTGATGTCTAATAGGTCTATAGTATTTTGGGCTAATGTAAGAGTATAGGTCTATTAGAATTTATTCTTTGGGCTTTTATTTGTAATGTTTTAAAGAGTTATTTTTTTAAGGTACTAAACCTATCTATGTTGGGCTTTAATGCTTAAAAGAATAAAGTTGGTTAGAAATGTTAAACTTTTTAGTTATAACAATATTTTATATAAGAAAATAAAATTATGGGCCCATATAAATAATGGGCGTGTACCATCGTTCCGGTTGCACCTGTCCAGTGCGGTCGCACCAGATGCACCTGTCCAGGGCCGGCTCTAACTATAACCTAACGATAAGTTACACTTTTAAAATAAAAACCATAATTTAATGATTTTAACCACGGTTATATAATTCGATTTTTAATCAGTTCAGTTATCATCGATTTTGGTTTTTAACCGTAACTATTATCATCTTTATCTAAACTAACTACGTATACGATCATCGACCAAGTTTTTTTTTTAGACAAAGGAATCAAATATATAGATTAACAAAGCATCAAGAGTTTAGCCAACTCCTGATGCATCAAAAGAGTTACAATCATTACATACAAGAAGATTAAGCTCTAGAGGAATATTACAAAGCCAATTACAAGATAAAAGAGAATTAGAGAAAGTCTTCGCAAGCCAGTCAGCGACTCTGTTCGTCGTTCTTCTAACACCACAGATGCGTAAACGACTGTGATTGCTAACCATATTTTTAATATCACCGAGGATAGCCCTGTCCTTCCAATGACAGTTCGGGCTCGATGAATACACGGCTTTAAGAACGGCTTCGGCGTCAGTTTCAAATCTATCGCAAAGGGGAGCGTGTTCTAAAGCAAATTGAATGCCAGATCTCAATGCTTTAGCTTCAGCTTCAAAACTAGAAGAAGCCATAATGTTCATGGCAAAACCATTAACAATATCACCCTTCCAGTTACGTATCACTGCAGCAGCGGAGGCTTTCCCAATCTTGTAAGAAGCATCAACATTCATCTTCAGATTGTGCTGTGGAGGAGGAATCCAACAATGTAGTAAGGGGAAATTAAGGGGAGGGTTCAGAGGATCAGCAGGAGGTACAAAGGGGCTTGGACCCTCTTCAAAGAACACTTGACTTTGGAAAATTTTCAATAAGTTCATACAAGCATCCAAATCAACAGGGGTATAATGGAAAATAACCTTATTCCTGGTAAGCCAAATGACCAAAAACATAAAATGATGGTTAAAAGGAGATGGGATCTGTCTAAAAGGAAATTAGTCTAAAAGTGAAAAAAATTGAATAATATCCAAAGATACTATAATGTATAAGATGTATTTATTTGAACAAAAAAAAAAAGTATAAGATGTATTTGAAAAAGATAGAACAAAATATAAAGTCAAAGAAATTCCCAAAGCCAATAGACCTTCATTCACTCAGCAAACGATTAACTTGTCATCAAAATCGAATCCCTAATAACATTTACACTTACACACATACACCATACACCATACACACAGTCTCACACTGCGTGCTAGAAGAAGAATGCAATCTCCATGTATAGACGCCTGCAAGTCCTTAAAAAACCTCGTTCCAATTCCCCCAAAATTCATATTCTTCCATCCTCAGTCCTCATACTTCCGTACTGTTTTGTGCAATTTCAACAATAAGAACTGTAAAGAGAAAGCGTTAAAGGCAAAGGGGAAGGAAAACGTGTGGAGCATCGATAACGAGGAGTCCAAAGCCGAGAATGAGAGCACAAGAAAAACTCGGAAGAGAAGAGGAGTAGGGAGGAGGAGAGTGAAGACTGTTGGTAGAAAAAGTAAAGGTGATAAGGTTATGGTGTCTTCTACTATGTTAATGGAGGTCGAAACTGTTTTACAAACTCAGGTAAAATCAATATTCTTTGAAGCTGTCTGTTTTATAATTTGATGCCTTAAATATGTGTTTGGATTAGGGAGATAAAGGGAAGTAAGGAAATAATTATTAACTATAATAGAGTATAAATATTTATCTGTTTAGATAACGAAAAAGAATTTGAGATAAAGCAAAAGAAATATGAATAGAAGAGAAATGATAAACTTCTGCGGTTAAATTGCAACATTGTCATTGGTCCCTGTGTTATTTGAAATAGCCAATAAATCCCTGTATTTCAGAAATAAGCAACTATACCCATGTGTTATATACATTAGACTTACCTGGAAAATCTACCTCTCCACAGGGGTATATATGCTAATTTTTGAAACAAGTATATTTGGCTATTTCACATAAACTAATGGTGCAATTAATCTATATGTTGCTAAATCGTGCCACTCAGATTTCAAATGACATGATTTCCTTAAGGATTTTGAGACTCATCTATGTAAGAATATTGGTTCCTTGATAACTTAAAACTATAAAGGCTGGTCTATGGAAATTTTAGCCATGTCATACCTTAGAGAAGTATATTTAGCTAAGTATCATTTGGTGTATGAAGTGATTAGCTTCCAACTGTTATCATTCTTGGATAGTTTTCCCTTTCGATGAAACATTATTTTATAAGCACAATGAATAATAATCATTATTCTAATTTTCAGGAGCCTGTAATTAGACCTGCATGGAATACATTTGCAAGTAGTGTAAGCGGGATTTGGAAGGGAGTAGGAGCAGTTTTCTCTCCTATAACAGCAGAAATGGAGCCAATTGATGTAGGAAAGAAAAACGAGTATCTATTTGACTGTTATACCCTTTCCCATATCCAATCAATGCTAATTCCTAATGCTCAAAAATCTCATATTGAACGCAAAACAAAATGGGTCACTTTAAATCCACATGGTGAAGCTCAACAACTAAATGGAGACGCTTCTTTGTCCAAAAACCAATCATTAAGTAGTAATTTACCAAAGTTTGAATCATTTGACTTTGGAAAAAGCGATGAAATGGAAGAAGATCTCATGGGATTAGAACCTGGTCTTGTTTTCTTCGAGGTAAAATCTAAATCATTTACTATTTTACACTCCAACTTCATGTTAATAAAACGTATTATTTACAGGATGGGTCTTATTCGAGAGGCCCAGTTGATATTCCAGTTGGTGAAGTTGATGAATCAAATTATTACCTTTCCCCTACATTTAAATTTGAACAAGTAAGTTCTATTATAACATTGTAGATGCTATTTTCCATTTCCAATTATAAATCTTTTTCTTGTGCAGTGTTTAGTAAAAGGGTGTCATAAAAGACTACGTGTTGTGCATACTATAGAGTTCAGTAATGGAGGTTCTGACATTCAGATCCTCCGAGTTGCTGTTTATGAAGAGCAATGGGTTAGTCCAGCTAATATGTCTGATCAAAGGTATATATATATTTACTCAGTCTTAAAAATATTATCTGTATGTTTAACATTCGTGTTTTAACAGTGACCTTGAGTTAGATGTGAAACCATTTTCACAAAGAAGAAGAGTTCAACCATCAGAGTTATCTGGGTTATGGAAGGTATTTGAAGTGAGTGGGACACCAATATATGGGGAAGAAGAAGAAGAAGAAGAAGAAGAAGAAGAAGATGTTCCTTACGTGTATTTTTGTATGGAGAATTTGAAGAAGAGAAGTTTGCCGGAGTATTTTGGAGAGGAAGAGATAAGAGATGTTCAGAATGTGGCGGTACTTTGGTTGCCAGGTGGCGTGACGACGTACGTTGATGTGAATAAAGATGGAATCCTTTGTGTAGGAGTTGGTTGGTATTCAGATGAAGGAGTTCATCTTGTTATGGAGAGGGATTATGGAATTGATGGAAAACTTATTGAGGTCAGATCTAAGACTGAAGTTAAGAGACGATGGTCTAATCCACCCCCTATGTAGTTTTTTTATCATTGTAAATTTTGAACAGTGAACAGATGTCGAACATATGAAATATCTTGTACTAAGTTAGAGAAATGTTAGTGGATCGAAGGATATCATAAGATTTGAAGCATTGCAATTCTCGAACCCATCTTTATCCACTTCATTTACATTGTGTAAAGAACCATAATTAAAAACTGGTTGGTTACAAAGAGTTTTTGATACAAAAGAAGAGTAATTGTGAGTTTGGGGGTAAAATGTTGTTAAGGAATAAACCAAGGTTGTGACCTTCGTTGAATAATCTACGCCGTGTCCATGTGCTGCTTCCTCCAACAACAATGTTTTTGGCATAAAGGACTCCCACATTACAACATAGGAAAAGGGCAAAAATCAAAGCTACTATAATCCCCATTTCTATACCTTAATGCTCTTACTTTTCACTCCCTCGAAATGAGGTCAGGATGTTGATGTTAATAGGTAGACGATATTTGGGACTGAAAGAATGTCTGAATTTTATTTTATTTTTTGTTTATATATTTTGCTTCCTATATAATCACTATTCATAATTTACCTCTTACAATTTAAATAGAGTCATTTTACTAAATGTAATAATAAGTCGTGCATGTTTGCCTCTTATGGACGAGTTTTGTCCACTTTTTCCGTTAATTTTTTAAATTATTTTTTAATCAATTTAAATAATTATTTTAATTATAAGTTTAAAATATTAGAATTAACTTTTAATTTTTTCAAATACCTTTCCACTTACCTCCAACTAACCTCTAAGTTATAAAAAAAAATGCTTAATAAATCCTTACTGTTGAAACTAGTTGATGAGAGACTAATGAAGATAAGAAGAGTATATTACTATATATGGATTTTCATCTTCCTTTGTGGGAATGGACAAGACCCTTTATATAGGCAATATAACACTATCCAACTACCCTACTAATTACATAATAAGTAGGATGTTACAAAAAATAAAGGAGAGAAGGTTACAAAGGCTCTCCACTACTCTAAAATAATAACCACATTATAATATTTTATAACACTCCCTCTTAGGTATTATTTCAAATACACATATGATGTTGCCTCGTTAAAAACCTCGCTAGTAAAACCTAATGGGAAAAAAACTAGTCAAGGGAAAAAGAGTGCAACGCGTATGCATCTCCCTCTGAATGTGTGGACAAAGTATCTTGATCATTAGTATTATAGACTTGTCTCATAAAATGGAAGTATCTTTGCATAAGATTATAAAATGCAGCCAATATATTATATTGACATGATACTCATCTTGGACTTTGCATCTTTGGGTTGCCTTGTGAACTTTAATTTGACCAAGTCGAGTTGAATATCCACCAAAGTTTTTATTGATATGCCTCGTTAAAACCTTATTAGGAAACCCTATGGGACAAAAACCGAGTGAAGGAAAAGAGTACATCATCGTTTTCAATACGCTTTTAATTTTTCTCGTTCAAAACCCTGTAGGAAAAAATCTTGAAGAAGGAATAAAGAGTGCGATTCGTGTTGTTCTCCCCCTCATGTAAACGTATATGTGATGATCTTCAATTTCGAATAGAATCTCGATATTCAGTATCTTACACATTTGTATAACAGTAACTATAATTTCAAATTAAACAATATATGAAGTCATATCGTCATATAACACTGGAATGATCCACAAACACAATCATGTGCAATTTAGAGTAATAAATATTTTTGCACGTAATCATAAATAAACACATATTCTACTTATGAAATATAAAACAAATATATGGCAGATTACATGACAATATATAAGACAATTAAAGAATGTTAAAGACAACAAAAGTAATACAAATATCATTCTAATATATCCCGGGATTTATGTATATGCGTTTTTAGTCTTCTAAAGACTTTCATGTAATTTTTCGTATCACACAATACATATTGGTAAATTTATTTTATCATAAGACACACATGAAGTCCTATATGAAACTTTCAGGCAAATGTTTTTCACCAAAAAAGTACTTCATATATTTACATTAACTGTGTGAGTATGATTATGCCTGACTGCGTCTTATTATATTTGGCCGATTAATTTTTCTAGACGACGTCATAGAATGGACTTTGATTCAAGATGCTCGTTTTTATTTAGTAACTTTTACATGATCATTTGCAAATATTATTCAATCATGATCAATTTATTTTTTGATTCCATATAATTCTGTAGTAATATAATTAAATGAGATTCTTTTATCACAATTTTTCAACACTGAGAAAATATTCAGGTACCTGGTACTCTTTTGAGAGTACTATTCTTTAGTCATATTTTCTACATTATCTCATGATAATTTTAGAAGTGCCAACTTTCTCACACTGCTCAATTTTATGATATTTTAGAACCGACAGGTCGACCACGCTTTATGCTCTGCAATGTATTTTTTTCAAAAGAAAATAATTTGAACATGATCTTTTCAAGCTGAATAAGTGACTTAGTCACTTATGAATGTATCTTATTATTACACTGAGCTCATAATTTATTTGCGAGGATGAGGATGCATCTTATAAAACATTTTTCAACTCCCCCTCTTATCATGAGAATCTTGCTTTATGCATAGTATTCCAGTATACATATTTTTCATGTGGCAAACTCAAGATACATATCAATCATTGTAGATTGAAATAAATTCTCATATTTGTTCGTGATCTCATCTTTGTGCATAATGGTGGAACATTTATATTTTATGTTGCACAAGTAACAGGATATAGATGTATACTTTAGGTCTTTTTTTTTGTTCCAAGTTATACTTTAGGTCTTTGACCAATGAGGGTATTCATGATTTTTAGTTGGATTTTTTTTTCAATATGACCGTATATATGTATAAACTTGTATGTCGATAAGTCATATTAGACGAATTTGCAACCAGTTATCTAGCAATTTTCTATTTTAAGAAAATATATATTCAGCTAGATCATATATTTCTCCCCCTTAATTTGGCTATTAACTTCAAATAGTACAAACAAAAAGAAGATATCCTAGTAATATTTATTTTAGAATTTAAACAATATTGATTTAACATTAGATTTATCCAAATGACATTCATCATAAAATAGTTATGTCAAATAATTATGTCCAAGAGATTGATAGTTGGCCTAGTGGTTAGGTTACTCCGCAGAGACCAAGAGGTCTTGGGATCGAATCTCATTGGAGTCATTTACTCCGAGTCCAAAGTGGCTCTCTTATGTATTAAAAAATAATTTTGTCCAATAATATTGTACAATTATGACATGATGACCGACTAGTCTAAAACACCATATTCAAGTTACCTTATTTGCAAGAGGGTGGTGGTTCAAATCCCACTTCTAACATTTAATTATCTTGTTATTAAAATATCAATTTTGATCCTATAAGGATTCATTTTAGAATTTATCTTGCTTTTTTTTTTTTTTTTTTTTTTGATGTATGGGTGTCCGGGCCAGCTTACGCGCACCACGACTAATCCCATAGGAAATATACACGCCTCCTCATGCATACTCCCACTTAATCAGAACTAGGTTACCCATGTTCAGGGAGGAGACTCGAACCATGCACCCCTTGCTTACCCCCTTTAAGGCTCAAGAAATAACACGGCTGAGGGGATTCGAACCCTGTACCTCCTAGTTGAGAGACAGGGTCCTGGCCACTGAGCTAGTCCCAGTGGTTAATTTATCTTGCTTTTTGTTTTCATGACATGTCAAATAATCTTTCGCAATTTCAAGTTCACGATTTTTTTATGATACCGTTTTCTTTTCAGGAATACGTAATTGTACAATTATGACATGATGACCGACTAGTCTAAAACACCATATTCAAGTTACCTTATTTGCAAGAGGGTGGTGGTTCAAATCCCACTTCTAACATTTAATTATCTTGTTATTAAAATATCAATTTTGATCCTATAAGGATTCATTTTAGAATTTATCTTGCTTTTTGTTTTCATGACATGTCAAATAATCTTTCGCAATTTCAAGTTCACGATTTTTTTATGATACCGTTTTCTTTTCAGGAATACGTAATTGTACAATTATGACATGATGACCGACTAGTCTAAAACACCATATTCAAGTTACCTTATTTGCAAGAGGGTGGTGGTTCAAATCCCACTTCTAACATTTAATTATCTTGTTATTAAAATATCAATTTTGATCCTATAAGGATTCATTTTAGAATTTATCTTGCTTTTTGTTTTCATGACATGTCAAATAATCTTTCGCAATTTCAAGTTCACGATTTTTTTATGATACCGTTTTCTTTTCAGGAATACGTAATTATTTCTCCAACACTGTATGATTTTCAAAGTCAGTGATTAATATAATGTATAATTGTTTCATTATATCAAACGAATTTTTGATTCGTAATAACTATATAAATCATGGGATTCAGGGGCGGATGTAGGGGTGGGCTGAGGTGGGCTGCAGCCCACCCCAACTTACCCAGCCCACTATAATTTAACCTACTTTTTTTTAAAAATAGATAAAAATGTAACTAAAAATATTATAGTATAAAATTAGCCCTCCCTAACTTAAAATTTAGAGACTAATTCTATCAAATAATAAAATTTATTAACGAAATTGGAACGTAAATACCATTAAATATTCAATTTCTTGGTTCATTTTAATTTTTTTTTCATAGATTTTTTCGTAATTAACTCTTAAATGTTTTAAAAAAATTCATTTGTGCTCCCTAAATTTTAAAAATTATTTTATTAGACTTTAAATGATTTTATTTATAAGATTTTTTGTTTTTTTGCAACAAAATGTATGTTATTTTGAATTAAAAAAAAAGAAATTTTTCGAATGATTAATTTAAAAAAATAATATTCAGACTTATATTGCAATCTTTACACAATATAGGGATTTATAGTGCATTTTAGCATTATATAAGGATTAATCTAGCAATTTTTGCATGTAGACTTATCGTGCAAATACGGCAAAATAATTTTTTTCGGGGGCGTTGCCCCCGAACCCCCTTAGCCCCCCCTAACAAAAAATCCTGGCTCCGCCCCTGATGGGATTAGCCTTCCAGCCTCGTTTGAGATAATGTTGAAGAAATATCATTTTTTCTACGCAATCGTTCTTAGATGCGTTACTTTTTTCTCAAATGATTGTTTTTCACTATCATTTATGACATTCATATGACTTTCAAGGTCTAGTCAATATAAAAATGGTGATTTCCTTATCGAGTCCATAAGCAATCAATGATTGCCCACCATGTCCAGCCCACTGCAAATGACAGACTTGCCCCTAGTTACCCATTAATTTGAAATTTGTTACCAAAAAAAACGCTAAAATCATGGAATCAGTTGAAAATTAAAACAAAATAAATTTGTTGCAAAAATAACGCTAAGATCATGCAATCAGTTGAAAATTAAAACAAATAAATTTGTTACCAAAAAAAAGCTAAAATCAGAAAAATTCAAATGCAGCAACTGAAGAAAATATTGAAACTTTTGTTCAAATGGACGATGGTGGGTTGTCCACTAAACTCGATGGTATATGAATTTTTTCATAAATGTTCTGTGTTGGGCAGTAGAAATAGGGGTGGGTAATGTTTGTTTCTTGAATGGGCTGTCAGTTAAAGATGGTACATGGAATGCTACCAAGTTTGATTTTTAGATGGTGGGTAATGAATATTAATTTTGATGGTGTGCATGAGCATATTGATGGGGTACGTTTTTGTAACAAATAGAAGTGGTGTGTTACATGTTTTAAGACTTAGATACCAGTGGGTTATTAGTTTTGTTTTGATGGGTTCTCTGTAAAAAACGATGGTGTAGTAAATATGCAGTGTCTTCAACCCCACCAACAACACTTCTCCACCACCCAAAAACCGCCACCACGATATCGCACGACCACCTCGCACCATGACCTAGTGTGCTCCTATTTCTGCGATGTTTCCTACCTTCTGATTTTCATGCGTTTACGAATCTAATGAGAAAGTGTTTCAACTAAATCCATTCTACCAAATAAAGAAACTAACTAACCGATGAAATGGGTTCGGAGATGGAGGCTGTTGCTGAGAATGATGGAGGGTGGTGGTGATGTTGATATTAGCGTGGTGGTGATCGGCGCTGTTGAAGAAGACGAAGACCGATGGCGTAGGGGTTCAATTCGATAGAGAAGACTGAAGGTTGGGTGCTGATTGTCGTTGTCGTTGTGTATCTTCTCGGAGGTGTTGGTGGGTCGGATGTCAGGCGGTGATGGTCGGAGTTTGGATCAAGAGGGGCGGCGTGAATGGAGTTTGGTGGTGAATTGATTAATGTGATTACAAACGTATAATCGGAACAAAAAAAAGATTACAAATGTATAACAAGTTTACTAAAACGAGTGCATGATTATAGAGATTTAATGTATCTGCTAATATAATAGAATTATTCTTAAGCAAGGATCAAGGAAGAGATTATATTATTATTATTTAATTGAGGGGTAATGATGGTATATAGTAAAAAACGTTGGACTTGTTATGGTGTAAATCATGGGTTGGACTTGATGGGGGTGGATAGTTGGACTCTAGGACTATATGAGTTAATATCTCATATAAAAATGAAATATATTTCGTAAAATTTATTCCCATGAATTCAATATTTTCTTTTCATGTATGGCAATTATATTGCTCAATATACCAACAAGATTTTATTTCGTTAGAGTTATTTTTATGAATCATACTTTTGTAGAAAGTGGGCTTGCATAATTTCACCCATGAATTATTATCAAGTTGGAAATTTCATAATGGTTTCATCAATTGTTTCTCAATATTCAAATTTTTTTCTTGATAAGTTCATTGAAATGTTTTTTTCTCTTTATAAACAACTCGAAAGTTATTTTTTTTCATAAACAAGACTAGTTTCACATTGCTTTTAAGCAATCATAATTTATAAATTGAAGCAAACATTTAGTTGTTTATTCTCGTCATTTTTTTCAATGATTGTAATTCTTTTCTTGAAGCAAACTTGTACAATTTCAAGTTGAATCTTCTCTTTCAAAATCATATATTTGAAGAGGTATATGAATTTTGATTAATCTTTACTCTCTATTAGAATATATTTTCAAATAGAGATGAAGTAATTAATTATATTATAATGTATAAAAAAATTAAAAAAATACATCTTACCTCAAGAATTACTTACCTCTATATAACAAAAAATAAAAATTATGAAGAGTCTCAAATCATATTAGCTCGGTTGGTAAAGTCATTCTGATAACGTGTTGAAACAATATGTAAAAGAAACTAGTTGATGAGAGGCTATATGGAGATAAGAAGAGTATATTACTATATATGGATTTTCATCTTCCTTTGAGGGAATAGGCAAACCCTTTATATAGGCAATATGAGACTATCCAACTACCCTACTAATTACATAATAAGTAGAATGTTACAAAGAAGAAAGGAGAGAAGGTTACAAAGGCTCTCCACTACTCTAGAATAATACACACATTATAATATTTTATAACACTTACAGTTTTGTCCACTATCCCATAAAAATCATAATTAATCTTTAAATTTTTATTTCATAAATATTCTCACCTACGTCTAGTTCATCTTCCTTGCACACATATTAAAAATAATGTAAAACATAAAACTTCAAAAAAGAATTCTTTTTTTTACTTATGACAAAAAAAAAAAAGTTGCTAGGAAAACGTATGGCCATAAATAATTGCAAAACTATTCATTCCATTATATTAATTCATAAAAAATATTGATTAGTTAATAATGTAAAAATGAAATTAACAATTAATTAATCCTTACAGGATCCTAAAATGATTTTTCTCTCAAATCAAGCTTCCCTTAAACTTTTTTAACATGTAGCAAGAGAAATGAGAATGTGTAATTGAAGACTCTTTGACCAACGATTTCTTGAATGATTCCAATCTACGCTGAATTGGTCAACATATGTGAAATGATTATATCTCAAATCAAATTTTCTTAAATTTTATTTAACAAGAAAATTGAATATGTGAAGCGATCTCTGGAATGATTCTGGCCTACGCTAAATTGACCCACTATCGTGAATTAATAAGGGGTTGTTGACAGTTATTTAAAAGACGTTGATTTGTGTTGAGTCGCGTTCGACATTGCCATCAAAATTTAGACACATGCCCAATCCAGAGTCCAATTCATTTAATTCATTCTCATCCTTAGGTATTAGTCACAATTTTGTTGAGCAAACATTGTCCAATCTGGACAATTATTGACCACAATTCATTTGAGAGATCATTGGTCAATTCAGTGTAACATAGAATTATCATATTTTTAATTTTTCTGCTGCATGTTCAAACAAAATTGAAAGTGTAATTTGAATCATAATCGTTTCAGAGATAGTCGACAAATTCCCTGTAGCGCTAAAATCAATCCAGAGATAGTTGGCAAAGAGTTCTCAATCTCACATATTTAATTCTTCTTGCAACATATTCAAACAAATTTAAGGAAGTTTGATTTGAACGGAATCATTTAAGAGATCATTGGCAAATTCAATGTTGCCCATATAAATCCAAATTCAATTTTTCTATTACATGTCCAAATAATTTGATAGAATTTGATTTGAGAATGATCATTTCAAAAATCGTTGGCAAGACAACGTAACCCAGGCTCAATCCAGAGACCATTGAGTCTCTTAGTTCCTTATTCAATCTCACAACTAAACCTAAAATAGTGTAATTCATGGCAACACAATTAATAAGATACTTAGCAAAGTTCACTCTAGATTAAACAATAACTAAACTGTTAAATAATGTATTTTTTTAGAGTGCATAGATAGATCATAAGAGAACTATGAATACGTCTACCTGACTCTATAATAGATATTTGTCCATTATTATAATATAGAAATTATAATCATACTCAAGCAGTGAGACATAACACATAACAATTAGAATCCAAAAATTAATCGTTCAAGAGTTATACTAAATTACATCCGTTGATAACATCCCAAACTATGGGAGGTTTAGTTACTTGTGAATTTAGAGATAAGTAGACTCGGGATTGAAGACTTACGCATATGACATGATTATTTCATTTACCTACTCTAGTTTTTTCTCAAGCTTCTATTCTTCAGAAATTGTTTCGTATTCTCCTCTCCTCTGGTTAATTTTAACCAACTCTAATATACTAGTATTCTTCAAAAACTAGCTAACTAACTTAGTTAAGATAAATCATAATTTCAAATATCTAATACTTATCCTACAATAATAGAGTTGTCTTTGAGGCCACTTATATTTCTCCTTATGACTTGAGTGAAATTTTACTAGACCCCCTGGAAATCAAAATTTTAATCGAGCCAAGTGGTTCATATGTGAAGGTCCGAGCTCTAATTTCCATTTATTCTTTTACCAAGCTCTAAAAATGGAACTTTTTTAGATGCAATATCTTCATTTTTAGCATAGAGTTTTGCCTGGGCTGAATTTATTATATATCTAAGCATCTTATAAAATCACTGAGTAACATAGTAAAATAACCTAATGATGTCTCAGTTCATGTGATAGATTAATCTAGTCATGATACATTATTTTATGGGTATTTAGGACTTAGTTGAGGGATTTTATCCTATTATTTGATGTTTTACACTTTCTTGTCCAGTTTCGGTGTTTATGCTATTTTTAGATCTTTCGTACGTATTTGTTTAAGTGTGTAGCTCTTAGGTACTTGGATGTTAAGATACTCTGAGACGATGATAAGAACTGAAAAAATCGAGATTATCCATTAGTTATGGTGAAAAAGGAAGATTCAGCCACTTTTAAAAAGTGAAAACATGTCTCGACCAGATTCGGGATGTGGATTGTTCGAGTTACTAGGCAAGATTGATGGAGACTCTGGGGAAGCCATCTCATATTTGGATATTAATTGGAGTCGGGATAACATAGGATTCAACAATTTGTGATTCAGAGTTGAATTGAAGAAGTTATGTAATTTGTCGATGTTGTGGTTTGAACTAGTCCCTGCTCCAGTAAAACGTTTTTGGGTTGGATTAGGTCACTTAAAAGAAGCCCACAACCCATAAAATATTTTTGTACCTTTAAATATTCAAAATTAACATTGGAAAATCGCCTAGAGTTGAGAAGAGAAGAGAAGGAGTCTAAAAGTGGTTCATGTCATTTCACCTCATTTGTTCATCGTTCGCCAGCAATTAGTAGAGTAAATTTATTCTGTTTATCATCTAAACATGAATGTTGTACTTTAACTGCTAGTTTTATTTCGTTTAGTATGAACTAAATAATCATAAGTTGAGAACAACAATAATTTATGAACCCTACTTTTATTTTATGCTTTTATTGAATTGGGAGATTACATCTTTAATTTGATTTGTTATTTTAATTGTTTTGTATTATGTATTTTTCATAAATTCTAGCCCTTTCTCTGGCCAAGTATAGGACTGCCCTTAGTTAGTATTATCACCCTGATGGGGGTTTGGTTATTGAGAAGAATACATAGTCGTCTAGTGTCGGTAGTAATCTCTATGGGTTTGCCTAACTAGATTGTCCATAGGGTTAGATTTAACCACTGATCATTGTGTAGGGTCCCCTACACAAGTACCCTAATAGTGTTGAAGTAGTCTCCTAAGTTATCCTGACAGGAGTTAGGAGGAATTTAGAATCCCGACTATTGCATGTTTACACAATTTCCCCTTTAACAATATAATGTAATGCGTATATAAGGGGATTACTTGTGAGTTCTTGAGCTATACTCTCATTCTCTCCTTCTTCGTTTATTTAATTGTCTTTAGTTTAACTTTTTTAATTATCTTATTTGCATTTTAGTATTTAAAACCTAGAACTAAACAAATATCTATTTATTTCCAGTGCTTAATTTAGCAACTTAATCTAATACACTTTATATGAACACCATACTAGAATTAACTTCCGTAATCCCTGATATCAATACTCTATTGTACTTAATTATTACTTGCAAGTGATCCATACACTTGCAAAACATTTATCTCGTTCATTAGAGGTGTGCAAATTTTTGTATTATTTTATCACACCTTGGGAGACGACACCTAATGTGTCCTAAATAATAGGTAATTATACTATATTATTAGGACACATCAATACCTTAAGTAAAAAAAAACCCTACCACGTTAATCAAATTATTATAAATTATAGTGTTTTTTTTCAAATTAGTTACCTTATAGCTTACATGGAAATATAATATATTTGTAAAAAAAAAATCCAAGAATTATCTTCAACCACTTGTTATGTTTAAAAATATGTAAGTTAAATTTACGCTAATGAGATATTTACCATCTAATTAGAGCGATCATAGGTTATAACGATTAGGTCGTCATTGTATATACTTTGCTTATTTGGTGATCATGGCACAAAAATATATGGAAAGTATAGTGAATAAAAGTATTCATCACATCATTATTACTCCTTTCGTCCATTAATATTTGTTATGCTTATTTTTTTTACAAGAATTAAGAAAATTAATTAGTCTTTTCTATTTTTACTAAACTATCCATAACCAACTAAGTAAATAAATTTAATAATTATAAAATTTTAAATATTAAATAAGAATAAATTTATAAAAAAAGGGGTAATTAGAGATAAATGCCTCCTTAATGATGTCTTTAATTTTTTTAAGCCTCTAATTTTCTTATTTAGAGATAAATGCCTAATAGAACAATTATTTATAAAAAAACATCCCCTTTATATTTTTTATACCTATACTATCCTTATTATTAAATATATTATTTTATTTTTAATACAATATTTATTTTTAAATCTTAAACAAATAATAGGGTATTTCCACCACCACCACCACAACCATCGCCACCTCCACCACCACAACCACCACCACCACCACCACCACCACCTACTACTAATTTCATCACACGCACGCGTCCGTGAAATTTTTTTAAAATCGCCATAACTAATTCAAAAAAAATCAGAAAAATCTAAAAAAAACATATTTGGATAAATCAGATTAATATTTACGTCTATGATTTTTTTCGGTATTTTCTGAATTTTTTGGTTTTTTTAATTTTTTTTAATTTTTTAATTCGCAGAACATGGAATCCCATGTTTTAAACATGGAATTCCATGTTTTAAACAGTGAATTTCGTGTCTGCGGATAACAAATTCCTTATATCAAAACATGGAATTCCATGTTCAAAACATGGAAACATGGAATTCCATGTTCTGCGAATTAAAAAATTCAAAAAATTCTGAAAAAAATCATAGACGTAAATATTAATTTTCTTTATCCAAATATATAAATTTTTTATTTTTTTGATTTTTTTAGAATTAGTTATGACGATTTTAAAAAATTTCACGAACGCGCGCGTGTGTTTATTAGTTTTTGTTTTGTTTAGTTCTAATTTCTTTTTTTTAATTGTTAATTATAAGGGTAGTTTGGGATGTGGCTGTTTTCTATAAAAAATCTTATTATAGGCACCTTTTTTTAAATAAGTTTTTTAATAGGCATTAATCTCTAATTGGCTCATAAAAAAATGTAAAAAAGTTTTTTCGGTATCTTAAATGGACAATTTTTTGTGGATATCTATCTTTAGAAATTATGACAAGATGGACGAAAGAAGTAATATATTTTTATTTTTCCATCTTTTTTGGAAACACTCATTATTATTTTGTTATTTATCTTACTCTTTTTAGTAATTCAGACATGAAAAAGAAATTTATCTTTAAAAATAATTTCAAGACAACTATCTCTTAGAATAATATACAATTTTTTTTAGTATAAATTTAATAGATTGAGTTTTTTAACTTTAATACTAATCTAAGAATAATTACCTTCCCTATTAATAAAGAAAATTCAGGCAACTTAATTACATGATATTATTGATATGCATTGTACACTGTATGTAAGTGATAATCATGAAGGACTTTTAAGTTTATACCTAGTTAGTAATTGTAAGGGTTATCTCACTTGTCCTTTTTGAATCGTATGATAAAGAAAGCCATTTATAAAAATAAATTCGGGACAACTATGCAGTTTGTATCATATACAAAATTTTTAGTATAAATTTAATTGATTGATATTTTAACCTTAATACTAAGTAAAGAATAATTACCTTTTATATTGTGTAACCGAGAAAAGTAAGCCACATAATTATATAATATCTGAATATGCATTATATATTGTATATAATTTAATATTCATAAAATAGTTTAAAGTTTATACTTAAATAGTAATTGTAAAGATGTATATGCATAGTTTTTTAATAATAATTGAACACTAAAATGAGTATCCCACTGATATATCTCCATGTACATTTTAATATGCCATTTTTAATATAATACACATAATTTTATATTAAAAATGGATTATTTAAACCAAAATGTGGAAAGTCAATATTCTAGAAAAATCTCTTTAAATACCTCTCAAATGTAAGCCTTTAGGACACCTATCTCCCAAAATATATTTTTTCCCATGGAAATTGTAATGAGTAAGAAGTCTAAAGGTCGTCAAAAAATTCGCATAGAAAGGATAATGAATGAGAGTATTCGCCATGTGACATTCTCGAAACGTAGAAGTGGTCTATTTAAAAAGGCTAGTGAACTTGCCACTTTATGTGGTGCTGAAATTGGTTTGTTTGTTTTCTCACCAGGAAACAGAGTGTTTACATTTGGGCACCCTGATATCAAATCAGTTGTTGATAGATATCATTCTGTAAACGCCCCATTACTAGACACCCAAACAAGTAAACTAATTCATGCGCATCGCAATGCCAGTGTTCGGTCTCAGAATCAGGAACTCACATCCCTCAACGAACAAATCGAAATTGAAAAAGTACGAAGAAAAGAATTGGAGAAAATTGTCAAAGTTGATCGGGATAATTACTGGTGGAGTGCTCCGATAAATAATCTTAATTCGGAGGAGCTTACGCAATTGCAAGTCAAACTTTTGGAACTAAATTCAAATGTACAAGCAGCATGTGAGGGACATAATAAGGCTCAATCCAATGTTGTTTCAACAGATATTTTCCCTTGTGAACCTACCTCTGCTATCAACGCTTCATCATCTCATCCTTCTGCCGAAGTAGTTGCCAACCAGTTCTATCTCCAGTTTGCAGGTCCTAGTAATACTACCCCTTCTCAAATTGTCCTTTCGTCAAATCCTAATGCTTCTGAATGTGCAAAGTTGTCAATGGCACCTAGTTATTATCCTAGAGATGGTTTTGGTCCTATTTAAGTTAATTAATACCAATGCAATAGACACACCTGCTATGATGCTTCCCTTTTTCTTCAGCTTGTGTACTGTATTTTATGTTTGTTTCCGACACATTAAATGTTGTTTTCATTGATCTTGCAATTATAATACCTTTCTTAATTCAGTTTCTCATTCAATCTCATATCAATATACTCAATTCTCATAGATGAAAAAAATTAATAGTTCTATATGATGATTACACGACTATTTAACCTGTTTTCTTGGATATATACGTTTTAAAATTTATAAAGTTATTTTGGAAAAATATAATTTTTCCATATAATCATATACCTATACTTCTTTGAAGAACAACCGAAAGGATTTAAACAATAGCAATGTTTCAAGAGTTAATCGAATTTGTTTGATCTTATTAGCGATGTTAATATTATTCTAATAATTATTTCTTGTTGAGAAATGTTGATCGCAAGCCAAATGCTAAGAGATTGAAGGTTGAAAATTAAAAGTATAGATATTTGATTAGAAAGGAAATTGTGATTCTAAAAGGACGATTAAAATGGAATTATTATTTGTTGTATTTTATAAGGTACAAAAATACCAGATAATGTTGAGGATGCCGTATCAAGTTTTCTAAAATGTTTCTAATTTGAGATCGATAGTTGGCCTAGTGGTTAGCTTACTCCGCAGAGACCAAGGGGTTTTGGGATCGTGGATTTAAATAGTATTTCATAATTTGTGTGCAAAAATAAACTTGACAACCTTTTAGAAAAAGTAGGGAGTAGGGCTGCATATGAACCGATACTCTCGCCAATGGCTCGAGTTTTAGTTCGCTAAAAGTTGTTTGAGTTCGACTCGTTAGTTAAACAAACCAAGCTCAAGTTTTAAATTCAGACTCGTTTACTAAACGAGACAAACTCATACTTGTATAAGCCTGACTCGTTAAGCTCGTGAACAGTTTGATATATAAGAGTTCATTAAGAGCTCGTTAATAGGTTCAACATATATAATCAAATATTATCAGTTTTATATGTATGTGTGTGTGTATATATAACTCAAAACTATGTAAATTTTTTGAATATCTAATTAATCATAACTAGAATATTCTATATCTATCAAGTATATTATTTTTCTTCAAGTCAAATTATATAATGTGTTGTATATTAGATTTACTTAACTTCATTTTACATAACAAAAAACCCCAAATATATAGATATCATAGTTAAATAAACGAGACTTAATGAGTCTTATATGAACCAATTTAAGCCGAACTCAAGCTTGGAAAAAATAAGTTCGCTAAGGGTTTGTTTGAGTTTGGCTCATTAGTTCACGAACCAAGCTCAAGAAAACTAAAGTTTGGTTCGACTTGGTTCGTTTCAAACTCAAACCAAGTTCAAACTCACTAAAATATTAACAAACAAACTCAAGAAAGTTAAAGTTCAGTTCGGCTCGATTCGTTTGCAGCCCTAGTAAGGAGTAATCTTTAATCGGAAATGACAATATTAACTATATGAGTTTGTATTGAATATTGATATATCTACATATAAAGCTTATCGATTTTCACACACGCATACACATATACATATAAATATACCTATAATTATTAATTAGGTTCGAATCCCGTACGATGCACATGAACACAATTCAAATTAAAAAATTATAAAAATAATATAAAGAAAAAATTTAAATTGTAGTGTGCTATTTTTATCTCAAAAAAATTCAAATTCTTAAAGAAAAAAATAATAAAAGACACATATTATAGTAAAAAATATTTAAAAGATATTATATAACAAAGTAAAATAATAAATATAAAAAAATAAAATAACAAATAGTAAAAGTTAAATAACATATGACACATTTAACTTATGTCATAAATTATTGGTTTTTCTTTTATATATTGTATAGATTTTAAGTAATTTAGTCATCACTCCAACTCTCGTGAATGCATTCTTAAAATTAAGAAAGTAATACAATTATATATAACTCTAACTCCTGTGAATGCATTCTTAAAATTAAGAAAATAATACAACTATATATAGCAATAGGTATATTTTTTTAAGCAATTAGCCGAATTGGGCGGGAATAACAATTCAGATCCGAGTCCCGGAAGAGGACCCGAATCCCATAGGTGACTGGATTACGAACCTGTGTGATATACTGGATACTAAATTTTGGGATCCGCAGATATTCATGACTTATATTCAACCAACACTCTGGAAGATCTGGAAAGCTAAAATGAAAGTGGTACACGAAAATGTTTACACTCATCCAAGAATTGGGAACCGGTACCAGTTGCACCTAGGATAGGCCCTCGTGAACCTGAGCCCAATCCATGGACTGACACCGAGTTTGGAGACACTAGTTATATTTATACATGTGATGCGTCTTTTAAAACTAAGACATAGATAAGTGGTATCGGTATAGTCAAACGCGAGACTCGTTTTGTACAGAGGGTGACTTTCTCTAAACCCATCTGGAAAGATTTGGTTGCTGAAGGGGAAGCGATAGCAGTTTTGGAAGCTGCTCAGCTGAGCCTGGCCCATTCGGGTAGCAAGGCCGTCATCTGTTCCGACAACCTTGATCTTATTCAAGGAATCAAGTCATTGCCAGCTACGTGGTAGAAAGTCCGGCCTTTTGTTAAGCGGATCAGACAGATTGCTGAGAATCATGGTAATTTGTTTTTCAGGCATCTCCCGCGAAGACATAATGGTCTGGCAGACCGTGCTGCGTGTAACGCTAGGCAAGCGGCATTTAGTTCGGTAGGCACCTTGGTATCACTGTATCTTTTACCAGACTAAGAATCGGTTAATTTTGTAATCACTACTTGTAGAAGGAATAACCGCCAAAAAAAATCAATTAGCCCAAACTAAACCATATTAGTAAATTTACTTAACTAAGTGACAATTTTTTTATTGTTTCATGATCAAGATTGTAAGTGATGCATTACTTTATCTTAAAATTATTTTGTGTATAAGGCTATTGATTGAAGGCATGATGATGGCATGTCTTTTGATCAAATATTTTTTCCAATTGAATTATTTTTACTTTGTGTTCACTAAAAAAATGTTGAATTAAATAAAAAATTACCTAAAAGTAAAAACTTAACAATAAGAACCATATTTTTGGATTATCAAAACTAATACGTGAGGGAAATCGTACGCTAAGCAGCATAATCAGACTTCTCACTATCTACTTAATACTTAAATCCAATGGGATAGTTGATATGTACAAGTAGGGTTGCAAACAAATCGAACCGAGCCGAACTTTAACTTTCTTGAGTTTAGTTTGCTAATATTTTAGTGAATTTGAGCTTAATTTGAGTTTAAAATGAACCGAGCCGAGCCGAACTTTAGCTTTCTTGAGCTTGATTCGTTAACTAAAGAGCCAAACTCAAACAAACCCTTAGCGAACTCATTTTTTCTAAGTTTGAGTTCGACTCGGATTGATTCGTTTAAGACTCATTTAAGTTTGTTTATTTTTTATGATATATATATATATATTCAATGTTAAGTAAAACTAATATACAACACATTACATAATTTAACTTGAAGAAAAAAAAATTTGGACCATCAGTCCGGTATACCGCGCCTCAAGCTCCGGTACACCGAAGGAACAAAAACCCGTGCTACGGGTAGGAGATGCGGGTATTTTGACGAGGATTAAAATTTTTGAGGAACATAAGCTGCGGTACACCTCGCCCCTGTTCTGGTACACCGCAGGTCGCCGACTGAAGAGAGAAAAAGCTGCGTTTTAGGTTATAAGAAGCAAGAGGTGGGTACAATTCCGAATTTACAAATCCTTAAGCCTCTCTCTCTTCTCCAAACCTCCCCCAACTACATGGAAGCTTCATCAAACCTTCCCCAAACATCAAAACACTACCCAATCACCATAAAAACATATCAAATCTTTTCTCCACATCATTACAAAGAAGAATCAACCACCCATATCATACCAAAACACATTGAATCCAAGGATCAAAAGCTTAAATTTCAGAAATTCATCCTACAATTTCTTAAATCCATACCAATCCATGAAGAATCCATCTTACCCATATAGAGAATCATCATCAAATCACCTTTCCTAATCCAAAATTAAGCTTGTACAACCAATAATCAGGAGTTTTAAATTTCAAGAGTGGTTAAAGCTTTGAGTTGGGGGTCAATTGAGATGATTAAGAGAACATAAACATTATTTACTGTAAGGGAGATGAAGAAAAACAAGGTATTTGATTTAATTGAGAAGAAATCAAGTGATAAAAGTCCTAGTTCCAATTCAAAGTGTAAAACAAGTCAAGAGAAGAGAGGTCAGCTAGCTGTGTTTGATTCAATGGGCAAAAAGGTTCCAACTTTAGCAAAGAAAAAAACACAACCTCTACAGATCGAAGACCCTACACCCGAGGAAAAAGAGAAAGCTTCAATGGCCATGATAGCTTTTGAAAGGAAACAATTAAAGGAACTACCTTTTTCTTATACGAAAGTATTTGAAGAATAAGTTGATAAAGAAGAATACAAGAAGATTCATGGAGATTTGGAAAGATTGGGTTGATCTACGTTAATGGTAAGACGTTCTAAAAAACGTTCTCTTTGTGAATTGTATTTGGTGAGGAGAAGAAGAGGATGTGGCACAGTTGATCTATGAGGAGGTGATACGATTTTCGGTCTCTCCCATGTCGTTATTTAATGCAATATCCTACTATGATCACGTGTCTTGTTTGAAAAGCGAATATAATTTTGGGTGAAGAAGAAACACGCGAGTTTAAGATGAGTAACAATATTGACAATGCTTGGATCATTAAAGTTTTGAGAGTAATTACGCAACTTTCAAAAGAAGAAAAGGAGTACATCATAACACTCCGTGAGCAATTAAAGAAAAATCCAGCAAATCCTATCTTGGAACGTTGAAAAGGCGAGGTAATTGCCTCGAAGAGTATGTTTTCTTTCTTCCTTACCATTTCTTTATGTGCAATATGTATGCTAATTTTAAATTTTATTTCTTTCTTGAGTCTTTTTCGAGTCGTGGGGACACGGCTCATTTTTGAGTTGGGGGTGGGGATTCGTTGTCCTCATCTTCCTTTTTGTTTTTTGCATAAAAATTAATTTTTTTTTTTGGGTTGAATTAGGCATAGAATATGTTGAATGTACCTATGTGAGCATGATTTCAATTAGGTTAATGATAGTAAGTAGTATGTTTTTGAAAGATGTTACAAATATGTTTAGCATGCATGTATGAAAACTGGAAATAAAAGATAGAAAAGTTAATGATCAATGCTAAGATTTTACGTTGAAACTTAGGGAGAGTTATTTGGTGTGTAGAACGTGAGGTTTGAAATTAGTTGAAAACCCACTTGTCTATGAACTAATAATGAAAACGTAACGAAATCTGGTAGTTAGAAAAATGAATAAGGCAGTTCTTTCATATTGAAGCCACTTGAAGCCTTTTATACCTTCTCACCCTTTTATTTGATTATTGTTATTATTTATCCGTCTTAGTCCCTCCGAGCCTTTCTAAAGCCTTTCATTTTACCACATTATAATCCATACCCTTAGTTTGTAGGACTTATCTATATGACCATCACTCGAATCGCAATGAAACAAGTCGTTTTAGAGCTTGAGTTTGGGGTGGTGGGTTTCATCATTAGGGAACATTGGGATTTGGGAATTATAATTGTGATTTCATTAATGATGAAAAAGTTATTATTGTAACCCTTTGCCGGGGTAATAGTGAATGAAAAAGAAGCTACGAGCTAAATTTGCCAACAAGGGTATAAAAAGATAGAATATATATATATATATATGAAAAAAATAGCACGATATCTCGAACATCAAAAAGAGAGTCATAGCTATACAAAAGAAAAAAATTGATATGAAAAGAATATATATTCGGACTGGCAAAGTGGAAATTGTATATCATCACAAAAGGTTTTATTTGGGATTAATTGGGGATGCAAATCAAAAGCATCAATAAATTGGGTTGAGTGAGAACATCTTCGAGTGAAAACTCAAGCTCTAGGGAGATTCGTTGATGGCTAGTGAGGAGAGATCCAAAAGCTCACTTTTCATTATCCAAATATATCATACCGTCCTTAAGCCACGTTATAACCAAAGACCTTAGGATTTCTAACTGCTTGGTGGAGAAACAAGTGAGCTATTAGGTAGTAGGTAAGTGGACCATTGGATGCTATATTAGGACCTATGAACAACCTATAGACTTTAACATGAACTAAGTTATCATCCTCTCCTTCTGGCATTGCAAAATTAATCTGGACTTGAATTTATGGATTGTTGATTACGTGTATATTAAGCATACTTGTGCATTATTTCTTGAGTATTACTACATGAGACTTTTTAGATATTTATGCTCTAGGATCATTCATTATGTTCTGTTCTTATTCTCCTCCGACTTCTTCTTCTTGTTTATTTGACTACCATACTGTTCTTTATATTTATTGTATCGGGACGATACAACTTTGAGTTGGGGGTCTTGATGTCTCCTCATTTGTGATGATTTAATATATTTCTAAGACATCATTTTAGGCGTATTTATTAGTTTATAGGTCGATTTTATCATGATTTAGTACACTTTCCTATTTTGGGTCTTGAATTGATTAATTATTATTTTTAGAGCATATTGGGTTTAATTATTTATTTAGTGTGAAGCTTTAGAGATATATGGTAATTAATTAGAGTCCAAGTTGGTTCAAAAAGCTAAAGGAAAGAAGATAAACATGGAAATTGAAGTTAAGGAAATAAAAGCTAAAAATATGGAAAAGAAAAAGCTGCCTTAAATCTGAATTTCTGCAGCTACGTCTAAAGAAGTGGTGATAACTCCAAAATCGAGCCGATTCTGGAAGATCCCTTTCATAGGAACGTAGATAATTCCATTAGGATTCTATTGACATTTTATAGGTAAAAAACGGTCCAGTAACGAAGAAGATATGGTAAAAACAAGTCAGCAGTAATTATCCTTATCTACCTACGAATTTGAGTTGGGCTAAGAGTCCATTACTTACTTTCTCCTTCAAGAAAACGAATTAGGTCTTCCTATACCCTATAAATACAGCCTCTTAACATTAGAAAATCATCCTTGACCAAACCTTAAGGTCAGGAAGAAGCTACAACACAAGAAGAGAAGTCTGGAAGGGGCTGTGCATCAATCATGTCTTCTTCAACCTTCAATTCTGTAATTCTTTTTCTTTTCTTAGTATGAATTAATTCTATTTAGCTTGAGTTTTAGCATATATGTATGAACCCTAGTTTTGATTGACATCTATCTAATTTGGGAATTTTATGTTTTAAATTGAATTATTGTTTTTATTCTCTGTTTATGAGTTTGGGTTTATGTTCTATGTTCTTGTGGACTGCAGCCATATAGAATTACCATCTAGTAGTTAGGTCACCATTGACAACGGTGTTTAATTACATGTTTATCACATAACGTCTAGAATAAGGTTTACATCTGACAAATCAACCTAACTAGATAATCACCATGGTTTAGTGTATTGCTATTTTACCAATTGCAGGAACAATTTGCTTAGGACTCCTTATTGACACAGGTAAACCCTATTTAAAACTACCTAGCGCAATTGGAACCGATTATTGAAATACTACATAATTCACCCTTACATGTTTAGAATGGCAAAACTAGTGGGAATTACATGCTATTTACTCAAGCTAAACTTTCATACTATCTTCTTTTCTTTTATTTATTTTCTGTCTTTAATTTAGTAGTTTAGTTTTCTTATTTAAAAAAACCAAATAAATATCTACCTATCTTTTCTTTCTCTTGCGTATTATTATTCTAGCTTAATTATTTGCACTTGAATATTTGCATAAGTTCTTCTTAACCTTCGTAGTCTCTGAGGATCGAATTCTACTTATTCATTAAAACTTGCATACGATCTGTATACTTGCAGAACCGTGCTCAGCTTAGGGTGTTTATTTGCACTTAATTTATACATCTTTTTATCTCACCTTAGCCGACACCATATGTATTTTCCATATATTCTAGCCCTTTCTCTGGCCAAGTATAGGACTGCCCTTAGTAATTAGTATTATCACCCTGATGGGGGTTTGGTTATTGAGAAGAATACATAGTCGTCTAGTGTGCGGTAGTAATCTCTACGGGTTTGCCTAACTAGATTGTCAATAGGGTTAGATTTAACCACTGATCATTGTGTAGGGTCCCCTACACAAGTACCCTAGTAGTGTTGATGTAGTCTCCTAAGCTATCCTGACGGGAGTTAGGAGAAATTTAGAA
Source organism: Nemophila menziesii (assembly GCA_029959085.1). Classification (NCBI taxonomy): domain Eukaryota; kingdom Viridiplantae; phylum Streptophyta; class Magnoliopsida; order Boraginales; family Hydrophyllaceae; genus Nemophila; species Nemophila menziesii. Next base: position 30,117,993 of record JARWIR010000007.1, on the reverse strand, counting down.
TCCCGAGTATTGCATGTTTACACAATTCACCCTTTAACAATATAATGTAATACATATAAGGAGATTACTTGCGAGTTCTTGAGCTATACTCTCATTCTCTCCTTCTTCGTTTATTTAATTGTCTTTAGTTTAATTTTTTTAATTGTCTTATTTGCATTTTAGTATTTAAACCCTAGAACTAAACAAATATCTATTTATTTCCCGTGCTTAATTTAGCAACTTAATCCAATACACTTTATAAGAACACCATACTAGAATTAACTTCCGTAATCCCTGATATCAATACTCTATTGTACTTAATTATTACTTGCAAGTGATCCGTACACTTGCAAAACATTTATCTCGTTCACTAGAGGTGTGCAAATTTTTTGTATTATTTTATCACACCTTGGGAGACGACACCTAATGTGTCCTAAATAATAGGTAATTATACTATATTATTAGGACACATCAATACCTTAAGTAAAAAAAACCCTGCCACGTTAATCAAATTATTATAAATTATAGTGTTTTTTTTTTCAAATTAGTTACCTTATAGCTTACATGGAAATATAATATATTTTTTTAAAAAATAAATCCAAGAATTATCTTCAACCACTTGTTATGTTTAAAAATATGTAAGTTAAATTTACGCTAATAAGATATTTACCATTTAATTAGAGTGATCATAGGTTATAACGATTAGGTCGTATATATTTTGCTTATTTGGTGATCATGGCACAAAAATATATGGAAAGTATAGTGAATAAAAGTATTCATCACATCATTATTACTCCTTTGTCCATTAATATTTGTTATGCTTTTTTTTTACAAGAATTAAGAAAAGTAATTAGTTTTTTCTATTTTTACTAAACTATCCATAACCAACTAAGTAAATAAATTTAATAATTATAAAATTTTGAATATTTAAATAAGGATAAAATTTATAAAAAAATGTAAAAAAGTATTTCGGTATCTTAAATGGTCAATTTTTTGTGGATATCTATCTTTAGAAATTGTGACAAGATAGACGAAAGAAGTAATATATTTTTATTATTCCATCTTTTTTGGAAACACTCATTATTATTTTGTTATTTATCTTACTCTTCTTAGTAATTCAGACATGAAAAAGAAATTTATCTTTAAAAATAATTTCAAGACAACTATCTCTTAGAATAATATACAATTTTTTTTAGTATAAATTTAGTAGATTGAGTTTTTTTAACTTTAATACTAATCAAAGAATAATTACCTTCCCTATTAATAAAGAAAATTCAGGCAACTTAATTACATGATATTACTGATATGCATTATACACTGTTTGTAAGTGATAATCATGAAGGACTTTTAAGTTTATACCTAGTTAGTAATTGTAAGGGTTATCTCACTTGTCCTTTTTGAATCGTATGATAAAGAAAGCCATTTATAAAAATAAATTCGGGACAACTATGCAGTTGGTATCATATACAAAAATTTTAGTATAAATTTTATTGATTGATATTTTAACCTTAATACTAAGTAAAGAATAATTATCTTTTATATAGTGTAACCGAGAAAAGTAAGCCACATAAATATATAATATTCTGAATATGCATTATATATTTATATATTGTATATAATTTAATATTCATAAAATATTTTAAAGTTTATACTTAAATAGTAATTGTAAAGATGTATATGCATAGTTTCTTTAATAATAATTGAACACTAAAATGAGTATCCCACTGAATATATCTCCATGTACATTGTAATATGCCATTTTTAATATAATACACATAATTTTATATTAAAAAATTGATTATTTAAACCAAAATTTGGAAAGTCTATATTCTAGAAAAATCTCTTTAAATACCTCTCAAATGTAAGCCTTTAGGACACCTATCCAAAATATATTTTTCCTCATGGAAGTTGTAATGAGTAAGAAGTCTAAAGGTCGTCAAAAAATTAGCATAGAAAGGATAATGAATGAGAGTCACCGTTACGTGACATTCTCGAAACGTAGAAATGGTCTATTTAAAAAGGCCAGTGAACTTGCCACTTTATGTGGTGCTGAAATTGGTTTGTTTGTTTTCTCACCAGGAAACAGAGTGTTTACATTTGGGCACCCTGATATCAAATCAGTTGTTGATAGATATCATTCTGTAAACGCCCCATTACTAGACACCCAAACAAGTAAACTAATTCATGCGCATCGCAATGCCAGTGTTCGGTCTCAGAATCAGGAACTCACATCCCTCAACGAACAAATCGAAATTGAAAAAGTACGAAGAAAAGAATTGGAGAAAATTGTCAAAGTTGATCGGGATAATTACTGGTGGAGTGCTCCGATAAATAATCTTAATTCGGAGGAGCTTACGCAATTGCAAGTCAAACTTTTGGAACTAAATTCAAATGTACAAGCAGCATGTGAGGGACATAATAAGGCTCAATCCAATGTTGTTTCAACAGATATTTTCCCTTGTGAACCTACCTCTGCTATCAACGCTTCATCATCTCATCCTTCTGCCGAAGTAGTTGCCAACCAGTTCTATCTCCAGTTTGCAGGTCCTAGTAATACTACCCCTTCTCAAATTGTCCTTTCGTCAAATCCTAATGCTTCTGAATGTGCAAAGTTGTCAATGGCACCTAGTTATTATCCTAGAGATGGTTTTGGTCCTATTTAAGTTAATTAATACCAATGCAATAGACACACCTGCTATGATGCTTCCCTTTTTCTTCAGCTTGTGTACTGTATTTTATGTTTGTTTCCGACACATTAAATGTTGTTTTCATTGATCTTGCAATTATAATACCTTTCTTAATTCAGTTTCTCATTCAATCTCATATCAATATACTCAATTCTCATAGATGAAAAAAATTAATAGTTCTATATGATGATTACACGACTATTTAACCTGTTTTCTTGGATATATACGTTTTAAAATTTATAAAGTTATTTTGGAAAAATATAATTTTTCCATATAATCATATACCTATACTTCTTTGAAGAACAACCGAAAGGATTTAAACAATAGCAATGTTTCAAGAGTTTATCGAATTTGTTTTATCTTATTAGCGATGTTAATATTATTCTAATAATTATTTCTTGTTGAGAAATGTTGATCGCAAGCCAAATGCTAAGATATTGAAGGTTGAAAATTAAAAGTATAGATATTTGATTAGAAAGGAAATTGTGATTCTAAAAGGACGATTAAAATAGAATTATTATTTGTTGTATTTCGTAAGGTACAAAAATACCAGATAATGTTGAGGATGCCAAATCAAGTTTTCTAAAATGTTTCTAATTTGAGATCGATAGTTGGCCTAGTGGTTAGGTTACTCCGTAGAGATCAAGGAGTTCTGGGATCGAATCTCATTTGAGCCATTTACTCTGATTCCAAAGTGGCTCTCTCATGTATTAAAAAATAACATGTTTCTAATTCATATTAGATTATTTTTCTTTCATCTCACTTATACTAGATGTCTAAAAGGTTGTCACTTTTGAAAATCATGACAACTTATGTAAGATATTTTAGTATTCACGTGGATTTAAATAGTATTTCTTAATTTGTGTGCAAAAATAAACGTGACAACTTTTTAGAAAAAGTAGGGAGTTGGGCTGTATATGAACCGATACTCTCGCCAAGGGCTCGAGTTTTAGTTCGCTAAAAGTTTGTTTGAGTTCGACTCGTTAGTTAAACAAACCAAGCCCAAGTTTAAAATTCAGGCTCGTTTACTAAACGAGACAAACTCCAACTTTTATAAGCCCGACTCGTTAAGCTCGTGAACAGTTTGATATATAAGAGTTCATTAAGAGCTCGTTAATATGTTTAACAGATATATTCAATTGAATATTATCAGTTTTATATGTGTGTGCGTCTTAATGAACTATCTAATTAATCATAACTAGAATATTCTATATCTGTCAAGTATATTATTTTTCTTCAAGTCAAATTATATAATGTGTTGTATATTGGATTTACTTAATTTCATTTTAAATCACAAAAAACCCCAAAAATATATATCATAGAAAAATAAACGAGAGTTAATGAGTCTTATATGAACCAATTTAAGCCGAACTCAAGCTTGGAAAAAATAAGTTCGCTAAGGGTTTGTTTGAGTTTGGCTCATTAGTTCACGAGCCAAGCTCTCAAGAAAGCTAAAGTTTGGTTCGACCCGGTTCGTTTCAAACTCAAACCAAGCTCAAACAAACTCAAGAAAGTTAAAGTTCAGTTCTGCTCGATTCGTTTGCAGCCCTAGTAAGGAGTAATCTTTAATCAGAACTGACAATATTAACTATCCGAGTTTGTATTGAATATTCATATATCTACATATAAAGCTTATTGATTTTCACACACGCATACACATATACATATAAATATACCTATGATTATTAATTAGGTTCGAATCTCGTACAATTCACATGAACACAATTCAAATTAAAAAATTATAAAAATAATATAAAGAAAAAATTTAAATTGTAGCGTGCTATTTTTATCTCAAAAAAATTCAAATTCTTAAAGAAAAAAATAATAAAAGACACATGTTATAGTAAAAAAATAATAAAATATATTATATAACAAAGTAAAATAACAAATAGTAAAAGTTAAATAACATATGACACATTTAACTCTTGTCATAAATGATTGGTTTTTCTTTTATATATTGTATTGATTTTAAGTAATTTAGTCATAACTCCAACTCCCGTGAATGCATTCTTGAAATTAAGAAAATAATACAATTATATATAACTCTAACTCATGTGAATGCATTCTTAAATTAAGAAAATAATACAACTATATATAGCAATATGTATATCTTTTAATCAATTAGCCGAATTGGGCGGGAACAACAATGCAGATCCGAGTCCCTGAAGAGGAGCCGAATTCCATAGGTGACTGGATTACGAACCTGTGTGATTTACTGGATACTAAAATTTGGGATCCGCAGATATTCATGACTTATATTCAACCAACACTTTAGAACATCTGGAAAGCTAAAATGAAAATGGTACACGAAAATGTTTACACTCATCCCAAAAACGTTGTTTTATCTATCCTTGCAGGTATGAAAGACTTATATGGACAAAATTGGGAACCGGTACCAGTTGCACCTACGATAGGCCCTCGTGAACCTGAGCCCAATCCATGGACTGACACCGAGTTTGGAGACACTAGTTATATTTATACATGTGATGCGTCTTTTGAATCTAAGACAAAGATAAGTGGTATCGGTATGGTCAAACGTGAGACTCGTTCTGTACAGAGGGTGACTTTCTCTAAACCCATATGGACATATTCGGCTGCTGAAGGGGAAGCGATAGCAGTTTTGGAAGCTGCTCACCTGAGCCTGGCCCATTCGGGTAGCAAGGCCGTCATCTGTTCAGACAACCTTGATCTTATTCAAGGAATCAAGTCGTTGCCAGCTGCGTGGTGGAAAGTCCGGCCTTTTGTTAAGCAGATCAGACAGATTGCTGAGAATCATGGTAATTTGTTTTTCAGGCATCTCCCGCGAAGACATAATGGTCTGGCAGACCGTGCTGCGCGTAACGCTGGGCAAGCGGCGTTTAGTTCGGTAGGACACCTTGGTATCACTGTATCTTTTACCAGACTAGGAATCGGTTAATTTTGTAACCGGTACTTGTAGAAGGAATAATCGTAAAAAAAATCAATTAGCCCAAACTAAACCATATTAGTAAATTTACTTAACTAAGTGACAATTTTTTTATTGTTTCATGATCAAGATTGTAAGTGATGCATTACTTTATCTTAAAATTATTTTGTGTATAAGGCTATTGATTGAAGGCATGATGATGGCATGTCTTTTGATCAAATATTTTTTCAATTGAATTATTTTTACGTTGTGTTCACTAAAAAAAATGTTGAATAAAATAAAAAATTACCTAAAAGTAAAAAAATTAACAATAAGAACCATATTTTTGGATTATCAAAACTAATACGTGAGGGAAATCGTACGCTAAGCAGCATAATCAGACTTCTCAATGTCTACTTAATACTTAAATCCAATGGGATAGTTGATATGTACAAGTAGGGCTGCAAACAAACCGAACCGAGCCAAACTTTAACTTTCTTGAGTTTAGTTTGCTAATAGTTTAGTGAATTTGAGCTTGATTTGAGTTTGAAATGAACCGAGCCGAGCCGAACTTTAGCTTTCTTGAGCTTGATTCGTTAACTAAAGAGCCAAACTCAAACAAACCCTTAGCGAACTCATTTTCCTAAGTTTGAGTTCGACTCGGATTGATTCGTTTAAGACTCATTTAAGTTTGTTTATTTTTTTATGATATATATTCTTCGGATTTTTAGTGATTTAAAATGATGTTAAGTAAAACTAATATACAACACATTACATAATTTAACTTGAAGAAAAAAAATATACTTATTAGATATGATTAATTACATATACAAAGGTTTTACGTAGTTTTGACTTTGTATGTATATATATATATATATATATATATATATATATAATTGATTATATTAAGCCTATTAACAAGCTCTTAAAGAATTACCAAATTTTTTACGAGTTTAACGAGTCGAACTTATACAAGTTTGAGTTTGTCTCGTTTACTAAATGGGCCTGAATTTAAAGCTTGAGCTTGGCTTGTTTAACTAACGAGCCAAACTCAAACAAACCCTTAGCAAACTCAGGCCCGATCCCTTGGAGTATCGGTTTATTTGCAACCCAAATTGCCGCCACCAGTGGAGTATCGGAAAAAACATAGAGTATCAGAAAAAAATAGTGTATCGAAATAATAATATGGATTATCAAAATTTTTGATGAGTTCTCATAAAAAACATGGAGTACTCAGTAAAAAAACACTGAGTATTGGCGAAAATACGGAGTACTCTATAAAAATACGGAGTAATATTCATAAAACACAGAGTAATCCTCATAAAAATATATTTTATTAAAATTTCAACCAAATATACACTATTACAAGATAAAAAGAAAAATCAGCTAAGAATAAAAAAAATATATCACTACATTAAAAAAAAGGAAGCATTTGGAAACCGCCGGATCTCACAGCTCGCAATAATAGATCTGCCTTCTTGCACGAGCCGCGAGATGGCTCACAAACGGCATCAGGAAGATATCCTGAGAACAAGTGAAGCACGACCCCGTACAGACCAGTGAACTCCATCAATGTCAAGAGCACCAATGAACTCCAATAATGTCTTGAGCACCAGTGGAGCATCAACCCGTTTGCACCAGTGACGCACGAACCAGTGACGAACGGCGTCGAAGTTGCTCGAGGTTCTCCATCGGATATCTACTTCTCACGGCCTTTTGTAACAATGGTGGTGGTCTCAGGCGAGGCTATGCTTTATGAGATTCATGCCAGAAAGGAGATCCGGTCTTCTTCTCTGAAAATCGGAGCTGCTGCGTGAACCCTAGATCTGTTCGCCAGCTCCATGGCTGTTTTCCAGCTCACCATACACCGGAGGTTTTGAGCTAGTCTTTGCCGGAACTTCGAAGATAACTTCATGAAATCGACAGAATGGGTTCACAAACTCCGCTTCGCTCACGATTCGAAGATGGCTTCATGTGGCTGTGAAGCCTCACGAACGGCGAGGAGAAAACCAGCCATGGATGCTTTGAGATCTGAAGATTTTTTGCGGAAGCTTTTGAAAATGGAGTAGGAAATAGGGTTACGGGAAAAAAAGGAGTGAGGAGATAGAATGAAATAATTGAATAGGTTTTATGTTTTTAAACAAATTCTGATAAAAAAAGTATATATAGAAAAAAAACTGAAAAGGGTATAATGGTAAAAAATTGAATAATAGTGTAAAATTTTATATAAGGTATTTAGTAAAAAAAGAAGGTAAATGAGATTGAAAAAAGATATATGGAGGATTTCTTTAAGACATGTTAGAATAAAAATATCATATTTTACCTATTGTAAATTGATTTGATGTTAATCTATCACTTGTGTGAGTACATTAAATATTTTCTAACTTATTGTTAATGATATGGTGTATAACCCTCACCCCCTACATAATTTTATCTCCTACCTTATTTATAAAATTTTAGTTTTAGTCATTTAGTTACCTAAATATTGACCTTATAGATTTTTTTTAGTTGTGTATTTGATGGCTTCTTTGCAATTGTTGTGTTGTTAAGGTCTTCATTACTTTAATATCGACATGAGTAACGATATATATCAACTAAATTCATACCACCCAAATATCACCCATGACGTGGCATCTATGTGGCATATACATCTCATTATTCTAACTTTTAAATATTCTTTATTTTATTTTATATATTTTATTTATTTTACCTTTATTATCTTAATCAAAACAAATTATCTAAAATATCTAATTTAATACAATTAGGTTATCTTCTCTAATTTTGCTTTTTGTGTAGACGATTCCAACAGCTCAAGCAAAAAAAAAAAAATCAGATGACATCAACTCCACCGGCGACGGACCACCACAAATAAATCACTCCGTCCCTAAAAAAATAAAAATATTAAATTAAATAAATAACTGATTTTTAATTTTTGTAAAATTACTTTTATCTAAGTATAATTACTGTTGATTGTTTATTATATTTTATACAAATCCTACAATGCCATCTTATGATCGTTCGAAGCCTTTTTACAAATGACAATAGTGTTTTACTAATTTTTTGTTTTTTTTCTGTTTCAAAAAATTATTTAGCTGAAAATAACGTGTATGAGAAGGCTGCAGTTGTGAAGAGCTGTGAAGGGATAACTTTAACTTTTTTTTTTTTTTTTTGTCAAATATAAGGCTTAAATCAACTACCTACCCAAACCACTTAACATCTTACTAAACTCCTCTAAAGAGTAATTCATCCAGCTAGTAATAGTAAGTCCCTTCCTAAAACATCTAGCTAATGCATCCGCAGCTGTGTTGAAACACCTACCAATATGTTTCATTTCCCATTCCGGACATTGCCCAATCCAGCTTTCGATTTCCGAAAGTAATGGTTTAAGCCTCCAATGAAGCCCGGTCTTTTTCTTAATCCCTTGAACCAATTCAAGGTTGTCAGAGTAGAAAACGACTCTCTGACGGGTGAGATCATAAGAAGATCTCATGGCCAAGAGAATGGCCCAAGCTTCTCCTTCAATAACATTGTTGACTTTGCGTCTCCCATTAATCAAACGATCAATACGTCTATTATTATTAATTCTAACCCTTGCCATGCCAGAATGATTATTCTTGTCCACAAATGAAGTATCACACAACCAAATCATGTCCGCCGTTTCTTCATTAAGTGGATTAATATTGTTTAGGATTTTTCCATCTCTATCCTCCATATCAATATTCTACTCTTTGATTTTATCTCCAAAGAACCTTGATATAGAATCTTTAACTCTATGGAAAATGTCATTAATTGACCATTTTTTCAATTCATGAAAACATCTCATCCGTTCCTTCCAAATATTCCACATAATATTTAAAATATATGCAATAACCACTTTTTTGTTCCATCCGTTCTTGGAAAAACCATCAATAGTTCTCATGAACCATTCCGCCATACTATCTTGATTAGAGGTCTCAATTTTGATTTGTAAAGGAGATTTAGCCCAAACCTCTCTACTAAACGGGCATCTCAGAATTAGGTGTGTTACATTTTCACCTTTCAATTCGCACCATTCACAAATATCTTCTGACAAACATCTTTTCCTAACCAAATTGTTTTTTGTAGGAATCGCATTATTACATATCTTCCATCCGAAATTTTTAATCTTTGATTGGATATTGGCACCCCAAATACAATTCCATAATTCGCTTTTTAGATTTTCACCATTACTCGAAGTTTGTGCTTCATTTTTAATCTCATCATTGATCATAGCATGGTATCCAGATTTAGTACTGAATTCACCATTTTTTGAGAACGGCCAAACGATTCTATCAACCTTATTTTCCTTGAAAATCTGAATTTCTTGAATTGAAACAGCTACCTCATTAGAAAAATTTGCATTAATTTTATCCATATCCCACTCATAATCAAAATCTCGGTGATTGATCAGTTCACTAACCATTTCATATGAGCAGTTGTCAGGTTTTGGTGCCAAAAACCCTTCTTTAATCCAGCAGTGTTTCCAAATATTAATTTGTGTACCATTGCCAACTTGCCATATACAATATTTCTTGAGAAATTGTAAACCCTTGAACAGACTACACCAGCTCCATGATCTTCTTTTATGTAGCTTAGCCTCCCACATTTCACAGTCCTGAAAATAAATCGCTTTTAAGATCCTGTATGCAAACGAATCAGGCCTTTTTAACAATCTCCATGCTTGTGCAGCAAGCAAAGCAATGTTTATTTTATGAAAATCTCTAAATCCAAGGCCACCTACTCTTTTGGATCTTGCAATCTTATTCCATGCAACCCAATGTATTCTTTTTTTATGTGAGGCGTCCCACCAAAAATTTGCAACAATACTTGACATTTTCTTACACAAAGTCTTCGGAAATTCAAAGATCGACATTGCATAATTAGGAATAGCTTGTAAAACCGCCTTAATAAGAACTTCCTTACCTCCATCAGAGAGTAAATTAGACATCCAGCTTCTAGATTTATTCAAGAGACGATCTTTAATATAGTTCAAATTTTGAGTTCTCGCCCTTTTGATCGTTAAAGGAATTCCCAAGTATTTTCCCAAATCATTAGTGTTCTGAATACTAAGCATGTTAGAGATGTTGTTTCGCTGCTCAATCGGTGTATTTTTACTGAAGAGAATGGAAGATTTAGCAAAATTAACTCGCTGACCCGATGTCATGCAATATTTTCTCATGACTTCTTTAAAGGTATTAATTTCTTTTTGATTAATGTTGATGAAGAATAAAGCATCATCCGCAAAAAGCAGATGCGTAATAGTTGGACATCGCCTTGTTATATTAATACCCTTAATGTCTCCTTCGCGGCAGTGATGGTTTATAAGACTGATAAGGCTCTCTGTAAGTAGAGAAAAAAGAAGCGGCGATAAAGGGTCTCCTTGCCTCAGACCTCGTGAGGGATAGAACTTTTTAAGTCTTTGACCATTAACTTTGACCTGAAAAGAGACCGAGGTTACACAATTCATTATCCATCCAACCCATTTTTCGCAAAATCCCAAAGCAAGAAGAGATTTCATAAGGAATTTCCAGTTAACTTGGTCGTATGCTTTTTCCATGTCTAATTTAATTGCCGCATAATATTTCTTGGTTGTTCTTTTATTATTAAGAAAAAAAGCGATCTCTTGAGCTATCAAAATATTATCCTGGATGCATCTCCCCTTAATAAAAGCAGATTGGGTAGGAGAAACCAATTCATCCATAAACTTTTGTAACCTTGAAGCCAAAAAATTTGCAATAATTTTGTAACAAAAGTTTGCACAAGCAATCGGTCTATAATCTTTAACATTTTCCTGTGACGAACCTTTAGGAATAAGCGTGATAACTGAATCATTAATTCTCTTAAGATCAAGGTTGGCCTCAAAAAAATCAATAACAATTTTAAAAATATCGACCTTGATAGTTTCCCAAAATTCGTGATAAAATTTACCCGGTAGTCCATCCGGTCCTGGGGCTTTAGAGCCAGACATGTTGAAAACTGCTTTGGTGATTTCCTCCATGTTTGGTATTCTTGTGAGTTCTTCATTCATATTATAAGTGACTTTTGATGGAATATATTGAGTGATGTTTTCACTATCATCCGTCGGATTCTCCTTGAATAATGATTGATAGTAGGAATTAATAGTATTTTTGATTTCTTTCGGCCTATCAGTCCAATTACCATCTTCTTTTTTTATCATATCGATTCTATTAATTTTCCTTCTACTCAATGTTTTCGCAAAGAAATAACGAGTATTTTTATCACCTTTTTTTATATGAAGATCTCTAGCTCTATCTTCCCAAAACATTTCTTCGATTCTCCATAAATTCTCAATTTCTTCCCTTATTATTTGTTCCTTTTCCGTTGTATCTTCACTCTCACGATTATTATTTAACACAATAAGTTCCTTCTGTAAATTCTCTATCCTTCTTCTATTATTATATAAAAAATTCTTGCTCCACCCTTGAAGCGCAAGACAAGTAGCATCTCGTTTGTTGCAGAAATTCACAATACTGTTAACATTATTAATTGTTTGCCAGTTATCCCTAATGATATCCTTGCATTGTGAATGTTCAATCCATCTTGATTCGAAAATAAAGTATTTTTCGTACTTATCTCTTTTTTTAACTCTTTTAAGAATAAGAGGCGAGTGATCCGATCCTACCGCTGGAGGTATAAATAAAGAAGCATCAGGAAATGTAGCACACCAATCCATACTAGCAAGAGCCCTATCAATTCTTTCTTTTATGTTCTCATTTCCTTTTCGATGATTATCCCATGTATAATAACAACCTTTACTTGGAATATCCACGAGATGATTAAGGTTGATGAAATCATTAAATTTGAGAACCCGATTAAGATTAGGAGCTTTCTTACCCTTTTTTTCTTCAAAGGAAGCAATATCGTTGAAATCACCAATGATAATAAACGGTTTATCCAGAGATTTGATCTTCTTATTGAGAAACTGCCAAAATTTATCTTTTTCCTCATCTTTACTTGGTGCATAAACACAACACAAAACCCAAGAAACCTCTTTCGATTCATTAACTTCAAGCATTACAAAATTAGAGGATTTAAAAAGAACAGAAATAGAAATAGACTCCTTCCAAACTACTACAATCCCCCCGGACCTATAAGCTCTTCCTCCGGGGTCGATTACTAAGTTATTATCAAAAGATTTGAGGTGAGAACAAGATTTGAAATCTTTCTTTCTCAAACGACTCTCAAGTAAACAAGCAACAGAAACATTATTTTTCTTAACTAAGGACTTGAACGAGCTTCTTGTCAGAGGAGCCCTTACCCCCTGACAGTTCCATATCATGAAACTATCCATCACGCCCAGCCGCTTTATAGGACCGGCTGACGTCCGCAATCGAAACTGGAGGAGGGTTTTCCTTCACTGGATACCCATGAGAACTCCCCCCCTCATCAGAGCTACTAGAATCAGATGAACCATCTTCCAAATGTCCATCGCAGTCGTCTCCTCCACAAAAGTAAAGCTTTTGTTTGTCTTCAAATTCCTCCATCAGCATAAGATTTTCACCATTACAAACCCTCTTCTCATTTGCCATCTTATTCTTGACCACGTAAAAGCTGTCACAAAGTTCGTCAATGAAGTCTTGCATTCCTAAAATCCTTTTTTCCATATTTATAAAATCGTCCTTCGAAAATTTTTGTATTTTGGAATTGCCCATTTCACCGCTAGGAGCCCTCTTCCTCTTCAATGTTTTTGGCCATGTGAACTTACGTTTAGGAATGTTTGACTGATTATTAGGATTCGCAATCCATCCTTCGTAATTGTTTTCATCTTCAATAGGGCGAGGGTGATCACTAATGTTGATAGATTGCGAATTAGGCGAGATTTGTTGATTATAAAACTGCATCTCTTCGAGGTTAGGACTAGCAAGATCATCACGAGAGAATCTTTTCCTTCCTTCAACCGCCATGTTATTGTATGGCTCCTTTTGAAACTTCAGATTTCCATCATAAATTAAATCAGCATTTTGTATATCCATACCTTCAAACTCCACAGCAGATGAGTTAAGATCCATCACCATCTTCCCTTTATCCAATCTCTGATCATAAGACCCGTACTTGTTAGTAACACCAGAAGAACCATACTTAAATTCATTATACATTTCATCAATATCAAATGAATGCGAGCTCAACACTTCCTTGATTGTTTCGTTACTAACCACAATACTCATCCCAATATCACCAAGCTCCTTCCTAAAAACCTTAAACAGTTCCGGAAATCTTTTTTCAGAGAGTTCAATTGGACTCTCCAATTTGTTAACTCTGTTAAAAAGTTCTTCCAGCATATCTGAGTTTTCTCTTTTCCTTTTTGAAGATTCACTTCCAGATGCTTTGTTATCCCCATCTTTACTCTTGTTGCTTTCAGCACCAGAATTAATAAAAGCGCTTGGACCGGTAATAGCATTATTACCACCATTTCCCCCACCACCATGTCCATAGAAGTCGTCGTCATCTTCTCCATCATTGTTGAATCTTCTAAATGGAAAAAATCGGATAATTTCATCAAAGTGCCCCCATCTGTCTTTCTTGCGAATAACATGAAACATTTTATCGTCACTTTTCATGACAAGATCTTTACTCCAGTTACAGTAACGCGCAGCATCATCTGTCCATCTTGGTCTGACCATCGCTAAGTTACACGAATTCTTATTGTGACCCAGCTTCCCACAATTGAAACAGAATAAACCAATACTTTCATACACAAAAGAAACCCATGCATTACCATCTAGTTGTTGTAAAAAAAACTCCAGTTTTGAGTGGTTCGAGAGTGTTGAATTTCACCCTAAATCTGATGAATTTGAGGTCGTCATTATCCACCACCGGGTAGTCGATTTCTGTTGTGATCCCAATAAAATCACCGAACAGTTGAATTGCCTCAATATTATTCTGTGATCCAGCAAGGCCGTAAACTCTAACCCAAACTTCGGATGAAATCAAATCCAGATCTTTGAAAGCCTTTGAATCTTCCCATTTAATGATGATGACATGCATTGTTTGACAAAGAAGAGGACGAATAAAGAAAAGCCTCTCAGCCTCTTCTTGATCAAACAGACATAGCTTGAAGGTGTTTTCAGCAATTTCTTCAAAAGTAATTCTTCCAGCAATCCCCCAGGTTTCAAGGACAACCTTTCGGAAAGCACCAAATAAAATAACACGATCCGAAACCACTTTAGCAACAAAGACAAATTCAGGAACAATGGGTTTGGCAGAAGACACCTTTGTTGAAAGGGTTAGGGTTTCAAGTTTGAGAACGTTTTCTGATTTGACTTTGGCTAAAGGTAACAGGTGAGTATTTTTTGCAGACATTTTGATTCTATGTTTGGTATTATTTGAAAGGGTAATTTTGTTTGTAAGTGACTGAGTGTTTAAGGTACGGTATTTATAGTTGTAAGTGAATATACCATTGAGGAGATATGAAATACTCGAGAATATGCAGAGTCTACTCTGCATGCCTGCCAAATGTTCAAGCATGAGTGTAAAAATTATCAAGTTTTCATTGGGACTGTACACCAGCATCTTGAAACTTGTTCCACCCAATGCATGTTTGTTTTTTCCAATCAGACAAAGGATATTATGTCTTTTCCTCCACGAAACCAATCTACAACATACCATTACTTGATTTACTTCCCCAAACCTTCGGAGTATAATTAATATGTCCCATCTGAGGGGTATATCAATAAATTGATGATAAAATTTGTCCCCATTAACTTGTAGAATAACATTAATAATCCTCACTTTCTAGAAAAGAGAATTAAAACACGACAAAATTTCTTAAGAATTAAAAGCCAGTCTTCAATAACTCCATTAGAACAATAAATATTGTGTCTGAAATTGATAATTAAATTATAGAATCTTGAGAACCCGTATAAAGACCAAATCATATAATACCCGTTCATTAGGATTGTAGCCAAATAACTCACATCACAGCTTTTAGAAAGTTGTTTTCTAACACGCTTAGAGATCCCACCGCAGGCGCCGTCCCTAGGGAGACTAAATAACATTTTTTTAATCCTTAATGGCCAATGCAAGAACATGCACGCCGATATCAGAGACCTAACAATCCTTCCATATCCTGATACATCCTTTATCCAATTTTCCTCCTCATACAACCATCTAGAACAACTCGATAAATCAGAAAGGCGAATCCATTCATCAGAAAAGTAGTTATAAAACCGAGGTAAAAGAAACATCAAGGTCATACAGACAATCGAGGTCTGCATGTTAATAAAAAGATCATAGCATTCCATTTGGATAATTAGGGAAGAATTGGACCCAAAATATGCTTTTGTACATGGTCCAGGATCAAACTTAAAGATATAGAACAAAAGCCTAAAAACTGAGATGATGTTCATGAAAAATAAATTAACAGTATCCTAATTGAAACGAAAAAAGATACTAGAAGGTCACAGGATCCACTAATTCGAGAATCAATAAGACATGCAATGCAAAGAGACTTGTAACAGACAGATTGTAATTAAAATTGAAAAAAGAAAGTAGAGAGAAGGTAGAGGATGATTTTTAGAGAGATGCCATATTCCTGCCTTGCTTAGGTGGTTAGTTTGCCTCAGATGTTCAAATAAGGGATAACTTTAACAAATAGACATACTAATGAACACTTTCATTTCTTAGTTAAATTAAATAAATAAATAATTCATTTTTTTTTTTTTGGACATCGAAGAAAATTCTACCCTAATGTACAATCAACCGATTCCTAATCGAGAGAATTGCATCATCAACGATTCCGGTGTCACAGTGTCCTTCCTTGCCCTGTGTCTGGCTTTTTTCGCTAGGGTGTCAGCTCGACCATTGAGATGTCTCGGGATGTGCTTAAAAACCACTGACCCAACTTCTGTGGCCAGTCTGTTAATATGCCTAACCCATGGTCGAAGCCTCCAGCCTGCAGCCGACACTTGCTGAATACCTTGAACTAATTCAAGGTTGTCTGAGAAGATAGTAATCCCCTCACTGTTAACTTGTTTTGCTTGTTGCAACGCAAATACTACCGCCTGTGCCTCCCCTTCCGTGCTTGAGTTACACATGGTAACAGCCGAGTGTTCCGTCCTCTGACCTGTATCTTTAACAATGTGTACTATTCCAAGCCCAGTAGGTGTGTGTGGATGCTCAAACGATGTATCACAAGCATATGCTATCTTTGTCTGGAACGTAAGGTCAACTGGTGTCGGGGTATCCGCCTCCCTTGCAGAACATAGTATTGGATGAATCTTCGCCCAGTCGCTGCCGAATCGTTCCCCCATACCTTTATTCGTAGATCTGATAATGTCATATGTATTTATTTCGTGATTACCATGTCTGCTCTTCATTTTCGACTTCCAAATATTCCAAATGGTAAGTAGAACATATGATATAACAACCTCCTTCAGCCACCCTCCTTGTACAAATGTCTCTATTATTGCCAATACCCACTCTCCCAAGTACTCGACCTCCTGTCCAATGTTAATCTGCAGTGCCAAACCCGCCCAAACCATCTTTGCTACACCACATGTTAATAGTAAGTGCTCCACTGTTTCCTGCCCAAACTTGCACCATTGACACTCTATTTCCATATCGCAGTGCCGCTTTACCAATGTCCTTCCGGTCGGTATAGCATTATTACAAGCTTTCCAGTTGAAGATTCTGACTTTCGTAGGTAAGTTTGAATGCCATATAGTTCTCCAGAGCAGACTGTCTCGTGGTGTAGTACTAGATTGTCCTGGGGCTCCACCAATTTCAGCTTCTGTAACGATTTTGTAACCTACTTTCGTTGTATATTCTCTATTGGTCGTATATGGCCATATAAACCTATCTGATGTGTCTCTTGCGAATACCTTTTCCCGTAGAATAACCGGTATAATTGGGGTCGGAAATAGATTATCTAGTATCTCAGTATCCCATTCCGAGGTCCCTTCCTTCCATAGATCCTTAACTTTCAAGATTTCACATTGTGTCGGTTTTTCTAGAGTCCAATTCGTATCCAACCATTTATCAGTCCATATGTTAATAGTCTCTCCATTTCCTATTTGATATTTACCGTATCATTTTAACATGTCTCTTCCTTCTATCAAACTTGCCCATGACCATGTTCGAGAATGTCTTAATTTAATATCGAGAAAGTTACTTTTAGGATAGTAGATACCTTTTAGTAGTCTGGCTGCTAACGTGTCCGGGTTATTGAGAATTCGCCACGCCTGAGCTGCTAGCAGTGCTGTATTCATTCTCTTAAAGTCCTTGAATCCCATGCCTCCTATCAATTTACTTACGGCCAATTTCTCCCATGCCAACCAGTGTATTCGAGACTTTTCCCCAGAATTCCACCAAAAGTTCGAGATCGCAGATATAAGTTTATTACAAAACGTAATCGGAAACGAGAAAATTGACATTGCGTATATCAGAATAGCCTGTAGTATAGCCTTGATGAGCACTTCTTTCCCACCTTCTGATAACAATTGTGCCTTCCATCCCTCTGTGTGTTTGAACAATTTCTCCGCTATCCACTGTAGTGACTGTACTTTTGACCTTTTATGGCATAGCGGTATTCCCAAATATTTGCCCAGATCATCTTTCTCTTGAATTCCTATCGTCCTGCCTACTTGCTGTCTGATATTCTATGGTGTGTCCCTACTGAAGCAGATCGATGACTTTGTGAAATTAATTCGTTGCCCAGATCCTGCGCAATAGGTAGATATACACGCTCGAAATTTTTCAATCTCGAGGTCGTCTATTGTTAGAAAGAAAAGCGAATCATTCGCAAATAATAGATGTGTAATTGTCGGACAGTTTCTAGTTATTTGAATACCTTTCATCGTTCCTTGTTCCACTTTTTTGTCAATTAGACTAATTAAAGATTCTGTCATCAGAGAAAAGAGAAAATGGGATAGTGGGTCCCCCTGCCGGAGTCCTCTCCCTGATTTAAATTTTCACCATTAAAGTTCAGTTGAAACGTGACAGAGGACACGCAATTCGCGATCCAAGATATCCATTTCTGACAAAATCCCAACTTATTTAGTACCAAAAAAAGAAAATCCCAACGTACCTGGTCATAAGCTTTAGCCATGTCTAGTTTAACTGCCGCCATCGGTTTTGGATTCTTCCTTTTTCTTTTCATATAAAAGGAGATCTCCTGCGCTATAAGAATATTATCCTGTATCGCTCTGTTTTTAATAAACGCTGTTTGTGTTGGCGATACTATGATATTCATAAGATCTTGTAGTCTATTTGCCATTATCTTTGCTATTATTTTGTATCCAAAGTTAACACATGATATTGGACGATAATCCCCGATACTTTCTGGTGTCTCCCCTTTTGGTATGAGAGTAACCAATGTTTCATTTAACTTATCGAGAGAGATATTATTCATGAAAAAATCTTGCACCATTAAAAAAACGTCGAATTGTATTATATGCCAATATTCCTGATAGAACTTACCGTTTAGTCCATCTGGACCAGGAGCTTTAGATGGTGACATATCAAAAACTGCTTTCTTTACCTCCTCTAATGATGGAAGCTGAGTCAGTTTTTCATTCATTTCCTCCGTTACCTTCTTTTGAATAGCACTTGTGGCCTCTTCCATTTCTTCTGTAAAACCAATTTGTTAGAATTATCCAATTCAAGTATAATTACAGTTGTGTTCATTATTATGTTTTTATAAAAATCCTACAATGGGCATCGTATGACTAATGAAAGCCTTTTACTATACGATAAAAATATTGCTTCACTATAACTAATAGCTTAACTGCTTGTATCGCTAAGAAATTATAAAAAAAAATCAGATGACTTATAATTTTTTTTCATACAATTTATGATTCTATTGGATAGAAAATTTAATGAAGATGATATTGAAGTTTCCAAAAAAAAGAATGCTTTTTCAGTCATATGAAGAGGCTCGTGAATTTTTTATTCGATATGCAAAGAAAGTCGGATTTGGGACGATGAGTAAGCGATTAAACCGTGAAGATGATGGAAAGGTTAGATCATATACGGTTTCATATGATAAATCAGGTTATTCTAAACACACAACTACTAATAATTTTCAAAAAAAACCTCGAAAAAACCAATTGTCCAATTAGAATTAATGCAAATTTGAATAATGATGGGTTATATTGTTTGTCAATCGTTAAGTTAAACCATAACCACCATGTTGATCCACAAGATACATACAAGCATAGTAGTAACAAAAACATTGATACTCCTACAAAAAAATTTATTGAATTGAATGATAAAGTAGGAATTAAAGTAGGTAAAAGTTTTAACGTGTTTGCAACAGAAGCAGGTGGATTTGAATATGCTCATTTTGATGAAAGAGACTGTAGAAATTTTTTTGCCAAACAAAGACGGTTGAAACTTGGTGAAGGTTATACCGAAACTCTTTTTCGTAATTTTAGAAGAATGCAAAGAAATAATTCTGATTTTTTTCTTGTCATTGATTTTGATGAAAAATAGGATTAAAAATGTTTTTTAGGCTGATGCAAGGTGTAGAGCATCATATAAATCATTCAACAATGTTGTTACTTTTAATACAACTTACTTGACAAACAAATGTGATATGTCATTTGCACCATTTGTTGGGGTAAATCACCATGGACAGTCAATATTGTTGGGTTGTGCATTACTTGCGAATGGAATTCTGAAAATTATGTTTGGCTATTTAAAGTATGGTTCGAATGTATGTCAGGAATTGCACCAAAAGCAATCATCACAGATCAGTGTCAAGAAATTCAGAATGCAGTTAGTTGTGTTTTTCCGCAGTCTCATTATCGATTATGCTTGTGGCATATAATGAAAAAAGTTCCAGAAAAATTTGGAAGATACGAGAAATATCTTAATATCACTAGTACTTTACGTCGGCTTGTGCATAACTGTTTAAAAGTCAATGACTTTGAAATAGGATGGAAAAATATGATCAAAAAATATGAGTTGGAGGATAATAATTGGCTTAATAGTTTGTATGAATGTCGATATCGTTGGGTTCTTGTCTATGTGAATGATAACTTTTGTGTTGGAATGTCAACTACTCAAAGAAGTGAGAGTATGAATGCTTTCTTTGATGGTTTATGTGCGAAGTACAACCAGTCTAAAACAATTTGTTGAGCAATACGACCTGGCAATGCAACAAAAGATAAGGAAAGAAAAAGAAGCGCACTTTCATTCTAGAAATGTAAGTTGTCTATATGTTTTTACATATTCTATGAAAAAATAAATAAGGGAAGTATATACGAATTCAATATTCCAAATCTTTCAGGATGAGATTAAGAGTCCTATATATTGTAATAATATTACTCTTATTAACACAGATAGGACTACACTTACATTTGATGTCACTAAATATTTGCATGGTTTTGAAAGCTTGCAGAATCATGTTTTTTATGAAGTTACTTGACATGAACACGTTAGATGTGGTATGTATATGCCGATCATTCGAGTCACAGGCATTCTTTGACACATATTATGTGTATACATATACCAAAGTATAAAAATCATCCCAGATAAATACATTGTTCGGCGTTAGAGAAAAGATATACGACGCCCTCATACAGGTATAAAGTGTCTTAATGATGACTTTGTATCAAATGAGGAAAATTTGAGATATAACAAGTTATTATCGCAGTCAATAGAAATTGTACGAGTTGGTGCAAAGTCTGAAGATTTGTGCAATAGTACCATGATTTTATTGAATGAAGTTAAAGAAAATATTATCAATAACAGTGGAAAAGATACTCATGAATATGATGGGAAAGTCAATGGTAACAATTTTGGAAATTCTCAATCTATAAACTTAGTATCTAAAGTTCACAGTCCGATACGAGTACCAAGAAAAGGACGCCCTTGCTCCAAAAGAAAAGAGTCTATTGTTGATAAAATCATAAAACATCAAAAAAAAAAAAGTATATATTTACATATTTTTGTCTTTTGTTAATATTTTTTTTATTTAAGTGAATCCCTTTATACCCTTTATATTAAATTTATTTTTCTGTTTTGTAGATTTCTAAAGAAGGCCAGACACGTAATAAATCACAATCTAATAGGTCTAGTGGAAAAACACAAAAACTAAGGTATAAAATGTTTCTGTAATTTATTTATGTTAAATTGAAGGATAAGGTTAATTGATTTTTTAATCAGGTTGGACGAAATTTAAATTTACATGAAAAGAATATGTTTTCTGATGTTAAAAATATTGTTATACAAGAGCCTGTTGAAAATATCATATTACAAGAAAGTATAAATTTTGCATTGCCACCGGTAATTTTTCAAGTAAGTTTTTGGTTAGTTTTCTTTGATCAGATAATAATTGTCTTAGACTTATACTTGGTTAGAATTTACCAAATAATAAAGATACGTTTTGGGATTTATGCCACTATTACAAGTTTGGTGTTTATTATATGTCGAGTTCATCTTTCAATATACTTGGTTAACATTTTTCTCGATTATTTCAAATGTTAAATTTTAGCAATGTGGGGAACTTGGGGAAATAATCCAACCAATAGAGAAAGAACATTGACTGATGAAGGTGAGATTCTGTTTCTTTGAGAATTTTCAGTTTAAAAATTATGATTATAGTATTATAATAAAGATAGACTGTATCTAAAATTATACTAGATTTTCAAATTATGTAAATGAAGAACAATCTCAAAAAAGGCATGAAGGACGAGTATGTGAAAAGAAATGAAACGAAAATTTGGTTGTGGAACTCGTAGTCGTTGGCCGAGAAAGCCGGAGAAAACCCAATAAGGAGGAAATGCAGTTATTCTAATGTTTGATTAAATTTGTATTGATCGTAGAATGTTTACTCTAATTCTTTGTTTTTTTAGTTTGTTTTACATCATAACAAAACGAAATGCGCTCGATTTTTTTGATTTGTTAACTACATCATTATAGACCTTGTGTTGCGCTAAAATTGCACTTTAAGTCCTTATATTACATTTTCTTTATTTTTTTTTTAGGTTGGAACACGTTTCTTTAGTTATTTTCACTTAAGTCTCTATATTTATCTTTTAGTCAACTACGATTCGGTCTAATTTTTTTCTTAAATTAATTGCATTATAGGTCCCTATATAAACCCTTATGAAATAATTCACTATAAGTCTCTATAATCTTGCTCTATTTATTGTCTAGCAATTGACATGTTACTTCATAAGTTGAATTGTTAAGATTTTAATGTTTGCGTATTCACTTTTATTATATTGAATTTGCAGGTAGAAAGGGTATTTGTGAAACCTGAAATGTACAAAATATGAATTTTGGCTAAAGGGTTTTAATGTTTTTTTTTTGTCAAAGGTTATACTGTTATGTAAAAGAAGCTAGTGTTTTGTGAAATGAATGGTATCAATCTATCGCTTGAAAATAACTGTGAAACCTGATATATACAAAATATTGATCTATTATAAAAACAACAAAACCGTAACTAGTTTGTAAGTTGCGCCTATCAATCTATCGTTTCCTAAAACACCACAACTTTCCATCATTTTCACGGTTTAACCTCTTATTCATCGTCTCAAATCCGACTTTGTTTGCATATCGAATACAAAATTCACAAGCATCTTCATTCGACTGAAAAACATTCCTTCATTAAATTTCCTGTCCAATAAAATCATAAATCGTATGAAAAAGAAAATAATAAGTCATCTGACTTTTTTTTTATAATTTCTTAGCGATACAAGTAGTTAAGCTATTAGTTATTAGTGAAACAATTTTCTAATCATATAGTAAAAGGCTTCCAATAGTCATGCGATGGCCATTGTAGGATTTTTATGAAAACATAATTATGAACAACACTGTAATTATACTTGAATCAGATAATTCTAAAAAATTGATTTTTACAAACGAAGGAATCAATAATTTATTTATTTAATTTAACTAATAAGTGAAAGTGTTCATTAGTCTATTTGTTAAAGTTATTCCTTCACATCTCTTCACAACTGCAACCTCCCCATACATGATATTTTCAGCAAAACAATTTTTGGAACAGAAAAAAAAAAACAAAAAAATAGTGAAACACTTTTGTCATATGTAAAAAGGCTTCCAACTATCAATGTAGGATTTGTATAAAATATAATAAACAAACAACAGTAATTATACTTATATAATTCTAAAAAAATTACAAAAATTAAAATAAGTTATTTATTTAATTTAATTTTCTTACGTTTTTGGGGTCGGAGTGATCTATTCGTGGTGGTCCGCCGCCGATGGAGTCAGATATTTGCTTGAGCTGCTGGAATAGGTCCACACAAAAAGAAAAATTGAAAAAGATAACCTGGTTGTATTAAATTAGATATTTTAGGTAATTTATTTAGATTGCGATAATAAAGGTAAAACAAATAAAAGGTATTAAATAAAATAAAAAAATATTTAAAAGTTAGAATAATGAGGTGTATATGCCACATAGGATGCCACGTCATGGGTGACATTTGGGTGGTATGGATTTGGATGGTATCAATTTTTTGTTACTACTATACTTGTATGTATCTTGTGGATCAACATGTTGGTTATGGTTTAACTCAACGATTGACAGACAATATAACCGATCGTTATTCAAATTTGCATTAATTTTAACAAGACAATTGGTTTTTTTCGTAGTTTTTTTTTTAAAAATCATTAGTAGCCGTGTGTTTAGGATTACCAGATTTATCGCATGAAATCGTATATGATCTAACTTTTCAATCATTTTCATGGTTTAATCTCTTATTCATCGTCTCAAATCCTACTTTCTTTGCATATCGAATAAAAAATTCACGAGCATCTTCATATAGCTGAAAAAGCGTTCCTTTTTTGGGAACTTCAGTATAATCTTCATTAAATTTCATGTCCAATAAAATCATAAATTGTATGTAAAAGAAAATTATAAGTCATCTGACTTTTAATACCTTAGTGATACAATAGTTAAGCTATTAGTTATTAGTGAAACAATTTTCTTATCATATAGTAAAAGACTTCCAATAGTCATACAATGGCCATTGTAGGATTTTTATAAAAACATAATAATGAACACAACTGTAATTATACTTGAATCGGATAATTCTAAAAAAATTGATTTTTACAAAAGAAGAAATCAATTATTTATTTAATTTAACTATGAAGTGAAAGTGTTAATTAGTATGTCTATTTGTTAAAATTATTCCTTCACAACTTTTCACAACTGCAGCCTCCCATACACCCTATTTTAAGCAAAACAATTCTTGAAACATGAAAATAAACAAAAAAGATAGTGAAACACTTTTATCATATGTAAAAAGGTTTCCAACAATCATAAGATGGCCAAGGTAGGATTTGTATAAAATATAATAAACAAACAACAGTAATTATACTTAGATAATTCTGAAAAAATTATTTCATAAAAATTAAAAATCAGTTATTTATTTAATTTAATTTTCTTACTCTTTTTGGAACGGTGCGATTTCTTCGTGGTGGTCCGCTGTCAATGGAGTTGATGTCATCTGTTTTTTTTTTTTTTGCATGAGCTGTTGGAATCGGTTCACACAAAAAACATAATTGGAGAAGATAACTTGATTGTATTAAATTAGATATTTTAAGTAATTTATTTAGATTGGAATAATAAAGATAAAATAAATAAAAGGTATTAAATAAAATAATGAATATTTAAAAGTTAGAATAATGATGTGTATATGCCACATAGGATGCCATGTCATGGGTTATATTTGGGTGGTATCAATTTTTTTGTTACTACTATGCTTGTATGTATTTTGTGGATCAACGTGGTGGTTACAGTTTATAGTAATGATATTTGTCACCCCTATTCCCTTCACTCTTTTGTCACCTCCTACATGGTAGATTGAATGGCTTGACATGTAAGTAGTTTATTTACTTATCTTAATTAATTGTTGTATTTTTTAAATTAAATATTTCTTTAATTAAATTTCTTAATAATGTTATTCTTTACATGTCATGCCATGTAATCTGCCATGTAGGAGGTGACAAAAGGATGAAGGGAATAGGGGTGACAAATATCATTACTTTATGGTTTAACTCAACAATTGACAAACAATATAACCCATCATTATTCAAATTTGCATGAATTCTAACAGGACAATAGGTTTTTTTTTCATAGTTTTTTTTTTGAAAATCATTAGTAGTCGTGTGTCTAGGATTACCATATTTATCGCATGAAACCGTATATGATCTAACATTCATCATCTCCATGGTTTAATCTCTTATTCATCTTCCCAAACCCGACTTTCGTTGCATATCGAATAAAAAATTCAAGAACATCTTCATATGACTTCAAAAGCATTCTTTTTTTGGGAACTTCAATATCATCATCATTAAATTTCATGTCCAGTAAAATCATAAATTGTATGAAAAAGAAAATTATAAGTTATCTGACTTTTTTTTCATAAATTTTTTAGCGATACAAGTAGTTAAGTTATTAGTTATTAGTGAAGCAATTTTCTTATCATATAGTAAAAGACTTCCAAGAGTCATACGATGGCCATTGTAGGATTTTTATAAAAAAATGAACACAACTGTAATTATATTTGAACTGGATAATTCTAAAAAATTGTTTCTTACAGAAAAGGAATCAATTATTTATTTAATATAACTAAAAAGTGAAAATGTTCATTCTCTTAACAGCTGCAGGCTGTAGCCTCTTTATACACGCTATTTTCAGCAAAACAATTTTTGGAACAGGAAAAAAAACAAAAAAATAGTCAATCACATCTGTCATAGGTAAAAAGACTTCCAACGATCATAAGATGGACAATGTAAGATTTGTATAAAATATAATAAACAAACAACAATAATTATACTTAGATAATTCTGAAGTAATAATTTTACAAATATTAAAATCAGGTATTTATTTAATTTAATTTTCTTACTTTTTTGGAGATAGAGTTATTTCTTCGTGGTGGTTTGCCGCTGATGGAGTTAATGTCATCTGATTTTATTTTTTTTGCTTGAGCTGTTGGAATCGGTCCACACAAAAAGCAAAATTGGAGGAAGATAACCTGGTTGTATTAAATTAGATATTTTAGGTAATTTATTTAGATTGAGATAATAAAAGTAAAATAAATAAAAGGTATTATATAAAATAAAGAATATTTAAAAGTTAGAATAATGAGGTGTATATGTCACATAGGATGTCACGTCATGGGTGACATTTGGGTGGTATGAATTTTAGTGGTATCAGTTTTTTTGTTACTACTATGCTTGTATGTATCTTGTGGATCAACATGGTGGTTATGGTTTAACTCAACGATTGACAAACAATATAACCGATCGTTATTCATATTTGCATTAATTTTAACAAGACAATTGGTTTTTTCCGTAGATTTTTTTGAAAATCATTAGTAGTCGTGTGTCTAGGATTATCAGATTTATCACATGAAATCATATATGATCTAACTTTTCTGTCATCTCCACAGTTTAATCTCTTATTCATCGTCCCAAATCCGACTTTCTTTGCATATCGAATAAAAAATTCACGAGTATCTTCATATGACTGAAAAGTGAAAACACATCCTTTTTTTGGGAATTTCAATATCATCTTCATTAAATTTCCTATCCAATAAAATCATAAATTGTATAAAAAAGAAAATTATAAGTCATCTTACCTTTTTTTATAATTTCTTAGTGATACAAGTAGTTAAGCTATTACTTAGTGAAGCAATTTTCTTATCTTATAGTAAAAGGCTTCCAATAGTCATACGATGGCCATTGTAGGATTTTATAAAAACATAATAATAAACACATCTAAAATTATACTTGATTCGAATAATTCTAAAAAATTGATTTTTACTAAAGAAGAATCAATTATTTATTTAATTTAACTAAAAAGTGAAAGTGTTCATTAGTATGTCTGTTTATTAAAGTTATTCCTTCACAGTTCTATAAAGATGCAGCCTTCTCATACATGCTATTTTTAGCAAAGCAATTTTTGGAACAAGAAAAAAACAAAAAAAATAGTGAAACACTTTTGTCAAATGTAAAAAGGTTTTGAACGATCATAAGATGGCCAATGTAGGATTCGTATAAAATACAATAAACAAATAACAGTAATTATACTTAGATAATTTTAAAAAAAAACAATTTTACAAAAATTAAGGTTATTTATTTAATTTAATTTTCTTACTTTATTGGGAACAAAGTGATTCCTTCTTTGTGGTCCGCTATCGATGGATTTGATGTCTCTGATTTTTTTTTTTTTTGCTTGAGCTGTTAGAATCGGTTCACACAAAAAGCAAAATTAGAGAAGGTAACCTGGTTGTATTAAATTAGATATTTTAGGTAATTTATTTAGATTGAGATAATAAAGATAAAATAAATAAATAGTATTAAATAAAATTAAGAATATTTAAAAGTTAGAATAATGAGGTGTATATGCCACATAAGATGCCATGTCATTGGTGACATTTGTGTGGTATCAATTTTTTTGTTTTTTTTTATTACATCGGAGACCCAAAAAAGGATCGTGTTACAAACAAAACATACTACTCTATTACATTATTGATTAATTTAGAATCATATATTAATCTAGGCGACTTGTACCCCATGCGGTCCTTCGTGAGAAGGCTCCAAATACCATCAGGTGGGTCCTCAAGGAACGTAAAATCCTTAGTAATCTTCCCTCCCTTCTTTGCCAACCAGTCGGCACACTTATTAGCTTCCCTAAAGATGCTTTGTAGGTGAAAACCCTTATTCCGATCCAAAAGACAACGAATTTGCGCAATCCATTGTGCCCCAGGTCCTCGACCATTAACTGTATTCCGAACTAGATCAATCACCTCCCTTGAGTCCACCTCAACAATCACATTCTGAAATCCCAATCTCTCTACTTGATTTAGACCCTCCCAAAGCGCTATGAGTTCCACAATAACTGGAGATACCTGATTAATCTTCATCATGAAACCACCAAGCCAATCCCCATTACAATTTTTTTGTTAACCATATGCTTTTATGTATCTTGTGGATCAATATGGTGGTTATTGTTTAACTCAACGATTGACAAATAATATAACTCATCATTATTCAAATTTGCATTAATTCTAACAGGACAATTGGTTTTTTTGGTAGGTTTTTTTTGAAAATCATTAGTAGACGTGTGTCTAAGATTACCAAATTTATCGTATGAAAACCTTTCCATCATCTCCACGGTTTAATCTCTTATTCATCGTCCCAATCCGACTTTCTTTGTATATCGAATAAAAAATTCACGAGCATCTTCATATGACTGAAAAATCATTTCTTTTTTGGGAACTTCAATATCATCTTTATTAAATTTTCTGTCCAAAAAAATTATAAATTGTATGAAAAAGAAAATTATAAGTCATTTGACTTTTTTTTAATAATTTCTCGGCGATATAAGTAGTTCGGCTACTAGTTATTAGTGAAGTAATTTTCTTATCATATAGTAAAAGACTTTCAATAGTCATACGATGGCCATTGTAGGATTTTTATAAAAACATAATAATAAACACAACTGTAACTATACTTGAATCGGATAATTCTAAAAAATTGATATTTTTTATAAAAAAATAATCAATTATTTATTTAATTTAACTAAAAAATGAAAGTGTTCATTAATATGTCTATTTGTTAAAATTATCTCATTCACAACTGCAGCCTCCTTATACACGCTATTTTTAGCAAAATAATTTTTGGATCAAGAAAAAAAATAAAAAAATAGTAGAACACTTTTGTCATATTTAAAAAGGCTTCCAACGATCATGAGATGGCCAATGTAAGATTTGTATAAAATATAATAAACAGACAACAGTAATTATATTTAGATAATTCAGAAAAAATAATTTTAAAAAAATTTAAATTAGCTATTTATTTAATTTTTTTATTTTTTTGAAGACAAAGTGATTTCTTCGTAGTGGTCCGCCGCCAATGAAATTGATGTCATCTGATTTTTTTTTTTTTTTTGATTGAGCGGTTGGAATTGGTCAACACAAGAAGCAAACTTGAAAAAGACAACCTGGTTGTATTAAATTAGATATTTTAGATAATTTATTTAGATTGAGATAACAATGGTAAAATAAATAAATATATTAAATTAAATAAAAAATATTTAAAAGTTAGAATAATAAAATGTTGTATATGCCAGGATGCTAAATGATATTTCAATTGTATAAATTTAGGTGGTATATATCATTTCTCAATATTATTTTGTTAAATGAGTTTATTTCTATGGTATTTGTTAAAAGATAATGTGGAATGATTTTGTAGTTTAACATTGATGTACAATTATCTCTGGATTCAGATATGACAACCGAATTGAGATCGTCCATGGATGGTATGTACCAAGTGCTGACTAAGGCTCATGTTTGAGCGTACAACTCACTCATTTTCTATCTTTTGATAAAGTGATTGTTTATTCAGAAAAAATTAGCGCAAAAAATACAAGAAAAGTGAAACAGATGTTGTGAAGAGAATATTGTTACTCTGTAGAATACAAACAAACAAGGTTTCCTAAATATTAAAGATGTGCTCTCTGGCACGTCTTCCAAAATTTCCCAACAGTCACTCTTCCATCGATGGGAATACAGATCCGCCCTTCCCGCCTCACCCTATCAATCCACCTTCTCTCTTGCTCCTCACCGCTCCGTTCCACAGCCACCGCCCACTTCACGCTGCTCAATTTCCTTCTTACCGGCCACAAACCTCTGATTCTCCACCGCCGCTGTTTTTCTTCAGCAGCCCAACCCAACTCCCCTCCTACACCCTGGCCCATTTTTCTGCACCCCATCTCTCCTCCTTGCATCACCCACCACCGAATCTACACAGCCTCTCTTCCCCATTATTTTTTCAACACGGTTTCCAGGCCCTTTTGCAAGTCAGGCCCAAATGCTGCTACTGCCTTTTCAAGCCTTGGATCTGGATCTGGATCTGCTGATTCGGTCTTGCTTTTTATACAGCCCATTAACGAAATCGAAGCTTCTTCAACCGTTGGTAAGATTTCGTATCTCACTATTTTAAAATCTGCTAGTTTAGTAGATTCTTTATTAAATCTCATTAATAAGGATAAACCCTTAATTAATAAGATATGTAACTGTAAACTGTTGATTGATGTTTGTTTGCATCAACTTAAGGTAATACTTGGATTGCTGAATCAAAAAATTATACATGGACAGGTATATCCCAGTATCTTGTTCTTGTCAATTATTGTGGTACTTGAAAAGCAATTGAGTTTTGTTTTTAAGAACTCAACTATCTTTCCTAAGCACAAGAAAATCTTTTTTAAAGTTAATAACAAGGTGTCCAATGACATATTTATTAACTTGGATAATTTGGTTTCTAACACCCTAATTTTAGAATCCAAAAACAGTTTTTGAAAGAAATCTTTTGTATCATTAATAACGGTGTTAATCTTTCTTATAGTTTTAGTTTTGCTGGGCTAAAATACGTTCACTTGCTTCACTTGGATGGTTGGATTTATTTTCAAAGGTACTGGTTTGAGACCTTTTACCCTGTCAGTGATATAGGTGTAGATATAACTCAATGTATGTGCGTTAACAGTTTTTATTCCGATTTATGGTTTGTCCTGGAAAAGACTACCAAATTGTT
The DNA here is from genome assembly GCA_029959085.1 of Nemophila menziesii. Taxonomy (NCBI): domain Eukaryota; kingdom Viridiplantae; phylum Streptophyta; class Magnoliopsida; order Boraginales; family Hydrophyllaceae; genus Nemophila; species Nemophila menziesii. Next base: position 30,086,895 of record JARWIR010000007.1, on the reverse strand, counting down.
AATTAATGGTGTTAAACCGTTTCAAAACTTGAGTTTTTTTGGGATTAATTGCATTCATCTGGCTTCGGCTTGTTGGGTCAAACTTGTTTGTTCTGTTTGGATTTCAGCAGGTAGAAGAGTAGAGGGATTTGCAAGGATTATGACAGCTTACCCTGAAATTGAAGCAAAGACTGCTATGGCTTCAAGCTTTCGGATTAGCAGTGGAATTATTGATAAAGATTGCAACGTTTTTAGTTTCTATTCTAGTGCTAGTTGTAATTTGTTTTGTACTATCAAAGTGTTGGTCAAGTATTTTAGAAAGTTTAAGGTTCTGGTTCACTTCAAAATCTCTTTTAGTAAGAGATCCAACATGTTGAATGCTAATGGAGTTTCTAAACAAAAGCCAAGTGCCTCTTTGTTTAGTCTTTGGAGTTATACTCTTCTTCTCCTTCTCCTATTAGCAAAACGTTTCTCTAGTGATTGCCGTCCAATAGGGATTGGCTAAGTTGTAAGAATATTTTAATTAATGAATTTTCATTCTCGACTAAAAAAAAAAGAAGAGAATATTGTTGATATTTTATTATTGGTGCTCAACTTGCTATATGGGAGTAACAATTTGCTCCTATATATAGAGATGATTCATTTTGGTAGCTCTATATTTTATTGAAAGACTATATTGTTAAAGTAAACGATAAAGTCTTCTTTATATTCCATATGATGTATTAAATCAAGAAAGTATTTGAGATAATGTCGGAGAAAGAGTTGGTCATCTGGAATACATAAAACTAATAAATTTATAACTATAAACACTGTAAAAACAGAAGTTAAGATAGAAATGGAGTGATTGAGAAAATAAGGGAGAAATAAGGAAAAGAAAGAAAGTATTGGAGAGAAAAGAAAAATAGACAGCAAGAATTTGAAAAAAAAAAAAAAAGACAACAAGAGAGAGAAAAATGAAAGAAAAAATATGATATTTTAATTTTTTTAGATGTATATTAAATAGTGTAATAATATAAAATAAGTAAGAATATTTTAGTCAATTTAAGACTTAAATAATCTCTCTTAATTGATGTTTTAGGATATAATTTTGCTAAATGACATGATTAGATTAAATTTAACTAATTGATTTTTCGAGGGTATAGTCCCATTAATTAATGGACAAATTACCTATAAGATTTTGAAGACTATTTTAATGTCAAGTGACATTCTTGTTTCTTTCTCCTCTAAAGAGTCTATTGTCATTATTACCCTTATATTGTATATAAGACAAAAAAGATTATTCTCTTTCCTCCATTATCATTAAAAACTCTCCACTTTTATCATTTTTTTGTTTCCTTCTTTATTAACTATCGATAATTTCCAACTCCGACCACAACCACCGACCATCGACCACCGCTGGAAAAAATTTGAGCATGGAAAAAGTTACTGAACATGGAGTACTGAGTATGGAAAAAGTTACTGAGTATGGAGTACTGAGTATGGGGTACTGAGTATGGAAAAAGTTACTGAGTATCGAAAAAAGTTGGTGAGTATTCGAATTTTTTTATTGAGTCGCTTTATTGAGTATGCTCGTATACTCAGTAACTTTATTGAGTATGCTCGTATACTCAGTAACTTTATTGAGTATACTCGTATGTTCAGTGACTTTGCTAAGTATGCTCAATTACTTTGCTAAGTATCGAGAAAATTCATTGAATTTTTAGAATTTTTGTTGAATATCGAGAAAATCTTATTGAGTAAGTGAAAAAAATTATTACAATAAATATTTACGAATTAGATTTCTTGGTAAAATACACATTTTTCAACAAAAAAAAAGAAGAATTACATCACTTGAAAAAAATAAACATCACATTTAGAAAATGTAATTCGTAAAGAAAAGAAAGTAAAAAAAAAAACTAATACTATAACAATGGTTAACAAGATTAATAAAAATAAAAAAGAATAAGAATAAGATAAAGATAATGATAAAGCTTCTCTGTATTACCATGTTTTTTCAATTGTTTAAACTTGTATAAGCGTTTTGGACAAGAAAGGTTGTTTAAACTGTTAGACAACCGATTCTCCCAAAAGTTTATATATTATATATGAGTATTACATGCTCAATACGCCCCCTCACGTGCAAGCTAGATTCATGTCATTTTTTGCATGTCTAGTCTTTGTTACGTGAATTTTTTAAATTGGATGACGACGACAAGACTCGAACCCGCGACCTTTTTTGGATCTAGGCTCTGATACCATGTTAGACAACCGATTCTCCCAAAAGTTTAAGCTGACAGGAGGAGTCATCTTATATATTATATATGAGTATTACATGCTCAATATAAACTTCGTCTCATTACTTTCATCTACTTCCATATCATCGGTTCTTGTTGTCATTTAGATTTATTTTCCAGGATAAGTTGGAGCAAGCCTTTATCATTTAATGATGCATCAAGTAATTGCCAAAAAATTGAAAAGACGATCTCAACCACAAGAAAGCAAAAGGCGAGAGAGTTAATATACGAACATATCTGCAACCTATTCCTTACTTATCAGTATCTGATTAGATGCAAGGAGATCAAGAAAGCTTATCAGGTAATTCGATCGGCAATATTTACAAAAATGCCGCAGGAAATCATTGAACTCTTTTGGTTCCTATAACATGTCATGTCAGCTTTGACAGCTGCACCACCGTAAATTTCCGTTGAACATATATGAAAACTCTGTTTTCGCCGGAGTCATCGCGCCACCAGCGTTCGCACTCAGCTTGACCAGATCTTGCCTGAACGCCGCCGAACACAACAGATCTGAAACGAAGAGGATAGAGGAGAGAAAAGAGAGAGTGTGTGTTTAGGGTTTTAATTTTATCTTGATAAAAATTTGTATATATATGAAAATAAAATATAAAAGGGGTAAAAAGGTAATCAAGATTTTGCAATATCGTGTTAAAATTTGATTGTAACTTTAACAAGAATAGCAAAAATATTCATCCAATTTTGTTAAGTATTAGGATGTATGTTCAAAATTCTTTAGGTAATAGTCTCTTAATTAATTGAAGGCACATGCGAACACAAAATTTTGTTGAACACGGTAGATAAAGAAAAAAAATATTTGAAATAAAAATAATCGAGAATCAATATAGTCCGGCAGATCCTTCCATAAAACCAAATATTGTGGTCAAGACAAGTGCTGATGCAATTAGCAACGTATTTTCGGTGACAAAAGTTGGTGCTGCACCACTACCACCGCCACTAGGTTTCACGGGAACGGATGGAGATTTGTCACCGGAGAGATTTGGTTGTCCAGTTACGGTAATTTCCAATTTCATACCACCACTTGAACAGTGAGATGATGTTGTACATATGAAATATCGTGTTCCAAGTTTAGTTAGAGGAATGTTGGCGGATCCACCCGAGAAGGATATAATAGGATTTGACCCATCGCAATTATCGTACCCATCTTTATCCACTTCATTTACGTTGTGTAGCGAACCATAATTAAACACTGGCACAAAGATATGATCAAGTGAGTTTTTGATAAACAACAAAAGTAATCGCCCGTTTGGTGGTAAAATGGTCTAAGAATTAAAGTTACTTACCAAGGATGTCACCATTGTTAAATGATTGCTTAGCAGCCCAGCTTGTGTAATCTACGCCCTGTGTCCATGTGCTGCTTCCTCCGACAAGAATGTTTTTAGCATGGAGGACTCCCACATTACAACATAGAAAAAGGGTAAAAACCAAAGTTACTAGTATAATCTTCATTTCTATACCTTAATTCTTCTTCCTTTTCTCTATCGGAATGAACTTAGGAAGTTATATATATAGGTAGACAACTGTTTAGGAAGGAAAGTATGTGAGTTTATTATTGACAACAGACGATTTCTGATTCAGGGATGATAATTTAAAGCGATGTCTATTATATTGTCTGTTGTAAAAAAAAAAATTGTAGTTAGGATATTTATTTATAAAGCTAGTTAAATTTGTTCTAGCGATAAAAAAAAAAGAATTAGGACCCATTTTTTTTATTAAATAACTCTCTAATATATTATAAAATACAAATTATATGTTCGACTCGATAATTATTCCTTGTCCCAAAAAAAAAACTTGATAATTATTCCTAAGTAGTGTAAAATTTAATCTCCAATAGTATAAGAGCCCGTTTGGTATTGATTATTTTGGAGCTAAAAGCGCTTTTTGATTAAAGTTAAATTATTTGTAAAAAATATTAAAAAATATTGTGACATCTAAAATCACTTTAAGTGATTATTTTAATAATCACTAATCTAGTGCTTTTCCTAAAAGTGATTTTAAGAGTCTAAAATATTTCTATGGATTTAAAATCACTTTAAGTGATTATTTTGAAAAACAATCTCAAACGGGCACTAAATTTCCTTTTCAATAATATAGATCTCATTGCGATGGAATCACCATTATTTTTGTTGTCGATAAAGATTACTAATTTTCTTAGTCAATTGCAAAAAGCAAAAGGTTTTTATTTATACGATTTAGATCTATTTACGCGTATCACGATTAATTTCACGAGAAATCTACACACATCTTTATGCATAATTCACGTAAATCAGAACTGGGTACTCATGTACAGGAAATAAACTCAAACTTTATACCTTTTACTTTACATTCTTTAATAGCTAAAAAACTTACTTTCGTTATTCAGATGTAATTATCTTAATCAACTGTAATAGGCAAAAAAACTTTGGCGATCCATCTTCAATTGCGTTTTTTTGTTATAATACACTTTTGTTATAAGCATAACACAAAGTGTAAACACCTACCTAGATTCAAAATTTTAAGATAGACAATATCAATTCGTTAGTGTAATCTCAATGAGATACGATCAAAATTCCATAATCATCCATGAAGGTAGGATGGACGTACAAAGCAAATAAAATAGTAAAAATGCATATTTTAATTTGTTTGATAACTCTATCCTTCAAGGGAAATTCGCCTCTAATAGCAAGGTTGTTCTTCATCCACCAATTATGATAAATAGTAGCGGCAAAGACAATTCTTCATTTTTTTCTTTTTAAATTTTCCTTAGCTTTAAACTTCTTGATCCATTAAGGATACTCAAGATCGTGCTCATCTCTTTTCCAATACCCAATCATCTCCTCAAATACTTTCAAAGGCTCTTCGCAAATGCACTGAAAGAAAAAGTATTTATTTGACTCAAAGTATTCACCACACAACCCACAAAGTGGATTCAACTCCATATAAATTATTCTATCAGTGGAAAGTTTCTCTTATATTTTCATCAATACAATGATTGCATGTTTTGGAGTAATACAAAGGTCACATACAATATTCGTCCACATTTTATAAGATTAGCGGCGGAAAATATCATAAGCTTTCTTATATAACTTAAGAAACTTGCCATTGCGTGGCTCGTTTGTAATGGGACTATAATTTGATGTAGAGAACCAATGATGCAACCAATTATCTCCTCCTTTATGTCTAACCGATACATCGATTTCATCCTTTAATTCCTATTATTTTTTAAAGAGCAGAGAGTCCAATTTATGCACTTGTCACAACCAACTTATTGTTTTTCTAATACTCACCATGAACCCATTTATTTCATAAAGATTCTTTCTTTTCCCATGATTTTTTTATAACATCTCCATAAACAATATTTTATTCCAAAATCAAAGATTTTTTAGGCCTAGTCCACCTTCTTCTTTTGGAGTAGCTAGAGTCTTCTTTTGGTGGTTGTGGTGGGTGGTGGTGGTTGTTGTGGTGTGGTGGTAGGTGGTAGTGGTAGGTAGTGGTGGTGGAAAGTTGTAATAAAATGATTAAAGTTAAATAATAAATAATTAAATAATTAAAAATATTTTATAAGAGTATTTTTGTAAAAAGATATTTTTGATAAAGAATCTTATTAGAAAATATTTTTAGTAAATAGGTTTTTCAATAGATATTTATAAATTAATGGCTTTTAATAGAATACTAGAGGCAATAATATTTTTTTGGGAAAAAGAAAATCAATCAAAGAAAATAAGAAAAAAGATATATTTTTTAAAACAAGAAACATGTTGTCAAGCAGCTACTTGCCTCAACTTGTCCCCAAAATAAAAAATTATATATATACTTGCATCACCAACTCATCTGATTCTAAAAAGCATTATGAAATAATTTTGGTCACGACGAATAAAATAGCCGATTTTTTTTTTTTCAAAACGAATAAAATAATAGATTGATTACGAGGCTTTTGTGTTTTTTTAAGGTTCATGGTTGGTTACTGGCTGACCTTAATTAGGTACTAATATTATTTATCTGACTGTTTTTTATCATAATAATATCAATATAAATATAAATATAATATGAGATATTCAAACTGTTTTCCTACCAAAACAATATTACGTGACAAGCATTTTCTTATAGACAATATAATCCGAAAAAAAAAAAAAGACAATATATACTATGATTTTTTGAAAAATTATATTAAAATTCTAGACTCATTAATATATAAATATCTACTAAAAAAACTTATTTACTAAAAACATCATTCAATAAGATTTTTATACAAAAATACCTTTATATAATATTTTTATTTTAATATTATTTATTATTAAATTTAACTATCATATTACAATTTCCCACCACCCCCACCCACCACAACGACCCCCACCTTATTACTACCACCACCACCACAACCACTACCACTACAACCTCAATCACCACCACCTCAAGCACCACCACCACCAAAACAACAACAACCACAACCACCACCACCATCTAATACTAATTGCATTACACACGCGCGCGTCCGTGATTTTTTTTTAAAATCGTTAAATTCTAAAAAAATTAGAAAAATAAAAAAATTGCATTTTTGGATAAAGTAAATTAATATTTACGTCTATGAAATTTTTTTTGATTTTTTTCGCAGACACGAAATTCACTGTTTAAAACATGAAATTTCATGTTTTCAACAGTGAATTTCATGTTTGCGAAAAACAAATTCAGCATATCGAACAACGAATTTCATGTTTGCGGAAAAAAATTTAAAAAAATCATAGACGTAAATATTAATTTGCTTTATCTGAAAATGTAAATTTTTTATTTTTCTAATTTTTTTGGAATCAGTTATTATGATTTTTTTTAAAAATTCACGGACACGTGCGTATGTGATGGAATTAGTAGTAGGTGGTGGTGGTAGTGGTTGTGGTGGTGGTTGTGGTGGTGGAGGAGGTGGTGATTGTGGTTGTGGTGGATGTAGTGGTGGTAGTTGTAGTAGTGGTGATGGTGGTGGCGACGGTGGTGATGGTGGTAGAAGTGCCCTATTACTTGTTTAATATTATAATAAAAAATAAAATAATATATTTCATAATAAGTGTAGAAAAAGTATTAAAAGATAGAGAGAGTGTCTTTTATAAATAATTATTTTATTAGACATTTTTTTATAAAGTAGATTATTGAAAACTTAATTTTTGTTATGAACAGAAAGAATAGAGAGAGAAGCGTTCTGTTTATTTTCAGAGAGTGTAGAGATTACAAAGTAGAGACTCCTATTTATAGGTAATAGGTAACCCCAAACCCTAGTGTTCATGGGCTTGACTACTAGCCCATGGGCTGGAATGAATATCCACTAAATGGGTTTATAACACTCCCGCTTAGATATTCAGTCCCTAAGAATATGCCTCGTTAAAACCTTCCTAGAAAAACCCAGTAGGAAAAAATCTAGAGAAGGAAAAAGAGTACTTTTCTATATACGCTAACTAAAACTACCTCATTAAAAACCTTAATCAGGAAAACCTATTAGGACAAAACCTTGATGAAGGAAAAGAGTGTAGTGCGTATTTTCTCCCCCTCTTGTCAGCCTCTCATGAAGGATCTTGAAATCGTTGCATGCCAATCTTGTGTATTAATTTCTTGAATGTAGATGTAGGTAATGCCTTTATAAATAAATCGTCCAAATTGTCACTTGAGCGAATTTGATGAATATCTATTCACATTTCTTCAAGAGTTCATGTCTAAAGGATAGCTTTGGATATATGTTTGGTTCGATCATCTTTGATGTAGCCTCCTATGTCTTGAGTGATACAAGTAGCATATTGTTCAACTTTGTTTACTTGTCGAAAGATTGCATTCTGGTTGATATATTAAATTTTGAGAATATACCTCATTAAAACCTTTCTAAGAAAAACTCAATGGGACAAAATCTTAGTAAAGGAAAAAGAGTATAGTATTCTTCAATACGCTTATATGAATTGCCTCATTAAAAACCTTGCAAGGAAAACCCAGTGGGAAAAACCTATGCTAAGGGAAAAAGAGTGCTTTGCGTAAATGTCTCCCCCTACTGTGAGTATAACACAATGGTGTAAAACTTTGAGACATTTAATAGGAGTAATAAATAATACGACATAAATTGGATCGACGCTTCATTCATATATAATGATTTAAAAAGCTCGACATAAGACTTATACGAAGTCTTTCATAAAAAATAATAGCAAATAAAAGTGCATCCACCACCGGAGACTATATCTCTTTAATAAATAAATTATATGTGCTACAACATACTATCTTATATAACGACTCCCCCTTGTAGCACATTCGTTTCACAATTATGAAAATTTCACGTCGTACAAGTGATATTAATAAAATATTTGCTTTATTTATGTCTTTCTACTGATGGCCAGTTAGTTTATTTAGACATTTAAATTAAAAAAATCCTCGATTTCATACATATATTAATAGTTGTTACGCGTACATAAAATATATTCGATCATGATCAATTTCTATTAGGTTCCAATAATTTAAAGTAGTAAAATAACTGATTGAGATCTCAATGTATAATCAGGTACCTAATACTCAATATGAGTACTTTAATTCTCAGTTATATACACTACTTTGACATTTATAAGATGTCAAAAGTCTCATAATTAATAATTTGCTCATGTTATTGCTCCTTTATGCTATCTTTAGAACCAAATAGATCTATTGCGCTTTAAGCATACAATAGTCTAATTTTATAAGATAGCTCTTCTGAGACATAAATTTAATCAGGAGCACTGATAACTGGTTATTGTGACTTAGTCACGACACCTTTACAATATTTTCAATCATTTGAATGAGTATACGAGGATCAGTATAAATGGTGTATTCTTAATTCCAGTTATATTGTTTATTTCTTCCCTTATTTTTGAGAATATCATATATAACATGTTCTCAAAATCCATCTTTGTGCACGGCGGTGGAGCAATTGTATTAGAAATCGCACAATCAAATTATCTTGATGGATATAATCTTTGGTCTTTTACCAATGGGGAGTATAATAATAATGAGCAACGTTATAAAAATTCGTCATAAACAACTAAGAAAATAAATATGCTAGACTTGTATTTATCCCTTGATTTTGTCTTAAAAAAATAGACGATTCAATATCTCTAATTGAACTCAATGTTTCTAAGAAATATAATTTTGATTTTTCAAAAATTTCATATATAATTCATATCATCATACATTCTCTCATAGAAAATTATTTAGAATTTGGATAAATGTAAATCTTGGAAGCATAATACAACCTTTTCAAATCCTTCTATTAATTTGGACGTACCAGATATGCTATTAACATTTATTTTAGAAGCTTGAGATCAGATTTTTTTTTCTTAGGTTATGCGAATGAAAAACAAATCTATATGCTTTGCGTTTGCATAAGAATAATAAAGTTATGTCTAATATTTTTCGTTATAGGTTATGCTATATCAACGGATATGCATAAAATACGTATATAACTTGTGTGTACGCCCTATTTTTTCCATATGTTATGTTATTTTCTTGATTCACTATTGCTTCACAATGAAGAAGTTCATTGGATGTATTAAAAATAATTCGTTTGACCTTTTTTTTTTCAATACTTCACAATGGTGAAGTTTGATATACAATATACGATTTTCATGAAAAAATCGATGAAAAAAAAAGAAAAAAAATTAAAGTAATACTTTTTTTTACATCACTGCAGTGATGACATATCGACCATGTGCTCGGCCAAAGCAAAAAGCATGGAGATCTTTTTTTTTATTGATATGTAATCTATTTGATTGGAATAGTAAATAGACCATTGATCTTTGAATAATTTGTAAAAGAAAGTTGACGTTTGATGATTAAAAAAATCATAAAATACCGAATCGATAAAAGATTTCAGTTTTATTGTATATATGATATTGACCAGTTTATCAAAGTTAACAAGAAAAAATATCTTGTATTATAACCTCGTGGGATATTAGTCAACTATTTTACAAAATTGATCTTTTCCAGTATTATGCTATATCTGAGGATATACATAAAATATATAAATACAACTTGTGTATTTGTTTTAGCTTATATGTTATATTAGGGGTATAACCATATAGCGTATATACGATATATAATATACTATTAGACTTGGTATATTTTTCATTAAGAAAAAGAAGTTATCAAGGAAATAAAAAAAATATTTTCCTTTCTTCTTCTTATTCTTCTTTTTTTTTCTTTTCAACAGTTTCTCTTTCTTTCAATTTTAAGTAAGGGTGCCCTTTGGGCCAAAGATATTCGATGAAAAAAAATTGGAACCATACAAGAAGATTAGCATGGCCGAGCACATGTGGCGTTTATAAAAGAGTGCATATCTATAGTCTCGTTACCCAAAAGGAATAATATTTTATTCATTTAATGTGATATAGTACTAATTCCATTTGTATTGCTTTTCTTTTCTTCTTCATAGTAATAAATGGACAACATTAGTGAAAAAGTTCACCAAATTAATTTCTTTTGAAAGCAGAGGCCATCGGTCTTTTTTTTTTCATTCGAATAGATGAAAAATAATTAATTTCTTATGCTTTTTTTTTTTGTTTCACAGCGGTGAAATATGAGCTACACAATAGTAAAGTTTATTGAATTTCATAAAAAAATTTATTTGACCTTTTTCTCTTTTTATGACACCTCATGATAGATGGTGAAATTCATGAATGAATTATAAAAGAGATTTGATAAAAAGAGTTTTCTTCTCTTTATGTTTCTTTTGTTTCGAATAGATCAAAGGATCTTAATTATAATCTTTTATAAGATGTAAAATAATATAATGTAATATACTATAAGATTTTAAAAAAAATACCTGGATATTATATAGTAGAGACTATCGTGCTGATAACGTGTTATGAACAGAGAGAATAGAGAGAGTATCGTTCTGTATATTATCAGAGAGTGTAGAGATTACAAAGTAGAGACTCCTATTTATAGATAATAGGTAACCCTAAACCCTAGTGTTCATGGGTTTGACTACTAGCCCATGGGCTGGAATGAATATCCACTAAATGGGTTTATAACAATTTTATAATTAAATACTTTTATTAGGCTTCTTTTAACAAATACCATTTCTATTAACTTATGCTCATTTAAAGTCGGCCTGACAACCAATACGATCACTTTAAACTCTAAATTTCGGAGGCTCCATGTGAAAAAAATATTATCCATCTCGTAATATATTATATATGATTTGTTTAACAAACACAAAGTACTTGATGGTTTAGTAGTAATTCTTGAGTCGAAAAGACTTCGCTGCTTTAGAGATCTTATGTTTACACCCTTATAAAAGTTTTTTGGACTAATTTGTATTTCTTTTTTAATGTATTGCTAAATTTTTGTTATTTAGGACTAATTTATCTTTTTTATGAATTGCTAGATTTTCGTTAATTAAAATATTTAACTATTTTATTTAACGAGTATAATATTAACTTTTGAAAAAACGTCTATTTAAATCAAAATTAAGAAAGTCCATGTCCAAAAATTGAGATGTTATTGTTTATTCTCAATCAGATTAAGAGTTTCCCATCTAAATAAAAAAGAGATATTAGGCAATTAAATCCAAAAACTCAATAATTCACCCTTATTGAGTCCACAAGGTCCAATTTTTAATTTTATACCATCCATATTCTTGCATTAAACGATATTAGTAGATTGCAACCATAATTATCTTTAGGTAACGAATCCCACATTTTTAGCATATCTAATAAGATCCCACAATTATAACACTTTATTATGGAAATTTTGTTACACTCTACCATTGTAATTCGTTACCCATCAGTTACAGCCTCAATTTGTTTTTCTCTCTGCAATTCACTCGAAGCAAATTGTTATGAATGTCTTCGAATAACCTATCAAATTACTCACTCAACCCACTTATTTTACACACGCACACCACTGTCTTTAATATCAGTGTTGTAATGTAACCCATCAAACTACTCACATAACCCACCAATTTTACCCACATACACCACCTTTTTACTACCAACAGTTTAGGTTGATGTATCTTCTTCCTTGCATTAGACGATATTAGTATATTGCAGCCATAATTATCTTTAGGTGACAAATCTCACACTTTTAGCATATCTAATAAGACCCCACATTTATAGCACTTTATTATGGAATTTTTGTTACACTCTTCCATTGTAATTCGTTACCTATCAGCTACATCCTCAATTCGTTTTTCTCTCTGCAATACACTCGAAGCAAATCGTTAGTAAGGTATAAATGTCTTCGAATAACCCATCAAATTACTCACTTACCACTTATTTTACACACGCACACCAGTGTCTTTAATATTAGTGTTGTAATGTAACCTATCAAATTACTCACATAAAACACCAATTTTACCTACATACACCACCATATTTACTACCACCAGTTTAGGTTGATGCGTCTTCTTCTTCTTCGTTGGAACAACAGTTTGTCCGTCAACATCAATGGCTATAGTCTTTTTCACTGACTTCACCTTAACCGTCCATTGCCCATCATCATCTCTGACTTTCTTCTTCGTTATCTTCCCTAGAACCGTACCTTCAAAGTTGTCATCGGCGAGTTGTTTTTTATTATTTCCCTCTGTCTGAATCGTATACTGCCCGACATCATCGGTGAGTTGCTTCATCTTCATTTTCTTCATCGGAACCATACATTTGTCGACATCATTGGGTTGCTTCATCTTCATTTTCTTCATCGGAACTATACCTTCGTCGACATCATTAGGTTGTTGTGGCTTCTTCGTCTTAGCCATTGTCGTTTGCAGAAATGGGTTGCTTCGTCGGAGGGTTTGTTAGTTTAGAGGGAGAGAGACGATGGGTTACTGTTTTTTTAATTTTTAGTTTTGGAGTTCGTTGTTTTTGTATTTAATAATATTTGATTATTTGCATGGAATCAGGGACTTTCATTTTGGTAACTCAACCGACACATTCAATGATGTAAGGAGGTAAATCAGACTTTTTGGGTGGATTAAATAAAAACCACTACAACATTATTTATGAATTAATTTTTATTTAAATTAAAATAAATTAGTAACTTTTTAAATTTAAATGAGAATTGATCCTTTTATTTTTCCAAAGGAGTACTAATATTTGATACGTATATCCTTTTTTTTTGTTCAAATATATTTTTTTTTTTGTTCAAATGTTCAAATATTTGATAGGTATATCCGACGGAAAGACTAACTTGATATAATTGGTTAGGGGTATAATTGTACTTTAGAAAATATCAACCTCAATGTGGCTAGATATTAATTACGGATACCTCAAGGGAGTTGACTAAAAATTACCCCTTTTTTCTTTATTTCATCCCTAATCGCCTTTCACATTCTACCCGTCTTTTTCGTTGAATTCCCGCCGACGATTATTTATCATATTCGATCATTCATCGTCGGGTAATCCCTCAGTTTCTGGCAGCGTTCGCTCCCGTTCGATCTCAATGGGTCCAGAGTAGTAAGTTCTTCAAAATAGAGCTCAAAAATTACTTTTGATTGCATTTTAAATTGTGTTTTTTATTTTGTACGATATTTTTTCTGATCATTGATTTGATTATTATTATCTGTAAAACCCTATATATATATCATCTTTTTTACTCTTTTAATCAAATTGTGTAGAATTTAATATTTTAATTTTGTTTTTGTGTTCATTTAAGCATGTCTCATGATTGTGCTTTCACAGCTTTAATAAGAAACCAGTTGATTGAATCTACGTATATACATATATGGGTGTTTTTTTTAATATATAAAAATAATATGAAATAATTGTATGTAAACTTGCATCATTTCTATATCATTTATATAATTTGTTCCAAAAATTGTTGGTGAAATTTATTGCTGAGCCAAACCCTGGGTAAGGTTGATACTGGAAAAGCTTAAAAGTTACATAGGGACTTTGTGTATTATTGATTCATAAGAAAAAGTTAATCTTGGACAGATTATTTATTGAATTATTTCCATCTAGGAAACATTATTGTGAATCCAAGGGGAAAATATAGTGGAGCAACAAAGTTAAGTGCATAACTAGTTAAGCTGTTACTTTCTCATTTTATGTGATAGTAAATGCAAGGGCAATGAATCTCGTGTAAACTGATCTAAACAATCTAATAGGAAAGTTATTAATGTTCTTTTTTGTTTTGCAGCGACTATTTGTTCAAGCTTTTGCTTATTGGAGATTCTGGTGTTGGAAAATCATGTCTTCTTCTACGATTTGCGGTAATTTCTTTAGATCAGTTGATGAAATGTAGTGACTATCTGTTTAGTTAATGGTTACTCCTGAAACAAAGCTTGTCAGGTTACTTCAGATTTCAAACACTTACCCTAAAATATAATAAAACGACAAGAATAAATACTTATTTACGTAATCGTTAGAAGCTACGCATTTTTTTTGGGATTCCGAATCTAAAAGTCGTGTTCATTAAAGTGTGGGGTTTTATGTCCAAACCCTAATCACCCCTCTCGAAAACCTAGTGATAAAGATTCGTAATAATTGTTTTATGATAAGTAGGTCTAGTTTCCCTTAGGTCACGATATATATGTTATGCGAAACTCTTAGTTTACCATTTATATGTAATTGAGAAGTTAATTCTTTTTCTTTTATGTAGGATGATTCATACGTGGAGAGTTACATAAGCACCATTGGAGTTGATTTCGTAAGTAAATTATGTAATATATTTTAAAATCTTGTAAATTTAACCCCATCAAATGTTTGTATACTTCCTTACAGAAAATCCGAACTGTGGAGCAAGATGGAAAGACTATCAAACTCCAAATTGTAAGATTCTGTTTCCTTAGAAATATCTCAATAATTTTTCTGATTATAAATGAGTTGTAGATTATATTCATTTAAAGTGGATACTTTATTAGATATTTAACTATGTATACATTTTTGTTTGACATACAGTGGGACACTGCTGGACAAGAGCGTTTCAGGACAATCACAAGCAGCTATTACCGTGGAGCTCATGGTATCATAGTAAGTAGTCACTCATCTTTAGTTCAAAATGCTAGTAAGTGAAATGTATATATTAATGGTGGGTCCCACGTGTAGGTAGTGTATGACGTGACAGATGAAGACAGCTTCAACAATGTGAAGCAGTGGCTAAGTGAAATCGATCGCTATGCTAACGAGAGTGTTAACAAACTACTCGTTGGTAACAAATCAGATCTCACTGCTAATCGTGCCGTGTCATATGAAACAGCTAAGGTAAAACTGAAACTGTTAAAATTCTAATGTGACCATCTAATGTGATTTAATATAAACAGGCATTTGCTGACGAAATTGGGATTCCGTTTATGGAAACAAGTGCTAAAGATGCGTCTAATGTAGAGCAGGCTTTCATGACAATGGCTGGTACCATAAAGAATAGGTATGTAAATGTAAATTAATAAATTAACAAATTAATTCTTCGATTGTTTATATGTATTTGTGTGTTAAATGGTTGAAATGTTTTGGGTGGTATAGGATGGCAAGTAACCCAGGTATGAACAGTAACAAACCACCAACAGTGAACATTCGTGGACAGCCAGTTGAACAGAACAGTGGATGTTGCTCTACATGAATATGATTAAAATGTGTTTCGTGTAATATTTAACTATTTCCCTTCTGCTGTTTACAAAACAAACTTACTTACTGCACCATCCTTTGGTTTGTTACTGGAAAATGACAGTCTTTAACAGTTGAACAAGGGAAGATTTTTTAGTTTGTATTGCTCTTTGCTTTCTTTTTTAATTCAACTCTAGTTTGTTCTAGTCTCGTCATGTCGCTCCCTCTTTTTGTGCATGTATACTTGTGGCCAGAAACTATATACTTGCGTCCTTGATTACCACCGGTTGCTTTTTCTTTCTCCTAGGAGAAGAAGGGAGAGGGTGGTGATCTCATAAAAGTCTTCATGTAGAGGCCAAAGGTTTATTACAAATCTTTCTACAGGATAACTTATATTTGCGTAGTAATTATACTTGCTATGCAACATAATCTTTGTTGTCAATAGTCACATAACATGATAAGTTGGTCCTCTGTCCTCCCTCACGTCACCATGCGTTTTCTTTTTCAATGGAATATAAAAAGAGGACCTAAGGGAATTAGAATACAAAGAAAGAGAGGAAAAACCACAGTGCGGAAATCATCAAGCTTCTGTGTTCTCAAGTTTTACTAGAATGATCTAGGATACAAATAGTATGATTACTCAATCAAACACTATGTGAATATATTATATGATGAACACTAGAAAATAATTAAAGGAATCAATTTAACAAACACCAAGATTTCATATTATAAAGCTAAAGATATATGTCATATGTAGGTTATAGATCAAATGAGTGGCATGCACAAAAGTAAAGAGTTAAGGGTGAGAACAAACACAAGATTTAGAAGTTTCAATTCCTTAACTTACATCCACTACCTAAGGTATGGGAAACATTAGTAGTTCAACTCCTCTAGAAACCCTTAGGTGAGATCACAAACCCTTACACCCTCTTCAAAATCTTCTTTGATGGACCACACTAGTGTTAACACTAGGAAAGCAAGCAGGCAATCTCGACTCCTGATGTAACACTTAACAAGCACGTGAAGCCTTCTTTTGGGTATCACTATACAAGTATTGGTAGACAATATCTACCATGATCTACCACTACATAATCCGTGAAGCCTTAAAGCTATGTGTCTCTCCTACACAAGCTCTAACTCACCCTTGTCTATTCTATGAAAGAACCCCCTCTTCACTAGACAAGGAGCAAAACCCTAGATTTTATGATGAACCCTAATCTACCTAGTGTGGCTACTACACTACTGACTAATTGATTACAAAGTGTTTCGGGCTAGAATTAAAAAAAAGCAATATGTAAGGAAGAGAAAACGTCACTTAATGGAGCACCTTAATAGAGTACACAATGCCTCTATTTATACACATAAATCCTCCAACTTTTTTGTCCACGTGTCGTTCTTTGGTTGATTGATTTTTCTGTGTCTTTTGGGTCAGATATTTGGTGACGTGGATCAAACGAATACTTGATCTTTTCTAGTTGTTATCATTAACCTATCGTATAACCTAACTTAAAATGTTCGAACATGCACTTTGGGTCAAATATTCAAGTTTGATGATAAACTGCATTAGGCGTCTGGTCTCTTTCGCTCTGTTGTCCGATCTTTATCTAGTTAGCTCATACTCCAATATATTCAGGCCGTCCACCTATTTCTATCTTTGGAGGTCTGAAGTTAGCCTTTTCTTAGTGGGTTTAGGCATTATTTCTAGTCTTTCGGAGGTTTGGTCCTGGCATTTTTACAACTCTAATATCCAGTGGGTTTAGTCATTCCTCCTAGTCTTCACTTCGGAGGTCAAGTGATATGTTTTTAGTCTTCTTATTCATCATCCAAACTCTCATCCATCTTCTTAGTATCCTTTCTTTTTAGCTCTCTAAGCATCTTTACTCAAGCACCTGTTTTTTCATCTTCCAAGCTTAGATTCCATCGTCTTCTTCATCTTCAAGCACTCACTCGATCTTCATATCTTTGTCTTTTATTTTCTATCATCTCCTTCTTATTATCCATTGTTTTCATACTCCCTTAAACTTGCAAATCACACTATCAAAATCGATTTCATTGTAAAATCAAGTTTGTTCAAGATGTATTATTTTGTCATCGATCATCAATAAAAATATAGCATTTAGGCTAGCATTCTCTCCCATTTTGATGATAATAAAACAATTCATGGATTTCTTAAAAAATGTTTCGATCGATAAATGCATAAGAGAAAAGTTCACCATAAGCTTATAATCAATCAATCAAGCATACACAGACAAATCATGGCATACGTACTAGTCTAAGTTTTCTCCATAATTATTTTTTACCGTGCAACAAGTGCATGCATATTTCTTCCCCTTTTTTAAAAATCAAAATTAAGCATATAGAGGAGAGGATATAAGCAAAGCATAATAATTTCATAGAAGATATAAACAAGATCCATAAGCTGAAATTGAACTACCTATGAAAAGAAGCTAAGGTACTACTAATCTAGAGGGATCATTACTTAATAAATTATTAATAAGGATATGATATTCTTTATCTTCGTAGATAGAAAAGAAATACTTCAAGTATCGTATCCAAGAGATAGAAAGACTTTTGGTGAATCACTACGTTCACGAGCTATATGAGCACTACTGTTATTCTATATCCAAAATGTTCATCAAGCAATCCATTACATCATCAATTTATTTTAACTTCTCATCAACAAGTGCTAAAATTTGATTACTCATATGTTAAAGTGTCTCATTTATGATAGTATTGTTGTAATGTTATTTTTTAGTTGGAGATCCAATATCTTCAATAATGGGAAGTTCTTTAATCATTGGATTCAGATCGGGGCCATTGATCACGCTACCTTTTTTAGTCTCCTTCTTGATAAGTTTTTGATATACGCATCAAGTATTTAAATTCAGGTTCTTTATTATTATCAACGAACATTTTATTTTAGAAGTCCATATTTATAAATCAAGCCTTACTTTGACTTTTTGACTCAAAAAGTCAAATTGACAAAAAAAACCCTTATACAATGATTACTAGGAAAAACCAATTTTTTTATAACTTTCTAAAAATAGAAAGATACTCTATGAGGAAATTTACTAAAAAAGAAAGTCCACCTAACTAATTCCAAGCTGCTTCCCTCCTAGCGTCCTCCTCCGAACTTGTTTTCATGAAGTCCACCTAACTAATTCCAAGCTGCTTCCCTCTTAGCGTCCTCCTCCAATACTTGTTTTCATCATCGAACACCTTCCAAACCCGGTTAACACCCCCAAACAACCCAAGATATTTCACAACATAACCGCTGTTCACGCTCTTCAATGTAGCTTACTGTAGTACCAAATCTTCATTTTGATCAACATAACAAGATCAAATATACATTAAGAGTGAAAAGTGGTGATGGAAGAGTCAAACCGAATATTTAACAAAAGATGACTTAGAATGTATCCCAAGTCTAGACCATACGGCACAAATTTGGAGCAATTCCGACACCGTTGCATGTGTGAGATGATTAGAAATGACCAATTTACAGGATTTTTCATGAAGAAATCATATAGAAGATACAATTCAAAAGCGTAAATGACTCTATATTTTCTCTCTTTGCAAACAAGACCCTTTGCTATGATTTGATACGCAATACGAAGCTCAGTTTTAAAGTTTTGAACATAGTATGGCGGAGAATATTTCTTGATCATTATTTAGATTATGAAATCTCTAATTTTTGCAATCTCCCTTTTTTCCTTAGGCTTTATCCCATTTGCTTTTAAAGTAGTCTTCCATCCCTTCATTTTTTAGTGAGAAACAATTTTTGACTTCCACCATCACTACCTACCACCATCATCTCCCATAACTACCACCATTATCACCAACATCATCACCAACTTACCAACCAAAAGAAAAAAGAAAAAAAACCAACCACACTGCTACACAAATACACACACATATATATAAATATATAATTGTACTTGTGTTTTATATTTATACACAAACTCCACACTGAAAATGTTTACCGTATGAAGAATGGTGCACTTAGAATAATATGTTTTTTTGATTTTCTTTGTTGGAGTCGTTAGTGATGATGGTGGTGGTTATGTAATTGGAATTGCGAAACATTGAACAATTATTACGTCTATAACATTGATGTGTTAATAGTGTATTTTTTTGAATTTTCTTGGTCGAACTTGTTTGAGATGGTTGTGGTGATTATGGCATTGAAACAATGTATCTAGTGATGGGCTTATAACGTACTTATAACATATTTGGCGAGGGGATAGTGAAGGGATTATAATGTATCTAGTGAGGGATGTTGTGTGAGTTTTGGGGTGTTGGAGCGGCAATGATGTTTTGGAATTATGCTAGAGGGGAGGGATTGCGAGTGTGAAAGAGAGATGAGGAGGATAGTGGTAGGACAACGTTGTAGGACGACGGTGGTGGTGGAATGAGTAGATTATAATGGAAGTCGGAGTATGAATATTTTCTAAATTTTAGAGATTAATTTATATATTTTATATAAGTTAATTTATTTTAATTAAAACATTTTTTTTATTATAAATGCAGATTATACTCAGCCACATAGATACCAAATGGAAAAATTGACTACATGTAAGAACGCATTAGGGATGTAAATGAACCAAGCCGCTCGCGAGTAACTCGAACTCGGCTCGCGAAAATACTCGTTTGAACTCGTTCCTTTATACAAACGAACAAAAAAGTCGTTCGAACTCGTTCATTAAAAAAACGAGTTTGTACGAACTCGTTAATATTTATAATATGTAAATTAATGTGTAATTTACCAATAAATGTACTATTAACCTATAAAAAAACAAATTATTTGTTAATAACTCGAGCTCGACTCGAAAAAAACTCGTTTGATAAGTCAACAAACAAGGTTTAAATTTTTTTGCCCGACTCGTTAATATTTGAGCTCGACTCGTCTCGTAAAACTTATCAACAAAGTTGTACATCTAGTATTCTGACTTGACTCGATTCGATTCGTTTACCCTTGCACTACCATTTTTTAAGTTTGGGTACCTGATTTTTTTTTTTCCCGATGTATGGGTGTCCGGGCCAGCTTATGCGCACCACGACTAATCCCATAGGAAATATACACGCCTCCTCATGCATACTCCCACTTAATCAAAACTATTGTACATCTAGTATTCTGACTTGACTCGATTCGATTCGTTTACCCTTGCACTACCATTTTTTAAGTTTGGGTACCTGAAATTTTTTTTTTTTTTTTTTTCGATGTAAGGGTGTCCGGGCCAGCTTACGCGCACCACGACTAATCCCATAGAAAATATACACGCCTCCTCATGCATACTCCCACTTAATTAGAACTAGGTTACCCATGTTCAGGGAGGAGACTCGAACCATGCACCCCTTGCTTACCCCCTTTAAGGGCTCAAGAAATAACACGGCTGAGGGGATTCGAACCCTGTACCTCCTAGTTGAGAGACAGGGTCCTGGCCACTGAGCTAGTCCCAGTGGTTACCTGAAAATCTCTTTCAAACTAAGGGTAGACGTGGCACTTTCCTAATAAACGAATATCTTTTTAAAACAAAAAGTAATTGAAAAGATTAGAATAATATTTTAGCAATCGTGTAATCCCCACTTTTTACATTATGATTTTTCTGAGATTGTGCAACCCGGCCCACATCCTAAGCCTCGATATATAAAAGCTTGGACTTAATCAGCAGCTACCAAATAACAAAGTGTTTTACGATGGCGGAAGAAGAGGAGGTGGTGATGGAAGTGGAGGCTGTTCTAGCTGTATATGGTGACGATTGTCTAGTTCTCAATACATACCCTCCTCATCTCCATGTCCAAATCAAGCCACGAACTGCCGATGTTTCTTCTCAACAGGTCCCTAATTTATATTTATATATATATTATTGAGTAACTCAACACTTATCGATTCCACTTGTTCGTTATATCATGCCCATTACGAATTAAATTTAACGAATTAACCCGTCTTCTGTTTCTTTTTACTCGTTTTTATGATACAATCCATTTGCTATGCTGTTACCTACAGGGTTAAGTATTGTTTTCTTTGTAAAATTTGAAAATTAAGGTTATTTATTTAAAATTTGAACTTGGTTTATTTTTGAAGGTTGAATATTCCATAGATATTTCTTCATTACTAAACTATTTTACCGAATTATTAAAGCACATTGTGATATCATATTGCAATTATTTACCAAAATACTATTGTTTTGTTGGGTAAAAAAAGTTATAAGTTATATGTATATATATTGGTATTGTCAGGAGGGTTTATTGCACCTCTCGTTCCCGTCTCTGTTTCAATAGCAAATATACCAATGTTATACATCTGTATTCCAAATCTACCCCTCCACATGGGTACATTTGCTATGTTTATGGGATAACACATGTATTTACTACTTTTGAAGTAATACTGGGTATTTTTACTAGTTGATGAATCACCCTATATGTTGGGCATATTTAGGATCTTTATTTTCAATTAACAGGGTTTAGAAAATTAGCAAAAATGACATGATTTTGAAAGTTATTAACCTTTTCCGCGAGTTAATGACCCGAATTTCCGTGATTAAGCAGATGTCACACATCTGATCCCTTTTCTGTTTCTACAAGTTTTTTTTTTTATGTGAAGGATCACAGGAATTTTATTGAATCATATAACTTGAATAAATTGATATAGTTGAACATGCTTGAGTTTATCAAATAAATGTGTTATGTTTTGCAGTTTGTGGAAGCAGTTATAGAGATAAAGGCAGGTCCTCAGGTAATTTATAGTATTAAATCATGTGTAACTAAGCAAAAACTTCATATTATAAGTTGTAAGCTAATACATTTGTTTGTGACAGTATCCAGAGGAACCACCTGATATTAGTATTATTGATTCCAAGGGTTTGGATGAGCAGAGGCATAAATATCTAATAACGTGTATACGTGACAAGGCTTCTGAACTTACATCATATTTAATGCTTATTGCTCTTTGTGAGGTATAAAAATGACATATTTTAAATGCAATTTTTGATAATTAATATTGTTGAAATGTAATTTATAGGAAGCTGTGGAACAGCTGTGTAATATGAATCATCCTGAAGGAGATTGTCCATTATGTTTGTGTCCTTTAGTTGATGAAGATAAAGTGAATAAGTCATTGCCTTTTATGAAATTAATGTCTTGCTTTCACTGTTTTCACTGGTAATTATTTAATTAATTAATTACACTTAACCTGTCAAGGAAATGTGCTGAGTTGTTCATATTATTGTAGTGAATGCATCATTAGATGGTGGAATTGGTTGCAGATGCAAGAAGAGGAAGTTTCGTCAACTTCTTCTCGTACTCCACATCCAAAAGGTAATTAATGGTTAATTATTTTTTTTAGATTGTTTAATAACTATAATGATTATTATATCTTGTACAGGGAGGTGTGAAATGATGGAAAAAAGTATGGGGAAGTGTCCAGTTTGTAGAAAGGTTTTTCATGCTAAGGATATTGAACATGTACTTGAATTGGTCGGAACAAATCCTTTGTTGGTATGTTAACAAATTTATTACACGTCTTTAATGATAAATAGTGTCTGTACTTCTGATTGAAATACTTATTAGCAGGATTTAAATGGAAGTGAAGAGGATGATGAAAAAAACATACTTGAATCAGATTTAGAAAAAATCAGAAGATTAAAATTCGAAACCATACTTAAACTTCAAGAGGAGAATAGTGGCTTAATTGAACCTAAAAAGAATCAAGTACTTTTGCCAGGCATGTATCTTCCACGTTCCTTGGAAGAACCACCTAAAGAGGAGGAGCAAAACAATGAATCGACCGAGCAAGGGCAAGAGCAAAAGCAAGAACAAGGGCAAGAACGTAAAGAAACAAAAGTAAAGTTGGAAATAAACTCAAGAAGCTCCTCGAGTAAGCCTAGTAGTAGTAAGGAACGAAATTCAAGCTTCAGGAAGCCCAAAGGGGGACATAATTCAAGGAAACAGGTAAAACAATGGATTAGGAAAGAGAGTGAATGAAATACCCAAGTTTCTTCATATTCTACTTTGTTGTTGCGGTTTTAAACAATAAAAAAAAAACCAGTTTTTTGAGACAAAGGTGGGCAATGTATTTTTGAACATATATGTATGATTGGATTTGGATGCACTCTACATTTAGGGGTAGATAGATAATTTTTTATATTTACGTACTTATATTTTTTATCGAAGAAGTTATGTTTACTGGTCGTCTCATTATTATCTTATTTTAATCTTTGTTTTTGATATTAAAATGATTATATTATACTATTTAAAACACTACTAAACACAAAGCATGGTAGTTATTATTTAATTAAGAAAAATATGATATTATATCTCATTTCTCATGTAAATCATCAAAAGTTTCAATTTACTCTCTATTATATCCTACTTAGTGATAATATTAATGGGTTAGTGAAAGATCCAAGAATTTCATGAGATTGAGTATTTTGCAATTTTTTACTTGTGCACATGATCAATAAACTCTTTTTTGTATTGTCTTTCTCTACACCGTTTCTTTTATTTTACAACATGTTAACAAAGCGAGTATCTACCGATACAAATATTTAGCTAACCATAACCATTTGCAAAATCATGTTATGTGGTTAAATTAGGTAACTCCTGAAACTATATTCAATCTTGTTCTTGTATTCATATCCAACATTCTCGTTTGGTGAGATTCTCATCTTTCATCAAAATAAAACCAAAATTTATATCACTGTATTTGCTTTCATAAAAAACACATTACTATTATACCTAGATGTGGCGATTGAAGTTTTGACATATTTTGCAGGGGCAATTATAAAAAGAAGCCTTCCTAACATACAAGTTTATAAAATAAGTCCCCACCTCTAACTAGTATGTAGCTGGCCAACTAAATACCCAAAAAACCCAAAAATGCCCTCCCTCTATACTATTATCACAGTGAAACCACAACCCACAATCCCCATTCCTATTATAGTACGAGAAACCCATTTCCTACCCACTCTCTTCTCTCTCAGCTGAAACCCTCTCTCCCTCTTCTCTCTCCACCTTTCCCCACCTTCTCTCTCTCTATTCTCTGTGACGCCTCCCTCTCTCCTTCCCTCCAGTGCCGCCTCCCCCGCCAGCAGTGACAACAAAGAACCATAGAGGCACCATCACCACAGATCTACCACCACCGCCTCCATCTCTACCACCAGCGAGTCACCATCATCACAGATCCACCACCACTGCCTCCATCTCCACCACCAGTGAGTCACCATCATCACAGAGCCACTACCACCGCCTCTCTTCTTCACTCCTGTGAACTGCACCACCGTTGCAGCACCTCCAACGCACAACAGCAGCACGAGCAACACAACAGCAGTGAAACACACCAGCGCCATTTCAGATCGAGCAATGTGCACGTTCCCATGAGACTGTATTTCTCCGATCAACGCGTCCTTCTCCGTTCAAACTCTGTTCCACTGCTGCGATTCCAGATCTACTCTGTCTGCTCCGCCTCCATTCTGACCACACCAGCGCCATTTCAGATCGAGCAATGTGCACGTTCCCATGAGACTGTATTTCTCCGATCAACGCGTCCTTCTCCGTTCAAACTCTGTTCCACTGCTGCGATTCCAGATCTACTCTGTCTGCTCCGCCTCCATCCGTTAAAGAACAACCAGATCTACTCCGCCTCCATTCTGACCACGGCTGCAACAGCGAAGAAGACGAAGACTCTGCTGCACTGTAGCCATGTTGCGTCGCCGTTGGTTCCATCCTGCATCTGCCAAGATCGATTTTCCAGATTCACCACCACTGCCACTCATTGTGTTTATTTCGTCACCGGTGTGTACAGGCCCATCTGGGTACAGACCCAGTGAAATGTCGTGGGTACATTCTCTTGACGAAATGCCGCCACCCAGATCTTCTCCACCGCCAGATCTACACCTCCATCTCCGGCCAGTGAAGAACCCATATAAGGTTAAGACAGTTTCTTTGTTTTTTCCTTTTTTATGTTTCACTGTTTTTAACTTTGTTGCATTGCTTTATTTTTTTCCCAGGTAGAGCTTAGTGTGTACAGCCCCACAACCCAATGTTGTGGTGTTTCTTTGTTGGCAATGTGCACGTTCCGATGAGACTGTATTACATCAAGGACTTAATGCTTCCCTATTGCTTCTGTGCACGTACCCGTTACGCTATATGGCACAATGTTCACGTTCCCATAAGACCGTATTTCATATTGTACACGTACCCATCGAGATGTTGTTCGAGATGGGTCTGTACCCATTTAGACTTTTACCTGGACCCAGATCTTCTCCACCGCCAGATCTACACCTCCATCTCCGGCCAGTGAAGAACCCATATAAGGTTAAGACAGTTTCTTTGTTTTTTCCTTTTTTCTGTTCACTGTTTTTTACTTTGTTGCATTGTTTTATTTTTTTCCCAGGTAGAGCATAGTGTGTACAGCCCCACAACCCAATGTTGTGGTGTTTCTTTGTTGGCAATGTGCACGTTCCAATGAGACTGTATTACATCAAGGACATAATGCTTCCCTATTGCTTCACAGTCCAAAAATCGCATCTGTGTACAGCCCCATCTAGATCGAGCAATGTGCACGTTCCCATGAGCGACTTAGAAATCCTTGCTATTGCTTCTGTGCACGTACCCTCCACCGTATGGCGCAATGTGCACGTTCCCATGAGACTGAATTTCCTATTGTACACGTTCCCATGAGACTGGATTTCCTATTGTACACGTTCCCATGATATCGTATGTCCTATTGTACGCGTTCCGATGATATCGTATTTCCTATTGTACACGTACCCATCTAGTTGTTGTATAGACTTTTACATGGACAGCCCATTGAAGGACTTAATAAAATTTAATACACTAAAAAAATTAAAGAAAATATACACATCTGAATGAAAACAAGTTACGCGTAAAATGGGTCTGTACCCAGTTAAACCCCGATGTGCGCGTACCCGTGATATTCTCTGCTGTGGACTCTTTTTGATTTTCGAAATTCAAATTTCAAATATGATATATGAAGGAGATGGGTAAAGAGTATTACGGTGAGATGTATGAGAGAGAAGAGTAAGAGATGCATAAGATGTATGAGAGAGAAGAGTTATAGATGTATAAGAGAGAAGAGAGATTTAGCCATCAGCAGGAGAGAGAAGGGGTATGAAGGTAAAATGGTTAAAGCATAAAGTTAACTAGGGACCTTATAAGAAGATGTAAGTATTTGGGATCTAATTTATAAGATTCCTATGATTTAGGATCCAATTAGTAATTTCCTCTATTTTGCATCCATTCTTTACACTAAAGAATATCATTATCTTTTTAAAATAAGTAATGTTGTACATCACCTCAAATCACATCACTCTTTTATCGTTTTTAGGTGGATTTTTTTTAAATGGACCAATTACATGATTTCTTTTTCCTGATTTATTATTTTCTCTATGTTTATGATTGGTCCACATGACGGACGATAAAAATATAATATAATTAAAAAAATGATGTGATTTGAAGTGATATTCAATTTCAATAATATAATTCTATTGATGTACCATGGTTTGCAAATTGTAATTATTGTTACCTAACACAAAGTTGAATCACTTGTATGTCACGTACAAAAATATTATCATGTCATATGCTTTTAGTATTGTGCGTCTAAACCATATCCATTACGTACTAAATTTATTTTCACATATCTTAATTTGTCAAAGCATATTTTCAAAGAAAGTTCCAAAAAAATCCACAGTTCATATATCAATATTGTTTTCTATTTATACCACATTTGTAAACATCTATTCATAAAGAGCATAGAGAATATGTTAGGTAGATTAGCTTAATCATAAAATCCAAGGTTACTTTTGATCTTGTGAATAAGTGTGTGATCTTCCATAAACTAGATAAGAGCGGTTTAGAACTTGTCTAGGCATCGTCCTCCAAGGTGTGATATAAAATGAACTACTTGAAAGATGAAAAATCGAAAGTGTACGAGTAGTCACAAGTAATAAAGATGATAAGTAAGTTCGTCTCCACATGGAGTAATGAACTAATGTGTAATTCACATGTATTGGTTTGGAAAGAGGTGATAGAATTTTTTGGTTACTTGAACTTCATGGAAAATACTCTGATAAATCGGCACGATGGGATGATGCATCTAGAGAAGAGGCTAGGGACGATAATTGGGACAAAATCTGGGAGGTGATGTGTCCGCAAAAGACACGAGTCTTCTTGTGGCGAGCGGTGAAGGAGCGGTTAGCAACTCGGGGAAATTTGGTTAATAGAGTGGTTGAGGTTTCCGGTTTGTGTGCAATCTGTAGGATAGAATTCAAAACTGCATTACATTTATTTCGAGAGTGCATAAGGGTCTACAAGGTTTGGGCTTTGATTAGACGTGAGATTGTTAAAATGGGGGGAGGGGGGTATACACGGAACACGCGAGGATCATCTGGTGCAGCAAGGTAGCGATCAGATGCGAAATGAGGATCATCATAGAGTGCAGCGGGCTCGGGAAAATGGAGGCTTGGGATTTAGCTGAGATAGCAGGTCAGACGAGGTGCTGATGGGCGGTTTGGCATTGAGGTCAGCTCGCCTAACGTACATCAGGACTAGGGAATTGGGGATTCGGATTCTGGTATAAGGCGAAATGCAGAGAAAATGTTTGGTGCTGCAAAAAATTTGCAGCAGACTAATAGAGAGCCGCAGGTGTACCAAGTACAGCGGGTGGGACCTGAGGAGGCCCTAGAGGGGAGAATGGAGCTAGAAAGTGGGGGAAATAATGGGTAAGCGGGAAGGGAATGGTGGTTCAAACAAGTGGCTAATACTAAGTTGTTCGCGGGAGTTCATGGAATGATTTCTTTGGGGCCTTAGTTGATACCATATGGAGGGAGCGCAATCAAGTAATATTTAATGGAGGTGTTTTCCCGATTGGATTGGTAATACTTAGAGAGACTAAGTACCTAGAGAATAAATATAGTAGAGCTTGGGGACAATTTTCGGGCATGTTTTGTACTCGTAAATCCATTTTTGTCGCTAGTGAGTTGGAAAAATCCTAGTAAGGGGTTGAAATCGAACACGGATGGTAGTTGTAATGAGTGACGTAGAAAAGGAAGAGGGGGTGGTATTATTAGAGATAGTGACGGTGAGTGGGTTCGAGGATTTAGCATGAAGGTTAAACACGACGTTCCAGTCATAGTTGAATTGATAGCACTATGGGAGGGGCCTCGAATGGTGGAAGGTTTAGGAGTACGTGAGGTGGAAGTGGAGGTAGACTCCAGAGAAGTTGTTGATGCAATACAGAGAGTGGATAGTGGGAGAGGACCGGTAGCACAGTGGATTCAACAGATTGGGGTAGTTTTGAAGAGGAATCCAGGTTTTGTATTAAAAAGCATATATAGGGAAGCTAATTTTTGTGCGGATTGGTTGGCGCGATTGGGGCAGAATGGGAATGAGGAGTATACGTTGCTTAAAAATCCCCCAGATGGGATTTGGAGTTGTCTTACAAAGGATCAAATGGGGTGGAGAACACCGCGAGTTGTTTATAAACCCCAGATTAATTAATGATGAATTTAATGTACTAGAATAAGCTTATTTATGGGTTATTGCCCAATCGTTCCAAACCTCCTCTATGAAAAAAATACTTTAGAGAATAAAATGGTTTAATCTATGGTGGTAGTTGAGTCATTTAACTAATTAACTCTGCAGTGAATTATTATATACTGATTATCATTTTTTACATTTTAACTTAAATTAATTTGAGTCATTTAACTCTCCCCGACCCTGCTTCGTGATCATGATGAAGCATTGACCGAGGTTTTCCCATAATCGTCTAACTAACATCGATCTTCACCAATCAACACAATAGAACACCATGCAATATCTGATTCATAGTTTATGGAAGTTGAACAGTACTTTAAAATGTTAAAAAGAAACATTAATTTTCATTGATCATATATATGTAAATGTGCAACCGGATAAGGAGCTAAGGTACACACATGTGGATGTGCGTGATGTTTGCATAAAACATGTAACTCGTGTGTTTTTGTCTGTCTTACGTAATTTATGTTATTACGTAATCTTAGTACTTGGTTTCTTCAGACCGTTACCGTTATAACCTCATCACCACCATCATGTTCGTTAGATGCCCGAAATGCATATTTCCGGTGTGGAACTGAACTTGTTCAAAATTATAAGCATTATATTCATAACCTGCTAAATACATTCTATATAAATTGCCAAAGTTGTAATTGTTACCAAAAGATTAAAAACACTCATTAGTGAGTCAGTGACATCTTTTCTAATTTACTACTTACCCCTTTTTTTTCCATGGAGGAACATAATAATGCATAAGTAGAAGTAAGATACTAACATTAATAGAAAGGGACAACGTAAAGATACAATAGATTAGAGGTCTTAGATCGACATCAAAGTAAGTATTCTTTGTTTGCTCTAGCATTATAAAGCAACGCATACATGTAAAAGATAAGTATTCCATGATCGGCTCAACAATGAGTGTGTGGTGTGGCCATTTACTTTAGAATTTATCTCATTGTGTTAACTATATTATTATTATTATTGTCATATCAATTCCTCTTTTTGTACTGCGATATTTGTTCATTTAAGTTAATTTGCACTTTTGACCAAATAAAGAGTTATTTTGCACCATATCTTCACAACGACCCATGTGAATAACAAACCCCCAATAATTCATCTTTGGTTTTGTTAAAAAAAAAAAAAAAACTTACCTACTTTATATATAAAAGAGAAAATTTTATTTTTAACTGGTTTTAAAATATTTTTAGATCAAATATTAAAAAATATTTTTTTTAGACCAAATTATATTTTTATTTAGCCACATTATAAACTAAAGGGAAAATGACCCAAAAAATCAAAATAAGATTATTTTCAGCCCAATAACATCAATGACAAATTTTTTGCCCAATAACATCATCAATTGAATTATTTTATACATTATTTGACTATACTATCCCTACTTATGTTATACATTATTCGTCGCGTTGACGGGATTCGCCGGGTGATGGGAATTGTCAGTGACGGGAATCGTCGGTGACGGGAATCGTCCGTGACGGGAATAGTTCTTATGGTGTAAGGGTAAATATGTAATCTTATAATAGTAAATTAATGGATGATTCTTTGGGGCAAGTATAATATTATTTTGATTTTTTGGGACATTGACCCTTATTAGATATCAACCAATTAATTGATCCTTTAATCCGGAGTATAGACCATTTAATTTGA
Source organism: Nemophila menziesii (assembly GCA_029959085.1). Lineage (NCBI taxonomy): Eukaryota > Viridiplantae > Streptophyta > Magnoliopsida > Boraginales > Hydrophyllaceae > Nemophila > Nemophila menziesii. The sequence goes on along the minus strand of JARWIR010000007.1, from coordinate 30,055,895 downwards.
TTAACCAAAGATTTGATTAAACAATTGAGGAGGTCTAACAAAATATTCTTTTTAACTTGCAAACCTACTCACCAAAGATCCGTTTACAATTGCTTTTCAAATTAATCATGTGATCTTAAATCTGTAAAAATATTTTAAAAAAAAGTACTAAATATATAATTACTAAAAAAATCATTTAAAATAATTTTAGATGTTAAATAATTTTTAATATTTTTTACAAATATTTTAATTTTAATTAAAAATTACTTTTAACTCTAAAGCAATCATTTCCAAACAGACTTTTACTCATTATATTAATAATCTTTAACCCAACCAGCCATGCACCCAAAACTTATATAGAAAAATAATAATTACTAAATCAAAATTTGAATATACAACAAATAGAAGGGTGATTGACCTATAGGTTTTTGGAGACCAACTTCATGACCCATAAAAATCTTTTGGTTAGATTTTTCTTCTAAGAGGGTCACCACCCATTCTTATGGGAGAACATATACTAAAGACTTTCAAATAAAACAAAAACCATATAAAAACAAAAACAAGTGGCATTAAATATGAGACACCAAATAAGTGAGTCTTGAGTATCAACTAATAGAGTATCGACTTATTGAGTATTAATACTTTCCACCTCCGACCACCACGCACCTACCACCGCCTCCAATTCCTTCAGAGATTTTACCTAATGGTCGGAGAATTTTACTAAGCGGTCGGAGAATTTTGTTTAGTGGTTAAAGAATTTTACTGAGTAGTAGAATTTTACTGAGTGTTTTAGAATTTTCACTGAGTATTGGAAACTTTATCTAAATACTTAGTAAATAATACTGCGCACTCATAGAAAAGCACTGAGTAATCTAATAATAAATTGAGTACCAATTTCATTGATCAATTCCATTAGCAAGCAAAATATATCATATAAGGAATTCAAAATTCAAAGATATATTTTTTTTTGAATTTAAACATTTGAGATCATCAACTATTTAGTGGTTTTTATATCATGTTCATTTACACAAGAAAAATTCTAAACCTTCCTACGATATCCATTGTTCTTAAGAAATACAAAAAATACTAGGGGTTTGTCTTTTTCTAGCAAAACAACAAAAAATATTCACACATGGTTTTGAATGGAGAAACCCTTAACACCACTCTCATATCCATCGACATACACCGAACTGATGTCTCCCTTTTTGTTCTAATTTTATGCTCTTAGGAGATATCGTTTTAGGTGAATAATTGACTAATATGATAGTATTTTAGTGTTATTTCGTTATAAATTTATTTTCTCTCCTTGGAATTTATTATTTTTCATTTTTAAAGCTTTTGCACGTTAAATGGTTGGTTTTTAGTGCAAAGTTGTAGGTCCATGGATACTAGGGAGCATCAATACAAGGAGTGGAATCGAGAATTAAAGTCTTAGATCGAGTATAGAAGTCAAAGGTGAGAATAGATATCCCGAAGAGTTGACTAGGAAAGCTGCAAATTTGGAAAACTGGTAGTAATTGCTGATTTTGAGCGACTTAAACGTGGATTCAGCCTTTGGGTCGTGAAATAGGTTTTATTACTTATTGAGTTAGGAAGATTTAGCAACAAGAATGGGTCAATTTTGAGTGGATTTGAGGAAGTTACAGCTGTTTTACTAAGGGTTGTACATCAGCTACGGGGTTTCATATTTGGACTTGGGCTTTTATTCATTTAACCTAATCCTCTTAATTAAAAAGCCCAATCCGATTTCTCCACTATATATAGACCTTTAGACCTTATTATTCAGAACCTCTTACTTTATTCTTCAAATAAAATTATCTTTAGAAGAGAGCGTCCAGAGAAGAAGCAAGAGCAGGAGCTTTAGAAAGTTATTCTTCCAATTATAGTCATATTCAATCCTTCAATTAGAATCTTCATTTTATTTCTGTAATTGATAATGAATACTTTATCTTTTAATTTAGTTTTTAATTCCGTTATGAACTAATCTCGTAAGTGCTTGAGAATCGCAATTATGGGTTAACCCCTCATTTATTTTAATTGATGCTTTTCTGAATTTGGGATTGTTGAATTTAATTTAAATTGGGTATTTCGTATTGACTATTATCGCATGTTAATTTACTATTTTTATTCTGACCAATTAGAAATAGGATTGAGTGATTAGGCTACTCACTTTGGTGGGGAAGTGATCACCTTGACGGGGGGTTTAATTATGGACCCAGGTAATAGACGTGTGGTATTCTCCAATGACCCTGACGGGCTTGACTAACCACATAGCCAATTGGGTAAGAGACTAAAACCATTCGAAAGTAGGTATAATCGCCCTGACAAGGTTTATAATACCGTATGATAGCTCCCAAGTCCACCCTGACGGGGGTTAGGAGATTATAGAGCCCGACTAATACATAAATACCAATTTAGCCCTTAAACGGAAGCATTATATAAATATAGGTAGATCCCTTGCGAGACTCAAGTACACTTTCTCATTCTTGTGTCTACTCATATTTACTTTACTTGCGTGTTATTTATTTGCATTAGTTAAATTAGTATTTTATTTGCATCTTAGCTCTTAAACAACGAAAACCAAACAAGCTTTATATCTTTCACTTTTTCGTACTAGCAGTTACTACTACTTATCTATTGAACACTTGGGTTATACCACTCCAATCCCTGAGAACGAATTCGATTTATCGATTTACTACTTGGACAACCGTAAACTTGCAGTTTGTGAGTCCTTAATCTTCATCGCATTATTTTATAACACACAAGGACCCACCAAGTTTTTGGCGCCGCTGCGGGGGACGGTAGCGTGGGACCCCAGTGTTTAATCCCTAAGTAGTTTTAATTCTTTTTTTTTATTTTATGCTTGTTTTTGTTTTCTTTTCTTTTACAGGTTCTTATATTCAGGTAATGATCAAGATATTCAGTTAGAGATGTATGGAGGACATTACCTAAATCCCGATCCATTTGACTATTGGGAAGACTCTTCGGGACAACAACAATGGGGTAGTAAATTCTTCCAACAACCTTATCAATACCCGCAAGAGAAAGGATTAAACAATCAATGGATCAGGAATAATCAACAACAATCATCATATCATTATCAGCAAGAGCAAGGATGGAACAACCAGTGGGTTGAAAATATTCAATACTCTCCACCTCATCACTATCAGCAAGAGGCACTACAGGAGACATTTGCTAAAGTCCAATGCCTATTTGAGGAAAGCGAGGCAAGAGATCAAGAGCGAAAGGCGATAGAAAAGGAAAGCAGAGCCACCCATGCATTCATACAACAGATGCTAGATGAAATAGTTGCCCGAAACAACTCTCCTAACTTAACCGAAAGTGTTAGCAAGTCTTATGAATATTCCACTCCCCCAAGGGATGGAAGAGATCAATCGGAAGAAGTAGTTGAGGAGGAGGTATTGAAAGAAGATATTAATAATAGTGATATGACCACTGTACCAATTATAAATGGAGACCACCATGTGGTTGAGGATCTTAATAGCATGGTGGAAGAAGGAGTAAAAACGAAAATCCTAGAAATTGAAACATAAATTGCTATTCCTATGGTGTGTGCACATGATCAAGATATAGAACGCAAAAAGGAAGAAGAGGTGATCGAAATTAGAGAGATTCCACAGCAAAAATATGATTAGGTAATAGTGGAAGAATAGGATGAAAGCGAAGATGAATCTAAAGTGGTTGAGGGGTTAATTGAAGAATTAAAGGTTCACAATAAAATACAAGTTGAATATTTGCCACAAAAAGTTTACCGATTACCATCTCCACCAAGAATCTTGATTGAAAATAGAGATGAAGAATCACCTCCTTTCCAACAATAATCAATATGTTCAATACAAGCAAGGTGCCACACCACGAGAGTGAGCAACAAGGAGGAGCACCTACCCACCATATTTTAAAGATGAACACAAGATCGAACCGAGGAATAAAAATGAGCTTAGACCGTTGAGAACGGTCATCTACTATCATGCGGTGGAAAATGAGTTTTGTCGGGAAAATAAGAAGGCGAAACGAGGTACTTACCCACCCCTTTCAAAGATCGATTAAATCAAATGTTAGGTGGCGAAGTACCAAAAGTTTCATATCAAGGAAGAGGGGAGTTTAAACAGAGGAGAACCACAAAGGCCTCAATACCATCTTCATGGAAGATAACGCGTCGAACTTAACAGCGTAGTAAACAAAAGTGTTTCTTGGGAGACAACCCATGTTTTAAATTGCTTTCATGTCTTTAAATTAGTAGTGTGAATTAGAGTAATGGTTATTTATTTAGTGTTTAACTTTTAAGAAATGAGAAAGGTTGGTTGTTTTGATAATTTCAGGAGTAAAAAGGTCGTGAGTTTGGGGTTCATATGTTGAAAAAACGAAGAAAAATAGGTTGCAAAACAGGAGCAAACCGGGAACCCGGTTTCAAGAGCTGTAAGTCCCAAGCTCTCTGACCTGTGCGTAATGGGAGACGCAACATGTTGCGTCTGAGCTGCGTTTGGAGGTGCGCTTGTCAACGACAACCAGGAACCCGGTTTTCAAAAACCGGGAACCTGGTCTCAGAGAGCAACTCTCTGACCTTTGCGTAAAACAGACGCAAGAGATTTGCGTCCAGGTTAAAAAACTGGGGACCCGGTTTCCGTCGGCGAAAATTGACCTAAACCTTAAGAAAACCTTATTTTTTTCCTTTCCTTTGGCCTCCCACACATGAAACACCATTGATGACGAACCAAAGCTCCAAAACCACTTAAATTCCATCATCAAAACACCAAAATTTCATATAACCATCTCTTTAAACAACATCTAAACGCACAATCATATCATAAATCTTCCCCAAACACCAAAGAATTCACAATTTAATCCAAAAAATTTCCTTCATCAAAGCTGAAAGTTATCCATTAAACCTTTCCCAAACCTTGAAATATTTATGACCCAACTCACAATACACCATAATTCATATCCATACACCTTCATGAACACCAAAAGTCACAAATTTCATCCAATCTTTTTTGAAAGTTCTTGAAGCTTTGAGTTTGGGGTCATCAGAGATGACCATGAAGGTTGGAAAAGGTACAAAGAACATGATGAAGAAAGAAAGCTGGGTATTGAGGGAAGATTTTCGTAGAGAAGATGATGATTTAGAGAGCTAGGGAAAAGATGAAAACTTGGGAAATTTGACAAAAGAGTTCGAGGTAATGAAGAACACAACAATTAATGAACTATACAGCTTGATAAAGAAGTATTCAGAACCTCAACCTGAGACTACGTGTAATTGGCCTAGTGCCGATACAGATATATTTTCCTATCATTTTCTCATTTAGTGTATATTAGTTTACTTGCTTTATCGAGTCTTTGTGGACACGACTCATTTTTAAGTTTGGGGTGGGGTTTGTTGCCTCGTCCCAATTTTATGTGTTATACGTTTTATTTTCTTTCAATAAAATTAGTTGAGGGCTGCGTTTGATTGTAGAATATTTTTAATGTCCCCATTAAGCATACTTTTGATATATCTACGATAGAAAATATTGGACTTTAGGGGTTAGTATAAAACGCACTTTGATTGCATGCAAACATATGTAATTGATAGGAAGAATTAATGAACAATGCAAAGGAAGTAAACTTGTACTTAAGGAAAATGTTTGGTTTGTAGGACGTGAGATCCAAATTAGTAGAGAAACCACTTAGATATGAATTAGAGGCAAGCTATGTAACTAGGAAAATAATAGGGGTAGTTCTTTGTTAGCCATCTAAGACTTTTTAGCCTTCTATCCCATTAATTAATTATATCCCTTTTAGCCTAATTTTTAGCCTTAAGCCTTTCTTTTGTCGAACATATAAGCCCATGTCCCCTTAGTTTATTAGGCATTTCCGTATGACCCGCACTTGAATAATGATCCTGAGACCTGTCTTGAGCTTGAGTTTGGGGTGGTGGGTTCATCTATGGGAAATACATTGGGAGGGAACTTATGTTTTTGTATTGAGGCACAACTGTGATGATACATAATTTGTAACCCTTTGCCGAGGTTGAAAAAAACGAAAAGTTGTAAATAATAGACAACCGGGACCCTCCATCACTAACCGGGAACCCGGTTAATGCCTTTCCAAAAAAAGGAAAAGAATGAAAAAGAAAAAAAAATAAAGAATAAAGTAACCGGCAAAGTGAAAATTTCTTGAAATCCTCGTGCTTACTGGGTTGATATGGGGACGCTAAATTAGTGCGTCAAATGGGATGAGTGAGAACATTATTCGAGTGTAAACTCAAGCTATTGGACAGTTGTTTATGGTAAGTGAGGAGAGAGCCAAAAGCTCACTTCAAATTTACCAAATATACTTACCACACCGTCCTTAAGCCTACGCTAAAACCGTAAAGTCCTCGTGATTCCTAGGTGCATAGTGAGTTTATAATTCAGCTAATAGGGAATATACTAAGTGGAGCGTTCAAAGCGAGTGAGGATCAGTGAACTCCCAATAGCCATCATATTGAGATAAGTACAAGAGTAACCTTCTAGCATTGTGAAGTTAATTTTAAGATTGATGTTATCTAGTGTTTGATTCTTGCATGAAAAGTGTATTTGTATATTAATTCCTAATTTTTGCTATATGAGATTTGTTTTAAGTTTTTCTTTGGGTGTATTTACTAGATTCTGCATTTCTGCATTCACCTTAGACCATTGTTTTGTTTTACTTTGTTGGTATGACAAAGGTTTGAGTTTGAGGTCTTGATGTCTCCCTTTTTGTTCTAATTTTATGTCCTTATGAGACTTCATATAGGTTGTGTTATTTCGTTATATTTCATTTTCTCTCCTTAGAATTTATTATTTTTCATTTTCAAAGCTTTTGCACGTTAAATGGTTTGTTTTTAGTGCAAAGTTGTAGGCCCATGGATTCTAGGGAGAATCAATACAAGGAGAGGAATCGATAATTAAAGTCTTAGATCGTGTAGAGAAGTCAAAGGCGAGAAAAGATATCCCGAATAGTTGACTAGGAAAGCAACAAATCTTGAAGCTGATAGTAATTGCTGATTTCGAGTGACTTAAACATGGATTCAACAATTGGGTCGTGAAATAGGTTTTATTCCTTATTGAGTTAGGAAGATTTAGCAACTTGAATAGGTCAATTTGGAGTTGATTTGAGGAAGTTACCGCCGTTTTACTAAGGGATGTACATCAGTTACAGGATTTCATATTTGGACTTGGGCTTTTATTCATTTAACCTAATCCTCTTAATTAAAAAGCCCAATCCGATTTCTACACTATATATAGGCCTTTAGACCTTATTATTCAGCACCTCTCACTTTATTCTTCAAATTAAATCATCTTTAGAAGAGAGCGTCCAGAGGAGAAGCACAGGAGCTGGAGAAAGCTATTCTTCCAACTACAGTCATATTCAATCCTTTAATTAGGTTCTTCATTTTATTTCTGTAATTGATAATGAATACTTTATCTTATAATTTAGTTTTTAATTTCGTTATGAACTAATTTCACAAGTGTTTGAGAATCGCAATTATGGGTTAAACCCTTATCTATTTTAATTGATGCTTTTCTGAATTTAGGATTGTTGAATTTAATTTAAATTGGGTATTTTGTATTGACTATTATCGCATGTTAATTTACTGTTTTTATTCTGGCCAATTAGAAATAAGATTGAGTAATTAGGCTATTCACTTTGGTGGGGAAGTGATCACCTTGACAGGGGGTTTAATTACGAACCTAGGTAATAAACGTGTGGTATTCGTCAATGACCCTGACGGGGTTGACTAACCACATACCAATTGGGTAAGAGACTAAAACCATTCAAAAGTAGGTATAATCGCCCTGACTGGGTTTATAATACCGTAGGATAGCTCCTAAGTCCACCCTAACGGGGGTTAGGATATTATAGAGTCCCGACTAATACATAAATACCAATTTAGCCCTTAAACGGAAGAATTAATTATATAAATATAGGTAGATCCCTTGCGAGACTCAAGTACACTTTCTCATTCTTGCGTCTACTCATATTTACTTTACTTGCGTGTTATTTATTTGCATTAGCTAAATTAGTATTTAATTTGCATCTTAGCTCTTAAACAACAAAAACCAAACAAGCTTTATGTCTTTTACTTTTTTGTACTAGCAATTACTACTACTAGTCTATTGATCGAACACTTGGGTTATACCAGTCCAATCCCTGAGAACGAATTAGATTTATTGATTTACTACTTGGACAACCGTACACTTGCGGTTTGTGAGTCCTTAATCTTTATCACATTATTTTATAACACACCAGGACCCACCACCAACTTATACACCATAATGGGTTGGAACATGATAAAATGAGCTACGTGATGAAAACCCATATATAGAGAGCTAATCTTAACGATATTAATGTTTAGGGTGTCTAAACTTTTCTAATGAGATGCTACTTCTTTTCAATGTGACTTGAACTAAGTGTAAACTCTAAACATGCACATAACACGTTCGAATGCTTAGTGTCGGATATGAAATTTAATTTTTATTTTACAAAAATCTTGATTCCCTGCCATTGATAGATACTGAACTAAGGAGATCAAATCCATTTTTTTAGTACTATGTACATATGAGAGCCATTTTGGATTCAAAATCATTTTTACAGTAATTTGTGTTAATCATGATTTTTTACAAAAATCTAAATTTAGAAAAAAATAATCTATAGAGATGAATATCATGATTCAAATCTATAGAAATTATATTATATATATTTTATTAAATTAGTTATGATAATTTTAAATTTATAGTAAAATAAAATTAAGTAAGAGAAAAAAGTTATAGGAAATAGTTTATGAAATTTAAATTATAAATTGTATTTTGTTATTGTATGAGGATATTTTGCATTTCTTATAAACTAAAATCCTCTAAAAATATATCATCCCTATACGTTTCTTTTGAATGATAAATTACGTTTTAAAGATCTTCAGTTTAAGATCGACAGTTGATCTAGTGGTTATACTATTCCGTAGAGACCAAAAGGTCCTAGGATCAAAACAAAATTGGTTGAACCGTCTCTTTGTTTCACTTTGATCTGTAGTTTATTATAGTAAATAGTATATATATATATATATATATATATATATATATATATATATATATATATATATATATATATGCATGTAATTAAATTCATGCTTATATATATACAGTAATTTTCTTTTTGGCCGGAGTATATATATATAATAGAAGATTATCCTCGAATGTTATGGAGCAAATTCTATTTTTATATCATATTTTGTAATTTAAAAATATTTTGTAAACTAAATGTATTAAAATTATTGTTTTTAAGTTAAACATATTTAAAAGTATTGTTTTTAGGCAATGTTACTTTTATCGTGAAATATTTGATAGATTTAAAAAGTAATTTAAACACTTTAAATATAGTTTTTAGTTTAGGGTCAATGCCCCAAAAAATCAAAATAATATTATACTTGCCCCAAAGAATCATCCATTAATTTACTATTATAAGATTACATATTTACCCTTACACCATAAGAACTATTCCCGTCACGGACGATTCCCGTCACACGACGATTCCCGTCACGGACGATTCCCGTCACCGACGATTCCCGTCACTAACAATTCCCATCACCCGGCGAATCCCGTCAACGTGACGAATAATGTATAACATAAGTAGGGATAGTATAGTCAAATAATGTATAAAATAATTCAATTGATGATGTTATTGGGCAAAAAATTTGTCATTGATGTTATTGGGCTGAAAATAATCTTATTTTGATTTTTTGGGTCATTTTCCCATCTAATAATGTCTTTTAGTCATTTGTTAAAATAATTTTTAGAGGTTGAACATTTTTAATGTAATAAGCTGCTTAGATAATTTATTTTTGACAAAATTCTAATTTTTTGGCCATTTAATTCATTACCTATAGTTTAAAATATTTTTAGACAAAATATTTCATTATTTTTAAGTCAAATATTTTAAAATATTCATTTTTATACTATTTTTTTTAATTTTGTCAAATATTTTATAATTTTAAAAAATAATTTATACATTTTAATTAAAATATATCTTTATTTGACTACATCATAAATTAAGAATTTATTTAAAATATTTAAACTACCCTTATTATAAAATATCTCAAAAACTAATAAGATATCCTGAAAATGAATATTTTTTTAATATGATTGGTTTAAAAATAATTATTTTGAAATATTTAATTTAAAATATTTTTAAATGAAATTTACTCTTTCTTTTATAAACAATGGGTAGATTAGCCTTTTTTTTTTTTTTTTGGACAGGTAGAAAATTACAAAAATTACAACAAGAGTCAAAGACTAGTTATCCTATGCCTAGTTTCGAGAACCGGTCGGTAAACGTGTCAAGAGATAAAGATCCGTCGATTGCCCTGTGTCTGGCAATTTTTGCTAGTCTATCAGCACCTTCATTAAACCTGCGAGGGATGTGCTTGAAGAAAGTTGGGCCCGAGTCTCCGACCAGTTTGTGAATGTGCCTTATGTATGGTCGGAGGTCCCATCTAGCTGCCGACACTTGCTTTATACCTTGAATTAAGTCAAGGTTGTCCGAGAGAATGGTTTTTTCTCGTTGAGGCCATTGTTGTCCAATCTCAATTGCTTTAATGATCAGCCTTTAAAAAGTACAAGAATAACACTGAAGAAGAAAAATAGGGTGATATAAATGAACGTTATAAGTGAATTTGGAATCTTGAATTCTCAACCCATTATTTCGGATAAAAAGTATATCATGTATAACCAAAGAGTCCACACACATAAACTTAGCGGAGGATGGACTATTTTCTTTTTTTTGGTCAGAGGAGGATGGACTAATACCATACATGATACAACTACGACTGTCCGACCAAAAATTTAAAAAATTCACGTGTCACAACTCAAAAGTCTTTGGCCCCGCCAGAGAATTTCAAAACACCGTCCGTTTCCCCAGATTGCCGCCCTCCTATAAAACTTGCGGGCCGGCTAATACGATGAAGACCGTGGATCGCGACTCACCCCATTATACTGATCACTCGATCCCACAGATGGACGGACCAAGTATTACTAGTAGATCCGTGCAATGGGAGTTTGAAGTTTTTTTTTTTTTTTTACATAAAAGGTCAAAAGACCATAAAGATAAAACTTCTTACTATATGTTGCCTATCTAAGACAACTCTAGACGTAACTCAGTCACACCTATCCTTTGTTAATAGCCGTCAAAGTCCATCCGGAGGATGTTGGTATGGACTTGGTCCCTCCTTACTGAACGCCTCAAGTTTTGCCATCCATTCTGCACAACTATTAGTTTCCCTATAGCACCAAGTTACCTCAAAGTTCTCTCTAGACGCTAGTACATCACGACAAGCTATAATTATATATATATTTTCTATTTGAAGAATTATACATATATTTTCTTAGGTTAGATAAACGGTTGTATAAATAGAAAATAACAGTGTACACAGTACAAAAAAGTTACCTACCTAGACCCAAAAGTTTAAGGTAACAACTAAGATTCTAAAAACAACTAATTCAGCTCCCACTATAATATAAAAAGGAAAGATGAGGAACCAAGGAATACAAAATGAAAAATATACACCGTTTCACGTCCTTGGTAACCGTTTCCTTAGAGGTAGAATCACCTCTTATAGTAAAATGATTTTCCGCCTTCCAAATACAATGTACGGTACCAGTCCTTCTTGCTTTTCTCACCAATTCTCTCTACTTTTAAGTTTCTGAAGTCATTTCAAAGCACTAAGGAGAGTGTTCATTTCCTTATTTATCCCTAGCCAAGTCTTTATCTCATCCCAAATCTCCCTAGCAAAAGCATAATCGAGAAAGAGGTGCTTGTATGATTCGAAGTCTTCACCATATAAAGCATAAAGTGGATCCAACTCCAAATAAGTCATGGGATCTTTAGTTATAAACCTCTCACTCAATGCCATCCAAACCATAAATGCATGTTTAGGAGTTACACACGACCCAAATAATATTAGCCCAAAACTTCGCAAAAGTTCTCCGGCAAAATAAATCACAAGGTTTTTTGTATAAAGCATAAAAAAAATTTACTCGATACCTCATGATTTATTTGGTGTGCATGTTCCGAGGAGAACCACAAAGCCAATATACACTCTCGAACTTTAACTCCTAATAACTCATGAATAATATCCTTAAGTTCCCAAATATTTTTCAAGAGAGGGGAATTTCCCTTTTTTGGGGTCCACTACCAAAATCCACAAGTTTGAAAATACTCTCCACAGATCCACTTAATCCAAAACGAGTCTTTTTTGTCCACAATCTTCCAAAACATCTTTAAAAGTAATGTTTTATTCCATGCTCCTAAATCTTTCAAACCAAGCCCCCCTTCTTCTTCCCGTACATAAATTTTACTCCAACAAACTTGCGGTGGTGTTTTATCCCAATACAAATTTCTACAAATACAAATAACACGATCTCGAACACAATCTGGAACCAGAAATATAGTAAACCAAAAGCAAATAACCCCTTAGAGGACCGATCTAAACAATTCCAATATCCACGCGAATGAAAGAGAAGAAGCTCTCCAAGATATCACACAACCTTCTAATTATTAAATAAAGGTTTATAATCCCTTGAAAGTAAAACGGAAGAGTCGAGCGGGACACCTAAATAATGGAAAGGCATGACACCTGTTACCAAAAGTTTTGGTGCCAAACCATTCTCAATATCATCATTTGAAACCCCAATATAAAAAATATTAGACTTTTCTACATTTAGTCGAAGCCCCGAACAATCACTAAAAAAATTCAAGCTATCCATGAGAATTTTTATGGACTCTTTATCTCCTTTAGAAATGAGCATTAAATCATCAGCAAAGGCAAGGTGAATTATCTTTTCCTTTTCAAGATTCGAATGATATTTAAAATTTATATTCAATTTTTTCTTCAAAAGACTAGACAAATATTCAAGACAAAGGATAAATAGATAAGGAGATATAGGGTCACCTTGGCCTTTTTCACCTTTGAAGAAACCATGAAATTCACCATTAATGGTCACCGAATAAAGAAGAGAAGAGACACAAGCCATTATCCAATCCACAATTTTCTTCAGAAAATTTAATCCCTTTAGTACCTCATGAAAAAACTTCCAAGAAATCGAATCATACGCCTTCCAAAAATCAATATTTATCGTGTATCTTGAGGAGCTACAATTTTTATTATAACTCCTTAAAAGTTCTTGCATAAGGTGTATGTTTTCAAACATCGATCTTCCCTTTAAAAAAGTATTTTGGGATTTATCCACTAAATTATTAAGAACCGATTTAAGCCGATCCGCCATAATCATTGTAATCGCCCTATAAATCACAGTACAATAAGAGATAGGTAAAAACTGATAAACACAAGTCGGGTCTTCAGTCTTAGGAATCAATGCTATAATAGTAGTATTTCATTGTCGAAGCAAAAATTTAGAAGAGAAAAATTCACGTACCGCTAAAATAAATCTCCTTTAATAGTGTCCCAAGAGCGCTTAAAGAAAAAAGAAGAAAAGTCATCGGGGTCGGGAGCTTTATCGTTTACTATCCAAAAAATTGCCTCTTTAATCTCAAGATCGGTAATTTCTCTACACATACCAACACCTTGCTCATGGGAAAGAATACCCCCTCAATTGAAAACGTCGGGATCTACATGCGAGGTTGTGTACTTTGTTCCCAATAAGGCTTGAAAACGATCAAGAAACGCTTCATACACTTGAACACTCGAATTCGATAATTCCACATTAGAACAAATAATATTTACTCTTCATAATGCCATGAAATAGTTTAGAACATCTATCACTCTCGAGAGAATAGCCAAGCTTAGTCTTTAGTTGGCAAACGCATTATATATTAATAGAGTGTACACTATTTTAGAATTAACGATTATAGGCCCCGTTTGGTTCGTGAAAATAATAGGTATTTTCTGTTTCATATTCTATATATTTCAAATTACTAATAAAAACGTGTTTGGTTACCGAAAATGAAACAGTTTTTTGGAAAATTAAATGAAAACGCTACTATATTGGAGAATGTGAAATCGATATTTTCCATATTTTCTGAAAATATTGGAAAAGAAAACGAAAATCATTTATTGAAAATATACTCTGAAAACGAAAACATAAAATATTTTCACAAACCAAACAGGACCTAGAGATTCATAGTCTTCAAAATTAAGTTTTTTTGGGGTTAGGTAAACGGTTGTATTAATAAAAAAAAAACTGTACACTTTACAAGAGAGTTACCTACCTAAGCCTAAAGGCTAAAGATAGCAATTAAGAAGTTAAAAACGACTAGCTCATACTAATACTAATACAACCTAATCGCCCACCATCATCTAAAAACGAATAATGAGGGAACATGGAAAATAAAATGGTTTAAAATTATGTTTATAAAGATATATATTACCTAACAATTTTATTACCATCTATAAAGAAATTTTAAACACTAATCAAACTATTCGTTTCTCCTAATTAGTAATACTTTTTATGTTTTATTTAATTCCACATAAAGTAATAATGAAAGATGATACAATAATGAAGCAAACATGAGTGATTTATGACACGAATAATGCTATATACCATTCATTTTTACTTTACTTTGTATCACCTCTCATATGTCACCCTATGTATCCTTAAATAAAAAAGAGACAAAAAAATATTTAAAAAAGAAAAACATTATGATTGATGTTTAAAACCTCTATATAGGAGGTGATAAAAGGGTGAAGAAAAAAAGGATGATATATAACATTACTCGTAATCTTAAAAATCTTTGCGATCAAAAAATTGTCAAAAAAACGTCCATAGTTAGTTTTACTGATAACATATATTAAAATAATAATTGCAATAAAAACCTTTACTCAAAAATAATTTTAAATAAAACACAAAAGGTTTTTCAAAGAAATATATTTCCATCCAATATTATATGGTTTAATACCAATCGTATTATGACACCTATTTCGTATTTTAAACTTGCAAAAACTAATTATAGTAACTAGCTACTTAATTTAATGACATGTTTTTTGTTTATATATGGTGTCGCCTAGGGTGTGATAAAATATGATAAATAAATCCGGAAAACAATGCACTAATCACACTAGACAAGCACGGTATTGCAAGTATTACAGGATGTATGCAAGTTTAAATGATAAGAAGAATTCGTTCTCAGGGATTTGGTGTGTTATACGAATGAGCAATTAATCAGAGTAGCAATAATTAATTAAACGACAGAAAGTAAATATGATTGATTGAGAGATGAATTAATAACTAAATAAATTAAAAGACAATAAATATGAGAAAATATAAGATGAGAGAGTATAGCTTAGGTTTCGCTAGTATGCACTAATCCTTCTAACTCTTTCTATCAATTTCAGTTTATAAGGGAGACAATAGCTCTTAGATATGTAGTCGGGATTCTAAAGTCCCCCTATCCCCGGAGAGCGAACTAGGGTGGAAACCTCACATTCACGAGGGAACTCATAAAGGGTTAAACTGCCCCACTTGGGTCCTAGGTGTATTACTACCTATTAATGACAATTGGTGATGAAAATAAACCTTAATGAATATCTAGTTAGGCTGGTGTTGTCAGGACCAAATTCTTATTCTAGATGTTTATGTGGTATTTCAATAGTGAAACACCCCTTCCGGGCGACCTTCTAACTACTATTAGCAAAGTCCTAAATTGATCAGGTTTAAGACAAAGAATAAATCAAAGCACATAAATCAAATATATGGTTAAGTAGCTAGAATCAGATTAAAACATATAATTCCCAAAGAAACTTGGATAGAAAGAAAATAGAATTCATAGATTATACATAATGCAAAACCCAAGCTAAGGGAAAAGTAGTTCATACCTGAAGTAAATAAACTAAAAGAATGTTACAAAGATGTTATCTTACTCTCTTCAATAACTCTAATGATATAAAACGTAAGGACTAATTTATGAGAGGCAAGGATCAAACCTATGCCTTGGATTTGAGCAATGATTATTTTACAAAGGTTTAAGGGTGTATTTATAGGTGTTTAGAAGACCTAATTCGTTTTCATGGAGTGGAAGACAAGTAACTTGGACTCCAAGCCCAACTCAAATTCGTAACGCTGAAATATAGAAAAGGTAATAATCAGCCGCTGTTTTGTTTTGGCCATAACTTCTTCGTTCCAACTCCACTGGATGCGTTCCATATGTCGAAACTGATCGCCTCGGAAAGCTCTATAACTTTGCTCCAGACCATTCTTCCAAATTTCTAGCCAAACTTGAGTTATGATCACGTCTATGGTCGTAGGTGTTGGAATTCAGATTTATTTGGCAAGTTTATATTTCCATATCTTATAATTTCTTTCCTTCTCTCCAATTTCCATGCATATCTTCTTTCCTTTATCTCTTAGAATTGATTTGGCATCTAATTAATCACCATATATATCTTTAAAGCTTCAAAATTTACAAACAATTACACCAAATATGCTCTAAAAATAATAAATCATTAAATCAAGACAAGAAATAGGAATGTGCACTAATATATATGAAAATCGAGTATTTAGACTTCTAAAACACTAAAAATGATGTCTCCAACTAAGATTAAATCATCACAAATCAGGAGACATCAATATAATTAATGGTTATGATGAAAATATTAGATTATCCAATATTTTGGCTAACCAATCCGCAACTAAGTTTTTCTTCCTAGAGACATAGGAGAAGATAGGATTACAATTTTCACTAACAAAATAAATACTACGAACAATACTATTAATTCTTAAACTAGCTACTTGGTGATTCGAGGCAAGTGGATCCATGATTTCCTTGCAATCGTTCTCTATAATTCATCGTGTGTCTTTGAACTCTCGAGCCCACATACATGCCTTCAAGATTCCCAAAGCTTCGGCCTCCATGGAATTCTCAGCTCCTATTCTCCAAGCACTATATTTAATTATTTTACCACAAGAATCCCTAGCAATACATGCAATAGAGGAATTAGAAATTTTGTAAGAAGAGCCACAATTAATTTTATACCAATTTTTTTTGGAGGGGGGGGGGGGGGTGTTCCATTTATACTGTGTTGTACTAGTATTTGCATTAGAGTTATTCGCATTGGAATTTTGATTAACTAACTAGTTCTTCATATTGAGTGGAATGGTATTACCTGTATTAATACTCTTGGAACTTTTAGCTTGATTAGTAACATCCTTCAGATAACATAAATCATCCTTAGGATATTGATTTTCTAACTCTTTATCCCATATACTCAATTGAGTATATTGTTCCCTCAGATATATATTATCATCTTTGGGTTTTAGTATAGTAAACTTTTCTTTCCAAAGTGCCTACGCTTTAGCACAAGTAGAAATTGGACATGGTTTTATATTATTAAACACAAAACCATTTCTTTCTTTCCATATATGCTAGATAATAATAGCAACTTGTTCCCCTAAATAAGGAATTTTAAGTTGTTCATTCTTACTAAGGAGTTCGGCCATCCAAGTGTCTAGATTGGAGTTACACTGGTTGCTTGTTCTCAAAGTAAGGTTAGAAGTCAACCAAGTGGCCCTGGACCATGGGCAATCAAAAAGGATATATGCTCCAATGTTTCAGCCTTTTCATTACATATTGTACAAATACTTGTATCCTTTGCTTTTCTAAAGAATAAATTCTCATTAGTAGGTAACAAATTTTTAACTGCCCTCACATGAAATTTTTAATGTTCTGAGGGACTTAAAGATTCCAAATAATTTTCCACACTTTAGGGTCAATATTACGCGAGGAGGATGGTTTTGTAATACTATGTATACACTCTTTCTTATCTTGCTCCTCCTTGAGGAAATGATATGCTATTTTACGCTATAGTTACCATTTGGGTTTAAATCCCAGTAACAAGTATCATTTAGCGGTATGAGAGGGATAAAAATGTTAAATTTTTTATTGCAAATATCATTAGAGTAATTATCTTTAATAATATTAATATTTCAATTTCTAGTATTCTCGGCAATTAAATCACTAACCCATTGGATATTTTTATTAAAGGGAGGGATGATGTCTTTACAGTTATGAATCCAATTATGAGTGTGGAGATGTATTCTAGTACCATCTCAAATCCTCCATTTGAGATGTTTAATAATATAATCTCTCACTGTAAAAGACTTCTCCACCCCCAAGAGGGAGAGTATCCAATTTTAGCTAGAAGAAAGGTTGAATCAGGAAAATACTTTCCTTTTAACACTTTATGGAGGAGGGAATTAGTATTAGACATAACGCTCCATGCCTGTTTACCAAGCATAGCTAAATTCACAAGGTGTAAGTTTTTAAGTCAAGGCCACCTTTAAATTTACTACTGGTAAGAGAATTCTAATTACCCAAGTGTATTTTTTTTTTCTTACCTTTTGATCCCCACCAAAATTTTGCAATTATGGAAGAAATAAGTTCGCAAATCTTCAAAGGCAGTAAGTAAGAGGCCATATATTAATTAGGAATACTTTGTAAAACCGCTTTAATAAGAGTTTCTTTACCAGCGTCACTTAGGAAAAGATTTTTCCAATTATCAATTCTTTTTATTACTTTCTCTACTAGTAAGTTGAGGTCTCTAATCTTGGATCTACTCCACTCAGTGGGTAATCCAAGATAAGTCCCCAAGTTACTAGTAATTTTCATATTAACTTTGGAGGCATGCAATTTTTGAATATAATAAGGGGCATTACTTCTAAATTTAACACCACACTTATTAAGATTGAGTGTTAAACCAGTGTCTAAGGCATATTTATTAATAAATCACTGAAACTATTAATTCTTCGAAATTATCTCTTAGGAAGAACACACTATCATCAACAAATAAAAGGTATGTGAGTTTAAGGCAGTTTCTAGCAATAGAAATTCCTTCCAGAAGTCCAAGCTCCACTTTATTATTAACCAAAGCTGAGGGGGTTTGGGTTATTATACAAACAAGTAGGGGGGATAGGGGGTCACCCTGTCTAATAACCCTTGTAGGTTTAATAAGGGAGTGGGGTTGCCAAATAATAAGGACAGAGTAAGAAACTAATGTAACACAATTAAGTGCGAGTTCACACCATTTTTTACTAAATCCCAGTTTAAGCATAAGACTGTAGAGGAAGTCCCACTCAACAAATTCATAAGCTTTTTGTATGTCAGCTTTTATAATCATACTATACTTCATAGTATCTTTTTTATTTTTAATATAGTTACAAATA
Source organism: Nemophila menziesii (assembly GCA_029959085.1). Taxonomy (NCBI): domain Eukaryota; kingdom Viridiplantae; phylum Streptophyta; class Magnoliopsida; order Boraginales; family Hydrophyllaceae; genus Nemophila; species Nemophila menziesii. The sequence goes on along the minus strand of JARWIR010000007.1, from coordinate 30,036,732 downwards.
TCATGCACAATCATAGAATTTTCTTGAATGTGTCTACCTGGAACAAAAGCCGACTGATTTTCCTCTATGATATTATTCATAAGGGGTTGGAGGCGATTAACTAAGATACACGCAATAATTTATAAACAAAATTTGACACACTAATACGTCCAAAATGCTTTATAGTAGCAGGGTTATCCATTTTAGGTATAAGTGAAATATAAGTATGGTTTATCAACTCAAGACTTTCGTTATTATTCAAGAAATTATTAATTATTCTAATAACATCAAGTTTAATGACTTGCCAATATTTTTATAGAAGAATCCAGGGTAACCATCAGGGCCTGGTGCCTTACTAGACCCTAACTCAATAATAGCCTCTTCGATTTCAGTGATAGTAATAGGTTTTAATAAAGCCGAGTTCATGTTCTGAGTTATAGTAGGTTCAATAATATCAAGAATGTTTTCAAAATCTCTATAACCCACCGAACTAAAAACATTATTAAAGTAAGTGAGGATATTTGTATTAATATAATTATCCTCTGTAAGCCACGTACCCTCGTCGTTTTGTATTCTACTAATCTTATTAATTTTTCTATTTTCTTTAGTAGTCGCATAAAAAAATGCTGTGTTTTTATCACCACATTTAAGCCAAGTAATACGATATCTAGAGGCCCAAAAGTCTTCCTCTCTTTTCCTAATAAGTTCAATATCTTTCACAATCTTATTATAATCATCTCTTCATTATCAGAAAGATTAGTAGAATTGGTGAGAGTTTCCAATTTTTTCATTAATTGATCAATTTTTTTCCTACTATTTTTAAATTTCCTTTTACTCCAAACAATCAAAAACCTTTTACACATGTTTAGGTTACTGCATAATTTATTTTTGGTAATAGTATGTATAGATTTTCTAGAGTTCCATACATTCTTTATAATTTAATAACAGTCTTTTTAATCCATCCAAAAAATTTCAGTATAAAATCTTTTAAATAAAGGTTTTGAATCTTCCTTCAAACGGAGCAGTAGGGGGATATGATCAGACCCTAAGGCTGGAAGTAATGTAACCCAGGCATCAGGGTAGGTATTAGCCCACTCATTGTTATACATGCATCTATCTAGCAAGATTTTAATACGTTTTTACCAGCTCTTCTATTGGACCAAGAGAAAGAAACCCCTTTATTAATAGCTTGGTATAGTTTATTGTTACAAATAAAAGAGTTGAATTCCTCCATACTTTTGGTAATTATATTATCACCACCAATTTTTTCACTTATGAATCTATGATTTTTAGAATCACCCACAAGATTCCAAGCATAATTATTATTAGGGTCGCAGAGATTCAGTTTTTCTAGAGATTTAGACTTTTCCTGTTCATGAGGGGAACCATAAACGAAGGTAGTATAAGAAGTAAAACCTCTTACATCCGTATTTTCACAGTGTATATAATTAATATCCTTGCTAATCACTTTAATATTGTCTTTATATTTACTAAAAAGGGCTAAACCCCCCACTAATCCCATATGGGTCAACTGAGTCTACAAGATGCATATTCAGAGTATTGTCCAAATTACTAATAACAGATAATTGATTTTTAGTTTCAGAGAGGAAAATTACCTCCGGTCGATATCTCCCCCCAATATCGACGAGGGTTTGGACCGCCAAGGGTGTGCCAATCCCTTGGCAATTCCAGGCTAGGTGTATCATATCTCATCATGGGATTGATTTAGGACAATCCCGCAAACCATATCAGTAGATTCTTTGATATCTTTCCAATCTTCTTCATTGCCTTCTTTCACAACTTGATTAAGCTCTTTCGATTCGATACCCAAACTTTTCTTACCATTTCTCGCATCCCACAATTGTTTTTGTTTATTTTTACCCGACAAGAAAGCTCTAGAATTTTTGTTAACAGGTTTTGATTTTCTAATTGAGGTACGAGTACCTTTGTTGGTACGGTAGTTGTGGATTGCGAGTTTGAGGTTGAAGGGTTGTCTGAAATGTTGAGGGGGTTAAATGGAGAGGAGAGTGGGATTGGGGAATGAAAGGGTTTGTTTAGGCTAGTAATTTTAGTTTGGTAAATGTTGGGTGAGGCTGAACAGATTTTCGGTGAGAAATATTATGGGTCAATAGAATTATGCCTAAGTAAAATATTATGGGTTGGACTAGGAATAGACCCAAATACTATTTCATTACTCGGGCTTGGAGTTGAAGAGAATTTATTTGCCACCTGTCCAGCAAGGTCAGCAAATTCTTTCTCTTTCTTTTTTTATAATTCCAATTTTTCTAACTTATCTTCTTCAGCATTAGTGTTCATAACCACTACCTCGTACTGAATTTGTTTTTTCCCTCTCTCTTGTCGAGTACTATTACCAGCACTAAATTCAAATAATTTTGGACTGATGTGTCATTCAGCACTCGTACTCCCCTTGGTAGTACTGTTGTTGAGAATCGTACTAGCTGAATTCGTCGAGTTGGGTCTGGGTGATTGAGTCACCACCGAGGTAGATTTTACAGAGTTTTGATTCCAACTCGATTTGAATGTCTTCCTAACAGTTTGAGAGGGTTTTCCAAAAATAGAATCGTTTCTAGCTTTGTAAAATAAAGACGATTTAGATAGGCCTCGAGTCGAGAGTTTAACCCAACTACCAATTTTTGGTTCAACTCGTTTGTTCTTACAATCCCTTTCTTCATGTTCAAAGAGGCCACAATTGTTACATACTTGGCCAATATTCTCATAGCGGAAGTTAATCCAGGTTTGTGTAATCTCATCTTCCTAGTAATCAATACCCGCAATTATTGGGTTTTTTTAGATCCCAATTAACTTGAATATGAGTAATATAATTTTCATCAATAATTTCTGATTCTGGTAGTTCAATGTTGTGAACCTTCGCAAAATGTGACATAAGCTTTTCAATGCATTTCATAGTTAGGAGATTTGCGGGGGTACCTGTAGGCTGTAGCCAAAGAGTAGTGTGGACTACCTCATTTTTAACGTCGGTGATGAATTTGTTAATCGCAAAGTGCTTTCTCATTACTGTCCATGGCCTCTGAGACCATACTTTGTTGCAATCTTCTTCGTTCTTGAATTTTAGTGTGTACTTGTTTGAGCCAAGTTTTTTTGTATCAATTTGTTCCTTTAAAGCCCATAATTTGTTAATGTGGTTCTTGATGAACACAAAATTGATTTTCTCTCTAAGGCATAGCTTAGCTATCAATTTTATTCCTTAATAGTTTTGTATTTGGAGTTCGAATCTGGAGAAATCACAAGATTTCCAGCTTTTGCATATGGGTAGTTTGAGGAGTAAAAATTCATGATGAGGGCGAGAAAGAAGCGGGGAAAGAGGAAAAAGGAAAGGGGTTTTAGTTGAGTGATTGTGAGTTTCAAAGGGGGAGTCACAGGAACTAATTTCTACAGATTCAAAGGTTAAAATCTGCAGAGGGTTTTCTGGAGAAGGAGGAGAAAAGGAAGAGAGGGAGAGAGTTTCATAATCTTACTAAATAACATATAAGGACCAAATAAGTGTCTGATTGTTGAAGTTTCATTTTTCACAAAGCACTTAAAAATATTTTTATATCTATAAAAGTATTTTACATGCATTCTTAAAAATATTTTTAGGAGAAGCATTATTTGTTTAGAAAAAATTAAAATGATTTTTAGAGTTCAAAATTATTCATAATAATTTTATTCTAAAAACACTTTTTGACTCTAAAATAATCACTTCCAAACATGCCTTTAATACGACACTAGATAATTATCTACTGTTATACTTGATCACACCTACTTTATTATTAAAGATTTGGTGCTTTGTTTTGATTTTTGAGTAAAACTAAAACCGAACCAAATATACATTTGGTTTCATATTCGGTTTTTTGTTCCAGATTAATTCGTTTCGATTCGATTTTTGGTTCGCTTCGAATTTAAATGCTTGACCAATAATTTTGTCATATCATTTTTCAAAATCTATTATCCAATAACGACTAATATTTTTATATAATTAATTACTATTCTAATAACAATTATCTTGATTTACGATACTAAATAAACTTGTAAAATTAAAACTATTATTTCCAAATTCATACAATCGTTATTAATAAAATCAATCAACTGGATACTTACTAATATAATATTAAATAATATAAAAAAATTCTCACTAATAACACCGCTAAATAGTAATACAAAAAGTTTCATGTAATTGATAATTTCTCAACAAAATTTTCTCTCGCGTAATTCTTATAAAAAAATTCTCATATTTTTATATTTTTTTCCTTCATCTGTTCGCTTTTAATTTGGGTTTTTGATGTAAAGCGGACCGAACCAAAAAAATCCGGAGTTTAAAAATTGAAAAGCGAACCATTTAGTTTTCTAGGTTTTTTTTGTTTTTTTGGTTTGATTTGCCTTTTTAGTTCTCATTTACTCAACCTTATTAGGGATTAACCAAAAAAATCAGGGGAGTCCTCATTTCTTATTTGATCAATATATAAGCATAATTCTGAATCTCATTTTATATTAAATTCAATGAAGGGCTCGAATTTCTCATTATTTTCTTCAACTAACCAAGAAAATCTCCTTTATTGCTTCACTTAACTTCGCTTTTCAATTCCTTTCTTTTCCCATCATGTATTCAAAATAAGGCTAAGTGCTTAATTGTTGCATTCTGGTAGGGCACACGTTTACCTATCAAGTGCAACTATAAAAGACCGTCTCATCATCTTAATAGTTAGCGAAAAGAAATCACAATATCGTTCGTTTATTTCAATGCATATTCTCTCTTTCTCTCTCTAGAAAGATATATTGATATTCCATTCCTCAATAATGTCAATAATAAAGCACTCCATTACACCTGCATCTCCATGCACTTTCAAATCCACACCACAAAAGACTTTTCAATGCTGCACCATTACACAGCCAGCTGCTAATACCAATCTCATAAACATAAAACAAGAACACAAACCTCCAAAAAGTTGGGAACACTTATTACTTGACTCGAGTGGCCATGGCCATGATATTTCTTCGTCATCATTTTACATCACGCCGACATTACCAATGAGTTTTGCCACCAAGTGGATGGATTATCAAGGGAAGAAAAATTGGGACGGTTTACTCGACCCTCTTGATAATAATCTACGTAGTGAGATCATTCGATATGGTCATTTTGTAGAAATAACTTATAAATCATTTGATTTTGATCCATCATCTTCTTCATATTCTAAATGTTTATACTCTAAACGGAAGTTGTTTCACCGGTCTGGATTCTCTAAAACTGGTTATCGAGTCACCAAACACTTGACTGCAACATCAGGCATTCAAATTCCACGTTGGATCCAAAATGTACCAAGTTGGACCACAATGCGGTCTAGCTGGATAGGTTACGTTGCAATATGCCATGACAAGAGGGAAATTGAAAGGCTCGGTAGACGGGATGTGGTCATTGCATTACGTGGCACAACAACATGTCTCGAATGGCTAGAAAACCTTAGAGCCACACTTGCTCCTATGACAAATGATCAAAGTCCAAGCACATCGTCTCATTCAAACACTCCCATGGTGGAAAGTGGTTTCTTGAGCTTATACACATCAAAATTAGGAAACCGACCAAGTCTACAAAACTTAGTGAAAGAAGAAATAGCAAGAATTCTCGAAGTTTATGGCCATGAGCCTCTGAGCATCACCATAACCGGCCACTCATTAGGCGCCGCACTAGCCACCCTCGCGGCTTTCGATATCAAAGAAACATTCGACAATGCACCAATTGTGACGGTGATTTCTTTTGGTGGACCAAGGGTTGGGAACAAAAGCTTCCGTTGCCAGCTAGAAAAGCAAGGCACTAAAATTCTCCGTATAGTTAACTCAGATGATCTCATAACAAAAGTACCAGGCTTTGTGATTGATAACAACGATAAGATAAACATGCCAAGTTTATTTTCGAGTTGGATCCAGAAACGCATTGAGGATACACGATGGGTTTACGCAGACATCGGATGCGAACTTAGGTTAAGTAGTAAAGAGTCGCCTGAGCTCAATGGAATCAATATTGCTACATGCCATGACCTAAAGACTTATCTTCATTTGGTTAATGGCTTAGGAATCTCTAATTGCCCACTTAGAGTCACGGCTCGGAAAATGATGCACAAAACTCTTTTCTAGAACTTTCCAATCTTTGCTAAAAAATAATAGCATGTGAATGGTTAAAGGTAATTAACTAACATAATAGATTCAGTTTGACGTCTTTTGATTCAGGATAGGAGCCAGTAGCAAATACCATGTACAAATATGTAATATTATAAGAGCATGAGTTACCAATAATTGAAGCGAATGCATGTAGTATGCATAAAAACAAGTTAGAAGTTTCAAGAAATGTATAGAATATGATATTTTCAAAAAATGTTGTTAGTCTACAAAATAATCTTTTAGTGTTCATTAATATATTAATTATTAAACATGTATTTGTGTATAAGTACTAGTTAATCATTTATTATAGTCTTACTAAACAAGGTATGATTATATTTCGTCCATGCATGGAACATACAATTAATGTTTGGGAGGTAGCGTGCGCATGGAGATAACCAATGCTTCTTGCATGGGCAAATTAGGGTAATAATGCAGTGTGATATATGTTTGTCAAGTTAACCGGTGGTTGGTTTATAGTCAATGTAGGACTACCTTATAAAGGGTTTGTTTGTCTTACTGAAAATGTAATCATGCTTTTTAATCTACAAAATCATCCTTGACAATAATTCAAGATCTGCCTACAATCATATAAAAAAAAAGGTCAAAAGTATTTAAAACAAGAAAAAAGAAATGGGTGAGTAGTTAATCAAAAAGTAAAAAGAAAAGGGCGAGTTAATAAAAAGTTTGCAACGTTTATATTATAGTCATAGAGATCCAATTTAAATTATAAACAAAAGTACTATGATTTGGGATTTCATACGCTACCTAGTAATCTAGTAACAAAAGTAAGGGTTTGGAAATGTTTATTTTAGAGTAAAAAAAGTGTTTTTAAAATTAAATTTAAAATTTAAAATTTAAAATAATTATTAAAAATAATTTTGAAATCTAAAATTATTTTAAGTACTTTTTTCAAGAAGCTCATAAAAATGCTTTTCATGACAAAAAAAACTCTTAAAATAGTAGAAGCACTTTTAAGTGTTTTTTTAAAAAAGCACTTTCAAACTGGCACTAAATATTCAAAAGTTTAGTAACCCATTAATAACTATGCAATCGAACAAGAATTATGTCACATCTCCGGTTTTCTTTTGCCACCAAATTTTTTGCTAGATTCAACAACAAATCAAATCAAACTCCGAGGCACAAACCATCAGAAACCGTTTAGCATTCGAATGTAGGGAAATAGAACGAAAATGGCAGCAAACCTAGGGCAATCGAATGTACTAGTTAACCCAATGATAGGGTGAGTTTCTTTTAAGAATCGGAGAAGACATTTCATAGATTCAAGCAAATATATTGTTAACCCAATGATCGGGTGGGTTACTTTTACAGAATTGGAGAAGACAACCCATAGATCTTGTATTTTTTGGAGAATACAACACATAGGTCTCCTACTATAACCAACTGATATCTGAAACAACCCATTACAACCCAGTGATAGGAAGCGAGCAACCCATTATAAATGAACTAGCATCCCATCATTATTTAAGTAACATCCCACTGAATATGACAATTTATACAGTATTAATTTTTGCTAGAATCGTTATATACTTTGATTCATAATACTTGTTTATCGAACAATCAATGTGAAATGTAGAATTTTGTTGTAACTATATCGAAAACAGAGGAAATAATGCAAAAAAATATCAAATCGGATATGAAATGGAACAAGAAACAAAAAAGAAATGGTATGCAAAGGCCTTGATTCTAGGTGATTGTGTTATTCAACCATGTAAGTATCTGTGTTTATGTAAATATTGTGAAATTATTCTTTGTTCATGTCTTGTTTCATTATAGGCGATAATATATAAAGTTATCTTATATACGTATATTAAATAAGATAAATTTTGATGAAGGAAAAAAAATATAATAACTATATATATGATTAAGGGTATACTAGGTATATCATAAAAATTAGGACTTTTTGTTGGAAAAAAGATAAATTGAGGGAGGTGTTAAGTATATTAAAGAGATATTTTAAACAAATAACTTAAAAATTTAATAAACTTATGGCCTTTTCAGGTATGAAGAAGGAACTTATTCCATCACATTCTATGATGAAATTATATATTTTTATTAAATGAAATTAAAATAAAATTTTATTTAATTGATAAAAGAATGAATTTATATAATAATATTGGTTTTCTTTATTTGATATATAAACATGACAAAAAAAATTTGATATATAAAATATGTGAAAAAAAATCATACATTGTATACAATACAATCTTTATTTAGACATGACACAGATTCAATAGGACAGTTTACACGAGGACGAAGGACTAAGCGAGTTACAAACCTTTTTTTTTTTGGGCCAAAGAAGTGAGTTACAAAAGATCATTTTACAAGTTGAAAAAAAAAAAAGGTCGTTCTACACGACCAAAGATTAAAAAAAAACGGTTATTTAGTCTTACCTAATGGATCGCCGTCCATACCGAACATTCTGTCAGTTTCTCCTGAGATTGCAATTAACACTAAAAATCCTAGCAGATGTCAATAAAACTGTACGTTTTGTACATTTTTTTCTGTAAAGAAGGTAGATATAACATATTTGACTAAAAACCCAAAATGTACATATGACATATGTTACTATACTCTTTCGTTAAGTTATTGGGCACCAACAATTCACACTATCTGACTCACTAACGCAAATTAAAAGCTAACTATATAAAAAAGAAAAAAACACCCCCAATTTATTTTCATCTTTTATATTATTAACGTAAAAATTACATGATAACAACAACAAATTCCATTTTTAGGCCATTACCTATGGCTTAAAACATTTTTAAGCCAAACGTTTTAAAAGTCACATTTTTAGGCCAAATATATTCAAAACACCCATTTTTAGGTCATTTTACTAATTCCATGAGATATTTCATTGATTTTAAGAACAATTTAATCTAAGGAATAAATAGTTAATACTTAGAATTAGTTTTAGACTAGATATTCGTTGATGTAAAAGACAAAAACGTAAAATATATTTATCTGGTTTTTTATTTTAAAAGACTACTAAATCTATGAAAGTACGCTAAGATTAACCAAAAATCAAATAAACTAAGGAATTATGAAACAATAGAGAGAAAGTGTAGCTCGAGACACTTGTAATCCCCATTAACTGCAACTTAAGGGTAAATGGGGCATTAATTATTAACCGGGATTCTAAATTCAGTCTAAGTTACTCCTAAGTAGGGGGATGCTATCTAATCCTACAAAATTATCTAACGCCTAATATTCTAAACCCATGTGATTATCTAGCTAGTTTAGATATTCCGATCTCTAACTCAACTATATGTTAAGTATCCTAGATTCGCTAATAAACCTCTCCCTTGAGCGTAATTTAATAACTAACAAAACCAAAATATATGGCTACCATGCATGAATTTAAGAATAAATTGCAAGGATATATACAACAACAATCATTCAACGAGTTATTTAAATATAAAATCTCAAATTTATACAATTAAATCGAATTAAATAAATTAGGGTTCATAACCAATCATCTCAAGTTACTAATGGAATTAGTTCATGGTGGGATAAAGGAAAAAAAATATAAAAGAAACATAATTAAAGGGAAGAAAGAAATTAAGGTTTATACGAACATATTAGGAACAAATTGATGAAATATGTATAAAAATCTAGCTTCTCTTTGATCTGAACGTTCAGTTTCTCTCCTCTATGATAAGTTATATCTTTTGAGGCCCTTGCGGTACTCCTCCAGTTAAACTCACCTCCTCATCTAGAGAGTGTAATTTCACTCACCCTTTATTTTTCTTAATCGATCTTTGTATGGAGTTGGGTAGCTTCCTGGAATTGCCATCTTGTTATCACAACGAAACAAATTCGTCACACGCTGATATTTGATGACCATATTGGATGGTATAACCTTTTTCTTCTCTTTAATTACACGTTTGTATTTTTAAGGAGGTAGGTAGTTTCCAATCTTTGTCGCCTTACTTTTGCGATGTAACACATTGCTCCCAAGACATTTGGTGACTATATTTATGGTGGAGGTGGTTCCAGTTCTTGTAATACTCGTTGATCTTCAACGATTTTCTCTCTATCTTCTTTCAAAATTCTCGATGTGAATAGTAATGGAAAAAGTTCTTGTGGATAAGGCACAACTTCCTTTTTCTCGTGAACCTTTAGTTCCTCAACCACTTTGTCTTCATCATCAACCTAGTCTTCCATAATCACATAATCCAAAATTGGCTTAGGAAGCTCTTTCCCCTTGGTATCCACTTATTTCAACTCAACTCCCTTTTCTTGATTATATGCAAACTCCTTTGGGATATCAATTTATTCTTTGACTTTTTAGACATGTTTCGCTACCCCATTCTCCACTATGCTAACAAAAGGCTCACCCATATATTGGTTTTCAACCACATTTGACAAAATCTTCACATCACCTACGCAAGTTATTTTTATCACTAAATCTTTTTCAACTTCGTCTCCGGTTCTTCTGTTTCATGTATCGATTGAGGTGGGAAGAACTCCCTCAAAAGAGTGGAAGCATGATAGGATTCGTCGCAACTCTTGGCGATGCTATAAGCTTGATTTTGGGGATTCAAGGAATTAAAATTTTGTGTCAATGACCTGTGTATCCTTATTTGATATGGCCTCAAATTTTTACTTTAGCACTGCTTGTCTTGCATTTGATTCTTCACATCTACGTATGAATTTTGTAAGCATTTCGTCCAATGATTGGGAAACACGCTTTTCTAGTATTGTCTTTGGTAAGCTAGTGGCTTGTATGAAGGTTTCCCACGTTTCTTCCAATTGGGAAGCTTGAGACCTAGTTGGAGGTTGTTGAATATTCTTAACCCATTGATTATACCATCCTTTCTCTTACAAGTAATGATTAGGTGTTTGGTAGTAGTTCATACCCCACTGTTGATAACTCAAAGAGTTTTTCACATAATTGACTGGACCGGGATTCAAATAATATCATCCATACATATTCAAAGAAATTGGTGACACTGATCCATTTATCTTGTCATCTTATTACAAAGATAAAAAGCTAACAACAAATATCCAAAAAAAAAACTAAAAATACAAGTAACTAACTATTTCCAAGCAACGGTGTCAAAAACTTGGTCGCTCCAAAAGTGTGATATAAAATCAACCGTTCAAAGGATGAAAACTCAAAAGTGTACGAGTAGTCACAGTTAATAAAAGTGATAAATAAGTTTGTCTCCACAAGGAATAAAGAGTTAATATGTAGGTTTAATTCTAGAATAGATATTCGTTGATGTAAAAGTCAGAAAAGTAAAATATATTTATTTTCTAGATTTTTAAAAGAAGAATAAGAAAAAAGAAAAAAACTAAGGACTTGTGAAATGATGGAGAGAAGGCGTAGCTCGGGATACTTGTAATCACCACTAACTATGACAAGGACTTAACTGCAAACATAAGGGCAAAACGCGACGTTGTTGCTAATCGAGATTCTATGGTCACCCTAAGTTCATCCCATATAAGTAAGGGGATACTATTAATCCTAGTAATCTCTCCCGCGTGATCCTACAAAATTATCTAACGCCTAAAGCTCTAACTTCATGTGATTATCTAGCTAGTTTAAGTCTTCAAGTTCTCAAACTTAGCTAGTTGTTAAATACCCTAGATCCACTACTAAACCCCCCTTCTGGGCACAGTCTAATAGCTAACGAACCTGGCCACCATACATGAATTTAATAATAACTCACAAAGATAGAAACAACAACAACAATAATTCCACGCTTTATTTAAATATGGGTTCCCTTAATCATAAATTAAATCAAATCATAAATTAGGATTCATACCCTAGAATCTCAAGCGACTAAATTTAGTTCATGGTGGAACAAAAGAAATAAATGGATTAAAGAGACATAATTAAAGGTAAGAAAGAAATTAAAAGGGGTGTTTCAATTGAGAGTCTATAGGTTTTTTTAGGATTTTAAAAGTTGAAGGTATTTAATTAAGAGTCTAAAGAGTTTTATAAGATACTAGTGTATTCAATTAAGATTTTAAAGATTCTTTTAAAATAATAGTGTATTTAATCAGGATTTTAAACAATCCATTAAAATCTTATGGTATTCGAAAGTCTATGAATTTTTATGAGTAATGATATATATCACCCAGTTACAACCCATGACGTGGCGTGAATTAGTTGGCAATAAATTGTTAATAGATCAAGAAAACGAATAGATTAACTATTTATAGTCAACCAATTCACGCCACGTCATGGGTGGTATATACCATTACTCAATTTATCTGGATTTCATTAATTATTGGATTCTATATGATTTCAAAGAACACATTTTTTATTTTGAAATGTATCCTTTTAACTAGATATTTTGACGGATTTTTTTTATAGACTTCTAACAAATTGAAAAAGGAAATTAAATAACTCATGCTATATTCATGTGTGACTTCAATTAGAATAACTTCATAAAAAAATTTAATCGTAACACTATTGTTTCAGCGAAAAAACTCATTCATGCTATTAATATTTTTCATGTAAGACCTCAATTAAAAAATTTGCAAGAAAAAATTATACGTAAGACGGTTGATTCAGTTTAAAAATTCATGCTATATTGGTTATTATTTTTTTGTTAATTTTTAGGTGTAAATGGCTAATGTATATAAAGTCAAATTAGAGTATATATATATATAGGAAAAATATTGTGTTAATGAGACTAGAATCTGACAAAGTCTAGGAAAATCTTGATATAAAATACGTTAGATTTAATACGTTAGAAGAAGTTATTGAAGTTTTAGTTGTCGTGGCTCGAACCAGTCAACTCTTCCTTGAAAATGTTTTTGGCCTGGATTAGGTTACTTAAAAGGGGACCACAATCCATAAAATATTTTTTACCCTTTATATAATAAAAAATTAAGTTCAGAAAAGGGTTACCTGTTTATTATTATCAAGTTACGCGCCTGGAGAAGGGGGAAAATCTTGAAGACTAGAGGTTGAAGCCCTACTTCACCACTTCTGAACTATTCTATATTTAGTATTAGTGTAATTAGTATTAGTTTATTGTCTTAAACATGATTCTAATATTTTTACTAGTTAGTTTTTTTCTGTAATTATGCACTAAATTCTTGTAGCTTGAGTTTGCAATATGTATAAAACTTGAATACTTTATTAATGCTTCTATTTAATTTGGGACAATTGTATCAAATTCAGTTGGGAATTTATTTATAAATATTTATGAATTGAGTGGATTTATGCTTTCTATATCCTAATTAAATATAGACTGACATTAGTATCTTAATCTGTCACCCTGGCAAGGGATTTAGGGACGGACATAGATCATATAAGTTTGGTGTGCGGTAGTGATCCTAACGAGCGTGCCTAGTTGGATAATCACATAGGTTAAGTCGTTATGTAGCGCCAAAATTTTGCGTCGAATAATATCACATGAGGACTCTAATAAGAGTTATAAAACCTTCTAAGCAACCTTGGCAGGAGTTAGAAGTAAATTAGAATCCTGATTAGCATAATGGCCTAATTTGCCCTCATAAATGGAATCATCGACTTAGTAAGATAGGGGAATACTTAGAAAACTTGAGATATCTCTCTCATATATGTTCTTTGTAGTTTATTTAATGGCATTATTAGTTATTTAATTAGTTTTAATTCTATAATTTTAGTTTAAACGAAAAACCAATTATATATTTCTATTTTTTGTCCTCTAAGTATAACAACTGAATCATCTAGACTTTTTAAGAAAATAAGCTTGCAATAACAACTTTAGTCCCTATGGAGAATGATATTATCACTTACTTTATTACTTACAAATGACCCGTACACTCCTGGGGAGTGTTCTTTCGAGGTGTTAATTAGTTAGCTATTTTTATCACACCTTGGGAGACCACAATCATCTACACGTTTGAGAAGTATAGAGGTTAGGTAGATTAGGCTTAACTGTAAACTCATGAGGTCCCACTGGTCTAGTGAGAAGTGTTAAATCTTTGATAGACTAGACAAGAATTGGTTTAGACCTTCTGTAGGTGTAGACACAAGTTAAAGGCTTCACAATTGTGTGAAGTTCTTAATCATGAGAATAGATCGTATACTTGTCGTTTTGTAGTATTATAAAAGTGAAGGTTTCATAGGAATCTAAGTGATATTGAGAGTGTAGATAGTACACTCGGTTAAACTGTGCTGGCGATAGCATAAGGGGTTCCTTCAAAGGGTAGTTTTGAAGAGTTTGTAAAGGTTTATACTCTCACCTTTAAGATACATGGGAGATTATAGTGGAATATCTTGCCAAATCCTAAGGGTGAATAGACCTTAGTTAGTGGACTAAGCCTACGGGAGTCGAACCACTTCAAATCGTGTGTATTGTTTCTCTTCCCTTATTTTTTTCCTTTTTTGCATGTCGAGTGCTAGTTCTGCTGACATTTTATTTGTTCATATATCTTAGGTTTAGATATTTCATGCTTATGTCTTGTTCAGTTGTCTCTTCAATTCTTGGTTAGTAACTTGCATTGAGATATACACTAAGTGTTTAAACGAGTGTTCCATTCATATATCAAAGAGTTTTTTGTACCATTAGCCTATCTATCTATCTAACCTAATAAATTGGATTTGAATTGATAGAGTCCAATCAAGACACTTGGTTCAATATTTTCATTCCACATAGTCCCTATTCACCTCATATATGACTATTTTTGGGCAACAATTGGAAGTTGTGTTTAGACTTTCATGGATCTGGACTAAATATAGACTATTATAGAGGTTCTATATAGTGTGGTTAGCTATATCAATCCATGTTATTTGTAGTGTGTCGTGATTCTAGGAGCCTGAGTAAGAATTTTAAGACTTGTTAAAAGCACATGGTTTCCCTTAGATTACGTTCCCAGTTTGGACAGGCAGAGAAAAGATTAAAGCCTTCAAATGATGCATTAAAGGCACACCACATAACATATTTGTGACCAATGAATCAATTAGGTCAGGTTGGAGATTGTTAGTAAATTTCAAGGACCTCAACAAATTAATCGGGGTTCTAATATAGAAAGCCCGAGTCCCATTAAAAATATGTATTAACATTAAAATCATGAAATTACACAATTTATTGACTAAAATCGGTTAATAAAGTGTGCGACAAACCTAAATTAAAGACGTAAACCTTGAGGCATAGTTTAGGTCTATGATTATAGGTACTAACACATGCTCACATAATTTTATAAATAAGAGTGTACTTCACTGTTATAGTAAATTCAGAGTGTTATTCAAGTTCTATTACTTGTTATCAAGAAAACCCTCTTGATCATACGGTAGAACGAATTGCTCTCAAGACAACTTCTCAGAGTAAGAAAGATATTGGCAAGGCTGAAAATTTAGCTGGACAAATATCATGAACAAAGGTACATAAAACCATGAATCGACACCCCAGGGGATGTTCGACTTACAAACACCTCGACCTCATATGGGGCTCGAATGTCTCGATCCCCTTACCTTTGTTGCACGTGTCCCGTATATCTTTCTTTTACAAAATTATGTTGCTTGTTTCTTATATGTTTTATGTGATCGTTATTGCTATGAATTGGTCCCTAAGAATTCCTATTTATTTTATAATTCTTCGTTGCTTTCATAGATTCATACATGATATGATTTAATTTTAGTTTAAATTGGCCCGAAGGAAATTCTATCAATCTTATCCCTAATGATTAATATAAACAATTTAATATAACCCACCACAAGAATAAGATGTTTAAGCTTGGCTTCGACTTAGATCACAAAAGTATCGAGAAAAAAATATTAGAGACGAGATTCCAAGGATAAACTATTTGGTAGCTCATATTGACATTCCCAATCCTGAATAGTGATACCTAACATATTTGTTAGAAGATCAACAAATTATGTAACTTACTTTAATGTTAGTTTTAATTTAAATTTTGTATTCCTAATCTTCTTCCTCGCATTTGTAATATGTCATGGATGACACCCAGTTGGGTTAGTTCAACTGGACAGGGCTTTACTATTTTTTCATCACTTAAAAGGAGGTACAACGTTCGAATTTCCTTCCTAACGGGTGTGAAGTGAGAGGTACAAGGTTCGAACCTTTTCCTGTCATGGGTAACCTAGTTCTCATTTACCTTAGGCATGCATAAGAAGGCTTGCATATTCTCATGAGATTAGTCGTAGTGTGTGTAAAGTGGCCGAGACCATCCACATACAAAAAAGAAAAACTACGGCATGGATGATTTGTGCCCTACTAATATATGTTGACTTTATTACATCTAATTAATTATTTTATTTGTGATCGGAATTCTTACAATTTTTTTTTTTTTGGACGGTGAATTCTTACAATTAGTAAGTGTTTGAATTCACAATATGAATGAGCAAAGTCAACCACAAGAAATTATTAAATATTCATGAAAAGTCTCATTTTTCTCTACGACTTGGTCAACTTGTTTCCTATTAATCGAACATTATTATATACTATTACTCATTTGACATCGTCGATGATTAGGATCCGTGACCAGCTGATTTATAGTTTTGAACCCAATTGAATCAGGACCAAACATGCGGCAGGGGACGTAGACACTTGTAGATACTTAATGGATGACATTGAACTAATTATGATTGTGTATAAGACCATTAATTAAAATATTAAAATATTATATACGTGTGATGTGAATAATGCTTATCCTAGTATTAGTTTTTCCCTTCTCGCTTATCTCGCCAAACATAGATGGAGCTATGATGCGGATAAGAGAGCGGCAGTGATTGGCGGCATTTTAAGAGATTATAGTGGTACATTTATAGTAGGCTTTGCAAGTTTATGTTTAGTGGACTTTCCGTATATTTTGAAATTCTTCGCTCTTCACTTTGAACTGAGATGGAAGATAGAAAGAATATGAAAATCTCTATATCGAGACTGATTCGAGGGAGCTCCACACGCTAATAAAGGACAATGGAAGTTCAAGTAGTCGGCTTTCTAATATAGAACGCAAATGTTGAGATATATTGAAAGATCACCCGAAATTTAAAGCGAATCACATTTACCGCGAAACTAATCTATGTGCAGATAAGTTAGCCAAAGAAGGAGCAAACGTGCAACTGGGGCCCGTGGAATTGGAAGATCCTCCGAATTATCTTTGGCGATACATCACAAGAGATAGAAGTGAATGTTCAACCACAAGTATTATACGGGTTTCAACTTAATGATCCTGTTATTTTTATTTTAGGCCCTAATGTTTGTTAAAATGACTTTCAAACCTCAGAAAAAAAATAGAAAAATAAAAAAATAAAAATCGGTCATCATGTTTTTTAAGCCTAAACAAGTATTTAAATTAGATTTTTATCAAAAATAAAAAATTATTATCAAACAAAATTAAAATACTATAACATGAGAATAAAAACCTTGTATTAACGTTTCACTAAAATCTACTATTTTTTTTTACGGTTAAGGAAAGCATAAAATAAAATTACACGCTAAAATTAACCGATGCTTAACTTCGAGAAGTTGCTCGTAAGAGTGTCTGAAATCACATGATCTTGTAAAAGAAGCTAGACTAAAATCTACTATTAAATAAGAATATTTTTGTAGAGTTTTGTCTAAATTTTGTATGAGAAAACAGGGACAAAATCTCAAAGGAAGGAATAAAGTATACCCCACATAACAAAAATTACAGAAAAAAATTATATATTTAATAGAGTAATGATATATACCATCCAATGACGTTGTATGAATTGGTTGGTTACAAATTGTTAATGTATTAATTTTCTTAATTTGATTAAAGATTTGTAACCAACGAATTCACACCACGTTATTGGATGGTATTTGGATGGTATGGATTTAGGTGGTATATATCATTACTCTATCTAATATTTTTGAGATCTTGATCTAAGAATCTTAGACCCTCTTAAATATTCAAACACTTACATCAAATCCACTATTTTTAATAAATGTACTAATAAGCAAGAGGTGCAAGGTTCGAGTCCCCTCCCTGAACATGGATAACCTAGTTCTGATTAAGTGGGAGTATGCATGAGGAGGCGTATATATTTCCTATGGGAATAGTCGTGGTGCGCGTAAGCTGGCCCGAACACCCATACATAAAAAAAACATTTACATCAAATCCACTATTTTTAATAAAGGTACTAATAAAATTTTACATTATATATCAACTTTTCTACATATTTTTACTATCTATTATATTTCTATTAATTTTTTAATTTATATATATACTATTTCATACCTATTAATAACATTAAACAAAAATTTCAAATCTTCTCTCATTTCTTCTCTCTCCTCTCTCCTTTTTCCACCAACCCTATCAAATGTAGTAGGATAATTTCTTCGATTGTAATATTCCGTCCAACCTAAACTCTTGAGTACATCCATCATGTTACCTATTATAGATTCAAATGGGACATTTTGGTTGACAAGGATCGTACAAGCCACGGGCTTAGGCTGGGCGTTTTAACGCCTAAAGTGAATGGTAAGAGCAGCCCGGGGTCCTTTTTAGAGCTCATTTGTGGATCGTTTTCCATTTTTACCCGTCGAAGCTTCAATGACTTCGATCTCATCTTCCTTGCCTACTTTGAAACCATGAACGAGGAGCTTTGAAGCCTGGACGAGGAGAGTTGTTGTGGACGAGGAGATAAACAACTACTCCGATCTATGTGAAGTAGCTCGTAAATAAATGGCCTTATGACATCTGTTCTAGTGTTGTAGAAGACCTCTGTTCCGCATCTCTTCAATTTTTTAGCTTACATCTATGGTGACGTATCTGAGTAGAGATCCATGGTGACAGATCTGTTATGCAATTCCTTAAGTTCGGCATCTATCTCCTATTGATTCATTTCTGTAGCAATGAGCTTCATTTTCGTAGCTCGCTGATCTCGAGACCTTCATTTTGATTCCAGAGTTGGTTGTTCATGTCTGAGAGAAAAGCTCTGGTGAAGAAGAGTTAATGTTTTTCTTTCTCTTTTCCTTGTTCTCTAATGAAAGTGTATGCATCTTTCCTTTTTTCTTTCTTGTTCAGTATTGATTTGTGAATTTTATTATAAATGTAATTTTGTTTTAGATGTCTAATTTTCCTCTTTTATGTAAATAATTTTGTATTATTATTTTCATTTGTTCTTGTTTAATTTTTATTATTCAGTGTTTTAGTATGCACACTCAGTAATATTTGTATTACACTTACAAAACTCACTTAGCATACTCAGTGAATTCGTCTGAGTACTCGGTAAAGTATTCGAGCACTCAGTAAATATCAGAGCACTTAGTAAAAAATACGAGCAATTAGTAAAATTTTCTGTGACATCGACGGTGGTCGTAGCTGAAAAGTCTCGATACTCAGTGAGTTGATACTCAATGACTCACAAAGTGGTGATCCATACTTTTTTTTCATATGATTTTTCTTTTATTTGAGTGGTGGCCTGTTTGAAGAAAAGTCTAACCACATGTTTCCTATATGCCACTAAGTTTGTCTCCAAGACTCCATATGTCAATCACCTATATTCTTTTCCCACGAAATCACGGTATGTCATGGGTGATATATTAAGTTATGAATTTGGGTGTTACATATCATTACTCTTTTTTATTCATGCATTTTAACTTCTTCAAGTTTTTTTTAATACATATAAGAGCCACTTTGGATTTGGAATCATTTTGGTTCCAACAAAATTCAATCCCAAAAGCTTTCGATCTCTGCAGAGTAGTCTAACCACTAGACCAATTATCGATCTTACTTTTAAATTTCTTTTATCATACACTAGTGTAAATAAAATCAATGGAATTAATTGTTGTACTTTTTGCAATATAAAAATATTAGTAATAACCAAAATGTCGTATAGTTTTCGTCGAATACAAAATGTCTATCTACATTTAGAAGCTATAATTTGCTACAACTAAACAACAACCCACTTTTTAATTTGTTCAGTTTTGATACAGTGGTTAGTGAATCCATAATAAATGATTAAATGCACTATGCAAATTTCAATTTGAACTAAAAAAATAAGTCATACTTATATGAACATTTCTGAAATTAACTATAAGAAATTTAACTGAAATATAAAAATAAAAATCTTGCTTGAACGGAATTAATATTTCGAGCGGTATAATACAGAATAGTGTTATGAAATATTATAATGTGGGTATTATTCTAGAGTAGTGGAGGGCCTTTGTAACCTTCACAGTTATCCCTTGTAACGTCCTATTTATTATGTAATTAGTAGGGTAGTTGGATAGTCTCATAAGTCTCTATATAAAGGCTTGTCCATTCCCTCAAAGTATGATGGAAATCCATATTTATTAATATACTCTTCTTATCTCCATATAGCCTCTCATCAAGTAGTTTCTTTTACATATTGTTTCAACACGTTATCAACACGACTTTACCAACCGAGCTAATATGATTTGAGACTCTTCATAATTTTTTTTTTGGTTATATAGAGGTAAGTAATTCTTGAGGTAAGATATATTTTTTTAAATTTTTTATGTTATATTATAATATAATTGATTACTTCATCTCTATTTGAAAATATATTCTAATAGAGAGTAAAGATTAATCGAAATTCATATGCCTCTTCAAATATATGATTTTGAAAGAGAAGATTCAACTTGAAATTGTACAAGTTTGCTTCAAGGAAAGAATTACAATCATTGAAAAAAATGACGAGAATAAGCAACTGAATGTTTGCTTCAATTTATAAATTATGATTGCTTAAAAACAATGTGAAACTCGTCTTGTTTATTTAAAAAAAAAAAACTTTCGAGTTGTTTATAAAGAACAAAAAATTTCAATGAACTTATCAAGAAAAAAAATTTGAATATTGAGAAACAATTGTTGAAACCATTATGAAATATCCAACTTGATAATGATTCATGGGTGAAATTATTCAAGCCCACTTTCTACAAAAGTATGATTCATGAAAATGAGTCTAATAAAATAATTTTTCGTTCATATATTGAGCAATACTTTGTCATATATCTTGAATTTGAAATCAAGTGAGAAAATAAGGCTTATATGAAAAATAATTGGACATGTAATCCAAATACACCACAATAAAAAAAAGTGGATTGAAATTGCGAAAGCATCTGTGAAAGATTATGGAATTCATTTATCATAATATCGTTAATTATAGACTTAAAGTCTCAATATTTTATGAAAAAAATGATTTATTGAATCATGCAAATAAGTATTGAGATGAATTCTCTTTAATTCTCAAATACATCTTGATGACATGGAAAAAAACATTCTATTATCAATTCTATGAAATATTGAATGTTAAAATATTTGTTTGACATGACCTTGAAAGCCTTATAAATGTCACAAATGATAGTGAAAAATAATCATTTGAGAAGAAAGTAACACATCTAAGAACGATTGTGTAGAAAAAAAATGATATTTCTTCAACATTATCTCAAAGGAGGCTTAAAGCCTAATCCATGATTTATATAGTTATCACGAATCAAAAATTCGTTTGATATAATGAACAATTATACATTATATTTGTCACTGTCTTTGAAAATCATACGGGGTTGGAGAAATAATTACGTATTCCTGAAAAGAACACGTTATCATAAAAAAAAACCGTAAACTTGAAATTGCAAAAGATTATTTGACATGATTATTGAATCATAAAAACAAAAAGAAAGATAAATTCTGAAATGGATCCTTATAGGATGATATTTTAATAAAAAGATAATTAAATGTTAGAAGTAGGATTTGAACCACCGCCCTCTGGCAAAGAGGATACTAAATATGTTGTTATAGACCAATCAATCATCATGTCATTTTTGTATTTGAACAAAACAAAAATCATCATGTCATAAGTGCAAAAAAATTTACTCGACAAAATTACGTGACATAATTATTTTATGATGAATGTCATTTGGATAAATTCAATATTAAATCAATTACGAGAGGATAGACTTATACTTCTATGAAGGATACTAAATCTTTATCGTATCTTCTCAAAGGATAATATATGAGCGAGTCCAAATCGATTAAATTTCAAAAAATAGAGTGACAAAATATCTTGTATTGAGATATTTCATACGCTCTATATGCACAAAAAAAAGTTGATATTATTCTTTAATAAAAACTCATCAACATGACCAATCGGTCAAAACCATCACATGAAGTGATATAAGTTTGATGACCCTATTATTTTGCTATGTTAGGCTTTTTCGTCATGTTTATTAATATAAATTCGTTATCATGAATATAATCATTATTATAACCACAACCACTAATACAATATTTATCAATATTGTTTAAATCTAAAAATAAATATTACCAGGCTATCTCCAATTTGTTTGTACTATTTGAAGTCAATATATAGTCAAATTCAGGGGGAGAAATATATGATCCAACAGAATATATATTTTCTTAAAATAGAAAATTGCTAGACAATTGGTTGTGAATTCTCCTAATATGACTTATCGACATACAATTTTATACATATATACGCTCATATTGAAAAAAAATCCAACTAAAAATCATGAATACCCTCATTGGTCAAAGACCTAAAGTATCCATCTATATACTGTTACTTGTGCAACATAAAATATAAATGTTCCACCATTATGCACAAAGATGAGATCACGAACAAATATGAGAATTTATTTCAATCTACAATGATTGATATGTATCTTGAGTTTGCCACATGAAAAATATGTATACTGGAATACTATGCATAAAGCAAGATTCTCATGATAAGAGGGGAGCTGAAAAATATTTTATAAGATGCATCTTCATCCTCGCAAATAAGTTATGAGCTCGGTGTAAAAATAAGATGCATTCATAAGTGACTAAGTCACTTATTCAGATTGAAAAGATCATGCTCAAATTAATTTTCTTTGAAAAAATACATTGCAACGCGTAAAGCGTGGTCGACCTGTCGGTTCCAAAATATCATAAAATTGAGCAATATGAGCAAGTTGGCACTTATAAAATTATCATGAGATAATGTAGAAAATATAACTAAAGAATATTACTCTAAAAAGAGTACCAGATACCTAAATATTTTCTCAGTATTGAGAAATTGAGATAAAAGAATCTCATTCAATTATATTACTACAGAAATATATGGAATCGAAAAACAACTTGATCATGATCAAATAATATGTGCAAATGATCATGTAAAAGTTACTAAATGAAAACGAGGATCTTGAATCGAAGTCCATTTTATGATGTCATCTAGAAAAATTGATTGGCCAAATATAATAAGACGCAGTCAGGCATAATCATACTCACACAGTCAATGTGAATATATGAAGTACTTTTTTGGTGGAAAATATTTGCCTGAAAGTTTCATATAGGACTTCATGTCTTATAATAAAATAAATTTACCAAGAAAAATTACATGAAAGTCTTTAGAAGACTAAAAACGCGTATACATAAATCTCGGGATATATTAGAATGATATTTGTATTGCTTTTGTTGTCTTTAACAATCTTTAATTGTCTTATATATTGTCATGTAATCTGTCATATATTTGTTTTTATATTTCATAAGTAGAACATGTGTTTATTTATGATTATGTGCATGCATATTCATTACTCTAAATTGCACATGATTGTGTTTGTGGATCATTCCAGTGTTATATGACGATATGACTTCATAAATTATTTAATTTGAAATTATAGTTACTATCATAAAAATGTGTAAGATACTGAATATCGAGATTATATTCGAAATTGAAGATCATCACATATACGTTTACATGAGGGGGAGAACAACACGTATTGCACTCTTTATTCCTTCGTCAAGGTTTTTTCCCACAGGGTTTTCCCGACAAAGTTTTTAACAAGGAAAATTAAAAGTGTATTGATAACGATTATGTACTCTTTTCCTTCACTTGGTTTTTGTCCCACAGGGTTTTCCTAGTAAGATTTTAACGAGGCATATCAATAAAAATTTGGTGGATATTCAACTCGACTTGGTCAAATTTAAGTTCACATGAAAAGCCCAAGATTTAAAGTTCAAGATGAATATCATGTCAATATAATTTATGGCTGCACTTGATAATTTTATGCAAAGATACTTCCATTTCATGAGACAGGTCGATAATACTAATGATCAAGGTACTTTATCCACACATTCAGAGGGAGATTCATACGCGTTGCACTCTTTTTCTCTTGACTAGTTTTTTCCCCATTGGGTTTTACTAGCGAGGTTTTTAACGAGGCAACATCATATGCGTATTTGAAATAATACCCAAGAGGGAGTGTTATGAAATATTATAATGTGGGTATTATTCTAGAGTATTGGAGAGCCTTTGTAACCTTCACATTTATCCCTTGTAACATCATACTTATTATGTAATTAGTAGGGTAGTTGGATAGTTTCATACGTCTCTACATAATGGCTTGTCCATTCCCTCAAAGTATGATGGAAATCCATATTTAATAATATACTCTTCTTATCTCCATATAGCCTCTCATCAAGTAGTTTCTTTTACATATTGTTTCAACAAATAGATCATTCCAAATAAATTGGGTCCTAATTATTACATATCTAAATTATAAATACTAATTTAATTATATTAATTTTATTATATCTAAAATACTAATTAAATTGCAAAATATAAAATTAACAAATTAACATATTAAAAATATTATACTAGTTTTTAGCAAAAGATATCGCAAAACTTTAAAATTAAATGTAAAGTGAACAAAATATCACCTACAAATTAAAATCACTAAAATACACACACAAATATACTCAATCAAAAGATGCACAAAATTAAAAATAGAGAAACAAAAATTAAAATTACTTACGATTGAATTGTTAGCATCTATTCTACAGTTTTTACTAGATATGACTATAATTATTTTTTTAAGTAGGTGGTATGGAATAACTTACACACACCATGACTAATCTTACAAGAATATGCAAGCTTCTCTTTGAGTGTTGAACAAAATCGTAAAGCCCTGTCCAGTTAAGCTACACTGTTGGGAAAAATTAAAATCATCGATTCTCAAAAACAGTAGAAAGAGATATCCAGAAAACAATATTTCAATTAATATAAACTAATTATTACAGAAATAGAAATACAAATGAAACACTTACACTGTATCGAATAGAAAAACAAATTACACAGAATTTAGGCGTCAAAAAGATATTCTGGCGTACCGGTTATCTCTAACAGAGATTCTACAACTATAATATTTCAGAGAGAAGTGAAGTAGAATGTTTGTTCTTTTCGGATGTGTTTCGTCGCTTTGACAAATGGAGAAGGACTTGTATTTATAGGTGAGTAGAGACTCTTTTAGAATCGTAACAATAAATGGTCTTGAATGACTTCGTTATTGCTAACGTTTTGAAGTTACCGATGTTACTTCTTTTCAAATTCTGGCAATAAACCTGAACACAAAGTTGACTGCTGGTTCATTCTCGTGTTGACCAATACCTGTAACAGATGAGCTTTAAATGAAAAACTACTTCAAAAAAATCATTTTTTTAATTTTTTGACTCCCCAACTCCCCCACGAGTTCCCGCCGTCGCCGTCGTTGTCACCATGCCGAGCGGATTGTGGTGGTGGTGGTGCGCGTGTGGGGCTTTGTCTTTTCCTTTTTTAGCTTTAATAGCATTTAGATTTTTTGGTAGAAATAGATATGAAAGCTATATGTCATCTATCTTTGTTTTTATGTGGAATATTTTTTTCACTTCTTTTATAAAAACATGACATGATTTAAACACAATTATTGACTTAATAACACCAACTAGTTTACACTAATATTTTTATTTTTCTATGAAATTCTTCCACGTGTATTTTTCGTACCAATGTGTTTGCGATTTTTTTTTAATACGTGCATAAGGAGGTAAAAGAGGAAGTATAGGGGGTGACTGATGATGGTGGACGGAGCAACTAGGAGAGCGTTCATCAGGTCATGTATTGTCTCATTCTTGAGCTAGATCCGGACCAAACCTTTTTGTTCTTTGCCTACCTCATCGTACTAAATATGATTTACATAGTTATATCCACAATCCCACATAATAAACTTTACACGTAAATTTGTAACGGTTTGCCAAGTGTTACTAAAATGAAAAACGTGGTACACGCCAAACCTAAGCGCATGCAATATTATGGTTTGCTGAGTGCGATAGTTGCATGAACATTGCCATTATCCTATAACATCACTCCTCTGGACGGTGGTCATACACCTTCTGTCTTTCTTTCTTTTGTTCCTCTCTGTCACCTTCTTAAAGATTCATTGAGAAATCATGGACTCAAAAAGTCTCTTTCCTAGATTGTCAGATGGTTAAGTTTATCGAGGTATCTATAATAATCTGTCATGAGACTCATGATCAGAGTAGTTAAACTTTAGTTAAACTTTAGTTAGGGAACCAAAATTTTCATAATTGAAAAAAAAAAGTAATGATATAATACTCTATAAATTTATACCATCCAATATATCATTTACAACATGGTGTGATTTGATTATAAGCAGCGGTAAGGGGCAGAGCCAACAATTTTTCTTAGGGGGGCTAAGGGGGTTCGGGGGCAATGGCCCCGAATTTTTTTTTTTGCGGTATTTACACTATGACTCTATATATTATGCAAAAAATTACCAAATAGGTCCTTATGTTAAGGAAAAAATATGCTATAGCTCCCTATATTGTATAAAAATTACAATATAAGTTTAGATATTAATTTTTTTAATTAACTATCCTATAATATATTTTTTATATACAAATTAACATATATTTTTTTGTATAAAAAATAAAAAAAATTATACATAAAATAATTTAAAATCTAATATAATAAATTTCAAAAGTTAGGGGGGCCAAATAAATTTTTATAAAAACTTAAGGGTTAATTATATATATATATTTTTTAAATTCTTGGATAGTTATATTTTTTTTAAAATTCAGGGGTCCGCTCCTGATTATAAGTAAATCGTTAATTAATTAATTTATTTGATTAATGATTACTTCCAACCAAATCACGTCACGTCATAAGTGGTATGTTGGATATTATGAATTTGATTGTACATATCACTAGATATGAAAAAATATACAAAGTATTATGCAATCAGTTTTTGTCTGTTTTAGTGTTAATATGATTATGTTGGATATTATAAATTTAGATAGTATATAAATAAAAACGCTACTATATTAAAGAATGTAAAATCAATATTTTCTATATTTTATGGTTTTTAAGTACTATATTAAGAATTCATAGATTATACATTATGCAAAACCCAAGCTATGGGGAGTTTAGTTCATACCTGATGGAATTAAACTAAAAGAAATTACAAAAGACATCATCTTGCTCTCTACAATAAACTGGAAGAATAAAACCTTAAGAACTAATTACTATGAGGTAAGGATGATTTACAAGTGATATAAGGGTGTATTTATAGGTGTTTAGAAGACCTAATTCATTTTCTTGAAGAAGAGATAAAGTATTGGACTCCTAACCCAACTCAAATTCGTATGGAAATAAAGATAAACACTGCTGGACCGTTTTGAGCATATCTTCTTCGTTATTGGTCGGATTTTGCTCCATAAGATACCAAAAGAATCCTCACAGAATTATCTATGTCTCTATGAGAGAAAATTACCAAAATCGGCTTCCTTCTAGGATTAATCACCACTTCTTTAGGCGTGTGCTGCAGAATCCCAGATTTAGGCAGTTTTTCATTTTCCATATTCTTAGCTTTTGTTTCCTTATCTCCAATTACCATGCTAACTCTTTCCATATGTTGTAGTCTTTGACTTGGACTCTAATTAATCTCCATAATTATCTTTAAAGCTACACACTAAATAAAACAATTAAACCCAATATGCTCAAAAAATATTATTTTACTAAATCAAGACTCAAAATAGGAAAGTGCACTATTTCTCAAGAAAATCGACATTTATGATTTCTAAATCACTAAAAATGATGTCTCATCCTAATATAAATCTATCACAAATGAGGAGACATGAAGACCCCCAACTCAAAGTTGTATCGTCCTGATACAATAAAGATAAAAACATAGGGAAGTCTATAAATACACACTTATAAAATTTTCAATACAATGGGAAAAAGCATAGCAGAATATATAAACTTAAAGCACATAAGTCAGAAAATTTCATGCAATAATATTCATAAACTACATACCTGTACACTTCTCATATCCACAGTCAACACGGCTTGAATTCAAGATCAGATTAGTTTCGCAATGTAAGAAGGACTGGGACTTTACTCAGATCCCCAAGAGAGCTATAGATTGTTCATCAAACCTCACTAGTATTCAAAGATCCATTTAACTACTCTCTAATGGCTCAATCACTTCTCAATTACATAGCAAAGAATCACAAGGTCTTTAAGGTTGTAATTTAGGCTTAGGGACGGTATGATAGTATATTTGGATAATTTGGAGTGAGCTTTTGGCTCTCTCCTCACTAGCTATCAACGAATCGCCCTAGAGCTTGAGTCACTCTCATGAAACGTTTCTCACTCAACCCAATGAATTCCTTGATGCATAATTTAGCATCCCCAATAACCCAATTAAAGCTTAAGATGTTCACACTAAAATCCACTTTGCCGGTCCGAATATATATATTTTCTTTTCTTTTCAAATCAATTTCTTTAGCTATGACTCTCTTTTAATGTTGAGATATCACGCTAATTTTCTCATATATATATTTTTCTTTTAATGCTCTTGTTGGAAAATTTAGCTCGTAGCTTCTTTTTCATTCACTATTACCCCGGCAAAGGGTTACAATAAAAATCTGTGAATCATCATCAATATAAAGCACAAAGCACAATTAATAAGCTCCAAAATCCCAGCCCAATAACAATTCCCATAATGGTGGACCCACCACCCCAAACTCAAGCTCTAAAACAACTGTCTATGCATCGCGATTCGAGTGCGGGTCATATGGAAAAGTCCTATGATCTAAAGGATATGGCTTATAACGTGTTTCAATAAAAATATTTAGAAAGGCTAGAAGGGGCTTAGAAGGATATAGCATATAAAATCAAAAATTAACATGGTGAGAAGGTATAAAAAGGCTTCAAGGGCTTCAAATATGAAGGAACCGCCTTAATCACTTTCTACACTATGTAATTTCGTTATTTTCGTACCTTTAGCACTTTCATCAAGTGGTTTGTCAACTAGCTTGGATCTTACGGCCTACACACTTCTCAAGGTTCCCTGAGATCGAACATACTTTCTATCGCATTGCTCACTAATCTTTTCTTTACTATCAACGTGTGTTTTCCTGCAAATACTCAAAGCATACAAATACATAGCTCATAAACATATTACTTACTATCATTAATTCACTGAGCTTATGCTTTCAAGCTTATTAAACACACTCTACATCTAATTCCCATGTATCAAAAAATTTAATTTCTACCTAAAAACAGAAAAATGGAGATGAGAGACAACGAAGCCCCACACCCCCAACTCAAAAATGAGCCGTGTCCTCACGACTCGAAAAAGACTCAAAAACAGAAATTAAAATTAGCAGATAAACATATTTACAGAAATGGTAAGGAAGAAAGAAAACATACTCTCGAGGCTATTGCCTCGCATCATTGATATCCAAGATTGGATTTGCTGGACCCTTCGTTAATTGCTCGAGGAGTTTCATGATGTGCACTTGATTAGCGTTGATTTGTGCCACATCATTGACTAAGGAAGTTTGAGCTGCTTCGAATTTCGTTAAACGCTCCTCCATCTTCTCTTGCCAACTTTGCTCCTTTTCTTCTTTCGAGACTTGCGTAGAACCCGCTCTCCGAAAGATATCCTTGATCCAAGAATTATCAATATAACTTGCTTTAAATTAGAGTTTCTCTTCTTCACCCAATGTAACATTCGCTTTTCGCACAAGACACGTGATCATAGTAGGGAATTTAACATTATAAACTGATTTAGGAGAGACCGAAAATCGTATCACCTCCTCATAGATCAACTGTGCCACATCAACTTCATCTCATCTCAAAATACAATCCAAAAGTAGAGCATTCTTCATAGTCACATCCAAAGTTCGTGTGTTTCCAAAGACATTAGGAATAAGGAAATTGTGCCAAATTCTCGTATCCGATTGAAGATATTTGTAAGGCCAAGGTGCCTTCAATTCTCCCTTATGTGATTGCACTTTCTCCTTGTCTAATACATGCTCAAAAAGTAATTCCTCATCAAAGATTTTTCGCTTAGCAACCGCTTCTTCAAATTTGCAATAACCTTTCAATTTCTTAAACTTGAAGTGGTTTCTAATCTCCTCAATTGTGAAAGGAACTAGCTTTCCTCTAATCGGAACACAACCTTTACTATCTTGGCTAAAGAGGCCTAAATAGAATTCCAAAACTAACTCATGACATAATTCAGAACGTCTTACCATGAAAGTAGACCAACCCAATTTCTCACCAAGCTCTAAGAATCTCTTGTATTCTCCTGTACCAACTTCTTCCTTGAATACTTTCTCATAAGCAAAAGGTAGTTCTTTCAATTGTTTCTCTGCAGAAGCTTTCAAGGTTTTTAAAGCTTCCTCTTTCTCCTTGGGTGTAGGACCTTGTGGAAGTTGTGTTTTCTCCTTTGCATAAAAGTAAATCTTTTTACCATTACAATCACACAAAGTTATTCCACCTTCTTCAACTTTATCTTTACCCTTTGAATTAGAACTAGAACCTTTGTCAATTGATTTCTTCTTGATTGAATCCAATACCTTGCTCTTCTTCACCTCCCTCTTGTTAGCTAAAATTGTTGTTCTATTAGTCATCCTCTAGCAACCCTTGAAATTTGAACTTGTGAATTTTTGGTTGAACAAGCTTGATTTGGCTTAGGAAATATGAATGGATGATGAATCTCTATGTGGGTGAGGTGGATTTGTAATGGTTTGGTTTGGATTTAAGAAATTGTAGGATGAATTGTGAAAATTTGAGCTCTTGATTCTTCAATTTTGATGGATTTGGTGAGGATTGGGTGCTTAATTCTCTCTTGTAATGATGTGGAGAGAAGATTAGATCTGTTTTTCTTGATGATTGGGTAGTGTTTTGATGATTGGTGAAGGTTTTGGTGAGCTTTAATGGAGTTGGGAGAGTTTTGGAGAAGAGAAAGAGGCTTAAGGTTTATAAAATTCGGAATAATGGCTTCATACCTCTTTTATACACTTAAATCCCGTTTCTTTTTCTCTCCAGATGTGCGGCACGGACCATGCCTGCGGTACATGGGTACCCCGCGGGGTACACCGTAGCTTCTGTTGATTTAAAAAATTCTTCCTCGGCAATATACCCGTGGTACCTACCCGTGGCACGGGTTTTGGGCTCGCGGACCATGGCTGCGGACTAGGGGGTACACCGTAGGGGTGTACCGCGGCTTCTGATGCTTCCTTCGTCATAATACCCGTCATAGCACCCCGCGGCACGTGTGTTAGGCGTGCAGTGTAGGGGTGCGGTGCAGGGGGTAGTCCGCACGGGTCAATCTTTTGGCTCGGTATAAAACCCGCGGCTCTTACCCGTGGTATGTGTTTTGGGCTTGCGGACCACAGGTGCGGTGTAGGGGGTACTCCGCACGGGTTTTTCCTCTGTCTGTTTCTTCCCTAACTCGATTTCTCCAGTACCTAATCATCAAAAACACTAATACCTTTCTCAAATATGCAATATCAACTAAAAATAACTAAACTAAACATAAACTAAAAATGTAAAAACTAAAAAAAAAACTTCGGGTTGTCTCCCGTACAACACTTTTATTTAACGTCTTTCAAAGTTAGACGCGTTACCTCTATCAAGATTTGCGAATATAGCCTCCCCAACAACGAGTTAGGCTGTGAACGTCCACTAATCTGCGCTTGATCCCGGTTTTGGGTTGAATTTCTATCACCTTGGCTGAAACAACCTTGGTGACAATGAATGGTCCCATCCACGAGTCTTTGAAACTTCGTGGCCTATTCTCTCGTTTGTGAGCTTTCCATAGAACTTCATGGCCAGCCCCAAAATCAATGTTTGGCTCAGTATCCACAGGCTTTAAGTGGATCTTCTCAGGAGGGACTTTGTGATGTGAAAGGCTGTGGATGACAGGAACGGTGGGATCTAACTTCCTTGGTTTCTTACCCAAGACATAGAAGGTCTCGGATACATTCTTTGCATGAAGGGTGATGGTCCCTTCTTGGAAGTTGATTACACTTTGACCTGTGGCCATGAAAGGCCGTCCAAGTATGATTGGAACCTGCTTATCTGCATCAAACTCAAGTATAACAAAGTCAGCAGGGATGGCGATATTACCTGCACGGACTAAGACGTCCTCCACTGTTCCCCATGTCCTTTTAACTGAGTTGTCAGCGAACTGCAACTTCGCTGGAGTTTTCTCTGATTTCTGAAGTCCAAGTCTCTCGAACACAGACTTAGGCATAAGATTCACACCCGAACCCACATCGTACATAGCTTTCACCTTGAGCATACCATGTAATTGAATAGGAAGGTTGAAACTTCCCGGATCTTTAAGCTTTGCTGGTAGCTCTCGTTCACTTCTTCTTGACCCTCAGGTTCTCTCTTGGGATCTCTACACTCGCTTCTTTCTCAAGAATAACTTGCGTATAAACTTGTTGCGGTGTAAGTCCTTTCTTCGCGATCTCAAGCATTTGGGCGTTGATATTTTCAGGTTGGTACGCCTCTACAAATGTCTTGAGTACAGTGTCATCCTTAGGATTTGTATCAGGAATGGTTGATGACACTGGTTGAACAATAGGTGGCGATTCCACCTTCTCTTCTTCTTTCTCTTCTTGCACAGCAGGTGCAACTTCATCTTCTTTCTCTTTTGAATTTAGCTCAGCTTGATAATCCATAACCGATCGAATCTCCTCTTGCATCTTCCTCAAAAGTTGTATAAATTTGGCTTTCTCTTGATCGTCCTCCACATAAACCTCAGAACAGTCAGATTCCACGGGGCTAGACTTGGTTGGTTCTTCTTCGATACTCGGAACTTCCACGGCACTAACGGCAGCATGCGGTACTTCCTTCTGTTCTTCTTCAATTTCAAGGCGAATGGCCTTGCAAGCTTCGAACCCAACATTGTTTTCACCTCCTTCGATTGCCTTTACTTCCTTTTGTTCCATTAAATTTGTTAAAACTTTGTTTAACTGTTCTACTTGAGTACCTAACATCTGAAGTATGGCATCTTGTCCTCGGACTTTCTCTTCCTGAGCGTTCATAGTCGTGGTCAAACGGTCCAGAGCTTGTGCTATCTGTTGATTGTCCATAGATCTTTCTTGAGGATACTGAGGTAAAGCTTTCTGATCTAATGAGTCGGTATAGGCGTCTTGAACAGGTTGTTGAGGGGGAGCAGGTCTATTTTGATACTGATTTTGGTATTGACCTCTCTGTTGGAAAGAGTTGTTCTGGGGGCGTTGTTGATAATGACCAGGATTAGCGGCCCCTTGTGGATTTGAATACTGCATACCCGGATGGTTTCGGTTACCCCATTGATAACCTCCTCGGTTGCATATAAAGTAAACAGATTGTGGATTTGATTCGCACTCTTCCCATGTATGATTATTAACCCCACATTGTTGACAACCTTGTGTTTCTTGTACTACGTTTGCAGCGGCTAAATTCTTTTGCATCTCTAACTTCAGCTCTTTGATTTGATTTTCTAATACGGATATTTGAGCTGAGTACGCAGTTTCTGCATCTAAACGAAGTGTTCCTCGGGTCTTTGCCACAGAAGCTCGCGTTGAAGGCCAACTTCTTTCTTGTTCCATAATATTCTCTAAAACCTCGGAAGCTTCATTGTGGTTCATGGACACAAAATTACCCTTTCCAATGTTATCCACCTTCTCTCTACCTTTATCATTAAGTCCTTCATAAAATATAGAAAGTTGTAGAGCAGGTGTATAACCATGGAGCGGACATCTAGCTAATTTTTGTTGAAACCTTGTCCATGACTCTCCTACTGTTTCTCCATCTTCTTGGCAAAATCTTGCAAGCTCGGTTTTATCTTTAAGCCTCACGCTCTTCGGATAAAAACGGTTAAAGAACGCGGTTTGAAGTTCTGTCCAAGAATTAATTGTTCCCTGTGGTTGTCTTTCTAGCCAATCGCTAGCTCTACCGGTCAAGAAGAACGAAAACATATGACAATACAGTTGCTCGCGTGTAATGCCAGGAGTAATATAGGCATCACAAATCTGCATGAACTTCTGAATCGATCTTACCGGATCTTGAATTGCTGTACCAGTGTAGAGTCCAAAACTTTGAAACTGACTAAGCATACCCGGATCGGGTCTAAATTTGATATTTTGGATCTCTGGAGGACGGTAACCGATTGGTTGAACATGAAACGGCATATGAAGACCAGGGAGGTCTTGTTGTACTTGATTATGTTGATTAACGTTATTCTGCCCATTACCTCAACTGCTGGTATTTGTACACCGTGTAAACCATGAGGATCCTGTTGTTGTACACCAGGTGGATCTTGTTGTTGGATCCCAGGTGGATCTTGTTGACCTTGTACGCCTGCCATAGCTCTTCTTAAGGATCTTTCCTCACGAACACGTCTGTTATAAACTCTAAAGCTCCTCTCAGGCTCTGGTAACGGAGGCCAAGAATTAAACACTGTGAATCCTGAAAAAGACTAAAGCAAACCACAAGCGTAAATCCGGAAAAATAAAAACTAAAAACTAAAAAATAAAAACTAATTAAAAACTACGACTCGAAATAGATAACCCACACGCTAACGAGACACAAGTCCCCGGCAGCGGCGCCAAAAACTTGGTGTCGCCTAGGGTGTGATAAAATTAATACAAATAAAGGTCAAGAAAACTACGCACTCTCACCCTAGACAGGCACAGTACTGCAAGTATTACAGGACGTATGCAAGTTTTAGTTAGTAAGTTAAGTTCGTTCTCAAGGACTTAAGTGTGTTATACGAGTAGGTAGGAATAACGAGTAAAAGTAAATAATTAAAAGACAGAAAATAAAGGCAATAGGAATTCGAAATTAATGATTAAAACTAGGAAAATAAAGACAATAAAATAAATAACTAAGAATATGAGATGAGAAGTATAGCTCAGGTTTTGCTAGTATGCACTAATCCTTCTAATTCTATCTAGATCTAGTTTATAAGGGAGAATATTAGCTCTTGGTATACTTAGTCAGGATTCTAAATTCCCATACCTTATTCGCTCTCAAATGGTTCAATCACGTCTAGATCACATAGCAAAGAATCATAAGGTCTTTAAGGTTGTAATGTTGGCTTAGGGACGGTATGATAGTATATTTGGATAATTTAGAGTGAGCTTTTGGCTCTTTCCTCACTAGCCATCAACGAATCACCCTAGAGTTTGAGTTACTCTCATAAAACATTCTCACTCAACCCAGTGAATTGATGCACTAATTAGCATACCCAATTAACCAATACTAAAGCACATAAAAATTCCACTTTTTTGGTCCAAATAATATATTATTTTCATATCAATTTTTTTCTTTTGTATAGCTATAATTCTCTTTAGAGTAATGATATTTGTCACCCTTTTGGTATCACCCATTTATCACCTCCTACGTGTATGCCTACATGGACCAATGAATTGATTTCTCTATCCTGTTTAATTTTTCTCTATCTTCTATTCAAGGAAATCAATACATATATATAGAAGGGTGATAAAAGGGTGACATGAAAAGGGGTGACATATATCATTACTCTTCTCTTTATGATGTCAGATGTCATGCTATTCTTTTCACATATTTCTTTTCTTTTTCATAACTTTTTACATTTACTTTTACCCCGACAAAGGGTTACAATATAATAAACCTGTGAATCATCCTCAAAATATGGAGCAAAAATACATAAGCTCAAAATTCCCAACCCAATAATATTTCCCATAATGGTGGACCCACCACCCCAAACTCAAGCTCTAATACAACTGTCTATGCATCGTGATTCAAGTGCGGGTCATATGAAAAGTCCTAAAATCTTAAAGAACATGGCTTATAATATGGCTAATAAAAAAGCCTTAGAAAGGCTAGAAGGGGATAAGAAGGATAGTAAATATATAAATGGATAGAAAGCTAAAAGGCAACCAGGGACTTATCAAAGAACCGCCTTAATCACTTTCTAAACCATGCAATTTCGTCATTCTCTTACCTTTAGCACGTTCATCAAATGGGTTTATCAACTAGCTCGGATCTCACGGCCTACACACCCCTCAAAGCGCCCTAAGATCAAACATACTTCTACCGCATTGCTTACTAATCTTTTCTTTACTATCGATGTGTGTTTCCTGTAAATACTTAAGGAATACAAAATAAAACAACCCATAAACATATTAATTACTATCATTAAATTACTAAGCTTATGCTTTTAAGACATTAACCACAATCTACATCTAATCCCATCTATCAAAAACTTTAATTTATTCCTAAAAACAGTAAAACACATGAAAATGGAGATGAGAGACAATGAATCCCCACACCCTCAACTAAAAAATGAGCAGTGTCTCCACGACTTGAAAAGACTCAATAAAGAAATTAAAATTTAGTAAATATTACAAGTACAAAAAGGATGGTAGGGAAGAAAGAAAACATACTCTCGAGGCTATTGCCTCGCTTGATTAATACCCGGAATAGGATGCAGTGCTTTCCTTGTACGTAACCTTCTTGTATCACCAACTTTGCTTTCCCTTACATCCTCTTATGCTCCATCCCAATCAATCACACTCTAGAAATCTCTTGTTATCCCTCTTCTCAAACTTTTATTTCACATATTCTCTCATGAGCTAAAGGTAAGTCCAGTACATACGTTTTTGCGGAAGCTAACAAGGCCTTTGAAGTTTTATTCATCTCGGGCATAGGAATCTCGATTTGTAGAGGTTGTGGTGTCTTCTATTTGAAATTTGTAATCGTTTTGCTCTTTAACTTTACCACTGCATGTGTTCCTCTACTTCCTTGACTTGTTTTAACCTTTTTCTTCATACTTGAACTTGAACCTTTCTCAATCTTCTTATTCTCAATAAAACCTAATAACTTACTTTGATTCTTCTTTATCTACCTAACAGATAATGTTTCTGTTCTTTTCGTCATCTCAGTTGACCTACAAGTCAAAACTTTGAACACTCTTGAAAATTTGTAACCCTTGATTTTAGGTTGAACAAGTGTTGTTTGGGTTAGGAAAGGTGTAAGTATGATGAATCTCTATGTGGGAAGGATGAACTCTTGCTTGGTTGGTATGGATTTAAGACACTGTTGGATAAGATTTGGAAATTTTGGGTTTTGATTCTTGGATTCTAGGTGGTTTGATATGATATGGGTGGCTGAATCTTCTTTATAATGAAGTAGGGAAGGATTTGGATATGAATTCATGGTGATTGGGTAGTGTTTTGATGTTTGGTGAATGTTTGGTGAAGTTTTAATGGAGTTGGGACAACTTTGGGGAAGAAAGAGAGGCTTAAGGATTAAAAATTCGTAATAAAACTAACCTTCTCTTCAAAACCTTTCTTATAACTCTTTCTGGCGGCGCCATGCAGTGCATCGGACTTGACATATGGTGTACCGTATGAAAATTCTGTTGGGCCCCTTGCCACGGGTTTCTTCTGCTGCGGTGTACAAGGATGGTACCGCAGGTACAATCTGTTTTTTGATTTTTTTTTTTCATTTTATCTCCAAAGACTCCATTAGATATATCTCGAAAAAATAAGCAATTTAGACTTGAGAAAAAGTGAACTCCGATACGCGAGCGCAAAGTTATGCCAGTTTGAAGTTTTGGTAAATTTTTATCGTCGATAGGTGCGGTGAACCGCGGATACTTGCGGTGTACCGCAACAAGCTTTTGTCCAGCCCTTTCTAACTCCGAAATTTTTCCATTTTTTCACCCAAAACTTGAACCCTTTCATACCTACACATAAAAAACACTCATACCTTCCTCATTACTGCAATATACACTTAAAAACACATAAACTCACTAATCTAAACAAAAAGCAAAAAAATAAAATATTAAATACTGTGGTATGTCTCCCAGAAAGCACTTTTGTTTAACGTCTTTCAAAGTTAGACGCGTTACCTCGATTATTTCTTGATTATATAGCCTTCACAACAGCGGGTGAGCCTATGCACATCCACTATCCGAAGTTTGTGACCCTTCTTAGCTTGTATTTCAATCTATTTTTCCGAAACCACCCTTGTAACTACAAACGGAACCATCCACGAATTCTTGAATCCCCTGCTCTATTTTCTCTCTTGGGGGCTTTCCATGCAACCTAGTCACCAACCCCAAACTCACTTTTGATTCTCTTTTTCACGGGTTTATTGTGGACTTTCTTTTGAGCTTCCTTTGTCACAACTCGGAGTACTGGAACTTCACGTGATTTCTCGTGCTTTTTATCCATAAAGTGGAATGTTTCAGATTCTTCTTCAATTCAGAGAGTCACGGTTCCCTTATAAACATCAATTATGATGTGACTTGTCGCCAAGAATGGGCGTCCAAGTATCAATAGAACGTGTTGATCTGCAATGTTATCAAGAATGACAAAATCTGTAGGTATAACTAAAGTACCTACTTGGACAAGCACGTCTTCAATGACTTCCCATGGCTTTATCGTGTAATTATCTAGGAGCACCAAATCGATATATTTTCTTTTGGCATCTCCCATGCCTAACTTCTCGAACATATTCTTGGGCATGACATTCCAACCTGAACCCAAGTCACACATCGCTTTAGCTTCAAAGTTACCACCTATATTGATTTGGAGGTATAAGGCTCTCAGATCTTGCATCTTTTGTGGTAGCTTCTTTGGAATTGTTGTCAAGCTTTCTTTAGTAAGGTCCACAGTCTCGATCTTGACCTTCACATTCTACTCTTCTCGGAAGGAATCTATTTGAAGACTTTTGGTGATGTAGGCTCTTTATCAATCACTTTGAATACATGAGCAATGGTTTTTTCTGGTCTTGACGTTTCAGATTTAGTATCACCACTGGGATATGTAATTCTTTTATGTTGGTGATAATAGCGGATGTGTAGGCGGTATCTCCGCCTTGTTCTCTTCTTTTCCAACCTTGTTAACCCTATCTCTGATTGTCACTTTGTCTAAATTAAGCTTCGTGGGTTCTTCAATTGTTGAAATTTCTACTGCACTCCTCGCAGTTGTACCTTCAACCTCATCCTCACTTTACCGATCTTCAGTTCTTACCTCAATAAAATTCAACTTGATTCGTGATGATGGTTGTGTAGGTGGCGGTTTCACCTTACGTTCTTCTGTTAACACCTTTTGTGCAATTGTCTCTTCTTCCTTAGTCTCTTTTTCATCTTCTCTAACCACATGCTTGAATTCTTGTTCAACCTTTTTCGCATTCTGATCTTTAAAAATTACTACTTCTAATCTAAGGTTGGTTGGTTCTTTTACGGTTGAAACTTTGAACCCAACATTGATATCGCCCAATTTCGTATGTAATTCTTGTTGTAACTGTTGATTGATCGTAGTGACTTGCGTTAATCTGAGCTCCATGGCTTGAATTTGTTGGTGCATGAGTTGCACTGTTGATATTGCGGCATTGAGCCTTGTGTCACTTTCTCTCATTCTATCGGTTGAATCTTTGATAAATTTTGCAAGAGCATCTTTTGTATTAATCAATTCATTGGAGTGCTCTCTGTCTTTCCCATATTATTTTATCAAGCTGGTTAATGTTGATTCCATAAATTTTATAAGGTTTTTAAGAGCTCATTGTTGGAATCTTCTTGCGCCTGATCCATGAGCTATGGTGTAGCTCGAGCATCTTCACAAATCTTGCGACCCTGTGTGAGTTGCACCCTCAATGCTTCTAATATTTGATCAAATTTAAACTCCCTTTGAGTATTATTATTGGTCCTCGTGGCGTAGGTTGGTTGTGGTTGCGGTAATTGACTTTGATATGTAGGGTTCCCAAACGTTGATCTTGGGAACACACGCTCTTCCCAATGGTTCCCTGGCAAACCACAGTGTGACCATCGATCCATAAATGTAAGAAAATTTACCATACCTAAGGAACCTGATAAGAGATGAAAAAGAAAACGCGTAAAACTGAAAACAAATAAAAATTTCTACACTAAATAAACACAAATAAAACTAACTTAAAGATAAATCCCCAGCAGCGGCACCAAAAACTTGGTGGGGTTTAGAGTGTGATTAAATAATAGATAAATAAATAAGAACGGTACACTCTAACTTCCACATTACTCACTGCAAGTATCACATGTCGTATGCAAGTTTTAATGATAAGTAAAGATTCGTTCTCAGGGACATAGTGTGTTATACGAATAGATTAACAAAATGCGTATTAATAAATAGTTCAATGAATTAAAAGACATGAAAAGTAAATATGAATAATGATCAAGGAGAATAATGATTCATTAAAACTAAAGACAATAAAGTAAAGATGTAAGAATAAGATGAGAGATATAGCTCAGGGTTGCTAGTATGCACTTATCCTTCTATTTCTTCTACTAGTTAATAAGGGTGATTCAATCTCTTAGATAAGTATCCAGGATTCTATATTCCTCCTAACCCCTTCCCCCTAGACTTAGGTGGCGACCTAACAATTACCACGGGACTTGGGTAAGGGGACACTACGCAATGATCGGTGCTTAAATCTCAAACCCTAATGACTATCTAGTTAGGCAAGCCCTTCTGGATAACTACAACAGACTAGACGTTTATGTGGTGTTTTCAATAATTAGACATCCCTTCCGGGTGACCATCTTACTACTATTTAGACAATCTTAAAGTGATCAAGATTAAGGCTGGAAATAAATTAAAGCACATAAAAAAATATGGTTAAGAAGCTAGAATCAAGTTAAAAAAGTTTTCCCAAACAAACTTAGATAGAAGGAAATAGAATTCAAAGATTATACATATGCAAACCCAAGCTATGGGAGAATTTTCTAGATGAATTTTCTTTACTCAGGTATTGTGGTCTATTCAGGGACCATTACAAACTTTAAGAGTAATATGTGCCAACTTTAAATGGTTCAATAATTATTATCGTATTACATAGATATGCACATTCCATGGTATTTACCATTTCATCATTTACTCATTAAACTTATTTATGCGGGGTTGGTGTATGTTGAATCGATATGCCAACTACGCTTCATGCGTTGGTTATATGCATTACAGGTCGACTACACTTCATTTCTTGGCCAGATGTATTATATGCCTACATGCTTAGCGCGCTAATAGATATATTCTAAGTTCACTATGTTCTTTGCATTTTTAAAATGCATTTTATGAAATATTTTTTATATGTCCTTTTGGGATGATAATCTATGCTGGAGCCTTTACGCCGTGCTTTAGGATTTCAAAATATTATCTATATTTGCAAATACATTTGATATTTTATTTGTAATACTTTGTGAATGAATCTTCTTTTAAACTTTAAGTTCTTATTATTTAGTTCTTGGATAGATATAAGACAATAAATTGTATTCTATAATATGTCACACAATACTTCAGGTTGCATTGTCTCTTCTCCAAATAAGGTGTAATTATCTCATAAAAATAACATTCTAGAAAACATGTTTTAAATATATCACCTTTTAGGTGTTCAAGATATCGAATAATAGAAAGAGAATTATAATCAACATAAATCTCAACAAACATTTTGAGTTAGCCTCATAGTCCATTTTAGTAGATAACATTAAACATATGAGTAGTCACTTGGTAAAAGAAACATGTGAATCTTTTAAGTCAAGATCAAGTGTGTCCTCTGTTAGTAGACATATTATAACTGCCACTGGTGACCAAGTCGATCATGTCACAATACAAAGTTCTTGGACCATGAAATCTTTGCTTTTGCACAATTCCTCGAATTTGTATATAATACATCCCCGAAAATTAGCAAGAAAATTTTCTAGTACACACTTATAATGTGACTTTCAGAAATAATGTAAAGATAAAAATTGTTACGGTCACTTATGGTTTTTATACAAAACATTTATTTTGGCGGATATAATTATATTTAGTAAAAAAAAACGGACTTATTTAAAACATTATCTGCCAGTTTATGTCAAATTTGTACCAGAATTTAACATAACTTCTGGACATCCAAATATTTTAATTAGATTAACCAAATGGTTTAGCATACAATAGGTACGCGACCAGTACATTAGTTCCACTATACCGATAATATTCATGGTTATCATTTTGTGACTTTTTAGTTTCATAATATTTATTATAATTTCATTTCTGGTGGTAAGAAATTTATTTCTTATTAGTAATAAGACCACTACAAAATCGATATTTTATTTTTCTACGACCCCAACATCTACTGAAGTTCAGGTTAGCAGGATGTCAATTCCATAAACATCGGATTACGTTGCATTTTTTCTGGAAATGCAATTTTCATTCACTTCAACGAATTATTTTTATAGTTATTGAATACAATAATTAAGTCACCCAATTACTATTATCACCAGGTCAGTTTTCATATATATTAAAAGTTGTTACACCCACTTTAGGAAATGTTGTTTAATTCGTTTCAGGGAATGAAAATCAGTTAGTGGAACACAAATCGTGCTTTTGAATCAACAATTCATAATATTTTTAAATTTTGTGTTCACAATATAGTTATTTCAAAATCGTATTCGTGACATAAAATTTGGTGACAGACTTTTCTAACACGTATTCCTCCGGAATACTTTATCGATATAAATATGAATCATAGATTTACATAAAAGTAAATAAGAAAATTCCCTTGTGAACACCCATTATTTCAATGTTTGACAAATAAGTACTCAACTTTATCAGAAAGTATAGTATCAAACGATGTTATACACTTACAAGGAACTATAGATACTATTAGGTTGCTCTTTCCAACACCTTTTGATATCATCGGCTATTTTCTTAGCATCCATGGATGCACCAAGCAGACCACGTTTAGTGAACCCCACTGCATATAGCCCACATTCAACTTTCCACCCATTGACAAACAAGTTTCCAACGTTATGTTTATAGCCTCCTGCTAGTACCTGCGGTGAAATTTACCGTCAAATGGGACGTGTCAATGACGTGGCTACCTTTTTCCTCCAAAATGAAGTATCCAAGATTACAAAAATGGACAAACAGATATCCAACTTTCTTTATTTGCAAAATAAGGCCATGGTGTTATTAATTGACACGTGGCGTTTAACGGCAAACTATACAGCGGGTATTAACGGGAGCCTAAGAACAAAACATTAGGTATTTGTTTGTCACTTTTATAAACTCAAGTACTTATTTAACCAAAGTAAAACAACAGGTATCCACAAAAATGTTTTCCTAAATTAAATTATATAAATTTACAATCTTACATATAATTCAAAGCAAATTCAGTTATTCTTGACTTTTAAAAGAATCACGAACAAAGAAAATATAAGCCTGATTATCCTTCCTTCTTTCAGTTATTCTTGACTTTTAAAAGAATCACGAACAAAAAAAATATAAGCCTGAATATCTTTCCTTCTTTTGTAGTAATTACAAAAATTTACCTTTTTTTTCTCAACAACCAACTTTTTTAACAACAATTTTTTTTTTTTTTTGAATTCTTTCATTCTTTAAGTTTTATTTTTGAAACTACGTGTCTTGAAAATTCCTTTCATAGACCCATACAACTCCACCTAAACCACTCTTTTTACTAAAGATCACAAATAAAATTTAACACTATACGCCCAATTTTTCACTAGCTATTATACTCTAATTTATTTTTTAACTACTATGTATACTAAATTGTATCCACTAAATTAGAAATACTAAAAAAAATCTCTCCTCTGTCCTCCCTTTACCCTATTACTAACACAACAGTTTCTTTTTTTTGTTCAAAGACCCACAACTCGATAGCCTCCTTCACGACTTGCTTATTCTAACGAGGAGAAGAAACCTTCATGGCTCATATGTGACTCGACATGGCTCGTTCGTGGTCACCAGTTTCGAGCAGCAGCCATAGCTCTTTTATGAAGTTTCACAGACTGGTTCATGAGGTTTTATCCACGGTGGTTGGTTTCCATGACTATAGACCTCCTTCCACCTTTTTTCGCCTTCAAATCCATGGCGAGAGGCAAGCTACAAGTTGCTTCGAGATCCATGTCGAGAGGCAACCTTGAAGTGCTTCAGATCCATGGCGAGAGACCGTTGCTTCAAGATCCATGGAGAGGGGGCATGCTAGAATTCGCTTGAGGGCAGATGCAGAAGATACTTTGTGTTGTACTTGATTTTCAAAATAAAAATTGGAGAAGATGATGTAATGTCAATAGCGATGCCACCATCGACGTCAACTCAACGCAAAATTTATTTTCGTTTTTTTAATGTAATAAGTAGTTTTTTTCAGTTTTGTAATTAAATTTTAAATAGTTTATTTTTATTTTTTTAAATAGTGTTTTTTCCTTAAATAAATGTGTATTATTCTTATCCAAGAAAATGTGTGTTTTTATTTTTCAATAATAGAAATGAAATCCATCCATTTTTTTTGGGTACTTAGTGTTTTTTTAAAGACACTCAGTCTTTTAGGAATACTCAATGATAATACTTAGTCTACTCTGTAATTTTGCTAAGTATACTCAGTGTTTTTTTCAGATACTC
Organism: Nemophila menziesii; assembly: GCA_029959085.1. Taxonomy (NCBI): domain Eukaryota; kingdom Viridiplantae; phylum Streptophyta; class Magnoliopsida; order Boraginales; family Hydrophyllaceae; genus Nemophila; species Nemophila menziesii. The sequence goes on along the minus strand of JARWIR010000007.1, from coordinate 29,992,128 downwards.
AGTGTTTTCCCCCAATACTCAGTAATTTTTCTATGATACTCAGTATTTTTTCTTCGATACTCAGTGTCTTTCCCTGTTACTCAGTGTTTTTCGATACTCGGTTATTTTCCCTATACAATATATTTTCTGAATACTCAATAAAATCTCTAAGTACACTCCTGGATGGTGGCGCCGACAATGATCAGAGCTAAATACACCTATACTCAGTGACTCGCTGATTTGATAATTCATACTTATCATCACTTGTTTCTTGGTTTTATGTTGATTTTGTTTTATTTGAAAGTACTTTTATATTGTGTTACTTTTTGAAAAAAAAAAAAGTCTAAATACATAGTTCCTATAGGTCACTAATCTCCTTTTTTTTTTTTTTTTTTGTCAAACGGTTATATATTAAATTAATAAAACTGAATACGAAATTACAATCACCCTATGCTCCGAGAAGGCAAATCAAGATGCAAAGAAGACATAACCAGGGAGGAGAAGAACCACTCCAATCACCAAACAACGTATCTAAAAACGTATGTTTGTAGACCCAATAAGCCACACGGTTGCTTTACTAGATTTATCTCCAAAATCCATAGATTAAAGCTTGACGGCAGGGATATATAAAGAATACATAATATAGTATATTTGTACGGAACATATCAGTTTATCAAGTATCACAGGATAATCACAAAACAACTGGGTTAGGAGAACACTAAGAACATTGAAGCGATTAAAATGGATTTTAACACAAACAGATTCATAAATTCATGTACTGATACTTTTGTAGTGATCAAAATATCCACTAATAACTAAATATTTCATATCAGACTAGATAACCGTCATTCAGATCTAAAATAGTTTTTAAAAAAAAAAAAAACTGTCTTATTTAATCCAGTGTCTTAATCAACCAGATTAAGATCTCATTAAATGCCAACCAGATTAAAATCTCATTAAATGCAAACAGACACCCCCTTAAGTTAAAAGACATAAACTTCGATGTTAATGACCAATCAGTCTACAGATTATCTATTTCCTTAGAATGTGTCTAGAATATGAATAACAGGTAAAATCCAAATAATATCCTCAACATATTCCATGAAACAAATCAAGGCATATCCATTCATGTATATAAGCAAAATACGTGAATAGTGATTTTCCCATTTGCAAATGAAATATCTAATATAGTGATAGTGGTAGTGATAGATACATATGTGGCACGAAATCAGATATACACTAAGATAGAGTTACTAAAATAATTATATGCACATCACATTTATTTAATTAAAATAAAAATAGAAATCTATATTATTAAGTTATATCTGGCGCTTCCTATGAAACTCCAAATCTTCAAGTTTATCTTTAAGTAATGCATGTTGTTGCCTCATCTTATCAAGCATATTTTCAATCATAAGCATCTCTTCCTTCATATGATCAATCTGTTTATCTAACAAAGCAGCTCTTTCTGTTCCTTTTTCACTTCTCCTATATATAACATTCGTGTAATCACCTCCTCCAGGTACCACATGGATCTGCTGAGGTCTACTCAGTAGTACAAGAATGCTTATCTGGACATGGAAAATAAACAAACACGCATAATTAATGCTCTTTAAGACCATGATTGCAAAAAAGTAAAGGTGTACCTGCATTAGGAGGAGAATTATGGCCATAGCGATAATTAAATGGAGAGAAAATCGGGTTTGACCCCTGAAACTTGAGCCTAATTTCACAATTGAATCTATGAGTGAAGAAGGTGACCTACTCAATCTAACTTGCTGGTTATTAATCACTTGTTGGTTTAAAACCACCTGATCTGTTTGAATATTATTTGTTTCCAGTAAATTTAAGGTATTTTCTTCAACTTTTACTAAGCTTTCCAGGTTAAGTTGATTATTTGATATCGCATTAGCTGCTTGGATTCCAGCTGTTAAATACAATTATACAAATTAAAAAAGAAGAAAAATTTAGAATGAAATAAGTGAGTGATAATAATAATTCATAAAGTTCTCTCACCTTCTTGTTCAATGTTTTTCTTCTTCAACAATTCATGCGCCTAAAATAAATCCAACAACCATTAATAAAATCTAGGAAATAAAAATATTAATTGCAATATATAAGTCTTAGACATTACAAGTTGTAACCAAGTTGCAGAAACTTCTCGACACTCTTCCACTGTAGATTGCACTATTTTCCCTGTAAAAAAAAATTATTTATTTAATGCAATAACTTAACATACATTTTAAACAATGAATAACTAACCTCTCCACATGGTTTTCTTGGAGAAAGCTACATTTGAATAAACTCTCAATATGCAACCTTCCTTTGACCCACTAACAAGTCTCTCTACATCCCAACGTCCCTGTATTGGATAGTATCACAAAACCACTTTCAAATGTGAGTACTGGGCCCCACTAATTTGTACAAAGTTTTAAATGAGTCAATACAAATCTACACGTGTGTTTTTACCTCCACGCGAAAGTAGTCTGCATATGGTACATCGCTGATTTCTTGTGACGTCTCCAAAACTAAATGACTGCAAAAATTAAAAATAAAATAGTTTCTTAGTTTATAACTGCCAATAAATGATCTTGGAACTCATTTTGACTAATTATTGTATTGTGTGTACCTGTTCTTGTAGACTTTATACTTCTGCATCTCCTGACAGATACCAAATCTTGCACCTGAACATGAACAAAAGTCAGAATTTGTTAACATATTCAAGTATATATTATTAATTGAATGAGAAGTAAGTTACCAAAGTAAATTTTAATTGGATGCTGAAATGACACATCACGAGTGTGTCCATACTCCTCATGAGGACGCCATGAAGTACTCCGAAATTCTGATCACAAAATTACACAAATTTGTCATTTATTGAAATTAAATAAGTAAACAAAACAATCAAGGAATTATTTATTATTGACACCTTTATCTCCACATTTCTTGTAAAATGATTCTTGAAAACCAGCAGCAGCGTCTGAAAAAAACATATTGAAAAATTCCTCCACCTTTATCTGTACCGTATTAACAAACATGAATGTTATAATTAAAACCCAACAAATGGTAATAATAACTTAAGGAATATATTATTACCGGAAACTTAGATTCAGCAACCATTGTACAACCTTCCGGAACTGCATATCAAGATTAGATTATCAAATATTATGTGTTTAAAAAACAAATTATACAAGTTTACTAACTTTTTGGTGCATCAGAATCCTCTTCCTTCCATGACAATGAAGGGTTTTGAGATGGTGAACATTCATTTGGTTGAACAATTTGTACTTCCTCTTCCACACTAGCTTCTGTTCTACAAGGTATTTCCGTTTCTGCTACAATATTAACTGATTCTTCTGTTACTGGAACATCCTTATCCCTGACATGAATACACACATAATATACATAAAACCGTTCAACTTACGTACAAAAAAAGAAAAGAAAAAAAGGAGGGATTCTAAAAAAACACCTTTCAACTAAATCCAAGTCATTCACGAGTAATCTGGAACTTGAACTCTCTGCTCTTTCACATATAGCACTACCATTCTCCGGGGTACTTATTCCAGAATTGGATTCCTAAATTTATAACCAAATATATATGAGTGACTTACTATAAAAAAGGTATTAGATAAGATTGAAATAATCTAACCTGCTGATTTATAACTGTCTTGGGTCCTTTACGGTGTTGAAGCCAACCATCTATTATGAGTTTATAAGCTTCATCTCGGGATAAAAAAGATGTAAAGAAGTACTGCAAAATCAAAATAGTTGAAATTATATAATACCCTCAAGCAGAAAAATCATTCAAACTATGTATTAAATAATATATATTAAGGGTATACCTTCTTTTCTTCAGCTACTATTTCTATTGCGGTAGGAAATATTCCGGCTGCTTTTGCTCTTTCGACCGAGGTGACTTCATGAAAATGGATCATTTTCTAAGTTATGCAAATCCAATCAGTGATCAGACTCATTAAAAGGTATAACGAACAGTCGAGATTAAAGTAATAAGAGTTTCAAACCTTAGTCTCAAATCCGAATAAGTTGGAGTAGAAACAAATGTAATGATCAAACACATACATGTGACCCTGCACTCAATATAATTCCTCAATAACATTTATTCAATAATGTTTAAGACAAGACAGTAAAGGCCCCATAAGGCACATACTTTAACTCTAAGAAAGAATTAGAAAATTTACCTGAAGAAGAAAATTCTCTTGCAATGCACAGTTAAAGTCTTGGATAAGGACCTACATAGAGGAGGAAGAGACAGTTAAAAACATGCATAATATCACTAGTTTGTTTGATTTTAACGAAAATCCTTTCTCTCCTACATTTAGAAAAATAAATACAAAAGATCACTTACTTCATCAGGTGGAAGACGAAACAATTGCCGATACTCTTCACTCTTCAGAGATGGTTGAGTCTAATAACCAAAAAAATCAAAGGAACAAAGAAAAACAATACAGTATTATATTCACCATAAACCCACATCACAGGATCAAATCTAAATACCCAAAAGTTAAAACTCAAAAGACTACTATTTTGGTTCAACAGCTATGCTTACAGAAACAGTAATTACAGTCATACTATGAGAATAAGCTTATAATATCCTTTTCATTCAACTGCTAACTATATTATAAGGTACAAACTAATTAAACAATTTAATAATAAGAGTCAATCGTATTAAAATTGATCTCAATTTAATAACAGTAAAGCAATTAATTAATAACAGTTAATACCTGAAGATCAAGTTGTTTAGAAGGACTAGAAGAGGAGCGATTATCGGGTCCGTCGGCGGTGGATGATTCGGAGTTGCGGCGGGAAGACGTGCGGTCCATCAACTGCGGTGGTGAGGGCTCGGAGACTACTGCTGCTGCCATTATAATTTAATTATTTAATTTTTTTTTCAGGTTGAAAAAATTAAGAAACTGTTAATGTGACTTGGTACGACGAGGTTGAAGCGAAAGGAAAGTGTCGGTACACGATCAGCTTCAAAGTGTAGTAAAATTAAAGTCGTCGACGAGCTGATGTGTTTTACACGTGGCTTCTATATTTGTTTTTTTTTATTTTGATTTTTGATTTTGACCTCTGTCCAAAATTTTCTTGTTGTTTGTTATTGTTGCTTGTGCCCTATGTTGTTTCTTACATTTTTCTAGATAAGCATTTTTTACACCCTTAAGATTATTGAGTAATGATATATACCACCCAAAATTATACTACTTAAATACCACCTAATGACGTGCGTATATTGATTGATTACAAATCTTTAATATTTTTATTTTCTCTGTTAACTTGTATGTGTTGATCGACTCACTATAACCTATACCCTATTTTCACATAAATTGAAAAAAAACGATAATTGTCAACTATCGATATGTTTTTTCGTCTGCAACATTAACTACGAACCTTGCACATTTAGTTGCACCATCTACAATACCTCTTTCGTTCTTTCCCAATGTGAAACACATGTCACTCTAGAATTTTCTTTTTATGTATTTTCAAATCTATGATTGGACAAAATTTTCAATTACTTCCCTTCTTTTTACAGATTTTTTGAATAATTTTAAGATTGTTCAGTAATGAGAACTATTTTAAAAAAAGAAGTCACCCACCACTAATCTCATTGCAAAGAGGATAGCCCATGATCTCATTGATGATTGCCTTTTCTTTTGGTTGTAAATGGTTTCAAGTTTGTAGTAGTATTTGATGATTTGTTTGTTTCAAGTAATATATTGAGTAATGATATATACCACCCAAAATCATACTACCCAAATACCATCCAATGATGTGGCGTGAATTGGTTGGTTACAAATTCTTTAATGAGTAATGATATATACCACCAAAATACCACCCATGATGTGGCATGAATTGGTTGGTTACAAATTTTTAATTAGATCAAGAAAATAAAAAGATTAAAGATTTGTAACCAACCAATTCACGCCACGTCATTGGGTGGTATGATTTTGGGTGGTATATATCATTAGGGCTCGTTTGGAAGTGCTTATTTTAGAGTAAAAAAACACTTTTAGAATAAAATTTTAAATTTGAAAAAATTATTAAAAATAATTTTGAAATCTAAAATTATTTTAAGTGCTTTTTTCACACCAATTTGGTGCTTCTCAGAAAAGTGCTTTTTTCACACCTATTTGGTGCTTCTCAGAAAAATGCTTTTCAGGATAAAAAAAACTCTTAAAATGCTAGAAGCACTTTAAAAAGCTTTTCCAAAAAAGCACTTCCAAACGGGCACTTACTCTCAAAGCATATACTGATGAGTTTTCTTATTATTAATATGAAATAAATAATTTAAAAAAAAACCTGTGAGCAAAAATAATTTAAAAAGTAGTAAATAAGCGCTCCTTGAATAAGCATTTTCAACCCATTAACTTAATCTGTTCCAACAAAGGAGTGTCTTTACTTTAAAAAAAATAGTCAACGATCTTTAAAATGATTATGGGTTATTAACCAACAATTCTGAAATAACTATGGTAACCAATTCAGAGGACACTAGCTTTGCTATGTACACTTGTTAAAGAGAGAGGACAAGATCAAATAGAAGAAAAGAAAAAAACATTGAATTCTCATGTGTTACAATTAGCTATGTTCTCTTGTATTGTTAATAAATCAACAAACACAATTATACTAGAAACTCTGTTTTGAACTTTATTTTTTATTAGAAATTAAAATTAAAAACAAGTAGCAGAAGATTAAATTAGTATTAGAAGGAAACAGAGTTATATGAATTCTAAAATCTATCTCACCGTCCAGATTAGAAGATCAGATTTGTATTCGATAATTAAGTAAGCTCCAAAATATCGATGTACACAAAACAAACATCGTTCCAAATGCAATTTCATATAAGATCAAATATTATTAATTATATAAAAAGGAGAAAAGTGGAATAAGAGAGAGCAATAGTAGTAGTAGCAACAACAACGAAGTGACGAAAAAAGTGTTTTATAAGTAGGTACCCAGTATTGTCCCAGGGAAGTGCTTTATGTTAAAATAAAAAACTCTACATTAGTTTATGTTAATAATAAAAAACTCTATGGTATTTATTTTTGTCAACACATCTTACATCATTTAAGTCTTCAAAGCCGAACCATCCTAATATCATTAATTACAGTAGCTTTAATCTTGTGTTTTGTTGAACTTCATATACACAGTCTCAACAATACTTATAAGACTAACGTACTAATGCTTGTTAACCCCCTCCCCCTAAATTTTTTCAAAATTAATTAGATATTTATCATTCCTTAAATGGAAATGATATTGCTTATTTGGGTCGAGATTCTAATGATTTGCTTGTTAAAGGGGGATATAAGCTCATCTCTGAAGAATCAGCTATTGGAGCAAAAGTTTTTGGTATTTTGATAGGATTGGAAGTTGTTAAATATTACCCTACATGATCTATTATAGTAGAAAATGAGTGTTGCTCTCTTTTAAAGAATAGTAATATTATTCTTTCATCTAGTATTTGTTATATTATCTCTTCCATTTATGGGTGTTGTGAAAACGGTATTTCAACTTTCTCTCCTATTTTATGAAGGAGAAATACGACAATTTGTTTGACAACTGGTATGTGTCTACATCTCCCCAGTTAGCTAACTTGATTAGACTAGACTATGCTCTTCGGGATATTAGTTGAACGCTATATTTTGTAACTGTTGTTTTACCTATATCTATATATTATGATTTGAGAGAAAAGGTACTCGTCAGTTCTTGCACTCCACCATGAAACATGTTATTAATCTCATGGCAAATAAAGTAGATTAAGCAAATAATCGGGTGCTCATTACAAATCTGTGAAAACCGTTCTTATCATAGCAATGTTGACGCAAACACCATTATTTATGTTTTTGGGTTAATCGTATGATATTTTGGAGGAAATATGCTCAATTATTCATTTGTGACAAATAGAATTTTTTTTATATTTTAATTTTTTTTTTGAAATATAGATTAAAGTCGGAATATTATAAACTTAAAATGACATACTGTATAGAAGAAAGTAGAAAGATTATCGGCAGCTCGTCGTTGACCTCCCTACTCAACAAGAGGTAGACGACACATTGAACCATAAAGCCAACAAAAGGTCCATCGCCAATATTTTGCCTGCCTACATGGTAAGCGATCACTCGATGAAGTTCAAACATGGGAGAAACATAATTCTCGTTGCCAACCATCGCTTAGGCAACATGTAGGTGACGTACAATGCGGAAAAACTGCAGATTTTTACTAATTTGCTAGATAATCTATTTTTTTAATTTAAGTGGGATTGAGCTAATTCTGAGTAGTTCAGGACCTTTAGAACTCTTCAAATATATATAGGTTTAGGTAGTTTTACTTATTGTCACGCAATTTATAATTTTATTACGCTTACCACAAGCATGAACAGTTCTTAACTATTTCTTTACTTTTAATTTTTATTTCTTTTTCGATTGATAAACATAGTAATTATGCCTAGTTATAGTTTTAGGATGAGTTAATAGCCATTAGATTAGGGATAATATTGTGAACCCACCATATTTGTTTTGCTTAATAAGTTTTAATAAAGTTTTCCAATTAGGATAATTGTGTTTTGTGATGTTAATTGTTATAAACTAAGGGTAACTTAGTTATAGTGATAACGATGTAGAGTGAGACCTACATATAATTTCTAGATTGACGCCTTAGTGACCTAGAATACACAGATTTCACCATATTCCTATAGCAATTACTCATTTATGTTCTGACCCATTATAATTATTTGATTATGATTTATGCGTATCAATGATTTGTTGAATACCCTTAATTAATAGGAGTGATACTCAAGGTTTAACTACTACCATAACTATACATTGATTGTGTTGCGGGAACCGGATCACTAGAACATTTACCCCTTTTCTTAGGGAATATCATCATCTTAGGAGGCCTAGTAGAAATTGGTCAACAAATAGACTTATTACGAGATGGATTACCCTATTGGGGTTATGTTTTCCACCACTATCTAAAATAAGTAGGCATCACAGTTAGTGGTCCTCAAGGATTATGTAATTATACAATCAACCATAGTTGACTAGACTTGGGAAGTTAGCTTGCACATTAGAGACCAAGTAGATATATTCTTCTGTTACACCCATTTAGTACGAGTAATTTAGATTGCCGATATATAAAAATAAACCAATGGGATGCGTACGAATCGTTTTTGTAGTAGTTAGCTAGATGAAAAAATCTTTTCTTTACACGATTTACTTTAATTGTTTGTGAAAAATAATTTTCTATAAACTTGATATCGGCACTACTAAAACATCACCTATGTGTGTGAATAATGATACTTGTTTATCATACATTAGTTGGAAACAAATATTGTGCATTTTGCATGATAGTCTAATACTCACTAAAACAAAATTGTGGTGTAAATCACCTTATTCATGACTTTATCTAAGGAGTACCAATACCTCATTATTACCATTATCCACGGGGCATACAACGTTATCGATTTGTTTATTATCATTATCATAAATTATACCATTGTGTTCTTAAAGTCTTTCTTGGTTGTTTTGATTTGGATGTTGCTAGGAAATTTTAACAACCACAAAGTTTCAATCATGTTATTACCATTAGCTAATTTACATATATTATAAGTTAGGAAAATTCTTATATAACATATACATATATATATATATATATATATATATATATATGTGTGTGTGTGTGTGTGTGTGTGTGTGTGTGAGAGAGAGAGAGAGAGAGAGAGAGAGTGAGAGAAGGGTCAGAGAAATTAAACACAAAATATATATTGGTTGCCTCTCGATGGATTAATCCACTTCCTATGGTTCTTCCTCCCATATGAATAGTATTTTCACTAAAATTTTCCCTTTCACCTCGTACATGTCATAATGATGAAGATCTTTACAACCTCTTCAAAACCTTCAAAGATAACCATTCGTATTGCCACAAAGTTAACTAGAGATTATAGACACACGACCTTTTCCCTATTCTATTGCTTAATCCTCTATCTTGACCAACATAATCACAAGTAAACAATGATTGAGTTTATAACTTGAAACCCTCATGCCTTCTTGATTGAGAAAATATTACCAGTGAATTAGTGATCTAATATAACTATTTAAGATTTGAAAAATGAGCTTATTGATCTCTTTTTAATATATGTATGCATTTAATATGATTAGTAAAGTATGTAAATAGAGAAAATTCCCAATGACTATATTTTTTGCAACGGTTGAACTCATATTTCTTGGTTAGTGGTGTCTTATGAGGTGTGATATAAAAACAACACTCATGGAAGAACTCCTTGCAAGTGAACGAGTCGTCCCAAGTAATAACGGTAACTATTTATTGTCGCTCTAATATGGACTATGAGGTTAATTCTTTGTGTTTTATAAAGTGTTTGGGGTTGAGTTGCAAAAATATAAAGGAAAATGTAGGTTTAATTTTGGTTGTCAAATGAAGGACTCAAGTGAAAATTTTAAATTTAACTACTAAGACAAGAGAAATAAGGACTAAAATGAAATATATGAATGTAATGAGATGAGAATATATCTTGACAGTCATTAGTAATCCCCACTAGTTCAGAATTTACATATGTATTGATACAAGGATGAATTGATACTTTAGCAATAATCGGGATTCAACAATTACTTTCCACTTCGTTGGTACCATATGAAAGGAAAATATCATTATTATAATCTAGATCATGTGCAAGAAATGATCCATTGCATCAGGTGGACCCATACGACATGGTTGCTCCATTTCTTGAACATTATTGGGGCTCCCTGAATATAATCCCTCCATTGAACCATCTCTAATTATGATCCCAACCCTTAAATCCTATCTCCTTAGCATTCTCCAGTGTCTAACTCCAATTGAATACCACTTACAGCCTCCCCTAGATTTCAACCTTAATCTGCATCGGTGTCATTTTAATAAATCACCCTCTAAGGAAACACAAAATACTAATCAAGTACAAAATATATTATTAATGGAATTGGAATTTTATGGAGAAGTTAAGAAGGACATAGTAGTAAGTAAAAGGTAAGGTGGACGAGGAGAAGGAAGAATATTTATGTTATGAAAGTTAATAGTTATTAGTATGAACTATGAAGAGGTGAATGTAGAAGAAAAAAGGATTCTTTATGAGTTTTTGGAGTTTTCATAGTTGTTGTTTTAGATTTTTTTTCGAGTGTCTGGGATTTCAAGACTACGTAGTTGTGCAAAATGGTAGTCGTTTGAGCAGCGATGAGTTATGGTTTAAATAGGGTGTGGTTATGGTGGTAAAATAGTGGAAGGTGGTGGTTATAATAGAGTTCCTGTGAAAAATATGGAGGTGGTGGTGGGGTCATCGATTGAATTCCACCAGATTCGAAACTTTCACCGGAGATGAAGACTTGAAGCATCGCGCTTTAGCTAGAGACTGAGACATATTGTTTGCACTTTTGTTAAGTTCGTGTGGTGACAGTAGTACCTCCTACTTTGTTATTTGTAAAATACATGGAAAGACAGACAGAGAAGGGCGGTTGCGGTGGTGGTAAGAAGGGTTTGAGTTAGGAAGTGTATAAGATATTAACAGTGTTTGGTAGTTTTGATTTGTACTTTTAACAAATGAATAATAAAAATAGATGTATATGGTATAAGTTTATTTTACAATACTTTTATACACAATGCAAAATAGAAAAAGGAGGAAGAGATTTGATGTGTATTAGAGAATTAATTTGTTAATAAAGCTTAAAAATGAATAAAAAGATATATAAAAAATTGTTTTTTTATTAGGATTATTGTCCAAGAAATACCTCAAGTTAAAATTAATTCCCTCTCACCCCAATCATCATTTTTTTGCCCATAAAAGGTCACTTATATTTTTTTTTCTTTTCTTTCTCATAAAAATGGTCGTTTGAGTTATGGAAAGTTTTCCATAACTCAAACTCTGAGTAATGGGAAGCTTCCCATTACTCACTATTCTTTAAAAAAGACGATGTCTTTTATGGGCAAAGGTGTAAGGTGACAGGTGCCTATTGGGCATTAACTTTTTTTATTATTATGATGAATAATCATTTTATCTAAAAATATTAAAATATAATTAAATTCTTTAAACACAAAAAACAAATTCAGACTTTAATTATGAATCTAAAAATAAACTCTATTTAAAAAATAATATTGCAATTTTACTTGTAGTTATTAAAATATATTGTTGGATACTAGTAGTTGCACACAGACTACTAGTTAGTTGGTCCGTTATTAAGGGACCTTTTCTCATAAAACACAAGTGTAAAAGGGCCCTAAAACCTCTTTTACCCTATTACTATTATGAGTAATGATATATACCACCTAAATTCATACCACCCAAATGTCACCCAATGACGTGGCGTGAATTGGTTGGTTACAAATCTTTAATCAAATCAAGAAAATAAATGAATTAACAATTTGTAACCAACCAATTCACGCCATGTCATTGGGTGACATTTGGGTGGTATGAATTTGGGTGGTATATATCATTACTCTACTATTATAGCATATTAGCATATGTTTATAAATTTAAAGGTCTTGATCAAAAAACTAAAGTAACTTTTGCAAAAAAAGAGGTGAAAAGTGGTTCATTGAACGAGTGGTGTTAAATTATGATTAGAAAAATAAAATTAATAATGAAATAAGAAATATGAATAAAAATAATTTATGTCATTGAAGATTCAGGAAGCATATCCCTAATTAATTATTATTTTTTATTTATATTTATATGGTATTTTTTTTAATATATCCTTAAAATTTTAACATAACACTACATTCTTATCTAAAATACAAATTTAATTAATCCCAAATTCAAAATTTATTTAAATATTTATGAAACTAATATAAATTGTAGAATTTCATAATATATTTTAACCATATATAATTATCTTAAATCATTAGACATATTTATTATATCAGAGTATAATATGAATATAATTTTGATTTAGATTTAGAATAAATATGCATCAACGTATATAAATTAGTGTTGAATCAATTATAATAATTATTTAGGTTAAAAAATCATAATTTTAATTAGTACCATTCATCATAGAAAAATATTGAATATTAATAACTTATTTTATTACAAATTTATATCATATGTTGTAAGTAATAACCGTTTTTAAATATCCTTTCAAAATTAAATATTTTAATTTAAAATTAGTCATCGGCGTATATTTTATTAAAGACATTTTTGTTTTTTATCTAAAATTATTTTAATTGGAAGCTTTTGATCTAAAGTGAATAGGAAGGATATACTTTAAGAAATAATTGAATGTTTCTCCAATCCCCCTCTCTTGCCCCACTTAGAATGTATCAAAAAATTAGGTGTTTTTCATAGGATGGTGATAAATATACTAGATTTAATTATTCAACTAAATATGCTCCAACGTTGGTTGATTAGCCGCGTTTAGTGCAAAAGCTTTCCTTGTTTTGAGAGTCAAGATTGACAATAACCAGAGTTGTCGCGGGATCAAGGTATCCAATTTCATAGTTTAGAAGGTGGACTAGAACTAACCTGAAACCACACAAAAGTTAGCGGACCAAAGGTGTAGCGTGTCTTTATTGTCTATCTGACTCTCAAGCTATGTTGTAGAACTCGATTTGCGGCCTAAGGTCTAGGCGGAATTACACGGGGCCTAGGCAAGATTAGGCGGTTTTAAATCCCGTTATGTGATTTTGTATATTTAGTGAATAACTATTAAAGTCATAAAGTTTATCAAACAACTCTATTGTAAATATAAAAATACTAAATTTTGAGTTATAATATCATATCAAGAGTTCTTGGGAGTAAGAAAAATAAAATGAAGGCCTAGGCAGCCAATTTTTTTCATTAATTGGCGCCTAGGCGGGTTAGGCGCCTTTTCTACGACGACCATGGCACTAGGAAAGCACTCCTAGTATTTTCACTAGGCGTAGGCATTTTATGGGGGAGTCGACGCCTAGGCATGCCTAAGCGGCGATTTCTACAACATAATAAGTAAATTGAGTATAACCCAAAAAATATAACATGCCTCATGTATAAAATGTTCGTTATCTTAATAAGTAAAAACCCAATAATATATCCTAGAGGGTGGAGGAGGGGTTTAATAGGATAATTCAAAGTTATGAAATCTAACTCAAAATCGGATCACTTGATTTTATCTAAAGTTCCAAGCTTTGGTGGACTTTAGAGAAGTATACAAGAGCTACACTTAATAGAAAAGATATGTGAGTAATAATACTCAATCTAACTCTAAGTATATATGTTATATGATGAATACTAGTCAAGAATCAAGTGAGACGATTTAACAAGCACCTAGCACGCAAGATTCTAAGCATAACAATATATCCAAAGTAAAGTTATGATTAGAGATAAAACACAATATTTAGAGTAATTTGGCTGTCTATGCCTACATACACTACCTAGGGTATAATCACCCTCAGGATATAAAACTCCTCCACTAGAACTCTTTTTATCTTTCTAGGTGAGACTACAAACCTTTACATTCTCTTCAAAATCAACCTTCGGAGGAAAGCTAGTGTTTTCTCCAACACAAGCATACAATCTCAACTCTCAATGTACCACTTCACAAGCCACGAATCCTTCTCTTGTGTATCACAACACAAGGATGAGTACACAATCTTTACAATGATGTATCACTTCACACTTTGTGAAGCCTTCTCATGTGTATCACCATACAAGGATAAGTAGACAACCTCTACCCCAATCTACCACTTCAAATTCATGAAGCCTTCAAGCTAAGTGTCTCTCCTACTCTCACTCTCCCTCAATCTAAGCTTGTCTATAAAGAACACACGCTTTAATAGACCAAGAATAAACTCTAGGTTTTATGACTAACCCCTAATATACCTAGCCTAGCCACTACACTCATATATGAGTTGAATCTTAATATGTATGTAGACTAGTTATATACAAAGCGATACTTGAGAAATATTGTTCTAGGACTTTCTTAAATGTGTATCCTAAAAGCTTTTGAAAATATGAATAGAAGGAGTCAAATAATAAAGTCTCATAGTACCTGTATTTATAGACAAGTTCCCTCCAAAGTTGATTCTGAAGTGTTGCTCTCTGGTTGGCTGCAATACGAATTTCTTGGACGTCCGTGAGGAGTTACCTTGACAATGTGCCAAAACTCAGATCAAGATCAAAGGAAAAATCTGTTTTGAATTACAATATGCTTAAGCTAAACTGCTTTATATTAAAGCGCGTTCGATTTTTTGAGTGTGTAACTATATTTTAATCTAGTTTCAGTCTCTAGTTCAATTTTTTCAACGAGTTTGCCTTTCCAACCGTTACAATCCGTTCACTTTTTTGCCAAAAGTTTAAGAAAGTATAAAATTAGATTTACCAGCTAAAACATTGGAGAGTTATGTAGGGACTTAGTTCTGATCAAGCAGCAAAATGCAGCTGAGGATGCTAATTTATTGGAGAGAAATGGTTGGTTATGTACGTCTGAATCTTATCATTGGTCCCTGTTGTTGGAACATTTGATAGTCACGTTTGTGACTTTTGGTTTGTCCCACATCGGTGGGATGGAAGGGGTAAAAACTCCTTTTATACTTTGTGGGCTCAATAGCTTCCAAAGAACTTCCCCCCATGCACATGGAGAGCCTATTGGTTAACCCACACGCGCGCACCACCACCACCACCCGCCCGGCCCGAGCCCGGGCCCGGGTCCGGGTCATGGGTCATGGGTCATGGGTCATGGGTCTTGGGTCTTGGGTCTTGGGTCTTGGGTCTTGGGTCTTGGGTCTTGGGTCTTGGGTCTTGGGTCTTGGGTCTTGGGTCTTGGGTCTTGGGTCTTGGGTCTTGGGAAAAAAATAAAAATAAATAATTTTTTGGACCAGCTTTTATTTATTCTTTCCGTTTTTTTTTCCAACGTGGAGAATCCCCAGATTCTCTCCTCTCTTGAGTCAAAGATTTTTACCCACGTTTTTATTCATCAGCTTCTAAACGTTTGTAACTGTTGCTGATTTCTTGCTGCGGATTTCTTGCCCACGATTTTTGCTGGTGTGTCTGTAACAGCTCTTTTTCTCCACTATAAAAAGAGCTGTCCTCACTTCAGAAAATACACAACACACATTACGAAATCGAAATCTTCTTCTCCCTCTCTGCTGCTCTTGAGCAAAACCAAAAATACAGATTCCAAACCACCTTTTTGTGAGTGCACACGATTAGTTGGTTAGTAGTGTTAAACCTTGGGGAACGTTCGGCAAACGGTGTAGCACCTCGGCTGTCCCGAAATCTCGTTCTTAAGGCAGTGGATTCGCCACGACACTACCGCTTCACATTCATCTCCTCCTCCAGTTTCCGGTTCGTTGTTTTTTTCACGTCTTTTAAATTCCTGTTTTTCCTAGTTCATTTTTCTCTTCTCGTATTTTATATTTCCATTTTACTATTGTCGTTTTAAAATATTTTTTCGCATTACGGTTTGTTAAAAATTACCATTACATTTACGAACATTTTTACAACAATTTAAGAACGAGATCCTTTTATGTCTAACACTGTAATGGCCTCCCCTTCGGTTTTGAAAACTCTGCCCGATATGTCAAAACTCGAACCACTTGATGGTTCTAATTTCAAACGTTGGTCCCAAAAACTTCTCATTTTCTTCGAACAATTAGAAATTGATTTTGTGCTTTCTAAAAACCCCCCTGTTGCAACTAGCGACGCGGATGCTACTATAGCCGCTCGTCTTTTAAAATACGAAAAAGCTAATAAACTTTGTAGGGGTCACCTTTTAAACCACATGACAAACCCCCTTTTTGATTTATTCGTAAATGAAAAATCTGCAAAAAATATTTGGGACCGTTTACAAACTAAGTACGGAGGTGACGACTCCGGTAAGAAAAAATACGTGGTCGGAAACTGGCTCAAATTCACCATAACTGATCAAAAGCCAATCATGGAACAAGTTCATGTTTACGAAAATCTCTGTGCCGAAATTGTATCCGAAGGTATGAAATTATGTGAAATTTTACAAGCTAATGTTTTACTTGAGAAATTTCCGGCATCCTGGAGTGACTACCGCAACCACCTCAAACATAAGAAGAAAGACATGACGATCCAAGAACTAATCAGCCACATGAGAACCGAAGAGGCAAATCGTATCAAAGACAAGTCTGAAATTTTGCCTCATTACTCTTCAAAGGCAAATTTGGTCGAGACTTCTGGGTATGGTAACAACAAATCTCATGGTCAGAACAAAGGTAAAGGGAAATCTCGTGGTCAGAATAAGAACAACAAATCGAAGGGTAACTTCAACAAATCCGGAGGTAACAACTTCAAACCATCTGGCAATATTCAGAAAAACAAGGCAACCTGTTACGTTTGTGGGAAGGAAGGACACAAGGCATACCAATGCAACGACAGGTTCAAAACAAACAACCCCCCTCGCGCAAACCTGACTGAAACTGAAGAGGTAATTGCCGCGGTGATGGTCGAAACTAATTTGGTAGAAAACAAGGCCGAATGGATTCTCGATACTGGAGCTTCAAGACACTTCTGTGCCAACAAAGAGTTGTTTCAAGGGTTTGAAGATGTAGCTGATGGGGAATGCGCCTACATGGGAAACTCAACAACTGCTGGCGTCCTCGGGAAGGGAAAGGTGTGTCTTAAACTTACCTCTGGCAAGACCTTAGCCCTTAATGATGTTTTGTATGTCCCCACGCTTCGTAGAAATTTAGTATCTGGGTCTCTTCTAAACAAAGCTGGACTTAAACTCGTTTTTGAGGGTGGGAAAATTATTATCTCTAGAAATGGTGACTTTGTAGGGAAAGGTTACCTTAATGGTGGATTATTTGTACTTAACGTTTTTTCTGCTTTGAATGAAAATGCATCTACTTCTGCTTATATTGTTGAATCTCTTGATATGTGGCATGCTAGACTAGGACACTTAAATGTTTCCTCTATTAAAAGACTTAAAAATCATGGACTAATACCTGGAAACAATAATGATGATTTTCTTAAGTGTCAAATATGTGTAGAGGCTAAGCATGCGAAAAAGCCCTTTAAAAATGTAACCACTAGAGAATCTCAACTCTTAGAACTAGTGCATTCCGACTTAGCTGACTTTAAAACTACCGCCAGTAGAGGAGGAAAACTTTATTATATGACCTTTGTAGATGACTACTCTAGGTTCACCAAAGTATACCTTTTAAAGTCTAAAGATGAAGCAGAATCCACCTTTTTAAAATATAAGGCTGAGGTTGAAAACCAACTAGATAGAAAGATTAAAAGGTTTAGGTCTGATAGGGGTGGTGAATATAGTTCAAACACACTTAAAGAATTTTGTGAAAATAATGGAATTATTCATGAGCTTAGTGCCCCTTATACACCCCAACAAAATGGCATAGCCGAAAGGAAAAATAGATCCCTTAAGGAAATGATGAATGCCATGTTAATTAGTTCAGGCCTACCATCCAACATGTGGGGGAAAGCTGTCTTATCTGCTTGTTATGTGTTAAACCGAGTACCCCATAAACGTATAGATAAGACCCCTTACGAGTTGTGGAAAGGATACCCTCCTAACCTGAAATTTTTAAGAGTGTGGGGGTGTTTGGCTAAGGTAGCTTTACCCGACTTCAAGAGAGTCAACATTGGACCCAAAACCATAGACTCTATCTTTATAGGATATGCTCATAATAGTGCAGCTTATAGGTTTATGTCCTTAGTTGATAACACTATTAGTGAATCTAGAGATGCTGAATTCTTTGAACATATATTTCCCTTGAAAAAGGATATTGTTCATAATGCCTCTTCTTCTACCAGTAATGACTCACCAGTCAATACTGTTATACCTGTTGGTGATAATCTGTCTGCTTCTCTTCCCCTTCGAGTTCAGACACTCACCCTGACAACGAAATTAGAAGAAGCAAAAGACGTAGGACTGAGTCTAGTTTTGGACCAGACTTTATCACTGCTTTCCTGACTGAGGATTTTCACGTAGATATGCTATGTGAAGAACTTGTTTCGTGTTTCCTTCTTGAGGAAGATCCTAAGACCTTTTCCGAAGCCATGAGATCCATTGATGCCAGCTTCTGGAAAGAGGCAGTAAACAGCGAAATAGAATCTATTAGATCAAACCACACTTGGGACTTAACTGACTTACCAAAGGGGTGTAAGCCAATTAGTAGCAAATGGATCTTTAAGAGAAAATTAAGACCAGATGGCTCTATAGAGAAGTTTAAGGCTAGACTTGTAATTCGAGGCTTTACTCAAAAGAAAGGCTTAGACTACTTTGACACCTATTCCCCTGTGACCAAAATAGCCACTATAAGAACTCTCATAGCCTTAGCTTCTATTCATAAACTCACTATACATCAGATGGATGTTAAGACCGCGTTTTTGAATGGAGACTTAGAGGAGGAGATATATATGGTACAACCCGAAGGGTTTGTGGCATCTGGTCAAGAAGACAAAGTATGCAAACTTAAGAAATCTCTATATGGTTTGAAACAAGCACCCAAACAATGGTACGAAAAATTAGATAGTACCTTAGCTAACGATGGCTTTATAGTCAACACCTCTGATTCATGTGTTTACATGAAGGTGTTAGGATCAGAATGTGTGATCATATGTCTATATGTAGATGACATGTTGATCTTTGGCACTAACCTTAAAGTTATTAATGAGACTAAGGACTTCTTATCATCAAAGTTTGAGATGAAAGACATGGGTGAAGCTGGTGTTATCTTAGGGGTTAAGATTCTAAGAAATGAAAATGGTATATCCCTTAATCAATCCCATTATGTAGAGAAGTTGTTGAAAAAATTCAACTCCTTTGATGTCACACCTGCTAGAACCCCTTATGACTCTAGTGTTCCTTTGACTAAGAACAAGGGAAATGCAGTATCTCAAACCGAATACGCTAAGGTAATAGGAAGTGTGATGTTTTTAATGAACTACACTCGACCTGATATCGCCTATGCCGTAAGTAGACTTAGTCGCTATACCCATAACCCTAGTAGTGAACATTGGGTTGCTCTTCGGAGATTACTGAGATATCTTAGAGGTACTATGGATATAGGCATACACTATAGTAGATTCCCTGCTGTCTTGGAAGGCTACTGTGATGCGAATTGGATATCAGATAATGATGAAGTAAGCTCTACTAGTGGTTATGTATTTTCCTTAGGTGGAGGAGCTATATCATGGAAGTCGTCTAAACAAACTTGTATAGCACGATCAACCATGGAATCTGAGTTCATAGCACTAGAGTTGGCTGGACAAGAAGCCGAATGGTTGAGGAGTCTCCTATCAGATATACCATTATGGGAAGATAAAGCTGTACCAGTCTCTCTTCATTGTGACTCGCAAGCGGCTATCAGCGTTGCTCACAACAGCTCCTATAATGGAAAACGGAGACATATTCGGATCAGACACAGCTCAGTGAAACAATTACTGAAGAATGGTGTGATAGCATTGGACTTTGTCAAATCTGAGAAAAATTTGGCTGATCCATTCACTAAAGGTTTAACCAGGAGAGTAGTTCTGGAGATGTCGAGGGGAATGGGGCTTAAGCCCATTCATGGGGGTCATATGGATGACATGTGATGCACTACTTACCCATCCCTATGGCATACAATAGTGCATATGAGGTTGAGTTTCGACTCTTAATGATTCATAGCCCTTTGTGGTGGTCCTATTGAGAAGGACTTGATGAATTCACCGATGTTTATTTCGAGGTTGAGTTTCGACTCTTAATGATTCATAGCCCTTTGTGGTGGTCCTATTGAGAAGGACTTGATGAATTCACCGATGTTTATTTCGAGGTTGAGTTTCGACTCTTAATGATTCATAGCCCTTTGTGGTGGTCCTATTGAGAAGGACTTGATGAATTCACTGATGTTTATTTTTTAGGCTGAGTCTCGACTCTTAATGATGTTCATAATCTTTTGTGGTGGTCCTGTTTAGGACTTGATGAACTCACCGGCATGTGATGAGGATGAGCTTTAAGGCTCTTAATTACTTCAAGACCCTTGAGGGGTAGTCTATATGGTATGGACATTCTTGAAATCACCTATGTGAGTGTGAAAGTGGGGGCCGCTTTCTATAAAAGACTTGAGGAATCTTTTTAGAGCACTCATGAGAACCAAGGTATGCGCATGGCCTAAAAAGGCGCTTGTGATTACATCGCGGAATCTGTATATATCTAACGGGTTTGAGTACGTGTTGTGAGGGTCTCAACTAAAGAACGTCAAGTTCAAGAGTACGTTCACTTGACTGGACTTGGTTGTTGCCTCACTTCACTACGTGTCAATTCAAATCGCAAGATATTGACACTTAAGTACAATTCACCTGATCTTTCGCTCTTTGCTTCCTTTCTCGTTTTGGGTTGACTTTCAAATGTGTGGGGGATTGTTGGAACATTTGATAGTCACGTTTGTGACTTTTGGTTTGTCCCACATCGGTGGGATGGAAGGGGTAAAAACTCCTTTTATACTTTGTGGGCTCAATAGCTTCCAAAGAACTTCCCCCCATGCACATGGAGAGCCTATTGGTTAACCCACACGCGCGCACCACCACCACCCGCCCGGCCCGAGCCCGGGCCCGGGCCCGGGTCCGGGTCATGGGTCTTGGGTCTTGGGTCTTGGGAAAAAAAATAAAAATAAATAATTTTTTGGACCAGCTTTTATTTATTCTTTCCGTTTTTTTTTTCAACGTGGAGAATCCCCAGATTCTCTCCTCTCTTGAGTCAAAGATTTTTACCCACGTTTTTTATTCATCAGCTTCTAAACGTTTGTAACTGTTGCTGATTTCTTGCTGCGGATTTCTTGCCCACGATTTTTGCTGGTGTGTCTGTAACAGCTCTTTTTCTCCACTATAAAAAGAGCTGTCCTCACTTCAGAAAATACACAACACACATTACGAAATCGAAATCTTCTTCTCCCTCTCTGCTGCTCTTGAGCAAATCCAAAAATACAGATTCCAAACCACCTTTTTGTGAGTGCACACGATTAGTTGGTTAGTAGTGTTAAACCTTGGGGAACGTTCGGCAAACGGTGTAGCACCTCGGCTGTCCCGAAATCTCGTTCTTAAGGAAGTGGATTCGCCACGACACTACCGCTTCACATTCATCTCCTCCTCCAGTTTCCGGTTCGTTGTTTTTTTCACGTCTTTTAAATTCCTGTTTTTCCTAGTTCATTTTTCTCTTCTCGTATTTTATATTTCCATTTTACTATTGTCGTTTTAAAATATTTTTTCGCATTACGGTTTGTTAAAAATTACCATTACATTTACGAACATTTTTACAACACCTGTGTTATGTGAACCAGGACATAATTAATAATTATAAATGTAAATAACATTTGTTTAAATGATAATTCATAAAATTGAACTGTTTATATGTTGATAATGCAATGGTTGATGAGTTTAGATGGAGAAGCTAGGCAAACCTATCCATGAAATAAAGTCGATTCTATATGGGAACAGTGAGGCTGAGCCTGTTGCAGAAACTTGCGCACAATTGACACATGGCTTTTTTAGAGAGAATTAATGGAAGCCGAAGGAGATAAATCACTTAAAAAATTTCCTCAATCAACAATTCTTTATGAGTTCATATATATGATTACAAAAAAGTATGTCTTTTTATTATCTTCCATTCTGCTTTTGTTTGGGGGTGAAGACTCTAAGAGGAGGAAGCTAAAGGACCTGCATATGTTTGATTTGAAGTCCTTAACTTGGCTTGGGTGTCTATTATATTCCTTCATTAAATGCAAAATCAAAAGAAAACAAGAATTTGCCAAAAGACGTACAATTCTGTTTGTCACTGAGATGCTTTATGTGTTTTGAGACACGGACATTAAGGAGCATTAATTTATATGTTTCTATCACATTAGTTTTTTGGTTGCAATCGATGGTTTGACACGAAATAGATGGTTACACAAGAAATTAAAAAAAAAATTTGCAGGTCCGGTTTCTGTGGTTGCATAATCCAGTGATAGTTTGAAATCTAATAATAATAATAATTCATGAGTTGATGCTACTGATAACAATGATCACTCGGTTCTTACAGGCTCATGCATGATACCTCTGGCTTAAACATGTAAAAAGTTCATATGGATTTATTCTGTCTCCTGATTTTAGTTACCATGACACAGAGAAAAAGCTACTTGCAAAAACTCTAGCTTGTTTTGTAAATGTCCCTTGTGTCATTGTTGATGCTAAAACTGTAACTCAAATGAGTAATGCTTATACAATTGACCTGTTACGGTTAATCATCTTGTGGTACAGTTATTAGATAGAACTAGTTTATTCTTGCAGTCTAGTCTTTGGTTCACGTAGGTTGGTTATGTTGGAGAAGATGTTGAATCTTTCCTTTTTTTGTTCCAAAGGATGTTGTATCAATACTGCAACGACCTTGTGTGTAATGGTTTGTGAGATAGATAATATGAGCTGATCACCATCATATATATGTATTTGGTCTAACATCCCTCATCCCTGCATAATATTTGATGATAAAGTAAGTTTACCATCATATTTAGTTTATCTGAAATATATCAAAACAAGTAGGCTCTATTTCGCAGGTCATTCACAAACTAAGAGAAGGATGATTGTGATATGTTCAAGTCCTCTTTTTTAACATTTACTTGTTATATACATTTACTAGTAAGTAAGATTAAATCAACAAGCAATAATGTATAATGGGCTACAATTGATTTATTGGCATTATATATTTATTCAGGTACAAATTGAGTTTTTTATCTCCATATTATATAGTTCTCCAAGTAGCTATCAATAAATTCGATAATTGCTTTGTAGGTCGTTAACTACAAACTCGTAGCTAAATAGCAATTTTATTTGGTCTTATCTACATAACATTCATTGTATGAGAAAGTATAAAGCCCATTAATTGACTAAATTAAATCATGATTTCCAACCAAATTATAGAATATGTTTAGGTCTATCAATAAACTAACATAGACCGAACTATCATATAATAATGAAATAACACTACAAGAAAAGGTATTTCTAACAGCAAAAATTTTAATACTAAAAATCTTAATTTTGTCTCTAATAGCCGTTATTTGTTTATCCCTATAAGTTCGCCTCTAGAAATATCTTTAGTAACAAATTATTTGTTTTTGTCTCTATTGATTTTATTTTTAGCGCTAAATATTACCGCTAAAAATATAATTAAAGACCATTTTAGTGTTTAAAAATATCATTAGAGGTCATTTTAGTGTTGCAGTAATAACCTCGTCCCTAATGATATTATTTCTTATAGTGTAATTGCTATAATTCAAAACTGATCAAACTATCACAAATAAACCAAAATAATCTGACAGCTATAGGTTCAAGTATCGAAAATAAAATACAAACTACTTTAATGTATTTTAATACATAAGAGCTATTTTTATGTATTTAATGTATTGCACTATTAACAAAAATATGGAACTAACCGGCTTGTAAAGCCTTTCATGTATGAAAAAAAATACGGAACTATTTTTGTCAAAAGTGTATAAATTTGTATTTAATAATACACGAAGTTTCATTTTGTGTATAAATTATATACACAAAATCAAAGACATAAAATGATTTGATTGAAAAAAATATTTGATTTTGTGTATTATTAAAAGGATTAGTACCCAAGAAACACCTCAAATTAGGATTAATTCATTCTCATCCTAATCATCAATTTTTACCCATAAAAGACACAATACATTTTGCTTTTTCTTTTTTTTTTGATCCATAAAAAGAGTCGTTTGAGTTATGGGAAACTTTCTGGAACTCAGATGTTGAGTTTTGGGATGCTTCCCATAACTCATTATTCTTTAAAAAAGACAGTATTTTTTACGGGATAATGGATAAGGCTGCAGGGTTTATTGAGCATTAACTCTTATTAAATATACAAAAACGCATATAAAAAGAGAATAACTGGAATGAATTTGTAGTTTTGTGTATTTGGATAATTAACATAATAACAAATTCAAGTAGGATGGACTGAAAGAGAATATGTGATTTATATGTATTTTTGTAATACGCAAAACTATGTTTTGTATATTTTAGAAATACACGAAAAAAAACATAGTGAAAAATGTTAGACTGAAAGGAAATATGCGCTATTGCCTACAGTATGTTTTAATAAACACAAACCAAAGTTTTGTGTATTACTGAAATACATAAAATCACAGGCAAAAAGGGGTTGGACTAAAAGGCAATTTGTTATTGTGTATATTTTAGTAATATACAAAACAAAGTGTTGTGTATTAAAGTAATATATAAAATAGAGTTTTGTGTATTATAGAAATATACAAAATCACAAATTGCCTTTTTAGTCCAATCCCTTTTTACCTGTGATTTTATGTATTTCAGTAATACACAAAACTTTGGTTTGTGTTTATTAAAACATACTGTATGCAGTAGCGCATATTTCCTTTCAAAAAGAAACCCAAGCACAGTAAGAGGTTAAAATATGGGCTATATAACCTTAATTTTGAATTTTGATCACTTTAAAACGTCTAATGAAAAATATCTAAGGTCACACATAATAGGGGGTTAGATTTTTTTTTGAGTTATATAGCCCCAATTTATTCTCGAAAGGAATCCAGCCTAAATGTGATTTTCATCCTCAATGGAATATACTAGATTAATATTAAATGTTTATAATCTAATATGATAATAGTCTCATATTTTAAATTTGTACTTTTTTTATTTAAATTATGAGTATTATGATAGCAAAAAATAAAAATCCAATAACATTACAAAATAATTTCAAATTAAATAAATTATCTCATGACGTTTTATATCATCAATTAGATTAAATATTTTAATCTATATGTAATCCGTTGGATTATAATTTTTATCCTAATGTCATTCGCTGGATAATAATTTCTTATCCTAATTCTAACTGTCCAATTTAACTTTTTATCTTATTATCACCCGTTGGATTTAAAGTTTTTATCTTAATTATAAGATTATAATTAATGATTAATTAAAAATATATATATTAATTCTAATTCTAATTTTTATAGTTTATGAAAAAAAATTATGGTGACTTAATCATAAAATTCATAACCCAGTAATTTTGGTTAAACAAGTCTTACCCAGTGAAATGTCTAGGATACTCTCTATCGCCTAGAACTAAAATCTACTTTCCATAACAAGATAAATATTAGATTAAAACATTCCATAACTATAATATTATATAACTAAAACGTCGACTATATCATTTCATAACGTTTTCTATTGCATCACAAATAATCAAACCGCTTCTTTAATCGTCAAATCAACAACATTCAAAAATAAATTTGTATGTGCATACAACTACAAAAATATCAATAAGAAATTAAAAACTTACGAACGTGACTGTACAAAATCAGTGGGTTGACAGTTCAAAATATTGGGTTACACATATCGATGGGTTGTACGTTTAATAATAGTTGGTGTCACAACGGGAATCGTGTGTGACTCAATGGGTTGTACGTGTAATATCAATAGGTTACATGTATTATATACCATTAACAAAGCAAATATATGAACATACTAAACTTTTGTTAAGAATTACAACACTTTAACCGAATATGAGAATAAAATAGAAAACAAAAAATATAATAACACATATTGATCCAGAATCAAACTCGATAAACAATATAAACTGATGCAAGAACTCAAAAAATTGATAAATAGAACACATATGGTCGGATCAATACGAAGCTAACGAATACTGATTAAAAATCTACCTAAAAAATTTCAACTATAGATTTTATATTTTTATATAAAATTTATGAAATCTACTTAAAAATGTTTAACTATAGATTTTGTATAAAATTTATGATCTCTTGGGGGGAGGGGGGGGGGGGGGGGGGGGGGAGAGGATCATACCAAACATATGCAAAGATAATATTATGATTAGATTGTAGGTTTTAAATCATGAATTTGTTATCCATAAAATAGTGATACATATATAATTCTATAATATAAGTAAGAGTTGACATAATCAAAAATGATTAAAAGGTAGAGTTGGTATATCACTAAAAAAATTAATTTTTATATAAAATAGAAAAAAAAAATAGATTTCATGAGATGAAATATTAAGTTTTTGGACTTTTAAGCAAATAAATTCTTGTCCAAAAAAAAAAAAGCAAATAAATTTATTTTTTAATTATATTATTAAATAAGTAATATAAATTTTAAATTAAAAATATAATTATTTGATTTAATAATAAAAATTAAATAAAGTTCATATTAATCAAATAAAGATAAAATAATTAACCGGTCTAGCAATAATAAAGTAGTAAAAAAATAACACATAATTTTAGATTTATCTAATCCGAAAAATCTTACCACTGTTGAATTTTTGCCAAATGTAGATTTGAATCTAGTCCAAAAACAATGTAATCCGACTATTTGAATAATGTTTACAAGACCTCTCCTGCTACCGATAAATTTTCATGTATTTCTATTTTATTTTTATAAGTTATAAATCACTGATTCAGATAAATAGTTGTACCACCTAGTTTCTGTTTCAAGTAGCAATTTCTTTGCCTAAAAAAAAAAGTAGCAATTTCGTAGGCGAGATTTAAGGTCGAACCGGTGAATTCTACTATCTTACCCAACAACTTGGACAATTGTGGAGTATTCTATTTCAACTCAAATGCACTACTGTTTCTTTCTTTATTTTTTTTGTCTTTTTCTTGTAGAAGAATTATATATTATATTATATGGGAAAATAACAGTTAAAATGAAGTGGCTGGAGATGGTTAGATACACATCTGGTTCTATCTGTCAGCAGGGACGGAACCAGAGTTTTAACTTTGGGGGGGCCAATACAAAATTTTGAAAAATTTGGGGGGGCCAAAAGGTTATTAAATTTTATTTTTATATTTTTATAAGGGTGAAAATTTACTTTTTAAAAATTTTGGGGGGGCCTGGGCCCCAATTCTCATAAGGTGGATCCGTCCCTGTCTGTCAGCTGTGTCAGCTTATGTTTTACAACTCTTTTCTACAAGAAAGAAAATGTTCTTTATCTTATGTGCCGTATGAGTACGAGCAGATTCATAATTGTCCATATCTGCCATTTTCTTAGCATGATTTGGTATCTTGCACGACACTGTCATAATAATAAATTATTGTCGTGATTAAGCTTAAACTTCTCTTCTCAGTCATGCTAATTAATATTTGGATGCATTTTTTAGCATTATTCAGTAACGTTTTCTAAAATTATTTGACATAATCCAAATCTAGGTAAAGATCCGTCAACGGTAATTGTAGTAATGATTTATAATATAGTATATTTGAACGATCTTGAAGCTAAAATCAAGGGTACTTGTTTTCTAAATAATTATCAATATTGATATTGATTAACTAAATGTTACAGTAATAATCTACTTTATTCCCTTGGTCTAAGATCTAAAATAGTCTTTCTAAAAAACCAGTCTTCAACTCTTTAAACTCTCAACGTATCACTTGAGATAGCATTTGTGCTTATATGTGTGTAGTTCATAGTTGATTAATTGTCGTTTTTCTTATCTTTGTTGTGTGTTGTTTCTTTCTTGCATATATGATAGTATATATCAATCTGGTTCTTGTAATTTTATTATCAATAAATTTTCTTGTTTACTACAAACGTAAACAAAGTAGATTCTTATACAAAAACATAATCCTCATCACATCAAAAGAGAGTGAAAAATCACAACATTTCAAATATCTACAACTTATATAGCCCAATCGAATAACTGTTTCAAGAAACTAAGAACCAAACCTGAAAAATTGCAAATCGTCTCTATTTCCAACTTACTCAAAACTGGAAATTTTGAGAAGATAATAAGAAGAAATAATAATAATAATTATAATAGCAATAATAAGTTTGTATAAAGTGGTAACGTATCTACTTAATAGCATAAGATCGAGTACACGCAGCCTCAAGTGCTTCAGTAATCAAAGCAGAAAAACTAGTCATGGCTTGAAAAACTCCCGGTAAACCCGTTTGAAGATTATTCAATGTCATTGCTCGTGTCACTTCCACAGCCTTGGAATGTTTCACTAATTCATCTTCCACTCGTCTCTGACAAGCTGCCAGCTCAGCTTTCTTGTCAGAAAGTGGGTCCCGGTTATCTAACCCATGTCCATCATCCGTTCCAGGAAGACCAAGTCCAACCATTGAAAACTCGTTATAGTATTTCCTTTCAATACTTCTTACTGAAGAAGCTTTTTTCTCAAGCTCCTTTGAAGCTGTTTCGGTTCGTTTTTTAACCTTCATTTCTTCTGTTTGTGTTACAGAGATTGAATGAACAACGTTAATAAAGCTTTTTATAGCTTCAGATGCGACTGTATCTGGTATTCGATCAAGTGCAAGTTTCCATTCATCGCAAAATGAAAACGCATCTGAAGTATCTCGTTTACCATGGTTAGTTTCAATGTTAACCGGGGTTAAACTGAGTTTAAACCAACCGTGGAGAGACCGGATAAAATCGCGCTGGAATTTAATAAGTCGGCAAAAACTAGAATGCCACGTGGACACAGCTGACTCAAGGTCACGTGTAGCTTGTCTATGTAAATCAGACGTTAATTCACCTTTAATCGATCGATTAATCAAACCTCTCACTTGTTGAACTATATCATTTTGAACTTCATGGTATTGATTCATTGATCTCCACATGTACATGAACCTGAAACAATGATTACATAAAAGCATTAACGTGGGGCCACGTGTGTTTAATGAAGTAGAAAAGTCCATGATATGAGGTTGAGTAAATGTTTTCACCTACCGAGTATCAATCATTGATTAATAATTTAACGAGATTTTTTAAAGGACTTACTTACCCATGACAAAGTTCAACAAGTTGAGGTACAAGTTCGGAGTCTCGTTGAGTAATTATTGCAGAAGAAGTAGAAGAAACTGCTTGAGATGTAACTGTTATTAATGATTGTAATCTATTAATTGAAGTTTTTGTTTTATCCAATTTACTCTCCTCTTCTCTTTTACTCTCCTGGCTTTGTAGTGTAGACAATTTCTTTTCGTGCTCGATTTTCACTCTTTCTCTTGCCTATACAATTTATTATTTCGTAAATTATCAATTACATTAAAAAAATTCAAATTATATATCGTAGTAGATGTTTTAAAAAATGTGGTCCTAATAAAAACCAAATAAAAAAGACAAGGGCCCAAGGGGGAATTTACTTACCCCTTACAATATTCCAGGTTACAGTTAAACTGGGGGTACTATAGTCAACTATCACATAACTAAAGTAAAAAACATTACACAACAAAGATACTTTTTGAAAAGCACTTATGGATAAGAATAAACCTCCAAATTGAGCAAAGCCATACAAAATGACTCAACAAAGAATCTAAAAATAGCATTTTCTACTTGTCAGCACATTTTCGTCATTTTACATTGTGGAAACTATAATTAACTCTATACCCATTATTGATGAGGTGTGTAAATAGTTATAGATTGAAGATGGGTATACCTTAACTTCCTCGTATAGCTTCTTTTCCCAAGCAAAGAGACGTTCTAAAGTTGAACAAAGACTCTTTGTACCACCTGATTGTTCTATTGACATAGGTTCGAATTTGTACTTAACAGCTAATGGTGGTTTTGAACTCCAGCTTGAGCTTAAGTTACTTAGTAATCCACTTGAATGATACACAGTCTCTGCAATAAACGAATATGTTTCCAATTAAATTTATTAAAAACTAAATTGAGATAATGTTTTGATTGAAACTGAAACTGACTCTTTAATTGACTAAAGCTTCGATCAATTTGAGCCCGGCCAGTTTCTAACATCTCGGAAACTTGTTGACCTCCTGTAGCAGCTTTATCAAAGTATTCTTTAATGGCCGCCACTATTTCAACCAGATCTTTATGTCTAACCACCATTCTCCGGTCAGAATTCATCTCTGTATCTCCTCCTTTATTCCCATAACCCCAACTCGATTCTCCATCATCAGATAACTTATCTAACTTACTTGTTGTTGAATGTTTTACACCGAAATTCACATTTGACATTGAAGGAGCTCGAGAATTGCCCTTCCCATTCCCGTTCATATTTCCTATAGCTTCACTGAAATTTGATCTGGTCCCTATATCCGATCTAGACCTCATATCATCTTCATCGTCATCACCTTCTATATCGGATGAACTTGTAGTACTGTAATGATCATGATCTTCCCACTCTCCGCATTGAACTTCTTCCCTCTCTCCCTCCTCGCTTTCCCAATGATGATCTGGGGGAGGTGGATGAGCTTCGATATGACTCTTCTGATCTCTAACGTTAGTGCTTAGCTTATTATGTGAGTACCTTGAGTATGAGGTGTAATTTGAGGACTTATCATCAAATGTATCAGCTTCTTCGTCTTCATCGAGGTAGTGATGGGAATTATTATTGTTATAGTTGTTTGATTTTTTTGTTTGGAGTTGTTCGAAGTATTCGGAATGAGGGGGAGAAGGAGGATAGAAGTGTTCCCAATTCCAAACGGATGATCCATCTTGTGAGGGAGTATTAGAGAAAGTTGAATTTGCTCTGGCGTGGTATGTGAAGTTCTGTTCAGATCTTTTAGGAGATGATGAGAAGCTTGAAGAATCTGAGAGGATGTGTGGGAGTTTCATGGGTTGTGGTGGTTGTCTTTTACGGCGGAGATGGGTCGGAGAAGAAAGGATGTGGGGGAGTTTGGACGAGTGGACAGAAGGGGAGATGGGTGGTGGAGGTGGTGGTGGGTGGACGGAAGGGGAAGGAGAGGGAACGTATATGGGTGGAGGTTGGTAGTGTTTCGTGGTGGTGGTAGTGGTGGCGGCGGTGTTAGAAGGGGTGCGGAGAAAGACGGCGGGAGTTTGATCGGAGACGGATAAAGGTTCACCAGCTGCGAAAGTAGAGAGGGCGGAGCCGGTGAGGCGGAGAGAACGGCAGTAATCGGAGTGGGCCGCAGCTAAGTGATGCCGGGCATAAACAGCTTCTTTCATGAAACGGCGTCGTTCTTTGCAACGGCGAACAGTGTCTTCATTTTCCAGCTTAGAAGCTGTGCAACCCATTAGAAAGTTGTACTTTATGAATTGTCGGATTGTACTTAAAAGAATGGGAAAAGGAAAAAAGGAAAAAGAAGAGTGTGTAGTGGTAACGCAACTACTGGTGTACTTTAGCTGTCTTAAAAAGAATAAATACTTTTGAAGAGAGATTAGTTTGGAGGTGGTGGTGATGGTGGTGGTGGTGGTTTTTTGAACAGTGGAGCAGAGCAGAGTATTGGGAGTCACATCTGTGTGTTTTTTCACATATTACACACACTCTTATCGTCACTTTACTTTACTTACCAAATCGCACTCCTCACTATGCTAGGCCACTTTCATATAAAAAGAAGTTTCAACTTTCGTTCAAAAAATCGGTCTCTGGTTTATTTTTTATTTTTTATTTTTTATTTTTTATTTTTTGTACAACTGATATTACTACTGTTTGAATGATCTTTTAGCTCTTAAATGAGGTTTTTGGGCTAATCGTACCGGAGATTTATGGGAAAAGAAGACGACAAAAATATAAAATTTATGTGTGTAACGGACTCTAATCAGAAAAGATATATATCATATCTACCGGTTTAAAGATATTGATGAAAATTGGTATGAAAATTCTAAAAATCTCTAGTTACTTTTCAAAAAAGTTTTATTTAAATTTATTTTCTAAAAAAGATCTGTTCTAGAAAAGGTCTTTTATTTTGTCTATATTTATGTGTTTGTTTGAAAGTGTTTTTTTAGATAGTTGGTCTAATGGTTATGCCAAGAATTCCTGAGATTGAATTTTATTGAGTCGAAATGATTCCGAGTCAAAAGCGGCTTTCATATGTATTAAAAAAAGTGTTTTTTTTTTAAACATTTAAGTCTATTTGGATTGATAGAAATAAAAAGAAATAAATGGAATATAAATGATTTTTTATTTTTTATATTATTTATATTAAAAATTCTATATAGAAAAAAAAATCATTCTAAAAATTACTTTACTATCTATATTAATTATCACTCCAAATTAGAGTCAAATAAAGAGAAAAGGATTTTTTTTAATGATTAGAGACCAAAATTAACTTCTTCTTTTTCTTTTTGTATTTTTTTCAATCCAAATAAAAAATATACAAAATCAATTATGAAATTTTTTTTTATAAAAATTTTGAATCCAAATAAACTATTTCCTTTCTTTCCTTTTTTTTTATGATTTTTCTTTTCTTTTCTTTTATTATTTTTTAGGGCAATGCCCAATTAATTACACGGAGAGTGTAAAAATTACCGATTAATTACAAATTCAATTTAATTCCTACTTAAGCACAAAAAAATGAAAGATTACAAAAATACCCATAGACAATTAATTAATTACTTTAATTATAATATTATTTATTTATTTATATCTTTTTTTTTTCTGAAATATATTATTTTATTTTATTTTCGTAATTTTTTTAAAAAAAATTTCGGATTTTTTTTTTTTTCAGGAATTTTTTTTTTTTCTTCGGAAATTTCTTTTTTTATTTTCTTTTTCCCAAAAAAAATTTCGGAATTTTTTTTTTGAAATTTTTTTCACATGAACACACAATTCTGAGATTTGTGTGTTGGAACAACCAAAATCAAGTTTTTTGTATTCAAAAAATACATAAACTTGAGTTTTATGTGTTCAACGAATGAGATTTGTGTGTTGCAATAATACACAATTTTGCGATTTGTGTGTTCAGGAATACACAAAATTGGAACAAACAAAATCAAGTTTTGTGAATTTGATTTATATGTGTTCCATCAATACACAAATCAGAGACTTGTGTGTTCTAGGAGCGCACAACCCTGAGACTTGTGTGTTCCAAGAATGCACATATCAGAGACTTGTGTGTTCCAGGAACGCACAAATCAGAGACTTGTGTGTTCCAGGCACAAATCAGAGACTTGTGTGGTCCAGACACAAATCGGAGACTTATGTGTTCCAAGAACGCACAAATCAGAGACTTGTGTGTTCCAGGAACACACATATCAGAGACTTGTGTTTTCCAGGAACGCACAAATCTGAGACTTGTGTGTTCCATGAACACACAAATCTGAGAATTGTGTGTTCCAAGAATACACAAAATTGGAACAAACAAAATCAAGTTTTGTGTATTCTAGTAATACATAAATTCAATTTTTATGTGTTCTATGAATACACAAAATTGAGATTTGTGTGTTAAATCTTATATTTGTGCGTTCTAAGAATACACAATTCTGAGATTTGTGTGTTCCAGGAATACACGGAATTGGAATAACACAAAACCCTAAAACATAAACACAAAAATAACAAAAAAGAGTTGGACAAAAATATAATATATCAAGATAGTTAAAGACGAATAAAAATAAGGTATATGCGATTAATAAATATAAAAAACAATATTGTTAAATAAGAGAATCATTTAGATCGATTTTATGACTTTGTTTATTACAAGAACACATAAATCTATATTTGTGTGTTACCGCAACACATAGCCTGAAATTTTGATTTTTTTAAAAAAAAACCGGCAAAAAAATTCTAAAAAAAAAAATTGAAAAAAAAATTTAAAAAATTTATAAAAAATCTGAAATAAAAAATAAATATTAAATAATAAAATATAAAAAATATAAAAATATAAAAATCCACATAAGGGTAACATTGGAAGGTAAATATGACAATGTGTTCAATTGGAAATTAAGTTGAAAATTTGTGAGTAAGTAGGATGTAATATCCTCCTTCCTTTTTTTTTGAGAATGAAAAGTGAGGAAGTGTAATTAAGTGGGAATTATCTCTTATTTTTTCCCACTGAAATACAAAACCCTTAAAAGTGTTCTTAGAAGTGTTTTTACCTTGAAAAACACTTTTAAGAAAAGCACCAAATAGGTGTTTCTTAAAAAAACACCAAAAGTGATTCTATATTACAAAAATATCTTTAATAATTTTTTTAAAATTTTTATTTTATTTTAAAAGCGCTTTTTACGTGAATTAAACACTTCCAAACGGGCCCTAAGTATATGAATGAACTTCTTACTGAGATCCCACTAATGAAAAAATTAAATAAACGGTAGTATGTCTGGATCTAAAACATTAAGTATACCTGGTAAATTTTATCAAGAATTATTAGACATTCTTAAAAAATAATAGTTGATTTGTTCAACAATTGTTCTTATGACAAAAAAATGGAAGGATTGGATTTTCAACTGCATTTCTATCGTCTCTTTTCAAAGTAAATTCAACGATGTATGACAAAAATGTCATCTCTAGCCAGGGGTTCGTCAAGGGGATCTTTTGCCTCCTCTTCTTTCTGGTCTTATGACAAAGGGTCTTATAGGTATTTGTTGACATATTGGGCCTTCTAGTATTTTGTATGGGACAAATCTTTGTGTGATGAATTTAATCTAATTGTCATTATCTTTGCTATAGCTTATTAACTATTTTATCTCATAACATCCATAAGATACAACTAAGTAAAATGTGCATTCTATCACTTTGATCTCTTAAACAAGTTTTATACTATATCTTAATGTGTGTTTATTGTCTTTAAATGGTGTAACTACATTGTTATATATATTCACATTTATAATATTTCATATGTTAAGTGCGAGAGAATCCAACCTTCAATACTTACGAAAAACATGGTTGTCCACTTGCATTTATATTTTCAAAAGTGCTCAACTACAAAAGTGATTTGAATTGGAAAAAGTGTTCAACTACAAACATTTTAAGAATTTTATAACTAAAATTTCTTGTGTTGAATGTTATTCAATTTAATAACTGATGAAAAAAGTCAAAAATCGAAATTAGGCGCTGGTGGATCCTACGGTGTTATAAAATAAGGCGAATAAAAAGAGGAACCATAATACTGCAAGTACACGGTTGTCCAAGTAATACTCCGATAAATCAGGTTTCGTTTGCAGGGACGGATAGTTACAACTCTAGTATTAATCAAATAGTAGGAATAATTGCTTCACGGAAAATAAATGATATGATTTTTGTTTTGGTTTTTCTAGAAACTAAAGATGCAATTAAAATAAATACTAAATTAATTACCTGAAAAGAAATTAAGCAAGTAAATGAGTTGGACGCAAGTAGAGAAGGAGTACTTGAGTCTCGCAAGGATTTAACCTAACCTATCTAATTAGTGCTTCTGTTTAAGGGATAAATTGATATTATTGTGTTGGTCGGGACTCTAATCTCTCCTAACCCCCGTCAGGGTGGACTTAGGAGCTATCCTACGGTACTATAAACCCCGTCAGGACGATTATATCTACTTTCGAACGGTTTTAGTCTCTTACCTCTTTGGTTGCATGGTTAGTCAAGCCCGTTAGGGTCATTGGAGAATACTACGCGTCTATTATCTATGTCCGTTATTAAACCCCCCGTCAAGGTGATCACTTTGTCAGTTAAGTTAATAGCCTAATTACTAAGCTATTAGTTTGATTCATGACTTCAAAATTGGTAAATGAAAATAAGTTAATAACCAATACAAAATACCTAATTTAATTTAAATAATTAAATTCCAAATTCAGAAAACAAGAATTAAATAGAATTGGGTTCAACCCATGTAGCGATTCTCAGGTACTAAATAAATTAGTTCATAACGAAATTAAAAACTGAAATAAAATACAAGGTATTCATATACAATTACAGAAATACATAAAGGAACCTAATTGGGGCGTTGGTTTGTCAGTTGATGGAAGAAAGGAATTCTTCCAGCTCTAGCCTCTACTTCTGACTTCTGCTTTGACTCTCTCTTGAAGCGTATGAAATAATCTGATAAGTGGTATGTAGAAAAGGAGTCTAAAGGCCTATTTATAATAAAAAGGAGTGGGATTTTCACTTAATGAATATAATTAAAATAATAAAATGCCCAAATCCATTCTTTTAATTCTTGTAACTGGTGTACAGACCTTGGTAAAAATGGCTGTAACTTTTGCATATCAACTCCAATTCGACTCGTTCCAGTTGCAAAATATTCCTAACTCAAAGAGGCATTTTCTTTGTTTCACGGTCCAAAGGCTAAATCAGTGTCTAAGTGGCTCGAAATCAGAAATTGGTAACATCCTTCCAGATTTGTAGCTTTTCTAGTCAACTCTTCGGGATATCTTTTCTCACCTTTGACTTCTCCTCTCGGTCTAAGACTTTAATTCTCAATTCTTCTCCTTGTCTTGGTGTTTTGTTTCCTATAATCCATGGACCTAGAAACTTTACACTAAAAACAAACCATTTAACGTACAAAAGCTCTAGAAATAAAATATTATCAATCCAAGAAGAGAAAATGAAATTATAACGAAATAAGCCTAAAAGTCTATCGTATAAGTCAAATGTTCACCTGAAATGATGTCTCCTAAGGGCATATAATTAGAACAAAAAGGGAGACATCAGGCTCCACGGCAAAACGTTTCAGGATCCTGGTTTGGATCGAAATTGGAATACTAATATGTAACGGAACACCTTTTATATGCTAAAAATGGGATCCCAGTTTGGTTTATATTAATGTTGGATTAGAAATGTGTGATCATTAAATGTGGCAACATGTAAATAGTATATTCATGGAATCAGAACCCCAAACACAGAGGAAACCATGATTCCTATTTCTAGTCATCCAAATTTAATAAAAAATTGTTAGGCACATTAAAAGCTATAAATACAAGAATAAAAAGGGAATTGAATACACTCTTAATCATCCTCAACGACTATCATCTTCAAGCATTAAATCAAGAGTTCCCAAGTACTAAATATTTCATCTTCTCATCATGACCAAAGCTTGATAATCATAATTTTCATATCCACTTGAGAGGGGTAAATATATCTTTATTATATAAATCAACTCAAGAAGGAGTCAATCAAGCATAAATTTACCACCTACGCCAGAAGATATTATCATCAAGTATCATTGATCAATCCACTTGACTCATTTTCTTATCTAATCTTTTGGAGTC
This sequence comes from Nemophila menziesii, assembly GCA_029959085.1. NCBI lineage: Eukaryota > Viridiplantae > Streptophyta > Magnoliopsida > Boraginales > Hydrophyllaceae > Nemophila > Nemophila menziesii. The sequence goes on along the minus strand of JARWIR010000007.1, from coordinate 29,954,277 downwards.
ATATGTGTTTATTGTAATAATCAAATATTCGCAAGGTTTATCTCTTCATATAGATTAGAGAAGGGTGTATATAGAGGTCGAGATTGAGCCTAGCGTAACTCTCACTTGGGTTATGACTTAGCCTGGTAAAAGTCTTGGTTTAGATTTCATGATTTAGCCCATCAAAAATCCTGTGTATGGATTGTGATTGTGCCCGGTAAAAATCATGGTGTATTGATATGGTTGAGCCCAGAAAAACCTCCTTGTATCGGTTTTGTTTTTCACCTTTAAGAAAACAATAAGTTTAGTGGATGAGATTAAAATACTAAGGTGTAACCTTAGGTAGTGGATGTAGTCTCTAGCTAGTTTGAACCATTTCGAATCCTTGCAACATATTTATCCTTACAATCTTTACTTTTTGTTTGATATAAAATTGCAAATGTTTTCATAAAGTAATATTATCTTGCTTTATTAGCTTTCTAGTGTTAGACAAATTGCCTCAACAAGTTTTTAAATTTATATTATCTTCCTACAAAAGTTAAACTAGTATTAAAATTTGATTAGAGTCTTATTCACCCCTCTCTAGGAACTACCATTCTTCTCAATAACGAATATCGGGAGGGCAACATAAAAGGAATCTATCTAGCTAGAACTTGTCCGGATATTTTGTATCTCTTGTTTGTTGATGATGCATTATTTTGTATCTCTCTCTACAAAAAGGAAATCAAAGCCTTCCAAAGTACGATTCAGTCGTATTGCAAAGCTTTGTCTCAACGAGTTCATTTATATAAATCATCTATTTGTTTTGGTAAGGGTACTCCATATTATCCTTCTCATTCAGTGGTTGAATGTCTTCATACCTAGAGAACATGCTTCGTGGGAAAATATCTAGGAAACACTCTTGATATCAAAAGATCCAAATCAGCGAATTTGAATTATTTTAAAGACCATCTCCTTACAAATATTAGTCGCTAGGTCTCTTCATTTCTTTCAGACGGAGGCGAATAAAATGCTCATTAAAGCAGTTCTATAGGCGATTCTCAATTATGCAATGTCTCTATTCACTTTCACAAAAACACTCAATAAGAAGCTTACTAGCTTTGTCTATGTTTTTGGTGGGATGTTTAACACAAGAAAAGAATTCACTAAATTGTCTGGGAGAAAAGGCTTGTCAGTATTTAACTACGACTATATTACATCTAAATATAATACTATTTGATATGAGTTTGTCCACATGATGCCTTTTATGATGCTGCCACAAACTATAATTTATACCATCAACAGTTAATGGAATTCTCTTAATTTGATTTGTTTTCAAATAAATCGGGATGAGTGGCCGACAGTTTAGTAGTAAAAGGCCCATCTTGTGATCAAATCGTTCATTAATAGAAAGAAACTTAACACCAACTAAATTAGTACACGGGCAACTATTAATCATGTTAAATATAGATATTAATAGCATTTATTATATTTGCTACGTAACAATAAAGGAATTCATAATAGGTTACTCTATTTTCTTTGAATATAGAATTAGGTCACTACCATCCATCAACTCAATTTATTCGTAATGGATTAACGTTTTCCGACCAAAAAATGAAAAAAAAAAAGTAGGTCAACGTCTACAAGCTTTGTAAGTCGGTCAAATATGTAACATAACGATGATCAAATCTAAGAAAGTAAATGCGAACCAAAAAATCAAATCAAACCAAAGAAATTAAAAATCAAAAAAACAAATGTTTTGGTTTTCAATTTTTTAAAAACCAGAATTTTTGGTTCGATTCAGTTTACTACGAAAAAAACGAAAGAAAAAATCGGACAAAAATTGAACCAAGAAAGGAAAAAAATAAGGAATGTGAGAATGTTTTTATAACAATTTTGTGGGAAAACTTATTGTGAGAATTTATCATCTACGTGGAATTTTTGTTTTACAATTCGGTGGTATTATTAGTGAGAATTTTTTATATATTACTTAAGATTATATTAGTAAGTATTAATTACTTGATTGGTTTGTTAATCACGATTGTATGAATTTGGAAGTAATAGTTTTAATTATATAAATATATTTAGTATTCTAAATTAAAATAATCGTTGTTAGATTATAAGTTTTTATTTAATTGATATATTAATACCCCGATTATGTAATACTATTATAATTGTATTGGTCATATTAGAATATTATTCGCTATTGGACAATGTATTTTAAGATATAGGTTAACAAATATTATTGGCTAAGTGTTCATATTCAAAGGGAACCATATTCCAAACCAAACCGAACCAATCCGGAACCAAAAACCGAATGTGTAACCAAATGTGAACCGTCCAGTTTGGTTTTTAAATTATAAAAAACCGAATCATTCGGTTCGGTTCTGGCTTTGGCCAAAAACCGAGACGAACCGCACCATGCTCACCCCTAATGAGACCCTTGAGTATCTTTTCTTTACTTTGTAATTGGACTATTGTTTTTTTTTCTTCTACAAAACCAAAACCTAAAAATATTTCTAGTTCTGAAAATAGCATATATGTATACGTGGACAACACTTAATTTGTGGTCCTCTATCTAGTTCTTTGTAATGATATTTGCTCGACTTTGAGACGTCCCAAAACGTATAGGGAATGTATATGACTATTCCTTTCAACCACCACCATAATGTTCCATTTTAAAGGCTGGACTAACCATCTAACTATTGATAATAGCCTAATACCTTGAATAACATCAAGGTTATCAAAGATAATAAATTTCTCTACTAAGTTGTATCCTTTAGTCGTTGCCAATACCGTATGAGTTTCCCCTTCATTAGCTGAAGAGAAGATAAATATCCGAGAATGAGATAGGTGTACCCCACTACACTTGTGAATTTCAACAATACCAATACCTGTAGCCTCCCATTTGTTGGTAAATGATGCATCACAAACGAATGACACACCACTCATGAACTCTTGGGCTAGTACCTCCTTGGGTAATGGGCTAGCCATCCTTTCTTGGCTGTGAACCTGTCAAATCCAATCATTACCAAAAAGTTCTGTAATTATTTTGTATGTTGATCTAATCAACGATGTAACATTAATTTATCCATTCTCGTGATATGCACTCATCTTAGCCTTCCAGATGTCTCAAAACATGAGTAATATATGAGTTTATTACTTGTGCAACTCATCCACCTTGTTCATAGGCACGCACAATATTGATAATGTATTCCCCAAATGATTACTTCCTATTGTCATACACTCTAATTTGAGTTGTGGGTCCTACCCAAATATTCATGCTGACTGGACAAAATAACAAAAATTAGGCAACGAAATCAACAGTGGTTGGATTTGGTTGGCAGTTGGATAAGCCTACTCATTCAAACATGCAGTTTGTGTCCTATCTTATGAGAGAACAAGAATACTTATGGAACACTGAGATTTCGGATGATCTTTTCCCTTCTCTGGTTATTTCTCAAATTTGTGGTTGCACGTTATACATCGAAAGAGGCCAGATCGCTTCATATAGCCACACTCATCAAATAGGGAATATACTACTAAGACCGGTTACCATACTAGACAAGCTATCTTTGAAACTCCTCAAACATCGGCAGAAAATGTAAACCATATTCTGAAATTATGGAATCTGGTGTGGAAGTCAAATGTTCCTAATATGGTTCAAATTTTTGCTTGGAAATGTTGTAATAACGCTTTACCCACGACTCGGAATTTGAAGATGCAAAAGTGTGTTAAGGAGTAGTTATTGTTTCAGGATGACGTGGAGTCTGTTGCCCATATTTTGTTGTTTTGTCTAATCAACATGAACATTTGGGCAGGCACCTCAAAGTGGACAATTGTTAACAAGCATACCTCTATATTACAACTAACTAAAATGATAATGATTTTTCCTCATCTGGTAAGTGGCTTATGCATATTATTGAATAAATATAAGAGAAAAATATGAAACGAGAAGTGAATATATTAATTGTGTGAGAGCCATAAAGGCTAGAGAACAAGAAACGGTAAAGATTACATTGTTCATGTGAGTTTATGTCAAAAACACTAGAATGAGACTATATATAAATCTAACTACTTGGTGTATACAAAAGCTAACTTAATAAACAAGAAAGTAAAACTACACTAATTAGGAAACAAATATTATATGGAAATGAACTAGTCTAAGAATTTGAGAATATATTGTGGTAATATATTTGACACTCCCTCTCAAACTCAAGTAGGTGGAAGAAAGAATAACTTGAATTTGAAGTTTGGATTGAGATTCCATGTCTTATGTGTTGTTGATTTGAGAAGTGTAACAGATGTGTTGGCGTGGTGAAAATGCTGATGTGGAGGTGTGGTGGTGAGGTGGAGCGACGAATCGAGCATTTAGAATTCTAAACCAGGAACCGCATATTGATTGAATTACTGTGATAAGACCATTGGATAGCCTAACAAGATTTTGAATCGTGTGAGAGGATTAAGAGGAATATTGGATGTCCTAACAAGATTTTGAATCCTACGAGGATTGAGATGACCTAACAAGAAATTAATCCTACAAGAGGATTGAGAGGACCCTTAGGTGACCTAACTTAGATTTTAAATCCTATGATAGGATTGATTGAAACAAGTTTTTTTTGTGCTAAAACGAGTTTTTTTTTTGCGGAAATGATTGAAACGATAACAAAAATGATTAGGAAAGAGTACTATGGACGATGACTCTTCTACCATATTTAAAAAAAAAGAGGAAGTACACAAAAAGAAATAAATATATTAATCATGCTAGAGCCATAAAGGCTGGAGAATGAGACCATATATATATGTCTAACTACTTGGTGAACAAGAAACCTAACTTGGTAAACAAGAAAGCTAATACTACAATAACAAGGAGACAAATATAATATGAAAATAAAGTAGTATAATAAGGTAAGAATATATCATGCTAATATATTTAACAAATATTATTTATTCATTTTACAATGCATACGTTTCCATTATTAAACTTAGGTTAAAATAAGTATATGTCTTAGATATATAAATTACTATAAAATGGAAATCTATTGAACATATTTCACTTAATATTGGCCTTTTGCTTAGAAGTTAACACGTTCATCCCCAATTATAGTTTTGGCTCTCTCAAGTCTTAATGGTCAGTGGCTTCCTTAGATTTTTTTTGTAGGGTTCTTGTATTAATGCTTCTATTATAATGGTTGAGGAACAAGATATTAAGCACAATTTGAATGGTTATGGAGAAATTTGCAGATGATGATATGAAACTAGTGAAAAGGACAACTGTGATGAAGGTGGAATCATGGTCGTTTTAGAAATGTATTATCTTGCTCGTTATAATGATTTGCCAACAAGAAGCCTACAAGGAAACTTTCCGTCCTAGCCCAAAGAAAGCAGACCTAAAAGGTTGAACAACCCTAGGGATGAATTTAGGATTTTAGTCAAGAGACACTAATATTCACTCATAAAAATTTACATAGGGGTTGTAATTTATACAAGGGAAAACTATGTTTTAATTGGAATTTATATTTTTAAAAATAATTTCTACATTTTATTTCTTTTACTAATAACTTCACTTAGTTTATATATCCAAAAATTGATTATAAATTTATTAATTACAATAAAATTCGTGAGTGAGTTTCACAAAAATTGGAGAGTTATAATCAGTATTTATGTTCATTACACTCACCACTTGCAAAACAAGCTAGTTATGATCAATACATTTTACTATGAAGCATTTTAGGACTTGAAATAATCAATTAGATCCATATGGATGCCAAATTATTTGGAGATGTCTCGAAGTAACTAATGGTTGAGTTTCCATCATATTTCTAAATCATATAATAGATTGGAAGTTGTTCTTGTTAGATGTGTTAGGTGAAATATTATTTAGGAGAAACGAGATCATAATGAGTTTGGTTGTTCGTCTGGATTTGTAATGTACTTTATATCATATATCAACTCTGTACTTTTTGAAACAAAAAAATAAAAATAAAATATTTGTTTCTAGAAGTTATAGCACTATCATTAAAAAAATGTTTGAATGTAATTTGTTATGATTTTACTTAGGCTTACATAATAGTAATAAGCATGACCGGGCTTGAGATTTTGGGGTTCCAAGACCCTTTTAAAACATGAGATCCTCTATAATATTTTACAACACCCTCAATGCAAAATTACATGAAAATTTAAGAAAAAAACACGCGGAATCACTGTATGCTAAACATTAATAAATATTTAGGATAAAATTACAATGTTTATTAATAGCTGACCTAGTTTAGTTGAACTAAAGCATAAATCTCTTGTTTCATACTAATCAAGGTATTATTTATTTTTTTCTCTTCCCTCCCGTTTTTGCTTGTGTTCATCATTTTCTTGCAGAAAAGGTTTGTTATAGCCTTAGGCTATTAAGTGACATAAGAACTAAAATTTAACAATATATGCTAAAGGTATATTTTTTTGAAGAATTATTCGAAGTCCACCATCAAAATGGTCCTACATAGTAAAACATTTGTATAATTCCTTACATAGAGTTAAAAATAGAGAGGAGATTAGGGTTAGAGTATTCCACAATCATTTAAATATAAGGGTCTTGATGTCTCCACTTACGTGATAAAATAATCTAGTCATGAGACATCTATCTAGGGGTATTCAGGATTTAGTTGAGGGATTTTTCCATATTATTTGATTATTTTACACTTTCTTGTCTGGTTTAGGTGTTTATGCTATTTCTAAAGCTTTTATACACAATTTGTGTCTTAAGTGTGCATTTCTTAGGTAATTGGATGCTACGATAATTCGAGACGATAATAATAAATCAAGAAAATGAGACCAGCCCTTAGTCATGGCGAAAAATGAAGATTTGACCACTTTTGGAAAGTGAAAGCAGTTCCCGACAAAAATTTAAAAAGTGAATTGTCCGAGTTGCCACACTAAATTGATGAATATTTTGGAGGATCCTTTTGATATACAACTAGGATTTTAAGTTAGGACACATGTCCACTGACGGTTCATGATTTGGAGCTGAATTAAAAAAGTTATTAAATTTATTGTTGTCGTGTTACGAACTAGTCTCCTCTTTAATAAAATGTTTTTGAGTTGGATTTGGCCACTTAAAAGAATCCCACAACCCATAAAATAATTTTGGACCTATAAATATTATAAATTAACATTAGAAAGGGTTCCCAAACCTAACACCTAGAGAAACCGTTTGGAGCATATAGGAGAAGAGGAAGAGAAGCTTGGGAAGCAGTTCATTCCATTCCACTTCGTTCATTCATTATTCAGCAATAATTAATAGTGTAATTTTATTTTGTTTTTCATTCTGAACATGAATATTACATTATTAGTTTTTAGTTTTCATTAATTCTTTATCCATTAGTATAATCATAGCTTGAGAACAACAATAACGTATCAACCCTAGTTTTATTTTATGCTTTTATATAATTGGAAGATTACATCTTTAACTTAAATTTTTATTTTAATTGCTTTGAATTATGTATATGCCATATATTCTAGCCCTTACTCTGGCTGAGCATAGGACTGCCCTTAGTAATTAGGACTGTCACCTTGACGTCGGGTTTGATTATTGAGAACGATACATAGTCGTCTAGTGTGCAGCAGTAATCCTGACGGGCCTGCCTAGCTAGATAGTCAATAGGGTTATAAATTTATCCATTGATCATTGCATAGCTTCCCCTTACCCAAGTCCCCAACTAGTGTTGAAGTATCCTTATAATCTACCTTTACGCGAGTTAGGAGGAATTCAAAATCTTGATTATTGCATGTTACACAATTCACCGTTCAGCAATATAACGTAAAATATATACTAGTGGAGATTATTTGTGAGTTATCGAGCTATAATCTTATTTTTTTTCTTTCGTTTATTTACTTGTCTTTCGTTTTATTATTACTTAGTTAATTTTTTTATTTTCATTCTAGTTTTATAAATCAAAACCAAATAAATATATGTTTATATTTTGCTTATTTAATCTAGATGTTCTTTCTATTACACTCTTTAAGGGACACCATTCAAAGATTAACCTTTGTAGTCCATGTGGAGATGATACTCTACTTACTTATCTTTACTACTTGTCAATGATCCGAATACTTCTGGAAAGTATCGTTCTCTCAAGATGTGTTTTATCACACATTTGTGGAAATGATACTCTATTTCCTTATCTTTATTACTTGTCAACGATCCGAATACTTTTGGAAAGTATCGTTCTCTTAAGATGTATATTTATTTGCGTTATATTATCACATATTGGGAGACAACAAACCCTCTCTGATTGTTTACCTCTTTTTTCCTTTTGATTTTTTCTTTGATTCATGAATTTCACATGTGTCAAGAGTTTTTAAGATGTGAATTTGTCAATTTGGGTGATTGTTAAGTAAAAGATTGCATATAATTTCTTTTACACTCCATGTGGTTTTGTCATTCATATTCATCTATTGAGATAAATTCCCCAAATATTTGGAATAGATTGTTGGTTGTCATTGATTGTCCAATTAGTATTATATTTTTTGTCTCATCCATAGAGGTAATGATCTAATGTCAATAACATTTGCAATTTTATACTCCCTCCGTCCCAAAAATAGAGTGAGACTTATGTAACTAAATAGTATGCTTAATTATCTTTATTCTAATATTTTTGTTTTATTGCACACCCTAATCTTGATCTCTAGCCAGTAGCGAGGATTGGAGAGAGAAATTTAGCTATGATTGGTTCCTAAAAATTGAAAATAACTAACATCATTACCCATTTCCTTTCTTTTTTTTGTTCAAATTACCCATTTCCTTTCGTATTCTATTACCAGGAACCAAAGATAAGAAGCGACCACGAATACTATATGACCTCAACAAATAAAAGTAATAAAACCAAAGCGGTAACCATCATTTACACTCCTGGATTTATGGGATTTTATCAAGCATCGCAATGGAACATAAGTTGAAAAAAGAACTACAACAATATATATTTTATCCCTAGAAAAAGTAATCCCAAAGGCAAGGTATCTTATTATTCTCGGCCCACACATATAAATTGATATGTCAGTATTGATTTATTCCAACCACCAACTGATAAAACTTCTTTTTTTCAGGGAATAGGTCCAAAGGTAACCCCTAAACTTTTCAACATTCGAAATACCAAGAACTACCAAATCTTGCTCAGATGAACCAGATTAAGGTTCATTGGGAGAAGTAGGGTTTCGATTTTATGTTGTTTGAAAGATAATTTTTAAATTGTCTAGATTAAGTAGTGTTAATTATTGGGCCCATTCTGTCCAATAAGATCAATTGTAACCCAAAAGTTTGAATTAATTGAAACACAGCTACTTGCTCATTTTCATGACTGAAACATCAAATAGTTAATGATTCAAATCTCCCTCGAAATAAAAAAAAAGTAGTCAGCACCATCCTTTCCACATGTAAAATGGTCCTACAACTTTTGAAGATCCAAAGCACACCATTAATTTAATATTCTGTTTTGCTTTATCAGTAGAGTACAAGATACTTCATGATACAACATTGATTTTCCATATCTACCAATTTTAATGTCATGATAGTCAAATAGAAAAACACAGAGAAGAAAAAGTTAGATAAAAGGATAAAAACGTAAAAATGTAGTGTGAACAAAAAGTAAGATAAAAGAAAAGCAATCTAATGTGGACCATTCATACAAAAAAGCCAAAAGCATATAGGACCATAAAATGAGATGAGATGTTAGTGTGCTATTAAGTGTCCCACCACGTTAAAATGCCATACAGCTAAGCAAAAGGGTAGCAACTTTTACACTTAATTAAAACAACACAAATTTATCTAATTTGATCGTTTTTACTGAAACACTGTTGAGGAGGAGCTTTTATCATTCTCATTGTTAGGGAACCCAAATTCCTTGAATATACCCTGAAGAAACATTAAAACGAGTGGTTTATATAGAGAGAATACAGTGATTGTTATTATACAATTATACGTACCAATGCATCATTAATTCCATAAGCCACGCAATAATGTTCCTGTAAAAGTAAAAATAACTCTGTAAGGTAAAAATTTCACAAGTAGAGAGAAGAAATAAAATTGACCTGCATCATATGCCATTCTTCAAACTCGTCGAAAATTTCCAAGCGTTCAATCCTATTCAGAGCATTTAAAGATACAAACTATATTAGTTTTGGGAAAACAAAAACCATTTTTGTATGATAAGATTATAAGAGAAAATAAAAATAATAATAATAAAAGCATTACCTGCGTCTATCTTGAGCATCAATAAAATTGCTATATACTTTCAACATATCCCAGGCAACAGCTCTCTATATGACAAAAATAAATGTGAAACCAAAAGATATAATTAATGTTAATTATTTAAATTGATAATAATTATGATTAATAAAAAAGTACCTGCCATCCTTGATCAAGGAAAAGTTTCTCCTTTGCATGTAAAGTGGGTGTAGCGTAGATGCCTAATAATCCACATCCACGACTCTGTAAAAATAGAAAAACACTAAATATAAGTTTTCTGTTTCTCCTAAACAAAGATAATAAAACTTACCTCTAAATTTATAATCATTTGCTGCCCAAAAGCATCATCTGGATGGATCTGTTAAGCATAGGAAGTACTTATTAATAAAGTATTAATTATTTTGGCAATTAAAAGGAAGTACCTGTTCATAAAGGAAAAAAGTTGCTGTAGAAAATGTTTTAGAAGCCCATTTCACTACAGCAGTGCTTGAATCTGGATCCAAGTATATTAAAACGCACTCTGCTATTATAAAAGTTGGCAAACTGATAAAAGCATCAGTTATGATACTTTATGCAACTAAATAAACAGAAAAATTACAGTAATAGTTGAATATAGAGAGGAGAATTGAAAAATCTGACTGACCTGGGATCTAAATTTGCAATAGTTATGATATCATTCAGCTTCTTTATGTCACGCAAATCAACAGGGAGTAGTTTGTAATGCTCACTTATTACTTCTCCTTTCTCTGTGTAAATTCACTTGTTTTATTAGTTACTATGAAACAGAATATAATATTACAATATATTAATGTTACGAAACAAAAAACAAAAAAAAAACCTTATAGTTTGTTCAGGAATAAATATTACCTCGAGAAATTATTGCATTTTCACCAACTTTGTCTTTTAACTCACTGTAGGTTTCGATAAGAGTTGCCTTCTTACTTGTCACCTAGCCAACACATCTTTAAATGTCAGTTAATTAAACAATATATTCATAAGAGAAAAAAGAAAAAGAAAAAAAGAACAGATGTCACTTTTTGAATCAGTTGAAAAGGAAGCTGAAAAAATTACTTGCTTAGTCTAGCTTTGAGAAAATCTCACTGTAAAATTCATGAGAGACTCAAATAAGTGCTTACCTCTTTAAAGTCAAGTTCCACATACAAATCCGGGGCTTTCCCTTCATCCTATCAAAGCATTAACATTCAATTTACAAAATGTTACTTCGTATTGTATAAATAAAGCATGCTAAATAAGTAGAAATGTTCTAGGTCATTTTACTCGAGGATCCTAGATAATAATATGTACCCACTGTATTTAAGTTTGTATAAGCATTCCCATATAAACTGGGCAACTCAATCAACATGGTTACTACACCTAAACTAAAAAACCTACTCAGTAGCAGGAAAATACAACGGGGCCTCATAATTCCATGGCCTATTCTATGTAAGTTAGTTATATAATCTACTCAATTATAGTTAATTGCACTGTTGGTCCCTGTGTTACATGAAATAGCCAATATTGTCATTGTGTTTCAAAAAGTAGCAATATACCTGGGTATAAGTCATATAGCTATAAAACTCTCTTCCATTTCCTTTACTAAAGAATCCCTCCCCAATCCAAACATACCCCTAATGTTGCAAATCTACCCCTCCACAGATTGTTCTGCTACTTTGTGGAATAACAAGGGTAAATTTGCTAACTTTTGAAACACATGTATATAGGGCTATTTTATCTGTATAATCTAATCATACAATTATATGCAACTTTATCTAAAACAAGCAAAAATGCGCACCTGCAGAGTAAAATATGTCGTGTCAAAGCCAGCTCCGAGAGATAGTATTTGTTTCTTCGTTTTAACATTTCTATTTCCATTTGTTATCTCACAATCGAGAAATTGATCCAGAAGCTTCCTAAAGACAGCCCACCGAGCATAATAACCTTGACAAATATAACAAAAGCCAAGCCAATTGCACGTAAAATTAAAAGTTTAAGTAAAAAATAAAACAATATTAACAAAAAATTAAAATGTAATATACCGCGATTAATGATCGGAGATCGCCTCACAGGTCTTCTAACGAACACATGGACGTAGTCATCTTTTATGTATCCTTTTTTCACACATGACCTTTCAATGTAACAAGAGTTTATAAAGGTTGATGAGTACTAAATTTTTATAACAATTAACTGGAAAAAGTGAAATTTCAGAAACGGTAAGCTAAAAATATAATTTATCAGAAAAGAAATGATTGATTATCTAGGGAGATGATAAGTAAGTTGTTTCTTTACAGTTTGCTAGCGGAAGCGTCGTCGTTGGTGGCTTGAACGGCGGCTCTGTTGCTACGCGAATCGGCGGCTGATTTCTCCATTATCTCTCGCCGAGCAGCGAGTGAGAGAATATTCTACAACGACACTAGTTTTACCGATTACACCTCTTTTGGAAAGGACATAACTACCCTTAATCGGAAACATAAAACACGTCTTATTTGGTTTACATTAATTAATTAATTAATTAAAGGGAATATTTCATATCTAGGCCTAAAAAACAACAATCCTTGTTTAGGCCAAACATGTTCTTAATTCTAACTTTAGGTCTAAAATAATACAATTAGTCTAGAATTAGGCCTCTAATTATTTTTAGTACTAAAAATACTCAATATATATACTAAGTCTATAATACTCACTTAAAACCTTATTAACCTCATAACTACTTTTAAAAACAAAACACACGCTCAGCCATCTCTCCTCTAAACACACCTACTAACACCTAAGACACAGACTAGCATAAACCTTCAACTTTTGCTCGAATTTCCTCTAGTTTTCGAAGTTAAAGCAATAAACAAAGCTTGTAGTCTAACAATTTCAACGAATTCACGCTCAAAATCGAGGTAATGATCATAATTCTTAAAAAAATTGAATTTCGTTTTTTTGTTTATTTTCTAAAATTTTCTGTGATTCTTTTTTTTAATTTTGTTTTTCCAGTTGTTTTTATTACATTAGCATTAATACTCGCTAGTAATCTTAGAGATCAATCACGTTTTTTTTTCTACTGTATTTTACATTTTTAGCTAATGCAGATGATTTGTGCGTGTTATGAGCTGCGATTTACGTTTATTAATGATCATATACTACTCGTTATACGTTTTACACTTCAATGGAGTTGTGATTGTTGATTTTTTGTTAGTTTTTGTTAAAAATTGTACTGCATTTATGGTTTGAATTAATGAACCTTGAAATAACATACATGTGACGTTTATACATGCTTTGATAATACATTTACAGTTGATATATGCAGTTTTGATTGTTCAAATGCAGTTGTTACCTTTCAAAAGTGTTTTTCTGTGTTTTCAACTTGCAGCAGTCTATAACTGCAAAATTTATAGTTCTGAAATTACAAATTTGTAGCTGCAGAGTTCTGCAACTATTTACCACTGCCTTTTGCTTTCTAAGCTATTTGCAATTGGTTTACTTTGTTTATAAAGATACTAATCCTGAATTTAAACTTTTCAGATGGAATCTACACGTTCGGTTATAGTTTTGTTTAACTTCAGAAAGTACAAGATGTTTCGTCTTTTGGACTTTCTCGTAAACTACGGTTCGATGGCCAAATATATATGCAGCAGATGGACCGAGCTTGATCTGAAGTTCTTGTCACTGGTTTACATTTTTGGTATCCATTCCAACTGTATCTTGCGAAACGAGGAGCACTATAAAAACATGGTTTACAACGTTCTACACTCCGAAATCGAGGTGTTGGAGATTTTTGTTTCAGATTCGCGTGAAGTGGAGTTTGAGAATTCAAACAACATTCCTAGGACTTCCGGTTCGTCTGACTATTCTGCCATTTCTCAAGCCTCTCAGCTCACTATCGAACCTTCCGGTTCGAATCCCTTTCAGACGTCTATTTCCTCGTCCGATTGTTCAAACACTAGCGACGTGCCTCCTAACTACCCACGCAATAATAAACATGAAAAACAAAGAATGGTCCGAAGGTCTGCTTTTGGTAGATCCGTGTTTCAAAGGCGGGCTGAAAGAGTTCCGTAAGAAACTTGTACTCTACGCCGCGGAGGTTGGTTTCGGTTACGTTTTCGATCACGACAGTAAATAACATGAATCATAAGTTAGCTAATTGGTAAAATGATATATTTTCTTATGAGAGATTCAAGGTTGGATTCTTATCTTAAAAAAAGAATTTTATAAAAAAAGTTTCTCGATTTTGTTTGGCTGGCTACACTTCTCCTTGCTTAGCTTGGTCTATTTTGGCTAAGTCTGACACATCCTTAATTACATCAAAACTACATTCAAAATCGATTTTACTCCAAGACTCTAGATTATTGAGTTACAACTTCTCATATATGAATCATTGTATTTGAATGAACTTATAAAGAAATTACGAGGAGAAACCTAGTGGGAAAGAGGCGCTAGATAAGCGTCGGTTCGAAGCGCCAACGGGAGACGGTTAGGAGACAGTCGTTTCACCCTCACCCCAACCATCATTTTTTTGCCCTAAAAGGCCACATACATTTTACCTTTTCCTTTTCATTTCCATAAAAAAAAGTCGTTTGAGTTATAGGAAGCTTCCAAGAACTTAAATTTTGAGTTATGTGAAGATTTCCAAAACTCATATTTTGAGTTTTGGGAAGTTTTCCATAACTCACTGTTATTTAAAAAAGTCGGTGTCTTTTATGGGCCAGATTTTAAGGCGGCAGGTGCCTATTGGGCATTAACCCTTTAAAATATCAAAACACTTTATGAGAGGTAAATTTGTAATGATGTATGCAATTATTAGGTTTCTTAATTTGTATGAAAAGCTAAGTGGACATTATTTTTTAGGACGAAAGGAGTATTAGTTTTGTAGTTGTAGTTGAGCGAAAATGATTTCATTCTACTTGTAATTAATTGGGCATATGACCCTTTTTTAGATTTGTTTTAAGCCCCAAAAATGTTATGATTGACCATGGCAATATTCATCTTGCAGACGTGGCTTATATGTTTATTAAATGCCTAGTTGGCACTCTCCCCATAGGGCTCCATCAACATTACAACTTAAGGTAGAATCTAATGATGATATTTACCTTTGGAATTGGATCTTTAAGAACATTAAAGAATTCATGGTAGGTGGATGAAACCCGGATGTAATTTATTCTTATATCTTTATTATAAGAAGTTACACAAGCAATGTCTTTTTTAGAAGTGCAAATAGAACAACGGTAGTGTTGTTATGACAACATACAACCTTATGAAAAATATCATATCTTTGACATTATTTACCCATACCAAGGCTTTCTACTACTAATGTTGTGGTCAATATATAGGATGGACAAAATAGTGATAAGTATATCTTCATCAGTGGTGAGACATTGTTTTCCACACCCCAAGAATCAACAATTTCTATTATATGTACAAATTGTAACACTGATTATGGAAGTGTGCAACATATCCAAGGAATTTAGTACATCAAGACAACTATCCAATCAAATTTCCTTGAAATGATTTAAAATACGTCTAAACCGATGAACACTAGATGGTTTATTAAACCAATAATGTCAAATGACCATAATTTAATATGGGACACATCCTTATAAACTATTCATGTTTGATTCCAATGTTTTAATTATTGATTTTTTTTCAACAAGATGTAAGTTAGAACTGATATTGACTAATTAGTTGTCCTTCTTGAATAGTTTTATAGTATTTTATTTGTCAGAAATAGATAATTTTATTAAGACAAAAAACAAAGAGATATATAAACACAAAATGGGAAACAAAATGAAAACAACAAAAATTAAGAAAAAGATAAACAGATTAACCAACACCGCTGTGTTTGCATATAGATTGTAGCAAGCAGATTCTGTTGTAAATAGATTTATCCACCCAATGGGATAAGTCGAGGTTATGTCGAGCACACTTCATGAATATATCAATCGTTTCGTTGTTTGATCTACAAATGTGTTTGACTTTCCAATTTGGATATCAATAAATCCATCTACGGATTTTACATATATAGGATTGAATACTGCATTTAGCACAATACATCTCAGTAATACCTTAAATAATATCCAAGCTATCTGAATACAAATAATTACTCATAGGATTTGAGACGCCTGTCAATTTGATGGCGCCAAGAAAGGCACGTGTTTCAACTTCTACGATTGATTTAGCAATGATTCGTTTTGCGAGACAATTTGAGTTATTTCCATGATTATTGACCTCGATAGAAGCAATACCTAAAGGTTCTCAAAGTTGATGAAAGAAGCATCACATAACCAGAAAAATTCGTCATTTTGTTTCTAATGGTTGGAACTGGTCTTGATTCGATTTAACATACTGATTGTATGAAATTTTTTATTGTGAGGATGAACTCCTTTGTAATAGCCACTACTTAGTATTATATATTTCCTCTTTTTTAACAAAATTAAATAATCTTTTGCTATTAAGTAGTGTTCTCTATAGATTTTGCTTAAAGGGAATCTAAAGAATGTTTTGAAAAAAAAGGAGAAAATCCAAGTTAGTAAAAAGCTTAGGAAAAGGAAATCAAAAGAAAAGGAAATAAAACAAAAAATACTCCAACAAACCTTGGACGGGCCCATCAGGCTCAAGTTAGCACGTCATATAAACCTCTCTCTATATACTCCATAAATCTGAGGAGGGTTGCCCCAAATTAAAAAAAAAAACGATTTATTTTCTTCTCAGTCGTCTCTCTCTACCAAGGAAGGACTGATTAGGGAAAATCGAAGATGGATATCGAGCAAAAGCAAGCGGAGCACATAGACTACTTCGTGAAACAAGCATCTGCCACCGTGAACGCCTCCACTCTCTCCACCCTCATCGTCGACGCCACTTCTCATCCTTCTCTCTTCGCTTTTTCCGAGATTCTCTCTCTTCCCAACATTCTTCAGGTAATCCCTATTTCTCTCTCTCTATATTTTTTTATATTTCAAATATATGTATATATTTATTTTGATCCTGCCTTAGTTTAATGGCTCATAATTGATATTTTATTTTTGTTATTGGTTATTACGATTAATAACGTGGATACAATTGTTCTCTTTGCTTTAGTATGATTAGGTTTTCCCTATTCAAGCTTTTATTGGTTATGTTGGATGGTCTGGTGATTTTACCGGGTTAGATCAAGTGTCTTGATAATAAATAGGGAAAAATTTTAAACACCATAATTAAATTGTTTTTCCTTTGTGTTGATTGTGTCAAAAACTTAAATGATTAACGAGTGGGATAATGTAATGGGAACTTAATCGGAAGACCTAAACCTGGAGGCAATGAACTTAGAAAAAGCTACAATGAGATTGTTTATGATTCGGCTTAAAATCAGTGGTTATTAGAGGTTATTAGAGTAACTCATTTCAGTTTTACAATATTAATTATTCAGTGTGTTATATCAAGAAGCTAGATCCAATTTTTGAAGTAGTTTTGGTAAGTGAGTGACCTAGATATTAAATAGAGCTGGCCTCTTGAACTAAGTTCCTCTAATTCGATTCATTTTTACTGACATTTCTTGCTTAAGCAATTAATTTTTCTACGTTTTGTCTCTACCTATTGCTTGTACGATTTAATAAGCTACTTAGAAACTGTTTTAACTTGTATTGGGGAATTATTTGCAGCTTGAAGGAACAGAAAGTTCAGTGTACTTGGATTTGCTTCGTTTGTTTGCTCATGGAACTTGGAGTGACTATAAGAGTAAGTCTTACATGGGAAATTGCTTAAAATTATTAATATCTTGTCAATAATTGAATATGAGATTTTTTGGAGATTTAGTTGTTTATTATTTTAAACGGAGAGTATTTAGTAGTGATGGATATAATATTTTATAGGTATTGCTGATCGCCTTCCACAATTGGTACCTGATCAAGCTCTTAAGTTGAAGCAACTCACTATGCTTACTCTTGCTGAGACAAACAAGGTACAAACTTCATATTATATAGTTTTTAATAGTGTGAGAACACTAACTGTTTTATTCTTTATTTTCCCTCTAAAGGTACTTCCATATGAATTGCTGATGCAAGAGTTGGATGTTACAAATGTTCGTGAGCTTGAGGATTTTCTCATCAACGAATGTATGTACGTGGTAAGTATTCTTCTGCTTTATGTAATTATTCTATGTATGTATTTTGTTGTCTCAAAGTAATGATGTATGTATATTTAGGGCATAGTGAGAGGAAAACTTGATCAGTTGAGAAGATGCTTTGAGGTTCAATTTGCAGGAGGGAGAGATCTTAGACCTGAGCAATTAGGGAATATGATACAGACATTGGGTAATTGGTATGATCTGTTCCGATCCAAACTTTAATAATATTTATTATTAAAATATATGAGCGTAATTTGAATGATGTAACAATAGGTTGACCACATCAGACAATCTTCTAGTCACAATTCAAGAGAAGATTAAATGGGCAGATAAAATGAGTGAAGCAGACAAAAAACATAGAAAAGAAGTTGAAGCTCGAGCTGGTGAAATGAAGAAAACATTATCTTTCAAGGTAATAGCTAAGTTTGTTAAGAAATATTGTGGTTAAGGTCAAATATGTCTTACTTGTGGTAAAAGTTAAACAGGGGGGAGAGGCTGATTACAGAGGACATGAAGAGATTTACTCTGAACTTGGTGGAGTGATGGATTACGAGGAAGATAGAAGCCGTCCTAAGAGGTAGGTATAAACTAACTTTTCTTATAGGTCCTCCTAGTTTGATAAATTTACACATTCTATCTAACGGTTTGATTGTTTGTTTGCAGGAGGCGTCATCCTTTGGGTTGAGGGGTGGTAGGTAGATTAGGGTACTTATATTTTTGTCTTGTCAGAATTCAAGGTTTTCATTAAACTACTTCACATTGGATTTTGTTTGTTATCATCAACTTTGATTTTTTTGTTTTAAGTAACAAGGATGAAATACATGTGTATTCTGGATATATAGTAGGCCTTTGCTTTAAGCTTGATTTTATAACTCTACAATATTGTTGTTATCCAATTGAGTTTTCCCTAGAGTTACAAAACTCACACCATCTATTTGCACAATTCGGATTTTACCCCACCTTGCAATTTTTCTACTCATTTTGAATTAACGTTCTAAATAGGGAGATGATTTCTACACATATATATAAACAAATAAGCTGACATTCATTTTCTAAAAAGCATAAGGCGTCTTAAGTCAAAACAAACCCTTTGATTTTGTCTGCCATGACTGAATCAAGATTGCCGTTTAATATTGAATACAAAGGCTGAAACAAAGAACTCGTTTGAGATTTGATTATTTTTGAAATTAGAAATATTTGTTAAAAATATTAAAAATATATTGACATTTAAATTCACTTTTAGAGATTACTTTAATAATTACATATTTTTTAAATCATCCCAAATTGCATCGCCTTAATACCGCCCCTTATGTGGACCAATCATAAAAGAGAAAGAAAATGATAAATCAGGAAAGAGAAATCACTGATTGGTCCATTTAAAATCCATCTAGAAGGCGATATTAAGACGATGCAATTTGGGGTAATATCCAGCATTACTCTTCGCAAAAATGATTTTAAAAGTCTACCTAAGTTGATTTTGCTATCCAAAGAATTAAGCTAAATGGTAGGAAAGAAAAGTCGGTGTGTGAAAAGAGTAAATATAAAAGGTTCAGTTTCCACCAAGATTAATTTAAATAACCTAATTACTCTTTATTCTTAATAATATAACATTATGACCAAATTACCCTCGCTAATTATGGTTAAAAGATGAAATTGCATATGGTCGGTTTTCCCACTTACACCCATACGTACAGCAGTCTTACAAAAAATGTTCTACCTTCTCTGGTAACACAAGACACGCACTAATGACACAAAAAATGTCCAACCTTTTCTAGAGGAAAATACTTATTCAGGCCTACTTTTTGGCTAATTTATAAATAAAAGCCAAACCAGAAAAAAAAACTTTATAAGGCCAAATTCCAATTGTCTAGTTAGGTTTTTGACATTTTTACCCTTTGTACAGTTCGTCGGTGGTACAGACCTATAGGTACAGACCCACGAACACACGGTCACAGTTTTCTAAATAAACCGTCTGTCTGTACCCATGGGTACAGACCACAAGGACCAAACAAGCAATAGCAGGATGAAATCTAAGAATTATGTATCACATAGATCAAGAATTAAACTTGATAGCTTAATAGCATATCTCACTATCTGACATAAAAAAAATAGCATATCTCACTTCTGCAGCAAAAAATGGATTAATATCAAACCCAAGCAATATTGATAGAGATACACATGAATCAACAAAGTGCTCTACCATTGAGGAATGAATTCTAAAGTTTTTTACACCACAAACCTATACAACACATACAACACCCACTTCACTGAATAATTAATCTCAGTAAAAAAACTCATAGCACATTAGGAAACCAATTAAGCTCCTCCAGGGAAAGTAACATGAAACACAAATATATCCTATCTAAATTGTTTGGAAGAAAAGAAACAGAACGAATGAATTTGTTTTCTACGTTTTAATCTACCAACTAAAAAAAATGCACTTTCGACAGTGGTGAGGCTGCACCGCTGATGTACCCACAACGCTGATTTTCAAGGGGGTTATACCTACGACGCTGATCTTCAAGAGGGCTGTACCCACAACGCTGATCTTCAAGAGGGCTGTACCCACAACGCTGATCTTCAAGAGGGCTGTACCCACGATCCAAAACACGTTCAGGGGCTGGCCCCATTACACACGAACGAAAAAAGAAAAAAAAACCGATCTGTAATCCAAGAACTTGATGGTGGTGGTGCATCAGATCTGTAATCCGATATGGACCCACGACGTTATGTTTCTTGGGCTGGCCCCATAGTGGGTATTGTTGCAGCCCGTGTTGGAAGGTGGCAAGGTGGGTTAGGGCTGTACCTGCGTCTCACAGTACGGATCAAAAACCCCAAAACAGATTCGAGAACTGCTGCTGCGAACGGTGGTGATGGTGCTGCTGCGAACGGTGGTGATGGTGCTGCGAATCAGGAACGACGAACGGTGGTGATGGTGGTGCGAATCAGGAGATTCGAACACTGTTGATGGTAGTGCGAATCACCTGCTGTTGTTGGTGGTGCCATCAATGGTGCTTTACAGCTTGCTTCTTCTTCCCAGCGTCTGGGCTTGAATCTGGACTTGGATCTGTGTTTGGATCTGGGCTTTGGTGGTGAACGGATCCATTACTCCACGGCGTTGAGGAGTGCTGATTGCTAACGCACGGCGGCGGTGGTGGGGTGCAGGAGAGCAGCGTTGGTGGTGGTGGGGTGCAGGAGAGCGGTGTTTATGTTGGTGTGGTGGGGTGCAGGAGAGCGGTGTTAATGGTGTTGATGGAGGGGCGCAGGTAGGGTTGGGGATGAGAGAGAGAGAGAGAGAGAGAGAGAGAGAGAGAGAGAGAGAGAGAGAGAGAGAGAGAAGAGAGAGAAAAGCTGATAATGGGGTGGTGGTGGGTTTGATGCTAGAGAGAGGGATGGTTTTGGGTTTCGATGCTTAATAGGAACGAGTTTTGGGATTTCAGCTTTTTCTATGTTGGGTAATGGGTGGGAGGGTAGTTTAGGTAGGTTTGAGCTATTAGTTAGTTTGTAATGGGTATAGTTATAGAAGGCTTTATTTTATAAAGTAGATATGGCCTTAGGCCTCTGGAAATAAATAGCCCCCTTTTCTATGCACCCATACACTACACACAATCGATTACAACGTGATTTTTCAAGCAAAAATTAAGAAAACATTAACCGCATATATTTTCAAACATCAAAAATAACTTTACCGTCTTTAAATTTTTTTAGCAAATATATTCAAGTGAATATACGCAATTATGTTCATAGATACATTCAATGTTTTTAATATTTGAACATGAATATGAGAATATAAACATGATTAATCGAAGGTGCATTGCAAAATATAGTTCATATTAGTTGATTTTTGCAATATATTCGGATTGTAAGTAAAATTAGGGGGTTCAAAAGTATATTAACATCGAATGATTCTTTGTACTTAGATATGGATAATGACTCTTCTTTGAGGGAATTGAGGTTTTTATTGTAGAAAAATTATTTCTTGTTTGTCTAAATGGAGGGATAAAATAAACCAAGGTCTAACTTTAATTTTGTAGCATACCAAATAAAATTCTCTTTAACAGAATAAATTATAAATCTTTTACTTTCCTCCAGGGATATTGCCCGTGGGGTAGAGTTTGGAATCCTAATGAATTAAAGCGAGTGTGTAAGGGTAATAAAGGTGAGATAGTATTATATCTTGGATGTTTTGATACGGAGCATAGGTAACCCTTTGGTTCTTTCATATATGATATTTTGAAAGCTTATTCTTCGAGCTATACTAGTCTATTATCAAATAGGCAGATTCTTTTGTTTGTTACAAAAGAACGTAAAAGATACTTGTGTTTTTGATACAATCATGCACTCAACTTCGTGCACTTATAAATTACTTACATATATGTGTCGTGGTTTCAATTTTATTAAGAAAATAAAGACCATAATGTAACTCTTTTTTCTAGACAAGTAATGACTCTAATTAGCTAGAAACAAAATAGAGCTACTTGACTTTTCAGTAGACAGTATAATAATCAATAATATATTATGTAGTATAACAATGTTAAATGACAAAAAGTTGTCATTTCTTCTTATATTTGTCATTTCTTTAGTCTATTTATTAAATTATGCTATAAAATTAGTGACTTTAATTTTAATATGAATGACGAAAGGTATTGAAATGAGAGTGCTTTTCTTTATTGTTTTTTTTTTTTTCATACATGAGAGGCTTATAAGCCGTTAAGCAAACGAGAATACAAGTAAAACAAACACTCTTATTGGGATTCTAGTACAACTCTGGCAGTTGCACACTCACTTCTATCCCTAGTTATTAAGTTCCAAATAAAAACAGGAGGATCATTGAAATCCGTAGGATGAGATTGCATTTTAGCCCCTTCCTTTGCCAATTTATCCGCGCAAAGGTTCGCTTCTCTATAGATGTGATTAAGCTTCAAGCTCGATTGTTCTTTTAATATTTTCCGACAATCGGTTATGACTGAAACATAGCGACTACCTAAACTCCCACCGCCCTTCACTAGCGCATGGAGCTTCCCCGAGTCTCCCTCATTGTGAGTCCTTGAGCTCCCACCGCCCTTCACTAGCGCATGGAGCTCCTTCAAATCTGTTTCAATGCATATATGTTTATAACTTTTACTTATAGCCCACCTTAGACCAAAATGTAAAGCAAGCAATTCCGAAACTAGTGGAGAATCACATAAACACGAACCAATAAAGCCCGCGATACATGAACCATTTTTGTCTCTGATTATGCCTCAAATACCTTCCATTCTCTTGTCGAAAATATAACTTCCATCGATATTTAATTTGAGACCCTCTAACGGTTTAACCCACTTCACCATTATGTTATTGGCTAGCTTAGTTAAACCTCCATCTAAACTTTTTCCCCATGCTAAAATAAAGTTACTAGCTAGGGAAACTATATCACGTTTTAGTTCTAATACATGGGGCAAATTCGTGGCCTCATTGAACAATATTTGGTTACGCATAGTCCAAATCACCCAAATAGCCGCTGGAAAAATATATGGCCATTCTATTCCCACGATTCGCGCCTTCGAACGGAGTTGAGCCTGTAACCATAGCTTGATGAACCATCTTGTACCACATGCTGCTGCTGTAATTCAGGAGGCGCAGCAGGGTAATTCGCTGCATAAGGATTTGCTACAGAAAAATTTGCTGCAGAAACGGTTGCTGCAGAATTCCAGGCGCCTGCATCTCGAACTGTACCTAGCTGCTGCAATCCGCGGTCAGTTCCTGTACCAGCAGCAGGTCCTCCTCGTTGATCTTGGCGCCATCTTCTATTCAATTCCAGGAGGGAGCCATGATCTGCCGCGCAAGTGAACTGCGGCTCCTGGACTGCCGAGCTGCTTCCCATCCCATAGCTTTCCAGCGTTGCACCAAGAGGGGTCCCGAAATCCACCAATTGGAGGCCCATTTGCTGCATCATTCCAGTTACCATCATCTCTCGAATAGTCCGCCGAAATGTAGGCTTTACGGCGCCATAACAATTCCGCATTAAGATATTAAGTGGGTGAATAGGCTTCCCCCAAGCCGTACCTGAAACACTTGCGTAATTCATTAAATAAAAATTACAATTGACAAGAAATACCTCAAGGCGCATTAGGCGCGAGAATCCGGGGTCTCTTCCACCTCCGTGGTGGTCGTCTTCTCAAGCTCGGCAGGGGGCTGATCTTCCGTGGCGGTGTTGGCTACTTGGCTCTCCATCCACATTTCTTCATCTCCATCCCCGGCTATAGAGACATCCCATAATGGATCAGGAGGCATCTCTACTGGAATAATATTTGCTAATAATAAATTATTAGCTGATGAGGTGTCCACATTTGAGTGAAGTGAAGTAGCAGCATGCGAAATATGATTCGCACCTACTGCAACTTTATCAATTTCGGTAATATCAGTGGGGACCTTCCCCATGTGTTGGTCCTCCATTACATGAACATCAACTAGCCCCCCCTCACTTCTACAAACATCCATTTCTTCAGTTACTTTCGCCCCTGACCCACAGCCTTCACTCAAGATTACAGTATTGCTCCCTTTATTAGCACCTCTCTGTTTCACTCCCTTGGCTCCCTTTTTTTTACCCACCGAATTATCCCCTTTCTTTAGCTCCTCCGCAGAAAAATCTACCACCTCTACAACATCCTCCAATATCCTTCTTTGTTCGAAACTAGGGGAGATAATTACGTTATGTCCTTTTGCACCACTAATTTTTTTATTACCCGTATTAGCCCAAGTGACATTCTTCCCTTTGTTATTTTGTGCTTTCGAGCCGGAAGATTGTCCCTTGCTCCAAAAAGTTTTTTCCGTTGGTCCCGTTTCAATTACACTATCCATCATTCGTAGCGCTTGGAACCTTGTCCCAAGTCCTCCTTGGGATGGTGCCTTTGAAGAATTGAAATTATTACCTCTTCCATTGCTCTTGTTACCCCTTGTTACAGTCATCCACTCCCCATATTTCTCCTTCGGATTTGTCATTTCTATCCTAGTTTCTACTACTTTCTCTTTCCATCTTGAGGTGTTCATATCTTCATCCATTCTTGTTGGTATATTTGGAGGGCAGCTTTCTTTTCTGTGTCCAAATTTGCCACACCCGAAGCATATAAGGTGGAGACCTTCATATTCTACCTTACATACCTCTGTTCCTATCCTAACTTCCGGCTCTAACGGCTTATTCAAGTCCAATTCAATAGCTAACCTTGCATAATTACCTCTCAGCCTACCTTTCGTCATTGGATCAATCTTCACGGTCCGACCAAGCTTGTCCCCTATTTTCCTTAAGATTCGTGATGTGTAATTTTGCATCCCAACGTTTGTTATCCTTACCCAAGCAACTGTTGTCGTTATCGAGTTAGTTACCGCATTAAAACTCGGAGTCCATTCTCTAACTATGAGATAGTGATCAAGGACCATCCATGGACCACCCGATAACGCGAAATCGAAGTCTTCGCGCTTTTCGAATTTGACCATGTAATAGCCGTGACCCACATCCACTAATTCAAATTGCCCATCTGGATTCCAAATTTGTTTTAGCTTAGAAGCTAAATAAGTAAAGCCTACTTCTCTGCCTAAAAGACGAATAACAACAGTGTTTCGCCATAGACGGATACCCTCCTGAATTTCATCCCTTGTTCTAATCACAGTAGGAATTGAATCATTAATCACAATCTCGTCATCGTCCTCTACTAAATCCTCTAACTCACGAAAATCCTCTTCATCCATAACATGTTTATTTACCGTTTCAAATTTATCGTCCATAATAGGAATTACTAGATTATTGCCCGTTACCATACCTTTCCAACCATTTTATCGAGGCCTAATGAAAGAATTAGTAGTATTACCTTGGATTAAATTTGCACCAGAGTTCTGATTGGTTTTGTTTGTGTCAAAACCTTCCTGTACAGTACCATTCAAAGCATAAGAGCTCGGCTGTCCCTCGATGGTGGCCCTCTGGCGTTTACCAGCGCGTCCATCTCTCACAGCAGCGGCGAGTTCCGGAAAATCCACCATGGACTGATCTTGATTGTGGCCTTGAATGCCATCGTTTGTTTGTTCCAGGTTCTGCAGCATTTTGTTTCTGTCGCTCATGTCAGGATGTTCAGCGTCCATGGGAGGCGCTTCTTTTTCAGTGGGTTGATCAGGCGGCAAGGTCACGCCGGCCACAGGTGGCGGCTGCGAAGCCATTCAACGGTCGAGTCTTGGTTTTTTGTTTTCTTCCTAAAATTGTGGAGCAAAATTGACTTGTTCAGCGATATCTTTATTGTTTTATAAACTATTATTTATATTAAATGTAACAAAAATTAAAGGAGAATGCTGGAAATTTTTCTTTTTAAAAAAAAAATCTGAAAATAAATTTTCTAATTATTATCTAAACACGTTTCTAAAAATTTCGAAAAAGTAGAATGAAAAGTATTTTCTGTTTTGAAAAGAAATAGAAAATATATATATATATTTTTTTTTTAATACATGAGAGAGCTACTTTGACTCGGAGTCATTTTGTGAGAAAATAGAAAATATTTTCACGAACCATTGAAACAAATAAGAAAAAGAAATGTCTTCACACTCACCTTCCCCACCAGCCGCTCTACTGCACAAGAAAACCGCCGCCACTTGGGGACCATTCTCCACCATCATCATCATCCCGGCTTGGCTACGCCATCAACAGTCGAAGAACCCAAATTAAGGTAAACTACTAACTTTTACCATTGAAATTCTAAAAAATTGAATTATTTTTTAACCTAATCTCACCACTTTTACAATTTTCAGAACATCGTTGTTTATTCAAATCGTGTGGTGTAAATGCTGTGTGTAAAGAGTAAAGCAATAACTGGGATCTACTTGACAGGAAAGATGGAGGAAAAATAGAGTAGATCTTGTCTCGTTTACTTTCATTTCAACTAAGTAAGGCATGGAAAAGAAGAAGAATAAAAACTTGTGTGTGATTAGTAGTCCTGGTGATATGGAATCTAGTTCAAAAGATTCAAATGCATCATCTTCAGGATTTAGTTTAGTTGGTAGTGATCCAATGAATATATCATATGTAAACAGTAGTAACTCACGTTCCTCTTCTATTGATGACCTTACAGTTCAAACTACACAAAACTGGTAGGTAAAATTTCAAATTAAAATTTAATTACGAGTTAGAACACTTTCTTATTAAACTTGTTCAATTTTTTATCAGAAATTGGAAGAGTTTGGGGAGCATAACAATGGATTTGATTTGGAAGCTAGTTGCAACTCATTAGAGACTAGCAGAAGTTACAGTGGGTCATTTGGTAATTAGGAATTGTACAAGATTTGATCAAGAAGCTGCTTATGTCACTGTTGATGGTAAATTATTCTTACAGAAATGGAAAAAGATGCAGGAAAAGGATAGGATTTCTATATATAGATAAAAACCATACATTTAAACATTGAGGTTTTCATAGTATTAGTATACTTATATATCAGTCTGTGTGATGTGATGGAGAAGAAGAAACTAAATAGATTGGTCCCTCCTCCCCTATATATCATTCATATAGAGATGCATTTCTATATCACTACCAATATACATATTCTAGTTCTAGTTCAAGTTCAGCAAGAAAGTATGGAAGTAGTGAAATGCTTAATGGTGAGTGTGATCATAATGTACTGTTGTCACTACAACTATGCACTTTCACCAAATTGCATAGTCTCAATTGATGGAACTGGAGACTTCAGATCAATTTCTGAAGCAATAAAAGCTGCTCCAGATCATAGCTCTAAATGATATACAATCTTCATAAGAGCTGGGGTTTACAAGGAATATGTATATGTGGGACCTGAGAAAGTGAATTTAACTTTGATCGGAGATGGTATTGATAAAACCATTATATCAGGCAACAAGAGCTTTGGTGGTGGAGTTAAGACATTCTTTACTGCTACCGTAGGTAAGAAATAAAATCATCTTTGTCTAGTCTTTTCCCACCACTTTTCATTACAAATAGTGTCATTAAATTTAGTTTGCTGAAGATATAAAAAATAGATCAATGAAAGCTTTCTGAAACTTTAATACATATATATATATATATATATATATATATATATAATTTGCTTTCCCCTCTCTTTTCGATTTTCGACTGAGAAATAAATAACGTGACAAAATTGAAAGTTTTACAATCCTTTTGAATGTGAAGTATTTTGTGTTAAGATAAATTTCAGGTCTAACAAACATTACCTTCTTCTACTACCTTAGTGTGGAACTTGTTTGTTATCAAATGACATTTATACAAGTTCCCCACTAAAGTTAGTAGAAGGAGGGTAATGTTTGTTAGACCTGAAATTTATCTAAACACAGAGTACTTCACATTCAAAAGGATACTATTCTAAACCTTTCAATTTTTCACGTTATTTATTTCTACATCGAAAAGAGAGGGGAAAGCAAATTAGATAGAAATTTGTATTAAAGCTTGAATTAGTATCTCTCGTTCTATTTTTCATATCTTCAGCACACTAAATCTAATGATATTATTTGTAATAAAAATGTTTGGGAAGACTAAACAAAGAAAAACCATCTCAGGAAATAAAATTCTCACTTATGGTAGCAGTATCAAATGTCTGAAATCCACGACCAAAGCTCTTGTTGCCTGATATGATTGTTTTATCGATACGATCGCCGATCAAACTTAGATTAATTTTCTCAGGTCCCACATATACTTATTTCTCGGAGCTCTGATCTATAGCAACTTTAATTGCTTCAGAAACTGATTTGAAGTCTCCAATTCCGTCAATTGATACAATGCAATTTGGTGAAAGTGCATAGTTGTAGTGACAACAGTACATCATGATCACACTCACCATTAACCATTTCACTAGTTCCATACTTTCTTGCTGAACTTGAACTAGAACTAAAATATGTGGATTGGTAGTGTGTAATTTTACAATATAGAAATCCATCTCTAAATGAATAATATATAGGGGAGGAGGGACCAATGTGTTCAGTTTCTTGTTCTCCATCACATCACACATATTGATATATAAGTATACTTTTACTATGAAAACCGCAAAGTTTAAATAAATGGGTTTTATCTATATATAGAAATCCTCTCTTTTTCTTGCAAGATAGTGGTTTAGCTTGAATTCATTAATCACATAACTATTGCCTCGTTCTGCTAAATCCTGTAAATTGTAAAATTGGTCCCCCAAAGGTTGGTGCAAGCTAGGCTTATTACAGAACATTCACCATTTGCCTTCACAAAGGTCTGGGCAAACTGTATAATTAAATATAATGACTTAAATTAAAAAACAACCCCTTTAATTAAACTTATCTTGCCTCAGTGAGAATAAAGCAAAGAAGAAACCAGTCAATATAAGTCCTAAAATAGAGGTCCGTGGTCGAAGGTTATTCACACCGTAGAAGCATCTTCATATACCGTATTCAGCATAGTAAACCAAGTCTAAGTTTGTGTCTATGTCTTGGCATTTCAGTTAATTGTAATGAATTCTCATATGGTCGTTGAATAAATTTGCCACGGTCGTCCCAAATAGGACTTATCCCCCGGTATCTTCATATACCGTAAGGAATTTCATTCAAGGAGACCAGTGGATTCCCCCCGAAATCCCTTTTTTCGTAGATTTTTCCATGATTGTAATGCCCCGTATATTAAATTAAATATATTAATTATTACTGTTAATGTGATTTGAAAATGCGATTCTGTAATTCTTCAAGCTTTTGTGGTATTAATGTGTGTGAGAGATTTCTAGATAAATGCCATTTACATCACTTTTAATTAGTTGGATGCCATCATATGAGAGATGGTTCCAATAAAGATTACTGAGCTTATTATTGATATAGCTAAAACATTTATTTTAAACTTTAATTGTAAACCAAATCTGCTAAGACTTTCCGACAAAAGTTGTTGCACCCTTACCATTACAAAAATTAAGCAACATCCACATTAAACTTAAGTTGACCCGGCAGGGGTGAGGACCAACAATTTGAGTATGAGGATAAGATGAAATATAAAGATCAGCGAGGTTGGGAATAGTAAATCAATAACAGTTTGAATATATATTTTTATTGTTTGAGAAAAAATCTCAACAAGATTCTCACAAAGGCCCTCCAATCATAACACACAAACCAAATACACCTAAACACCATACCTAAACACCATACGCATAGAACAAAGCACATTACAATATGGCTTCACACTCGAATTATGTATTACAAAATACCACACATATTACACTACTATACGTGCGCCCATTCGTGACCATAGCTTTAGCGAGGACATACTTGTCCTTGCAAAAGATACCATCATTTCCGAAGAAAGATATTAGAGAGGATATTTGTCCTCGCCTATGTGTATATTTTTTTCGGTGAAGAAAAAAATTAAAAATTGATTCCGTTCTCGCCATTATGCTTCTCTTCTGCGATGACGTTTTTGTCCTCGCCATTGAGTATCATTCGCGAGTACATATAGGTATTTGGCAAGAACAAATGTTCTCGCTAATGAGCGACGAGTATATAGCTGCTAACGGGCAGAACACCATTGATGGTGATAGTTACCCTAAAAAGAAAACCTACTCATTAATGCTCCCGTTTTTCCTCCAATCCGCAACTTGTGATCGGTCCCATCATTAACGAAACTTTTCTACCATTTCGTACACGTGTGGGTCCCACTTTCAATAAAAAAAATCCATCAATTCTCCAAACTAGGTATTTTCAAAAATTTAATCTTTTTTATTTTCTGTTTAAATTAAGTAATTGTTGTATTATGCTTTGATTATATAAATGCAATGTGTATTAGTGAATGTACTTTAGGTGTTATAATTTATATTTTTTGGATATAATTGTTAATTTTTAACTTTGTTTAATTATTTTTATTTGGTTATAATTATAACTAAATTTAGATAATGGATTAGGTTATGGACAAGAGTTGGATTAAATGAAATAATATTGTTACGAGGTATTATTTTTCGGGTGTGAGAGATTGTATTAATTTTGCGAAAGAACACATGGAAATATCCGGTAAAAAATTTGTTCGTGTTATCATTGTTTCAACTTTCAATAATCGAAAATTTCATATTGATGATGTTAAAGCGAATCTTTATAAATTGGGGTTTTGTTCATCGTATGAAGTTTGGACAAAACACGAGGAAGGAGTAAACGCCGTGAATAACCCAATTGTAGATGATGAAATGTTGAATGTGTTGGATGATTTGAGACTCACTAGCGAAGTTGGGGCCACTCTGGTGACACCAAGATGGGTGACTAAAATCTTACGGGACGGGGTTGTGGGTGTTTCGATGCGTTGTTCGAGGAAATGGAGGTAGAGTTGTACCCTAGTTCTACTACGATGGGTTCTTTGAATTTCATAGCCAAGTCAATGCATGTCAAAGTGAAGAATAAGTGGACAAACACCTATTTTATCAAACTTCTTCAGTTATTGTGTCGTGTTTTGCCAAAAGATCATACTTTACCTTCTTCGTATGAGTAGTGCTACAGAAAGATGAAAAGTTTGGGTATGAGATACGTCACGATCAATGTGTGTTTGAATGATTGTGTTTTGTATTATAAAGAGAATAAAAAACCGGAGAAGTGTCCAGTATGTGGTGAATCAAGGTGGGATCCGCAGAAGGAGACAAAAGTGCCACATAAGAAAATGCGTTATTTTTCGATTGCGCCAAGGTTGCAGAGAATATATGTTTCGAGGCACATCGCTAAAGATATGATTTGGCACCATACATAAAATAGTACATATGAAGATGTGTTGCGTCATTCAGTTGATGGTACTAGTTGAAAAATGTTTGACGAGAGGAATCTCGAGGTTGCTAGTAAACCACGTAATGTACGCCTTGTTTTGGGCATTGATAGATTTTATCCTTTCTCCATACAAAACAACTCATATAGCATGTGGCCGGTTATATTGACAATCTACAACTTGCTGCTTTTCTTATGCATGAAAGAATCCACATTGATGCTTACTTTGTGGATTTTGGCTCCCCGTTCACTTGGAAAAGATATGGATGTAGTTCCCCGTCCTGTTATAGATGAATTGGAAATATTGTGGGGCAGATGGATCCTTACATACGATGCACATATGAAGGGTGATTTTCTAATGAAGGTTTTTTTGTTGTTCACGATTAATGATTACCCGGTTAGATCATACACTTTAGGATGGTCGGGTCAAGGTTACTTAGCATGCCCATAATGTATGGATTCTACTACGTCGATGAAGGTGAATAAAGAGGTTGATTTTATTGATCACAGACGGTGGTTACCTATTAGTCAATCATGTATAGGAAAGACGTATCTTCGTACATTAAAAACGAGAATAGGGCCCGCCTAGGAAACATAGTCTCACTGATATTTAGACGTAGTTAGATGAGTTGCCTATTATTTTTACCGGTAGTGGCAAGATGACAAAGAAAACAGGTTCTCATGAGTTTAATTGGAAGAAAAAAAGTATTTTTATCGTTTACAATATTGGTCAGAAAATTTGTTGAAATATAACATTGATGTTATGCATTGTGAGAAGAATGTGAGTGATAGTCTGTTCGATATTGTGGTTTGTTTAGATGGAAAAATTTACAAAGATAACGTGAAGACGAGGAGGGATCTGAAAGATATGGGTATTAGGAAAGATTTGTGGTTGTTTGAGAATAAAGGGAAAACAATACTACTGATCCGAGAGTTTCTTTGGGAAGGCTTATCGTTGAGGCGATAAGCCAAATCCTGGACAAGGCTCCATCAAATCAAGGGTGACTTATTCTCCCACCTCGCTCAAGATGGATCGAGATGTCAACCCCTAACTTGGGATTGAACTATTCTTGCAAGGGACGTTTCGTTTACACTCTCGTCATTGTCATTTTATTTGTGATAGATTTTATTACTCTATTTCTATTTTTTTTGCGATTTAATGTCTTTTTAGATCGTGGGGACACGATTCGCTTTTAAGTCGGGGGTGGGGTATTTGTTGTCTATCATTCTCATTTCATGTCTTTATTAATTTAAAAAAAGAATTAAAAAATTAAAAATTATGAAATGATGAAACCTTTAGTGTAAATCATGAATGTGATAATTGATTTTATTAATTGATCTTAATGCTTTGGGAGTGCTCACATTTTGGAAAAATCTTAGAATCAACTATTTGAGTAATTTATAAACAATGAGACGCTTTTAAATGCAAGGTGATTTATCTTCTTCCATTTACCTTGGGAGGAACCAATATTTTTTTTTGCATACATGAGAGGCTAAAAGCCGTTGAGAATAGTGGATTACATCAAGAACAAAGTTCTTATTAACTATCTAGTACAACCCTAATAGTTGCACGGTCACTTATAACTCGTGTAATCAACCTCCAAAGGAAGTCAGGAGGATCAACAAATACCACCGGTTGCGTATTTAACACTGCTCCTTCTTGCGCAAAACTTAGCTTCATGATATATTTGGACCAACTCAAGTTTTGGGAATTTTCGTAGTAGTGCACAACACTCGCCTCTTGGCGCTCTAGGCGCGAGTTTCCATCTCAATGTCCTCATCCGAGCTCCGCGGTACCTGCTCCTGCTCACGTGAAGTAGCAGCTCCAGTCTCAGGGATTTGGCTGTCCAGCCACGTGGTCTCTTCTTTTCCTCCATCTTCATTTACATCCCAAATGGGATCAGGTGGCATATTGTGTGCAATATTATCCATGCGTTTCTCACCATGACAAGAAGGGACCATGTCAGTGGGTGAGGTGTCCATTTGGACTTTATGTTGGGGCGTGGGGGGGTCTGCTGCTAATTCTTTTATTTTTTCTCTAATTGCTAACAAGTCCCTGTGACTATTACTAGCATCCATGATGCTCACATCCACTAAACCCACTAAATTCCCTTCACCAACAGCTCCTGCCGAGGGTCCACTACCCTCTCCAACTTCCAAAATTTTTCCGTCAGTAATTTTATTACCTTTAGCTCCTGACTTCGCCCCATTAATAGACTTTTTCCCCGCCTTCGTGCTCACCTTGCTCGCCCCATTTTGCTCCGCAACTACCCCAAAATAGCATACCTCTACTTCATCAATCAAGACCCGACGTTGCTCAAAATTCGGTGAAATTATTATCCCATGTCCTTTAGACCCTCCGATTTTTTTATTACTCACATTAGTCCCTGATGTGCCTTTTCCTTTGCTAGCAAAAGACTTTGTACTCAAGTTTTGTCCTTTATTCGTTGTACTTTGAGCATTAAATCTCACTTCACTTGGTGGTTCCTCCACCCTAAGTGCATCAAATCGAGTTCCGAGACTACTATTTGAGTAGGCTTTCGAAGATTTATTTATAGCATTTCTCCCACTACCTCTATTCCCCCTCCTCACCGTCATCCATTCCCCGTACTTCTCTTTAGGAGCTGGCATCCCAAATTCCTCCTCCACAGCAATCGCTTTCCCTTTCTCAATAGCCCGGTCATCCTCCATATGATCAGATACAATCACCGGACAATTTTCCTTCTTATGCCCAAACTTACCACATTCAAAACAGATCAAATGAAGTCCCTCGTATTCTACTTTGCATATGTCCGATCCTATTCTCACTTCGGGTTCTAATGGGTTTTTCAAATCGAGTTCAATAGCTAATCTAGCGTAATTCCCTCTTAGTCTACCTTTCGTCATCGGGTCAATTTTAATTGTTCTACCTAGCTTATCCCCAATTTTTCTCAATATACGTACCGTATAATTTTGCATTCCAACGTTAGAAACTCTTACCCATGCGGTGGTCTTTGTTATTGAGTTTGATGCGGCATTAAAACTCGGTGTCCATTCGCGAACAATCAAATAATGATCCAAAATCATCCAAGGCCCACCCGAAAGCGCGAAATCAAAATCTCCCCTCTACTCAAATTTTACCATGTAGTAACCATGACCCACATCCACGAGTTCGAAATGTCCTTTCGGCGCCCATATTTGTCTTAATTTAGATAGCAAGTATGTGAAACCGACCTCTCTTCCTAGTAGCCTAATCACAGCTGAATTTCGCCACAATCTAATCCCTTCTTGAATCTCATCTCTAGTCCTAATGACGGTAGGTATTGAATCCGTTATTAGTTCCTCATCATCATCTTCAATTAAGTTTTCTAGTTCTAAAAAATCTTCCTTGCCCATTACGAACCCGGTCCTAGTTTCCTCTCTATCTTCCATAATCGGAATAACTATATTGTTACCCGTTACGGTGTCTTCCAGCCACCTAAATTAGGTCTAGTAAAAGTACCTGAATTAATACCTTTAAGCGCGGCAGGAGGAGCAATTCCATTTTGTAGCAAAGCTGCTGCAACGGGCTCCTTATCCGATGATATGATC
Organism: Nemophila menziesii; assembly: GCA_029959085.1. Taxonomy (NCBI): domain Eukaryota; kingdom Viridiplantae; phylum Streptophyta; class Magnoliopsida; order Boraginales; family Hydrophyllaceae; genus Nemophila; species Nemophila menziesii. The sequence goes on along the minus strand of JARWIR010000007.1, from coordinate 29,918,715 downwards.
ACCGTATTGGCATTCGATTCCTCTAGATAGGCCCTTGTTCTCTTGCTCGTTCTAACCGCGTGATCATTAGTTGTTAGCGGAGGAAAATCCGCCATATGAAGGTCATGCGAAACCATGTTTGGAGTAGGAGCAATCACAGCGTGAATAGTCTCCTCCATTGGGTCAGGCTCACGGCCAGAAGAAGTGTTCTCGCCGGCCTGAAGTGGCGGCGCAGCTGCCATTGATTAGCAGCAGTTTTTTTTTTGCTGTACTGTTGCGACAATTGTGGAGCGTTTCAAACTTTCAAAAACTGCCCAAGAATTTTCTTTTCGAACCAATATTTTTTATCCAACCCAAATAACTAATTCACAACCAGATAAAAATTAATAAAAAAATGAATTACGTTTACGAAACTACTACATTTGGGGCCAATCAACGTAGAAAACTAGTTTGATGCGCAAGAAAGAGTTAATTGTGTGGTTTATAATAATAAATTATTCCGGTTTAAACTGATAAATAAGGACTAAAGAATAAAACACATAAAACTAACTTTATCTACATTTATTCTGCGTCAAGCATCATACTGCAATTCTGGAGTTATATTCTTCTTATAAGCCTAGGTTTGAGAAAATTAAATTAATCACCATTTACCTACTTTTATAATTGTTACAAATAATAATATTAGGGTAGTTATGACATCATTATCGTATATATTTGTAATAATTTGTTAGGTAATAATTGCATGAAATTTATTTTTAAATAGTCTCTCAACAGGTAACTTTTTGTTTTGATAGCAAACTTAAAGAATCCTAAATATAGTTATTGAACTATATTTTGACTCACCATTAGTTCCAACATCTATTTTCATTATGTCCATGTTTTGATTTTTAAAAGACTATATTATTATCAGATACTCTTCCTGTAGCTAAATTTTAGTACCATCGAAGATTTACATAGACTGGTTGGCAAAATTTGGAGCTAACAACGCGGACAGAACGACTCCATATAGGGACCCTCCAGAAGGACTTTGACGTTAGTTAGTCAAGGATCGGTAAGGTTGGGCCATACCTAGAGTGCTCTTAAATAATTAGTAGGAAGTTTATCTTCCCGGTCTTTTAGACCTCTCATGTAACAAATTATTTGTTTTAGCACCATCTAAATTAAAAAAACAATAATTTAAAATAATATTTATAATAATATCTTTAATAAAATATCTTTGATAATTTAATTATATATTTAAAATATAAACTTTTAATAATTTAATATAGGTATTAAAAAAAATTAAAAAATATCTTAAATTTCTAAAGTGAACAAGTATATGGGAACCACTACTTTTAGCAATGTGAAGAAAAATTTAAGGACGATGGGAGTATATCTTCAATCTTTTTTTTTTTCTTTACTCGCATCTTGATATACACAAAAAAGTTTATTGGACGAATAGCAGAAAAACACTACATATGGGTCTATACGACTAATAAATCTCTTGACTTAAATTGTCCCAATGTATATTCATTATAAATTACCACAACTCAATACATACAAACCCTTACGATGGTTAGATGGTAAACGATCGTCAGTGGCATTTCCCAAATACAAAAAAAAAAAGCATTTTATTCCTTTACATGCCTAAAACACATATAAATACACGTGCTTTCCAAACAAAAAAGTTACACATTATCTTCTTGAGTTAACGGTTTTGAATAAATTTTTCTATTGGTACTAATTTGACCATCGAAGTTCCATCGAAAGGAGTCCATCTCTTCAGCTAGTAACCCCTCATTTGTAGGTAGCAGGTACTAGACTTAGGACTATTTGAAAAAGACTAGCATAACTCATACCCAAGCAAACAAGGAAGATCAAGTTAACCAACGAGTCAACATACTCCGATTATTCTGATTAATCATTGTCAACTCAGTGGTCATGTCGGAAAGATATAGTTTTCCATAAAAACACACATTGAGTGACCGCACGAATAAACATAGAGGAAAAAAGGAAAGGCTCTAAGGAATTTTGAATAGTGGTGATACAGGACCACAAGAATACAAAGATAAATCTTCCGTCTTTACACCCTTTTTGAAACAATAGGACTACCAAATCCATGTGGTGGGCATGTGTCAAAAAACACCCATAAACCCCAAGAAGAACAAACTAAATACCCGATAAGTCTTGGAATAGCTGAGTATTTACAACATTTTTAGTACAACAGGCTTTACAGCAGTTTTGACAACCCAAGGCAACACAAAACCTGAATCCCTCCATCATTGAGGTAGAAGACTATTTCTCGATACCTAGTCATACGATTTTGTTCCTACCTTGATATGAGAGAGAAGATTCCCCTCAGAATATCTATGCGACACAAATAAGTCGTTAAAAGAAAAAAGATAAGAATAGGATCCAAGGCAATTGGCATGGTACATGTCGCAACGAATGGATTCCCACATTAACCAACTAGTCCCTTTGACATGGAACATCTTTAAAATTCACTTTCCTCACATGTATAAGCCCCCACTGTCCCAGTCTTTAAAGGAACATGGGAACGTACCAACATATTAATATGTACGAAATACATATGGAGCTTCTAACCGGTTTGATATTCGTATATTGTTGTGCCTTCCCCTTACCCCTCTCGTTCAGAGCACAATAGTGTTTCTCAAAATTAGTCATATAGACCACTTAAACTCCCTCCCGTCCACCAGATAATTTACGGGCTAGGTTTTTGACCCACAACCTATGAAGAGTGAATTCCTCTATGTTGAGATCTTACTAGAAAAATGGAGAACTCTCATATATTATTCTAGTTGCTTCATAGATACATTGTACGATGTTCGGGAATTAGATAAACTAATCACTTCCCATCCTAACTCTAAGGGTTAAAAAATAATGATTTCTAAATTCATCTAGTAGATAAGAATGAAACAACTATCAAAGATCATGAAGGATTCTATAAGACATATAATCACAAAATAAGTACTAAGTGCATCATGAGAAAGATCCCAAACTCCAAGACCTTCAAATTTAGATCTTTGAACCAAAGGGAATCCTTTGAAGAATAATTATTAATGAGTAACATAATCCATCATTTAGATAGTCAGGAAAAGCATCATGAATACCCAAATGGGATGTCAGCGGGAAGAGATATGCGTGACTATAGGTACAACAAAAATCTTACATATAATTAAAAAAATAGCATGTTGTCTAATGGCCTTTACATCTTACACCAAAGAGAGATATGGGTCATACAAAGTACCCCACTGGGACAGTTTGATACATACTTCACATGCACCATATGTTTCAAAGCGTGATCACTTCACGTGCCCATCTATCTCAATTTTTCCCATTTTTTGGTTTGTAAAGTAGCAAATTAATGTAGTAAAATCCGATAAATTTTAGGCTTATTTCAGCCTAGGTGGTGCTACACACAATTCACTATCCCTAGGAAAAAATGACCCACATAAAATGAGTCTCACTGCCAGAAATTTGTGTCCCTCTCTTGCATAGGCACGATGGCCCCTATGGGGATGCCTTTCAAAAATTTCACCATGTCCTTTGGCCATGTATCTTACTATATTTACTAGGGGAGATAAAATTGTCTACATTCCAACTTTACATGTAATACTCAACTCTTAACCTCCACCACGGTGTCCAAAAAAATCTGAAAAATAGATAGAGAAGTCATCAAAGGAGTTTTAAACTTTTAAGAAATCATATACTCATAAAAACCATAACTTTTCAGAGAAACCCAATTTTTAAGCAATAAATATACCAAATTAAACATGTTAATCATGATTTCAACCACTAAATATGTTATGTTTTATTTGTACGAACCAGTAAAACAATATAAAAAGTAATGCAAAAATAAAATAAATGTAAATAAATAACTTTACTTGTCGAGACTCGGATTGGATTCGATGTCTTTAAGGTATTTAGGCCACGTAACGGTGTCTTACGTTTGTTGGCTTCAACCTTCAGGATACAACGACAAAACTATTCAAACGAATCTGACACATAAATTATTAAGAATTTGAACGAACTTAAAATGTTGCTTCTTTCTATCTCTCTCTTATAGTTTTAATGTTTAATGTTTTGAAAAACTAAATAATGAAAATGGTTGAGTTGGCCAACTATTTATAAAAGATGAAAAGGTGGTTTGACAAACAGTTATGATGTTCATTTGAAGATATGGTGTATTAATTAAAAGATACAACGTTTACTAATAAACACAAAGCTTGGCTGGTCCAGATGGTATGAGCCCAAGGCCCAAAAGCCAATAGGCCTGTTGCTCAAGTTTGAACTACACCAACATGTTTTTCCCTTTGCTTTGCTTTAAAATTAAAAGAAAAAAAAATAACATACATTATTTATTTATTTTCTTTTAATTTCTCCAAATTACATGACTCAATTCTCAGTCAATTTCAAATGATTTTAACCAAGTTAATATATTACGTTAATCTTTACAACTTGAATAAACGTATCAATATCTGAATCATTTCTTTATATTGAGTCACTGACTATCATCGTAAACATGGTCAACACTTAGGTAGAATCCCGTTTGTCCAACAAAATATCATATAATTTATACCAGATTAATTATAGGGTGAAGCCCTCTCGACGCCCCTGATCTTTCCCCAAAGTGCAGTTACCGCCCCTTATCTTTTTTTTTCCAAAAAGAGCCCTTTAGGAAAAAAAATTTGTCACCGTTAGCCATTTTTTCCATTTTCTGTTAGTTGACCGTTAGTCAATGCCATTTGTCGCCACCTCACCGCCACCTCACCGCCACCTCACAGACACGTAGGCGTGAGGTCAACAGCAATTACACGTCATACTTTTTTTTTTTTTTTTAAATCATGTTTTTTTTAATTTTTTTTTAATCCTCTTCTTCTTCTTCTTTATAAAATGGCTTTGTTCCTTTGTAAACTGATAATGGATATAACTAAGAACAATAGAATTGCACAAAGATTGTTGGTCAGCCATTATTTCTTATAAGTAAAGGCTCTCCTCAGAGGAGCGCCTCATATTTAAGTTAATTAATGGATCATTAAGTTAATGAGCTAATTAAATAATAGAGAAGCGTTTTAGGTTAGTTTTGCAATTATTTTTTCAATAAGTTTTTCCTGCAATTTTTTTTAAATAGGTTAGAAGTAAAAAAAATCTCACCTCGTGTTTAAAAGTGTCTCATCGTTTATATATTACTCAAATTGTTGATTCCAAGATTCTTCTAAAAAAATCAGTCATAAATAGATTGTCCAATTTGATTGATAAATTATCCATATTGTTTAATTAGACGCCTATACCAATCTACCTAAGCGTTCCAGTAACATATTTATAAACCCAACAATCAATGGCCTTATCTCAAAGTTAGACTTAATCATCGTATCTCAAAGTTAGTAAGGTGGAAAAGGCTAGTTAAGCGCTCAAACTAAAGGTAGATGGAAGTGTTATTGATAGATGAAGAAGGTAATTGGTTTGGTTACCAAAGTTATGCGATTAGGTGCAGGGGTATAGATACAGGACCAATGCGAGGTAGATTAATGAAATAAATAGCATGTTGAGTCAAAATCTGTTGACTATGGGGATTATTCAGAGATCAAGAAGGTAATTGGTTTGAATACCATAGTTATGCGTTCAAGCATATTCCTGCAAGGTTTTAGCCACGATCAGGTGCGGGAGTATTGATACAAGAACAAGGGCGAGAAGGATTAATGGTATAAAAAGCACGTTTAGTCAAAATTTGTTAAGCAAGGGGATTATTGAGAGATGAAGAAGGCAATTGGTTCAGATACCAAATTCCTGCATTGAAACAGATTCCTACAAGGTTTTAACACTGATCAGGTGCAGAAATATCGAGACATGACCAGCTGCGAGGTGGATTAATTGAATATTAGCATGTTGAGTCGAAATATGTTGTTCGGAATGGAAATGTATGTAGATATCGTGCGGATTGGTTTGCTAGATTATGATCGACCATAAAAATTATAGCAGAGTTTTCGTATATGGGTCGAGATATTATTTAACATGCGAAAAATGTGTATAGGACGATACCTCAAATATACAGTAACCCCTTCAAAGAAAACGACTCCCTCCATCCATCAAGGTTTGTCATGCTTTTTTTTCACAAAGATTATGAAAAGAAATTAATTCTTTCTATTTTAACTAAACTTATACCTTCAACCAACTAAAACTAAGTAAATGAATTCTTAATAATGATTAGCCATTATTTATTAAATAAGGGTAAAATTGGTAGAAAATGTAAAAAAACTCTTTGGTATCTTAAATAGACAACCTTTTGTGAACATCTACTTTTAGAATTTGTGACAAACATTGATGTACGGAGGAAGTAGTATTTAAGTTGACTAGACAGTTCATTACATAAAATAAAAAACCAACTCAACCCACCATCTAATCTAAATAATAAAAAAACCACTTGGAACTTAAATTTTTTTTTTTTAAAAAGTGTTAGAGAAAAAGACAACAATATAAAATAAAATAGAAGATAAGATTTTTCCAAATATAAATTAAAACTCATTATACTTATATTTTTTTCAATCAATAAGAACGAATTATTAATGTTTTATATTAAAAATATGTTAATTATATTGAATTGATAAACTTTAAAATTTATTAGAAAACAATTATGAACAATATGAAACTATTAGTTAAATTTTGAACCATCTAGACAAAAATTGCTCTAATTTTGATTCATGAACCTGAAATACGTTTGAATGTATCGATTACTCCAATAACGCTTAGAGATTTTTAAAAAAGTACGGGAGTTAAAAATCCTTAGAAATATGGCGCTAATAGAATATTCGTTTTGTTATATAATAATTTACAACTTTTAGTATTCTTAAAAAACGTGAGGTGTGGTGAGATCGATTATTCAAGACTTAGAAAGACTTAGATTTTAGGATTACTAGTTTATCTGTTTTCATGTTTAAGGGTATTATAATTAAGGGTGAAGCCCTATCGACGCCCCTGATCTTTCCCCAAAGTGCAGTTACCGCCCCTTATCTTTTTTTTTTCCAAAAAGAGCCCTTTAGGAAATTTTTTTTGTCACCGTTAGCCCTTTTTTCCATTTTCTGTTAGTTGACCGTTAGTCAATGTCATTTGTCGCCACCTCACCGCCACCTCACCGACACGTAAGCTCCACGTAGGCGTGAGGTCAACAGCAATTACACGTCATACTTTAAAAAAAAATAATAATTTAAATCATGTTTTTTTTAAATATTTTTTTAATCCTCCTTCTTCTTCTTCTTCTTTGCCCTCCCAACACCAAGCCACGCTCCACCTTTCTGGGCTTATGAGGAGCTTTACTCGCAGCCAGCGCTCCCAACACCAAGCCCGTAAATATGGTTCCCTAAGGGTGTGTGGAAATGTCCAACTTGCTGTTCGATAAGTGAGCCCGTAAATGTGTTAGAACCCATTAAAGAAGATGAAAACAAGGTATTTGGAAGCTCCAGGAAAGAAAAGATCATCAAGCAAAAACAAGTCTTTATTGGGTCACAGTAAACAAGAATCTTCATCTTCGGGTGTAAAAAATGGTAGTCCGTCTCAAGATTGTTGTGTGGTGGATAAAGAGAAGAAACCAAAGAGAAAGAAAAATTTAATGTCTCCTGTTAAAGAAGTCATTACCTCTTCATCTGTAGTTGAGGATTCCAAGTGTAAATCCAGTAAAGTTAAGCATAAGTTTGTGATTATTAAGAATAAAAACAAGGGTAAATCTTCTAGAACAATTGTAGAAAGTTGCGGAATCAATTGTAGCAGACCAAACCACCATTAACACCATTGAAGAACCCAAATCAACATCGCACTTTGGCTTCTTTCACAATCCCTAAAGGGTTATCCGAAGAAACCGTTAGATTAATTTCTTCAACCGTTTAATATTCAATAATGGATCTGTAAGAATAATGAGTCTGTAAGATAAGAATTAATTTAATAATGAATCTGTAAGATAATTAATTTAACCGTTATCACAGAGCATAAGAATCATTTCACGCTGTAAGATAAGAATTAATTTAATAATGAATCTGTAAGAATAATGAATCTGTAAGAATAATGAATCTGTATTGAATATTCTAGTAATCCTAAATTCAGTGTAAATCAAAATCTAACGGTTTCTTCGGATAACCCTTTAGGGATTGTGAAAGAAGCCAAAGTTGCGGAACAATTGTAGAAAGATATGAAATCAATGCAACTCGATGGGTGGGACCAACTAGCCATTTATAACTCGATTGATGGACATTTACGGGCTTGGTGTTGGGAGCGCTGGCTGCGAGTAAAGCTCCTCATAAGCCCAGGAAGGTGGAGCGTGGCTTGGTGTTGGGAGGGCAAAGAAGAAGAAGAAGGAGGATTAAAAAAAAATTAAAAAAAACATGATTTAAAAAAAAAAAAAAAGTATGACGTGTAATTGCTGTTGACCTCACGCCTACGTGTCTGTGAGGTGGCGGTGAGGTGGCGGTGAGGTGGTGACAAATGGCATTGACTAACGGTCAACTAACAGAAAATGGAAAAAATGGCTAACGGTGACAAATTTTTTTTCCTAAAGGGCTCTTTTTGGAAAAAAAAAAGATAAGGGGCGGTAACTGCACTTTGGGGAAAGATCAGGGGCGTCGAGAGGGCTTCACCCATAAATATACCAAATTAAACATTCTAATCATGATTTTAACCACCAAATATATCATAGAATTTAAATCAAATTAATTTTAATACCCTCAAACATACAAAACATAAGCTAGTAGCCTAAAAATCTAGGCCTTTCGAAGTCTTGAACAATAACTCTAATATAAATTATTGGGATTACTATATAATTTATGAAAGAAGCGTAAAATTCATATATATATATATATATATAAGAACTTCTAAGGACTCCTTTCATGACTGCAAAATTCACATATATTGCTGAAGAATCATATAAGTTAACTTTTCAAAAACTAAAAATGAATCCATGCATACAACATTAGAAGGTGCTTAAAAGTTTGAGCCCCGTATAAGAAGAAAAAGGTATAGTCTACCGCAAGTACCACACCTTAAGGTAGGGTGCCAAAATCTCTTTAACATAATAGTCTTTGTACATAATACAGCCTAGCTAAAAAGCTTGACTCACCAATTGGTCTTGCTCCTAAAGTTGCAGTCTTGGTCTTGAGAGTTTTCAACTTGGCCTAACTTATTTCAAAATATTTTATGTATTAATCAAGTAAATAAAGCCTTGACTTAGTAAAAGTAGCAGTCTTGCTCTCTTATTTATAATATTTTCTGAGCAAATGGACCAAGATCCTATAATTCTTGACCCGAACCTTACCTCAAAGTCATTGTCTTTATCTGTGATCACAAGAATACTTTAATTAACTACTTTATACCCTATAAATTTTGTAGTCGCATTTATTCGGCATGACTATAATTTATCTTACGAGATTTGGACTTTCAATATCTAGTACATTAGTTACATACTTGAGGTCCCAATAGAATACTGGAAGTTTTACTTATAGTACATAATTTAGTTACCAAATTTCATCTTTATCTCAACTAAAACATAAGAATATTAACAAAGATTTGAGTGAATAAATTTTGATTGAAGTTATTCAAGAGGAATTGAACCGAGTTGAGATAAGTGACATATGAGACTTATTACATCTTCAAAACGATCATAACATTATAGGTACAACATTCTTTACAAACAAGATAAATGAGACAGGTTAAGTTGTTCGGAATGCGAGATTAACCTCTCAAGGATATTCACAAGAAGAGGGAATTAATAAAATGAATCTTTCACATTTCACACATAAAGTCGATTAGGATTACATTAAATGGACGTGAAATCAACATTCATGGTCAGTTACATTGTCACAAAATTCTACGTGTCACAATGCCCCTAAATTGAGGATTCCAAAAATATAAATCGTGTGGTAAAACTCAAAAGGGTATTGTATGGACTAAAGCAAGTAGTCTCCGTCATGGTATATCTTATTAACAAGTTTCTTGGTTGAAAATGGGTTCTCTTGATGAAAGGTCGGTACAACGTTGTTTATCAAGGACAAAATAAAAATGTTTTGTTTATTGAGTTGTCTTGCATGAAGTTGTGTTTATTGATTTTATATTAATTTTGTGCATTCTTCCTTGAATATTTGACTGTATACATGTACACTGAAATACATAGATGTTATATATAGTTTGATTATTACATGTAGTCTTGTTTATGCAATTTTGTGATTAAGTTGCAGTTAGTAAGCAATATATGTGTTGTAATTGCATTAAGAACTTACAACAGTACTGCAACTAATACTATAGTTGCAAAACTACTATACATTTTTCTTTGCCAATACTTTCTAACTTCCATGCTTTGTGTATATTTGTTTGTCAACATTCCCATTGTTCTGTTATACACCTCAGATGGAGTCTACTCGTACGATTGTGGTTTTATTTCATTTCAGACGGTACAATATATTTCTTATGTTGGACATGCTCGTAACCTATATGGACAAGATCTTGTACTAAACGATTCAACAGACATTATGAGGGCGCACATAAAAATGAAGATTAAATATGGAAGATGTGGTCATCTCAAAAATTGTAACACATTGACCTGCAATTTACCTTTAAATTAGATTTTCTGTATATTCTAGAATTTTGCATCGAGAACTTACTTACATACTGGTTTTTTGCCTCGAGAACAATTACTATACATTTTTTATTGTTATATTATTTTGGGCATTCACTTGTATTGATTGTTTGGTTAAGTCTACGTTTTTATCGTCTTTCATACAATAATATTATTACTTTTTTTATAATCTGTTATGTTTATGCATCTTCAGAGATGATAAGATTTTACAGTTTTAACATAGATTTTACAATATTGTAATTGCGCAACTAAATCATTGTAATTGTAAAAGGACATGGTTTTATCCGATAACCTGTGTATCTCAACAATTAAAAAAATATAAAATATATATAGAGATACAAATACCATAAACGATATGAGTCTTACAGCATACATACAAGTTGCAGAACTATAATATTGCACTTGCATAATGAATTAATAAGTGGTCAAATTGGTAATAAATTGACGAATCAATATTGTACTTGCTCAACTACAATATTATAGTTGCACTAATACCTGTTAAATCTGTAAAAAGTACTAAGAGGTAGAAATATAATATATTATAAAAGCAAAGGTGCAATCTTATTGTATGAACAACAATAAAAACTTATAGTTAACAACCAAGCAATAAAATTATAATTGAATGCCTGAAATAAAAAACGATAAAAACATGTACAATAGTAGTTATTAATACAAAAAACTAGAATAAACAAAAATACTAACTCAAAAATAAATCATAAGGCAATGTGTTATAATTTCTGAGGCGACCACATTGTTCACTTCTGATCTTCTTTTTCTGTACAACCTTGTCCTGTAATCTGAATTGTTTAGTATGAGGTCTTGTTGGCATAGCTTACGAGAAATTCCAAGACACGAAATGGATTTAAATCTAATAATAGAATTAATCAAAAATTACGACCACACTAATGAAGAGTTTTTTACTTTGAAACTAAAATCTGGAATAGAGTTACTAGTGGTTAGATTACTCCGTAGAGACTAAGAAATTTTGGGATCGAATCTCATTGGAGTCATTTATTCCGAGTCCAAAGTGGCTCTCTCACGTATTTAAAAAAAAAAGAACAACTGGAATAGAGTTAGTTTACGCGCAATTCACCTTAAATTTAGTGTTTATTTTTCTATTTTCTCGAAAAAGTAATTTATCCCTTGAGCACCATAGCCATGTAAAGGCTGGCACTAAAAGCGCTCATTCATAATAACTTCAAACAAAATAGTACGATATCGATATACATAAACTACTAAAAAAGCATTACTCCAATATATAGTCATAAAGGTCTTGAGCCAATCCTCGTCAAAGTGAGATTTTCAAACTGAGTTACGAAATCCCCAAAAAAATTAAAAGGCTGATTTATCATCCACTCCCTTACATTTTTCTTTTTTTAGAGGGACCACTTTGCGTAGAAGAAGATGCAGAAGCAGCTGATCTTCGTCTTGGAGTAACCCTAACTGGCTGAACTACATTAGACCCAATTAGATGTGGAAAATTAAGCTTAGCTCGAGAGCCTCTCATTTCAAACGCCGCTTGATCATAAGCCAATGCTGCATCTTCAGGTGTCTCGTAAGTCCCGAGCCAAAGCCTGCCACCTTTTTTCACGGGATCTCGTATCTCTGCCGCGAATTTTCCCCATGGTCGTCGCCTAACACCCCTATACCTCCTCCACTCTGGCTGCAAGGGCCTTCGACCTGCGTCTAGTAACACTTCTTTTGTTTCCTTATACTCTACATTCACCACATCGGAGATTACGGGCAATTCTTCCCAACTCTCAACAGCAGAAATACTATCAGAAAATAGACGGTCATAAAATGAAGCATCCCATGAACTTAATTCTGGAAAATCATCTGTAATATTGCTTTCATTGAAAAAATCATACGACTGTAATGAATCAAAAAATGTAAAATCAACGTCTGAAATAGCTTGTGAGTACATTGTTTCAAATCACTTAGATATATGATTGATTAGGGTTTTGCGTATTGTACAAAGTGTGCGTTGGGGTTTATATAAAAGGCTCTAATATAAGTAGGTAACGTAAGACAAGAAACATGCCAATGATATAATACACACGTTCATTTTTAAGGTCAGAGTTATATATTTTGTATTGAATAAACGTGTTCAACTAAAAAAAATATATGTTTTCTAAAAGTTCAGAAACTTCTACAATGTTGCTGATTTTTTATCACGTGGTGTTAGTTTATATTTTCTTTTATAATACATAATACATGGTGGCACTATAAATATATTATTATCTTATATTGTTGCTATTCAACTCATAATTGGTGAAATTGATGTTGGTCATGGTCTTAAAAACCGTAATCTAACGTTCCTTTAGTTTTTTTTTTTTAGTCAATTCCTTTAGTTAGATCGTTACAAATTTCCTATATCTAATTTTTTCTTATATTTTGAAATAAAAAATTTGATTACTAATTATTTTAAGTATCTTTACCCTCTAAATTTGTAGGTGCAATTCGCTAACTGATATGAGTAAATTCACAAAGATCACTTAAAGGTAAGGGAATGAAAAATCTTTTCTCTAGTGGCAAACGACCTAAGAAGTTGGGTTTTTTAAGGTGGTGGTGGTGGTGGTGGTGGTGGGGGGCTTTAGTCATAACTGAAAGTAAGTCGATACTTTCATCAAAGACTCAGGTATGAAATCGTTAATGATTTGTTTGAGTTCATTTTGTTAGTTAAACAAGACATATTCAAAATTTAAATTCAGACTCGTTTATTGAATTACCTGAACTCAGATTTAAGTAAACTCGTGATATGTTAGTTAAAGACTCTTTAAGACCTCATTAGAATGCTTGGTATTCTATTCAAAATTACACACACACGCACACGCCCACATGCACACCCACACGCATGCACAAACTCACCCGCACGCACGCCCACCCGCACGCACATATGCACGCCCACGCCCACACCCACACACACGCCCACACATATACACACACGCACGTCCACGCGCACGCCCATACACGCCCACACACTCAAGAAAGCATTAGATTATCTCGTGATATTTTTTTAAATCTCTATTAAAATATTGTGAAAGCATATTTGAGGTGTGAAAGGTAGAGAATGATCTCTCTAACATTTCTTCGTCGTTGATCTTATCTCCACATAATTTTAATTGGGAGTCGATTTTAATATTGCAGAATTATACTCACATACCATTTTAAAATCTTTCATTCCGAGATGCATTTACTCATAATGATGAAGTATCATTGTTTTGTGGTGGTCAAAACGATATTTCAAATTTAGCCAAAGGTTATGTGGATCCTTTACAATGAGCTATTCAACCTTTAACCCTTCGAGGAGATGGTGGAAAATAAAAATCATTTCCTTAGGGTAATGTGGTTGTATTTTCTTCATTGATAGTATCCCCAATGTTCTTAGCATCCAAGTGGATTTCAGTACCAATTAAGGGTCCACGATTGTCTCCTAAAAGGTCATGAGCAACAAATTTGAGTTTCATAAAATTGACATGCTACCATAATAAATATGAATTTACTAGTACAAGTAAAAAAAAGTAAAAAATATCTGGAGATACTCAATAAAATAATTCGACTTTGTCTCATATCTGATACATTGAATATATCATATAAATTAAAAAATGATGTATCTTATATTATGATCTCGTGTAGAATTAGTCCATTCATATGCATACATTGGTCTTTCTATAATCTTGAAATCACATGTATAAGATTTTAAATATCCACAATATATTAAGGTTAAAAATGAATCAAATAATTTGATAGGTTATGCGATATCTATAATTATGTGCATAAAATATATTTTTATATGCGTTATATGTTTGTTCTATATTTTCTATAGGTTATGCGTATACCCCATAAAACCAAGCATCATATCCTATAATATTCTTCCAACTAGTCAATCTATTCCATAAATCTTTTCTCAAAATATCATTATTATCAGCATAGATCAAAGAAATAAAACTTTCTTCTTCTACTTAACTCATGCACTTCACATAGTATTGCTTGAGATTCTTATCTAGGCATTTAAGTTCAGCACCATCCTGCCTCCATTTCATACAAAATATTCATCTAAGGTCCCACTTAAGATTAGTAATTGTACCTTGTCAGACATATAAGCTGAGCAAAATTTATTATACTTTCAAATGACATCTTTGTTTCAAAACCAATAATATCCACCATACAATTATTAATATACTTTACTATTTTCAATTATTTCAAAGTTTTATTTAACCCTCTCACGTTCCATATAGTAACAATCATAAATCACATGGGACTTTAGGTAGTACTCCCTTATTTGAACCTATAAACATATTTATTGCATCCAGAAGATTCCCATTTGCTCTCTCAAGAGAACTGAAAGAATTTGAGGTGATATTTACCTCTTTTCTAGGATATTCTTCTTTCTTATTCTTTTCTTTCCCTTCTTTCTCAACTTCTCTTGGAGATTATCATTACTTAATTTACCTTAAGGTTTCACTACTCTCAATTATTCTCTTGTCTGCATATTCTTAACACGTTTTCATTATTTGAACCTTCAGTCAACACATCTCTAAGCGGGTTGACCATCAACTTACCATCCACCATTGTAGGGGAGAAGTATTTGAGCTTAAGATCCTTCTTTATGGTCTTATCAAATATTTTTCCTACATATCATCTTCATTTGTAGAAACTTTCTCACCTATATTCAGTATTTAATCAAATTCAATCACAATAACCTTCTATTTACTAGAATCATTACTCAAAATTACAACTTCCACACTTAAAGGCATGATCTCTCTCCAGTCTCTTATGTCCCATTATTATAGTTACAATCCTAAGAACCAACATTTTTATCAGGTCTCTTGAGAGAATTCAGAGCCTTACACAACTCTTGGTCGTTCCTTCTCTCTGTCACTTGTAAACCAACAACAAAACGTTCAAAAATATTCTTTTTAGGAAAAAAATGCACTTCTGCCACTCCTATCTTCCTAAGCATCTCAACCCTAGCTTTTATTGTTCACTTATACTTATCACACCCATATTAATGATATCCCTAAGTGGGTACTTTTTTTTGTCAAACAGGAGTACTTTCACCAAACACCTCCATACTCACTTTTGGTTCACCTTATTCAACACTTCAACTTTAGATTTAAGAATGTTCCCTTTACATCCATACTTTGTACTTTTCTTCTCACTTCCCAATGTAAAGGTATTACTAACAAATAAAACTGGAGAAACAAGTACATACTTTGGAGTCTTTACACTTTTTTCAACCTTATCACTTTGAACCGTTCCTTTATGTTCATGTTGCGCGATGCTCACATAAAAATATGAACACGACAAAAAGAATGTCACGTAACGAATTAGAAACGAGAGAGATATTTGAAAACAAAAAAAACGAATTTGGAGAATAACGAAGATCGATATATTTTGGCATGGAATAAATTAGATAAATGCATGATACAATGGATAATTTCTCAGAAATATCAACGAAAACAAAAATAAATGGAAAAGTTGTCCAATGACAATCTGGAAAAACTCGACAATCAAACATCTCAGTCAACATATTAGCCTCTTCCCACTGACCAAAATTACACAAACCTTGGATCAACGAAAAATAAGTGACAACATCTTGGGGTATATAGTGAATGTATGACAATCTGGAAAAAATCGACAATCAAACATAACAGTCAACATATTATCCTTTTCCGATTGACCAAAATTACACAAACCTTGGATCAACGAATTATAAGTGATAACATTTGGGGGTAGCTATATCAGGCTTAATTCCTTTTTTAATTCATGATATCCATCACTCTCTCTGCATCTCTTACTACCTTTCTTACCATATGGATCAACAAATATAGTGAATGTATCACAATCTGGAAAAACTCGACAATCAAACACCTCAATCATTCGAGAAATCAGAGTTTTCGCTCCCTCCTCTGCTCTTCCAAGACATTCTGATTCCTCTTTAACTTCAATCAGTCAATATCAAAATTCAAGCAATACTCATCTCCTATCTCAAGTCAACTCTTCAAAAAACTCAAAATCAATCTCAAGCTTAGTAACAACCTTACCTTTTTATTAATTGTCTTAGTAGCCAATTCTTCGGAGGTTTTAAGCTCACATCAATTTAATTTCAATTCACAAAAGTGCACTATATGGCACTATATTTATGTAGCAGTATGATACAAGGGTTTCTTCAAACGGGTTTCTTAATAAATGGGCTATGCAAAGTAGGGCACACACTTAAGGCTATCGAGTGGCTTAGGGTATTAAAAAGGGAATATTAAACCTGATATAACAGCTTATAACACTATTATTGACTGCCTTTGCAAAGACCAAATGGTAGATGATGCCGTTTAACTATTTTTTGAGATGAAAGATAAGGGCATACCTCCACATGTTGTCACTTATTCTTCGTTGATCCAAGGTTTGTGTAATTTTGGTAGGTGGGAAGAGGCTAATATGTTATTGAATGAGATGTTTGATTGTCGAGTTTTTCCATATCGTGATACATTCACTATATTTTTTGATTGAATGGTCAATTTGTTGTTGATTTTTCATTTGGTTGATGATTCTTTTGAGCATGGGTTGAATCAGTGAAGAGGGGTTGTGATTGTTTAGTGCTTAGTTGACGTTGAGTGTGTCATGGTGGACTGTTTTTGCATTTTGATTTGAAGATTCCAGTTTTAGGGTTCTTTATTTCTCCAATTGTTTTTTATTTTTGTTTCAGTTTTTGGATTATTTTTGTTCTAATTTTGGATTACTTTTGTTTTAATTTGATGTGTGTATATATATATATATATCTATATAATATTGGAGAAGGGCCAACGGCCCGAAATGTCTCCAGTTTTTCTCCACATTTTCTAGCCTTCAGATCAAATTTCTATAATTTTCGGCCTTTAGATCGATTTCAATTAATGGTCTAGATTGTCTAAATTCAATCCACGGTTTAAAATATCTTGATGTCTCCTCTATATTTTTCAGCCATTGGATTACTTATTTTTACCCATATAACCTAAAAACTCATCTCTTTTACCTTCCCATTCTTTTGAACGAAAAAAACAGCCGCTCTTCTGTCCTCTCTTCACACTCACCAAGCGGCCACCACTCTCCACCATCAACCCGACACCATCATCAACCCGGCTTGGCTACGCCATCAATCGAAGAGCCCGAATAAGGTAATAAATTGATTTTAACCTAATCTCATCCATTTTACAATTTTGTCGGAATTTGAGTATAACATATTTCTTCACACTGACCTTCCCACCAAGCAGCTCTCTTTCACAAGAAAACCGCCGCCACTATCCGTGACCATTCTCCACCGTCAACAATACTAAGGCCCTAAAAAAATATCTTTATTGCTTGAGTTACTGTGTCCAAATCCTCTCTGATCTTTATACATGTGTATGCTATTGGCTAATACAGGGAGCAAAAGTGAAATTTTTCTTAATACAACGAGCAAAAGTGCAATTTTTGTTATGATAGGGGGAATGAGTGCAGTTTTTTATAATATAGGGAGCGACAGTTTGATAATATAGGGAGCGAATTCTGGTAATTGTTTGGATTCTCTTCTTAACATAATCTGTTTCTTCTATATTAGTATATCAATAGTTTATAATTTGCTCTTAAACTGTACAGGTCTCAAGCTTAACCTGAGTCAATCCGTTTACTAACCAAGGTTAGTGAAACACAAAGTAAATAATAAAAAAGTGTTTTTCGTTCTCTTAATAATGATTTGTGGAATAGTTCCGGTGTGACTGGTGAGACATATTGTCCAAGAATATGAACATATCTGCACCTTAAATAGATGATAGAAATTCTTTTCTTTTCTGTTGTATTTTCTATCGGTCGCTTAATTGTGTTTTTGTGTTTTATCATGTCACCACAGGTGCACTATTAAAGTGATAAGTCTCTTAAAGGTTCCGGTGTGACTGGTGAGTCATATTGCCCATTCATTTTATTTCGAAAATTTATGCAAGTGTTTGATTTAGCATGGAGGCTCTTAAACGAGGCATTATTTAATTACTTGCATGATAGGTGTCCCTATATTAAACATAATTCCCTATAGTTTTTTGAAATAATTGCATTATAGGTCCTTACATTGTGAAAAATTGCCTAATATTACTTACCTTGAGGTTATAGTAGTTTAATTAGAGTTGTATAATTAAACATAATTACCTTGAGGTTATAGAAGTTTAATTAGAGTTGCTAGAGTTTATAATTTAACATAATTCCCTATCTGTTGAAAATGTTATAGTACTTACCTTGAGAATAACATTTTTCCGTTGGAGATTACACTCACCTTCCCACCAAGCCTCTCTCCTGCACAAGAGAACCGCCGCCACTCGCGGACCATTATCAACCCGGCTTGGCTATACCACCAACAATTGAAGAACTCAAATTAAGGTAAAAAATTATTTTTTATCATTGAAACTCTACAAAATTGATTTAATTTTAACCTAATCTCATCATTTTTACAATTTTTCAGAATTATCTGATTTAAGTATAATTATTATATTTTTATACAAATTTGACAATGGCTATTATTATGACTGTTGGAAGGCTTATGGTTTGTAGTTCATTATATCCAAATGGGTATTGTTGAAGTTGATGATTGCATATCTAATACAAAGTGTTTACATTTGCATTACTTTACTATACTGTTCAATCATCTAATATGTGTGGCATATCCAAGATATTTGAAGTAGAAGAAGATGGAAGCAGAATTGTTCGTGCACTTGAAGATATTGAAACATTTCAAGTCTCAATGCATGTCACACAAAATCTCTATGTACACTTGCTTGCTAATCCACAAGCATTGCAGCAGGAGCCGATAGAAAGGTTAATTTCTTTAAAATTGATTTAACTTTGCTTAACTTAAACCTTCGTGTAAATAGAATTTTTACCAAGATTTTTTTGATTTGTAGATACATTTAGGTATCAACGTGTATGCTTATGGAGCAGGTAAATTGACGATACCTGAAGCTCTGAAGAACAAGAAGAGGCTATAAAAGACATAAACCTTCTATTGCACTTAAAAAAAGGCGGTGACTGAATTATACATGACATTGCAGAAGCAAACGGAAAAGGCTTTAGAGCAAGGCTTAACAGTTACGGCTACTCTAACTGCTAGAAGCAAGGCGTGTTCTTTATTCTTGATCAAAAAATATATTCTTGATGAGGGTTAGTTTGTAATTTCCCCTTTCTCATATCTCATTCGATTATGGTGTATATAGGTGGATTATGGCGTTCACTTTGGCACCGACGAATTGATCAGATATTTTGGTATTGTCGAGCGATATATGTATGTTGATATATCCGTATTTTATAGAGTTATGAGACAGATGTACAAAAAATAAAATAACAAAATTGAAAGGATTCACAAAAAAGATATTTAGTAGCTATGAGTTGTTTCATATTCATGTCATCTCAATTATTTGAGATTTTTATATTTTATTACATAAGAGTATATTTTGGTTGATCGGTTTATAGTTTATGTAGTTATTTGTGTAAAATGTAATTTAATTTTTGTGCTTGGTTGAATATTTTTTAGTTTATTTTTTTCTTAAGATATGTTTGTTTATCCTGTGTTATATTTATTTTTCTAAATTATTCTTAGAGTGCCTTCAGGCACGGGTTCATACCTAGTGTATATATATATATATATGTTAGCACATTGTGAAGTACCACTTTTGCTCTTGTTAAAAAATGTGTTTAATTTAGTAATTCAGAAAAATGATTTTTTTAATTAAAAAAAATAGAACACATGACCTGCACGTGACCACTTGATGGAGATATTTAACGGTTTCCGTTAAAAATGACTAAGTAGTCACGAAAAGAAAACTCAAGAGCCATCAAGTACCAAAAATATAATGGAGGCAACCTGTCAATTCGGCTATAGTTGAAGAGGTATTAGAGGCATTTACTCTTTATTTTATTTAAATCATATTTTCCAATTATATTCATGTGAAAATAATTAATTAGTAATAGTAAAAATATTCGGGAGGAATAGGTGGTACATACCCGTCCACCCACCCATCCCTATGTTATAGTAAAATAATTGTTTAACTATTTTGTAGATAATTTTTTCTAACAAAAATAGATTTCTGACACCGAAACTAATTTTTTTTTTAAGAATTGGGATTCGTCAATAAAAGAAATGTTAGTTTTTTTTACTACATATAAAAGCCATTTTGAACTTGAAATTATTTTAGGGTGATTTACTATTAGAGTCCACGGACTTTAGTCAGTTGCCCATCAGGTCCAACCCACCTCAAAAGACTCAATTGCCCTTCTTCTACAGTTGACTGATTATTGAGTTACCATAACAAAACTCGCTGATTTTATGCAAAACTAATTAACCAACATTAATTAAATAAAAAGGAACAAAACGCCAAAACAAAAATTAAAAATTAAAAAACCCATCGTCTACCTCCACTCTAATCCAGCAAACCCTACCCACCATTTTGTACACCACCAGAAGAAGATCAATGCGCGAAGTCCACAGCAACCCACCAGCGTTGAAGAAGGAACGGATCAATGAAGAAAAAGCAGTGGTGTGTGTGTGTGTTGTGAGATGAACAGTAATGTTCCAACTAACACCAAAACAAGAAAGCAACGGGTGGCGATGAACAAGTTGTTTCGAAAACGAAGAAGAAAGGCAAAATAGTAAATGAACAGTTGCCCAAATATTTTGTATTGGGTAGTAAAAATGGGGGTGGGTAATGTTTGTTTTTGTGATGGGTTGTCTTTAAAAAATGGTGGTACACGAAACACTTTTGTGATGGGTTGTCCTTTTAGTTGGTGGGTAATGTTTGTTATTTTGATGGTGTGTTCGAGCAAATTGATGGGTTACGCTTTTTGTCGAGTTAAAAGGGGGTGGATTACCTTTGTTTTTTTGATGGGTTGTGCGTTAAGAGTGATGGTGTATATAAGTTACCTATGTAAAAACTCAGCAAGTTTGAAACAACTAAATTTACATTGAGAAAAACAAAAAATTATTGAACGGAGAAGCTTAACTCATTTCTTCTCAGTCGAATGGAGAAGCTCTAGATCCGTCAAATCTGTACTTCTTCGAAACCGCATTAATGGATTCGTTTATGAATTTTAGAACGGAGTTTCGCAGCAATGATTTTCGTTCATCGAAGCTTTGTTTTGTTTATGGCTTTAAGTTTCGTGTTTGAGAATGGAGTTTCGCAGCAATGGTGGCAATGAACAAGAAGAAGACGACCCATCAAATAAGGTTCTAGATCACGACTTTGTCCATGGGAGCACCAGAGAGAAGAAAAGATGACTCAAAATGTTGTAGCAGGCTTGGTTGTGAATTGTAGTGTTGGAGTAAAGAATGGAATGTTGTGTAACAGAATCGATAAATATGGAAGATATTAGATATTATTTGATGGGCGATAAAAAAGGAATCTGTTACTAATTGATAATATTGCAGAATCTATTAGTATCAATTAATACAAGGGTAGAGATGGTATAAGTAAAAAAAAAAAGGACGCTCATGGGGTAGGAAAAATTCCTGGACTCTGTAGAGGTGAGATATTGAGTTTTTGGACTTAATAAAGATTTATCTCATTATTTTAAATCTACATTCAAAGATCTCTTAGGGCTCGTTTGGAAGTGCTTATTTTAGAGTGAAAAAGTGCTTTTAGAATAAAATTTAAAAGTTAGAAAAATTGTTAAAAATAATTTTGAAATCTAAAATTATTTTAAGTGCTTTTTTCAAGAAGCACCAATTTGGTGCTTCTCATAAAAGTGCTTTTCAGGATAAAAAACACTCTTAAAATGGTAGAAGCACTTTTAAGAGCCCGTTTGGGATTGATTATTTTGGAGCTAAAAGCGCTTTTTGATTAAAATTAAATTATTTGTAAAAAATATTAAAAAATATTTTGACATCTAAAATCACTTTAAGTGATTATTTTAATAATCACTAATCTAGTGCTTTTCCTAAAAGTGATTTTAAGAGTCTAAAATATTGCTATGGATATAAAATCACTTTAAGTGATTATTTTGAAAAGCAATCCCAAACGGGCACTAAGTGCTTTTCCGAAAAAGCACTTCCAAACGAGCACTTAATCTCTACAGATAATCTAACCACTAAACCAACTAACCATCTTAATTAAGGTTAGCTTTGGCACGAGGCAAATTAGTGGAACTCTCTAATTCCAATCTCCCAAATTGGTAGTAGATATAACAAACATGTTTGTATTTCACTGTCTGATATGATTAACTAATCATGTTTGTATAACCTTTATTTAAAGAAAAAAACCTTTATAACTACGTGGTCAAAACAAATTCTCAGTCAACAAAGAGCTTCTCTGTTTCGTTGAATTCATAAACGATGCATAAATATAATAAATGTACACCAATTAAGAAAGGCATCATTAAACAAGGCCCGATTATTTAAGGGGAAACTACTTTTAGAGGTATAAAATAATAATCTTCCTGTCTCATAAATCTTATTTTCCTCGTCCATTTTTATTTACTCACATTTTTTATACATAAGAATTAAAAAAGATTAATACTTTATCTTTTTATACAAATACATTATTATTATATAAGAAATCATTTATGGCATGATTTTATTTACTATTTAATTAAAGATAATATTAAAAAAAGTAAAAAAATAAAAATATCTTGGTATTGAAAAAGAGACAAAAATCAGTTAGGATTAACTCATTGGCTAGAACGTTGGTAATCCAATCTAGTATGGTACGGGTTTGAATTCCACTATGTAGTTTTATATATTTAGTAATACATATGTATTAATTATAATAATTTTATCTATTCAATTAAGTAACAAAATTCATCTAACACCACTATATCAAATATGAAAATACTAAAATTATGATTATAATTTAAATTCAAAAGCAAAATCAAAATCAAAATAGTTGATTTAACTAATTAAACAATAAATATACAATTTAATCTAATACCAACATGATTTTTTATAAACCTTTATATGTGTGGTTTTATTTTATGAAATTTAATAGCGCTCGCTTATTGCGGGCGGCTAACGGGAAACCGCCCTTCAAGAAAGGGCGGTGGTCTCCATGCCGCCCTTCAAGTCAGATTTTTTTTTTCCTGTTTTTCGGGTTAGCAAAAATCCAACACATCACATATCCAAACATCAACACATTAAACAAATTTCCAACACATCAAAACATTAAACACATATCCAACTAAATCAACACGTTAATCATATATCCAAGTAAATTAATCATAACTAGAAAACGATTAAAACTAACGAACGATTAGTACTAACAATATGCTTACAACTAAATTGATTAATTTCTATTTCCTCGTCTCCTCCTTGATGGTCTCCCCGTCTCCTCAGGTTCAGGTCCCCCTTCAGTGATATTCAAACCGGGTATGCGATTGATCAAGTCTTGTTCCCCAGAATATACAAGCATTTGTCTCATATGCTCCTTCATATCATTCATAGTAGCGCCCGACTCACACACACGGTATGTCCCGTCAATAGAAGCTTGTATCTAGCATTACACAAACAAATGAATATATGCAATAAAACAAAATAATATAAAAAAGTTTTAGATACTTACAAGTTTATTAAGTTGAGATCCCCGTGGATAGTACTCTTGTCCTCCCTCATCGGGCAAATTTCGTGCAAAAGAAGGGGCGATAAATAATCGAGAATTCTCGCGATACCATCTTTCATACTCCGGAGTACACCCGTACCCTTGTGTTAAACCTTGTAGCAAGTACTCTCGCGCGTTAGTCCATCTTCGGATTTCGCTCTCGTACTTTAGTCTCCAATTCTCACCCGATTTCCCAATTCGATCAACTGTTGTATGATATCGATCTTGCTCTTGATCGATGGGATCGGGAATATCTTGAATGAACCCGAATTTCCTCAACACGCGATCGGGACGGTACCACTCAGCGTTATTGAAATGGATAAGTGGAACGACACATAAATACTCCTCGCGCCATTGCAAACGGGTTTCAGAAACAAAATTAATTCTAGCATTCTCGTACGGTGTCCAATTAACCTAATCGAGAAAAATAAAATAATCAACACGTGTTTAGATTTCTAATTAATCCAAAAAAAACCAACCTGATTTGGTTCTTGCAAGTCTAAGTCATCGCGATATATTCTCAAAGTCCGACCGCAACTTTCCACCCATGTCTTCGATCCATTCCAACTAATAATTGATAAACACGTAACCATTAAAAACACATTGTTTGATGCATGTAACAAAAAACAATTAACTTACTATCGAGAAGCGGGACCGTATCCTTCTAGTACGGGGTTCACTAAAACTCGGGGTCTAGTATGTAGATAATCCCAACACCATAACTATTTAATGAAAAGTCAATTAGTGGAATAAAACATTATAGGAATAAAAAATTTGAGAAATACCTGTAAGAGTAGCCCACATCCTTTCAAGGTTGAAATTTTTCCCTCACAAGCTTGACAAAGACCACTATATAAGTATGATAGCGTGGCCGACCCCCAACTATATCGACTAATATCCGTTAAATCACGCAACAGTGGAAGATAGATTTGCGGCACGGTGTTTTATTTCCCAGTTGGGAAAAGAAAAGTACCAATTACATACAAAATGTAGGCCGTTGCGAAGTGACGTAATTCTTCGGGTGTAGCTCCATCTCGGGGTTTTATATTACCAAATGTGGTCTTTAACCAATTAACCCCTATCACTTTACGCCCATGGTTATCGGGTACCGGAACCACTCCAAATAAATGATGACACATTTCTTCAAAGTCAAAGTGAGTCGGAATAGGATCGGTCACCGCACGTCCTCTAATAGGTAGCCCCAAGATCATCGATACGTCTCGTAACGTGACGGTCATCTCACCGACGGGCATATGAAAGGTGTGAGTCTCCCGTCTTCACCTTTCGACCATCGCGGATAGTAGAGCGTGATCCAATACTATCCGATCAATCTTCTGAATCTCGCTGAACCCGGCTTGTTCGACAAGCGGCACCACCCGTGGGTCCAATTTCCACGGAGTAGTGGTTAATGGTTTTATCGTGACACCGGCTTCTCGTCCCTATAACCCAAAAAAAATAAGCATTAACAAAACAAATAAATTAAATTATAAAAATACACTAAAAAACTTACGTTATTCCAAACCCTTTCACTTAGGTGATCGTGTTTGGTTTGTCTCCACAAAAGCGTGTTCGAATTGCTACTCGAAGCCATTATACCTATCAACAAATAAGGATCGTAAATAAATAAAAGGACTAATATCGCAAATATATAAAATAAAAGAACAAATAGTGCAAAATATAAAAATGATCATACAATAACTAAGGGGTTCTTTGCAATTACAATAAACTTAAAGGGCTATTAGTGCAATTATTAAAACAAAAAAGGACTAAATGTACAATTATCTAGAATTATAAATTCCTCTGAAATTCAAGTTATATACAATGTATGGGTTACTATTGCAATTATATTAAATTTAAATAACTAATAGTGCAATTATTAAACATAAATTGGACCAAATGTGCAAATAACTAAAATTCTCAATTTATTCATCCAAATAACTCCAAAAAAATCATGTATTGATACAAATAAAATTAGCAACTAACATTTTACACAAAATTAACAACCTAATAAAACATTTCACAAAAATAAAAATCAAAATTAAAAAAGGAAGAACAACCCTAACCTTTGATTTTAGGAATAAAGCAAGATGGGCTTGAGAAAATGAGTTGAGAAACCAAGACCCGGAGCAGATGACGGCGGCGGCACGGCACAGCAAAGGGTGGCAAGGAACGGCGGCAAGGGGCGGTTGGGGCAAAGGTTTGATGATTTTTCCGGAATGAGTTTCTGATTTGGGGAAAATCTTTTTAATCTGTTAAGGGCGGTCTCCCGGTGACCGCCCTTTTTTTAAAAAAAAAATTTGAACTAAGGGCGGTAGGGAGCATACCGCCCTCCTGGCGGCCAGAATTTTTTAGTTACGCGTAATTTTTTTTAATCTTTGTACTAAGGGTGGTCTCCCGATGACCGCCCTTTTCCTAATTATAAAATTAACTTGGGGCGGCACCCAACCGACCGCCCTTCAGGAAGGACGGGAATCGGGTTACCGCCCGGGTGTTAGATCCGCAATTCTTTTCTCTTATATGCCAAAACGCTAATATCTTTTAGAAAAAAAGCTAAAATCAAAAAAAAAAACTCTAGTTTGATAAGATCTGTTTTCAACCCTACCCTTTTGAACAAAAAAAAAAAAAAAAAAAACCCCACCCTCTTTTTTTTTTTTTGGTCGAACAACCCCACCTTTCAGATATAGTTATAATACTGTGTGAAGACCTAGTTGCCTATCACTAGGTATATAAATCATAATGGATCAAATTTTAATAGAGTTTTAATGGATAGATCTAATCACAATTAATAATCTATCAATAAACAATAAAAGAGCAAAAGTAATTAGGCATAATTCACAAGTTTACCATAATTAGAAAGAGCTTAGCTCATGCTAATCTAGCAATTAAACAAGTAAGACAGATTGAAAAGGTAAATAAAGTATTGGTTAATAAGTATTACTCAAGAACTAAGTGCTCACTCTTTCTCATTTAAAGTTGATGATGATCCTTCAAACAATTCCAACTCAAAGGTGAAAAAGTGTGTAGAGAAAGTTTAGAGTGTTTTTTTTTAGATTCATTGTTAAGTTGTTGTCTACCTAATAATGATAAAATAAATTTAATACTATTACAAGCTCCTTCAAATAGATCCAAGTTTCGATTTCACAATTTAGGTGAAAAGAGTCGAGTCCAATCCCAGGATTATTGGCCACATCATGCGCGAATCTGACTTGTTGCACCATTGTATGACAAAGGTTTCTGGTAAAACATGTGTAATTCCTGTTTGCTTCATGCTCTCATCAACATCCACGTGGTTGAGAGTCTTAATCGTAGCTCGGTATGAAGCTCCACCACTGTATGACTACTTTTCTTGAAAGTCTTTCTTCTTCTTCTTCTTTGCTTTTTTGGGGTGCTCTGCTATTCGGCTCATCGTTCAATTCAGGAATTTGGGTATTTCACCTTAAAACAGTAAATAAATACCTCAAATTCACAAATACTCAATTTACTATACCGAGCCAAGAATTAACAAAGTAGCCTAATTAGGGGATAAATCCTGTTAAATCGTATGATTATATCTGAAAATAATGTCCCAAATACCTTAAATTTGATCTCTTTATTAATATGCATCTTTCCAAGAGTTGATAACATGATTGAAAAGCTTTAGTGCATATTGGTCAAGGACTCTCCATCCTGACGAACATCTCATATTGAAAGATATGCAAGTGAATCTGGTATCCAACTTAATCCGTTGCTTGATATGAAAGCTTCAATATTTTTCAAATTGAGCGGACTTATATTGACTCACATAGCTATACCTCCTCTTGTTGAGGACTCGTATGGTGAGCTTTTGGCTTTCTTCCTTTATGAGCTCAGGTATCCTTTTTCTTACGTTAGCACCTGCAATCTCTTTTTTTTTTTAAAATGTATGTTCTGGTGTTTGTAAGGATCTAATGATCAAATTTAAAGCTTTGTATCAAAATTGATCAATATTGATAATTAGTCCCCAAAAAATTAGAGATATAATTTATATGTTACTTAAAATGTTTAGTTGATCTTTTGTGTGGTGATCATAATCTCTACAAGAAATAGTATTTTTAGCGGCAAAAAATTTAAAACTAAAAATCTTAATTTTGCCGCTAATAGTCGTTATTTGTCGTCTCTATAAGTTTCTCGCTAAAGATACCTTTAGTAGCAAATTATTTGTTTTTGCCGCTATTAAGTTTATCTTTAGCGGCAAACATTGCCGCTAAAAATATAATTAGAGGCCATTTTGGTTTTTACAAATATTATTAGAGGCCATTTTGGTTTTTACAAATATTATTAAAGGCCATTTTAGTTGTTGGCGCAATAGATTTCCCGCTAATGCTACTATTTTTTGTAGTGCTGATGCGTATCAGGATTGTACTGTTAAGAGTGAGTATACTTTCTCAAAAGAGAAATGAATAATAAACACCCACAAGCAAGGCTTTGACTCATAAGAACTGAATTTTTTCTTTTTCTTTTAATTAGGTTAAAAGAATACAACAACTCTCATTCATTAAAAGACTTATAGTAGAATTTACAAATCGATTCTACCTGGGAAGTATAATTTCTGGTTTAGTTTCATATCTGCTACGATATGTACTTATAATATTCTAGTATATCCCGTATATATGTCATGTTCATTATTGATTCGTAACTCTTTTTTTTTTTTTTTTTTTTTTTAAAATATGTAAACTTTGAAATATTATTTCTATCATGTTCAAAAAATGATATAAGGTTCTTGGCTTATATGATTTCTATTTTTCAACTGGATTTTTGTCGGGTAGGAGTATCCAGTATAATGTAATTTGGGGCGGAGCCAGGAATTTTCGTATCGTAAGGGGGGCCAAGGGGGTTCGGGGGCAATGCCGCCGAATTTTTTTTTTCCACCAATATTTGCACTATAAGTCTAAATATCATACAAAAATCGTAAAATAGGTCTCTATATTAAAAGAAATTGCTCTAAAGGTCCCTATATTGTATAAATATTACAATATATGTCTCGATATTGATTTTTCTAATTAATTTTGTTATAAATTTCTTTTTTTAATATAAAATAACATATATTTTGTTATAAAAACTAAAAAAAATCTTATAAATAAAATAATTTAAAACTTAATAAAATAAACTTTTAAAAGTTAGGGGGGGCCAAATAAAGATTTCTTAACAATTTAGAGGTTATTTACTTATAATTTTTTTTTTGATATAGTTATAATTTGTTTTCTTCAAAAAATCAGGGGGGGCCATGGACCCCCCTAAGAGACACATGGCTCCGCCCCTGAATGTACTTGTCGCTCATGATCTTGTTAGGGAGTATGATACTAAGAATATCATTCCTAGATGTAGTGTAAACCTTGACATTCCTGAGCATATGATATAGTATCTTGTAGCTATATGATCAAATTCGTGATTGTATTTGGGTTTTCTGAGCAATTTGTGCATTGGATTACTTGGGGCTAGCTACATCAGTGTATTCTATAGGACTGAATGGTGTAATTGAAGTTCTTTTCCCTGGAAAAAGGAGTTTGAGGCAAGGGGATCCCATTTCCTTTTACCTCTTTCTTCTAGCTATTGAAGTACGGAGTAAAATATTGGAGAAGCTAGCAAGTGATAAAGAGTTATATTTCAATCCAAAATGCAAGAAGTTAAAACTGAACCATCTAATATTTGCTAATGATATGCTAGTTCATTTGAACAAAAAAAAAAAAAATATGCTAGTTCTTTTTTTGGGCTTAAGATGGTACGGCTGCAAAAGATCAAAAAGTGTATAGTCCAATACTCTAGAATGTCTGGTTTATTTTCCAGTGGGAAGAAGAGTGAAATGTGTATTGGTGGTTGTGGTACTAGTCATAAAGATGTTATCTGTTCTATAACGAGCATGAGGGTAGCGACTACAAGCTAGTAGTCGCTAAAGACATATGTTTAGTGACTATATTAACGACTACAAAATTAGTCGTTGATCTCTTTTGCAAACCGACTACTTCATATAGTCGTGAATCTTATATAAGTAGTCGTTATCGGTATTAATTATATTTTGTTTTTCTTTAACCTCGTAAATTGTGGTCGTGTTGACCAGTTTTAATGGCGACTACTTTTGTGGTCGCGTTTAATTTTTGATAACGACTACTTTCCTATCCTTAACGACTACTTAAATGTAGTCGTTAATGAGTACGGCGTATTTATGGCAGTTTGACAAATTTGTTAAAACGAAAATCTCACCTAATATTATTTTTCTCCAAAACCCTATCAACTTTTTGTTCTAATCTTCATCAAATGCTTCTCCATTACATCTAACGCTATTCTCGGGTCCATCAACGAAGTGAGACCTACTCAATTTTCAATTTCTCCACCTAAATTTTTCAAAATTAGGTGTTTTTTTTTATAATTTTTTTTTAATATATGTTTTCTTTGATTATTATTGTGTATTACATGTGATATGTTATGATTAGGTTATTAAAAACATGTTTTATGATTATATTTTTTTATTTGTATGATAATAAAATACACATATGAACATTATTTTGTATTTTTTATATTGTTGTAGTTGTTTGCCTATACCAACTTGTTAATAGATGATGAATTCTGGTATTGATAAGAGTTGGATTAAATCCGATCATTATGTTATGATGGAATATATTATGGGTTGGAAGAATTTCAAGAATTTGTTGAAACATAAGAGGGTTTTGACGGTTTTTTGTTTTGTCCGTGTAATCATTGTTCGAATAATTGTCGTTTTCCACTCTAAAAGGCTAGGGCACACTTTTTAAGATTTGAGTTTTTGTCCACGTATGAGATTTAATCAAAGCATGGCGAGAATTTAAAAATGCCCGTGAAAATATCTACTCAAAATGTAGATACTGAAATGATAAATGTCTATGACAATTTGATACCCACTTACGAGGGTGGTGGTCATTCGGGTGACACTAAGATGAGAGACGAGAATAATACAAGACGTGGCAGTTTCAAAACTTTGTTTGAGGAATTGGAGACTGAATTATACCCTTGTTGTACAGTAATGAGTTCCTTGAATTTCATTGTGAAGCTAATGCACGTAAAGGTGAAGAACAAGTGGGCTAACACACCATTCACTGAGCTCCTGGAATTGTTGGATCGTGTGTTACCAAACCTCATACTTTGCTTGAGTCTTACAAAGAGTGCAACAAAAAGTTGAAAAGTATGGGTATGTGGTATAGGTAGACCGATGTTTGCTTGAATGATAATGCTTTATATTACAAGGAGAATGAATACCTCAAGAAGTCTCATGTATGTTGTGAATCAAGGTGGGACCCGAATAAGGGTAAGAAAGTACCGCATAAGAAAATCCGTTAATTTCCGATTGCGCTAAGGTTACAACGACTTTACGCTTCGAGACACACTTCCTAAGATATGATCTGACACCATACCGGGAAGAGTACCTATCCAAATGTGTTTCATAATCCTTTTGATGGTGATGGTTGGAAGAGATTTGTAGAGCTACATCATTTTTGTCCATTCTCTATGCAGAACAATTCCTACAAGATGTGGCCAGTTATATTGACCGCCTACAACTTGTAACCTTAGTTATGCATGAAAGAAACTACATTTCAACTTTGTTTGTTGATTCCGGTTCCGCGATCACCCGGTAAGGATATGAATGTATTTCTCCGCCCTGTTATAGATGAGTTGGACATGTTGTGGGAAACATGGATCCTTATATATGATGTGTATACAAAGCAAGAGTTTCTAATGAAGGTTTGTTTATTGTCCACGACTAATGATTACCCTACTAGGTCATACACATTAGGGTCAAGGTTACTTATCGTGCCCAGAATGCATGGATTCTACTCCGTTGAAGAAGGTGAAAAAAGGCGTAGTTTATTTTTATCACAGAAGGTGGTTACCTATGAAATTTCGTCTTAGAAAAAACACAATATCATACGCGAGTACCAAGATACGGCCTTTCCCTTAGGAAACATAGTCCCGCCGATATTTAGACACGGTTAGATGGGTTACCTATTGTGTTTCCCAGTAAATACGAGGATTTTGGAGGTAAGGCGACAAAGAAAACAGGTCCTCGTGAGTCCAATTGGAAGTTTTATCGTTCACCTTACTAGTCGAAACATTTATTAAACATAACATCGACGTTATGCATTGCGAGAAGAATGTGTGCGATAGTCTGCTCGGTACAGTTGTTGTACTTGATGGGAAAATAAACTAAGATAACGTAAAAGCAATAATGGATCTAAAAGATTTGGGCATCAAGAAAGGTCTATGGTTGTTTCCTAGAGGAGGTAATATGATACTACCTAAAGAAAAGTATGCGTTGACACCAAATAAGCAACGAGTATTTCTGGTTTTGTTGAAGGCACAAAAGTTTTCCGATGGTTTCGCGCTAGTTTGCGGAATAACATTTAGAGTGATATGAGAAAGATAATCGGGATGAAATCACATGATTGTCACGTAATGAAGAAGTATATTTTCGTCGCTAGTATCCCCGGGCATATAGACGATAAATCAGTTAACGTGTTTAGAGTCATTTGTAAGAAGAATCTAAGTAGGAAAGATTTGGAATTGGGTAAGGCCAAAGTGGTTGAAGTTATGTGCAAACTAGAAATGATTTCACCTTCCACTTTTTTTGATGTAATGATTCACCTGGTCATAAAATTATACAACGAAGCATTATTAGGTGGCCCCATTCAAATGCGGTGGATGTACCCTTTTGAAAGGTATTTGAAAAAGTTAAAGGAGTACATATGAAACCCGCCTAGGCCGAAGGGTTCTGAAAGTCCTAGAGGGGGTGAATAGGATTACTTATACGATTAATGCCTAACTGAAAATCTTTTGGACAATTATAAGTTCAAAGAAAAACTTCTAAGTCAATATAAATCAAACTCTAAGGGATCATGCAATAGGGTAACTAGGTTTGATATAATTGAAAAGGCGAGCAATCAATAAACGATAAGTAAAGAGATAAGGGATAGAAAGTACACAACGATGTATAGTGGTTTGGTTATCCCTACAACCACTACCTAAGGATTCCACCTTAGGATTTCAAAGCTTCTCAACTAAGCTTCCGTGTCTCTCTTAACCGGGGTGAGAACACAATACCCTTTCAACCACTTCGATACCACGAAGCAAACTCTTGTGCTATAGCAACACAAGGTAACCGAGTATACTCCCTATACTCAAACTCTCTCTTAATCTATCGATTACAAAGACTAGACTTAAGAGAATAAACACAAAGTGTTTAAGTGGTGGAATAACTTTACTAAACAATCTCCTAAGAGTAGATATAACTTTAAGCATGAAAATCCTCTTGAGTAGATTAGAACTTGGAACCTTCTTGGATTAACTCCTTGATTGAGTAGATATAACAAGTTGAATGATCAAGCTTGGATGGATACTTTGATAGCTTGAGACCTGTATAATATTGTATAAAGTGTGTTGGTAAGAGGTGAATCATTGCATAGCATAAAATCCCTTTTTATAGGCAACTTTCTGACTTTGGGCGGTATGCCGGTCATCTGGGCGGTATACCGGCCCGACTTATCTTCTAGACAATGTTTAGATTTGACGTGTCATGTGACCGTTGGGCAACAAATCTCTTCACCGGTATGCCGGTCCTATGGGCGGTATAAGGCCCAGTTACTAAATAACCCTTGAAAAATAATGTTAAATTCATGGAGAAAAGGTATTTAGTTAGGGCAAGTTTAATGCACTATTTTGTGGATATTTAAAACACGATTTGACAAATATTAAAACAAGATTAAAAGGACGTTAGGCCAACAATCTTCCCCTTTTTTATGTTTGACAAATCAAAATACACAAGTTTGTAGGAAAAGAGTTTTTAACAAACATTTCTTTTAAAAATGATTTAAGACAATTTAACCGAGTAAATGATCGGTAAATAGAGAACTCCCCCTTTCTCTATGCATAAAATAATTTTTGAAATATCAAAGGTTTTAAAGTATTTTTGTAAACACTTTTTTAAATTCTTTAAACCCCCCTTCCCTTACATAAGGCATAAGACAATAGCAGATTTGTGTATCAAAGATATTTTAGAAAGGTCTATAAAAGAATGTGATTGAATATCTTTGTTCTTTCTCCCCCTTTGCCAACAACAAAAGAAACAAGGAACACAACAAAGGAGTTAAAAATGCAATTTAAGAAAGTTGAAGGACTTGGGTGAATTTTTTCAAAGTTTGAGGAACCTAAGTGCATTTCTATAAAATTTTAGGGACTAAAGTGTAATTTTACAAAGTGTACGGATTAAAATCAAAATATTGTTTTAGAGAGAGTACATAGTCCAATTTTGAGCACTATAATGTGATTATTGAAATTTGAGAGACTAAAGTCCAAATATCTAAAGTATAGGGATTAAAAAACATTTTTCTCAAGATATGGGGACCAAATTGCAATTTTCTCAAAATATGGAGATCAAGGTGAAAAATTGCAAGATAGGAATTTCAAAAGTACAATTTTCTCAAAAATGTGTCACTATAAGCATGATGAACTCGTCGTTAATATGTGTCATATTAAAGACATAAATATTATTGCAAATATGTACCTCATTAGCGACTAAAGTTTCTTCTTTAATGTGGACCTCATTAGAGACAACTATATTATCGCTAAAGATTAACATAAGTTGGTGCTACTGATAAAAAGATGTATTCGTTGATGATAATGTGAACAATAATGACAAATTGTCTTCTTTAGTCGTCAATAATTTTTTCTTTAGCGACCATAAGGTAACACCGACTCTTTTGCGACGAAATTTCATCGCTATAATAAAACATGCTTATTAGGGACAAAACCCAATTATTAGCGATGACATATGACATCGCTAATGGTCGTTACAGTTGTCTTATTGTATGTTATTTGTGATGTTGAAAATACTAAAATTTGGGATCATAGATGGGTAACTACTTGTTTTGCTTTGGATAGGTAATATTCATGTGACAAAGAATGTCAATGAATAAGGAGTGACGAACATTACGATTCAAGGATATGGAGAACTATTTTACATAAAAAATATTCCAATAATAATGAAAAAAATTGTTTGTAAATATTGCACAAATGCTATACCTACAACTAAAATCTTTACTCAAATAAATTTGTTAAGAATGATATATGTAATTTGTTTGAAAATTAGAAAGAAATGGTAGAACATCTTTTACTTACATTTTAAGAAAGTATTCATGTCAGGTAGTGCCAGAGTTACAAATTAAGGCTAACAAATATATAAAAAGATACCTTCGTAGAATGAATAATTAAAGTTAGAGATACATATATAGAAGTTGGATAGTGAAATCAAAAAATTTGATCATATACTTTGGTAATACTTTGAAATATCTGAAATAAGAAAATGAAAATGACTCATGTATCAACCCCTATTGATTTTTTTTGGACGCTATTGAATTTTTTAAAAAAGTCTACAAATAGAGGTTTTAATCAAAGAAACATTTGGAATTAATTGGTTTATAAACCAATCAACTCATTTTGCTACAAATTCGTCAATGTTCAACAATTCTAGTTACATGTTGGGTGAAAATGGTTCGATTCGTTTTGGTCTTTGGCAAAAATATGAACCAAACGAATGTTTCAAAATTTTACAATTTAAAACCAAACAGTTAGCATTTGGTTCCACATTCTATTTTTGGTTCCAAATTGATGCGTTTCAGTTTGATTTATGGTTCACTTCGTATTTAAATGTTTGGCCAATAATTTTTGTCAACCCATTTCTTGAATTACATTGTCCAATAGCGCCTAATATTTTAATATAGTTATGCTACTATTAAATGTCTATGATGGGTTGCTAATATATCAATTAAATATAAACTTATAATTTAATAATAATTATGTTAAATTATAATACTAAATAAATTTATAAAATTAAAACAATTACTTTTTAATTCATACTATTATGATTAAAAAAATTAATCAGTATTGATTATACTAATGACGCTGTCTAATCATAAAACAAAATTTTCACGCATATAATTCTTATAAAAAAGTTTTCATATTCCTTATTTATTTCTTTCGCATGTTTGGTTGTTGTTCGAGTTGTTTGGTTTGGTTTTTGCGTTGTAAAACGAATCGAACTAAAAATATTTGAATTTTTCTGTTTTTTGGTTCGGTTTAATTTTCTGGTGTCATTTCCTAACCCTGGTCACATGATACATATACAAAATTTTATTGTGACACATATAGGGATGGTAACGGATCGGATATCCTCAAAAAATTTCATAACCACATCCACATCCATTAAGAAAAACGATAACCAAATCCGCATCCATTAACCATCGGGTTTTAGAATTATTTACCAAATCCGCATCCGCGACGAATGCGGTTTATCCGCGGTTAACCCATATCCGCAATTGTTTAAAATGATTTAAATTAAATAAATTATTAAATATTTTAGAAAATCTAAATTAAATTAGCTACAAAATTGTTAGAAGACCATGAAATGATATTAAGCAATATAGTCATAAAATAGATAATAATCAATTAGCTAGTTTATGTATGGAATAATTATATTTGATCTATATTATGTATGAACTTTGCATATATAGAATATCTTTATATATAGTATATATATTTTAATTTTTTTTATATTTTTATTCGGATTTCGAATTATCCATCAAATTATTGTAAAAGACAAAATCCTAACGGGTAATCCACAGGTTATCTTTTGTGAGAACCAAATGGATGCACCATCGGTTCCACTAACAGATTTTTTATCAGATCAAATATTTATCAGTTACGGTTAATATTTAAACCATTGTCATCCCTAGACACATCTTCCATAGCAACATGGGAACACCCATGAATACCTATAGTGGAACAACACAAAGAAAATAATCTAATTATCAAATATATAGTTAGGCTATCAAATGCTCATCAATTATATAGAAGAAATTTTATTGGGAGTAAAGAACTGAGATGGGATAACTAATTAACTGCAACAGTAAAGTTATATACTCAAAACACCTTCAGATCCTTTAAGATCTTACTCATTTGTCAGAATTTAAATGACATATTCGGTCAATAATAAAATAAATATGAAGAATATCACGAAGAGGAATATGGTCATCCAGTTTCATCATATCCTAAGGAGGCTTAACAAATTGGCTAATACATTAACCCTGCAAACCAGACAACTTTTTGATAATCTACTCACTCGTGTTTGGGTACTAATATATATTAATATGACCATACATATATATAGTAGTTGTTTTCAATATGTATTCGTATCTTGTCATCATATATATCGACTTTCGTCTCAAGTGTTGTAATTATTAAAAAACACTTTAGTATAATTCTACAATTCTAAAATTGAACCTTAAGTAATGATGTCCCACCCAATCAGTGTTAAAAAGGACACACAAACAAAGTTAAATCACTCTGTCATTTATTTAATTAGTAAGGTTTTAGAGTTATGATCCAATTCTCTTATAAAACTTGGCCCATCTAAATAATAACCTTAGTTTTTTTATAATCTCTCTTCAATCATTGGATGTGGTGAAGAAACAAAGCCAATACAATCAGGTAGGTTTTTTATCATTTCGCGGGTTTGGCTTGGTCAGTTAGGTGAAGAAAAAGAAGGTTTTGATCCCATAATTCACGTTGTACAAGAGTTTGGTGCTCCAGTGTGCCTGATAGGATGTTTGTTCAATCATGGGATATGTACATGTATACACACACACAGACACACACACACACATATATATATATATATATATATATATATATATATATCATAATTTAACATTAGAAACAAGTCCTTGGTTAGTTTAATGTAGAATTTTCCACCAGAGAGAGCAAGTCGACAAAGAGTAGGAAACAATAGAAGTTGGAGCATCACAACAACACTTCTGCATCATTCCACAACTACCATAAGGGTAACTTTTCTTATTTTTTTAGAAAAAGTTATTGTTTGCAACCAAGACTCGCATAAAAAGCTTGTTATGTGAAATATGGAGGTTATGAATCGCATTAGTGGAAATATGGAGGTTATGAATGGAAGACAAACAAGTTATTGAACTATTACAAGAAAAATGGACATATAATATCTGGATGTCGTATATTGCGGACAAAAACATGAATTCTACTCCAAATCAAAATCGATACTAATGAAAATTCGGTGAACCATGTGTTGTACCGAATGACAACGATGGATAACTTTTAGATGTGTCTGATGGTGAACCAAGCTCAAACAAAGAATGGGTTATGGATTCAAGCTACACTTTTCATATATGACCATTGGGATTGGTTTTCTATATATATGATATATTGTTGAAAGGTGTTGATTTGATGGGAAAGAATGCCTCGTGCAAAATTACTAGCATGGGTACAATCAGAATTAAAATGTTTGATGGGTCGTAAGAACACATAATGTAAGACATGTTTCAAAGTTGGAAAGGAATCCTATCTCTTTGAGTACTATACACTCAAAAGGGTACACGTACACCAAAGAAGATGGGAATCTAAAAATTTATAAAGGAAGATGTGTTGTGATGAAAGGGAAAAGGAGGACAACAACATTATATGTTTTGCAGGGATCCACAATTATTGGTGATGCGGTTGTCGTTATTCAAATAAAATACCACTTAAACTTTGGAATATGCATCTAGGGCACATGAGTGAAAATGATATGGCTGAACTAAACAAAAGTGGACTCATTGATGGACAGGGAGTAGGTAAACTACAATTATGTAAACATTTCTCTTTGGGAAACATAAGAGAGTTCGATTCGGAAAAGGCATTCACAATACGAAATGATCACTTGACTATCTTCATGTAGATATTCTAGGGGGCCTCTAGAGTGTCTTCCATGGGAGGTGCTTATTACATGTTTACTATAATTGATGACTGCTCTATAATGTTTTGTGGTCTCTTCTTAAAGCATAAGAATGATGCATTGTCAACCTTTAAAGAATGGAAAATCATGATCGAGAAACAAATATGAAAGCAAATAAAACTCCTTTGTACTAATAATGGTTTAGATTTCTGATTTAATTAATTTAATGCTCTTTGTAAGTCTGAAGGTATTTTTAGACACTTAATCGTTCCTAGAAAACCTCAGCAAGATGGCGTAGCTTATAAGCCAAAGTATAACGCGGATACTTGGTCTTGCGCGAAGAGGAACCGTGTTCTGAGCTTATGATATTCGTGTAAAATTTGAAGAAGTAGCATGGTTGTTCGAGAGAGAGAGAATTAGTAGAGCTTTCTTCTAGGTAGATCCCTTGAGTAATCCAAAGTCCAAAGCAGGGCAATATATAAAGGTTACTACAAAAATATGGGGTTTCCCATCTGGCTTATATTGTGCACCGATCTCCAAGTTATATTGTGCCTAAAACGTAACATCGTGCATGCCTATTCAACATCTATAAATACGTGATACAAATAATGCATGCCTTTTCAACATCTATAAATTCTCCCTTTCTAAAATGGTTGTGGTTATGATACAGTCGACTTAAGTCTCCACAACTCCTTGGGATAAGTAATACGTGATAGAAATAATGCAAATGTTGAGCGTTGGAGTGTCATCGGAAGCGCACCTCCCTATGGTCCTGACCTGGTGTTTGGTTGCAGGAAGGCTAGGAGAAGCAAGAAGATCCTCAGACCTTTATCAAATCCATGGAAGGACTAAGGTAACACTCCTCGGTTGATATCGGGAGTAAGGTAATTGTCTAATTCACTACTCCAAGATCTTCCCCTATCCTGCCTATACATACACATCTTAGTCATTATATTTTGGTTCTATTTGTATCCTTAGGTAGAGTGTTATCCTAAGGGTGTTTATGGCGTGATTTTATCCTCTATCATCTAGTTCTATTTGTGGGAAACGACTCTGAATCCCATTCAAATGTCCATATGGTTCTAACGCATTCTGGGAAGAGTGTTTTTGAGACATTGATGTTGAAATATAGAATAATGCTCCCAATAATGAGAAAAGGATCCACTTCCGAAGTTAGAACGTCTCAGATAACGGTGAGGGAGGAAGTAGAACAGTTGCATGTCAAAAAGAAATCGAATGAAGGTGGTCTACGCACGCTAACAATACCGACAACAATTGAAGTAATTGAACCGTACAATCCAATTCCAACAGTTAGAAAGGCATAGAACCATATATCCTGGTCGTATCGACTATTTTCGAGGGTGTGAGACCTTATATTCTTTCTATGTCGATGGACATTGGGGTAATGAGCCTTTAGCAATAGTTTCTCAACACTTGGACCAATATTTACACAAACTTACTAGTCAGTGGCGGCCTCCGCCGGAGAGATAGATAAGAAAGCCTATAATAGTTCATATTCCAAATAATACATAAGGAATATCTAAAAGTTCACTTATATGGCCTAAAGATCCAAATGTATATATAATCCCACATGCAATTGATGAAAAAGGGAAGAACGGTCATGAGTAAAATTCATCATATAATACGAAGTTCTACATGTTTTGGGATAAATTCAAGGGAAACATAAACAGTCGATTGTACGTTAGAGGTAAATCAACTGAATCCCCTATCGTGGGAGATTTTGGATGTTCTGAGGCCAAGGAAGTTCAAGCCTCCATCCATGCAAGAATTTGATGGGACTACTGATCCTTAAGCTCATGTATATGCATACCAAAAGCATACGGAGTTTACTATAGAAACCAATGCAACTATTGTCGAGCTTTCCTATTACTTTGGTTGTAAATGCCTAAAAGTGGTTCTCCAGGTTAGATCCTAAGTCAATAAATAATTTCTCATAATTAGTAGATGGTTTGCGACGCAAGTTCCAGATATGGCTAATGGTCAGACAAAATCATCTTTATTAAATATATGTCAAAAGGAAAACGAAAACCTTCAATCATATATTGACCATTTCATAGAAATTGCATATGATGTCGAGGATTTGGACCTTCCTATAGTATACTATGAGTTTATCCAAGGGTTATCCAGCCCTGACTTTCATATTAGGCTAGCAGAGACGCCTAAATTTACATTGGAGTGACATAATTTTCGAGTCAAGAAAGTACATCCGAGTGGAGGAAACACGAAAGAGTGTTAGAGCACGAGTCAAAGAAAGAGAGAGCATGGTAAGCAATTTTCCTAGTCGGGTAAGAAATGACCGACAACATAAACATGTTAAAAGAACAGGATATAAGGGGTTTGGAAGAGTTGAGCTGAGAGATGGAGAGAGAAGCCAAAAAGGTAATAATACTAGATCATGGATAAGACTCCTTATGATCTCCTAGTGATAATGAAAGAATATCAAAAAGAAATAAGTACATTGGCTACCAAAGCATTAGAGATAACACAAAGTATTGACATTTTTTATATGGACCACAGACACGATACAAACCGCTCCAAACAACTATAATGTGAAATTGAAAGGTTGAAGTCCTTGGGCAAGTTTCCTTATCCTTCAGAGGACAATATGAGAAATAAGGAATTTGAGGAAAGAGTAAGACCCAACCGTGAGACAAGAACACTAGAATAAGGGAATATGATTCGTAGAGATAACGAACCTAGAAGGCATTTTGAAAATTAATAAATTTATCCCAAAGTGTTTAATGTCCACTCCAACTAAATTTTAAATTTAAAATTGTTAATATCCATATAATCTAAGAGATTGTAAGAACATGTGGATATAACATATGGCTTTTTATATTTTATATATTTGTTCGTGTTTAGAAAAAAATTGTATTTACTACATAATTAGAAGTAAATTTGATAAAATAACCTATTACGTAATTTAATCGAATATATATAAATTATATACAAATTTGTAGAGATAAATATGCTGAATTTTGAAATCTAACTTATAGATCGATCCAGTAGATTGAATAATTTATTATACTAATTGATCATAAAAACATATGTTTGTTTTAGACAAATAATATTTGATTTTATGTGTTACAATTTAAATTTTTTTTGTTTGATAAGAATTTAATATAAATTTTTGTCCCAAACCTTAAAACGGCTAGAACCAATTAGTTTGAATTAGCTCACTGACCAAAATCTTGATTATCCAATCTAGTGATACAGATTCGAATCGAGTCAATGATTCCGGGTCCAAACGCTCTCCTATGTTAAAAAAAAAAACTGTTAGGACCCGCTCTTTTTGTTTCTATTCTTATTATATCATAATGTAATTTTTTTTTTTTTCTAAATGCTTATACATAATGTAATACCTATTCCAAGGTTTAAAGGCCGCTTCATGAGAGGTTCACCCGAGTACATATTTAATATCTGAAATAATTTATTTATTTATAAAGATTGCAGGTAATAAAGACAAACCATCAAATAAACAAACTTGTTTTTTTCTTGTCGGTAACTAAATAAACTTAAGATTTAGAATAAAAAAATAAAATAAACATAACACATCCCTCTCGATAAACATCACTCTAGATTAAGGGTTTTATTTTAAGTTTTTTAACAAATACAAACATAACCATCTAATTTGATAGCTCTTCGTCATCAGCTGTACTTTAATAACTCTAATATTTAATGTAATCATTGACTTGTGTGATAAAAAAAAATTATAATTAACAAAATTATAATTTTCTCTGTTCATTTTTATATGTCCCATTTTCTAAAAGAGGGTGTCTAATATTGTTTGTCTATTTTTCCTTACCAAGACACTTTTTTCCTACTTTTTCCAATATTACCTCTAATTAAATAGTAGAAAAAATAGTGTAATAAATGATCTCATGTATATTAATTTAGGGCATTTGTGTAAAGAGGGAGAGTATTAAATGCTATTTTTAATCCTTGTGCACTAAAAAAAATAGATAAACAAAAATAGACGAAGAAAATAGTAATCTTGAACTGGAAGTATTGTATTCCAACTAATATGATTAGGAAAATTCTTAATAGAAGTGGAGTCTCTGGTAAAAGGTATCTGAAGAGCGTCTACATTGCATATTTTGGTTAAGAATTCCAAATGTTAAATCTTGTATCTTTACTAGTTCCTGTAAAGACAGACATTTATTGACTCATTAAGATTACTTCAATTAGAAGTGGTAGGCAGACTAACAATTATACTAATTGAGAGAAAAAAAAAAAGTAGATTAATACTTTTTTTTTATTGGGATGTGGAAGAAATTTCAGAGAATTACATTGAAAATTAACTGATACCTTGTCTAGAGAATCGATTTAATAAAGTTATCGCCGACTCGTGTTCCTTTGATACCCTGTGTTTGACTCCTTTAGCTAAAGTGTCTGCTCGACCATTAAACCTCCGCGAAATATGCTTGAAGAAAACTGGACTAACCTCTGTTGCCAGCTTCTTGATCTGTCTTAGCCATGGTCTGAGCCTCCACCTAGCCGCCGACACCTGCTTGATACCTTAAATTATTTCAAGTTTATCCGAGAATATAGTTATCCCCTTTTGTGTGTCTTGTGTCATCTTATCTAACGCAAATATAATCGCTTGCGCTTCTCCCTCCATGCACGCGTTACACATGGTGACCGTTGAGAGATCAGATTGATATCTCGTTTCTTTATCAATCTGAACCACTCCTATCCCTGTGGGTTTGTGCGGCTGATCAAAAGATGCATCACATGTAAATGCAATATTTATTTGAAATTCGAGATCAACAGTTGTACCGCCTCCATTGTCTGTATTAACATTTCGTCTCTGTTCACTTCTATCCCATTCTTTGCCAAAACGTTCATCCATATTCTTGTTGATAGTCCGAATGATTTCATCTGGTTCAATCATATAATTACTATGTCTTCTTTTCATTTTTTATTTTTAAA
The DNA here is from genome assembly GCA_029959085.1 of Nemophila menziesii. NCBI lineage: Eukaryota > Viridiplantae > Streptophyta > Magnoliopsida > Boraginales > Hydrophyllaceae > Nemophila > Nemophila menziesii. Next base: position 29,874,815 of record JARWIR010000007.1, on the reverse strand, counting down.
GGTTCCATATGACTAGTAGAACATAAGAGACAACCACTCTCTTCTCTATCTGCCACTAACAAAAGTCTCAATTATCTTAAGAACCCATTGTCCCAACTCTTCGATTTCATGACCAGTATTGATTTGAAGTGTCGAACCAGCCCAAACCAATTTTGCTATTCCACATGTTTTTTTGCTATTCCACATGTAAGTAGCAAACGTTCCACCGTTTCTTGTTCTATCTTACACCACTGACATTTGATTTCAACTTCGCACTTTCTTGTCACAAGATTTTTACCAGTCGACATAGCATTATCACGCTTTCCAGTTGAAAATTCTTACCTTAGTGGGAAGGTTTGAGTGCCAGATGGTTCTCTAGAGCTTACTTCCAGATGTAACTGTAGTTGATTGGCAAGGTACTTCAAAAATTTCGGCATCTGTGAGAACCTTATATCCTGTCTTGGTAACGTAATTTCCACTATTAGCATGTGGCCAAATAAAATTATCTGGTAAGTCTCTTGAGAACACCTAATCTCTTAAGATGACCGGAACAATTGGCTTCGGGAATATATCATCTAACAGCTCTGTGTTCCATTCCGTTGAATCCTCCTTCCAAAGATCTTTGATTTTATATATCTCACAATCATTTGGTTTTTCTAGTTTCCATTGAGTATCTAACAATTTATCTGTCCAAATATTAATAGATTCTCCATTACCAATTTGATATCGTCCGTATTTTTTCAACATATCTCGTCCTTCTAATAAGCTTACCCAATGACCATGTTCGAGATTGTCGTAATTTAACATCGAGAAGGTTACTATTTGGGAAATATATACCTTTAAGAAGTTTAGCCGCTAAAAGTATTCAGATTATTGAGAATTCGTCATGCTTGTGCATTCAGTAATGTCGTGTTCATGCGTTTATTTAAAACCCACACCTCCTATCATTTTGCTAATTGGCAATTTATCCCATGCCATCCAATGAACTCGAGATTTTTCACCTGAATACCACCAAAAGTTCGAGATTGCTGAGATTAGTTTATTACAAAAAATGATAGGGAAAGAAAAGATTGGCATCGTATATATCGGTATAGCTTGTAGGATTGCTTTGATAAGCACTTCTTTTCCTCCGTCTGATAAGAGTTGTGCTTTCCATCCTTCAGTATTTTTTAAATATCTTTTCTGCTATCCATTGTAATGACTGTACCTTTGATTGTTTATGGCAGAGTGGAATCCCTAAGTACTTTCCTAGGTCATCTTTTTCTTGTATGCCTATTATATTAGTTGCATGTGCCCGACATTCCTCTGATGTATCCTTACTGAAACATATAGAAGATTTTGTAAAGTTTATTCTTTGTCCTGATCCTCTGCAGTATGTTGAAATGCAGTCTCTGAACTGTTCAATTCCATCATCATCCATTGTCAGAAAGAAAAGTGAGTCGTCTGCAAACAGTAAGTGAGTGTTGACCGGACAATTTCTAGTAATTTGTATTCCTTTAAATTTACCATGATCTACTTTTTGATCAATTAAACTAATCAGGGATTCCGTCATTAATGAAAATAAAAATGGAGATAGAGGGTCTCCTTGCCTTAATCCCCGTTCCAATTTAAATTTTTGTATTCTATCCCCCTTAAAGTTAAGTTGAAAAGTAACCGAAGATAAACAATTCGAGATCTAAGTAATCCATTTATCATTAAAACCTAAATTTTCCAGAACTAATAATAAAAAGTCTCATCGTACCTGATCGTAAGCTTTGGCCATGCAAGTTTTATTGCCGTCATTGGTTTTGCGTTCTTTCGTTTCCTTTTCATATAAAATGAAATTTTCTGTGCTATTAGTATATCAAGTATTGCTCTATTCTTTATAAACGCGGCCTGAGCTGGTGATACAATAATATTCATAAATTCCTGCAACCTGTTGGCTAGAATCTTTGCAATTATTCTATATCCAAAGTTTACACATGATATCAATATATTGCAATTTTTGTTGGGTGTCTATAACTTATAGATTATGAGAAAAATTATTGAGACCTGGATATAGTTAACCAACTGTTTGGAAATATTGTTGTCAACAAGGGGTAGATAAAAAAAATTCTAGAGACGAAACAAAAATCTATTTTATTTTAAATTCTTTTTGTTAAACAAAAATTGGGGCCAAGTATTCATTGTATCTTGGACCCGAGGAAAGAGGAAAGTGGGGCAAAAAGGCCCCTAGGTCCGCCCCTATTATTAATAAATTCAAGAAAAGTAGTCTCATCTAACCAGTTTTAGTTCACTGGTCAGGGCCTTGGTCATCCAATCTAGTAGTGCAGGTTCGAACAAAGTCAATGACTCCGAGTCCAAAGTGGTTCTCCTATGTAACAAAAAAAAGATATATACTCTGAAGGCAAAAAAAACATGTTTTTCTCTTTTTCTTTTCTTTTTTAAAACAACTCATCTTAAGGATCTTCATTTTAATTGAAGAATTTTGTATCACTTTTTTCTTCTATTTCAGGTGGTAACACACTTTTTTTTTGAGTTTTTCTTTCAATCATAATCTTCATTCACCTCTTTTTGTTCCTTTTATAAAAAATATCTTGGTTTTTAAGTTTCTCTTCACTACATTTATTGCTGCTTCTCCTGTTTTTTCCTAACCCCCGATCATTCTCTATTAATAATTCCTACATCATGAATGTGTATTCAATAAACACCCAAATGAAAAAAATTTGGGTTATTACTCTTTCGACTGAAAGTGAAAATCATTACCAAACTTTGGAAGAGTCTAAATTACTGGATAACCTTCTTTATCACAAAGGAGTAAACTTTAGATAAATCAGAAATCATATTCAGTGAAACTAGAATATATCTGGTAAAATTCAAATAGAAAGAAGAGCCATTAATGAATCTGTCTTTAAGTTTTCCAACAATGAAAATTAGTCTGTAGTGTGGGAAAGAAGGCCATGGGCACTTATGAGCAAGCACCTAGCCTTGAAAGAGTATAACAATAACACAAGAAGCGTTACCAATACAACCTGATGGGTCCAGATGTTTGGTCTACCCCCCAAAGTGCTCAGCATCAAGAGTATTGCAATAATATGACAACAAATTGGAAAAAAATCATGAAATGATCCTACCCCCCGAAGGTTTATTAATGACCAGTCTTTTACAAGAATCAAGATAGATTGGAGCATTTGTATGTCAATTTTTTCTGGGTTTAACTTCTGGGAAAATGCCCAAACACCAATATGGATCAAGTTCAAATTTAAGAACCTAAATCAAGTTTGCTATGGATGTGGTAATTTTGAACACGGTGAAAGCATACATAATTTTCCAAAGAAAAACATACCTAAATTAGGAAGCTGGATCAAGATTTCTACAAACCCAACCAAGTAATAAATAATTATTGGAATAATAATGAGAACCTTAAAGATATCTATTAAACCCTAATAAAATTAATACCCAAAGTTAGAAAACCACCTAATCTAAAGTAATATAGGCCTATTAGTTGCTCTAACTTTATCTATAAAGTAATAGCTAGAGTTTTAGTAAATAAACTACAACCTTTAATGAATAATATAATATGTGAAAAACATAGTGATTTCACCCCCTAATAGATTCATATAGAAAAATACTATGATTGCAGATGAGGTGATAACTCATATAAAAAAGGAAAAGAATACCAAAAAAAATCTTGTAGTAGTAAAGGCTGATATTAAACAAAACATATGAATACATAAAATGAGATTTTTTTAAAATGATTTAATTATAAAAATGGGTTTTTAATGAAGACTGGGTTAGGAAAATCATGATTTGTATTAGTTCAGTAATCTCTTCAATATTAATAAATGGGAAGATTACTAAATTAAAAATCTAACTAGGGGATAAGAGATCGAGATCCTTTATGCCCCCTTCTACTGGAGTAGGTTAATCCTCCACTAGAAGTAGTTATTAATATAATCTCTTTTGCTTAAAAAAATTATGTCCCTTGATCTTTTGTTTATAACACAAACCCTAAATGAACTTATAAATGAGAAAAAAAAAAGAATTACTGCAAGGTATAAAAATTGGAAAAAATTGTCCTAGAATAACTCATCTGCTTTTTGCAAATGATTGTTTATTCTTTCTGAAAACAGGCAATATAGAAATAGAGATTTCAATGATATGATGAATAAATATAGAAATGCTACTGATTTAAGTGTAAACGTTAATAAATGTGGTGATATATATGACCCAAACACTCCTATATTTATCCAAATTGTAATGGACAAAAGATTAAATATAAAAAACAAAAAATCTAAGAAATTATTTATGTCTCCCAACTGAATGGGGTAGGTCAAAAAGTAAAGAACTACAATTCATCATAGATAGAATAATTACAAAAATAAAAAATTGGAAAACATTATATCTCTCTGAGGGGGAGGGGGGGGTAAAGAAATATTAATAAAAGATATATTAGATAGTCTTCCAAACTATATGATGTCAAACTTTTTACTACCTAAAAACAAATTAAATACAATACATGCATTTACTGCCAACTTTTGGTAGGACAATAAAGGTAAAAGAAGAATTCAATGGGCAAAAACAAGCTTGGAATATAGCTAATAATCATAAATCCTTACTTTACAGACTTTTAAAAGGAAAATATTTTAATAATAGCAATTCTTTTTTGAAGATGAACTAGGTAACTCAACCACCCGGGGTTGGAAAAGCATTCTCAATTGATGAGATACTTTTATCAACAACATCCACTAGAAAATTGATGATGATACAATAAATGATATTAACTAACATAAATGTTTAGTAATAATAAGGATAACATTAGACCCCTCAACTCAAGATATAATAAGTTGATTAACTCATAATCAATGAAAATAAAACTTGTAAAATGAAACCACTCGAAGGTATTTACTCTAGTGATATTGATAACAAAATAAAAATTATGATAATTCTACAATTTAACTGCCTATATCAAATGTGTATTGATTATTCTAAAAGTGAGATCTATGATGTGAAAGAAACCTACCATAAGCTAAAAATTGGGAAAAATGATAAAGAAGAGGCAAATGATATAAATATACCAACAATTTCTTTTATCAACCCAAAACAAGTATGGAAAGCTAATATGGAACATGGCACCACCACCAAAAGTAAGAAATTTCATGTGGATGGTAGTAAAGAACTTACCACCCAATATAGGATAATTTATTCAAAAAAAATATAGTAAAGATAATTTATGTAAAACTTGTAATATAGAAAATGAGACAGTAGAACATATGTTGTTCACATTTCCATGGGCCAAGGAAGTCTGGTATGCAACCCCTTTGAATATAAAAACCCAAAACAAGTCTACTTATAGATTGGATCAACGGTTATTTACCCAAATACAAAATATTATTAAAAAACTAAATAAAAATGATAGAATATTGGAATTAATTTACATAATTGCGTGAAAAAATGGAAAAATAAAAAGAATCTTATATATAACCACAAAAAATGTAGCCTTACAAACACAACAATACACCGTCCAAAATAAAAACACAACAATACAAGTAGTGCAATTATAGAAAGAATACTTTAAAATTTCAAACCTTGGAGGAAACAAATTTATGGATAATGAGGAGCATATTACGAGTGCAATGATAAATATTGATAGCACAATATCCATTAATAATATAAGAAAAAATATAATAATCTAGGAAAATGGAAACAAAGAAACACAAAAAAATTCAAAGATAAATGGAAAAAAACCACCACAAAATTATTACAAAATAAATTGTGATGCAGCTTTCTCTGAAAAAGGTGTTGCAATACCTTGTATAGTTATAAATTCGAATGGTGAAATTATGATAGAAATAAGTTGGAAAATTTGCGTAGAGTCGGTTTTTAAGGTAGAAATGACAGACATTTTGAACGCAACGGAATTGACGAAAGACTATCTCTCAGGAAGTGTGGTGATCGAGAATGACTCAAAATCAATCATGCATCCACTCTCAATAAATCAACACATTAATTGTAATACGGTTAAAATATAGTTTGTATTATTTATGATTTTTCTGAAATTTCGAACTCAGGTTTTGCTCTCATTACTAGGAGCAAAAACGAGACAGCTGACTGAGTTGCCAAATAAGAACTTCATAGCATGTTGTTTGGCAACTGGATACCCACATTCCGACCCCGTTAGCCCATATTTTACTAAATTATGACAAACTTAGGGGATAGGTTAATTGAAATATTTTGAGACACAACCTATTTATATTATTATACGTTTGACCCGAAAAAAAAATTAAACAAAGATGATTTTCAAATGGCCTCATACAATTAAAGTCGTCCAGACACTCAGCCAAGTCTGGATACAATTTGTGTTTAAAATGAACAATTTTAAATAAATTTTGATCATCGAGTTACATCGATCATGAGAAGCGTGATTTATGGAAAATTATTTGGTAAACAAATATTCTTCCCCAAAAATTATAGTTTTAGTTGGAAATATTGTTGTAATGCATTACCGACTATGAGTTATATTTATAAAAAAAAATGTAGAAAAAGTTATCCTTGTTGTTAGTAGTGTTTCAAAACTAGGCCGCCTAATTGATTAGGTGTCCGTCTAGGTGTTCCAAGTTACAAAACACCTAGAAAATAGGCTCGAAGGTTATTGGGTGACAGCGTAGGGAACTGACCGATTATTGAGCTGATTATCTGTGTTTGTAATTATTTTATTTGTTATCATTACTCTTTTTTTGTAGGTGGGTTGTGCGGGCCAATTTGCGCGCACCACGATTATCCCTACGGGATTATGCAAGTCTCCCCATGCATATTTCCATGTAAATCACAACTATGTTACCTATGTTTAGGGGGGTTTTAATCCTAAACCTCTCATTTTAAGTATTGAATAAATAACAAAGATCCTAACCAGATGATCTAACCCAACTGATTTTATTATCATTACTTTGCTTTGAAACGAATATCCGTGTTTGTAATAATTACTTTTTGTATGATGATAATTTCTATTATTAATGTTCCTAATTTTATTCCATAGAATTTTTATTATTTGGGTTTTTATCCAAATTTAAAAAATTATAGAAATTTACATTTAATAATGGATAATGAATATATATTAAACATTTTTAAAAAATTAAATTAATTTTTTAATTAGGATATTAAACTTGCTTATTTTGAAAAATAATCATTAACGACGATATAACGTTGTCGCTTATGCTTTTGATCATAAAAAATGACTGCATTCCTCTCTAATGATATTCATCATTTGCGACGACATTGTCGTCCCAAATGACTCTAAACAATAACGACGAAAAAAGTCATCGCTAATGATATATCACTATTAGCGAGAACATCATGTCGTCGCTAATGATAAAGTATCATTTGTGACGATTTCAATAACGACAACAAGTTTCGTCGCTAGCGACACTCGAACAATTGCAGTGATTTTCCACGAATTGTGTCTAATCTCGACGAATATCTAACGACGATACATTTACGACAACATGTCGTCACAAATGATTAAGCGATATCATTCACAGCAATAATGAACGTCATTAGCGACAACAAAAATCGTCTCTAATGACAAGTACTGTAGTAATGATTTCTCTTACGAGTTTAAGGAGATATTGATAGGGTCGGCCGTTATCCGCATAGTGCGATGATTATACCTTGCTCATAAGTATAAAGTCGAAGGACCACTTTCTCGTAAGCCGAGTAGAATAGAGCCAAAGACTCGAGCCTAAAGAGTTTTGAGTAAGCTCTATTGTTTGCTCGAGTCTCTAGTCACCTGAGTGTCCCCATGGAGAATACGACAAAGTCCATCTAGATATGCTGGGTATTCCATTTTTTTACATACTTATGTCATTAGGTGAATGTAATGTCACTTTTTCTATTACATTGTTCTTATTTATAGTTTAGTCAAACCTAATCCATAAGTATTCTTCTTGGTGTTCGACACCAATATTGACTTGACCGTCGGAATGCCATTGAGAGGCCCACCTCCCTATGGTCTCGATCCTTGTGTGATTTCAGGTTACCTAGGACATAGATTCATCTCGGGCAACCATCAAAAGTTTTTTTATGGTCCTTCCTAGAGCACAATTGGTTAACCTAAGAATATGAAGTTAATTGGAAAAACCTGCGGATAAATATATCAATCAATGTGAAACTAACGGAAGAAGGGGAACCCATGCTCAAATAACTTAGATTCATTGGCTTCCTGCTTTCTAGAAAGTTATCTTAATTTATTATATTCCTATAGGGTGTGCCCCCATACGTTCCATGCGTAGGGAATGGGAAAATTTTGAATCGCAGCTGAACCCATGTTTATTTTATTGAAGATACAGTAATACGGGTTATAGATAGCTACAACGGAACAGAAAACTACATCCGTATAGATAGATTAATACTATTATATAATTATCAGCTACAGAATATTTCGAGAAGCTTTTGTCCAGAGCAGTCAAATAATTGAGGCTTCTTTCAATAAGAAAGAGAAATAATGTAACTGAATATTATACACGTGATGATATAACCAATGAATATATTAATTGTTATATATAATTCTCACATATCTGATCTATATAAATGTTTACAAATTCATCGTATTTATCTCTATTAAAAAACATCACAAAATCATCAAAAGAAAAAAAAAATTGTTTTAGATGTCGTTCACTGACCTAGCTGTTCTTGAATCCATACAACAATATCTTTTGAGTGATTCAGATCTTTCACAACTTTTTCCATTAATGGATTCTTCAGAGAGTTCAGGTAACCAGAATCTAAGTTTGAACAAGTCCCCTTTAGAACAAAGCAGTGGAGAATCCATCCCAAATATGGACCATATTGATGAGGTCAGGTGCGAGGAAGCAAAAGAAGAGTACACGACAGAATGTGTGACAAACGCGCCACAAGATTGGAAGAGGTATAGAGGTGTGAGACGGAGACCATGGGGGAAATTTGCAGCAGAGATAAGGGATCCAGAAAGGAGTGGCATGAGAATATGGCTCGGGACATATGAAAGACCTGTAGATGCAGCATTAGCTTATGATCAAGCTGCTTTCAAATTGCGAGGCTCACGAGCTAAACTAAATTTTCCTCACCTTGTTGGCTCTAATGTGTCCGAGCCTGTCAGAATCGCCCCTCGGAAGCGTTCATCAGTAACTCCATCATCTTTATCGACGGATGAAGATGGGTCTTCTAAAAAGAGTAAAAATTAGGTGATTACAGCATAAAATTTCCACTTTTTTTTTTCAGCAACCAATTTTTTCTTCGGAAGACTACAAAAAAACCTCTTTATAATTCCCTTTGGATTTAAATAAACATAACTAAATTATCAGTGCTAAAGATTTTGTAAATTGTTGCAGACTAAATTCATATATTAAGCTACTATTATCCATATATCTTTTAAACGATTAGATATCATGTTTAAATTTTTTAATGTTTATAATTCATATTATAATTATTAGAGGTAAGTACTGGTCTGACTTCCCTTGAGTAATTCATATTATATATGTGGCCCAATTTTAGAGTAAGGGTAAAAGTTATTACTCATAAAATACTTGAGTTGTCCTTAGATTACTCTAGGTAAAATTTTGACAAGTATTATTTTGACCTATAATAACTTTCAGTAAAGAACCTTTTCACCTTGCAAAAGTAAGAGTAAATATATCGTTTATCCCTTAAACTTTACATGTCGTGACAAATTGCTCCTTAAAGAAATTTTTGCGACTGGATGCCTCCTATTTTTTGTTTTCGTGACTCGATGACCCTTGTAAACATTTTTTGTCAATTTTCGCCGTTAATTCGTAGCGTGGGTGCGACGCTCCGTCAATTTTTTTAATTAAAAAAAATTATATCGAAATTGTTAGTTCAACCATTTTTTAAGAATGGTACGTTGGGTAAATCACATGTTAGCCTAAGTATAAATACACAAAATTAATAAACATAAATTAGAAACAACAAAAGAACACACTCTCTCTACCGATTTGGGGAAGATTTGAAGAACCCTAACTTTGGAAATTTTTCAATCTTCTATTTTTGCACTCGGCAAGTAAGCTTCTTCTAACAACAATCATGTCGCCATACTTATCTCATAGTGTGGCCTCTAGTTCTTCTCGCGCTCCATATTGCAGGTGTGGATTCCAAGCCAAAGAGCACACTTCTTGGACTTATGAGAATCCAGGTAGGAGATTTTACAGGTGTATGTTTTGGTGTTCTTTGAAGGATTGCAATTTCTTTGCTTGGATGGATGAGCCTATGGGTGAACGTAGTGTTTCGGTAATTCGTGGGCTATTGCGAAAAACCGAGTACCACCCTTTAGAACTTGATGCAATGGAGACGAAGATGAATTTGTTGGCATCGGATTTTGAGGAAATGGTTCATTAGAAAAGAAGGCTTGTGAGGCGTTGAAGATGGAGTCTGTAAAAGTGAAGGATTTGGAAACCGAGTTTCAAGTAGTAGCTGAGGAATTGGATGAATTGCGAAAAAAGAAAACATTATTTCTAAAGCTTTGATCTTCGAGTCTGCGAAAGTGAAGGTTGTCGAGGATGAGATGCTCCGTCTTAAGGGGTGATGAACTGTTTAACAAGAGATAACCTGATTTTGAAATGGAGTTGCCTTGTGTTGATTTTTATCTTCCTTTTCAATATTTGTGGTTTAACTTGCCCGATGTATTAGTTTTAGTTGTATGATTTCCTAAGGTTCAGTAGTTTTGGTTTGTTATTGTTTCAGATTGGTGTAGTAGAATATGTCAGTTTCTGTTATTTGTAGTTTGAGACTTGTTGTGTGGAATGTGTTGTTGTGTTTTCATTGGAATTGAATGTAATGTTATTTGAGACTTGTTTGAAGCATATCTTCTTTTGTTTTAGTATGATTAAAGTATGATTAAAGCATATCTTCTTTTGTAAGTAAGAAGTGGAATGCAATTCAGTATGTGTAAAGTATAGAAAAAGGAGTTATGGAGACAAAAGTAGATTCCACATTGCTGGCATTACATAGAGGCACACAAAACCATAAACATAAAGTTTCACCAACCAAAAATGTTAAATTATAGTTAGTGCCATTGTTGTCAGAAAATGTGATAGTTTAGGGGGCAGATAGGCACATTTTGTATTAGTTAGGGGCGGATTGGCACTTTTTGTAATAGTTTAGGGGGCAGATAGACACCACCTTTTGTAATAGTTTAGACAGCTTTGTGATACTGTAGACAACTTTTTCTTATGGTTTTGGTTTTAGTTGATGTATTAGTTATAGTTGTTTTAGTGTTTTAGTAGTTATAGTAGTAGTAGATTAAGTCTCTATAGTTGTTTGTTTAAGTAGTTGTTGTTTGTTTAAGTAGTTGTTGTTTAATTAGGTGTAGTTATATAAGTACTTATATAAGATTGGTTTATTATTTTATAAGATTGGTGAACTTTATGTGCTTAACACTACTGTTTTCGTGTTATTTAGATAGAATTGAAGTTAATGCAATTGAATTCGCAAAATAGTTAATGAGTAAAGAATTCTAAAAGTAGACAAGGAAGGAGACAAAAGTAGATTCCTTGCTGGCATGACATAGTGTTTCACAAAAGATAAATATTCAAATGCAAGTTGCACAAAAGTACAAAAACCCACAGCCTGCACTAAAGTCTACACCAACCAGAAAATCCTACCACCGGATAATAAATAAAAGTTTACTTAACCCTAGACTATTACAACCACAATAATCTAGAGTGAGCACAAAATAGTCTTTAACATTCAACTAAACCAACATCTACGTAAACAAGTAATTATGCAAATTTTTGTTTCTAATGGATAACAAGTTTAATTTGGTCCCTTCTCTAGAGGAGCTGGAGTCTTGGCAGCAGCTTCCTCAGTCGAAGTGCTGCGGCAATGGTCAGGTAACCCGGGTTTCCTTCTCTCATTACAACACCTTGTGTATGCTGTATAAATGGCTTCTTCCCTCGTGGTTCCTCGTTGGTTTTATCCTATCAACAAAACAACCCAAACATGAACATCTAACATCTACATATAACCCTTTCCATATTATATATGAATGCCCTACCTGAGGTCCATCTGATGTTAAAGTCCTTTTAGATCTGGCCTTCTCTAGAGGATTTGGATATTTTAATGTAATCTTTGGGGGTGAATGTCAAGAAAAAAAATTAGGGCGGACACTGACAATAAATTAAAAGTGTAAGGGGTAATCTGTCAACAATTTAAAACTGTTTATAGAAAATCCACTTACCTCTTGGATACCTCTAAGGGACTTTTTCTTTAATGGTATAGTTGTTTTTTCTCCTTTAGGCACATCAGTACTTGTGACAGTAGCAGGCTGTTTGAAGGGCTTGTCTGTTGTGGGCTGCCCTTTGTTCTTATCCTATCACCATACAAACGAAGCATCAATACTAAATAATATTCACTTTCATCATAAATATACACAACTGAATGATTGTGAGGTATCTGATCTGTAGCTACTATCTTCTTAGACCTCGTTTACGTAGGTGTTGTTTTGTGCTTGAACACATACTGGTAATTTTGTTTGTGCGGTGATTAGTCAGTGTATTAAAAGTGTAGGGGTAAACTGACAACTCACCTCTTTTGTTTTTTCCTTGCGCACTTCTACTTGATTTTTATCAGTCACATGTGACCTTTTTTCTTTGTCCATGTCTTTGGGTATCTCTAATTGCTCAGTCTCTGCATGACTACTTGGTTGAGACTTTTCCATCTTCACCTTTAAGAGTCATAGTAAACCTCAAAAAAAGTTAACTTAATGATGTGTTAATGTTATGTAAGGATTAATTACCTTTAGGATTGTTTTAGGCAGATTTGTGTTTTCTGTCTTCTTTGATTTTCCCTTACCTATGTCATCTTCCTATTTTCATAATAAAACCAACACACAATTAGCTAAGAATTTAATAATAATATACTTCTTTAAAGACATGTACTTACCATTGTTATTGACATTGTTTGTGAACATCCATTGATTGTTTTAAACCCCACACTTTTTAATCTGTTGCTTTGTCTTGTGGGGTTTTCTATTTTAGATTTTCCCCTATTTTCAACTTGTCCTGGTACCATTTTTGGTTTTGTTTTAATTGCATCTTTTTTTACAGGCACATTTGGTGTAACAGGGGTTGCACATGGTGTAGATGGTTGTTGATCAAGGTCGTCAAATATTTTGTTAATTTCCTCATCAGGTGTCTCTTCCACACCCTGAACAATCACACCTTCAACATTCACCCCTTCACCAGATAAACCATCAACTCTTCCACCTTCAACTTTTCCATCTCCAACTTTTCCATCAACTCGTTTTTTAACACCCTCAACTTTTCCATCAACTCGTTTTTTAACACCCTCAACTTTTCCATCAACTTTTCGTTTAACACCTTCGACTTTTCCATCATTATCTTTTAGTTTATCTTTACAAGTCCTAGTGTTATGCCCACTTAATCCACAACTCCTACATGTCATTACCCTAGTCAATCCTCTAGCATTTTGAACACCTGATTTGTGCGTTGTTTTCTCCATTTTGTTACTTCTTCCTCATCAACCTCCTTGGTCTTTCCCTGTTTGGACTCCCAACCAATTTAAATGCCACAGGAGCTTCAATAACCACATTACTAGTAGGATTCCACATTGAAGGACCATTCACGGGATATATCATAGGTGTGTACGCCTTCATATATAGAGACTTTGAGTAGCAGTTATGTACATATTTCTCTGTATCTTGTCCAATGTATTGGATGCATGTAATGGCATATTCTGCAAGGACAACTATGCGACTCCAAGTCTACAACTAATGATTCCTTATCCAGGTTTCTCACCTCAAACTTCATCTCGCCATAAAATACTGCATGCCACTTGCCACAATTTTTTTTCGCCTTGTTGATTAGATGTCGTATCTTAGGACAAATTCGCCTTCATATTTGGCCATCCAAGATCAATTTGATTGAAGTCTCTTCATTGTATACACCCTTAGCCCCTCCAGTATGAAAATAAGCGACTTGTCCCTACGAAATTACAAAAGATAGCTAGTGGAAATAGTTATCAGAAAATTATGATAAATTAAAGGGCAAGTGGACATATTGTTTAATAGTTTAGGGGGAAAGTAGACATTTTTTCAAATATTTTAAGGGGTAAGTATACATTTTTTCAAATATTTTAGGGGGGAAAATAGACATTTATTTAAATAGTTTAGGGGGCAAGTGGACATTCCCTGACTTTTTAGTTGCATTATTATAACTTTCATATAGGTTGTTCAGAAGAACATCACAAGTTGTAGCTATACTGAAATGTAATTTACTCCAACACTTAGGATCCAGGTTGGATAGCCAGTTGAAAGCGCTCTCATCCATATATTTTATAACAGCCATTACCTCTGCAAATTTTTTAACTGTTGGGGCCCTAGCTGCTTCCCATAGTTTGTCCTTCAAATCCAACCCTAGACGCTTACTCTTGAAGCTATTATACAAGTGTCTTACACAGTGACGGTGTTCTATTTCTGGTAGCATGTCACTAATTACCTGGAGTAATCCCTGCAACATATCATACAAAAGGTCAAATAATATTCATAGCATAGTAATGGAAATAATTATTTAAACAAAATACCAACCTTTTGTCTGTTAGAAATGAATGTCCATTCTTGTTGATTATAAATACATAGGTCTTGTACAAGCAGGTTCAAAAACCATCTCCATGAGCTACTGTCCTCTTTTTCAGCTAGGCAATATACAATTGGGTATATACAATTGTTCCCATCTATACCTACAACTGTCAAAATCACCCATGTATGTGGACCTTTTAGGTGACATCCATCTATGCCCATAAATTTCCCACACCCTTCTAAAAAGCCTCTTCTACAACCTTCAAGACACACATAAAGCCTTTGAAATCTCTCAACACCAGTCAATTCGTCAGTAGTAGTTTCTACTGCCATAGTACTACCAGGATTACTTCTCCTGATTTCCTCACAATAGTCATGTATCTTCTTATATTGATCCTTATATTCAGCTTCAATCATATCTCTTGCTAAGCTATATGCCCTATAGCATGTTCTAGTGCTTACATTGACTGAAAAGTCTCTATGCACTAATTGTTGGATTTCACTTACATTACTATACAGATTTAACCTTACCATATCCTTGAATGTCCTAGCCAAGAACTTTGTTGACACGTGTCTGTGGTTAAGGTCTTTACCACATTCATGTTAATTACAAAGGGTTACTATCACTAAACCACCAACTTTTTCTTTATAGGATGCGTATACAAACCATCCACAACCTTCTCCCATGCAAACATCCCTTATTCTATGCCAATCATTTTTCAAAAACTTTATTTTAACCACCTTGTTGATAGCATGAACTCTAATTGCTTCTCGTAGTTCTGTAGAATTTGTAAATGTTAGACCCACTACAAACCTTGGTATGACCATGTCAGTTAAGGGCTAAACCTTGGGAACTGCTTTTTTTTCTTGGTGATTTTTTTTCCACTTCTTCATCTGGATCAGAAGAATCCGTAGCAGTATCTAAATGGTCAGAATCATTTAAATCTTGATCTGAATCAGTTTCACTTACTTGTCCATCATTATCAACTCCAGAAGCATCATCCTCCTGTGATTCATCCCGCACTCCTTCCTGTCTCAAGGTCCTTGTCTATATAGGCATTGTAATCTTGGTCATCTTCACACTCGCTTAAATCATTGTCAGTGTCAAACAGAAAATCTTCATCATTTGTTGAGTACTCATCTTCATCCATATTCTCTCTCACTTCACTATCTTTACTCATATGGTCACTCCTCCTGTAACTTTCTTCCTTTGTATCACTAGGGCCAACACCATTACAACCTTTTTTAATGTTATTTATACAAGCCCTAAACCTTGTCTTTAGATAAGACTTGTAAGAATGATCTTTTTTATCAAATTCACCAAATTTCTTCTCCTTCAAAGTTTGATTGTCAACATTAGGCACCTTGATTTTCTTGTTGATTTTTTTTTGAATTGTTCTTACCAACTGTACTACTTTGCTTTTCTCTAGTTAATTTTTTCTTTTTCTTGTTAAAAACAACTAACAGTAACTCATTATCACTCACAACATCATTATTAACATCTTCACCATTGAATTTCTTCTTCTTTTTCTTTTTTGGCCTTTGGTCATTAACTCTACTCCTCTTCTTTTGTGTATTTTTCTCCTTGTCTAACTCAGAAGGCATAACATCATCAGTTTCTAAATTTTCATCGCTATCATCATCCTCATCCTCTTCCTCATCAATGATTTTGAATTCACTATCTGAATCATCAGTTAAGTCTTCATCCACCAGCTTGAAAGAGACTGATGAGTTCTTCCTCCTCGAACTCTTCACCATCTGTACCTTGACCCCTCTTTAAAGCACTCAGAACTTTATCTAAAATAGCATCCACAGATTTCTCCCTAACTGAAATTTCATCATCTGGCTCTTCTTCACAAATTACACCATCAACACCCTTGTTTAATTCTTTATCTTGCTCACACTGGCAACCATCTTGTGTTTCTGGCTTGCATTGTTATCAACCATCTTGTGTTGCTCATCAACACCCTAGGATTCTATGTTTGCACAGATATTTGGGCAAGAACCTCACTACAAATTAAAATAGAAGACAGAGTAACGGGCAATTTTACGGAGTGGATCATTAAAGTTATAGAAGCATACTCGCAAGAAGGATGGGACAAGAAAGTGGTTTTGGGTTATATTTTGGTATGTACGTGGATCATCTGGAAAGGGAAAATGAAGGCTTATCATGAAAACAAAAACATAGATGTGAAAATATAATATATAGCACAAATAAGCTTATATCAAATTGTATAGTATAGACTGGAAGAAAATCTATAGTGTTCAATCTTCATGAAGGTGTACAAAACCGGCGGAGGAAAACGTAACTGATTATGAAGCTGCAGGTGTAACATTGTCTTGTGAATTGTGATGCATCTTTCAAAAATAATTATGAACAACCAGGCATAGGAATTGTCCAGGAACAGAAAGAGCCGAGAGTTACGATGAAGTCGAAAGCCAACCTTCTATGTGATTCAGCGTTAGAGCGTGAAGCAATGTCATTACTAATGGAAGACGAGAGATGTGAAGATTTACCCAACAAAATAAAACTTATTCTTTTAGATAACCTTGAGGTTATTCAAGGTATTAGGCAGGTGTTAGCTGCGAACTGGAGAATCCAACTGATCATTGACATGATCAAACAAAAAACTATTAAGTTCGGTCCTTTTTCCTTTAAATTTATTAAGAGGGAATTTAATAGTCAAGAAGATAAACTCGCGAAGGAAGCTAGGCACAGAGCCACTTTTGAGATAAGAAGTTCTGATCCTATCTTTAGTCTTATTAATATGTTCCAAAAGTCTGGTATAGGATAGGGGTTCTTTTTCTCTTTCCTCTGTCCATTTTGTGTTTGTTTTGTTTGTTTTTTATCTTTGTTTGTTGGTGCCTTTTAGTCGTCATCCTTAGTCAAAATTAAATTGAATACTCGTTGACATATTTATAAAAAGTATTTAGAAACACGTCAACGACTACCAAAGAACTAGGTCTTAAAAATTTAAATTATAGGAAATCTTACCAATTAGTTGATGATTTCAGGTGAATTTATGCTATATAATTACCCTATGTTTGAAAAAGTGAAGATGAAAGTTATTTTGTGAACTCATTTTTAGATGAATGATAATTTTTTCATAAAATTAATTTATTTTTTCTGTACAAAATTGAACAATATTAGTATATTATATAATAAAAAACCTTTGGTAAAAAAACGTATGTAATATGGAAGGGTTTTGCTATGACGGGAAGGATTCGATTTTGGTTCGCCTATCACTAGAAGTGGTATTGATCGAGTAATGTTGGGTACCACTCAAAAAGTGATCACCCAAATATCACCATCTTGGGTGGTCCAATCATATAAGTGAGAGAGAAAAAATAGATAGGAAAGAGAAACATTATGATTGGACCACCCATGATACACGTCATAGGTGATATTTGGGTGATCACTTTTTGGGTGATATCCAGCATTACTCTTGACAATCAATACAAATAAATTCCACCCCTTACTCACATACGAACCATGTGGCAATAGTTTAAGCTTAGATAGATTTTCTAGTTAAATTAGCAGAACTTGTAAAAGAGGATTCTCCAACTTTGAGGATCGGTTAAAACTATTTGCTCTTATAATACAAGTGTTTGGTTGACAAAAAAAATACAAGTGTTTGGAAAAAAAAAACCTGTGACAGGTTGCAATCACAAGTGTATTAGTAAAAAATAAACTCTAATGGCTAACCTTCTCTTAAAGGAATGATCAAACAAGTATTACATAATGAGAATGTTAATGCTTAAAAAATTGTTTGACAAAATTTCAGTCTACGTCCAAAATCATTTTTCTTTACATGACAATTCATATTGCTTGAAAAAAGATGGTTATATGTATTCGACTGAGAGTTTGTTGGATTTTTTTGGATTTTAAAATCTAGAGACTTTGCAAACTCTACAGATTGTTTTAATTTCATATAGAATCTAACGGATTTTTATGTAAATAATTTAATGGGTTTTAATATATTTTTATCTTTTTCTAAAAAATAAAATATATATCTATTTAAACAATTTAACAAAAAAAAAGTGTTCCGTCACCATAGTGGTATAACGGTAACGAAGAATGGTGGTTGATCTGATTTTTGTTTTTGATTTGTAATTTCAGTTTTACCTTCTAAATATTAAATAAATGATAAATTTTAAGATAAGAAAATAGAAAATATTGAAAAATATAAAACAAAAAAAGAAAAGTAAGAGCAATATATTTTTTTATGTTCGAAAAAAAAAACAATGAAACACGATAAAAACCTAAAACATATCTCTTCACCCTTGCATTGGAACACAAAAACAAAAAGAAAAAAAATTTCAGACAGAAAATAAAAAAGAAAAATAAGCAATACTGTTACAAAAAACAATGAAACATGATAAAACCTAACCTAATCTCTTCACCATTGCATTAGAACAAAAAGCCAATTTTTTTTTATACAACTGTTTAGGTAACCCAAAAACACAAATTCATAAACAAAGGGTTTCTTATTGATGTTTGGTTTTTAATTGTTTAAAAATTTCAGTTGATATATGATTCCTAATTCAACACGCCATTAGTGAATAAATATGGCTGACATATATGTTAAATAGCCTAATCTCAATCTATTTAGAAAATCATGACCACAACAATTAGATATAAGAATAATTATAAAATAGCTTAAGATTTTTTTTTATCTCAGTCGTTGTTTTACTTGGAGTTTATAAAATCGCTGCTTCTGAAAAAGGATTTGTAGAAAACTTTTTTATTTATACTTAAACCTTAATCTCTTATAAAGTCCAATGACTTATGAATACCTAAAACTTTTAATGGGTTTAAAATAGTTTAGATTGAATACATCTGAATTTTTGAAGAGTTTTTAAAATTCCAATTGAGTATCTCAAGATTTTAATAGACTTTTTAAAATCCTGATTGAATACCCCTGAACTTTTAAAATCCAGAAAAATCTATTAGACTCTCATTTGAATACACCCTCCAACATCGAGTCTTTTTCCTCGCACAACTTTAGCCCATTTTTCATACATATCTTGATGACCTTTTCATTTTAGTTTCATGATATACATATCGTGTGTATCGTTATCTTTGGCGTGGAAATCTGCTTAACCTTCGACTCTTAAACGTTCTTGTTGTTGTTGAGACATTTCCACGACAATGTAATATTCAACTTGTTGACTAGATAAAGTAAAAAATGGGTGAGTAATATCCACGGGTGTAAATATTAATGCCTTTTTATAGGCCATTTGTCTTGTAAAAAGGGACTAATACTATTATATGATGAACTCTTCCATTCATATAAGAACATAAATACCAGAGAGATATTAAAAGAAAAAATAGCAAATTTACTCTTGTTGAGGATAAAATTTGCAATATTTAGTTATTAAACGGTTATAATTGGTATTTTTTGGAACAAATGGAATACAGATCAATAGTATATAGGGATAGATTGGAACTAATGTATTAATCAGGGTTATAGTTGCTACTTCTTAAAACAAGGGGTATATTTGGCTATTGGCGTAATAGAGTGACCAATACTGTAAATTAACTCTATGAACATATACGCACACGAAACAGAATTGACATAAATGAAAAGATTCTAGAAAATTATATTGACATTATGATAGTATTATTATCGAATTCGATTATCAATTAACATAATAAAAGTGTTTAAACTATAGAAAAGGAAAACAATCAAACCAAAATAAGAAACAAATTCTTTCCCCAAATGCTATAATAGTAATACTCATAATAATCTAAAAATTTTACAATGTCCTGCGGCATCTTTCTAACTATAAATGAAGATAAAGGGAAAGACTAAACTCGTATAATATCTTAAATTGCTATTCCAATATAATAAAATAAACCAACTTCTGGATTTCTTCTCATATATGACGATAAAATCCATCTTTTCTTTATCATCGATTTCCTTTACAGTTCCATTACATGTGGTCTTATGCTATCTACACCCGTGCTCGTATGAATGAATCCATCACAAAATCTAACAGAATATTCGAATTAAATCACGACCTCAAGCTCCTGACGAGCTAAGGCATATCTTAGTACATATTTTGTTGCATCAACTGTATATAAGAAGAATTATCCTTTTGTATTAATCGTATTTGGGTGAAGTGTTCATTCACTGGTCGTATTTGGGTGAAGTGTATCAATAAATCAAAGATAGGTACCAAATATGCAGATTGTAATGAAATTATCAAATGGTACGAGAAATTAAAACTACATAATTTTGAGAACGAAATTAGCTGGATAGTTCTTGCAGTTGCTATATATGTGATATGGATTGAAAGAAACTACCGAATCTTTCAATATAAAACAATAATTGAACTATTTGATATAATTTTATTTCAAAAAGATTATTTTAAAGATTTCAAATTTTATATTACAATTTTTGAAAATAATAATAATAAAAGGTATATATTATAACAAAAAAAAAAATATGTGATAAAGTAAAATAACAAATATATAAAATAAATAATATACGTTAGAAGTTAACAAACATATAACATATTCAATTATTGATTTTTCTTTTATATATTATATGAATTCTATAATCGTTGCCTTGCTACAATAGTGTATATTTGACATTTTCTTTAATTTACAAAATATACAATAAAAATTGGTGAATTATGTCTTGTTATATGGCCTTATACAACAGCGTATTATGTGGTATCACTAAAAAAATAGTAGTATTAGCGAGGAAGCTATTGCGGCAACAACTAAAATGACCTCTAAAGATATTTTAATAAATCAAAATGGTCTCTAATTATATTTTTAACGGCAATATTTGTCGCTAAAGATAAAGTTAATAGAGACAAAAACAAATAATTTGCTACTAAAGGTATCTTTAGCGACGAACTTATAGGGACGACAAATAACGACTATTAGCGGTAAAATTAAGATTTTTAATGTTAAATTTTTTATCGCTAAAGATACTATTTCTTGTAGTCTATTGACAAAATTGTTGTCATGACCTTTGTATTTTTCTTGTTTAGGTGTTATTGATAGCATTAAGGCAACTGATGGTAATGATCGTTTTCATTCGATATGCTTTACATGTGGGCCGTTTAATTGAATTGTTTATATTGATGTATTATTGTTTATTTTTTTAAAAAGGAATTTCAATTACGACATAAAGTAAAAGACAATTCACACTTAACATACTATATTTATTTGGCTGACAGTGCTTAAATGTAATCTCCATATGGTCTCTAATTAATTCTTAAAGACAATCAATATCTAATTATGAAATTTCCTATCATCCACTTACTTTTTTGGTGGCAGAAAATAAAAAAATTTGAAACACGACAACAAAATACACTTGGAACCTTTAGTTGATAACTAATTGTAAATTCTGTATGGGCAAATTTTTTATCATATAAATGACGCCCCATGCATGTTTCGGAATTTGAGTCTGTTGCTATACGAAGTTCATCGTACATGACAAAACATTAGAGTGTGCTGTTATGCCTTTCACTATCTTATCGAATAAATAACTATATAATTCATCTATTTTTTAATTCACGACTAACGTGGTTCTGATGGATATATATATAGTTTTAGTTGAAGTCAATAATTTGGTAATTATTGTATAAATAGTGATGAGATAATAAAATTTCATGATGTCGGGAATGACAAGTGACAACAAACTATGGATCGAATTATATTTTTGACAAAAATAAAGACGAAATTGACAAAAAAAAAAGGATCAAATTATTTTAGAGATCCATCAAAACAAATGTGGATGATTTATTAATTTTCTGGTTTAGAATTATAATAATTCTTTTTAAAACAAGATTAAATTAAAGGTGAATTATATATAGGGTCTTGGAGACTATTTTTCTTCTCTATAGAGTATAGTCTAAAAAGTTATTCTTCTTAGGGACCTCAGTTTTGACAATAGTCTTTTCTACCCTTACTAACACTAAAAAACAAAAAAGTGTGATGTCACTGTTTCTCTCTCCACTACCTACCACTACCCACCTACCTCTAACCTCCCACCACCTACCACCGACCTCCGACCACCGACCACCGACCTTCGACCTCCGACCACCAGTCACCGGTCACCGGAAAAAACATAGAGTATCGGAAAAACATAGAGTACTCTATATATTTGCTGAGTTCTCTATAAATTTGCGGAGTACTGTCTAAATTTTTTCGAGTGCACTAATAAAATCACGGAGTACTCTAAGAAAAACTCAGAGTACTCTAAGAAAAATCTCGGAGTACTCTAAGAAATTCTCGGAGTACTCTAAAAATTTGGTGAGTATTTTATTAATTTGATGAGTATTCTAAAACAAATAGAGAGTGATTTAAAAAAAGCAATTAGTCTAAAGTAAAAATAGTGAGTATTTATTAAAACAATTATATTATTACACAATTTGGAAAAAAAATGGAAATCTATTTGGTTTGACCAGATCTAGATCTGGTCAACCATTTCAAACTAAAAAAAAAGCATCTAGTCTTCACGCGTCACCACCACCACCACCACCATAACACCACCACCTCGCGCCATCACTTTCAGCACCACGGAGCTCCATCACTTTCAGCACCACCGAGCAAATCACAATAGACATCGGCGAGGTGAAGTTGGAGCATTGCGGAGCTTCTGGCCTTCTTCTCCGGCCTAGATCTCGCAGAACTGTTGACGAACGAAGAACTGATGGAGCAAAACGCAGAACTGTTGCGGAGCTTCCGGCCTTCTTCTCCACCTCGCAGAACTGTTGACGAACTCACACCACGAAGAAGAGAACCACTGCAGCCATTTCGTCGGCCTGGATCTCGAAGGTTGGTTGATGCGCGAATGCTCAAACGGAGCTCCTCCATTACATCCTCCAAGCTCGGTGAAGAAGAAGCATTGCGCCAGAAAACGAGGCTCCAAGCTCCGGCGAAACGAGGATCCAAGCTCCGGCGAAACAAGTCTCCAAGCTCCGGCGAAATAAGGATCCAAGCTCCGGCGAATGCAGTCGATGCGTGGTGTTTTTCATGGCCATGGTGGTGAAAAGTTGGTGCTGGATTTGTAGAGAGGCCGATTTGAAGGCAAATGGAGTAGGGTTTCTAGGGTTTTGGTTAGAAAAGGTAGGTGAGGGGATGAGAGAGAAATGTGTTGACGGAAAATGAAATGAAATGAAAGAATTAGGAGAGAGAACATATAATTTAGTATATATAGGGGGAAAAAACAAAAGAGGGTATAATTGTAATAGGGGTTTTGGGTTTCATGTGTTAAAAACTTTCTGAGGTCTTTAGTAAGAAGAGGCTCTAGGCGGGGTCCATATCTTGAAAATGGGGGTGTGTTCAAGACCCTAAGTGGCATTTTCTCTTAAATTAAAGGTGGTTAAAATGTTACATTTTTTATTCTATCCTAGATGTATTACAAAGACCTCCCAAAATATTAATCAACACAAGAAAAGGAAATGTGAATTAAGTCACACCTAAAAGACCAAGTGAATAAGTCAAAAAGTTCATTTTTAAATTTAGAAACATGCTAAATAAAAATATGAGATTTAATAGAAATGATATCTAATTTTTTTTTCTATGGATGGTTCAACATTTTAATTTTTTAGAAAACACATTTTTGAGAATATAGACAATCTCAAGGTAGTCAATAGAAATAATAACATTTCTTCAATAAAATTGGTAGAAATTTTGCATGCTTTAACAATTGTTACCATTTTCTTCTCCAAAACCGAGTCGTACCATGATTTTAAACCTCATAAAACACTAGATTGTTGTACTTTGATCCCACCATTGCAAAACTTGTTTGCCAATTTTTTTTTAAAGAAGTATCACAACAGATATTTAAAATTATGTTGCTCTCCAAGATATGAGGTTAATTATGATATGTTATGCTCAAATGATCTTCAATTCCACCATTTGCATACCACTTATCTTCAAAAAAACTGCTTCATGAGATTACTTGCTAATATAATGACAAATTTGGAACATCACTTAAACTTATCAAAGAATCATTTCATTCTTGGCATCCAGATAAATCATGGCATGATTTGGATGTATGCTTCAACTACCTTCTTGTTCCACCCCTAATCCACCCACACTAGAAAAATCTTTAACATTATGAAGAAACACGTCTTTGAAGGCAAGCTTCTCATAGGGGTCCAAACATATCTGGAAAGCCAAAGATGCCCAAACTAACATGCTCTCCGGACAAATAAGGATGATATGTTCGATAGACTATAGAGTTTCTTCACGGATAGGACATTAAGTTGGGGGATACGCTTTCTCTTAAGCAAGGAGACTCCAAACATGAGGGATTTGCTCAAATATTTCCGATCAAAGACTCTGATCTTTGTTGGAATTTTTGTGTGCCAGATTGACTTCCAAATATAAGACATTTTCTCTCTCCATAAGAGGATGCCTTACCACCGATTTCTGCTCACATCCCTCCTATAGCAAAATAACCATTTTCTTAGAACATAGTCGATCTGAGAAAAAGGGGCATATAAGTTTGTCATCTTTGTCAGTCATGTAAAAGAGGTCTTATACCAATGTATTTAGCCGCTCTATGGTAGAATGGATTGAAGAGGCATG
This sequence comes from Nemophila menziesii, assembly GCA_029959085.1. NCBI lineage: Eukaryota > Viridiplantae > Streptophyta > Magnoliopsida > Boraginales > Hydrophyllaceae > Nemophila > Nemophila menziesii. The sequence continues at coordinate 29,849,712 of JARWIR010000007.1, read as the reverse complement.
TGTTATTCCAATTAGTTGATTACAACAATAGTTAATTTACTTTGAGGATGCTCGTGTTGTCTGGTCTAATAATCAGAATAGTCAGTGTGAGCCATATGTCCTTCCAAATATTGATGCTTTGACCGCTACCCATCTAGTGGAAATTTTCCCATTTCAGTATATCTTTATCGACCAAGATGCTCCATGACCATATTCGAATGGACTTTTGTTTTGCCTTCAAAAAGAGGTACCTGTGAAATAAATTCATTTAAGAACTCGAGCCATAAGAAAATCCGTGTTAAAAAAATATCTCCTAGCCATAGATGTTAGGTGTGCAAGGTTCATGTTCTCAAAGTCTCAAAATCCCAAACCTTCTTCTTGTTTTGTTTTATGAAATCTTTAAACAAGTACCCCAATGAATTCATCGTTTATGACATGAACCCCACCATAAATTTGAAACCAATCTAAAAAGTTCTTTGTAGAATGTTTTTGGATGTTAAAGAAGATACATTTTTTTTGGGTTACATGGGTGATCCAGGCTAACTTGCGCGCACCCGACTAATTTCAAAGAGATATACATGTCTCTCCATATACATTCTCATGGTAAATCAGAACTAGGTTACCCATGTTCAGGGAGAGGTTCGGGTCTTGTACCTCTTACTTTACACCCGTAAAGAAGATACTTATTATATTTAATGATGCCTCATTTCCCTCTTTCGAAAAAAATATTTCATTTCCATCCTAGACTTTTCTTGAAAATTTTGTCTTAAGCAACCAGAGTGTTTTGACCTTAATATGGTATAGTTCATACGTATGCGCAAATATTTTCCAATAGAGTCTGCCCTTTTGAAGTTAAGATTTTTTTTTGTTGTATCCCTAGCTAAGCTAGGTGGTGTAATGTTTCTTAAGCATATAATAGATTTACAAAATTAATTCTTTCTATGATGCCTCATAGTATCTAATTAAGATATCCTTGAATGTGATAATCTCGATATCATCAACTCTGGCCAGGTAGAGGCAATTATTTGCAACCAGGATAGTTAGTAAAGATACTAATTTTAGTTTTAGATATACAAAGATGTTACTTTCTAAGAAAAATAAAAAGTAACTGTCCACTTATTAAAATTGGTGTTACTAAATTTTTTTTATTTAAAATATCAACATTTTTTTCATAATTTTTTCACTATTACCATTACTAAATATTGAATTTTTTTTAAAAAGGTAGTTAGTTATATTGAGTTCAAATATTATATATCTCACTCATGGGTGAAAAATTAAGTAAAATGATTAATGCGTGACAAATGAAGTAGTGTACATGATATTACTATATAGGGAATTATGGGAACGATCCACCATCTTTACACGTAATCCCTAATTTGGCCCTCATCTCCAAATTATATTGTTGAGGTTCAGCCGGCTAGCTAAAACAAGGTACACACAAGTCTCACTTTCAAGCTTCGGAGGTCTTTCCTAAGTTAGAGAGCGAGCCACATCTACCAAAGCTTGTTATTGGCAAAAGGAGATGGATCCATATACAATAATCAGAGCACGCCACATTGGATCGACTATGTTACACTCTTTTCCTCACTAGAAGGTTTTTTAACGAGGTAATAGACGAACCTGCCACATCGCATCTAGCTTTATTAAGATTGCATCAAGTCAATATGTAAGTATCTACTTAATGTGTCTAAATAATTTTTAATATATTATTTTAGCTTTATTGATTCCTTATCTTCGTGCATTATTATTTGAACTCAACTAAAGTCTCAATTTAATCCCTAAGACGGACTGTCGAGCTTAGAGGGCTAGTCCTGAAGGGTCGCCATTATCAAACCTTGATTCAACCCCCATGTAGGGAGTCAATTCCAAGAAAGAAAAACTTAAGGGGTTGCCTTGGTACAACCTCGATATACCCTTCTCGCAAGGAATTGAATCTAGGGGATAGGCCTAAGGGGTCACTATGGTAAAACCTTAATTGAATCCTTAAGACGAGTTATCGGGTCAAGTGAATAGCCTATGCAGTCACTCAGGTAAAACCTCGATTAAATCCTCTAGATGGATTATCAAGTTTAGTGAGTAGCCTACGCGGCCACTCTTGTAAAACCTCAAGAAAATTGCTCTAGATAGGTTATCATGTCCAACGGATAACATGAATGGGCACTCTAGTTAACCCCTAATTAAATTATCCAGACACGTTATCGAGCCTATGGTGGGTCCTGGTGTGTTATAAAATTAAGTATTGAATCAAAAGGAACCACAATACCGCAAGTGCACGGTTGTCCAAGTAATATCCGATAAATCAGGTTTCGTTCTCAGGGACGGATTAGGTACAACTCAAGTATTAATCAAGTAGTAAGAAAAATTGTTGACAGAAAAGTAAAATAAAATATTTTTGTTTTTAAATTAAAGATGCAATAAAATAAATTACTGAAATGAAATAAAGCAAGTAAATAAAAGTTAAAATTAATAAGAGAATGAGTACTTGATCCTCACAAGGGTTTCACCTATCCTATCTAATTAATTCTTTTGTTTAAGGGCTAAACTGGTATTATTGTGCTAGTCGGGACTCTAATATCTCCTAACCCCCATCAGGGTGGACTTAAGAGCTATCCTACGGTATTATAAACCCCGTCAGGGAGATCATATCTACTTTCGAACGGTTAAGTCTCTTACCGCATTGGCTGCAAGGTTAGTTAAGCCCGTCAGGGTCAGTAACGAATACTACACATCTATTATTTATGTTTGTAATTAAACCCCCCATCAAGGTGATCACTTTGCCACTTAAGTGAATAGCCTAATAACTAATATCTAAGTTTGATTAATGACTTCAAAATTAGTAATTAAAACAAAATAATAGTCAACAGAAAATACCTAGTCTAGTTTAAATAATTAAATCCCAAATTCAGAAAACATAAATTAAATAGAATTGGGTTCAACCCATATAGAGATTCTCAAGTACTAAAGAAATCAGTTCATAACGGAATTAAATGCTGAAATAAAATAAAAGAAAGACATAATTCAAAATTACAAAAAAGAAATAGGATAACCCAAGGGTTGGGTTGGTTGTTGTTGGAAGAACAGAATTCATCCAGCTCTAACTTCTCCTCTGCCTTCTGGCTCTGACTTGAAAATATGAAGCCTCTAATGTAATTCTATGAAGTGTGTAAAAAGGAGACTAAAGGGTCTATTTATACTTGTAAATTCAGATTAAGGCTTAGGTTAAGAGGATTAGGTCAAATTATAACAAGCCCAATCCCATCTTCTTCTTTAATTTCTGTAACTGGTGTACATCCCTTAGTAAAACGGCTGTAACTTTTGCATATCAACTCCAAATGGGCTGATTCAACTTGTAGAATCTTCCTAACTCAATAAGGTATCAAACCATGTTTCACGGCCCAAGGCTGAATTCGCTCCTAAATAGCCCAAAACAGCAATTAGTAACAGTCTTCCAGATCTGCAACTCCTCTTGTTAATTATTCAAAAATTCTTTTCTTGCCTTTAGCTTCTCCACTCGATCTAGGAATTTAATTCTCACTTCTCCTCCTTGTATTGGTTCTCCATGGAATCATGAACCTACTAACTTTTCACTAAAATAAACAAATCAACACACAAACGCTCTAAAAATTAAGCATAAAATTCTGTCAAATAAATCAAATATTCACCTAAAATGATGTCTCTTAAGGGCTAATATTTAGAACAAATAGGGAGACATCATCCTACTGAATGTTTTACCCACTCTGGTAAAACCTTGATTAAATTTTCTGGACAAGGTATCATGTCCAGCGGATGGCCTACGCGGTCACTCTGGTAAAACTTCGATTAAACCCTTCATACGAGTTATCGAGTCCAAAAAGTAGTCCTACAATGTCACTCTAGCAAAAGCTCGATTAATTTCTCTATACAGGTTATCGGGACCAGTAAAATTGGACCATTAATCCAAGCATGTTATCCACATCCAAAGTACGAGATTATCAAATAAGTGGGGGGCTTGATGTCTCCATATTTGTGATATATTCATCTAGGTTTGAGACATCATTTTATGTGTATTTGATTAATTGTTAAGGGATTTTCCCCCATTATTAGATAAATTCTTAATTCGTGTCTTGATTTGAAGATTAATTACTTTTAGAGCATATTTGATATAATTTATGTGTTATTTTGAAGGTATTGAGTAAAATAATATATTTAGAGATCAAATCAATGCCAAAGAGTTAAGGAAAGAATATCTAAGGTGAAATCTGGAGATAAAAGGAAACAAAGTTGAATTAGGAAAGGAAAAGCTGCCAAGTAAATCTGCCATGCTGAAAAACCGTCTAGTGTTTTGAAGACTGTAGAAAATAAATTACGAATATGGATGAGATATTTTACCAACAGCTAGATCTTTGAATTTTGGTCGTTTTGTCTGATCGCCCATTAAATTTGACCAAGTAACGAAGGAGATATATCCAAATTATTGACGTAGTGTTTATTATGTCCTATATTTTAGGAAACGAATTTGAATTGGACTTGGACTCCGATTACTTGCCTTCAACTCCAAGATTTCGACTTAGGGTTAGAAAACACATATAAATACACCTTCTTATCATTGTAAACATGTCCTTGCTTAATTACTAGTGTATAGTATCAAATAGCAACATCATGAGAAGTAAGTTGATGGTATGTATCTTTATTTTAGTTTGTTTCTTATTAGCATGAACAAAATTTCCCATATCTTGGGTTTTGCATATGTATAATCTTTGAATTCTATTTTCTTCTATCTAAGCTTGTTTGGGGTAAACCATTTTAAATCTATTGAGCTTCTTAACCTTTATATTTGTTTTATGTGCTTTGATGTAATGACTGTAATTCTTGCTAGTGCACGAGTATAGGATTACCATAGCAGTTGGATGGTCACCCGGAAGGGGTGTCTAATTGTAGAAACACCACATAAATTTATATTGTGCGGTAGTGATCTTGACAGGCTTGCCTAACTAGATAGTTACTAGGGTTTGAGATTAACCAACGATTATTGCGCAGGTTCCCCTTACCCAAGTGCCCTGGTAATTAATAGGTCGCCACCTGAGTCCACCGGAAAGGGGTTAGGATGAATATAGAATCCTGACTACTTACTCTAAGAGATTTAATCACCCTTATAACTAGTAGAAGAAATAAAATGATAAGTGAATACTAGCAAACATGAGCTATATTTCTCATCTCATTCTTTTATATATACTTTATTGCATTAGTTATTAGATTAATTATTATCTTTCCAAATTATTCATCTCTGTATTTTGTCTTTTTATTCAAGCAACTATTCTTTCCTACTCTTTCATTTCTAACCTTAATTCTAACATACTAAGTCCCTGATAACTAATCTTACTTACTCAACTAAACTTGCAAGCGATCTGTGATACTTGCAGTGAGTTCCTATGACTGGTTTAGGGTGTTAGTTCTTATCTTTATTTATCATTATATTATCACACCCTAGCCACCACCAGAAATATTATAGGAGAAAAGCTAAACTCCCAATATTCAAGGAATAGTATAAAAAGCAAAGCTACATCAGTATGGAGAATCTGGTATAACAACTCCCAATGAGATATAGACAATAGAGGCTAGATTAGAAATACTCCCATACATTCTTATTGTAATTACAAGGCTAATTATTTACATAGAGGTTATAATTTTCTCTATTGCTTTATATTTTACATTATTGACTCTTCAACCAACCATTCTGACCTAAAAAGACGTGACAATAACATCTTCCTGGACGCATAAGATCGATGTGAGGGGGTCCGCCAATCATTCCGGCCTAAGAAATTTGCGACGGCAACTTTTTTCTGGACCCTTATGATTCAAGGTTAGGAGATCATCTAATCATTATGTTCTAAGAGAGTCGTGGCAATAATTCTTCTCAAACCCCTAAAGATCAAATATATCCGGCGAAGGAGACAGGGGCGAGGAACCAAACATGGGATCGACCAATCAACTTTAGAAAGTCGCTACAATACCTTCTTCCGAGATTCCTAAGAACAAAGATAGGAGGTCGGCCTATCATTACGACCCACTAGAGTCGGGAATAACTTCTTTTGGGTCCATAAAGATCAAAACGAGGGGAACAACCAATTAAACCTAGAAAATTTTGGGATAAAATTTCTTATCGAAACACATGACAAAAAGGGTTGACGGAGCATCATTAACTTAAGTGTATATTTCCATCCTTCCCTAAGCAAAAGGGGTGGGAAGGGGAATAATGTCGTATTCCTTACTTTGGAAAAATTCAAAATAAAGAAAGAAAAAACAAATTAGTTTGTGTTAGTTGCATGATGTCTCCCTTTTTGTGATGGATTAATCCATTCACTAGACATCCTTTTGGGTTTATTGGGCCTAAGTGAGGGATTATTCCCTGATATTTGATGATTTACACTTTCTTGTCTAGAATTGTCAAGTTTGGTATATATGTTATTTCTAAAGCTTTTGCGTGTTATCTGTGTAGATATTAGGTACTTGTAAGCTAGAAAACCATGAGATGACGATGGGAAGTGAAGAAAACAAGATTACCCCTTTGGCACGACGCAAAAGGAAGATTAAACCACTTTTAGAAAGTGAAAGTTTTTGCCGCCCATATTTAGAAAGTGAATTGTTCGAGGTGCCACCCGAGATTGACAATGACTGAAGGATCCCTTTCATAACAAGATCGTATTTGAAGTCAGGAATGCGTGAGATTTGACGATTTGTGTTTCGGAGCTGAAATGAAGAAGTTGTGTTAAAAGTCGTTGTCGTGGTTCGAACCAGAAGTCTCATTAGTAAAATGTTTTTCGGGTGGGCTAGATCACTTAAAAGAGGCCCACAACCCATGAAACATTTTTAGACCTATATATACCAGTAAATAACATTAGATACAGGTCATGAACATTTGGGAGCCGCCATTAGTCACGGGAGAAGAGAAGGAACGACTTGGAGAAGAGTGAAGAAGAAGAAGACAACAGTGGTTTCCACCATTACTGGACCATTCCACCTCCGATCTCAATGATTCTTAACTATATTTTTATTAGTTTTTCGTTGATAACCTGATTCTTGTATAATTAGCTACTGGCTTTAATTATTTGAGTATGAACTACACTTTTAATAGCTTGATAATTGCTTATGTATGAACCCTAGAAGATTAATTTGATGTATTTTGGATTTTGGGATTACATTATTTAAATAAATTGCATTCTAATTTTGTTGACTATATATTATGTGCTTAATTTCTATCCATATTTTTATCACATATCGGGTAGTCATGGTAATCACATTAGCGTCCGGAAAGGAGGTTTGGTTATGGACATAGTATATAGGCATCAGGTGTGCGTTAGTGAGTCGACGAGTCTTGACTAGCTAGATTGTCGTTAAGGTTTAAACTTAATTACATCCTCCTTATGGTAAGATAGAATCTCAATCTATCCCAGGAGGAAGTTCGGAAGAATATTGATTACCAATTAACGTGAAATATCCAATTTTCCCTTATATTTAGATATATCGAATTAGTTGACTTCGGGGATTACTAGAAAGTCTCAAGCATATCTCTCTTCTACTCAACCCTTTCGTTATTAGTTTATTTACATTTCACCTTAAATTAATTTCAATTTAGTTCTAATTAACAAAAACCAAACAAATATTTTATTTATATTATTTGTCATTTATTCGCAACTAAACTATTATACTTGTAAGCACATCAATTATAACCTTGATAGTCCCTGTGGAGGAGATACATCCTAAAACTTACTTTTTATTATTTATGAATGGATCGTACACTTGCGTGAAGTCATCCTCCTTTATTGTTGATTTTTATGTCACTCATTTCGGGATGACATTGCACAAGAAGAAGTAAAGACAAAATTAAAGTACTGCAAAAACAAAGAAAAGAAGGTGTATTATATTCAATAGACTAGAAGAATTTTATGCTTAAGAAGGAAAAATATACAAAATACTATGAAAAAATACACAAAACAAGATATGGTGGAGCAGAGAATGAAAATATGGTCAAGTAGAGAAGTTTGACGTGGTTGAGCAGAAAAGGAGGATGTGGTCAAATGGTGGTTAAGAACGTGTTTAAGCAGTAGAGGGAGCTTCCGGATAAGAGTGTCGAGGTGAAAATGTCAAGAGTTTAGAGGTGAAAATTGTAGGGGTGTGGATATGAATGGGGTTAAGGGGATCAGAAATGACGAAGACATGAGAGACTAGTGTATGTTTGCCTGTGAAGGAAGCGGAGTTACTTTTGAGCCCCTATTAATTTTTGGTGCCTTGACTATATGTAAGGCCTCTTCATTGAATCTCAAAGACCAGTCCAGATAGAGAGACACTATAATTTGAATGCAGGAAACGAAACCGTCCTTCAAACTATTGGTTTACATCAGCGTACAATACCTTTCCAGATCTTGAGCATATTCAGTCACAGACTTGTAGGTTGCCATGCCACGAGTATTGTTCTTCATACTAGAAGAAGTCTTGGTCGATTTCAACTCCCAACCATCTCCTTAATCATAGTTAAACGCTCTATAAAATACCCTTTTGACCTAAGTGACCTTGGTTTGAGCTTTACTAGAATCGTTTCAAGTACTAGATCTAATATATATTGCCTCCCGATGATGAATGATAACACCCTCAAGAGGGCAGACATACTAGTTATCTCGTCCTTCGAATTCAAAGCATGCATCTTCAAGTTGTACACTTCCTCGTTAGCTTCAGGTGCGACCTTAGGAATACGGCTAACCTTTGTAGGATTGGCAGTTAAGCCAACAAGGTTGCCTCTAACGCGTACCTACTATTATAAAGAACAATATTTAGCAAAAGGAAAGAGTAGCAAAGAATCAAAAAAATGCTCATGGAGTAACACACCAATCCAATAACATATCTCGACAAGGTGGTCAGCATCTTGAGGTCGAGAGGTTGAGTCACGCTGATCTCAAGAACATGAGACCTGCGAAGGGCAGGAAGCTCCTAAACTTGGTTGGAACCAGAGGAACTATGATGTCTCGTGTTTTGTGATAGATTTATAACATCACTAGAAACTATTTTGGGGGTTTATTGGACTTATTTAAGGAATTATTCTCTATTATATGACTCATTTTTCTTTCTTTGCTAATCTTGGATATTTAGTTACTTTTAGAGCTTTTGTGCATTAACTAGTTGTTAAGTGTGTAGATACTAGGTGCATGGATGATAAGAGACCCTGATATGACGTTGATAAATACAAAATTCAAAGTCAAACCCAATTCAAGTCGAAAAATGAGCAAAAATTCAAGTTTGGAGCCAAGTGCAATTTTTGGTAGAACTTTGTAGTCGCCTTGAGACTGCCACCACAAACATTTTGTGAGGTTTTCTTAATAAGACCCTAGAAGACAAGATATTTATTTGAGTTGATAATGCGTGAGAGAAAGCGAATCTTAATTTGGAGTTGAGACTATAAATGTTATGTTAATGTTACCATTGTGTCTCGAACCAATACAATTTTATTAAATTTGTTCAAAGGCCACTTTTGACCCATCTAATGGGCCCCACAACCCATGAACAAATTTTATCCAGTACTTAGCTCATCTTAGAAGAAAGATACAATATCACACATAATTTTGGAGAAGAAGAATTCATTCCATACCATTCCATCCCATCAAGTTTTCGTTTTTCAGTATAACAGTCATTAGATCTTTATAAGCATATTAAATCATGTAATTCAGTTTTACATTATGAACTAAATCATTCATAGCTTGATAATCGCTTAGGGCATTGATGAACCCTAGATTGTGATTATGATTGTTTTCTTATGATTTGGGATAAGTTATTGAAATAAGATGACTATTACCATTGTTTATACTCTTGTTTGAATTAGTAAACCATTTCCTTGATCAAGTAGTGCGTTGGGAGAAATTAGACTATCACCCATAGGGGTTCGACTTGTAAAAGTAGAGTATAGACGTTTGATGTTCTTCAGTGAACCAGAAGGTATTAACTAATCAAATAGTCAACATGCTTAGTTATAATGTGTTTAAAAGCGTGTGTAGGGTCACACAAGAGAATTCTATGGAATCGTATATTATCCCTCCATCTACCCAGGAGAGATTTGGGAGGGAAATTGAATCCCGATTAACGTAAAAATACCATCACTCCTTTAAAACACTAAACCGTAACTAGTGGAGATTACTAGATATTCTCAAGCTACCTTATTATCTATTTCTTATAAATTTTATTGCATTTTAATACTCTATGTAATTCATAATCATTGCATTAAACCTTGTTATTTGCACTTTAGTCCCTTTGTAATATTTAGTAATACAAATCAATACCCAAAATCCATCTTTTACTTTCTTTTTTGCAACTAACACCCAAGCACACTATAAAACACGAGAATTAAACTCATAGTCCTTGTGTAAACGATAAAAAAGATATTTACTACTTGAAACGATTCGTACACTTGTGAGGAGTAGCCGCTTCCCCATGCGTTAATTTTTATATCACGCACCCGGGGACACCAAACTACCACCAGGATGGGGTAAAGGATCCTTGATGCAAATTAAAGTCCCTGAATCAAAATGAGTATGCTGAGAAATCCTTTTTCTCTTTTACCTTGAATAAGCATCAACACTATCGTTCTGCCCTTTAGGAGAAGGTTCACTCTGAACAGGCGGTAGACAACAAGATGGACGGGTATTTTGAGAAGATGGCCGAGGGAAGAAGATCAGTATGCGATCGCCCTATTCTCCGACATTGAGGTGACAGTTTGCGCCAGCTAATCTTGGCATTCTAGTAGAGGAAGTAGGAAAAAGAGACGTAGAAAGAGTAAGGATCGGAAGAAAAGTGGTAAGCACAAGTAACGATACACACGCATATACACCATACACACATACTTTGTAATACGTTTGGTAAAATATAGTTGATCGATTTTCTAATTGACAAGAGACAGATTGAGTCAAAATATTAAGTTAATTTCTTTAGATTTTTTGTTGGATGTGATGAACTTTCTCCAAATTGCGAAAAGAACTTGGATAGTACTTGTTTTATTAAGTGTCCATGTTACAATTTCTTGAACAATAGCAAGTTTCATATCAACTATGTAAGAAAGCATATTTTGAGGGTTGGATTTTAGAAAAAGTATGAGGTGGATACAACACAATAATACACCTGAAAAGACGTTATATGTAGAGAAATTATTGGCGTCAAATTTACATCGTCGTCAAACATATAACATTTGGCTTTGTTGTTGCTAAACGAGACTTCAGGTTGTCTCTAAAAAATTAATATGTGATCAACAAAACAAATATCCTTCAGCAATTAATATCTAAATAATTGTCGTTAGATGTACTTTTTATTGACGAATATATGGAAACAACTAATTAACTATCAATGGATGTTCTTTTAGCGACAACATAATTGGTCGCCAGGGCAACACTGTAACTGCTTATATTGGTTCAAAACAAAAATATTTAGGTGACGAACCTATAGGTCATCAACTTAAGTATTTTACTAAATATTACTTTCTCCGTCTCCAAAAAGTTGTCATAATTATTTTTATACACAAACTAAAAAATGTCATTTATTATCTATATGATTACTAAAATATCTTTTATAAAGTATTTTAAATGTTTATCGAGAATATAAAATAATATTTAATTAAAAATAAATATAATATAAACTATTGGGATTAGCTCATTGGCCAGGGTCTTGGTCATCCAATCTAGTGGTACGGTTGCGAACTGAGTAGATGATTTCGAGTCTAAAATAACTTTTCTATGTAAAAAAAATATAATATAAAGAATAAAAAGATTTCTTAATTTTCTAAATTGATAACATTTTGTAAAACACTATATTTGGTATATTTGGTATATATGACATTTATTGGCTTGTTGGCAGCTACATTAATATATAGAAAATAATTACAAGAGTTTAAAAGTTTTAACACTGATAAAATTCAAGTATGGTTAAAAATATTATATCATATATTGGGAGAAATTAACAAATATTTATGGTCAGGAAAATTAATGTATTTTATCACTAATATATTTTCTCTAAAATATATCAGATAAATTCATAAAACATCTCGAGATCAGAAGGAACCCAAAAAAAGAAACTCCCTCCCCCTTCCACTTCCCCCCACCCCACCCCCCCACCCCCCACCCCCTTTCCACTCCCTCACCTTGATTATACGGGGGTTTGAATATTCCATGTTTTATCTTTTATAATTCACAAAACCATTTCGTAAATTGTGAAATACTACTACCACTCGTGATTGTGTCTTACAATAGAGAAAGTGGACAGAGTCGGCTTCGTGTTTTGAGGTTGTATTTATCTTGAACTTAAATTTGTATTTTTATTTTAAGAGTAATGATATATATCCTTTAAAATTATAATATTTAAATATCATCTAATGAATTAATATGATTTAGTTGATAATAAATTATTAATTAAATCATGAAAATAAATAAATTAATTATTTATAGCTAACAAATTCATTTCATATTATGAGATACTATTTAGATAATATAATTTTAAGTGATATATATTATTACTTTTATTTTAAATTGAAATGAAGTAGGTGTTTTTGGAGTTAGTAAGTGATAACATAAAATATAGCAAAATAGCAATTTTCGAAAAAATATTATTTTGAAAAATATTAGTAGGTGACTAAGACAGCAAGACGTAAGACTCATAGTTTAGTGGTTGATTATTTTTAGAAACCTAATTAATATAGCGTCTTAATAATCAAAGATCAATGAACTCATACCATCGGTTAATAAATCTAAGAAAGCGTTCTAATGCATCTACGAGTTCAGTCAAGAAGTCATGTAGTAGTTTTAAAGCTTTAATTATTTACTTTATAATCTACTTTCTCTAATCAAAGAAAACAAATTAATTAATGGGTTGAGTTCTTAAACCCAATGTAAGTAAAGAAATCTTCTAAACTAATTAATAAGCCAAATAAAGAAAACAGGAAGCATGATTCTAAATCATTTATTGGTAATTGACATGCGCTCACATAGAAAATATTGCACTCTAGTGGAAGATAAGCATCACAATAAGCTGATCTATAATCGCAGTAGCAATATTGTGAAAAACGCAGCTGTACATAAGATTGATACTACTTTCCACTATCTTGAAGTTCTGGGATCAAACCTTGTGAGATAGTAAAATCAAACTGAGTCATGAAACTTTCAAATGCAATAAGAAAAAAAGTAGCTGTCTGCCTAGTTGATAGCACTCTGGAACGCTTTGCTATAGATCGATGCGTTCCATTTTTCCATTAATATCAAGAAGTGAAACTAGAAACACTTGAATATTACCCTGGACATGGTCTGACTCAGTTTTCATACCTTCCTCTTCTTTGGATTGGTTTCATTAGATGATGAAGAAGGTGGTGAACGCCTCCTAGGGCAAACTCGAGGTGGCTCCGGTAAATTAGAACCAACAAGGTTTGGAAAGTTAACCTTAGCTCGTGCACCTCGCAATTCAAAAGCAGCTCGGTCGTAAGCTAATGCTGCATCTCTTGGTGTTTGATATGTACCGAGCCATACTCTCAACCCTTTCCTAGCCGGATCTCTAATCTCAGCAGCAAACTTTCCCCATGGCCTTCGCCTCACACCTCTATATCGCTTCCAATCGCTGTGTGAATCTACCTGTACAGTGAGTTGACTCACTACCACTGATTCTTCCTTTGGGCAGGTCGGATTTGTATCTATGTCATCAGTGGAAGACTCTAACAAGTAATCCTCCGTTGAGATTGGTTGTTCTGTATCCTCTACAGACGGAGATGTGCTGACCGTGCTTGAGCTTGAGTCAGATCCTGGCTGAGGCATATTATTACCTATGTCATTTAACGGGAAATATTCTTGAAAATCAGAATCACTTAAAAGAAATTGTTCTATGGAATCAAGGAAAGAAAGGTCGGAATCTGAGAAAGTTTCGGAAAACATTTTGAGCAATGATGTAAGAGTATTCATCAATTCGCATTGGTAATGAATTTATACACCTATGGATTACACGTACATATGAATTAGAAAATATTAAAAATTATCTTATGCACGTTATATTCATGCACTGTACTATTAAATAAATGTATATACATATATTTTAAGCGGGTGGCAGTTTTATAGCTTTTCAGGACAAATGATTTCCGAATCTAATCCAAAAAATATTTTGAAAATGTTACATTTATATATTAATTTAAACAAAATGATGTTCCCGTAAAATAATATTATTATTCTGATGTGAATATGAGATCGTTGGATCTATTTACTTTGCCGAGGAGTACTGTTTATTTAACTACAGGAAACCCATTCCCCTATACCCCACCCCAACCTACCCACCCACAAAGGAGCTAAAAATAGAGATGGGAGTAGATAAGTATATGACGTTGATTGAGGTTACAATTTGTATACAATTATTAATGATTGAGGTTCAAAATTATTAACGGCCATAAAAGGAAGTTTAAAAAATAGTATTATAAGATTTTCAGTTACTTCATCTTATATATTGTGATAATAAGCTTTAATAACATTTGAAATGAGTTTTTATAACCAGTTGGGATTAGCTCACTGGCCAGGGCCTTGGTCATCTAATCTAGTGGTGCAGGTTCGAACTGAGTCAATGACTCTGAGTCCAAAGTGGCTCTCCTATGTAACAAAAAAAAGAAATGAGTTTTTATGGTTAATAACATCATGTTATCTCCTGCTGATTTATTATGGTCAAATTTTCAATGATATAGTATTATTGTTATAAAATTATCGACGATAACTCAAATATAAAGAAATATAATTTCATATTATTATTATTCACTGGAATTCAGAATAGTTACAAGATGATATGAATATCGTATTATATATAGAAAAACATAAATAGCTATGCAGCTATTCGCTTAAGTTGTTGTGCGAGGCTCAAGCAGCTGCACTGCAAGTCATTTATACAAGTTAATACTTTATCAAAGAATATCCACCAATAATTAAATATACATATAACTCCTCCTTGGATATTCACGAAGGATATTGGTAGGGCCTAAGGTGTGATAAAAAGATGTATAAAATAAGTGCAAATAAACACCCTAAGCTAACACGGTTCTGCAAGTTTTAATGAATAAGTAAGATTCGTTCCTCAGGGACTACGAATGTTAAGAAGAACTTATGCAAATTATTCAAGTGCAAATATTAAAGATAGAA
This sequence comes from Nemophila menziesii, assembly GCA_029959085.1. NCBI lineage: Eukaryota > Viridiplantae > Streptophyta > Magnoliopsida > Boraginales > Hydrophyllaceae > Nemophila > Nemophila menziesii. Next base: position 29,834,572 of record JARWIR010000007.1, on the reverse strand, counting down.
AAGATAATACGCTAGTAGGAGGAAGAGATAGACAAATATTTATTTGGCTTTGTAAATAATAAAACTAAACTAATAAACTAAAGACAGATGCTAAATAAAAGAAAAGAAAAGAAGATAGTATGAAAGTTATAGCTTGAGTAATTAGCATGCAATCCCCACTAGTTTTGCCGTTCTAAACATGTAAGGGTGAATTATGTAGTATTTCCCTAATCGGTCCCAATTCGCTATCGGTAGTTTCAAATAGGATTTACCTGTGTCAATAAGGCTTCCTAAGCAAACTTTTCCTGTAATTGGTAAATAGTCACAAGAACTAAACCAAAGTGATTATCTAGCTAGGTTGGGTTGTCAGATTAGACCTAATACTAGACGTTATGTGCTAAACATGCAATTAAACACCGTTGTCAATGGTGACCTAATTACTAGATGGTAATTCTATATGGGCGCGCATCCACAAGAACACAGAATATAAATCCAAACACATAAACAGAGAATAAAAACTATAATTCAATTTAAAACATTAAGTTCCCAAATTAGATAGATGTCAACTCAAAACTAGGGTTCATACATATATGCTAAACTCAAACTAAAAAGAATTAATTCATACTAAGAAGAAAAGAGAAAAGAATTACAAAATAAGAGGTTGAAGGAGACATAGTTGTTGCACAGCTCCTTCCAGACTTCTTCTCTTGTGTTGCAGCTTCCTCTTGGCCTTAAGGTCTGGCCAAGGATGATTTTAGAGTGTTAAGAGACTGTATTTATAGGGTATAGGAAGACCTAATTCGTTTTCTTGAAGGAGAAGGAAAGTAATGAACTCCTAGCCCAACTCAAATTCGTAAGGAAATAAAGATAAACACTGCTGGACCGTTTTGAGCATATCTTCTTCGTTATTGGTCGGTTTGAGCTCCATAAGATACCAAAAGAATCGTAACAGAATTATATTTGTCCCTATGAAAGGAAATTACCAAAATCGGCCTATTTCTTAGGTAAATAACCACTTCTATAGGCGTGTACTGCAGAAATTCAGATTTAGGCAGCTTTTCCTTTTCCTAATTGAACTCTGTTTCCTTCTATCTCCAATTATCATGCATATCTCTTTCCATATCTTGTAGTCTTTGACTTGGACTCTAATTAATCTCCATAATTATCTTTAAAGCTTCACACTAAATAAACAATTAAACCCAATATGCTCTAAAAATATTATGTTACTAAATCAAGACTCAAAATAGGAAAGTGCACTAAACTAAGCTCAATTCAACCTATAAACTAATAAATAAGCCTAAAATGATGTCTCTGAAGTATATTATATTATCACAAATGAGGAGACATCAATAACCATAAATCACGAATCAACATAGTTATCAAAATTTTAACATAAATTAACAATTCTAACTAAAATATTTTATTTTTACTTCTATATATAAGGTCAATTAATCAAGTTACCTAATCAATAACTAACAAACTGAAATATGAATTTTATCAATTGTTCGTCTATCATATGTTTTCATTAAAATGTAAAATCAGAATGTAAAAATTTAAAACTAATCAAACTATATATACAAATCATTTAAAATTATTAAAATAATTTTTAAAATTAAAAAAAAATACTACTGTATAATAATACAAGAATTACCTTATATGTTAAATAACTTATTTACAATCTCATTTAAGTAAACTGGTAGCAAAACAAGTTTTATACATCGTCATTCATATAGCATACCAAGCACTTATGATGATTACAAAGTTTATCACATTCCTAACCTTATAATATTCCTGATCTCATTACATTCATACTTAAATCTATTACATCATACAAATAACTACCTAACAATTAAGATCGAGTCACTTCTATATATTCATTTGGATTGATGTACTCGCACTTAAGGTTTCACCAACTCATAAATATGTCATTTTAAATTTATTTTAGACTGATTGTAAAACTCTATGTGTATGATATCTTACTTATCCATCATTTCTATTTTGATCAGGGGCGGACCCACCTTAGGCCCACGGGGGGCTCAAGCCCCCCCTGAACTCGTAAATTTTAAATACGTCAACGTAATTTTGACTCGAAAAATAATTAACTCTCACGTATAATTTATTTGAGGCGTGCATGCAATAAAAAACATAAAAGTCATTGTAGCTTAGTGGTTTATTATCTTTACATATTAAAGTTTATCTTAGAGGTCACGTGTTTGAATAATAGCTATAATAGCTTTTGCTTTATTATTTTTCACAAATATACATATAATGATTCGCAAATAAGTGTCGGATTGATTATTTTAGAGCTAAAAGCGATTTTCAATTAAAATTTTAGTGTTTGTAACATATATTAAAAATTATTTTGACATCCGTATTGAATTTTTATATTTGTATTTTCACATTATTAATTATATGTTTATTTATCCTTTTTTTTACCTTAAATTTTTTTTGAAAAGCGTTAACCCCTAAATTTTTGTATATTTCAAGCCCCCCCCCCCCCCCCCCCTCGATTTAACTTCTGGATCCGCCCCTGATTTTGATCATGATTATTGGTTAATTGGTCACAGATACTTTTCCCTTGGCAGGAGTATCATTAGTAAGTCTAACCTATTAAATCCTTAGTTACCCCTTACAGCACCCTTGAAAGCTGTCACTTTGGTAGTAGTAAGGGATCATATTCTCTAAAACTATATTTTAATTTATGATTGGAAAAATTAAATATCTAATTTGAATTACAATCATTCTTCTAACAATCCTTTAAATCAATATTACTAATTTGCTTTTGCTTTATTATTTTTCACAAATATACATATAATGATTCGCAAATAAGTGTCGGATTGATTATTTTAGAGCTAAAAGCGATTTTCAATTAAAATTTTAGTGTTTGTAACATATATTAAAAATTATTTTGACATCCGTATTGAATTTTTATATTTGTATTTTCACATTATTAATTATATGTTTATTTATCCTTTTTTTTATCTTAGAAAATTTTTGAAAAGCGTTAACCCCTAAATTTTTGTATATTTCAAGCCCCCCCTCGATTTAACATCTGGATCCGCCCCTGATTTTGATCATGATTATTGGTTAATTGGTCACAGATACTTTTCCCTTGGCAGGAGTATCATTAGTAAGTCTAACCTATTAAATCCTTAGTTACCCCTTACAGCACCCTTGAAAGCTGTCACTTTGGTAGTAGTAAGGGATCATATTCTCTAAAACTAGATTTTAATTTATGATTGGAAAAATTAAATATCTAATTTGAATTACAATCATTCTTCTAACAATTCTTTAAATCAATATTACTAATTTAATTTTGTAAAGCATGCATATGAAACATAAGAAGTTTATATGTTTCACAAGGAATTAGTCCTAAAGTCTAAATTTTCATTATTTCTTGGGGTTATTGTTGAAAACATCCTCCTTAAACTCTCTAATTGTTTTTTTATGCCTTCAATAATCTTATTTATAAAAAAATGCCTAATGAAATAATTATTTATAGAAAACATCCCCTTTATATTTTTTATACCTTTATTAATTCCATCACATGCGCGCGTCCGTGAAATTTTTTTAAAATCGTCATAACTAATTCAAAAAAAATCAGAAAATTAAAAAAAAAAATTTTGAATAAATCTAATTAATATTTACGTCTATGAATTTTTTTGATTTTTTTTGAATTTTTTGAGTTTTTTCGAATTTTTTAAATTTTTTTTTCCGCAGACACGGAATTCCATGTTTTAAACATGGAATTCCATGTTTTAAACCGTGAAATAAACATGAAATTTCGTGTCTGCGAAAAAAAAAAATTAAAAAAATAAAAAAAAATCGAAAAATTCAGAAAATTCTGAAAAAAATCATAGACGTAAATATTAATTTGATTTATCCAAATATAATTTTTTTTGATTTTTTTGATTTTTTTTGAATTAGTTATGACGATTTTAAAAAAATTTCACGGACGCGCGCGTGTGTTTATTAGTTTTTTTCTTATTTTTTAATTGTTAATTATAAGGGGGCTGTTTTCAATAAATATTTTTTCCTAGGCACCTTTTTCTAAATAAGTTTTTTAATAGGCATCAATCAACAATTGGCTCTTATTTCTTTTCAAATGTGGAATTTAAAGAAAAAAATTATTAGGTAGAATATTGTTCTAACTTAAGGAAAATTTCCTAAATGGCCTTTTACAGGATTAAATTGCTGGATATTGTATTTTTTATGAAATTCGATCCTTGATTCTTAAGAAAAACATTGTTTGTAATTTTAAAACCCTAAATAATTTATTAAATTTTTTAAATAAATTATCTAAACTGATAGGGTCCTAGATCGTTGTATGATTAGTTTGGGATTATTGGCTCAGAGACAAATATTGCTTTCAGAATGCAATTTCCGTTACTCGCGGTAATAATGCTACAACATTCGCACGACTATGTATAACTAATTTGTATGACTCATATCATCGCAAATTAATTATCTACGATCTGCTGTTTTTATTAAGTGAAATAGAGTATTTGGATAAATCTTTAAGATTAAAGAGTTATTTTAGCTAACTTTATCTTGTTATATTATGTGTTAATTTTTACCCTAGTTTGTTAGAGTTTTATTAATGCTAAAAAAATATAAACTACTAATCGACATAGCTTGAATATGACACTAGCTCTTTTACAAAAATCTATTAACTTTCAAATGTTAAAAACAAAGGCCTAATACTAAACACCCTCATGTACTTCCACAAAAGAAAGTTGAGATTAGATTTTCCAACAACCTCACCACCCCTCCACCACCAAACTCATTTCTTACAATGTCTCTAACCTTCCTTTTCCTTACAATAGCTAAACTACACTACATACACATTAATGCTCTCTTGCATTATTCAATCCCTAAGACACTCATATTCTAAAAATCACTTCTCTTCTCCTGTACTTCTACCTACAAAAATTTCATTGCATTTAATCTTCTCATTTATTACACATTCATCGCGCAGTACTTATACCTTAATAAACATGGAATTATTCACCAGAAAAAATTCAAAAACTGGTGATGAACCATTCATCCTAACTGCTGATTCAAACTCTATCTACGTTCAATTCGAAGGGTCCAAGTTGTATGCAAAGATCATAGCAGACAAAGGAATCAATTTCAATTCCCTTAGAAAATATCAACAATTCTTAAGAGGTTAAAGGCAAGGTTCATCCTGAAAAGAGAGGTTTTAATACCTGTGTTATTACCTTCGAATCCAAACATGAGTTGGAGAAAGTTTGGAACAACAGACCCTAGAATCTGGTGGACAAGCACATCTTACTTCAAAGATGGGATACATCAAAACTCCTCACAGATGCACAACTCACAACCACCTCCTTAATCATTCAAATTCATGATATAACACCGCTGCTCATCAATGAAGATAATGCTATCAAGATTGGATCTAAACTCGGCAAGGTATAGAAAGTTTACTTACCTCCTATTGAAAGCTTCAATGAGTTAAGGCGCTATTCAAATTCGAGTGGACTGTGACATCTTCAAACCTATGCAAGGATCATACAACATAATTCTTGGCGAAGGTCACTACATAAGAGGTATGTTAAAGTATGAGAAACTATGTGGTTTATGTTACTTATGTGGTATGTTAGACCACAAAGAAGCAAACTTCCATAGCAAAGAAAATCTCAGATTCAAGCTCTCAAAACAAATTCATGCTTTGAGCCAAAATCAATTGAAAAAAACAATCTGATTCATAAACCTTTTCTCAACCCATAACCTTAGTGACAACCCACCACCGAGTTAAACTCTAAACCCCCAAAATAAACCTACTATTCATCAGCCACAAAACCCTACACAAAAGAACAAATTTCAAATACTGATAAGACACTGCAACATTCATTCAATGCTTCTGACAGAAAAATGGCCAATGAACAACGCAAAACCGGCTGGAAGAGAAATTTAGGCAAATTGTACATTTGAATAAAAATGGAGGGAGAGAGAGAGAGAGAGAGAGAGAGAGAGAGAGAGAGAGAGAGAGAGAGAGAGAGAGAGAGAGAGAGAGAGAGAGAGAGAGAGAGAGAGAGAGAGAGGGGGAGAGAGTCTGACTTGACCTCTATTCGTGACAGACTCAAACAAAATAAAAAAGAAAGTAAGAAAATGGTGGGTCAACCAAAGTCTTGGTGTGATATAAGGAATGAAGGAAAAAATAACATATTTAACACGCCATCTCATCAGTCCGCACACAAAACAATCTCAACTAAACCTTCCACTCTTACCTTCGGATCAAATGGAACACTTATCATCATTACTAGAAACTATTTCATTTCCATCGATTGCACTTCCAAATCACCAAATCAATACACACAAACCCTAATCCCCAACTCTGAACAAAAAACACCCACGATATTAACAATCCAAACAAATTTGAAACCATCAATTCCATTCCATTCTCTTTATGTTGATGTTGAAACACCGATCCGTCATCGAGTCATGAATACAAATCTCAGCTAAAGAAGCGCAACTCCAACAAAGGATCAATTGAAGGTTCAAAATTTGATAAACCTTATTCGAATCCCTGGTAAGATACAATTCTAGCAGTCACCAACAACAGCAAAATAAATGAATCAACTAATTGAATAGAGTGATACCAATATGCTTCTAGAAATCACTAAGGCTGAAAAAGAGGTTAGCAAGTTTGTCATTGAACAAACCCACAGAGTTACACGATACACTTTAGTTGGAACTATTAAGGATTGGTACCCCCTTGACAATTTTAACACTCAAAGATATGGTCAAAACCTATCATCCTGCAGTATTATTTCTTAGCAAAACTCTAAATTCCTACAATAAAACTAATTCTTTAGCTAATCTCTTAATATGAAAGTAATCTGCACTATCAAACTGGAAGGTAAATCGGGCGGATTACTCCTTTTTTCTAAACATGACCTTAATATCTGTGTCTTAAAATACTCAAAAAATTATATTCACAGTCAAATAATTAATGATATGGCCATTAAATCATATGCTACATATGTCTATATTTCTTCATAAGACAATGAGAAGGAAAAAAAATCTTATGGATATTACAAATCTTATGAAAAACAAAAAATATATATATAAAGCCTTGTTCCTTATAGGAGATTTCAGTCTTATAAGGTATAACTATGAAAAGATTGGTGGGATTGAATATCAAAATACTACTGTAAATAAACAAAACTCCTCCATGAATCATAATAACTTACTTGAAATTTCTACTAAAGTTTGTTACTTCACTTGGAGTAAGAAGACACGGAGCTCAACTGATTAAGTAGAACATTGGTAGGGGTATAGCTAACCCTAAATGGGCAATTTGTTACCTTTAAGTGTGGGGTGCCACTCTCCCACCCATTGGCTCGGATCATAGTTTACTTATTCATTACTGTGATATTCCTAAGCATAATAGATTTTCAAGATTCATTTATCAAAAAATTGGAATTTTGAAAATAAGTTGAGAATATAATAAAAACCCATTGGAACTCTTATACTCTTAAAGTTTATAGAGGTATTGTTAAATTTGGTAACAAACTTTATCACATATCTCATTTAATTACTACCTGGAATAAAAAGAGAAGGAATAACAATAGAAATATCATAAAACATCTTATGAAAAAGCATGAAGAGCTTAACTCCAAATCTTTCATTAACTCGGATGAACAAAATTTTATCTTTGGCCAACTAGAGAACTTTTGGAACAAAGAACAACTCTACTGGAAAGAGAAATCCATAATTCAATGGGTTAATCTTGGGATAAAAACACAACATTTTATCACAACTCAAATAAATCTAGAAGAAAATAAAACAAAATTCTGAGAATCTTGAAAAATGATGGTACTTGTTGTGATGATCAAAAGGAGACTGAATCTTTTATTATTGAACACTATAGTACCTCATTTACCACCTCAGGTCCTAGAAATTATCAATCTATTATTAATAAGATCATTCATATTGTAATAAATTAGATAAACATTGCTCTTGAGCAACCTGTATCTCTTGAGGAAGTAAATGAAGATGTCTGGAGCCTGGGAAGCAACAAATCCCCTGTCCCAGATGGTTTTTTAGATAGCCTCAATGAAAAATAATAGAATACTATCAAATATGACCTTATAAAAAGCATCTCTGACTTCTTGTGGAATAAAGGAGATCTTACTCCTGTTAATAACACATACGTCGCACTCATACCTAAAATAAACTAACCTGCCACTATTACTCATTACAGACCAATCAGCTGCCCAAATTTCAATTATAAGATTATTGCAGCTATTTTTGCCAAAAGAATAAAACACTTCATGAAACTTGTAATATCTCTTGAGCAATTTACTTTCATTAATACTCGCAATATTACTGATAACCTTATTATAGCTCATACAGTGGTTCATTATCTTAAAAATAAAAGATCTTCTGAATCATATGTTGCTGCAATAAAAGTTGATATCTTTAAGGCTTTTGAAAATATTGAGTAGGACTTTTTGTTTGATATTATGGCATCTGTGGAATTTTCTAATACTTGGATCTCATGGATCAATCAATTCACTACCATCTCTTATTATATACTTATAAGTGGTAGCCATGTAAACTTACTAAACCAACTAAAGGTTGAAGACAAGGAGACCTTTTGTCTCCTTTTCTCTTTGTATAGTGACTTAAGCTCTTTCTGCTCTCATTAAAGATAAAGTTAATAAGAACCTATGATTTCTCCCCATTAGTGAGGATTTAATATTAGTTGGAGACATCATTTTTAGTATTTTAGGAAAGTCTTTAGTCGATTTTATCATGAATTATTATATTTTCTTATTTCTTGTCTTGATTTGATGATTTATTATTTTTAGAGCATATTTGGTCTAATTGTTTGTTAATTGTAAAGCTTTAGAGATATATGATAATTAATTAGATATCAAATCAATTCCAAGAGATAAAGGAAAGAAGATATGCATGGAAATTGGAGATAAATGAAAGAAAATATAAGATATGGAAAGATAAAGTTGCTAAATAAATATGAATTCCAGCAGCTGCGACCACAAAAGTGCTCATAACTCAAGATTGGCTGAGAATTTGGAAGAATGGTCAGAAGCAAAAGTGTAGATATTTCCGAGACGATCAGTTTCGACATATGGAACGCGTCAATCGAAGTTGAAACGAAGAAGTTATGGCCAAACCAAAACAGCGGTAATTTATTACCTTTTCTATATTTTAGGGTTACGAATTTGAGTTGGGCTAAAAGTCCAATACTTATCTTCTACTCCAAGAAAATGAATTAGGTCTTCCTTAACACCTATAAATACACCCTTTAACCATTGTAAACATGTCCTTGCTCAGTGCCAAGTATAGGCTTAGTCCTTGCTTGTATTTTCTCAGTTTTAAATATTAACTTAGTCCTTTAATTTAATATTCATCCTTAGTATCAAGCTATTCATCCAAGAAGCAAGCTGGCCTGTAGAGGAAGACAAGAAGCAAGAGGAAGGAGTGATACAAACTCCTCTTCTACATCTATCCTTCTCTATATTTAGGTAATTAGCTATAGATTTGTGGTTTCACCATATTTCTAAGCTTTTATTCTGTAAGTTTTACTTTTAATTGTTGGGTTATTATGTTGTCTTAAAATTCCATAATACTATTTGTTATTATAATTGATTTCAGCCCTAGATTTGGCCAATCGTAGGACTATCCTTAGTAATTCAATTATTGACAACACCACATAATCGTCTAGTAGTGATCCTAACTAGATAGCCATAAAGGTTTGATTTAATCACCAATCATTACTCAAGGTCCCCTAGTAGTGGAGAGATTGCTCCTAAGTCCACCCTGACAGGGGTTAAGTAGAATTGAGAATCCCGTTAATATATAATGCTCAATTCACTCTTAAGGTTAGAATAACAACTTAGTAAGATAGACTCATATTCGTAACCTTAATTTATCTAACTTACATTCATATTTATTTATCTGCATTCTTATTTATTATTTCATATCAGATAATTATTCATCTCATTATATTTAATCTAAACATCAAAATATATCTATGCTCATTGTATACAAGTATATCTAACGGATTAAATCCCTGCGAACGAACTTTTCTTATCAAATAAACTTGCAAATGATTTGTAATACTTGCAGTGAGTTTCTCGTGGTATTCAAGGGTGTGTCCTTTATTATTATCTTTATTTACCTGTTTATTTATCACACCTTTGCCCCCACCAACCTACTATTTGGAATCAAATTGAGTAGAAATTGCCCCAAGTTAACTCATATCTTATTTGTAGATGACTGTTTGTTTATTCTTAAGGATGATGAAAAGGAATTTCTTAACTTTAAAGATGTTATGAACATGTATAGCATGGCCTCATGCCAAATTATTAATTTCATAAAAGTGGGGTTGTTTATAGTAACATAGCCTTTCACATGTAGCTTATGAGCTAACAAAAATCCTTGATATGGACCTCCTATCACTCTTGGTAATTATATTGGTCTTCCCTTTAATTGGGGAAGATCCAAAACAAAAGCTCTTGAATGGCTTATTGAAAGAATCTAAATTTGATAGTTGGAATTATAAACTTCTCTCTAAAGCTGGTAAAGTAATAAAAGTAGTTATACAATCTATACTTGTCTATATTATGGCTATTTTCCATGTCCTTGAATCTATATGTAATAAAATCTCTTCACTTATTGCCACCTACTGGTGTAAAAATAAAGGAAAAAGTAGGACCTACTGGAAGAACTGAAAATATATGAAAAATCCTAAAGAGCATGTGGGTTAAATTTTGAAAATTTCTCACAAATGAATATTGCACTACTTACCTCTTCATCCTGTAAATTTAGTCTGAACCAAAACTCAATAGCTTATAAAATCATTAAGAGTATTTATTTCCCCAATGATACTTTTGCATCAGCTAAAATTGGTTATAACCCCTCATAGGGTTGGATAAGATTATTGTTAGGAAGAGATACTTAAATTAAAGATACATAATAGATTGTTTGTAATGGTAAAGATATTCATGTTTGGAAGGATGATTGGGTCCCTCAATGTGATTAACTTAACCATATCTCCAATTGCCCAGTTTCTAAAGTATCAGCCATACTTGGAATAAAGAACTGTTAGCTACTACACTTGGTAATGAAAAAATGGAATCAATCTCTAATATAAACATAAGTATCACTGATGCTCCTGATATAATTATCTGGAAACAATCTAAAAATGGAAGTCTTATGGCAAAAGATATCTATAACCATATTTCAGATGCTTACACTGTTGATAGAAAACATTCTCTAAAAAACGATCCATCATCTTCCTTTATTCTTAGGGATAGTTTTTGGGGTAATATTAGAAACTAAATTTACCTCCTAAGTTAAAAAAACTTTACCTAGAGAATTATTGCAAATTGAATCTCTACTGAACAAAACAAATATAAAAAAAAAGTGTGCTTTCAATAGTACTTGTAAACCATGTTGCAATAATATTGAAACTCTGGAACATCTTTTCTTTCACGGCTCTACCTGTAGAGCTACTTGGTTTGCAACTCCCCTAAACTTTGTATCCTCTAATGATATTACTTTTAGAATGGATAAATGGCTCCAAAATCTTATGGATGAAAATTATCTAAATGATGAAAAAGGTAGACCTATGGTCGAGATGAAAATTTGGATCCTCTGGTTTATCTGGAAAGTAAGGAAGAAAAGAATTTTTGGAAACCAAACCACTTGCCCCTTAATGAATGTTAAAAATATTTATAAAGCTTATGATGAGTTTGTAAGATACAATAACTTCAAATTTGAAGTTGAAGCCAATCATCTTCCTAAGGATACTAAACAACATCACAAAAGTAAGAGGGAGTCTAGAAATAATAACTTAAGATATATTCATGTAGAATAGATATGCAATAACTAACTAAAAAAATCCTCGACAGCTGGATCAAAAACTTGGTAGGGCCAAAGGTGTGATAAATAAACGACAATGAAACACACATCTTTGCAAGTAATAGTTAATAAGTAAAGTTCGTTCTTAGGAATCTATCTTAGTTCAATCTCGTGCTCGGATACCTTTTAGTTCGTGAAAAGTAATTATCAATTTAGAAAGTAGTTTCTATTGATGATGAAATTTTAGGATTAAATCTGGTTCGAATTATTTGACTCCGCTACGTTTAGAAGAAATTAGGTTATAGCTAAAGTGTCCATGTTTTTTTGTTAAGTGTTATTTTGTGCCATTCATGTGTTTCCACAGCAAAGCATGCACCAAAAGAGGGCAAAACAAAACTATAAAGCTTCAAAGAATATCTTCTGATGAGATTGGAATTAAATAATCAAATTAGAGGTTGTATATTTCACGACGTCTGTCTTTTATCTCTACTTTATGTATATTTAAAAATCCTTAACAGGTGTCACCAACATATATATATATACATATATATCATCAAGGGCCTTTGTCCTATTTCTTTAAAAGCATCGGATCCTAATTGATAACCATTTATTGGAACAGAAAACTTAGCAACTAATATAATGAACCCACGGGTGAGAAAAAAGGATTTCTCAAGCAAGGGTATATTTTTTTTTGTTCGAAATCTCAAGCAAGGGTATAGCGTTAGATAAATACGCGGTATTGAGCTATTAAACTAGCTTTTAATTCGTTAAGGTTAGCTCAATTGAATAGAATTTTGATTATCTTTCCAAGTGGTACAAGTTCGAACTGTATTAACAACACCGGGTCCAAAAGTATCTCTCCCATGTAACAAAAAAAAACACAATTCAGAGACCAGGAGGTCATGGGATCGAATCTCCCCGTTCTAAACTCGGGATCGAATCTCCCCGTTCTAAACTCCCACGTGTTGAAAAGGTTCTTCTGGGCAAATCGAGTAATACTTCAAACCTCGTTTAGAGAGTAAAGTCTAAAAAGAGGAATAGTAGTTATATATTTGGAAATGACAGTGACACTATTTGTCACCCTGATTGCAGCGCGAATCGTTTTTAATACATTTGAATCGCCCACGCTACTTTTACTTTAACATTGAAAAATTCTACCATCGTTTTAAATTCCGAATCATACATTAATTTACCAACAAATTAAAAATATTGATGTTATCTTAAATAATGGTTGCATCTGGAATTAATGTGAACCTCGCTGAAGAAGAGGGGTAATCGATGTGGTAATGATCTGAGCAATATTGGTGGAGAATAAGATGGAGCGTATTTTGGACACGGTAGCATCGACACACTTGTTCTCCAACAATAAGATGTTTCATGAGTTTAAGGAGGTGTCTAATGAGGAAGAATTCCACATGGGGTACATAGCCACTACTAGGGTCCTCGGAAAAGAATTTTTTTTCCTAAAACTATTTTTTTGGAAAATACCTTTCTTTATGTGATGTGTTACTAGTTTCCCTCCTATCGTAAAATTTGTATCGAGATACGTTCTAGATATAATAGGACTCGAACTTTTTTCGATAAGGAAGTAATCATCACCAAGAACGATAAGTATGGTCAGTGGTCCCTTTGGTTTAAACACTGTTTTTTATTTGAATATGCATCTACTTATGCTTTTCTGATTCTATTGATGTGTGGCATGGTAGATTAGGAAACATGAATGCCAAAACTGTAAATGGTTAAAAGGATTAGGGCTTATACCTGTTGACAAACCTTGTGATTTGGTTAAATGTTAAATATTGATCAAAAGAAAGCATGTTAAGAAACCTTTTAATTCTGTGACCCCCTTATGAGACCAGCTGTTAAAACAAGTGCACTCTGACTTAGCTGATTTTGAAAATTACCGTTAGTAGAGAAGGATAAACTTACCCTAGGTACTCTAATACTTACCTTCTACATATAAAGCGGATTTCATTGTATAAAATATAAAGTTGGAGTCAAGAAATAACTTGAGTTAAATAACAAGGGACTTAGGGGTTGAGAAGATAGTTCCATCTTCCTTAAAGAGTAGCCTGAAACTAATGGGACTATGCATGAACTTTGGGCCCCTTATACACCCTAATAAAATGGCATAGCTAAACAAAGAATATGAAACCCAAAATGTAGTCCTCGAGGGGGTAGGTGAATTAGAAAATATGACATACAAAATCTAACACAAACCAAATTCTTTGATTCCATCTAAAAATTCACTATCCAAGGATTTTAGATTGAATGGCTAAAAGAACACTAGAGATTAGACATGAAAGAGTAATCACTAAACCAAAATCTATGTCTATATATTCAATGAGGAATACTAGCCAAGGATAAAAGTAAAAAAGTAACAAGTACTAAGCATGCCAAACACTATTCCTAAACATATGTTCAATATAGAGACAATGGATTAAACGCATGGCGTGCATAAATGTAAAGAGTTAAGAGAAAGAAGACAAACAAAAAATTTGAGTGGGTTGACTCACATAGCCTAGTACACCACCTAAGGTCTAGGCCTCCTTAGGATTTTAATCTACTCCACCAGAACTCCTTATGTATCTTGAAGGTGAGAGCACAAACATCTACAAACTCTTCTAAATTACCTTAAAGGAAACCTGAAAGTCCTAGAGGGGGGTGAATAGGATTACTAATAAGATTAATGCCTAATTAAAATCTTTTGGACAATTATAAGTTTAAGTGAAAAACTTCTAAGTCAACTAAATATATCAAACACTTATGGGATCATGCAAGGGATAAGTTAGAGGTTTGATATATGAGTTAAACAAGTAAATCGACAATCTAATATCTTACTACTCTAGAAGATTATATGTTAGAAAAGCTAGATAATCAATATCACAATAATCATGCTAGCATATAAACAAACATATAAAGTGCGGAAAGTAAATAGAGTAGGGATAGAAAGATACACGCGATTTATAGTGGTTCGGTTTCCCTACATCCACTACCTAAGGAAGCCTCCTTAGGATTTCAAGCTTTTCACTAAGCTCCCGTGTCTCTCTTAACCGGGTCGAGAACACAATAACCCTTACAACCTCTTCGATAACACGAAGGAAAAAACTCTTGTGTAATCACAACACAAGGATACCAAGTATACTCCCTATACTTGAATTCTCTCTTAATCTATCTATTACAAGACCTAGACTTAAGAGGATAGAAACAAAGTGTTTAAAGGGTTGCTTATAAAAGCTTGTAACTAAACTCCTAAAAGAGTGGATATGAACTATATAGCTTGTAAACTCCTCTTGAGTAGATAGAACCTTGTGGCTTATTTGATTAACTCCTTGGAAGGACTTATAAGCTCACTAAGATTGATTTTGACTATGTATAGCTCTTGACACCTTCTTGAATGATAACAATTAAGCTCCTTAATGTTTGTAATTAGTTGGTGTAGTTGTAGCCTTCAAAGAGCTTCAATTTATAGTAGAAAATAGCTTCCAACGGTCATAAGGCTTGGGTCCAACGGATCTATTAATTTCCCAACGGATATATTCCTTATGACTTAACTTTTGTGCAGAAAAACCTTTCTTGCGGTGTACCGCAAGTTTCGTGCGGTGTACCGCACCTCAACGGTTAGATTTTCTAACTCTCTGACGGGCTGGCCTATGCACCGCGCCCTGGTCCGCATTCTTGGTCCGGTGTACCGCGCCTCTGGTCCGGTGTACCGCGCCAAGTATCTTTGAAGGAAATTGACTTATGCTATGATGCTCGGATCAATAAATCTTCTTCACGGAAGTTGTAGATAACATCATTCTTATAAACATTGTAGTTGATCATTAAAGCTATATCTCAAAGTACATAAAGATATGAATAAAAGAGAATGCAATGAGATATAATAAGAATGGTATGAAAAGTGTTTTTGATGAATAATAGTGCAAGATAGGATGAATATAATAAGAGTAATTAGCACACTAATCATAAGAGGATTTGTCACATTAAAACAACCTATTAAGGGAGGCTATATGCCAACAATCTCCCCCTTTTTGATGATGACAAATCCTTCACTAAAACACCTTAGGAATGATATGAAAGTTTAAGCACTCATGAAATTAAGCTCCCCCTCACAAAAAGCATATAAGATTTGAGATGCATTTGTGAGTTTAAAAACGTGCAATTTTTGAAAGTTTTAGTGCACATATTTCTCCCCCTTTGTCTTCATCAAAAAGACGGGGTTAATAAAAACAACTAAGGATAGAAGAGCTAAAACTCAAGTGAATAGATTTTAAACAACGATTCTAAAAAGCGATGCACAAAGATAGATAATTGAAGAGCTAAGAGATAGAGACTTTTTACCAACTCCTTGATCGATAGATTGTCATTTCATATGCTTTCTAATGACACAAACGATTAGTTGCAATGTATGAGATAAAAGATTAGATAAAGCATTAGAGTTTTAACAAAAGCTCCCCTTTACAAAATGCATAAAGTTTGTTTCAATTTTGTAAAAGTTTGATCTACAATTTCTCCCCAAAAAGATATTTGAAAACATTTTTAAGAAGGATAGGGGTAAAATGTAATTTTTGAAAAAGATAGGGCCAAAAGGTCATTTGTCAAAAAGTTAGGGGACTAAAAGACAATTTTTAAAACTTTTAGGGACCAAAGTGCAATTTTTCAACAAAAATATTTTAAGGGACTAAAACGCAATATATGAAAGGATCAAGGATTAGATGCAATAGTACCTATATCATCAAAGAAAATGTTAGCAATATCAATATCCAAAGCATAAATTTAAGCATTTAACATTCAAAACAAATCAAACTAAAACAATTATCCAAGTTAAACACAAAGCATCCTAAACCATTAAATAAAACATGTAGCAATAATATCCTAAATGTCCAAAACACGGACCCATAAACAATTAAAGCATAAACATCACAAACTTAATCCAAAACAATAAAAACACATAAAAACACTTAGTAGAATAAAATGAAGATTAAAAACCAAACACCCAACACGACCATTTAGCGAAATTCCCGGGGAGAGCGGCTTCTAGAACGGCTTCGAGGATGTGATACATCATCTTTGATACACGAGACATCGTTCTTAACACAAGATAACTCACTAGCAAGATGTCCTATTTTCTCTTCCAACACCCCAAATTTCCTTTCTAACTTTTCTTCTAAAACCTCGAATTTTCTACCCATATAATCCATAAACCGAGACATAGCGCTTTCGAAACTAGATGGATTAGGAGGATTCTCATGAATGGGGTTTTGAGGAGGCTCATTTGGGATAGGATTTTGTTGACCCGGGATATCCAATAGTTCAAGTGTGTTAAGCGCCGGACCAAAGGTTCCTTCTCTAGCTTGTAGGATACGATTACGAATAGCAACATCCGAAATACGATTAATAACCGAATGCGAAACATAGGTGTTATTATAAATAGCAAATTTCATTCTCTTGATTGTGCTATAATCAAAACACCAAGCTTTATCAATTGATTTCACATTAGTTCCTCCTAAAGAAATTCCACTTCCCTCAAAGATCTTAGTTAGAAAAATACCATATGGGACTTTATCTCTCGCGGTTCTAGCATGGTTCATCCATTTGAACATAATTGCAATAATATTAATCGGTCGTTTAGCAAAGATCAAGAATAGGAGATAAGCTTCAAAAGGAATTAATTTTGCATCATGTTTGTCCTTCGGAATTATGGCCGAAATAAGAAACTTATGAGCCACAATGAATTCCGGATCAAAATTACGCAAATTCCAATTTCCATCGGCAACAAGCATCCTACTATTAACAAAATCCATAACCTCATTTTGACCAACTATATCAAGAGTAGAGCCATCCCAACCACTTGACCAAAAACCACTAAATCCATCCAAAGGAATGTGATAACGAGCACACAAAACATGTAATTTTAACCGTAAAGGAGTACCCGAAACTAATGATTTAATTAAGTTATTGGCACAATCATACTCAAAATTAGTGTAAAATTCTTCAATCAATCCACTAGCTAATTGACTACCCGTAAATTTGAATACATTAGCACAACCTTGAAAAGTAAATAGTTCAAGAAGAGAATTTTCACCCGATGGAAAAGCTGAATCACTAAAGGTTCTACCCGGGAGAGGATCGAATGGCCGGAGTGGAGGAGGTGTTGGTGACCTCGCCGGATATGGCGCACGGCGGCGGCTGGAGGAGGCTCCGGTGGTGGTTTTCTTCTTTGGAGCAGCTTTCTTTTCTCTCATGGTGAAGAAAGGAAGTGGGTAATGAAAGAGAGAGAGAGAGAGAGATTTGATTTGGTGGAGTAGATGGTGTTTCCAGGCGGCGGAATGAGTGGAGGAGTCGCCGGAAATCGCTTTAGAGGAGGAGAGGTTTTGTTTTAATGGTGGAATGAGGAAGATAAGAGGATAAACGGGTTAATAACGCTGACCAAAACCTAACCTGCGGTGTACCGCGGAAACCGTGCGGTGTACCGCACTGCTAAAATAAACTGGGCGAAAAAATAAAGGAAAAAATAAAACTGCTGAAACCCTAAGTCGCGGTGTACCGCGGAGTGGTCCGGTGCACCGCAAAAGTGTTCGGTTTGGACACTAAAAAGGAATTTTTTGATTCTTTTAAAAACACCCGAAACACATTCGAAACTTCCCCAAAAGATTCGGAATGGTATAAAACTAATAAGAACATTTTTGTTTTGAAAAGAACCACCAAGAAAAACCCTAAAACACATAAAACAGTTTATTTCACAAATACCCCTAAGTTTTCTAAAAGTACAAAAAGACCCAATGTAAAAACAAAGCAACTTTTAAGCATGAAAAGGTCAAGATACACAATATAATAGCACATAGAGGATAAATCACATAAAACACATAATAAAACATAAAAATAAAAAGAAGAAAGGAAAGAATTCACCGTATTTTCCTTTTACGAGGTTTGAACGTCCTTTTGCATATAATTCCATTTTCTTGACGCTCAACACCTCCAATGAATATTACTATGGTAGCCGAGGTGGAATGGATCCAGAAATGTGGTTAGCATTTGTCACGATCCATATTGGTTTTTCCCACGAGGGTATCAAAGATCCACTTTCAAGTTGTTCGTGGTAATGGCATGTAGAAGCATGATGACCGGGTTTACCACAATAATTGCAAGAACTTCTTTTTCGAATAGAACTACCATGTGAGGGTTTTGAACACGAAGTTTCCTCATTCTTTTCAATATCCAAATTATCACTTAAATACAATTTTTCTTTGAAAAATTCATTTGGATCAAAAGGAGTGATATTTGAAAAGGGATGATTTTTTAAAGTTTTAAGAGCGAGGGAAAAAGCTTCATCCAAATTTTTCAAACCTTCTATATTTTTCTTCATAGGATGTTGACTTTTATTTGAAGAAAAGATGTTTTCAAAACAAGGGTTTTTAGTATTTCCAAGAATATCATCTAAAGTGATACAACATTTAAAACAATTCTTTTGCTCAACTTTATCCCTTTTTAACATGAGGTTATTTAAATGGATTTGAGAATCAAGAATTTTGAGAAGGGATGAAATTTGCCTAATATCATCATAATTATAAGGAAGATATAAAGAGTTAGGATAGATGGCTACCTCATGGTTTGGTTTAGGATTGTCATGACATTCATCATGGATTAAGATTTCTTTTTCTTCATCATTTTCGAAAATTCCATATAGAAACTCCAAACGATTCCAAAGCTCTTTTGCGGATTTACAATCTAACATTTGTGAGAAAATTTCTTCGGAAATTCCACGAATTAGAGTGTACATTGGTTTTGCATTTTGAGTGAGCTTAGCCTTTTCCTCAATGGTGAGTTCATCAAAATCTTTTTCTTCTTGATTTAGCTTAAGAACTCCCGCTTCATTTAATTCCTCTTTATATGGAACGAATGGTCCTTCCATAACAATTCTCCATTGATCGGGATCTTCGGCTTTGATAAATTCCTCCATTTTTGTTCTCCAAGCAAAATAGTAAGTACCTACAAAAAGTGGAGGTCGAGTAGAAGACGACTTTTCCAAAAGATTAAATTCCATATCGTTTACTCTACTAACGATTAAGCTATTCACGTAGAGTTAGGCTCTGATACCAATTGAAAGTCCTAGAGGGGGGGTGAATAGGATTACTAATAAGATTAATGCCTAATTAAAATCTTTTGGACAATTATAAGTTTAAGTGAAAAACTTCTAAGTCAACTAAATATATCAAACACTTATGGGATCATGCAAGGGATAAGTTAGAGGTTTGATATATGAGTTAAACAAGTAAATCGACAATCTAATATCTTACTACTCTAGAAGATTATATGTTAGAAAAGCTAGATAATCAATATCACAATAATCATGCTAGCATATAAACAAACATATAAAGTGCGGAAAGTAAATAGAGTAGGGATAGAAAGATACACGCGATTTATAGTGGTTCGGTTTCCCTACATCCACTACCTAAGGAAGCCTCCTTAGGATTTCAAGCTTTTCACTAAGCTCCCGTGTCTCTCTTAACCGGGTCGAGAACACAATAACCCTTACAACCTCTTCGATAACACGAAGGAAAAAACTCTTGTGTAATCACAACACAAGGATACCAAGTATACTCCCTATACTTGAATTCTCTCTTAATCTATCTATTACAAGACCTAGACTTAAGAGGATAGTGGTGGTCCTTTGTGTGTTCTAAAATAAATGCAAATGTAAATCGAACCACAACCGCAAGTGTACGGTTGTCCCAAGTAGTATAACTGATAAACAGATTCGTTCGCAGGGACGGAATGGTTGACTCTAATGCTTATCGATTAATGAATAATTGCACTTTGAATGTATATAAAAGATTTGATAATGTTTGTTTTGTTTTCTAATTCCTAAGATAATTAAAGATTAAATAAAAATGCAAGTAATGGAACTAGACGCAAATATGAGCAGACAGTACTTGAGAGACGCAAGGATTTCTCCTAACTCTATTTCATTCCATATGTTGTTTAAGGGACAAATCGGTCAAATTAACATAGGTCGGGATTCGGGAATCTTCGTACCCCCGTCAGGGTGGACTACGAAGCTATTCTAGGGTGTCACAAACCCCGTCAGGGTGATTATGATCCACCTTCGAATGATTAAGCTAAAAATACCCAATAGGCCATAAGATTAATTACGCTCGTCAGAGTCAAATAATTTCTATCCTATATTCTGTAATTAATTCTGTATCTAAACCCCCCGTCAAGATGATCCACACGCCACTATGTGGAATAGCTTAGATACTAATACCTGTTATTAATTAGCTACTTTAAGAACAGTAAATAAATACAAATTACAGAAACATGTAAAAGACCCAATTTGAATTAAATTACTGAAATCCCAAATCCAATCATATGAAATAAAACAAAGTAGGGATTAACCCATTATGCGTTCCCAAGTATTAAATGGATTTAGCTCATAATTAACGGAAAGACAAAAACTAAAGACATAATTGGGTTCATAATGTTTTACAGAATAAAATAGAAGAACCTAATTACGGAGTTGATTCGGCTGCGAAGTGGAGATATAGACAGTCTCCAGCTCTTGGCTTCTTCTTTTCCTTGCTTCTGCTTCTTCTCCGGACACTCTCTTCTAAGGATGATTTTGAATTGAAGAATAAAATGAGAGGTCTTTGACTCTCTCTCTAAGGATTTGTAAATTGAAGAAAAATATGAGAGGTACTGAATAATGAGGTCTAAAGACCTATTTATAATCATAAAATCGGATTAGGGCTTTTACTTAAGGATTAAGTAAAAATTAGAAAAGCCCAAGTCCACTAATTAAGCCCAAATCCCGTAACTGCTGATACACCTTCACTAAAACGGCTTTTCCCGCTTCGTTATGACCCCGATTGACCTCATTCCAGTTGCTAAAGTTCCGTAACTCGATAAGGAACATAATCTCTTCAAGGGTCAGCAGCTAAATCATCTCTTAAGCACATCGAAATCAGAAATCTATGGCCTGGAAAATAGATTTTCAGCTCTAAAAATAATATCTTCGGGATTTATCTTTAAGTCTTGACTCCATATCATGATCTTTGACTTTCTCCTCGGATTCCTTTTCTAGCTAACATCTAAAACCTGTAAACTTTACACTAAAAATACCAATATTACGCGCAAAAGTTTAATAAATCAAAATTACTAGAAATAAAATGGAAATTCCGGATTATTGCATATTAGCACCAAAAGTCTATCTAAATAATCAAATAAACACCAAAAATGATGTCTCCCAATGGCATAAAATTAGAACATTTAGGGAGACATCAAGACCCCCAACTCAAACCTTTGTCGTCCCGACAAAGCAAAACTAAAAACAAGGGGAGTGAAGTAGATGCAAGAGAAAATAGAAGCTAGCAAATAAACCCTAAAGCAATTCTTAAAATAAATCTCATATAGCAAACATTAAGAACTAACATACACATACACTAATCATGCAACATCAAACATAAAAACTTCAATCATAAAATTAACTTTGCAATGCTAGAAGGTTACACTTGTACTTATCTCATTATGATGGCTATAGTTTGTTCCTTGATCCTTACTCGCTTTGAACGCTCCACTTAGTATACAACCTATTAACTTACCATGCACCTAGGAATCACGAGGACTTTACGGTTTTAGCGTAGGCTTAGGGACGGTGTGGTATGTATATTTGGTAAATTTGAAGTGAGCTTTTGGCTCTCTCCTCACTTACCATCAACAACTGTCCACGAGCTTGAGTTTACACTCATATAATGTTCTCACTCAACCCATTTGACGCGCTAATGTTGCGTCCCCAATGTCAACCCAATATAAACTAAGATGATTTTTCAGAATATTCCACTTTGCCGGTTTATTTTATTCTTTCTTTCTTTTTATTTTCTTTTTTTCCATTTCTTTTCTTCTTTTTTTTGTACAAGATACACATGACCATCATTTTGATGTGAAAGGTCATGTCTCTTATAATTTTCTTTTTCTTTTTCTCTTTTTTTTCTTTTCAAATCCCGGCAAAGGGTTACAAATAATAATATCATCTTTATTTTGTGCCTCAATATAAACACATAAATCCCACCCAATGAATTTTCCCAAATGTGGACCCTCCACCCCAAACTCAAGCTCGAGACAGGTCTCAGGATCGTGATTCAAGTGCGGGTCATTTGGTCATGCCTAATAATCTAAAGGATAATGGGCTTATATCGTGGCTACAAAAGAAAGGCTTAAGGCTCAAAATTGGGCTCAGACGGATAAAATTAATATAAGGGATAGCAAGCTAAAAGGCTTCAAATGGCTAACAAAGAACTGCCCCTATCATTTTCCTAACTACATGGTTCGTCTCTAGTTCATATCTAAGTGGGTTCTCTACTAATTTAGATCTCACGTTCTACAAACCAAACATTTTCCTTAAGTACAAGCTTACTTCTTTTGCATTGTTCATTAATTTTTCCTATTCATTATCTATGTTCGCATGCAATTGTAAGTGTGTTTTATGTTATTCCCTAAGGTCCACTATTTACTATCATAGATTCATTAAAAGTATGCTTAAAAGGGACATTTAAAATCTTCTACAGTCAAACGCAACTCCTAATTAATTTATTGAAAGCAATTAAAAACAAATAAATACATAAAAACTGGGATGAGGCAACGAACCCCACCCCAAACTCAAAAATGAGTCGTGTCCCCACGACTCGAAAAGACTCAATAAAGCAATTAAAATAATCTACACTAATGAGAAAAGTATTGGAAAACATATCTGGATCGACACTAGGCCGGTTACGTGTAGTATCATGTTAAGGTTTTGAATACTACTTCATCAAGCTTTAAAGATCATTTAATTGTTGCATCCATCTTGACTAAAGTGTTCTTCATTACCTCAAACTCTTTTGCCATATTTCCCAAATCTTCATCATTTCCTATCTCTCTAAATCATCATCTTTTTTACGAAAATCTTTCCTCAACACCCAACTTTCCATCTTCATCATTATCTTCGTACCTTTTCCAACCTTCATGGTCATCTGTGATGACCCCAAACTCAATTTTTCACCTACTTAAAGATTACTTGCAAAATATATAATATTAATAGGCTCAAACAATTCACAATTCCTCCGCTAAATAACTAAAATAAATCTTAATTCCCAACTGGTAATAGAAAGAAAAGAAGAGTTCTAGCTATTTTACCGGATTGGCCATGGAATTTATGATGATTTGATACCTTGCACTTGCAATCTCCAACCTTCAAAGTACCAAAGCTATTGATGAAATTTGTGTCTCTTAATATTGTTGAAAGTGGCACAGTAGTGGGATTGGTGATTGACTTGAGATGGGTATTTAATAACTATGGTGTTGGAGAGGTTTAAAGGATATAATTTAAGCTTTGGTGAAGAAATTTTTGGGTTAAAACTTGAATTTCTTGGTGTTTTTGGAAAGATTTGTGATTGATTATGTGTTGGGATGATGTTTAGAGGTAAGGATTGGTGATATATTGGTGTTTTGATTATGGAATTTGAGTGTTTTTGGAGCTTTGGTTCGTCATCAATGGTGTTAAGTGGAGATGCAACCACCAGACGCAACTAATGGCGGGCCTCAAAATGCTGGGTCAGAAACTTTTAGCTGTTCATACGAAATTTTTGACTTCACCATTGGATAGAGCTCGAAAAGTTATGCGGTTTAGGCTCAAGAAAAAGTTAATTACGACCTCCGAGCGTCAAGTTATGATCTTCCGAAGTTTTGATACCTGGGGTACAGCACCAAAAACGGGTGCCCGCATTCTACAAACCGGGTACCCGGTTTCTACTGTACTGGAACCCAAAATTTTCATTCTTTTTCGTTCTAGGTACCCCAAACTCGTGACCTTCACTCCTGTAATCATCAAAAACACCAACCTTCCTCATTTCTTACAAATAAACACTAAATAAATAACTATTACTCTAATTTATACTACGAATTTAAAGACATGAAAGCAATTTAAAACATGGGTTGTCTCCCAAGAAGCACTTTTATTTAACGTCATTTAAAGTTTGACGGGTTACCTCCATTATCCCTTGAGTATGTAGCCTCCCCAGCAGTGGGTGAGGTTATGTATGTCTACAATTCGCCGCCTTTGACCTCTCAAAGGTTGTATCTCTATTAATTTTGCTGTCACGAATCGAGTAACAACAAATGGTCCCATCCACGCATTTTTGAAACCTCGTGGCCTATTCTCTTGTTTAGAAGCCTTCCAAGCAACCTTGGTTCCAACCCAAAACTCAACTTTAGCTCTCATCTTCACGAGTTCATGAAGGTGGTCCTTCTCTTTAACTTCTTTAGACATTTCTGGAACAATGGGGAACCCAAGTGGCACCTCCTCAAGCTTTTTGCCCAAAACAAATGATGTTTCAGACTTATCTTCAATCACTAGGGCCACTTGTTCTTATTCATTCTCTACACTCGCATCCTCATACGTTTCCGAGATAGCATCTGTGAGTACTTGTTGCTGTGTGAGTCCCTTTTCAAAAATCTCAAGCATTTGAGCGTTGATTCTAGCTTCGCTAAACGCTTCTACAAATGCTTTATTTACTGTATCATCCTCTAACATGTCTATCTTTATCGGATTTGGAGGTGATAAAAGAGGAGTATTAGGTGGAGAATCCATCCTAATCTCTTCTATTTCTTCTGTCTCTTTTTCAACCAAGGACTCAACATTTGATTCCTCTAAAACCAGCTTGGTAGGTTCTTCTATAGCCGAAATATCATCTTTACAAGATTCAAACTCATCATCAACTTACTTATCAATAGTTACCTCATCTATGCTTAGCGTGATTGGTTCTTCTCTCATTGGAATCTCTAGTTCACTAATTGCAACTTGTGGCGATTCCAATTCATCCTCTTCTTGAAGACTAAACTCTTCAAATACATCAAACCAAACATCGCTATCAGTTTCAATGGCCTCATCATCAATTGTTGTACCTTGGCCAAGTTGCATAGATGGTGCTTGTTGTATCCTCTCAATTGTCTCTGTGAGTTGCATCAATATTTGCTCCATAATTTTATGTTTTTGTTGCATGTCTTGCACTAATGATGTGGTAGCATTGATTATTGGCTCATCATTTTTCATATTAACCATTGAAGTGTTGATGAAACCATTGAGTGATTCTTCCAACTTCTTGAGCCTTTCCTCGTGATCTCTAAAGCTCCCTCGTGTCAAATTCTGAAAAGTATATATTCTATCAAAGGAGTCTTGCAGTTGATCCCACCAGGATTGTGGTGGAGTTTGAACTTGATAACGAAAATTCTCCATACCTAAAGAAAAACCTGAAAAGAGACTAAAACAAAACAACGTAAAACTGAAAATAAAAATGCAACTAATCACTAACGGATAAACACCGTGGTCACACGCTACCGTCCCCGGCAGCGGCGCCAAAAACTTGGTGGTCCTTTGTGTGTTCTAAAATAAATGCAAATGTAAATCGAACCACAACCGCAAGTGTATGGTTGTCCCAAGTAGTATAACTGATAAACAGATTCGTTCGCAGGGACGGAATGGTTGACTCTAATGCTTATCGATTAATGAATAATTGCACTTTGAATGTATATAAAAGATTTGATAATGTTTGTTTTGTTTTCTAATTCCTAAGATAATTAAAGATTAAATAAAAATGCAAGTTATGGAACTAGACGCAAATATGAGCAGACAGTACTTGAGAGACGCAAGGATTTCTCCTAACTCTATTTCATTCCATATGTTGTTTAAGGGACAAATCGGTCAAATTAACATAGGTCGGGATTCGGGAATCTTCGTACCCCCGTCAGGTTGGACTACGAAGCTATTCTAGGGTGTCACAAACCCCGTCAGGGTGATTATGATCCACCTTCGAATGATTAAGCTAAAAATACCCAATAGGCCATAAGATTAATTACGCTCGTCAGAGTCAAATAATTTCTATCCTATATTCTGTAATTAATTCTGTATCTAAACCCCCTGTCAAGATGATCCACACGCCACTATGTGGAATAGATTAGATACTAATACCTGTTATTAATTAGCTACTTTAAGAACAGTAAATAAATACAAATTACAGAAACATGTAAAAGACCCAATTTGAATTAAATTACTGAAATCCCAAATCCAATCATATGAAATAAAACAAAGTAGGGATTAACCCATTATGCGTTCCCAAGTATTAAATGGATTTAGCTCATAATTAACGGAAAGACAAAATCTAAAGACATAATTGGGTTCATAATGTTTTACAGAATAAAATAGAAGAACCTAATTACGGAGTTGATTCGGCTGCGAAGTGGAGATATAGACAGTCTCCAGCTCTTGGCTTCTTCTTTTCCTTGCTTCTGCTTCTTCTCCGGACACTCTCTTCTAAGGATGATTTTGAATTGAAGAATAAAATGAGAGGTCTTTGACTCTCTCTCTAAGGATTTGTAAATTGAAGAAAAATATGAGAGGTACTGAATAATGAGGTCTAAAGACCTATTTATAATCATAAAATCGGATTAGGGCTTTTACTTAAGGATTAAGTAAAAATTAGAAAAGCCCAAGTCCACTAATTAAGCCCAAATCCCGTAACTGCTGATACACCTTCACTAAAACGGCTTTTTCCGCTTCGTTATGACCCCGATTGACCTCATTCCAGTTGCTAAAGTTCCGTAACTCGATAAGGAACATAATCTCTTCAAGGGTCAGCAGCTAAATCATCTCTTAAGCACCTCGAAATCAGCAATCTATTGCCTAGAAAATAGATTTTCAGCTCTAAAAATAATATCTTCGGGATTTATCTTTAAGTCTTGACTCCATATCATGATCTTTGACTTTCTCCTCGGATTCCTCTTCTAGCTAACATCTAAAACCTGTAAACTTTACACTAAAAATACCAATATTACGCGCAAAAGTTTAATAAATCAAAATTACTAGAAATAAAATGGAAATTCCGGATTATTGCATATTAGCACCAAAAGTCTATCTAAATAATCAAATAAACACCAAAAATGATGTCTCCCAATGGCATAAAATTAGAACATTTAGGGAGACATCAGATAGAAACAAAGTGTTTAAAGGGTTGCTTATAAAAGCTTGTAACTAAACTCCTAAAAGAGTGGATATGAACTATATAGCTTGTAAACTCCTCTTGAGTAGATAGAACCTTGTGGCTTATTTGATTAACTCCTTGGAAGGACTTATAAGCTCACTAAGATTGATTTTGACTATGTATAGCTCTTGACACCTTCTTGAATGATAACAATTAAGCTCCTTAATGTTTGTAATTAGTTGGTGTAGTTGTAGCCTTCAAAGAGCTTCAATTTATAGTAGAAAATAGCTTCCAACGGTCATAAGGCTTGGGTCCAACGGATCTATTAATTTCCCAACGGATATATTCCTTATGACTTAACTTTTGTGCAAAAAAACCTTTCTTGAGGTGTACCGCAAGTTTCGTGCGGTGTACCGCACCTCAACGGTTAGATTTCTAACTCTCTGACGGGCTGGCCTATGCACCGCGCCCTGGTCCGCATTCTTGGTCCGGTGTACCGCGCCTCTGGTCCGGTGTACCGCGCCAAGTATCTTTGAAGGAAATTGACTTATGCTATGATGCTCGGATCAATAAATCTTCTTCACGGAAGTTGTAGATAACATCATTCTTATAAACATTGTAGTTGATCATTAAAGCTATATCTCAAAGTACATAAAGATATGAATAAAAGAGAATGCAATGAGATATAATAAGAATGGTATGAAAAGTGTTTTTGATGAATAATAGTGCAAGATAGGATGAATATAATAAGAGTAATTAGCACACTAATCATAAGAGGATTTGTCACATTAAAACAACCTATTAAGGGAGGCTATATGCCAACAAAACCTCTAGTGTTTTCACCAACACTAGCAAACCACAATATACCACTTTACAAGGCCATGAAATATTCAATGTGTGTATCACCATCCATAATAAGTACACAACCTCTACCACTTCACACTATGCGAAGCCTTCAAGTAGTGACCTCTATACGGCACAAACTCTAGCTCATCCTTGTATATTATATGAAAGAATACCTTCTTTACTGAACTAAGATAAAAATCCTAGTGTTTATGAGTAAACATATTCTACCTAACCTAGTGTATAAATTCCTAATATGTTGATACATGAAAGTGTTTGGGCTAGAATACACAAAGAAATATGTATTGATATATAATGAATATTTCTTTGGGACTATCTTGAAAGATAGATTTAATCATTTTTTATTTTTGTATAGAAAATACACTTTAGAGACCTCAAGGCTCTACATTTAAAAGCGAAAATTCTCCAATGTCCATGTCCACGTGTTGCCTTATGGTTGGCTTGTTTTCAAACGTACGAAGGTCCACTTATTCTAGTTGGATTCCTAATGACATATCCCAAAATACGCCTTGAAAAATAGTATAGTAACAACTCTAATTATATCCTTTCTAGTCGTTATCTAGTAAAATCTCGGATTCCCACTGCGCATATGTAAGTTCATACACTTGGAGTCGAGTAATCAAATCTGACGACAAAGTGTATCGGGTATCCACTGTCTTTGCTCTAGATGTTTGGTCATAGTTTTGTTTGCTCTAGCTGGCGTAGTTAGGAATTCTGCCTTTTCTTCAATCTCGAGGTCCGGTCTTCACTTATTTTTAACTCCATTACCTAATGGGTTTAGGTTGTCCACCCTTTCTTTGCTTTGGAGGTTCGATCCTTCTCTTCTTCTCAGCTACTTTTTCCATATGAATTTAGGCATTGATGTCTAATATTTTTATGATTGAATAATCGTATCATGAGACATATTTTGATGGGTTTAATGGACCTAATTGAGGAATTATTTATTATTATTTGACATATCTTGAATTCTTGTCTTGTTTTGGATATATGCTTACTGTATCAGAGTTTATGTGTGTTAAGTGTGTGTTAATAAGTGTGCAACTCTTAGGTACATGGAGGATATGATACACCAAGATGATGATCTGAAGTCAAAATTTATGGAAATAAAGAAAGTAAGTCATTCCAAAAGTCACTCATATATCCAAGTTTTATTATCACCTTAAATTAGAGTCAAAAAGAAAGAAAGAAATTTTATAAATGATTATAGACTAAAATTAACTTTTTTCTTTCTTTTATTTTATACTTTTTTCAATACAAACAAAATGTATGTAAAATTATTTATGAAATCTTTTTTTATATAAATTTCTAATCCAAATAAAAAAAAATCTTTTTTTTCTTTGTTTTTTTATAATTTTTGTTTTTTTTCATTTCTTAATACAAACGTTTTTTTTTTTTTTGTGAAGAATAGAAAAGTCTTTAGTAATATTATTAGGATAAGAAAATAAAATTGACAAGAAAACACAAATGAACCTGGAAGTGGCATGAAAAATCATGAGGAAAGAGTTTTAAAAGTGTAAATAAAATAGGAATGCCTCAACTATTTATAAATTAGACTTTCTTTTGATAATGACAAGCCTAAATATTGAAATTATCATTTGCTTTCCTTTACAAGAACTCACTACAGGGCCGCTGGTACCGCCGATTTTTGATATTTTTTGGGACTTTCAATTTATATAAATCTTCTTATATAGGGAGTCCTTATTTCATAACATATCATCAGCAAAAATGAGTGATTGATGGAACTTCAAAACGAGTCCAATATGTCAAAGTTTGGGTATCGGATATCATTTTGAACATTAATCTTTTCAGTGAAAGTGAACTTGACAGGTAAGTAAATAATATGATAGTTCCCATGATTAGCGGTTGATAAGGGGGAGATAATTATGTCCTTTTTTCGAACAAAAAGTAAAATAAAATAATAGTTATGTCTAGTTGACAAAACTTAGGACCAATACAAGAAATACAAAAACTCCTACGAGATTACTGAACGATTTCATGTATCAACTTTGGATACAAGCTAATAGCAAAAATGCTCTCAAACCATCTTCAACACTTCATGAATGATATAGTTTCACCTACACATACAGCGTTTATTAAAGGTAGAGCCATTCAAGACGACATCCTCATTGCACATGAACTTTCTTTCTATATGACACGCAAAAGGAAGAATCCAAAACATATGGCCGGAATCAAAATTGACATGGTTAAAACATACGATCAGGTGCGATGGAATTTCTTCCTGGGTTTACTTACGAAACTGGATTTTCACGACAAATGGGTTAACTGGATCAAGAACTGTATCTCTACAGTAACCTTCCAAATTAATTTCAATGGACAACGTCTACGCAAATTCAAATCAGGAAGAGGACTCAGATAGGGAGACCCTCTGTCTCCCTTCTTATTCTCCCTCATGACCGAAGCTCTGATAAGCCTCATAGAATCGGCTAGCCAACAAGGACAAATTCAAGGGATTCAAATTACAAGAAATTGCCCGGAAATCTCACATCTCCTGTTTGCAGAAGATTCATTGTTTTTCTTAACGATCGATTAAACAGATTTACAAGTTTTCAATTAGTGTCTGACAGAGTACTGTGAAGGTTCAGGACAACAAATCAACTACCAGAAATCAACGGTTTTTTCAGTGAAGACACACTAATAGAAACAAGGAACCAAGTCAAGGAAGAACTACAGGTGGTAGAAACGGAAGACCTGGGCAAGTACTTGGGTATACCATTATGCCACCAAAGATCGAAGCTAAAAGCACTAGAATGGATAGCAAAAAAACTTTTTTCAAAAACCGAATGATGGAAGGCGAAACTTCTATCAGACGGGGGAAAAGAAGTCCTAATCAAAGCAGTTCTACAGGCCATACCGGTATATACTATGCTTGTTTTCTCTTATCCTATTACTTTCTGTAGGAAACTTATCTCAGCCATTTCCAACCTCTGGTGGAGCTCGGGCGAAAAAAACCGAATTCATTGGATGGCATGGGAAAAGTTAGCGGTTGGTAAATTACTAGGAAGTACCGGCTTCCGAGACCTTAAAAGAATGAACACAACCCTGTTACGAGCTCAAGCGTGGAGGATCTTACACAATCCAAATAACCTTGTAGCTCAGCTTCTAAAAGGTATCCACTTTCCTAACTCTGATTTCTTGAATGTTAAGTTAAGACAAAATAGAATGTGGAGATGGGACAATATTATGGAAGGTAGGGATTTTTTAAAACAACAAGGTATCTACCAAATAGGAAATGGACAAAAGACGAATATATGGAATGACAAATGGATAGACACATCTTGGAAGATTGAAAAACCTAATAATTGCAAACTAGTCAATGTTAACGAATTGTGCAAACAGAACAAGAACAAAATGGAATACAAAAATACTCGATGAACTGTTCCCACAACCATTAATCCCAGAAATCAAAAAGATTCGCATACTGAACCCTGATCTAGAAGACAGATTCATTTGGCCACACCGCCACACTCCAGTGGCGGTAAATATACAACAAAAATAGGGTACAAAGTGCTCACTGATATGGCAGTACTCAATGAACCACAAACAACGACGAGAATGGATAATATAAAGTCTGACCTATGGAAAACGATCTGGAATGAAAATATCCCAGAAAAGATCTGTATTTTATGCTGGAAGGCATGCAACAATTCAATTCCTGCAGTAGTAAATCTTTACAACAGGAAATGTGCAGACTCACCTATATGTCCTTGGTGTCAGACTGAAAAGGAAACCATAAAACACATCCTCCTCCAATGCACAGTCAACAAAGCAATCTGGGCAGCCTCACCCCTACTAATTAAAATTTAAGATGAAAAAATTTATAATCTTGGCGACTGGATTCTGAAAATCATTGAATCGTACAGTTCAGGAGGCTGGGACAAAACTAAGGTAACCCACTATATTCTTATTCTCATTTAGAATATTTGGAAAGAGAAGATGAAAGCTATTCATGAAAATAGTACGATTGATATAGACCACGTTATCCTTATAACTAATGATCTTATGAAAGAATTACACAGAAACAATTGGGGAAGATACCAAGGCCAACGGATCCACACTATTAGACAACAACATACTCAAGAAACAATTCATATAGTAACAGAAGAGATCATCTTTTCATGTGATGCCTCCTTTAGCACAAGATATGAAAAAACAGGAACTGGAATATCACAGAAAGACTGCAGAACAGGCAAAATCAGAGAGACTAAAACAACTGCTAGTTGTAATACAAATTCGGAAGGAGAAGCGCTGGCAGTCCTGAAAGCAGTCAAAATATGCAACGAATACAAGGAAAGCACAAAGATCTTTTTTTTATAACCTTGATCTTATTCAAGGTATTAGGCGGATGTCAGCGGCAAGATGGACTATTCAACCGATTATCCGGCAAATTCTGCGGAGAACGGAAGAAGCAGGACCGGTAGCCTTTTGGCACTTACCGAGAAGGCTGAACAATCATGCAGACCATCTAGCGAAACACGCTAGACATGGATCCAACAATGGAAAAGATTCGTTTATCGAACTAAACCGGATTTTCACCAAGATGGGAATAGGATACACGAGCGGTGGAAAGATATATCTCTTGTCCAAAAAAAATTACAAGAAATTATATCTCTAGGTCGGGACTATGGCATTAGCAGGACTACTTTTTTTAAGCAAGAAAAACGTGATAATAGGTAACAACCACTAAAATTTGCTATTCAGTATATAATCATTTCTTTCTATAGTTAAGGAGTAATGATATATACCACCTAAAATCATATCACCGATTACTATCCATGTTATGTTATAAATTGGTTTGTAATAAATCGTTAATCAAATCAAGAAAAATAATAGATTAACGATCTTTAACCAACCAATTCACGCCACATCATGGGTGGTATACTTAGGTGGTATGATTTTGGGTGGTATATATCATTACTCATAGATAAGATAGTACGGAACAGGTCGAAAAAAGTTTTTAGGAAAATTTACGCTTTTTCGTGATAGATTTTTCTACTCTGATACAAAATTTTCAGAATTAAAAAAAATCTAAATTTGAAAAGTCGGAAATTACTGGAAATTTGAAAATTTTGGGTTCGGAAATTTCAGAACTTTTGGATAAAAAAATTTAGGAATTTTGGTTCAAAAACCAAAAGTTTTGTAATTATTAATATTTTTGGGAATAAATTTTTTTTTTAAAATATAAATATTAATTATCAATTTCTACTATTTTTTCCATTTTTAAAAATTTACCATACTAAATAAATTAGAACTATATAATTTAGAATTACTCTTTCTGTCTATTTTTATTTGTCTACTTTTTATTTTTTATAGTACAAAGATTAAAATGACATTCAATACATCATCTTTTTACTATATTACCCTCATTCATTAAGTATAAAGTCATTTATTACACCATTGTTTTTAATTAATTAATTAGAGATGATATTAGAAAATTGAGAAAAAAATGTCTTGATAAGCCCTATAAAGAGATAATTCTCAATTAATTACACTTTCTCACTTTTCATTCTAAAAAAAAAAAAAAGGAAATTACTTCCTACTTACTCACAAATTTTCAATGTTACCCTTATGTGATTTTTTATTTTTTTTTTTTTTTTATTTTATTATTTAATATTTATTTTCATATTTATTTTCGAATTTTTTTCTTCGAATTTTTTTTTTCAATTATTTTTTTAAAATTATTTTTTCTGAAATTTTTTTAAATTTTTTTTCGAATTTTTTTATAAAAAGAAAATTTCGATATCTTTTTTAGAATTTTTCCCGGATTTATTTTTTAAAAAAATCGAAATTTCATGTTATGTGTTTGTTGTAACTCACAAATATAGATTTGTGTGTTGCTGTAACATACAAATATAGATTTATGTGTTACTGTAACACACAAAGTCATAAAATCGATCTAAATGATTCTCTTCTTTAACAATATTGTTTTTTTATATTTATTAATCGCATATACCTTATTTTTATTTGTCTTTAACTATCTTGATATATTATATTTTTATCCAACTCTTTTTTGTTACTTTTGTGTTTATGTTTTAGGGTTTTGTGTTATTCTAATTCTGTATATTCCTGAAACACACAAATCTCAAAATTGTGTATTCTTAGAAGGCACAAATATAAGATTTGTGTATTCATGGAACACACAAATCTCAATTTTGTGTATTCATAGAATACATAAAAATTGAATTTATGTATTACTAGAATACACAAAACTTGATTTTGTTTGTTCTAATTCTGTGTATTCTTGGAACACACAATTCTCAAATTTGTGTGTTCTTGGAACACACAAGTCTCTGATTGTGCGTTCCTGGAACACACAAGTCTTAGGGTTGTGCGTTCCTGGAACACACAAGTTTTAGAGTTGTGCGTTCCTGGAACACACAAGTCTCTGATTTGTGTATTGATGGAACACATATAAATCAAATTCACAAAACTTGATTTTGTTTGTTCTAATTTTGTGTATTCCTGAACACACAAATCGCAAAATTGTGTATTACTGCAACACACAAATTTGAGATTTGTGTATTCATTGAACAAATAAAACTCAAATTTATGTATTTTTTTAATACAAAAAAAATTATTTTGGTTGTTCCAATTTTGTTTGTTCCTGCAACACACAAATCGTAGAATTGTGTGTTCATGGAACACATGAAAAATTCCGAGGAAAAAAAAATTTCAAAAAAAAAAATTCTAAAAAAAAATTAAAAAAAAAAGCCTAAAAAAAATTTAAAAAATTCCGAAAAAAATTATAAGAAAAATCGGAAAGAAAAATTTAAAAAAAAATTAAATAAAAAATCCGAAAAAAAATACGAAAAAAATTAAAAAAAAAATCTGAAAAAAAAAATTAAAAAAAATACAAAAAATAAATAAATAAATAATATTATAATTAAAGTAATTAATTAATTATCTATGGGTATTTTTGTAATCTTTTATTTTTTTATATTTAAGTAGGAATTAAGTTGAAGTTGTAATTAATTGGAATTTTTACATTCTCCGTATAATTAATTGGGCATTACAAAAATGTGACTACGAAAGATATCCGGCATCTCTTTTTGTTTTATTAAAAAAATCTTTCAAAAATCTACACGTTCTTTGAATTTGGATCATCTCCTAACTAGCTTTCTATACTAACTATCCTAACTATTATATATATGCATAATTAGTTTTTTAATCTAGTTTTTCCTCTTTCTTTCTATTTTTAATTCTCCATATTTATGTATAAATGGTTGGTTAATCAGTTAAAAGATTATAATAGAAGTTTTATTTTAGTAGGAAGCATTTTACAGGGAGTTTGTTATTAATTTGGAAAATTAATTATAGATAAATATAATAAAATATAATTATTTTAATTGTGATTGGTTATTAGAATAATTAATTCAGAAGCTAGTTATAGGCTAACTCCAATTGGGGGTGGAATATGAGAAAATGAGCTCCAATAGACTCCTTATTATTGGGTTTCCAATTTTCTTAGCTACCCAATTCATTAAATAAATATTTTAAATTATTTATAAAAATTAAACACATCTAATTTTTTAAAATTTTATTGTAAAAATAGTAAATTAATTTTGAGCAAAAAAAATAATTATTTAAATTTTTTTAGAATATAACTTTTAGAATTGGGAAGCTGAAATTGGGAAGCTGTTGGAGCAAAACTGTTTTAAAGAGTTAAAATTTGAAATAGGGTAGAAGTTTGATTCCCAATTGTAGCTAAATAATCGGGAAACTGTTAGACTTAGCCTAAGGCTAAGTCCAATAGGACCCCAATTGTAGCAAAAAGCTACAATTGGGGGTTGAATAATGAAAAATCAGCTCCAACAGGTTCCCAATTCTGGCTAAAGCCAGAATAGGGAACCCGATTCTTAAGAAATGTTAGCTAGATGTGGCTAACCCAATCTCACCCCCAATTTGATTTTTTAATATTTTATATCATTTTCATTAACCAAACAACCTATTCCCAACAATCTATTTTATTAATTTAACCCACACTTCTAATAAAACCTCATAATTAATCTACTTATATTATTAATTTATTTTATTATTTGAATATTAATGGCTTCGATTATATTCTTTAAATAGAATTTGAAAAACTAGTATTTTTTAAATTCTCGTATAGAGATAAATAATAGACATATAATTATAAAAAATATTACGATAAATAATAACTATATTTATTTTTAGTAATGTATAATAAAAAAAATTAATATTATATATTAATTTCAATTTCAAACATTTATGTATAAATTAAAAATAAACATATAAATAAAAAATATAAATTATTTAAAATAGAAAAATTATTGAAAATAAATTTTAAATAAGATTAGGAAGTTGAAATTGGGAAACTGTTGGAGTAAAACTGTTTTTAAAGTTGCTATTTAAGAAAAATACCCTGTTTGACTCTCGATTCTAACTTTTTAATTGGGTAGGTGTTGGACTTAGCCTAAGAGAGGATACAAATCATGTTCTTTGATTAACAAATAAACTGTGAAGTGACTAGTAACTCCCGTTGCCTCATGTACAAATTAAAATATAGTAAATGAAGTAATTTAATATTGAAGTAAATCTTTGGATTAGATACGGACTTGATTATTGAATTAATTTTACAGAGGCGATCATCATATGTCTATTATTTCTCAAATACTAACAAATTCGCATTTGTAAAATATTTCTTTTGTTTGATTATGCCTGGAAACTTTTTAGTTTGGAATATTCTGTTACATGATTAAGATAAGTAAGTGAGTTGGTGGGAACGACACAAATTGGAAAATTAATTTGTAGTTGGGAAAAAAATATTGGAACAAAAAGAAAATTAATTTGTAATACCTCGTGGTGGAAATTGGAAGGAACGGATCGGAGAAAAAATCTTTCCGAAATTTTTTAATTTTTATTGAAATAGATTTTTTCAATTCCAATTCCGATTCTATTTCCGAAACTGGAAAAAAATCGAATTCAGAAAATTTCGGAATTTTTTATTCAGAAATTTCGGAATTTCGGAAATTTTGTTCATAAATTATGAAATTTTTGGTTCAAAATTTTAGAACTTTTTATTGATACGGTAATAAAGCCAAGTTGATGATGGTGAAGAATGGTTTACAAATGACTGTGATTTTCTATTGCAAGAAAGCGGCTTGATGGAAGAAGGAAGGTTTTTTTTTCAAGAAGGGAAGGTGAGACCTAAGTGTATAGAGATTTCTTTTTGTTTTTTTTTCCAACGCGACTGTGAGGAGACGGGTTTTAGGTTTTATCATGTTTCATTGTCTTTTTTTTTTGGTCGAAATCCACTCTTATTACGTTAAACGGAGTTATTACAACGATTATCTAAATTAACAAAATGTACATACGAGAAATTATCCATAATACCTATCGTACCATCTACCATTCGACTATTCCATTGTTGTCGTCGTAACTTGCAAGATGCGCTAATCATTGAGAAAATACACCAATTCGTGCATGTCTCATTAGTCCTCCAAAGTGAAACTACATCAAACACAAAACCCCTCGCACCTTTCCTAACCCCCGTGAAAATACCAACACCAACACGACACATACACAAACCAAGAATCAGGAGGTACTTAATCACGGCAGCGAAGCTAACCATGACTTGCCGTAGTGTAGAACACCACAAGTCCTCCCAGATAAACATAACCCAAATCTGGGTTTAAACCACGAAGGATAAGACAGGCCAAGGGTGGTACTTGGATTTGAAGCAAAAAATGTCCTGTTTTACAATAATCTGTATCCTACTATATATCTCAAATTGAAATCGTACCGAGTTCAGATGTCTCATCGATTCAAAATTAGGTGTCACACAATATGTATTTCTAAATATTTGTTGTACACCACAATCCAAATGAGAAACAATCGCCTCCTGTATCTTACTCTTCTTCTCCCTATTTTGTTTATTTGCAATCATTTCCAGAAAATTCTTTATCTTCACCATCACCATCTTCACAATAATCTTTCTCATCTGTATAATTGAAGCAAATCCTTTTCCTTTTATCATCTCTGTAAGATCACATCTCCATTCAGCCGTTTTCTTTCTTGGACATTTTTCACTTTTCATCTTCCCCTCTCTTCCAATTGTGCTCTTATCACCATTATCTCCTTTCTCTTTGATATCATTAGTAATTACTCTTTCATACCTGATGTATTCAATTTTTCTAATATCAGTCTTTCTTTTCACCGCAATATCCTTTTGCTGACTTCCGCAACCTGCCTCTTCACTCAAACCTGATGGTTCCTCAATGTCCAATTTTTCCCCTTTGTTCTAGTTTTCTTTTTTCTTTCCCTTTTCATTCACGTTATATTCACTAGTTCTATTACCAACTTTAATCCATAGATAAAGATTTGCCTCCTTTTTACATAATCCTAATATATGATTTCTTGTTATATTATCATATTGTTCGTGTTTACCATATTTAAAGCACATAACATATATAAGTAAATCAATTAATCTAACTAATTTACTATCCATGCCATACTTTCCGGTATTATCTGTATAGATCTTTTTGTTGTCACCCAAAAAAACCAACGCATACGTATAAGAAACAGAGAGTATGAAAAATATCATACCTGCCTCACTTAAATTTTTCTTTTGAAAATTAGCTCTCTTATTATATGTCCTTTGATTGATATAATCAATTACTATCTGTAAATCATTTGTGTTACGAACTCTTGTCTTCACCCTTTTTCTATAAAACAAGCAGCTTATTCCTCTTGTTTCGTGTTCTGTTGTCGATTCCTTATTCAAACACCTTATCTTCGTTCTGTAAGTGTTGTTGTGATCTTGTAACATCTTCTTGTATTTCTTTTTTGTATTTATCCTCACCATATTCCTATAGATCGAGAAGCAATAATTATCGGTATAGTGATAATCCTTGTAACATATGTGTTCATAGATCGAGAAGTAATAATTATCAGTATAGTGATAATCCTTGTACCATATGTGTTCTATAATTTGATATTCTGTAGAAAACCCATCTAAAACTTCGATCATCCTTCTCTTTGCTTGAGTTTTATTAGAGCCAATATTATAGATATTGAATATTTGATTATTGAAACGTTGATTATGTGATGAATTTGTATGCACTTGCTAAGATTATGTTCAGAAAGTTTAAAGTTGAAGATGAAGAATAAGTCGGTGGATAGGGTATGCTTCGAGAGATATTCGAGAGAAACCCTATCCGACCTCTTCCATTGTCTTTATTTGGAAAATTTGTTTGGCAGTTTTTCCTTTCCTATCTCAAATTTGCTTCCTTTTATCTCCTAATTTATCATATATCTTCTTTCTTTAACTCCTTGGAAAAACGCTATGGAAGGTCTATTTGTTCCGTACAAAGAAAAAATCAATGACGTCGGAGTTCGTGTGCTAACTCAAGAGGTGAAGGAAGACAATGAACTTACCGATGATGAAAAGGACAAACTCACCCAAAGTGCAATAGCCATGTATTTTATAATGTGTGAGATATCAGAAGAAAAATTTAGGAAAGTCTTTGAATGTTCATCGACACAAGAAATTTGGGATCATTTGTAGTACTTATCTGAAATCGTCGAGATTAACAAAGAAGAAATAAAAAATGGCGATGAAAATCATGAAGATTCAAAACCAAATCATGAGGTAATGCCTTACTTAGCTCTTTGTCATTTTCTTATGATTATTATGTTGAGCATGATGATATTTTTATCGCATCCCTTCTCGAAACTCTTGAACTTCAAATTGATTCAACAAACTCTTGTTAGAAGAACTAAAGGTTGAACAAAAGAAATGTTTAAATTGTTGTCCTACTTTAAATGATTTTGTAGGAAACAATAAAAAATCTTGTTTTGAAATTATCTTTTGTTTTGAAGGAAAAAAAATTCTTGAAAGAAAATCCCTTGTTATTAAGAAAGTGGATGATATTTGTTTTATCATTTATATTCTCTTAAAAATTATCCCTATCTAAATTTTACTTCTTTTGATGAAAATCGATTTCTTAAAGAAAAAATATCTTATAGCGAAAATATGGTAAACCAAAAGAGTGAGAAAAAAGAAGGTTTAAAATCATCTCGTCACTTTCATGGTCGCAAAAAGAATACTTGTACTTATTGCGAAAAAGTCGGTCATCGTGTTTCAAAATGTTTTTATCGCAAACTAGAATACGGATCTTTAATACCTTTGTGGCAAAGACCTATGTGGATCGTAAAAATTACTAACCATTCTCTCGGATCTACTCCATCTTGGATACCTTAGACATTTTATTGTGATTGTAGGTGATGTGTGTCACGGAAATAAAATGATCTACAGAAGGACGCTCTATTCACGTAAAAGGAAATCTGGTGCATTATTTCCTTATTTAGTTTTATTTGCTTTAATTGTACGTGTTTCTTTTTTATTTATGCTAGTATCTTTAACTTTTCCTCTTCTATCGTGTTTCAAAAAGTTTTGTCCTTATTTGGGTCTCTTTGTTCTCTTTAAATAGTATAGTGATATTCTTGCAAATCTCCATTTTCTTTTCTTTTGATCTCTCTATCTTTTATTTTCTTAAATAGAAAATATTTTTGGGGGGTTTCGGAACATTTCAAACTATTTGGGAGTGTTCGGGAATGTTTCAGGAATTTTTATAAAAAGTCTAAAATTGCATTTTAGCCTTTATTTGCGAGACTAAAGCGGCATACCAGCCATATGATCGGCATGTCGGTGCGCTCAATTTTTTCTGGGTTTTCAGGGACCGGCATACCGGTTAACAGGTCTGAAATGCCAAATGACGGGATTTGAACAGTTTTTACTCTTTCCTTCTTATAACCTAACCCAGTTTTATTCTCTATTTTGTCCTCTCTTCATCTTCTTCTCTGTA
Source organism: Nemophila menziesii (assembly GCA_029959085.1). Lineage (NCBI taxonomy): Eukaryota > Viridiplantae > Streptophyta > Magnoliopsida > Boraginales > Hydrophyllaceae > Nemophila > Nemophila menziesii. Next base: position 29,793,018 of record JARWIR010000007.1, on the reverse strand, counting down.
AAGTATATGACCAAATCATTTAAATCCAACTGGGGACATCGTCTTCAAACCCCGTCATACTTTTTAGGTCATACTCATTTAGTATATTCTTAGGTAAGGTAAAGCCCGTATCTGAAGATACTTAACTTGTTGACGGAATTCAAACCCAGATCCCATGTTATAAAAATGATAAAGAATGTATTAAAGTTAGTAATTTTAGAAGGTGTAGATGATCTCAACCGCTCTTTATATAGGGTAAACCAAGCTGATTACTTGAACTTTAAACCCCAAGCAAAAAATTAGCATTAGACAAGTTGATTTATGTAAAGAGTTATTAAGGCATCTTAGCACATACAATTATTACTCGTCTTAGGACTAAGCAAAGTAGCATAGTTTAGATCACTTAAATAAGTGTTATATAAGTATTATGAAAATATATTTATTCTTTTATTGTTCATAGTGTCTTTAGGCATGGGTCGACCTAGTCATTTCGGCTCAAACATATGGGGAAAAATGATTTACTCGTCCCTCATTAATTTTTCATATCTAAGTGTATAAATATGAAGTGATCAAAGTATATAACCTATCCTGCCCAGAATTGACAATAGGCCGATTTAATAACACAAACAACCAACAAATAGAGAATGACACTTCAAACATATTCATCAAATGAAGGAACGCTCCAAATTGAAACAATATAAGTATCATGACTTGTACAATACCCTACTCTTCAACTACTCGTTTTCTTTCAACTGTCAGAGTAATGGATTATATAACATTAATTAGTACATAATAATATAATTGATTAAGGTTCCTATTTGTCTATATGCAGTGTAAGTATTAGAAAATAAGGGTCGCGGAGAGGTTACTAACCAATATTCACCATTCATCTTCTTACTTTGTAACAAAGTTACCAAACTTATAATTACCCCTTATTGTTTCTTGAATCTGATGCTTTTGACTCATACTAAATCCTTATGTATTCGTTGAAGTGAAATCAATATCACATCAACAAATTTTGATTTATTACCGATTGTGCAATTCGAGAAAGCGTTAATTTATTTCACTATAGATTCCTATATGTCTATATACAGTGTGAGTATAACCTATAAGGTTCAAGGAGAGGTTACTAGCAATAGTGATAGCAATTGACGATTTCAGAGAAACACTCTAAGCATATTCCATATTCATCTTCTTTCTTCTTATCGAAGTTAGAAAATATATTATTACCCCCTTCTAGTTTCTTTTTTCTAATTCTTTTGACATGTACTAAATTGTTATGCAACCGTTGAATTTGAAGTGAAAGAAATACCACCCATCAAACTTTGTTTTATTCTTGGCAATAGACTGGTAAAGACTATTTACGGAGAGAGAAAAACTATCTAGATATAAATCACATAAGAGAGACAATATATTAGATATCACAAAAACTCAGTTACTAATGTCTCCATGTATGTGACAAAATAATCTAGTCACGAGACATCATTTTACGGGTATTTAGTGCTTAGTTAAGGGCTTCCCCCCCCCCCATTATATTGTTGTTTTACAGTTTCTTGTCTAAATATGATGTTTTGCTATTTTTAGAGTTTTTGCGCGTAATTTGTGTGTTATTTGTGTAGTTCTTAGATACATGGAATCTAAAATGAAGATTATAGGAGGTTAGGGAATTTAGCAAACCCCTCAATAATGGTGAAATTTGACCACATTTAGAAAGTGCAAAAGTTGTTGGCCAGATTTGAAAAGTGGAGTATTTTCGATGCTGAGTAAAATAGACAGAGTATTTAAAGGACACCTTTCAGATCCAGCAAGGTATTTTAATTGTGGATGTGTGGCTTCTGACGGCTAGTGATTTGGAGTTATAACAAATAAGTTATTAGGGTTTAAGATTCTATGGGACAACCAACCAACTTCTTAAGGAAAACGTTTTTGAGTTGGACTAGGAGTCTAAAACCTAGTCCAAAACTCTAATTTTGTCTCATTTCCAATATATATATATATATATATATATATATATATATATATATAAGATCTTTCCTTAATATGATCATCGTTGTTTAGTCCCTAATCATAAAAAGACCAAAAGGACGCCTAGAGAAAGAGAGACGAAGAGAAGGAGGAGTTTGGAAGCTATTTATGTCATTCCAACCCTTTCGTTTACCAACATCCAGCAATTAGTATAGTATTCTTATTATGTTTTGTCTTTTGAACATGAATATGATATTATTAATTCTTAGTTTTTATTTCCTTAGTATGAACTAATTATGTGTAGCTATTTAGAGTCCCTTCTATTGCGTTTATATCACATAGTTCTCTTTTTGATAATAAACGTAGAACAAGACTAGTAGGGATTACTTGCTAATTCTTGATCTAAACTCTCATAAGTTTTCTTATTCCATGTTTTATTTTCCTGTCTTTAGTTTAAGTCTTAGTTTAATTATTGTTAATTGCTTTATTGTCTTAAAACCCTAATAAATACTCTAGTGTCTTTGTGTATTATTTTATCAATTTTCTCTAGTACACTTAGTAATAACACAATTTGCAAACTTACTTTCGAAGTCTCTGGGATCAATATTTGTTTTACTTACTTATTACTTGCAAATCTGTTCAATTATGGGGAGTTCATCGTAGTCATCTTAGGTGTATGCTTATTTATCATTTGTATTTATCACACATTTTCCCTTACCAAGTTTTTGGCATCGTTGTCGGTGACTACATCACTAGTTTTGTGTTTTTACTTAGATTTTTAGTTTTAGTTGTTCAGTTTTACGCTTTTCTTTTTGTTTTTGTCTTTTTCAAATTCTAAGATGGCTAATCCAAACCATCAATGGCAATAGCTAGGCCATCTTGGCCCAATTTGAGTGCAACTCGTTGGGATTCGCCCTCCATCTATTCAAGTCATGTGATTCAAGCCCGATTAGGGAATGCTTAGTTAATTCTTGAGCTACGGGAATTATAATGGTGTTGAACATCAATATCTAATCCGTTCTATTCAGAATTTCATGCAAATCTGTGATGCCTACATTGTTGAGGGTGTCACGCAAGAGCGGATGTACTATTTTATGTTTCAATTCTTCTTGACCGGAAGTGTGGGCGATTGGTTAGATAATCAACCTCTCAAACTAATATTAAGTAGAGACAAGCTTCAAGCAAGATTCCTTGATCGTTTTTTCTATCCTACGAGTATGCGGTAGAAGGACCAAATGGAGCTTATGAATTTTTTACAAGAATCTGGTGAGAGTGTTGGAAAAGCATGGATGAGATTCCAAGAGAAGATGGAAAGGTGTCTGCTACATGGATACATGCCAGCATTACAGCTATCCATGTTCTATAAGGGACTCAAATTGGAGTCTAGATTGAGAGTAGATAATCTTGGTAACGTTGGTTTTGTCTCCATGGATCCTAATGAAGCAATGATTGGTGTTGAGAAGATTATTGAAACCGAGAGAGGTTGGCCACAGTCGCAAGCTCCCCATTGCCATTGCATCATTCACTAATTAAACTTTATAAAATGTTTTAAACCCAGCTTACACTTTGATCTATAAGAACATTTCAACACAATTAATTATGCAAATACGATCATCAAAATCTAAGTATACATACAAAATATGAAAAAAAATTATAGAATTAATATAAATAGCATATATGTAGAGGAAATGAGATTAATGGAGAGGATATTCATGAAGCAGGTGCCAATTAGAAGAACAGAATTTCTATGAAAGTGTTTTGAAAAGTGTTTCTATGAAATAGACGTCGACGCCTAGTGCGGGTATAGAGAGGTGAAGAGTGGAAAAATCTCTTATATGTGTACTTAGAAGATAAAAGGATAAGTAAAATTCTTTGGGATATTATGTTTATTTAAAGAATACTAAGACGGGCTAAATAGGTGGGGAACTTTTAACTTTCAGATATTAAATACAATATATATTCAAGAGATATTACTTTGTGATTCGTTAGAGAAAATATTTAAGTGAGATTTAAATATTGAAAAAAAATTTACTCAGTCCAGTATTATAGATTTCATTCTAATAAAACTTTTAAGGAATTTTTGAAAGGTTTGGAGGATAATTTGCGAAAATTGGGTTTTTTGAGAAAATTTGGGAATATGCTATTATATTCTCATATGCAATACATATTTGTCATTCTCCTCAAATTCTTTTTCGACGCCGTTTCATATTTAGACAATTAGATACCCAACGTTTCCAATATGGACAAACAAGTACCTAAGTCTTTATCTATGTCCAACTGTTGGTATCCGCCGTTAGATACGTTAAATGCTAATATGGCATTTCTGATTTTTTTTAAAAACTTCAAACTTTATAAAAATATAAATATTATCCTATAGTATTAAGAATACTTTACTAATACCCCAAATTTTAAAAAAAATTCACAACTTACCTCCACCCCCCCCCCCCCCCCCCCCCCCTTTCTTCTACTCTCGCCACCACTCTCTTCTCCACCACCGTCACTCCATTCACTTCATTTTTTGTCTTCCTACTCGGAGTCTCACCTAACCTCTTACCCATAATTGAACACAACCACCTCTCATTCACTCTCATTACTAAAATCCTCAATCTCGACCTCCTAGTCAATTTAGACTCTGAAACATTTCGTTCCCCTAAAAATGACGCAACAGTAGATAGGTTTGTCTTATTTTTCCCTAATTACTCGTCTTTCTTAGCAAAACCTAGGTTTTACACCGAGGACATATTCATAGAAAACTGTTATAAAAGAAAAGAATTTGAAAAGTTATTGTAATCTGTTGTGACACCACAAGCTGTGAAAATAAGGTATGGAAGATTCAGATGGATGGTCCTTGATTGGAATATGAATGTTATTAAATTCTACAAGCAAATGGGTGCTCATATTCATCAAGAATATCGTATTTATAGGCTCGCTTGTGCGACTCTCGAAGCCTTTACTAATGTCAATATTTGATGGGAGTGTTCATGCTAAAGCTATAAAATAAAGTCATTATATATTGCTAATGTGAGTAGATTAGTTTAAGATTTAATGTTTCTTTTTTAAAATTTAGTGTGTACTTAGTGTTTAGAAAGATGAAATTAAGATATTATATAATCAAAAAACATTAAAAATTGATAAAATATACCATCTAAAATACTATTGAACCAAGTTAAATAAAAAAATTGAAAATAAATATCTAACACAAAACGTTAAAAAGTAATGCAACATAAAACCTCAAACCTTAATTGATTCAACTTGGATGTTTTTTGTATAAGCGTTTTGGAACAAAATAAAATAAAAAACTTGGATGTTTTTCCGAACTCCCTCCACTTCCCCATTGCCTGGATTCGAAAATGAGAGTGTTTTTTATGAATAGAGATCAGAAAACGATGAGACATTCCCATCAATGAAAACCCAACTATTATGGACCTCAATAGAGAGACACTGCCTTTATCTCCTTCAGCACTACAAGAATCACAACACAGCCACCCTTCTCCAAATCCACGCCTTCATTCTCCGAAATGCCCTCGAAACCAACCTCAACCTCATTACCAAACTCATTACCACCTTCACCACCTCCGACCCATTTTCCGGTATCCACCACGCCCGCCGTCTATTCGATCAAACTCCCAACAAGTCAGACGCTTTCTTATGCAACACTATGCTCAAATCCCATCTGAGTGCTCGCCAGTTCACTGAACCCATCAAATTATATAAATTTATTCTCAGAAAATCAGGATTTAGACCCGATAATTACACGTTCTCGACGCTTTCAAAGTCGTGTGCGTCGAGTTTAGCCTTCTGTGAAGGCCTGGAAGTTCATAATCATGTGATGAAATATGGGTTTTCTTCAAATTTGTTCGTAGCAACTTCTTTAGTTGACATGTATGCCAAGTTTGGAGAATTGGGGTATGCTAGGAAGATGTTTGACGAAATGACTGATAGAAGTTCGGTCTCATGGACAGCCCTCATTGGTGGGTATGTCAAATGTGGAGATTTTAGGGTTGCAAAAGAGTTGTTTGACTGTATGCCTGAAAAAGATTCAGCTGCATTTAATTTGATGGTTGATGCTTACGTTAAGAAAGGGGATATGCTTGTGGCTAAGCAATTGTTTGATGAAATGCCAGAGAGGAATGTGGTTTCATGGACTAGTATGATTGATGGGTATTGTAGTAATGGTAATGTGGACGAAGCTAGGTTGTTATTTGATGAAATGCCAGAGAAGAATTTATATTCTTGGAATGCAATGATAGGTGGTTATTGCCAAAATAATCAGCCTCATGAGACATTAAGTTTGTTTCATGAATTACAGACTCAAACAATGTTCAAACCTGATGATGTCACTATCGTTAGTGTTCTTCCAGCTATAGCAAATTTAGGCGCATTGGATTTAGGAAACTGGGTTCATCAGTATGTGAAGAGAAAGAACTTAAATAGATCTTCAAATGTGTGCACTGCATTGGTTGATATGTATGCTAAATGTGGAGAAATTGCTAAAGCAAAAGGAGTTTTTAACGATAGTAAAGTAAAAAACACATCTATTTGGAATGCATTAATCAATGGCTTGGCAGTAAATGGTCGTGCTAAGGAGGCATTAGAAGTATTTCTGGAGATGAAAAGTAAAGGATTTGAGCCAAATGAGATAACTATGCTTGGTGTTTTATCAGCGTGTAACCATGGAGGTTTAGTAGAAGAAGGAAAGAAATGGTTTAAAGCAATGAAAGAATACAAACTTACACCTAAAATCGAGCATTATGGTTGTCTAGTGGATCTTTTAGGGAGAGCAGGTTGTTTAGAGGAAGCTGAACAATTAATCAAAAACATGCCTTACGAGGCTAATGGGATTATATTAACTTCTTTTCTTTTTGCTTGCGGATATGCTAAGGATGTTACAAGAGCTGAGAAAGTGGTGAAAAAGGCAATTTCCATGGAGCCATGGAATGATGGTAATTACATTATGTTAAGGAATTTGTACGCAACTGAAAAAAGGTGGCGAGATGTAGATGAAATAAAAGGATTAATGAGGAGAAAAGGAGCAAAGAAAGAAACCGGGTGTAGTGTTATTGAGATTAATAGTAAAGTTTGGGAGTTTGTAGCGGGGGATAAGGTACATCCTGAGTGGGAGGTCATACGTTTAGCTTTAAAAAACTTGTTAATGCATATGAAGGCCCAAAATACTGATTTCATTAGTTAAAGCTTGAAATTAAGCCACATTTTGTAATTTATATATTCACATCATTAAAAATCTATACTCGTGATACATACACTTACTCAACATGCCTATGCTATTCGAGTGTTCCCTCAATCTTTGACTAATTTTAGAATTTTTTTTATAGAATAAAGGGACCTTCGAGATCATGTCCTCCCTCCTTTTGTGGATTTGACTAAGTAGCAAGAGTTAGTTCAACATAAAGTCATGAAAATTTTAATTGCACACAACATCAGAATAAAATCCAATGGTCCTTCTTGTGCAATCTTGAATACTCAATAATTCCACATCAAAAACTTCAAATTGTTTTGAGCTAAAAAATGTTGAAGGTCCTACCTGCACATCTCACATGTATAATACTCAATAACCTAGAGATTTATTATAGAAGATTAAAACACTTACTGGTGGTCCTAGCTCTGGAGGGATAATCATCCTCCTCTTTCCTCCGGGTTTCATGTCACGAAGCCCTTCTTCAAACCCTTTTGTAACGTTTTAACCTATTTAGCGGTTTTATTTCAAGAAATAACAAACACAAATTAGACGTTTTCGTATGACAGTTAACCTGGAATTAACGCATTAGTGCCCATTCTAACTTTTGCTGGGGAGCCTTGTAAGTATGTACTGTCGATTCTACGACCCGATTCATTATAACCTACGTAATGAAATACCACCTGCCCAAAATAGACACACAATAAGAAGAAGAATCACAATTAGTTTTCTTGCTTATACAAGAAGTTTGAGCAGAAAAGAAAACCTGTTGACCATCCTTTGGAGAATCACCTTCTCCGACAGCAAAATCCCGCAATATAAGACCAGAGTCACGCTTCACATAATTATCCGGTGACACCACTTTTACCTCAAAACCTGACTCAGATCATAAACAATAACACAATTTATTTTAATACTTCAAACCATCTCTCACAAGATTGTATAAGTTTCGGATTTTGAATAAACCTTCTCTCACGAAATTTGGGAATTCATCAGGGGCATTATTTTCTTTCTGTATGCGCATGTTTTGCTCCAGCAAACGCTTTTCATCATAAGGATTTTTACTTCTTGCTTTTGCAAAAGATGGCAAAGATGGAGATATACCGGATGTAACAAAGACAAAAAATAGAACTCTTCGCCGCAAATTTGTTTCCAGATGCAATTTATTTTTATTTTGATCTCTAAAAATGTTATGAAATCATAAGGGGTAAGCAAGTGAAGTACATTAATATAGTATGGTGATAAAAGAATCAATCTTACCCGTTAGTTTGTAATTTGCAATTAAGAATGAATTTACTCCGAGTATTAATATCTGTACGAGCAGAAAGAGCCGAAATATAAGTAAACACATTATACACGAGCTTAGTAAACACAGAGAATAATATAGAGTTTATGTTTGCTGTAAAAGCATATGATTGCCTAACTGAAGTGAATCGCGATTAACATCTCCTACAAGAGGAAATGAGAGTGAACTCAAAACCTGAGTAAAATTTTGTAAAGCTAAGTGTATTAAGAACATACTCTTGGCCTTAATCGTGAATTTAAATCTATACTTTTATATTTAACGAATAGATTGATAGCAATGCAATTGAAAACTTTAGTATCATCAGAAAAACCATCAACAACAATATAGAAGTTAGTCAAGGCTTAATTAAGGGATACCAGTTAACTACCGAGATTCCCTTATCAAAATACATATACAAGTAAATTTTACTAAATCACTATATCCTAAGTTGAATTATAAGAGACGATTAATTAAATACAGAATTAATTCAGAACTAAATGTTAATTCTTAAGAGTTTGGCTAAGCTGTTTACAGATAAGATTAATTTACATAAGAATTGAAACATAAGCTAACACAAACCACATATATCATGTTATACATATATGCCTATCCACGTTCACAAACATATACGTATATATACACAGAGAGAGAGAGGAGTACAGGGAAGATGCGATTTGTGAAGAAGAGTTGAAGAGAGAGACAGCATGGCTTTCGCGTTGTCTGAAGAACCCAAGAATTCAGGATTGAAAGAAATTTCAGATTCGCATGGTTATCTTCAGATAAATTGTCATGACTGGTATTTTACCATTACGACCCATATCTTTTACGGGTTCATCTACATTTATTAGGGTCAAAAAGGGAAGTGACTTGTTATCTTTCGAATAGTTTGGGGAAATTAAGAGTTCACTATGGATTTTTTAGGTTTTCTTTGTCGAGATCTTATCCTGAATTGTAATAACAAGTAAGACGTAGTAGATGTCGAAACTTGTAAATTGGCTCTCTATCTAATTAACTTGGCAATAGTGTAGTCGGGAGTTCAGGGATTTCGGAAGACGATGGAACCCTATAGGTCCTTATTGCTGTGATATCTCCCGATCCTCTGTAATGCAGGTTGAATAGCTCACCTCGTCGTTGATGATTGCGAAGTACCCTGAACGATATTAAGGTTATCAGAGGAGACAACAATCCTATAGTTCCAAGATTTTTGCATATCTTCATCATAATTCTCAAGAATGTGTAATTTCCTTATTTAATGATATTTTTAATATTTACGAAATATATATCTAATGATATTTTATCAACGAGTTTCTTGTTCATAATATTGCCTCATTAATTATATATATAAACAAACTTTTAGTTCGTAAGTATTGTCTCCATTAATATGTAGATCAACGAATCTCGGATTCATAAAAAATAATAAGCATGTTTAGATTATCAGAGTTTTACAAAGATACTGAAGAAATCATATCAATATTTTACAGTTGTCTTTTAGTTACATATTAAGTAATTTTTTCCACGATAAATATAAAAATAATTTCTTGTAACACTTGTCTTTAAACCACATTGGATACTTTAGTGTGACATTTTAAGAATACACAATTGTTTTAATTTAACAAAATATAATTATTCGATATTCATGAAATCCATATAAGTTTGTCATCATAAAACGATTTTTACTTCAAATCTATAAATTTGATTAAGATTTCAAGTCGTTAAAATTGAATGCAGGTTTCAAACTTATAAAAACTCGTATAAGTTTCGAGTCTTTAAATCAAACCTTTAAAAAATCAATATAGGTTTTGGGTCTTAAAAAATTGATCTTGACTTAAAACTTTTAGTTAATTTGTTCTCTGTTTTGGATGTATAAACTTTGTCCTAGATTTCAAGTCTATAATAAAAAGTTATACTTCTAGCATATATAATTTGTTGTAAGGTTTAGTCCTATAAAAATATCTAAACTTTCGATCTTAAAAGATATTATGAAATGCACAGGGCCGGCCCGAGCGTCTTGGTTACCTAAAGCGAGAAAAAAATAGGGCCTTTTACCGTGTAATAAATATTTTTATCCTGTTTTAACCAAACAAAATCATATATATAAAAAAATTAATAATAAATCAAGATTTCATATCTAAAACAATTATATAAAAACGTTTAAAAAAATACATTTAAATATTTACTAAATTCACTTTAAAAATATTTTCGGTGCTTTTTGTGATATTTATTGATTAAAATTGTGTGTTTAAGTTCGTCTATCACATTTTGCTCAATCGACAAAACAATACGACCATATTTCGATTACAAATTAAAATTATTGATATAATAATAGAAGAAATAATTGAACAATTTAATTTGACAAACTCATTCCTAATAACTTTTCGTTTTAAGTTTTGTATCTAAATTTCGCTTGTATTTCGAAATGCGTTCAATTAAAATTGTGACAAATGTATAAAAATAATATCATTTAATCTCAATATGTATAAAATTAAATATAATTAAAAGAAAGTAAAAAATTATTTATTGACTAATTTTTTGTAGAAATAATATAATATAATTTTAGAAATATATAAAGTTTAACAAAATAAATTATATAAAAGATTTAAAAAAAATTACAAACAAAAATTGATCGAGGCTTTCATTTATTTTTTGTTTGGATAATCAATTCGGTCGTTGTGGTCGGACTCTATTATGGATTTCTGACCACACTCGCCATAGGGCCCTCTTATCTCTTCCTTCTCCGAGCTCAGGTTACGGAAGAAGGAACCGAGAAGAAGGTATCAGCAACCACTGGTTTTATTACCGGACAGCTCATGATGTTCATATCGATCATAATATGACAATATAGTAAAAAAATGCAAAGAAAACACAATGGGATTTGAACAAAGGAAATATTGTCCAAAAAGAAGAAAGAAAAAAGAACAAACAAAATGCGCATATAACAGGAATCGAACTCGGATAAACAGCTTCATAACACACTCACATTTCCACTAAGCCAGTCCTCAAAGCATGTTAATGCTGTAAGTCTAACGGTATATATCTGGATATACTTATATTTTTTTGGGGCCCTAAAATATGTGGGGCCCAAGGCGACCGCCTTGGCTGCCTTGGGCCCGGGCCGGCTGTGGAAATGCATCATTAAAAGATAATTATAACATATATTTTTAGATGAGTAATGCTGGATATCACCCAAAAAGCTATCACCTAAACATCATACAGATAGTATTATAAATTAATAGTAGAAGAAATAAAATTTTGAAGAAAATATAATCTTTTTTATTTTTATTAGTAATGTCCAACCAAAACAATCTCATATATAAGATAAAATAAAATCATTTATATGATATATTAATCTTAAAATGAATAAGAACTATTAACTCATGATTTTGATACATCCACATAAATGAGCATACAATTCTCCATGATATATTCGACTATGTTATTACCAAGTTTTCTTTTATTCAGGTAAGAGTTGTGGCACTCAAAAGAAATGAAAATATCTTTCCTAATTTAAGGCAGATTTGAAATAGAAATGATATGTTGATATTTTAATTAGGTAACGATAACTTTTCAATAAAGATACGTTCCGTATCTTGTTTAACTACTACACCTTGACACAATTTGATCTCAAATTCAAGAATGTAAAATAATACTTTTAACTTCGACCAAAAAAAATAATAATAATAATGATACTTTTAACTGTCAAATGATTCTCAACCTTATTAATAATTTAGATAATATTACTAATGTCTTCCACTAACCAGTTGAGCCAGTATCTTGGTTCCCTGATCCCTATAAATGGTTTAGGTTCGAATCGGTTCTTTTCTAAATGGTTCAGGTTCGAATCAATGACTTCGAGTACAAAGTGGTATTGAGTCCAAAGTGTATTATAAGGAAAAAAAAATGTCCACTAAAATAGGTGAAACAGAAGGAAGAGATAACTCGTTGTCCAAAAAAAAAAAAGTAAGGAAGAGATAACTCTGGGTGAAAGAGATATCAGTGATGTGGTCAAGCTACCACTCATCTAAACCTATCTTGTTAGGTTTACAACTTTTTTTTCCAATAATGCTAACAATTAATATATTTAAATATTATAATTGAAATGAAACGAAACGAAACCAAAACAGCCTGTGAGAATGCATTACAATTTTAGACCCCTGGCCTAATAAGCACAAGAATGATAACCTCATATACTAAATTATAATTGCAAACCTAAACCCCTTTTTCCCCATAAAGCATAAAAAGAAAATTGAAGGAAATAAAGATATGGACAATGGATAACAAACACCTAATCACTTATTGCACACACACAAAAAAAAATACAACATACATAACATAAACTTACATCATGTGCCATGATCACATAATGGACTCTCTTCTCTAAACTTGCTTGGTTCCGCTTCATTTGACTTAAAATTCTAGACTCAAACGCAATATAAAAATCTCACAATAACATAGTCTTTTGGTGTACCTCACCAGACAAAACATAAAATTACATTAAACAAATTAACAACACTTTCCCTTATTCTTGAAATCTGTCACCAAAACCGGGAATAAACCACAAATTTCTTCAACAGACAAACTTTGTCTAGTAAACATGAATCCCACCTACACTCTCCAACTGATTATTACTTGTTTTTTGCGATACTTTTTGTTCGTTTTGTGAACGAATCCATAGACATGATAGTCTAGCAACAACAGCTTGACTTGCAAATTGAACTTTACAAGCTAGCTTTAACTCTGATGCCATCTTTTTATTCCCAATTTCTTCTTCATCCACATCATCATATCCATCAAGATCCGATTCAGTTATTAAAACCATCGAACCATCATCAAACTCTGTTATCTCCTCCTCTTCTTCTTCCTCTACCCACTCTCTTATTTCGTTTGTCACGAGAATGACATTTTCAACTTCCTTCACTCTATTATAGTAATCTTGAACAGCCTAAACCAAATCAAAAGTCAGAAAAAAGAATAAAAAATAATCACAAAAAGGCACACTAAATGTACCTGCCATTGAGTAGATGCGAGTAGCACCCTAGGCCTGATAGACCGTACGTAACTGTATGCAAACTCGGGTGTCATATTCTTGTGTTGGATCTAGATAAAATGGGGTAAATTTAATTAAATTGTCACACATGATTTTCATAAGTACGAAGTTAAATTAAATTAAGATACGAACCAGATAACAGAGGACTATCGTAGTACTGCGTCCTCGTCCAGCTTTACAGTGAACATATGTTATCTTACCACAACATGCATTTCCTTAATTAACATGAGATTGTATCAATTAATTAATTAATTACGAGTAAAATATCATGATTGCGAAATAGTAAAAATAGAAAGTTACCATGGATAAAATCAACGGCTTGACTAATATCATCGAATGATGGAGCAAAAAGGTAATCTCTTGTAGGAATAACCAAGTGATCCATATTGTAATCCTGTAACACAAAGAATCCCAAACTTAAATATGATAGTGGAAAAACATTTAGTATTATGACATAAAACTTACGGAGTACAATGAAGTTGGGACCAAAGTCTCGTATGATTCGTTTAATGTAACAACTCCACCTACACCAAGGGACTTTAAGCGCGGAACATCAGTAGGAAAAGGAACAGCTCCCAATAATATAAACTGACAAATTTAAGAAAAATTAATAAATTTGATATAAAAGTGAATATACGAAATACTACAAGTGTTTAGGGATTTTACCTCATCAACCCTATCCCACCAACGAAACTCTGTCTGAATTTTGTTTCTGACAACGTTGTAAAGCAGTGTAGGATAAAACAGAGCACGAGCACCAGCTCCAACCAAAACCCTTTTTGGGTCCCACACCACTACTTCTCCACCCTCTTCCTCATTTTCCACTTCTTCTTCTTCTATTGGATCTTCCCAAACAAGAACACCATCTTCACAAAGATCATTACCACATGGATGCTCCTTGACACTCTCTATTCCCTCCTCGTTCAATTCCTCGATATACATTTCTACAGTAATTAAACTTAACAACGCACAACAATTATCACCTAACTCAAAATTTGACTATTCTACAATCAGACAACACAAACCCCCAACTTTTTATAAATTATTCAAATTAACTTTATAATTAATTTGATTGGCTATATAAAAAGTAAAAACGCGCATTGGATAACGAAATTGGCTACAAATTGTATTGAAACTGAAAAACCCCACAAAAAAAAATCACATCAAAATTGGATCTTTATACTAAAACTGCAAATTTAAACCCAAGAATCAACAAATTATTAAAACCCAAAAACCAGAAACTTCAGAATAAGCTCCAAATTAAGCATGCAGATGGAAACGATCATCAAAATACTTTAACTACAAACTGATCTTAGACACAGAGAATTATTCTTCATTCTATAACAACTCAACCCCTGAGTACTAAAATACATACATAATTCATGAATGTACATGTTATTGCTCATATTATGTAAATATAATATTGGATTATAAGAAAGCTAAAGATTGGAAGGTAGTATAATGAAGGATGGTTTCTGTTCAAAGCGTTAGAAAAAGATATTAATTTGGGGGTAATGGAACGTAATTTTCTTGCAAAGTAGAGAGAGAAAGAACAGAGAGAGAGGGGGGATGTCTAATTTGTGTGTTGTGCTTCGTTCGATTAGAATATTTTAGAGAGCCTCTCTCTACCTTTCTTTTTCTCTCAACAAACTCTTTTTTTAGCTGTGCGGAAGGAAAGTTAGCTCACTAGAGTACTAATTTATGGTTGGTAAAAGTTATTTACCTTATTATTATGTATATATACTGCCTTAATATTCTCGTGCTTGAAGATTTTGCAACCTTTGCTTCCCTTGTAAAACCTGCAATTGATTTAGGAAATCTTGCTTATTTTGGAGAGAAGAATATTGAAGGTACACAAAATAATCACTTCTAGACCTCTATTAATAAAATCTACAAACATGTACCGTCACGACTTAACTGTATCATCGATCTAGAGTCGTATATGAAAGAGTAACATTCATATTGCGTCAGAGTGTCCAAACTAAGTTGTTTCACTGATCGAGAATAGTGTACGAATGGACAATATGATATCTCGCCAAAACTAGATGTATCACTGTTCAAGATTCGGGTGTGAATGAATGATATTTATATCTTATCAAAACTAAGGTGTATCTTTGACAGAGAGTCGCGTATAGATATTTTGTCAGTGTGTTAGAGCTGAGTTGTATCACCGATCGAAATCCGTGTGAGAAATGATGATATTACTATCTCGTCAGAATTGAGGTGTATCATTGACTGAGAGTCATGTATGGATTACTGATATTCATATTTCGTGAGAATGACCGAGTTGAGATGTATCCTTGAATTAGAGTCATGTATGAAAGAATGATAATGATATCTCGTTAGAGGTGAGTTGTATCGTCGATTGAGAGTCGTGTATGAAAGAATGATATGTATATTACATCAGAGTGGCATAGTTTAGTTGTATCACCGATCAAGAGCTGTGTGTGAGAGGAAGATATTGATATTCATGGAGGGTTAATTAATGATATCTCACTTGTTGCTTTGTATAGACCGTCTTAATGAACTTTACGTGTTCTTTTCAGTTAAGGATGCTTTACTTTGTTCCTTATCCCCTCTCGGGTTGTTGAGCATAAAGAAGGTTTTAGTAATGTTCATTATCACGCAACTCGTTCATTTTGGATTGTAGTCCAGTCACGCAATACCTCAAGTTATAAGATATGAACGAGGCAGTAATGACGTATAATTTCTTGTTCCTTTATACGACACTCTTTATGAACTTCATATGTTAGTTTCCCTTGAGAATACTCTCCTTTTTCACTTTTCTCTCTTGAGAATAGTTTTTTTTTTAACTTTTTACAAGTTAATTGAGAGAAAGATATACGAGCTTAATAAACATTTCTAATTTTAAAGGTATATTATACAAATTTAGTTATGTAACACAACAGTTGATGTCAAAAGTGGTGATCGAGATATTAATGATATTTACATATTGATAGAATGGTGGTCTATCAGAAAGGTCGGAGATAGTTAACCCTCTTCTAAATTGACTTTTTTTGTGTTGTTTGGTGTAGTCTAGGTCCCTTAGGTTTTTATGTAGATAAATAAAGTTTGGTACTTGTTACCTGTAAAAGCAAGGGTAGTTTACAAGATATGGTCCTCCCGATGACACTCTAATTGTTTAATTAGTCTCGATAGAAAAACTTATTCAGTAAAGTAGCTCAATATAATGTGTACATTCTCTTTAAAAAATAGAGGGTACATATACAGAATTTAGGTCCATATGAACCCAATGAGGTGTTGTCATATCTTTTTGAAGTGTCGCCGAGGGTCAAATGATCATTCTATCCTCTTAAGGGCCTTAATGCATTAGGTTTTGGGCAATTTTAGTACAGATGTTGATCAAAGGCCTATTTTGTTGAAGGTTTTTTTGTTACTTTGACTGGTCAATGATACTTTTGCTCCATTGGCCGAGGACCTACCCTGGTTGAGGGGTTATAGGGTATATATTACAACATAATTATTTAAAGAGCATTTGGCATATAGTATATTCAAGACTGGTATAAGTGACTCATTTTTTAATACATATGAGAGTCAATTTGGACTTGGAATCATTTTGACTCCAATAAGATTCGATCACAGGACCTCTTGGTCTCTGCGGAATAGTCTAACTCATTTTTTTCTTAATTAGTAAGGTTATTTTTTTGAATAGAAAAATTATAGGTATTGCAACTAACTAAGATTAATTTAGCAAAAAAAAAAATACTAGTCTTATATCTAATAGGGTAACAAGAAGTCCATGTTGGACTTATGCCCTACACCTTATCAAGTTAGAATAGATAGATCACTTGAATAGGTTAATTGCGATATTTTTGTATGTATTGTGAATATATTTAATTGTTTCTTTATATATATTATGGTAAATATTTATTTTAGAGATAATAGCTAATAAAGTTATAACCCCAACAAATCATACTCTAACATGTTTATCAAAAATTTTTGTCTTAAACTCTTAGTAAAGTCTAAAATATTTTATAGTTATTATGACATTCTTACCTTAACCTCTTACACTAGATTAAGTAATCAGTCAAAAATAAAAAATAAAAGAACAAATTAGTTACTAAATATATGCTTCAAATCATATTTATTACACTCAGCAAAATACCCTAACAAATTAGCCTAAATGGGTTTTGATATGACAAATTTTTTGCTAATCACTATCAAACGTTTATGTAAACTTCAACCCCGTTTAATATAAATTTTAAAATACAGATCATGGTGGAAATAATTTTTAGTTAAACAATTTTATTCTTGTATTCTTAACTTCACATATTCTTTAAATAATGTGTGTTATATCTTTTATATGTCAACTTTTGTCTTTTGAGGTGAATTACATATATTATTAAAATATCATTTCTAACAAATCTTGTGTATAAAATTTTCTCATTAGGTCAACAATGCTAAAAATGGAAAAACGTGTTCCCGCTTTAGCTAGAGGAACGGTGCTCAACATTGTCATCGTATTTCGGAAACCTTGCACAGATCATATGAACCAGAATACTGATCCAGAAACGAGAACCATTTCTTAATAAACGTTAACTCACTTTAAAATGGGTTCCTCCGTATCAAGCTTAAGACGCCACCCAACTTTCAAAAAATAGACGTTGATTGTTAGTCGTTAGATATTAAATGCACCAACGTGGAAATAATACAATTGCTCAAAATGGCATCCCGTTTTTGGTATAACAAAGTTCCCGCTTTCAAGGAATCAGAAAATTCGTATATCTTTCAAAGGGTGTCAACAAGAATTATAAATACCCCTTTTACTTGAGCATTTATTACAACTTCATCTTCCTCAACTACTACTCTCATGAAATTTACAAAAGCTCTCCAAATTATACTTAATCTTTCAATTAATTAGTTTCATATCTCTGTTGAATGCTTGTTAATTTCATTGTCATATCTACTCATTAGGAGATTTTTATTCTTTCTTATAACCATTTAAAATTACATTTGAAACACTCTTTCACTAGATTAAAGCTTGGATTTATTGTATCAAGAAAAGATGGGTTTGATGTCTTTGAAGAAGAGAAGGCTTCCCTTTCAAAGTGGTAACTTGTGTATGTGATTACACAAGGGAGTTAGCTCAAAGTGTTCGAGTTTGAGTTGTGATTGAGCCAGAGAAAATCACTTTGTAATTGATTTGTATCTCACATTTAAGAGATATTTAGAGTTTAGTTGAAAGGGGCTTTGAAAATCCTAAAGGACAACCCTATGTAGTGGATGTAGGGCAATCAAACCACTATAACAGTTTGTGTAATCTCTATCCTAGACTCTTTATTTCCTTGTTGTAATATGTATTTTCTTAAGTGTTTATCAATAAAAATCTTCTTGCTTTGCTAGCCTTCAAGTGTTTGATACAACCACTCAAGAGCTTTTTAAACTTTTATCATTCTCCAAAATATTTATAAATTAGTAGTTTTCTTAATTAGTGTCCTACTCAACACACACACACCCCTCCTCTCTTTAGGACTTACATTATATAATTCTATTCAATACAATTGAGTTAGACTTAGGGCTCGTTTGGAAGTGCTTATTTTGGAGCAAAAAAGCGCTTTTGGAATAAAATTTAAAATTTTAAAAAATTATTAAAAATAATTTTGAAATCTAAAATTATTTTAAGTGCTTTTTTAAAGAAGCACTAATTAGGTGCTTCTCATAAAAGTGCTGTTCAGGATTAAAAAAACTTTTAAAATCCTAGAAGCACTTTTAAGTGCTTTTCCAAAAAAGCACTTCCAAACGGGCACTTATCTTTACTTTAGAGTTTGAAATAGAAGACCCCTTAATCTCTTTCCTTCATTGTTACATTTTGGGTGATTAAAAAACCAAACCCCTTAGCGTATCTTCTATAGGATTAGATCTATATCACCTCTTACCTTACTTCGGCGTGGTGGATCGCGAGAGAAGCATTGAGTACTCGGTATCATCTAAAATCGACTAGTAATCCCCTTTGCCTAGTAGCAAAACACATGCATAATAAAGTAACATTCAATAACGTCCCAAACTATCCCTTAATCACTTAAGTAATTTCTTAGTATTTTGCTTGACTTTTCTTTCTTAGTTTCTACCCGTTAGATCTTTACCAACCAAAAAAAAAAGATCTCTTTAGTTATATTATTAAACTCCAATTTCACTTTTCCTTTTTATAGCATTCATATACTAATTTTTGATTATCAATGACAATGACAACCTTTACCTGTGGTATGATAGTCTAACTAACGAACTTTATATCTTGTGTGAATATGTTATACTTGCTCACTTTTGTTTTAGAAACAAAAAGAACAAAGTGGGTAACACATATTTTTTATCATTATGCTTATTTGATTGAATCAAGATGATCAGAGATGACTGTGTTGAGTCATGTGTGTGTCTATTTCCTTAGTATTGGGCCCAAGCTAATCGTGGTCGAGAAAAGATATGGTTATACATGAGTAATATTTGGACGTAATATGGTATATAGTTGAATTGTTGAAGGTGTGTATAAATAAAATAATGAATTTTGAAATTGATTTTGATTTATGTAACTTTTAGGATTCTAATAAGAGAAGTAGTAGTTTTGAAATTAAACATGAATTTAGCTTGATGTGAGGGGCGTGCGTTTTCTATGTATCTTTTAATCCAAAAAATTTCAAGTTGTATGTTATGGAATATGTTACGGAAATCTAGTTATAGACGAAATCTAACTTTTGGCCTTTTAGGAATTTTGTGAAACATAAGGAGTGAGGACTATACTGAATATGTGCAATTAAAAATTTACTCTTGAAAGAAAGAATTGACCAAAAAACGAAACGCTTGAAAGTAAGAGTTTTTCCTTTCTTTTGCTAGTCTCTCATCTTCATCTCCTTTTATGCATTTATTCACAAATAAAACCTCCCCATTAGGCCTATTGTCACCTAATATCAGATCAAACGAATTATGCAGCCTCATTTTTTCTAATGGATGTATCTCTTTCTCATCAATGCAAGATATTGAAAACCTCATAACCTTCATTGTCAACATTTTGCAATGCTCAATATTTGGAGCTAAATGCACAAGAGAAATTTATTGACATTCTCTAGAATAGTCCTAATAATAATCCGCCAGAGTATTAAAGAGACCATACCAAAGGTCTTAGGCTTCAATCATATAGAACAGAACATGTAAAAGAAAGTAAAAAAGAGTTTCATTCAACAATCTATAAATCTCACATCATATAATTAAATACCAACCAATCATCCAAGGCAACAAAAATTTATAATAAACTAGTAGAACATATACAAAGGAGATATATCTTCTTACTAAAAACTGTAGTTTTTTCACTTCAGCTAAACTTCATTTCATAAATAATGAGTCACTAACCCCTGTATCGTTTGATTGATTCAAGCTTCTGGAGTTTGATTTGCTCTCTAAACTTAGCTATAAATTCTGCAGCTTTTCTATCAACCTCACTTCCTTCCAACTCTGATCCTGCTTCTTCATTAGACCTCAATTGGTGGGTCCCACTTGGAGGAGTCTCAAGAATCGGCATTTTGGAGCTACCTTCTGGTTTTTCAAACTCTTCTATTAATTTCCCAGCATTGTCATCTACAAATTCTGAATTGTTTACTTCCATTTTCATTTCATCCAGAACATCTTTACTGGTTCGAATAGTTCTAACTGATTTTCCTCTTGATAAACCTTTAACAGGATAAGGCGATTTACCAGGCGAATCGAAAAAGCTCCAACGAGGATTTTCCGAACCTAAAGACTTTCCTCTTGATAAAACTTTAGCATTATCTGAGTCGAAAAACCTCCATTTCTGATCTCCTATGCTCTTACCAGACTCAAACAAATTTTCTTTATCACTTCTTTGCATCCTCATCTCCTTTGAACTGCCATATTCATGAATTTGACTCTTGGAATCTGCAAAAGAGAGTCCGCTTACAGAAGAAGATTCGGAACTAGTTACAGAGGATAATGAATGGCTAAATTCCTCAACAGAGTGTGGCCTAGCTGGTTTGTTATTAGCCTTACTAATTTCCTCTCTCATTTCGATCCTCCCAGATCTTGATCTCCAAGGTATAGGGGAAGGTTCAGCAACTTTGTTGAATTTCTTCTCTAAATTTATAGGCACCATACCTCTAAACTTTCTCACTTCAACTTTAACTTCACTCTCATCAGACTTCTCTACACTCTCTTTAATTCTTGATCTCAGGCTTCTTATAGGCAAATTCAATGGTTTATCGTCAAATTCAGACACCGGATTACCCGATTCGTCAACAACTAACATAGACTCGCCTCCAGAATCACATGAATTAAGAATTTCATGTTTAGATAACAAAGATTTATGCTTATTACTTGACAAGATTAGTCTTTTCTCATCATACCCACAACTATTTCCAAACCCATCTTCGAAGAAGGAAGAAATTTCCAAAATCCCAGAAAACCCAACATCTGAAACATCATTATTTGAGTGATTTTCAAACTCTACACTGTCATCACTACTTCTTTTACTGAACAAGCCATAACAAATAGCAAGACCAACGAAGAGGAGGTGGAAAAGCTCCCATAACTTAGTAAATACACTTTGGGTTATGAATTCAGGAGCTTGCGAAGGAATGAACGGAATCAGAAGAATAAATATTATGAAGCAAAATTTGCAAAGAAGATTTGATTGCTTACTTGGGTTTTGGTTAGCTGTAACAAGAGATGGAATCTTGAAAGGGGTCGAAGCTGCCATTATTGGACATGTGAAGTGAGGTGAAGAAAGGGAAGAAGAAGAGAGGAAAACTTAGGAGGTAAGGTAAAATGGAGAGGGGAGGGAAGGACAGGTGAGAGAAGTAAAGCAAAAATTCAAAAAGCGGTGTTGAAATATGACCGTTTCTCCACTGGACAAATATTTTATAACATTTTTCCTTATTTATTTTTATGTTCCTTTTAATTAATTATCTAATAAATCCAAAAAATCCAACGAATTAAAGTTGCCAAATACTACTTATAAAAAATTTGTATCAATGAACTTGGTTTAGAAGGATTTTTTTAGAAATGAATTTAAAAATGTTTTTAGAATTGTAAGAGTTTTTCTTAGCCTAAAAAACACTTTTAAGCATTAAATATATGTTTCTAGAAATAAAATACTATTTTTCATAATTTTTTAAAATTTTAACTATTATTCTAAAATAAGTCATTTCAAATCTTCTATTTTATATTAAGATGTCTAATATTAACATCATAAATATTAATTATATTGATAAGAACATATGTTATTAAATTAATTAGATAATTATTGTAATTAATTTTTGTATAACATAAACATACCCTATTATGATTGATATTGGACCATCAAATATTAAATAAAGTATTTTTAATATATTTAAAGAATAATGAGAAATTTTAAAAAATAAAGAAACTCATATCTTACAATATTAACAAAAATTCATTCGTGTAGCATTTCATACGCAAAATAATATAAATATTTTTTATCTTTATGAATTTATTATCGATCAAAAAGTAGATATCAGTACATTTAAAAAAAATAAAAAACAAAGACCAGTTTACTTCGTTAAAATATTATAGTATTACTGATGTCTCCCTAATTGTTCTTATTTTTTACCCTTAGGAGACATCATTTTTTGTGTTTATTTAATTAATTTGATAGACTTTTGGACTAAATATGCAATAATCCGGAATTCCCTTTTCATTTCTAGCATTTTTAAATTATTAAGCTTTTGCGCGTAATATTGGTATTTTAGTGTAAAGTTTACAGGTTTTAGATGTTAGCTAGAAGAGGAATCCGAGGAGAAAGTCAAAGATCACGAGATAGAGTCAAGACTTGAAGATAAATCCCGGAGATATTATTTTTAAAGCTGAAAATCCATTTTCCAGGCCATAGATTGCTGATTTCGAGGTGCTTAAGCGATGATCTAGCCGCTGACCTTTGAAGAGAAAACGATCCTTATCGAGTCACGGAAATTTAGCAACTGATTTGAGGTCAATCGGAGTCATAACGAAGCGGGAAAAGCCGTTCTAGTGAAGGTGTATCAGCAGCTACGGGATTTTGGACTTAGAATTTGGGCTTGAACATTTAATTAGTGTTTTATTATTAGGTCCAAGCCCTAATCCGTTTTTATGCTTATAAAAGGAGGTCTGGACTTCTATTTTTCATACAATTCACATTCCACAAGATTAAACACCAGAGAGAAGCAACAGAAGGAAGAAAGAAGAAGCTGCAAGAACTGGAGAGGGTCTATATCTCGTTCTCAGTCATTCCAATTCCGGAAATTAGGTTTTTTTATATTTAATTTTGTAATCAAATATGAATTCCATTTCTTTTAATTTAGTTTTTCTTTTTAATATGAGCTAAACATTTCATAGTGCTTGAGAACAATTAATGGGTGAATCCCAATCTTATTGAATAACGAATGTTGAATTTGGGTTTCTGTTAAATTAAACTAGATTGGGGCTTTTACTCTTTTCTATAAATTAAGATTATTTAATGTTTTTAGCGTCATGAACTAGGAGCAGGTGTTAGTATTTAGGCTATTCTAATTAGTGGCAATTGGATCATCCTGACGGAGGGTTTAAATACAGAACCATTTATTCAATCTAGGATAGAAGCTATTGATTCTGAAGAACTTAGCTAATTCTAGGGCCAATGAAATAATAAAACTTAAACATCCAAAGGTGGATCATATTTACCCTGACGGGACTAGTGACACTCTAGGATCGCCTTATAGTCCACCCTGACGGGGGTATAAGGAATTTAGAATCCCGACCATTGTAATTGACCAATTTAGCCCTTAAACAACATAAGTTAGGAAATCGAATTGGGAGGATCCTTGCGTTCTCAAGTGCTACTTCTCATATTGCGTTTTACATCATTTTACTTGCGTCTTAGCTTTTATTTGCATTTTAATAATTGTCTTTCTTTCTTTAGCATTAATACAAAACCAAACAAACATATTATCCTTACTTGCTTTCATAAGTGCATTCAATCATTAATAGATAAGCATTGTAGTCAACCATCCCGTCCTTGGAACGAATCTGTTTTATCAATTATACTACTTGGGACAACCGTACACTTGCGGTTGTGGTTCGATTATTTATTGCATTATTTTAGAACACACAAAGGACCACCAATTACCAATAACGATTTATAAAACAATTTAAACAAGTTTCTAAATACAAATTCACATAAATAAAATAATAACAATTGAACTAACAACCCAAAAAATTAAAGTTTGTTTAATGATTGAACATCTTATGTAATTATGTTATTTACATAATTCAATATTTTCAATAAGTTTATACATAAACAAATATATATGAACTAATTTATCATATAAAATAAAATAGAATTATCAACTTAAGCACGAAATCCAAATATATACAGACAAAATTAAAAGGACATTAACCAAAAAGAGAACATATTTCTCAAATTATAAAAGAAAAATTTGGACAAATCAAAAAGCTAAAATAAAAAAACAATATTTTTACATAAATTAATTAAAATTATAAATTAAACTTATCTGGTTATTTAATCATTGATTTTTTTAATTCATATATAATGATAGTATTTTATACAAAAATAATAAAAAAATTGAAAATGATGAGTTTTTAAGTGTGATATTTGTTAGGATTTGGAAAAATAATGTAATTTTTATTTTATTTTTATTTATTAATGACTATTTAGTGTTACATATTGGGTCTTTTGAAATTTTGTAAGAACTATAAACTAAAAAATTGTTTTTAATATTTTGATCATGTGCGGTCGTATCCGTGCACATGTCCAAGACCAGTTCTTTAATTTACATATATTAAGTATCATCCCATGATCATTTAAATATCTTTATAGTGTATGATCCAATTAAAAAAAAACAGTACGATTGAATCATCCAGAATATGCAATATAGATAATATTCAGTGGTTATTATTTAGGTAATATTTAGCATTATTTTTTAATAAATTGGTTTTCTGTTTTTAAAAGAGATAATTACATCTAGGGTCTTGACTACACCCCCCTCTTCCAATTGGGCACCTGGCTTGGAGCCTCTTCTTACTAAAGACCTCAGCAACTTTTTAACACATGAACCCCAAAACCCCAATTACTAGACTACCCCTCTTTTGTTTTTCCCCTCCCTATATATACTATTTATTACGTTTATTATTTCATTATTCTCAAACCCTCTCATCACCTATTTCTCTCTCCTCCCCCTCTCTCCCAAACCACCGCCACCACCTCCTCCATAACATACCCCCGCCACCAACCACCACCGCCAGATGAAGCACCATAATAACACCCTCCTCGCCGGATCTATTAGCTGCAGCATCACCACGCCGGAAATAGGTGAAGCAGCAGCTCATTTTGACAACACCACCTCCATCAAGCTTCGAACCAGTGAATGAGGAGGAGAAGCCATGGCTCCGGCGAGCTTGAACGAGGAGGAGAAGCCATGGCTGCGGATCTCAGTTATATCGCGAAGAAGGAGAAGTGCATCGGAGTACCTGCATCGAGTTTATAACCAGCGAATGAGGAGGAGAAGCCATGACTCCGGCGAGCTCGAACGAAGAGGAGATGCCATGGCTGCGGATCTCAGTTAGCTCGCGAAGAAGGAGAAGCCATGGCTGCGGAGGTCGGTTAGCTCGCGAAGAAGGAGAACCTCGGATATCAGAGTGGTGGCGCGAGAAGCTGTCAAGACCATCGGAGTGGTGGTGCTAGCCGGAGGCGCGAGGAGCTGTCAAGACCACTGGGGTTGTTCGCAGTGTCGGAGGCCGGAGGTTGTTCGCAGCGCTGCAATGGTGAAGATGAGCTGGAGGTTGTTCGCAGCGCTGCAATGCTCGTCCTTTCCTTTTTTTTTTTTTTTTTTAATTTTCAGATCTAGATCTGGTTTGACCAGATCTAGTCAAACAAGATATTAATTAATTTTTTTTTAATTTTTTAATTGTATATTCATTGTAATTGTTTAAATTTGTGCAATAAAGGTGAATAAAGTTTTTTTTTACTAGTTATGCCTTGTTTTTTAATAGTACTCATCAATTTAACGGAGTACTCATCAATTTTACGGAGTACTCATCATATTTCTCGGAGTACTCGTCATATTTCTCGGAGTACTCATTACAAATATATAGAGTACTCATTAAAATATATAGAGTATTTAATCAATTTATAGAGTACTCTCAGTTTTTTCCGATACTCTTAAGTTTTTTTCCGATACTCTCAGTTTTTTCCGATACTCTCAGTTTTTTCCGATACTCTCAGTTTTTCCCGATACTCTCAGTTTTTTCCGGTGACTGGTGGTCGGAGGTCGGTGGTCGGAGGTCGGTGGCCGGAGGTCGGAGGCCGGAGGTCGGAGGCCGGAGGTCGGAGATTGGTGGTAGGTGGGTAGGTGGTAGGTGGGTAGTGGTAGAGGAGAGAGAAATAATGACATCACACTTTTTTGTCTTTTAGTGATAGTAAGGATAGGAAAGACAATTGTCAAAATTGAGGTCCCTAAGAAGAATGGCCTTTAAGAAAAAACTCTATAGAGAACACAATTTGTCTCTAAGACCCTATATATAATTCACCCTTTTTAAAATTATAGATGTACAATTAAATTTAAAATTAGTTAAATTTATCGTTTATAAGAATGTTTTTCATTTATATTAATGAAATTACTAATTTAGTGATTTAGAATAACTTTTATAAATGCGTCCAAAAAAAAAAAACTTTTATAAATTAATTAAAGGGGTAATTAGAGATAAATGCCTCCTTAATGATGTCTTTAATTTTTTTAAGCCTCTAATTTTCTTATTTAGAGATAAATGCCTCATAGAATAATTATTTATAGAAAACATCCCCTTTATATTTTTTATACCTATACTATCCTTATTATTATATATATATATTATTTTATTTTTAATACAATATTTATTTTTTAATTTTAAACAAATAATAGGGTATTTCCACCACCACCACCACCACCACCACCACCACCACAACCACCACCACCACTACAGCCACCACAACCATCACCACCTCCACCACCACCACCACCACCTACTAATTTCATCACACGCGTGCGTCCGTGAAATTTTTTTAAAATCGCCATAACTAATTCAAAAAAAATCAGAAAAATCGAAAAAAATCATATTTGGATAAATCAAATTAATATTTACGTCTATGATTTTTTTCGGAATTTTCTGAATTTTTTGGTTTTTTTGATTTTTTTTTAATTTTTTTAATTCGCAGAACATGGAATTCCATGTTTTTCCATGTTTAAAACATGGAATTCCATGTTTTAAACAGTGAATTTCGTGTCTGCGGGGAACAAATTTCTTATATAAAAACATGGAATTCCATGTTTGCGAATTAAAAAATTCAAAAAAATCAAAAAATTCAAAAAATTCTGAAAAAAATCATAAACGTAAATATTAATTTGCTTTATCCAAATATATAAAAATTTTATTTTTTTGATTTTTTTAATATTAGTTATGACGATTTTTAAAAAAAATCACGGACGCGCTCGTGTGTTCAGTAGTTTTTGTTTTGTTTTTTCTAATCTTTTTTTTTAATTGTTAATTATAAGGGTAGTTTGGGACGGGACATTTTTCTATAAAAAATCTTATTATAGGCATCTTTTTTTAAATAAGTTTTTTAATAGACATTAATCTCTAATTGACTTATAATTAAAAGGAATATTTTTCACTGTGCAAAAAATATGAAGAAGTCATCATGAATTAGTTGTAATGGGACCATAAGGTGGTCATGGTAAGTTTGTGGGTGCAATCATGTAAAGCAAAAGGATTTTTGGATTAGTTGGCAATGGGGCTCCGATTATCAAGGTAACTTAATGACAAAGGTATCCACACAAATTAACGATTTTTTTCACGGAAATTAACACTATGTTAATTAAAAGCACGTATTCTCTTCACCCGTCTATATATTTGACCATTTACTGTTCTGGATCAACGAGCCCACTAAAAAAAGTGTCAAATCAATACAATCAATCACATCATGGTATATTCTTTTATAAAATCAATCACATCATGGGTATATCTTTTCATAAAGTCAAACACATTAGCATATCTTTTCATAAAAATTGAAGTAATAAAAAAACTTTTATTGTACCGAATAACAATCCTCCACTATAGGATGAATTGAGTATAAGTGACTCCCCAATGATTGAATTTCCTGATTTATTTTTTATTAAAATACAAAACACGACAAATATTAAAACATAAACTAGAGTTAAAGGCAGGAATAAGGTTGTAAATATACCAATCCATTCATGAGCAATTCAAGTTCAATTTGAAGAAAATCACGTTCAAGATTGTCTTGAATATAAACAAGTTATATAAACAAGTTGAAGTCTAAACTTCAATTTAAACTGTTGAATAAAGAATTCTGCTTGAACTCTTTTAAGACCGGTCATATTTAGGGTCCAAAGCAATTTTTACAATAGGGACCCTTATATATACATTAATTATAAAAAAATCGAAAAACTATTTTATAAAAAAATTATATGAGACTCAAACCTTAAATCGTTGGAACAAAAAAAAAATCTCGAATCTCTTATATAAAAATATATCATTTTACAAAAAGTTAACTTATGATTCATATTAATTTACTGAATTCAATTATATATATACTTGTAAATATATTATTAAACCTTTAGAAATCATATTTCTTTAAGTGTCCTTTTGCCAAGAAAATCATCATACAATGTGTGCAGTTAAATGGTACAAAATTAGCCTAACTATATTAGCTAAAATGAATTCATCAACTTCATTTTGGATGAAGTTAAAGATAATTTCTTAGAAACAATATATAGCGAGTGGTTTACAATTTTCATATACTTTACATGGAGCAACAGAAATAATCATGTTCATAAAGGAAGAGTCAAAATTGAAGAAGAAATCATTCATAATATACACAGTTTTCTTTATATCAAAACACAAAGTTGCAAAAAGTAAAAACAAATAAGAGTTGTAGAAGAATTGTTATTGACGCTCGGAAGCTAGACAACATCTTCAAAGAGTGATCAAAGTGTCGGCATATTAGTAGATTAGATTAGTCACCTTGTACCTTATCTTTTCTACTGTTTGAGACTCTTATTTAGAGTTATCTTATGCTTGTAATGATATATTATGTTTGAGCTTAATAGATTAGTTTTGACGAGCAAAAAAGATATTATTAAACCTTAAATATCAACTTGGAAAATGTTAATTTATTTAGACTTTCATTAATATTACCTTTCATATTTTCATTCCAAACACTCCATCAAATACCAACAGATCATGGAAGTTCTGTTTCAACCGTAAAAAAACAAATTATTTATGAGCAACTTGATCTCAACTCTAAAAAAGTTTGTTTATATTAGTTAAATAAGCAAGTTTTAACATCTCTGACTTGGTTTAATTTGTGTGTTAATGTGAAGTTTTAAAGATATATGGAATATAATTAGATTCCAAATCAATTCTAAAGAGATAAGTAAAGAAGACATGGAAAAAATTAAGAGAAAAGAGAAAGTAAAGATAAAATAGGAAAGGAAAAGTTGTCAAGTAAATCTGAAATTCTGCAGCTACATCCACTAAAGTGAAGATAACTTCATATAGGCTAGGAATTTGGATGAGCAATCAAAAGTAAAAGTCTAAATCTTTTCGCTGCGGTCGTTTCGATATCAAGTAGGCGAAAATAGGACCAATAACAAATGAGATACGACCAGAATAAGACAGCAGTGTTTATCATATCTCCTATATTTTAGGAAACGAATTTGAATCGGAAAAGAATTCCAGTTACTTGCCTCATAGTACTCCAATATTTCGAGCTAGGGTCTTCTTAACACCTATAAATACATCCTTTAATCATTGTAAACATGTCCTTGCTCAGTTTTAAAATTTAGATCAATCCTTAGTCATTCAAGAGAAGCAACAAGACATGTAGAGAGGAAGACAAGAAGGTGGGAAGTAGCAAACTCCTCTTTTCCATCATCTCCCTCTATCATTAAGGTAATTTGTATAAGATTCTTTAGCTTAGCTTTGTTTCTAATTACTTTTATCCGTAGTTTATTTCTATGTCTTTAGATATGAACTAATTTTCTCATAACTTGGGTTTGCATATGTATAATCTTTGATGTCTAATCTTTATTTGCTTTTATGTTATTTGAGAAAACTTTTTTAAATTGATTATAGCTTCCTAACCATATATTTGTTTTATGTGGTTTGATTTATTGATCGTAGTTCTTGCGAATGCATGCGTATAGACTACCCCATTATTAGTAATTAGAAGGTCACCCGGAAGGGGTGTCTAATTATTGAAACATCACATAAGCGTCTAGTGTGCGGTAGTGATCCGGAAGGGCTTGTCTAACTAGTCATTAGGGTTTGAGATTTAACCACCGATCATTTCGCAGGGTCCCCTTACCCAAGTCCCCTGGTAATTGTTAGGTCACCACCTAAGTCCACCCGGAAAGGGGTTAGGAGGAATATATAATCCTGGCTATTTGTCTAAGAGCTTTAATCAGGCTTATAGATAGAATATTGATATAGAAGGATAACTTCATGCTAGCAACCCTAAGTTATAGTTCTCATCTAGATTATTTTAGTATTTATTTATTTGCATTATTATCTTCCAGATCTAAAAACCTAATAAATATTCTTACTTTTAGTGTCTTTTTATTTTAACAAGTAAATTATGGGTGAATTATACTTAGGGTCTTGGAGACCATATTTCTTCTCTATAGAGTATGGTCCAGGAATTCCTTCTTATTAGAGACCTCTGTTTTGACAATTGTCTTTTCTACCCTAACTAACACTAAAAGACAAAAAAAGTGTGATGTCACTGTTTCTCTCTCCACTACCTACCACTACCCACCTACCTCCGACCTCCGACCTCCGACCACCTACCACCGACCTCCGACCACCGACCTCCGACCACCAGTCATCGGTCACCGGAAAAACATAGAGTACTCAGACAATTTGCTGAGTACTCCGACAATTTGCTGAGTACTCTGACAATTTTGCTGAGTACTTCGACAATTTTGCTGAGTACTCCGACAATTTTGCTAAGTACTCGACAATTTTGAGTATAATTAAAGATCAAAGAGTAAAAAGCCAAAATAATATTTTATTCACATTTCTTTCAATTTTTGTTATATACTTTCAAGTGAATTACAAAAAAATATACAATTCAAACTAATATAAAATATAAAAAAAGAAAATAACTATCTAACTTTTTGTTTGACCAGATTTGGTCAAACCAGATCTTAAAAAAATTAAAAAGATCCTACCCCTCCGGCGTACTATGTACGCTAATACAAATTAAAAAAAAGATACATCACAACAACGCGACCGAGAAGAAGAAGAACCACATCAAGAAAACAAGACATCAAAATACTGCAGCACCACCCAACATCGGAGCACCACCGAGAAGAAGAAGAATACAGTCGTTGGTTCGCAATGTACTGCAGCAACATCGGAGCACCACCGCAGCTTCGGAGAAGACAGCCGTTGCAGCATATCAGAATCGCTGATCTTCTTCTTCTTCTTCTGCACAGGTTCGAGCTTCCTTCGCCGGAGCACATAAACCGCTGCTCTTCTTCTTCTTCTGCTGCTGCACAAGTTCGAGCTTCCAAATCCGTCGACGAACCTCCTCCCTGCGTTTGAGATCTCCGGCGAACAACCATGTCTGACCTCAGATCTAGAAACCACTGGTTTTGATTTCTATTTTTGCTGGTTGTTGGAGGAGCTAGAGAATGGTGGTGGTGGTGCTTGTTGGAGGAGCTGGACGGGGGGTGGTGGTGGTGTCATGATGGTGGTGGTGGCGGTTTGGGAGCTATGAACTAGCTCACGTTGGAGGGGGAAATTGGGGAGGAGAGGGAGGTGAGAGAAAATGAATCTGAAAATATAATGGTAGTGTTTCTAAATTAGTATATATAGAAGAAGAAAAAATAGATAAAGGGTATAATTGTAATTGAGATATTAGGTCTCATGTGTTAATTTCTTTTTGAGGTCTTTAGTAAGAAGAGAAGGAAAGAGAGGTTTGGATTGGAAAAGGGGGTGTGTGTTCAAGACCCTAAGTGGCATTTTCTCGTAAACTATCCTACACTTCTTTATATATATAAGATACAAGTAGACCTAACGGATTAAATCCCTGCGAATGAACTTTACTTACTAACTAAACTTGCAAACGATATGTAATACTTGCCGTGAGTTTCTCGTGGTAGTCAAGGGTGTGTCCTTTATTATTATCTTATTTATCTGTTTATTTATCACACTTCCCCCCCCCCCCCCCCCCAATTATACCCTGTTTTGCAAATGTAGATACCAAATTTACTAGAAGTACATATTACTTTTGCTTGTTGATCAGTCCAAGGGATTTTGAGGCTCAAGATGATCTCAGTTTAGGTCTCACTAGAGAGGGATTTCACCAAATCGACCTTTCATGATTTTGTTGCAGAGCTGAATAAGTCAACATCAAATTGAGTAGAATATGGTTCCTCACTATAGTGGGGTGGTTTATCAAGAACAACATATGTTCCCTTATCATCCCAAATGAAAGTATCACGTCTATCTCTAATGCTTTTAAAAGCATGTGTTAGAATGAAATTTGTTCCCTTAATCAGGCTATCCTATACTGTTGAATCTTAGCAAACTCATCATTGTAAAAAAAATGTCTTTAAAGAAACTAGCTACAAGGGACTCAGGGTTTTTGAGGATAGACCAAACTTGTTTAGCTATAAGATTCAGATAAAAAACTTCAATAATTTTTAATACCCAAACCTCCTAGAGGTTTGGGGGAGAATACCTTGTCCATCTAACCTAGCGAATACCTAAATCTTCCTCATTATCCCAAATAAAGTTTCTAGTCAAAGACTTTATTTGTCTAATAACTCCTTTAGAGATGGAAAGAAAATACATAGTAAATAGGGAAAGCATGTATAGCACATGATATAAGGGTAGCTATACTAGCCATTGATAAAGAAATTTCTTCCACCCATTAAACTCAGAAGCCACTTTTGAGCACAACCCTTCCATGGAATTCATTTTAGACTTGACCCAATCGGTGGGTATACCTATGTAGAGGCCCAGGTCTGAAGTCAAGGTCATTTTGAAAGTTTGAGTAAGATGAAATATCATAGCAGAATGGATGTTTGGACTGACCAAGACAGAGGATTTTTTCAGGTTCAAGGATAGACTAGAAACAAAACAAAACTTGTAATTGAATTTATTGAAAGAATGGATTTTCTTCTTAGAGTTCTTCAAGAAGAAAATTGAATCATTTGTAAAAAGCAGATAGTAGATGTGGGTAAAGTGTGTGTTCAACCTAATAACATGAATAACACTAAAAGTGAAAACTTTCCCAATAAGGTATGAGAGGGCATGCATATCTAGGGCTGTAAATGAACCAAGCCGCTCGCGAGCTGCTCAAGCTCGGCTCGGAGAAAAGCTCGTTCGAGATCGGCTCGAATATAAACAAGCTCAAGCTCAAGCTCCATTTTAAGCTCGATAAATAAACGAGACAGTTCGAGCTCGGCTCGTGAGCTCGTTTAAAATTATGAATTATAAATTAATATATTATTTACTTATAAATATATTATTAAACCTTTAATCACAAATTGAATATTTTTTATTTCTTTAGACATTTATTTTTCAATTAATGTTATGTTTCATATTTTTATACCACACACTCATGAAAGTCCCATTTCAACCATAAAAAACAATTTTTTCATGAGCAACTCGTGCTCGACTCTAAAAAAAGATTGTTTTATAAGTTAAACAAACAAGTTCTAACATTTCTGATTTGGATCACTGGAAGCTCAGACTCGTCTCGTTTAAATTTGAGCTCGACTCTACCCGACTCGTTTAAATTTGAGCTCGGCTCGGCTCGAGAAATTAAACAAACAAGCCCGTACATCTAGTATTCGGCTCGGCTCGGCTCGTTTACAGCCATATGCGTATCAATAAAGAAAATATAAGGGGAAAGAGGATCCCCTTATCTCAAACCCTTTGGGGGAGAAAGGTACCTGTAAAAGAACCATTTAACACAACATTGTATTTAACAGTTGAAATACAAGACTTGAAGAAAAAAATCCAGGGAGTAGAAAACCCAAAAAATTTACCAAGGAGATTCAAGGGGAAAGACTAATGTATTTTATCACAACTTTGACAATAAAACAAATATCTTTAGAGTTTCTCCTCAAGTATTTTAACTTGTAAATGACTTCATGAACAATAATATTATTGCCTTGGATTTGTCTAATGTTAATAAAAAACATATTGGCAGGGAGAATCAAGTTTAGGGATAATGAAACTGCGCTTGAAGACATATACTTTAGCAAGAATCTTGTAGATGAAAGTAGTACAAGTCTAAATTGGCCTATTATTTGGGGATTCTTGCACTTGGGTATAAGAATGATATGAGTATCATTCAAACCATAGGGTCTAAACTATTCAAAATACCATTGCAAATAGCTAGGATATCTTTTTTAAGCTCATTCTAGAATTCGTGAATAAAATCTCCTGAGAAACTATGAAGACAAGGAGACTTAGAAGCCCCAAGGATTCAGGTTGTTTTCCTCAGTTTTCGAAGAAAGGTAGAAGCCATTCGAAGGTCATTCTCCTCTTTAAAGACATGGGTGAATACCCTGCAAGATGTGATCAGTTTCTCTACTATCAGGATCATCATAGAGATTATATAAAAAGCTAGCAATATGGGATTGTAACTCAGCTACACCTAAGATCCATTCCTCATTGTCTTTTAGGAGGATAGCGATGTTATTTGAATCCATCCTAATTTTGATTAAAAAAAATGAAAGAATCTTGAGGTACTATAATCAAGATTAAGCCAATAAACTTAAGCCTTGGTAGCACATTATTTTTCCTTAAGTGGCCACAAAGCACTAACACATCCTTCGATATAAAAGCAAATTGATCAAATTGAGGATCAATTATCTTTCATAAGGGACTCAAGTTGGACTCAAGTTTCTTAGTGAAATTTTCCATATTATGTTTTCCTGTTTTAAGATAGATCTTATACATTTATGTAACCTTTTAAAGTTTCTAGAGTGGGAAGATCCATTAAAAGATTTGGATGATTGAAGGTTAAAAGATATATTTCCCATACAAGAAGAGTTTGAAAACCAAGTTTGATCAAAAGACAAAGAAGAGATTGAAAACCAAGTTTGATCAAAAGACAAAGAAGAGATTGAAAACCAAGTTTGATCAAAGACAAAAGATTTATCCACTAAAAGAATATTTGTTGTACCATAATTTTAGCTAATTAATTAAAAATAATATTAGAAAAAAATTTAAAAAAATATATTGATACTGTACAAAAATAAATAATATTAGAGATTGATAGTTGGCCTAGTAGTTACATTACTCCGCAGAAATCAAGAAGTTCTGGGATCGAATCTCATTGGAGTCAAAATGGCTCTCTCATGTATTCAAAAATAAATAAAATAATATTAGATGCCTTTTTTTAATAAATTGGACAGAGGTATTTAGTTTATGTAATGGTTTCTGTTAAAAAAAAAAAGTTAACGATGGATAAGCCTAGTGCGATTGAGCCTTGATAGCTTAGTTTAAGGGATTATTTTGGTATTTCCTTTGTTCAGTAATTTGGAAAATCTTTAAGAAATGTATAAGCAAATTCGCCAAAAATTTGAGCGTATATGGGAAAAGTGTTAGTAGCGACTAGAAGAGAAACACCTCTGATTATATGATATGATACTCCAAATTATAAATGTAACAACTGAGTGTTACTAACACTCCATACAAAAAGCTGGAGGCATAGTTATATTGCTAAGCCTGAACAAACATGTCCTCTACATCAACACTAAGTTCTACTCTCATAGTCCCATTCATCATTCAATAATTGAAAAAGTGAACTTAAATTTTCTTGTATACACATCATATATAGGCCATAGCTTCCAACTACACTATTATTCCATAATCCATACTCTTCCAAATCTTTCAACCATCTTGCACTTATCATAAGGGTAAATTATGACTGCGAGTGACGGACACGCTCACATTGAGGACACATAGTAAGGGTGGTGGGAGGGTTCATATTCGTGTAGAATTGAGGGGAGAGCTTCAATGCTCTAAGTTCGCTCCCTTCCTTTTGTAACCTCTTGTTCTCTTGTGTTAGAGTTTCACAACAACGCCTCAAATACTCGTAATCAATCTCCGTTTGCTTCAACTTTGTCCTGCATGGTTTCAAACTTTTTAATATAAATATATTATTGCCCATAAACTGATAAATAACTAACCTTGCCCTTCTGTTTTGAAACCACACTTCGACTTGTCTAGGCCTCAGATCCAGCTGTTTCGACAACCCCAATTTTTGCTTCGAATTAAGAGTATTGTACTCTTTGAATGTCTCTTCAAGAACAGCGGCTTGCTCTTTAGACAACCTTAGTTTCTTCCGAGCAGCTTCATCATCATCACCATCCTCGAACGAGCTCGAAGCCTTCTCTGTGTCATGTTCTTCCCTTTCACATCTCTTTCCACTCACACTTGAAACCGTGCTGTTAGGTGATGACACCATCACTTCTTCATCACAATCTATAGCCAAAGCTGGTTGATTTACATCAAATACTCTTAAAAAGGATCCGGTTTCAGCATTTTTATCTGCCAACATAAACCAATGAAGAAAATCTCTAAACACAAGATTTGGTAGATTTTAGTTGTTGGATTTAGTAAGAAACATGTTTCCTCGTTTTGAGATCCGTAAATAAATTCTTATATTCTCCAATATTTAATTAGCTGCTACCCTTTAAATCCTTTAGAACCCATGTTAATCACCCTACTTAATAACCATTTTAACTTTCTTACAAGCTTTTGACCTCTCTTGAATACTATTTCAAAAGCATATACATGCATGCAATTGCAGATCATGGATCTAGCAATCTAGGAGTTTTATTCTTAGAGATTACTTTTCCAGTATAATTAAAATTAAATATAATTGATGAACAAGAAAAATAAATGGTGTCAAAAAGTAAAGGGTGCAATAATGACCTGTGTATGATTGATTAAATGCATCAGCAAAGGAAGATTCGTGAGGCTGCACAAAAGGTAAACGAGATAGCATGAGATTCAAAGGGAAAGGTGTAGCTGGTGCTGGTGACTGTGGTCTTTGAGTACATCCCAAGCTCAAACTCAACCCCAAAACATCATCTTTTTCAGCCATTTTACTTTCACCTTTCTTTGTTTGCTTTGGTCTCTTGGTCTTTTTGAAGGGGTTTCTACTTTGGAACCCAAAAGAACAAAAGGGTGAGAGACAAAAGAAAACTAGTGTGAGTCTTTAATTGTAGCACAGAAGTTGCAGCTTTCCTTTCTTTTTCTTTTTTGACCAACGAAGCAAATATAGGTTAAGAACCTAAAGATAATATTGCATTTTGATTTTAGAGAAAAAAATTCAAGTACAGACAGATGTTCAATGATGACTTGTGTCAGCATGGCCATTTGCCTCAATGATGATGATGGGGACTGTTTTGGCTTGGCTTGGTTGCCTTTCTTCTTCACATGGGGTTTTAAGTTTTAACCATCTTTCACTCGGAATATTAAAAAGGTTGGAATATATAGAGTAATGATATATACCATCCAAATGTCACCCAACGACGTGGCGTGAATTGGTTGGTTACAAATCGATAATGTATTTATTTTCTTGATTTGATTAAAGATTTGTAACCAACCAATTCATAACACGTCATTAGGTGACATTTGGGTGGTATGAATTTGGGTGGTATATATCATTACTCGAATATATATTACAAAGGCCTTGTGCATAAGCCACTAAAAAAAATCAAAAAATATTTAAATAAAGATTTATAGAGTTGTGTTTAGTGGTTATTCAAATGATATACTAAAACTTAAATAAATTAAAAAAAAACAAGGTAAAATCACTCCAAACTTTGAAAGAATACTCAAATTTAATAAGTTTGTCAAGATAACAAACTTATGGATATACCTACTTAGATCAGCTGTATCAAAGAGTATTCAGAGTAGTTCTTTCTACTCTAATAACCTTGAATTAATTCAAGATATTCACAAACAGGTAAGACTTCATTGGAGTCTCAATCATATTATCGAAGAAATCAAAAGATGGATTAACATCTTTCCACTTTGGAAAATTTCATCAATCAGTAGAGAACATAACACGATTGCGGACGCTTTACCTAAATGCACTAGAAGGAATGTGGACTTATCTGGATCGAAAGACTTCTCAGTTATTAGCTCGTTTAATTTTCTTACTAAATGTTGTAAAGATAGGGCTATGTAATTTTCTATTTTCTGTAAAAAAAAAAGGATATACCTACAAAAGGGTGTTTCTTTACATAGACTAATAAGAGATTGCGCAAAGATAATGTTAAAGAGAAATTAGATAGAGCATTTGTATCAACCTCATAGCTTAATTTATTCTCGAACTCGATTTTTAAAGCGACACCACCTATTTGGTCTCCACTCATCCTTCAAAGAGATTTGGTTCCAAGATGAAATATTTCATGTTTGAATCCCGATAGATGGAGAATCGATATTGTAGAGATGTCATTGAGAGTGCATGAGATAAGTTTTTAATTTCAAGAGTATCTGAGAATTTTGCATTAAAATTTGACCTGTCTAGCACTGACCAGATAGAGTAAAAAGACGTTCATTAATATTACGAGGCTAATAAATAAATATCAATAAGAGTTATCTCTCTTGATTACTTTTTCACCTTAATTTTTCTAGATTTTTCTAAAAATTTTGTATATTCTTGGTGTTCTTGGTAAACACCAAGAACACACACTAAATTTTTACAACAATCAGAAAATTAAGATAAAAAAGTAACCAAAAATGTTGAAAAACTATTTATGATTTTTCTTTATTTGAATTTTTTAATGATTTATTCTTATTGATAATTAGCGTTGTTGTTAATTCAATTGTTTATATGTTGCCGTTATTGATTTTATGTACTTTTAAATTTTTTTTCTAAAATTTTAGTAGGTGTTCTTGGTATTTAGTAGGCATTCTTGGTGTTTTGCCTAGTTGCATAAATAGTGGGAGAAGGGGAAAGTGGCGGTTAAAGGTTGAGATAAAATAGGATTTCAAATACAATAATTAATTTTTAAGTTATTAAATTAGAAAATATTGCGGAACAAGAAATGTTTATAGGTATTTATAATTTAATTATATTTTCTCACAAACATAAATGTGAAGCTCATAAATAAGCATGACTCGTCCCGTTTAACAAGCAAGATATATTTTATATATTAGCTCGTTTATCTTATCAAACAATTTTGAACAAGTTTTTTACGAATTGAGCCCACACCATTTGCGAAAGATTACAACAAATCTATTTGTTTGTTACAAGGGAGCTCCGATGACCGTGGTAATACACTATCTAAAGAATACACAAAATATTCGTTAAAACAAGACTATAAATCTTCCTCAGAGTTTTTC
Source organism: Nemophila menziesii (assembly GCA_029959085.1). Classification (NCBI taxonomy): domain Eukaryota; kingdom Viridiplantae; phylum Streptophyta; class Magnoliopsida; order Boraginales; family Hydrophyllaceae; genus Nemophila; species Nemophila menziesii. The sequence goes on along the minus strand of JARWIR010000007.1, from coordinate 29,753,148 downwards.
AGCCAAATCAATCTCGTGTAATCACACCCTAAACCCCTTCTAGAGGATCGATATATATATATATATATGTGTGTGTGTGTGTGTGTGTGTACACGTGTAATTAATGTATACCCAACCGAGTTAACCAGTCTGAGCACATGTTATCCTCTTTATATATACTCTTGATCACAAATGACCTATTTCTTACCAGGATAACACGAATCCCCACTACCAAAATACGCTTGGCCCCTTCCACATTCCACTAGTGATATTGTCCCTATGGCCTCATTAGATCCATGATTCCTACATCCTCTACCATACAAATACCTTCATATAATGCGGCTAATTCTGCAAACACTAGCAAAGAACAATTAAGTTTCATGGAAAATCCTCTCACCAATTTCCATCGGTATCCAAAAACACACCACCTGCTCCTCCTATGCCACTCCTCGTGTGATAACTTAAATCTGTATGGAGCTTGAATCCTCAATTGGGTTTGCACCACCAATGAGCTCAACATACTCTATATGACCAAATAATCTCACTGACTGGCTACTCCATGATTTATATAATATGATGCAAGGTATTTTGGCTTTCTTGATTAAAACTTCTCCATTAAGAATCGGAATATTATTAAAGACCACCTCGTTACGAACCTTCCACACGACACCAATCAAGGCACTGAAAAAATATTCCAATTCAACCCCGCGAATAGCCATTTGGGATAAATGTTTGTTCCCCCATTGGATAACACTTATTGGTGAGGAGTTGGAATCTTTAGCTTCCCTGTATTGTTGACTAACGTGAATGTTGTTTGGCAACTGTAAAAATTGACTAAGTGTGTTGTTGTTGTACCATGTCCCTTGCTCGGACCCTTTAAGTATGCCATTATCTCTCATTTGTAATACTGGTTGCCCCGAATCTTCTTGGGAGACATACTATCGTATAAAAAGAATAGTACACCCTGATGTATAAGAAATATGGTGTTGTTGATGTACAAAATAAAGAGCATGGAGACAAAGTGTAGCTGAGGTCCCCGTGTTTCTTGTATCATAAGGTCCCCTTTAATTGTTGATGTACAGTTACATCATTAATTTCTGCGAAACTCACCGTTTGAAGACACATACTCCTTGTTTGTGTTTAATATAAGCTCTAATGACTCCATGATAGAATCTCTTTCTTCATATAACACAACTTTACCCCGCGATCTAATGCACTTGGTCGACCCATTCTAATTATTTAATAACAAATTTACACATAATCTTAGCTTTCTCACAATCACAAAATAGATAAATCATATTTTACTCAAAATAACCACACCAAGTACAAATACTCGAGACATCTATGTCGCACTTCATTAAGTTCAATCTCGTCCATAGCATAACCTGTATTGCACGCCACAATAGAACTCTAATATTTTGAGGACACAATATCTTCCAAAATCCTTTCACATTCCATTATCTCACTTTGTTCAATTGGGGAAGTCACAAAACATGCAAATTTTACCGAATGTATTCCATGAGTATCATTAAGCCACGAAAGCATGTCACAAGACTCATTATACAAGATACTCCCAATGTGGTGATTTTGAGAAGCTTAAAAGCCGGAATCATGTGTTGGAAACTGTTCCAATACCACGATCCATCTTCCTTTACATAATTTTTTGCCGTATCAAAACGAATATCATCATTAATCAAAACTACAATTTTACAAAGGAGCATCCATATCCAAACATCTAACCAAAAAACAATGTTCTTACTGTTATCTAACACCCATTGGGAACTTTGTCTAACCATGCCAATGCCTTCCACATAGCTTTACAAACTTGTGAATTTGAGACTTTTGGTTCATATTGAAGGAGGTTGTTCTTGAAATAATTTTGATGTAGTATTATAGACCAGAGGGTTGTTTCATCGCGAATTACCTTCCAGACAAGTTTTTTGAAGAGGTAACGGTTATATCCATCGCCTTACAAAAACCCAATCCACCCAACTTCTTTGGTAGAAAAATTCTCTCCAATGCAATCCAACTAACTCTATTCTGAACCTTCGAAAGAACCCCATATAAAATCTTTTACAAAATAGTCGATCTCTTTAGAAACATAATCCAGTATTTTTTAACTTGCATGATCTATAAGGGCATCACACTAAGTACCAACTGTGCTAATGTGATGCGACCGGCCAAAGACAAGGTTTTTCTTTCCAACCTGCAAGTTTGTGATGTAGTCCATTAATCACGTCGCAATAAAAGCCCTTTGGTCTTCTAGTTGAGAGTATATGCACCCCACATACTACCCCAAACCCTCGCTTCTACAATTTCCGTTCTGGAGATGATACTCTCCACTAAATTCTTATAAATATTTCACGAGAAGTAAATGAGGGACTTCTCCTTATATATTGTTTGGACCGCCTCCCTGCAAATATGTCGAGTGAAATCTGTAAAAGATAGAGATTAGGATTAGGACCTTTTGAAAACTGAATAAGATCATCGGTGAAAAAAATATGAGATAAAGAGATTCCCTGAACAAAGCCGGAGCAGCTTCCATGCTCCCTTATCTACGAGATGCTGGATGAGTAAGGAGAGATTACTAAAACTCTAAACCTGATCCTCTCCTTCACCTACTACGCTCTTAACACTTTTTAGGAAACTATCCCACCTTTCATTTAGAAAAAAATATAATATTTCCTTTTGGTCCTCCAAGTATAGGCCATTCTTCCCAAATGGTCCTCGAACTTTTGAAGTTATCCAAATGGTCCTCCAACTTTGTCTTTGGTCCACCGTTAGTCCTCGAGTACAACCATGTTAGTTAGCAGCATCTAGTTTAGTAATTAGTAATAACTAGATGGGTATTTTAGGTGTTTGCCAATACTATTATTTTTCTTTTTTCTTTCTTCCTTCTCTTTTTTCTCCCCCATTCTTCTCCAGACTTCTTTTTCTCGGGTAAACCCCAAGAGTCACTCCCTTATCTTCACCATCTTCTTTATCGATGCTAACCTTCATCACCATCGAATTTCACATACTCACACATTTCTTTTTCTCCATTAAGACACCATTAACTCCAACCAAACAACCAAATTACCCTTCCATGTAACCATCGCTATTAACGTATATTATTTTATAACAAGGCCGCCTAGTCGTCTCGGTGCTCCGCCTAGGCCTTCCAGAAGTGCGGTCCGCCTAGAATTTCTTTAGCTAGAAGGTGTTTAGTTCGTCTACGCATAATCTAACTATTAAGCTACCCAATCAGATTAATGGGTCGCCCAACCCAAATACTACCTAGCATGCTAGCCCACAAATTATTAATTCAATCTAATCCAACCTAACATATAAGCAAAATATAAAAATAACTACTTAGGTTAGAGTTTGAGCGCGTCGAAAAAAAGGTAGGAATATTCAAATTTCAAGCATAAATTTCTTGAATTGGTTATTTTTTAGGTTAATAATAAATAAATTATTATTATTTAATAGTTAAATATATGTTATTTATGTTAAATTGATCTACTTTAAGTATATTAGGATGTAAATATTATTCAAATCAATGTATTAGTAATATAAATTTAATATAAAATAATATACAAATCGCTTAGGTAAAAACCACATAAATTCCGATTAATGGGTCGCCTAACCATCTAGTAGCGCCTACACTTTTTAGAACAATGTTAACATATATTTGGTTCAATTCAGAAGGAGGTTCAGATTTAATTCAGAAGAAAATAAGGTATTAAACAATTTCAAAGATAGTTTAAGTGTTATCTAATGCTTTGGTTCCAACGAATTAACCAAATCACCCTTTTTTGTAAGCATTGCCATTAACGTAGATTTGGTTCAATCCAGAAGAAAGAGATTTCAATTTCGGGTTCAATTCAGAAGAAAATAAGGTATCAAACAATTTTAAAGAGGAGTAACTTGTCACATGAACGTAATGATTAAATTGCACTATTGGAGGAAAAAAGGGTCAAGTAATGATAATGCTTGAATTTCTAGGATAGCACCAAATTCTGCAAAAATAAAGGTGATGTTACGGTGATGAAAAATTAAATTGCACTATTGATCCTTGTTTTATACTGGAAGTAATCTTTTCTTTATCATTGTTTGAGTCAGTTTTCTCCAGTTAGAGATAGAGAATGAATATGTTTTTTCATGTTTTCCTTTACGTTTATACCAATTTTTAAGTTTGGTGATGTTAATCATGAAGGCGGGTGTCTGAAATGGTGGTTGTGGTAGTGGTGGTGTTACATTGATGGTGGTAATGGTAGAATAATTATGATGCTTGAGTTTTTAGGAATGGACCATGTTTAAGGATCGTGGTGGCAATGTTACAATTCTGGGTTGGTGGTGGCGATGTTACGTGATAACAATAATGATGAAGGTAGATACCTGTAAATATGGTGGTGGTGTTATAATAATGGTGGTAACGATAGAATAATGATGATTAATTTTTTAGAAAAAGACCAATTTCTAATAAAGAAAAACAAATAACGGAGATGATGGAAAGATTATAAAAGAAATTGTTAAACTTTTGTAAATAATAAAATTATAATAAGATTAAATATTTTAGAAAAGTATGATAAAATATTAATAGACGAAAAAAATATTACATAATTCATTACTCGAGAATTAACGTTAGATTAAAATAAAATTGGAGGACCATTTGAATAACTTTAAAAGTTTGAGAACTATTTGAATAAATGACCTTATTGGACGAACAAAAAGGATTTTTCCTGTAGAAAAAATAAAGTAAAAGAGCCGCTAAAACCTCGAAAAAAAAAGAAGGAAAAAAATATCAGTATTAAGCATACCTACAATACTCTCTCGACTGCTGCCGCCGCCTCTCCGCTTACAACACCAATCCGGCCGTCTCTGTCGACGACAAAAGGTTTTTTTAACAACTCTCTCTCTCTCTCTCTCATTTTTTTACACTCTGGTTAGAAAAAATAGATACAGTTTTCAAATTTACCCTCGGGCTATTTCTCAGCTCAAAGCCAAACCTTTAAACCCTAAAACTAAACCACCTGTTTCTCTGAGCCGCAAAATATTCGAAAAGTTAGTTTTCACTCCGACAACTTCATTCATTAAAAGGCTTATATATGTATATGTAATGTGCTTATCATGAATTTACAGCAATGAATACATGATTTTCTGTTCTACTGTATACATTATGCTTGTAATTTCAGTCACATAGTAGTATAGCTAAATTTTTGTGGAATTATCTAATATATGTTGGAGCTTAATTGAGTTTGCAATTATTGATGTAAGGTTGTTCAATTTTGATTAGGAATCGGAAGTAATAATAAGATGAGGAGACCTATGAAGCGATCACGAAAAGTAGAAGAGTTAGTGGAAGAAGAAGACATTCAATCAGGTTCAGAAATTGACAGTGAAGATATGGATGATGTCACGCTGACTAATGTTAGTTTCCTGCTTCAGTTTTGCCTTTACTTTACTTAATTCAAATTTTATTGTATCAAAATCAACTTGTTTTTTGAGATAATTTAATCTGCCATTTCATTTGGAAAACATATATCAGGCGAGGAATGAAAGTGATGATGATGATGATGAGAGTGTTAAAGATGAGAGTGACGAAGAAGAACATGATGGTGAGGGAGAAGAGCTGGAGGCTCATGAAGAAGATGAAGAAGATGAAGAAGATGATGAAGATGATGAAGATGATGAAGATGAATATGATGATGATAATGATGAAGAAGAAGAAGAAGAAGAAGAAGAAGAAGGTGCGAAAGGGGAACAATTGAAACAACTTGAGAAGGAGTATAATGAGCTGCAGAATCAGGATCAGTATGCCCTTCTCTTTGCTTACACGCTATTAGATTTTTTGCATCAGTTTTATATTTCCAAATTATATAAAATAAAAGGATATCTTTAACTGAAAATATATTTGCTTTGGTTATTTCTTTTTAGTTGGATGTGTAAAATACTTTCATTAATGGAAAATTTATCTAATTTCTTTGTTGTGCATTTGATGCAGTGATAGTGATCTTCTGAAGAATCTAAAGCGCCATAAAGATGAGGATATATTGAAAGGCCAAGCAGTAAAAAATCAGAAGGTAATTTTCCGAGTTTTTTTTACATTTGTTTGTCAATTTGTTACTTTAATCTAATTTTATCCTCTCTTTTTGTTTTCTTTTTATTCAGGCTCTATGGGACAAGACTCTTGAACTCAGATTTTTGCTTCAGAAACCGTTCTCAAGTTGCAATAGATTACCTCAGGTTCAGTTATGCTTTATTGTATCATTATTCGTGTAAATATTATGCAATTTATTTTAATTTAATTGATGAAGGAAAGTTTATTTCTAGCAGGAACCTCTTAGATCTTTGTTTCAATCTTCCGATGGAGTTAACGATGCATACTCAGATTTAATCAACTCATCAAAGAAAACTTTGGATTCTATTCTCAAATTGCAAGAGGTAACTTTGATCTAACTTTAAGCTATTAATTTCTGTGTCTGATCTTTTGATGCTTTGTTTTTACAGGCATTACTTGAGAATAATTCAACCATTGCACAATCTGTAGATGGTATTATTACATACCTTTCACTAGCTATTGTAATTAATTTCATCTTTCTCACACTTTCTGAACATGATTTTTGATGATCTTCAGTTAAACTTGCAAAGAATCCCAAGATTTCAGAACCTTCAAATGGAGAAGTTGATGAAGAATGGTCAAAGATTTCGCAAATGCACTCCAGGTATACTTGTTAAAGCATGATTAAAACGTTAAAATGTCATTTAAATACCAAATTATTTGATATTATAAATACTTGTAAAAATTGCAGAATGGCTAGTTTTAGAGACAAAGCAATTGATAAATGGCATAGGAAGACTCAAGTTACAACTGGAGCTGCTGCTATTAAAAACAAATTACAGGCTTTTAATCAGGTTTGATTATATCAATTTAGCTTAAATCTGAAATGTGTAGCAAAATATAATATTCTTTAATTCATATTATATATATTCAGAATATTAGCGAACAAGTATCTTCTTATATGAGAGATCCAAGTAAAATGATTAAAGGGATGCAACAAAATAGATCAGCAATTGCTTTATTTGGAACTGTAAGTTTACTTCATACTTTTCTTATCTTATCTTATGCTTGTTATATTTATTATATCTATCTTCTCATGTACAGGTTTCTGATTCACCTGACAATGAGGTAAACATTGATTTAACCCTAGTTAAATAAATAATAAGTACATGGTAATAATAATATCTGTTAACTCTGATCAGGTAGTGAATGCTAATGGTGACCCTGAACTTCTAGATGACTCGGAATTTTATCAGCAATTATTGAAGGAGTTTTTCGAGACTATCGATCCAGCTTCATCCGGTAAAATTTTGTTTTTGTCTTATTGTTCATATTATATATTATCTTTAATATTTAAACCATTAGATTTCTAATCTATTCTTGTTTGTTAACAGAGACTGCATTTTATGCACTTAAAAGATTGCAGACAAAGAAAAGAAAAATTGTTGATAGGCGTGCCTCAAAAAGTCGCAAGATTAGGTAATAATTTATAAACCAAAATGCTTTGTGTAAATCTTTTCATATTTTTTGGAATTTGGAGTAAATCCTTGGATAATGCAGGTATAACATTCATGAAAAGATTATCAATTTTATGGCACCACAACCTATGAATCAACCAGATATGGCACCTAAATTGTTTCAGAATTTATTTGGTCTTAAAGGCAAGACCCAGGCTCCTACTCAGTCAGTAGCATAAAAACAACACACACAGTGAAATTATTATATGGTGTACCATTTTGAGTATTTTAATTATTTTCTATACATTTTTGGGATGATATGAGGCTATACTTATTCTTTTTTCTGTAACGTTGTTTTGTTTGATTATATGATGTTTGCTTAATGTTATAGTAATTTGCCTATTGCTGTTATACACTCACATTAAGCGTTGAATTACATTGGCATTGCAAAAAGTGGTAATGTCTGTTTCCTTTTTTTAGTAAAAAAGTGGTATGTAGAGTGTATTTTTGTTCATTTTGATGTGCTTATGCTGACAACACCTTTTCAAGTCTTATGTACACATTTCTATTCTACAAGTCATGATCATGATAAAGTATTTTCTGTTATAAATTTTAAAAATAAAATCAACAAGGTGTAATCAACCTTTTTAAGCTAAATTAAATAGTAAAAAGTATTTTATTTTTGTTCGAGAGTTAATGGTCACAATGAACATAAAAATTACAATCTATAAAAAATTTGTGATAAAATCGTCGGTGATGGTCGATTGATGCTGCCTCCTGTGAAGACCGTGGCTGGAGTTGGTGGAAGAGGGACGAGGAAAGGCAGAATGTTAGGGATTTTGCAGCTCAAATCCAAGGCCTGGGTTTTATGGGAAATAGTATTTTACCACTGTCTTTTCTATTTCCTATTTTCTACCTAAACCAATGTTCTAGATAAATCTTTTTGGCTTTGTTGATGGATTGGGAGGAAAGGTATGGTTGTAAGTATCACCATTCAATCCTTTATTTGGATTAGGCGGGATTGAAGGGGAAGAATAAATAAAGTATTTATAAGATATCTTAGGCTAAGGTCGACGTTTGTTTATATTTTATGGAATTATAATGTTTGTTTAAATTTGATGGAATTTTAATAGATTCATTGAGATATTGGGTTAAAAAAATTACTTGTTTTTCTTTTTTGACAAATTCAAATATGGATGGTTCTTTACTAATATGTTACATTAAGGGGGTGTATTCAACTGGGAGTTTGTTGGATTTTTTTGGATTTTTAAAATCCATAGATTTTGCAAACTCCACGAATTGTTTTAATTCTATATAGATTTTATAAGACTTTTTTTAATTCTATATAGAGTTTGACGGATTCTTATCTTAAGATTTTAATGGATTTTGATAGATTTTAATATATTTTTGATCATCTTCTGAAAATATTTTACATCCATTTAAACAATACACTTTAGTAACTAAATATTTTAATTGCATAAAACACCCTGTTAACACAAAAACTTGATTATAACTAGCAATTTTGACCAACTATCACTGTTTGAATTTTTAATTACAACAATTTTTAGTTATGAAAAAAGAATACAACAAAAAAATCCAAAACTCTTAATATTAATTGTAAGGGAAAATTAAAATTACGTTAAACAAAACAAAAAATCGTCCAGGTATATCATATGGATCAAAATTAATTGTAAAATTAGGAACTGGAGTTGTGTAGGATGTTTGGCAGATAGAAAAAAGGATTTCTCGTCAAATGTGAATTAACAAAATATAAAACTGGAACGAAAAATGTGAATTAATCTTCAATATAAATCACCTCACAAAAGAAATTGCAGTTCTTCAAAATCTTTATGTTCACTTAGCTACATATCAAATTTGATTCATTCCTTTTTTAATTATTTTGGACATAGAAATTTGATCTATTCATATTTTATATATTGATTAGCGAAAGAAAAAAAGATCAGATAAAAGCAACCAAGATCAATTCATAATTCTTGGACATTCGACCAAAAGAAAAGATGAAATTAAAATATATGATTACAACTATGTTGGCCATGAACAACGATGGAAATTAAAATATCTAAATAAAATATAAAATAATTTTATAAAAAAAAATTACCTCTGTTGTTTATTTTTTGTTGGAGTTTATAAAATCTCTGCCTTTTCAGAATGATTTGTAGAAGTCTAATTTATTTATATTTATACCTTAAACTCCTACGAAATCCAATGACTTAAAAAGTCTGATGACTTTTGAATACCCTAAAATTTTAAAGGAATTAAAAGAATCTTGATTGAATACACCAGGATTTTAAAAGAGTTTTTAAAATCCCAATTGAATACACCTGAATTTTAAAAGACTTTTTAAAGTCTTGATTGAATACCCCTAGACTTTTAAAGTCCAAAAAAATCCAACAGACTCCCAGTTGAATACACCCCCCTAAGATTTTCAATCAAGAAACACTATTTTTAACATTATAAGTTTTAGACACTTGTCAATTTAAAAAAATGAATTATTACGAGTAAAGCCTAAGAGCCACATTGTATGCATGTATAAGAACCGCGATCCATAGTCCATATAATATACTTATCGACATCCTAAGACTTGGTCATCAAACTTATAATGTGGGCCACATACTTACTCATTAGGCTTGTTGATGGGTGGATTACGAGTCAAGTAATCATCTTGGACATCCTAAGACATGGTCACCAAACTTATAATTTGGGCCATATATTTACTCATTAGGCTTGTTGATGGGTGGATTAGCAGTCAAGTAGTCATCTGTTTATATATATATATATATTAACAGTTATAAATTGATGAGGGATTTGAGGGGACTCAAACCATCTCGAATTTTGAGATTTTCAAAAATGTATGTGTGATTTTTAAAATAAATAAATAAATAGCTCCCTTAAATATTAGTTAATATACAATGCTCAAAATAAATAAATAGCTTTGTAGGTCCAGTGGTAATATATAGGTGTAACTTGCCAAGCAATCTAAGTTCAGTCCTGGTATTACCAGTTTTTTTTATAGTTCTAAGGTAAAACCAGTCTCCTCGAACTAAGCTTCTACGTCACCACCCAGTGACTACCCTATTCTAGTATTTTTAGAATAAAGTAGTTTTTTTGTCAAAATAAGGTGCTGACTAGCCAAATATATGTTTAAAGAGGCTCTCCAACTTAGCAAACATGAATAGGGAGTCTCAAAAGATTGAATTTTGTAATTATATATCACTTCAAAATTCATTTACCTCATTTTTTTCATTATTCATGTCCTTTTTATAATTATTCCCTTATATAATTTGATCGAATGGTTATTAAGATCGAGAGTTGGTCTAGAAACCGTTTGAAGCTTTCAATTCCTTTCAAAATCAAAGAAAAATTTGTATAAATCATTACTAGAAATCAACATTCATCAGTTTTCAACCACACATCCATTATATAAGGTGCATCTTTTTTGGAAAAATCAAGTTTATTTATGAAATAATTCCTCCGAGTTTAGGTTTTAATATAGCTTCTATAACTGTTTTCTTTAATATTAGGGCTTATGTAATCATGTTTTTGCAATTTTCTTCTTTAAAATGTTTTTTATCAGATGAGTTGCAGTTCTAGCAGTAACTGGTGTCGACTAGGGTGTGATAAAAATAAGATAAATATAAGTTCAAATAATCACCCTAGCCTAGCACGGTTCTGCAAGTATACAGATCGTATGCAAGTTCTAATAAATAAGTAATATTCGTTCCGCAGAGACTACGAAGGTTAGGGGAATCTTATGCAATAATTAAGTGCAAATATTAAAAGCTAAAACAAATAAAACGCAGAAAAGTAAAGGACAAATAGATTTTTATTTGGTTTTCAATTAACTAAAATTAAACTAATAAAGCAAAGACAGAAATTTAAATGTAAGAGAAGAAGTTAGTATGAGAGTTTAGCTTGAGTAAATAGCATGTAATCCCCACTAGTTTTGCCGTTCTAAACATGTAAGGGTGAATTATGTAGTATTTCAATAATCGGTTCCAATTGCGCCAGGTAGTTTTAAATAGGGTTTACCTGTGTCAATAAGGAGTCCTAAGCAAACTGTTCCTGCAATTGGTTAAATAGTAATACACTAAACCATGGTGATTATCTAGTTAGGTTGATTTGTCAGATCCAAACCGTACACTAGACATTATGTGCTAAACTTGTAATTAAACACCGTTGTCAATGGTGATCTAACTACTATGATGGTAATTCTCTATGGTCGCGATCCACAAGAATACAGAATATAAATCCAAACACATAAACAGAGAATAAAAACAATAATTCAATTTAAAACATAGAATTCCCAAATTAGATAGATGTCAACCAAAACTAAGGTTCATACATATATACTAAAACTCAAGCTAATAGAAATTTAGTTCGTACTAATGGAAGAAAAGAAAGAAATTACAAATTCAAAGGTTGAAGAAGACATTATTGATGAACAACTCCTTCCAGACTTCTTGTCATGTGTTGTAAGCTTCCTCTTGGCTTAAGGTTTTGCCAAGGATGATTTTCTAATGTTAAGAGGATGTATTTATAGTGTATAGGTTGACCTAATCGTTTTCTTGAAGGAAAAGGTAAATATTGGGCCCTCGTTTTTGTTTTGGTCCTAACAGCTTCAATACTTATCTGATTGATGCGTATGAGTAGTCGAAATTCATCGTCTCGGAAAGATCTTTAACTTTGATCTTGACTGTTTCTCCAGATTCCTCACCGATTTTGAGATATAAGCTGATTTGTGGTCGTAGGTGCTGGAATTTAGATTTATGGCAGCTTTTCCTTTTCCATATTTTTAGCTTGTACTTCCTTATCTTTAATTCCCATGTTTATCTTCTTTTCTTTAACTCTTGGAACCAACTTGGACTCTAATTAATTACCATATATCTCTAAAGCTTCGCACTAAATGAATAATTAAACTCAATATGCTCTAAAAATAATAAATAATCAATTCAAGACCCAAAATAGGAAAGTGTACTAAATCATGAGAAAATCGACCTATAAACTAATAAATACGCCTAAAATGATGTCTCGGAAATAGATTGTATTATCACAAATAAGGAGACATCAGTAACGTAGTTGGTTTCTAGTAATTTAGTTGTAGTTCTAGCAGTAATGTAGCACTTGTATGAAGTTAAACACGTAATACTTTGATCTCTTAGTGTTAATTTATGATTTTAATGAATTGCACAAAATATTTTCTAGGTTAAATTGTTTTTAAGCGTTTTGATGTTATGAATTTGTGTGATTAAATATGCTTAATGTTGTTGTGTTGAGTTTTTGTTAAATTTTCTACTTATTACAATGTAGTTATGCATTTTTAAATAGGTGTACAAATTTATTTAGTGATTTCCAGGATCTTGTAGTTGCATAACTACAAGTTCACATGAGTTAGTTGCAGTTTAACATATGTTTATATGAGTTGCAAAAGAAGCAATCAAGGAATAGTAGTATTTTATTACTAATAAATGGATTATTGAAATGAAAATAATAAGATAAGACATATATTGGGATATTTCCGTTAACTACTCGTGAAAAATAAATAATATTAGGGAGTTGAAGGGTTTCTCCAAAGAGAAAAAAGATTATGGGAGTATGTGACTTGAACTATTGATTGGTATGTGTAGATATATACCTACCAAATTGGAATAAATTCACAACCAAATGTCAATGTGTCTTTATTCCAACGACCATGTAAGTCCTATACAGTGGATAGGCTAGTTCACTTGAAGAGAACATTTTCCATGATCAGATATGAATCATGTTGTACATGAGCAGTCTCTGTAAGATCCACTATAATAAGTGAAATATATAAACTTACTTAAAATTTTACTTACTAAAAAGCGAATAATATGTAAATGCATTCATATACCCTGCATTTACATGATTGATAATACTACCAGAGTGAAACAAGGGATTTAAAGAAGAACATATGCTAGACTATATTAGTAACAAGCAAACCCTTTATGTGTATATCCCGATATTTTTGGAGGGATCATAATCATAAGGCCTGAAACGATCCATGAAGCATATGATCTTATCATGATCAACTTTGTAAACCTACTAGGGTATTGGGTATTGGGTAAATTTGTGCATTGTGACCCTGCAACTACCATATTATAGTTGCGCAAGTACAATATTGTAGTTAACGCAACTACAATATTGTACTTGCGTAGTCGAATACACAAATACACACACATATGGATGCACTTATTACATTATTTACTTAATATGGTGATTTTGTGTACATGCTAATATGTCATCGAAAACAAAGCGGAATCATCACAACAAACAAAGGTAATCAGACCGCTAATATATTTATCATTAATTAACACTGGAATATTAGCCACGAAAAGAAACTGCTTCAGTATATGACAGTCATGGTAAATCATACCGATAATCTTCCCCAAATTACTCTAAACGTTGTTCCGCAAGCTAGAAGTGAAACCATCGAGAAACTTTTACACCTTCAACCAATCCTAAAACACACGTCGCTTTTCTGGAATCATCGCATACTTTGCGCACGGTAGAATCGTTTTACCGTGATCCTCGAATAACCCCAAATCTTTCCTAATATCCATTTCTTTCTGATCTTTTCTCGCCTTCACGTTATCTTTGTTGTTTTTTCTGTCTAAACCAACCACTGTACCGAGCAAACTATCACACACATTTTTCTCACAATGCATCACATCAATGTTATGTTTTAACAAATTTTCCGACCAATACGGTAAACGATAAAATATACTCTTTATCTTCCAATTAAACTCACAAGGCCATGTTTTCTTTGTCACATTGTCACCAAAATCCTAGTGTATACCAGGAAACACAATTGGCAACCCATCTAACTCCGTCTGAATATCGACGGGACTATGTTTCCTAGGCGGGGCCCTTTGATCGACTTTCATGTACTTGAAAATTTATTGAAATCATAATAATTATAAGTCTTAAAGTGAAAATTCTTAATCCTATTTATAGTGTTTTCTTATAAAAAAAACATGAATTTAAACACTATTTTAAAGAATCCAACATCCCAAAAAAAAATCCCAACAATTTTTCAAGTTAATCGTTGGCTTAGCCATACATTTTTCAAGTTTTCTTTTATTCCTATTTTTTTTTTTTGTACAAACTGCATGAACAATGAATCATGAATGAAAAAATGTCGACAAAAAAAAAAAAGATGAATGAAAAACGTTTTTTTTTCTTTTCCTTTTTTTTTTGACAAAAAAAAAAGAGATAAAAGAAAAACGTGTTGTTTCCCTATAAATCGTACATGATCACGTGATGCATGTGAAGTGTATGGTATAAATGTGATGTAATAATGTAATGGCTCGAAATTATAATTGCAAAGTCCTGTCCAAACTATTACATTATAAATAGGTTTACATCCAAATGCATCAAAGCACTATAAGTATTGAGTTATCAAAAGTTTAATTAGTTAGTAAAAGATATAAACTAAGCAGAAACCAGTAACCAGAAAAATATAATGGAGAGAATTGTTCAAGCATCAACTCAACTATTCCAAAATTCAGGGCAAGAGGTTGTACGTAAATCTGCAAATTATCATCCCAGTATATGGGGAGATCATTTTCTTGCATATGATTCTAATATCACGGTAGTTTATCTTTTCCCTCCTTTTGGTCGGAACATCACTTAATCTTTACAGTAAAGTTTCTATAGTGATCAACACAGATTAAATTCCATTTTTAGGCTGTAGGACTTAAAAATATTTTTAGACTAAATATTTTACCAAGTCTATTAAGCTAAACGTATTAAAAATATTTATTATTTTTTAGTTTTTTTATTAATTTTGTGAGATATTTTATAAATTTTAAGAACCGGACACTTTAAATAGAATTTATCACAATTTATGACGTGATTAAATAAAGTTAGTTTAACTAAAATGTACAAATAAATATTGAAATATTCAAATTGTTCTAGTTAAACATTTCAGAATACTCATATATATGTGGTCACCATAAGAAAGATTAAAATAATACAGTATACAATAATTATAAGAATAGAATGAAATACAACGAGAGAGATTTCTAATTCATCTTTTTATTCCATAAAAATATTCCAAATTTATAAATTGATATGTTGAATTTATGACTAAGCAGGAAATGGATTCTCATGAAATAAAAGAGCATGAACGAGTAAAACAAAACTTGATAACGATGCTAAATACATCTCAGGAAAAATCTGTAGAAAAACTAGAATTAATTGATGCAATGCAACGTCTAGGAGTGTGTTACCATTTCGACAAGGATATTAAGCTATCATTACAAAGAATGTATGATGAGTACCAAGAATGTTTTCAACAAGATGGTTATGATCTTTACACTGTGGCCTTACGTTTTCGATTACTTAGGCAACAAGGGCATCATGTCCCTTGCGGTAAGTAGATTCATCCTTTATTAAAGATTAAATACATCATGTTCTTATAATTTGAATCATGTAATTTTTTATATCGATGAAGATGTCTTCAACAAATTCATTAACTCGGAGGGAAAATGGGATGAATCCCTAAAAAGCATGAGCAATATTAAAGGGATGTTTAGCTTATACGAGGCATCACACTATCGAGTGCGTGGGGAAAATATTCTAGAGGAAGCCGTTTCGCTTACTATTACCCACCTTGAGTCCATAGTAGTATCGTTGGATTTCAACAACTCTTTTCTTAAATCACAACTGAGTTTAGCATTGAAGTTGCCGATTAGAAATACTGTTACAAGATTAGGGGCAAGGACATTCATTTCACTTTACCAACAAGATCATGAACGGATTAATCGCCTCTTACTCAACTTTGCAATAATGGATTTCAATATTTTGCAAGAAATGCATCAAAAGGAATTAAGTGATATCACAAGGTAACAAATTTGTACTTCAATTACTATTTCTCTGAATTATAATATCCTAAATATTTTTAAACAATTTTAGGTGGTGGAAGGGTTTAGATTTTGCAAAGAAATTGCCTTTTGCAAGAGATAGAGTGGTAGAATGTTATTTTTGGATATTGGCTCTATATTTTGAGCCTCAATATTGCTCAGCCAGGAGATTAGTTACCAAAGTAATTTCAATGACATCTATTATGGATGATATATACGATGTATATGGAACTCTGGATGAGCTTACTCTTCTTACCCATGCAATCCAAAGGTTACTTGATTATTTATTCTACCTATTATCCTTATACATTAATTACTTAATTTTCCATTATATACTAACATTGTTTTGTACATAATTTTGAATAATCAGGTGGGATATTGCAGAGGCAAATCAACTCCCATCGTATATGCAACTATTCTATCACGCCCTTCTAAATGTGTACACTGAAATGGAACAAGAATTTACAAACGTTAACTTTGCAAAAGACCAAGTAAGTTCGAAACTTGATTCGGCACTATATTAAATATATATTTATTTACCTATTTAATTTCAGATGAAAAAACTAGCAAGGGCGTATTTTCAAGAGGCAAAATGGTGCCACAATGGCTATATCCCAACGTACGAGGAGTATATGAATGTTGCATTAGTAACAAGTGCTTATAGCATGCTTGCAACAACCGGGTTTGTCTGTATGGGGAGCATTGCGACAAAAAATTCCTTTAATTGGCTTTTAGATGAACCTTTAATTCTTAAGGCATCTCAAATCATTTGTAGATTGTCGGATGATTTGGTGGGGCATCAGGTAAATAAATACATCACTTCATGCCAATAGGACTGGGAATCCTTTTTTATATATTAAAATCAAATTAGTTTATATTAAATTTTACTTAAAATATACCATTTATAATTACCATCTTATTCCTAAAATTGATATTATTTGTAGTTTGAACAAGAAAGGGACCATGTTGCTTCGGCTATAGAATGTTACATGAATCAGTATGGAGACACAAAGGAAGAAACGTACTCGAAGTTTCGTAAACAAATTCAAAATGCATGGAAAGATATAAATCAAGAATTTCTCCATACAATTGGTGTACCAATTCACCTTCTCATGATTATTGTCAATCTCACTCGTGTCATACATCTCGCATACAAAGATGAAGATTGGTACACAAATTCCAAAATTGAGTTAAAAGAATTTATTTCATCTGTGCTTGTTCATCCTATCACAATTGATCAGAGTTAATATTGAGAGTCGATATCTCTATTATGGTTTATATTTATTGAGAGTTACCGGTTCTTGTATTTTCTTATTTTATCCTTACATGTTTACCTACCAAAAAACGATATTTTATCCCTATAATTATTGTAGTAAGTTTGTATGTCTAATTGTTTGGGTGTGTCAGAAATATGAAATCTCATTGATATAATACTTCTTCTTTAACGATTTGGATTTTTGGTTAAGTTGGCAATTTAAGATGTTGGTATGGGTTCGAGTCTCTCCACCGCCACCCACGATAAACCTGCACGTGATCATTTTACTTTATCATTTTATCTTTTTCTTTTGTGATTTTACTTTTGAGATTGTGTGAAATATCCTTATCCTCTTCACAATCATTTTCCTCATAATCGAAGAGCCCGCATCTATAGCATACTTGACCTATATTCTTATATTTGAATTGAGCTTTCTTTTCATTCTCCTAGTACTTAAAACCCAGGATAAGAGGTTTAAGCAACTCACGGTCAATAAATACTCTAACAAATTATTGATCATTAATGAACTTCTCCTGAGACAGTGAGACAGTATGGTGTGATGTTTTCCCTAAAGCATTACAGAATTTAGAGATACTAACCTCATTATTAAGAGTAAGAGTGAGGCTAAAAAAATGAATCTATAAAGTGGTATATGGTACTCTGTTGGATGCTGAAGTAACATGATCATTAATGGTGAGTTGCTTATCCATTAATGTCCCTTGGTCTCCTCTCCCAAACGCTATCTTTGTCAGCTTGACTACTGAAATTGATGGTAAATTCGTTGAAGCCCACTTGAATAGTCTGAAATGGACCCGATAAGTTCCAATGCTTATTAATATGATTTTGTATAAAAATGAAATTTAACCTCTTCCTGTTAAGGAATTTGGTTGAAAACTTGAATTCTTATAAGCTTTGATAGTTGGTATTATTGCAAGAGGAACCACCAAGGCTCCTTGATTCTTACTAAGATGGTTTGGAGAGTAATACTCCATAGTTAAAAAAGACAGAATAACTAAGGAGAAAAGAGAAAAATAGCTGAACAAGGTTTAAAATTCCACAGAGAATGGGATAAGGATTAGTATTTGAAAAGGAAGATGATAACATAGAAAGAGAAAGAAAATTAGTTTTGGAGGATGAAGGGAATAGCTATTGAAAATTCGTGTTAGTCAATTTTTAATAAAAATTTATATAATACCAATTCATATATATGAGTAATGCTAGATCATCGAAATTTGGTGCAACCTGTGGGGAGGGCCCTGGTGATTATAGAGACCCCCCTATGGATTATGAAGACTCCTAGCTAGTGACCGGTATGGCTGGGACGTGCCTAGAGTAGTTTCGTCGAGTTAATAAAATGTAAGGAAGTTTCCATTTCTCGATCTTTTGACCTCATTCGTATCGAAAAAAAAGAAAAAAAAAATATCATTCTAAATTACATCACCTTTTTATCGCCTCTAACGTAGACCAATTCAGAAAGACGAAGAAAGTGATAAATGAGGAAAGCGAAATTATATGATTAGTCCACTTAAAATCCACATAGAAGATGATAAAAAGATGATGTGATTTGGAAATTGGAATGATATCTATTATCCAGTATTACTCTTCATATACACAAATATTTGGTTAAACAATAAATGATTCTAAACTTTCAAACTTACATACAATTTAATATAATATTCATTCTTTCATTCAACTTTTTATAACTAGATATGGTTTATTCTCAAATTAATATTTTAATTAAAATAGGCTAACTTTAGAAAATAATATATATTTATATTTACAAGGTTTGACTTTGTGATTCTCCTAAAGAAATAAAATATTCCTAAAAGAAATAAACCTATTTTTAAATTACAAGCTACTAGACAACCCACGATCCAGATCGCCTAACCACTTAGGTAAGGATTTATAAGAGCACTAATAGCAACTCACTAAAACCCCTTGTTTTTTATATCCTTCACAAGGAAATGCTTCACTAAACAAAATAGACTAGGTGCATGATATACAAACTAATAACTTGAAAAGCAATAACAATAGTTGTCAATCAAAGCATCAAAATACATTTTCCATACAATCCAATAAAAAGATAAATATAAAACTCTATGTGAAAGATAGTTATTAGAATTACACGGTACATTGGGTAATAGGAAAGCTCAAGCAATTTGTACATAAGAGTAATATGATGAAAATCAAAAGTGCACACCAAATTGCCTAGAGATGTGGAGCTTGATAAGAATGAGGGTGACCATAATAATTAGCTTGCTCTGTTCCACTAGTTGAGTACATATGTGGTATCTGTTGCATATGCTGTCCCATTCCACCTTGATGATGATGATGAACATTACTACAATATTAACAATATATATTAACTCTATCTCCAACTATACATAATCCACAAGTTTATACATAAAAGTTTCAAACAAAAACCTGTTTGTATAATGGTCATGGTGAGCTTGTCCATATCCTTGAATTACAGCATTTGACATATCCACTCTGCATCCAAAAAAAAATTCAAACTTAATTTCTTTTTTCATTATTAAAATTTAAAAAAAAAATTAAATTTACATTGGTTGTTGTGCGCCAGGTTGTACCGCCAATTGGGAATAAACATACTCGTCAACCCTTTGCTTCGCATGGGACACCTGTTAACCACCACAACAGGTTATAACGTATTTTCTTTTTAATAACAAAATAAGTTTTTTTCTTTTCTAGATGTGAATAAAGTTTTACTTTACCTGTTGAGCACTACCACCTAACTGGATTTGTCTCTGGTTTTGTTCACCTTTTCCTCCATGGACCTACAAAAGTTAGAAATAACAAACATTTCAACTTAGAACTAAATAACAAACTAAGTAGCAATTAAATGTAAATAAAATAGATGATGTACAGACCTTAATGGTTGCTCCAGATTCCGTTCTAATCCTTGAAATATTAGAGCCACATCTTCCAATAAGCCCACCAATCAATGATTCAGGAATCATCATCACAAGGTTTACAAAATCAGCTGCAAGATTGGTTGTCCTAAACATGATGTTGTTATGAGATAAATATCAAAACTTAATATACATCATCATCTGTTACTTTCCAAACTTTATTATAATTTCGCACCTGAAGCTGGATCAACAAATTTTTGTGGCATCCGATTATATCCATGGTTATATGATGGACTGATTGATATTACTTGTTTTGGTGGATTATCCCTGAATTAAATAATCCAAATAAATTAATTAACAAAAACAAAACATACACACATAATAAAAATTCAAATAGTACCTCAGCTGACATCCAATTTCCACTACAGCTCTTAGGACAACAGGAACATCCCCTGATATCTGTACTTAGTTTAAATGTAAATCAATTCCATGTGCAAACAATAATTTTTAAAAAAATTAAAATTATGACCTGCACTACTCTATCACCCTCGTAAGTAGATGCACAAAGAGGTAACTGATTTTGAGCAAGAACTGTAATGGTTGCTCCAGAAGAATTTCTTAAATTCTCTATATTTTGACCAGAGACACCAATTAAACTGCCTGCTTGAGAACCTGCAATTAGTAGCCTAATTGTATTTGCTGCCACGTGTGCTAATCCTACTTTCTGGGATCCCAAGCTGACATCATCATCCTGTAATAATAATCATTGAATCAACATATGTTTAACCTTTTAAGTTTCATAAAATTGGCATCTTACCTTGAGGATCAAGGTAACAATTTGATGAAGGGCGTGCTCTGCATCACAAAATGAGTCATCATTGTCCTTGGAACTTATGATGATTACTCGATCTTCATGTCGCTGCAAGATTAAATTTTGAGCATCAGTTAGACCTTATAGAAACCTCTACTCACTCTCTCAACATTTCAATCAACTGAAATGAAATGAAATTTATAAGCTAAATTTCTCATCTCTCCTGTGATTATTTATTTAAATAATTGAAGAAATACAGTCAGCAGACAAAGCAAAAATGCGACAGCTTTTATAAGGAAATTGAACAAGGTCACTGAAAAAATCGCTACTTACTGCTACAGCATCGGCAACTTTGATAGTGGCTTTTGTCTCATCACGAATCTTCTGAATACGATGTCCATTTCTACCTATTACTTTCCCGATCTGCCTCGAAGGCACAATAATACGATAAAGCACGTCTTGCGCGACTTTTGTCCGCCGCTTGGCCGACGGGATATCAGTCGAGGTCCCCTCCCCGTCCGTCACCGTGATGTCCTCCTCGCGTGCACGCTTCCCTGTGACGATCGATTGATTAGGCATTTCCGATGCTGACTCCTCCGTGGTGGGAGGCAGAGCTGGAGCCGGTGGAAGAGGAGAAAGGTCAAAGTTAGAGTTTGTTAGGGTTTCGTCTTCTTGAGACATTGTTTGACACTGGGAGGAGGAAAGGAATGGAGGGATTTTGCAGCTATAATCCAAGGCAGGGATTTTATGGAATATAGTACTTTACCACCATGCCCTTTCTATATCCTCTTTGGTACTAACCCTGTTCTAAGATCGATAGTTAGGTGTTATTTTTTTAAGTGATAAGTACTTAATATTGATGAACAGCTCAATAGAACTTATTATGTTAAAAGACTGAAAGTGCAGTTTGTCTTTTTAAGTCATAAGTACTGAATGTTGAATAAACAGATGAATATAACTTAGGGGGTGTTTGTTTACACTTAATGAGATCTTAATCTGATTCATTAAGACACTGGATCAATAAGACTGTTTGTGTTTACTGTCCGATTCAGATCTGAATGGCTCTTAACGGGTCTGTTTCATTAAGATTTCAAACTAAGTCTGAATCATTCAGACACTGCCTCTTAACAGAATAAGTCATATTCAGTTGTTCATTCAGCATTCAGCACTTATTACTTAAAAAAACAAATGCCACCTTATTCTGTTAAGAGGCAGTGTCTGAATGATTCGGACTTAGGGGGTGTTTGTTTACACTTAATGAGATCTTAATCTGGTTCATTAAGACACTGGATCAATAAGACTGTTTGTTTTTTCTGTCCAATTCAGATCTGAATGGCTCTTAATGGGTCTGTTTCATTAAGATTTCAAACTAAGTCTGAATCATTAAGACACTGCCTCTTAACAGAATAAGTCCTATTCAGATGTTCATTCAGCATTCAACACTTATTACTTAAAAAAACAAACGACACCTTAGTTTAAAATCTTAATGAAACAGACCAATCTAGAGCCATTCAGATCTGAATTGGTCAGGAAAAACAAACTGTCTTATAGATTCAGTGTCTTAATAAACCAGATTAAGATTTCATTAAGTGCAAACAAACACCCCCTTAATCTAGAGGTTAGACTACTCTTCAGAGAGTTGAAATCGAATTTTATTGGAAAAAAACAGACATTCTAATAAATATTTGTAAAATAATCTTCATCCAATATTTAACATATTTCTTAAGGAACAGTGTTGGTTTTGGTTAAATGGGAGGTTAGCTTATATATCACTTTTTAAAGCCTAAACCTTATACCTCTTTCTTCTCCAAACTTTCCAAACTCCACTAAAACTTTCCCATACCTTAACCTTACATTAAAATACTACCAAATCACCATAGATTCATATCAAAATCCTTTCCTATGTCCTTTTAAACAAGATTCAAACACCCAAATCAATCCAAAACACCTAGAATCCAAGAATCAAAAACTAAAATTTCCAAATATTTTTCCGAAATTGCTTAAATCCATATCATCCAAGCAAGATTTCATCATATCCACATAGAAAATTATCATTCTTACACCTTTCCTAAGCCAGATAAAACTTGTTCAACCCAAATTCAAGGGGTAAAAATTTCAAAAGTGTTCATATCTTTGAGTTATGGGTCAAAAGAGATGACGAAAAGAACAAAGACACAATCTAGTTTGAGGGAGATGAAGAAACATAAAAGTAGGGTATCGAAAGAAAGCAAGAAACAAATTAGAGAAGGTAAGAACAAAATATTTTTAGAGTTGTATGATTGATTGGGGTGGAGCATATTAGGAGGTAAGGGAATGTGAAATTGGTGATACAAGAAGTTTACGTACAATAAAAGTATTGCACCCTATTTTTGGTATTGATCATGCGAGACAATAACCTCAAGAGTATGTTTTCTTTATCTCCTACCATTTTTTATGTGTAGTATTTGTTTTAGTTTTTAATTTTTATCGAGTCTGTTTTGAGTCATGGGGACACGACTCATATTTGAGTTGGGGTATGGGGTTCCGTTGTCCCTCCTCTCCATTTTATGTGTTTTAAATTTAATTTTTTTTTAGAGATAGGAATTAGATGTATAAAGTGTTTGATGGCTTGAAAGCATAAATTTAATGAGTTGATGATAGTAGGTAATTTGTTTATGAACTAGTTGTTCTGTATGCTTAGAGTATGGACATGAAAACACACATTGATAGTAAAGAAAATATTAGTGAGCAATCAGGTAGAATATGTTTGATCTTAGGGCACCTTGAGGGGTGTGTAGGCCGTCAGATCCAAGCTACTTGATAAACCCAATTAATGAAAGTGCTAGAGGTGAGAAAGTAACAAAATTGCATAGTTTAGAAAGTGATTAACGCAGTTCTTTGATAAGCCCTTGGTTTCGTTTTAGCTTGATGTCCATTTAATTGCTATATTTATATCCTTCTTGTCCCCTTCTAGCCTTTCTAAACACATTTTTTATTAGCCACATTATAAACCATACCCCTTAGATTTTAGGACTTTTCCATATGACCCGCACTCGAATCGCGATACTCAGGCAGTTGTTTTAGTGCTTGAGTTTGGGATGGTGGGTTCGCAGTATGGAAAAAAATATTGGTTTGGGTGTTTGAGCTTATGAAATTGTGCTCTATTTAGATGATGATTCACTGTTTTATATTGGAACCCTTTTTCGGGGTAAAAGAAAAAGAGAAAAGTGCTGAAAAGAAAAGAAATGTGAGAAAAAAGTAGCATGATATCTCACATAAAAAAAAGGTGTCATAGCTAGCTTAGAAAGAAAAACATTGATATGAAAATATTATATGATTTGGACCAGCAAAGTGGAATTTCTTTATGATCATCTTGATGCTTTATATTGGGTTATTGGGGATACCAATTAGGGCATCAAATCATCGGGCTGAGTGATAACATTTACGAGAGTAACTCAAGCTCTAGGGCGATTCATTGATGGCTAGTGAGGAGAGAGCCAAAAATTATCTGAATATACGATCATACTGTCCCTAAGCCAACATTACAACCTTAAAGACCTTATGATTCTTTGCTATGTGATATAGGAAAGATTGAACCAATAAACAGATGAATCATTGGATACTAGATAGGATCGATGAACAATCTATAGCCTTCATGATAAACTAAGTGAAGAACCTATCCTTCGTGCATTGCAAAGCTAATCGGATCTTGAATTCAAATCGTGTTGATTGTTTGTATAATAAGTGTATAGATGATTTAGTTTGTAGATATTATTACATGAAACTTACAAAGTAGTTGCATTGAGATTATTACTGACATTCTTTATCTTCTTCCCTTGTACTTAATTGACTTAAGAATATTTTTAGAGACTCCCCTTTGTTCTTATTCTTTATTGTATCGGGATGATACAACTTTGATTTGGGGGTCTTGATGTCTCCATATTTGTGATGAACTAATGCACTCATGAGACATCATTTTAGGTGCATTATAGTTATTGTTAAGGGATTTTCCACGTTATTGGTTACTTTCTTAATTCATGCATTGATTTGGAGATTTATTAGTTTTAGAGTATTTTTGGCATAATTTATGTGTTAATGTGAAGATCTTAGGTAAAGGGTTTTAATTAGATGCCAAATCAATGTCAAGGAGTTAAGGAAATAAGATCAAATGCGAAATCTAGAGTTTAAAGGAAATAAAGTTGTTTTAGGAATGAAAAAACTACCAAATAAATCTGTCAAGCTGTAGAGATATCCAGTGTTTTGAATACTTTAGAAAATCTATTACAAATTTAAAAGAGCCCTTTTAGAGCCATATATGTCTTTGAATTGCAATTGTTTTGATAGGTGGTACACTAAATTTTGCCCAATAACGGAGGTGTTATGATTGTTTCAATCTCCAGTGTTTATCTTGTCCTACAATTTAGGAATACGAATTTGAGTTGGATTAGGACTCAAATAACTTGAACCCTACTCCAAGATTTCGACCTAGCACCTATAAATATATCTAGAGACCATTGTAAACATGTCTTTTACTCACTTATTACTCCTTAATATAATGTTTTATCATCTAGAGAAATAAGAAGACCTGTAAAGGAAGACAAGAAGCAAGAAGCTAGAGAGTGACAAACTCCTCTTCTACGTCTCTCCTTCTCTATAATTAGAGTAGTTTAATAAAAATAAAATGAATGAACAAAACGGTCTACTCTCTCTAATTGGTTTCGTTTTACGTTCTTTCCGACCCCTCACGCAAGAACTCATTAAATCATATTCACGTAACATAATCTCCACACATGGGATTTTGAATTGATTTTCTTCTCTATTTGTTAATGATTTTCTTATATGTGTGTAAGATTAATTAATTTATTTATTATTTTAAAATCAAGTAACCTTTTGTCAATTAAAACCAAATAAACGTTATTTGTACATAAGGTTAAGAAAATTAAAAAATCTTAAGAGAGAATAATCCGTCCAGGATTCCAAGTTAATACTATGACGACTGCATTTTGCGAGAAGATCCGCAATACCGTTTGAGTTCCGACTAATGAAAGAAACTTTCCAAGTGGGGAATTTAATTAGCCAGTCCCTCATTTCGACAATATGAGGGTAAATTTGCCATCGAAGACCTGACCTTTTTAAAATACCTTGAACTAACTCAAGGTTATCGGAGTAAAAGGAGACACTCCGAAGATAACGAGAGACAACCATTCTCATAGAAGAGATAACCGCCCAATATTCACTTTCCAAAGGAGCAATGCCCGTGGGTTCCCATTCTTTAACAAAGGAGGCATCGCATATAACCACCACCTCTGAATCATCTTGTAGGAGAGGGTTATCACACAGATCAAAATTAAACTGAAGGTCTAGATTTCCTTCTTCAATCTTAACAACACCAGATGGTTCAAATAGGTCTACCATGGTAGATTGGATCTTGAATAAAATATCTTTGACTACCCACAGGGACTTTTCAAGGAACCCTTTCATCCTAGCTTTCCAGATGTTCCAGCACGTGAGAAGAATATATGCTATACTTTCATTACGGTTCCATCCATTGTTCGCAAGTTAATGCTTGTATTTTTTATCCAGGTACCAAATCATATTTAGCATCTTTATCAATACGAATTTGCATCCTTGAATTTGCCCAAACTGCCATTGAAAGAGGGCGTTTAAGGAATATGTGATCAATATCCTCCTTCTCCATCTCACACCATTCGCATATATCATTATCGACACATTTCCTAATCTTAAGATTTCTTTTAGTTGGAATCGCTCCATTACATATTTTCCAACCGAAGACTCTAACTTTATTTGGGAAATTTGAACGCCAAATAATATTCCAGAGATTACAAACATTATTCTCACCTTGCTTTGAAGATTGTGCTTCTTTTTGTATCTCAATGTCCAATAATTTGTGATAGTCGGATTTTGTCGTATAAATCCTATCCTTGGTAAACGACCAGATTAATTTGTCCTCCTCATTGGTAAGCATGACTGGGATTTTGCAAATATCACTAACAATATTCGGTGAAAATATTTGTTTCAAAAGATCAATATACCATGAAGTCATATTTTCATTAAAGAGATGAGCAACTCTATTGAAATTGCAACCTGGCGGTTATTCCAAATTATAATTGTTACCGAAAAATTTAGTAATTATTTAATCAATTATAAAAATAGTAAGAGTTTTCGTAGTTTTTTGAAGCTGAAATTTTAAATCTATTACCTAGATTGGCTATTGAAAATAGATGCCAAAAGTTTTATGGATAGAAAAAAGTTTCATTAGGTTTTAGAAGTCTATACACCATTACAATTCACCATACATATTTTAAAAGTGATCCCGCTAGTCTCTTATATTTATACAAAAATTGAAAATATTATTTTATATTATTAAAAAATCCGAAAGACACGTCTTAATTTTTTTGCTACATTATTGATTTAATTTGAAAAAAGAAATTCATTAACTAGGTCTAGGTTTAGATCTTATTATCTTTTTTTTTCCCTCAAATTTTTCTTAATAAATAGAACGATTACATAGTTTAGTCAATATTCGAGGGCATTCACTCTTTTTTAATTAAATCCGCTAATTTACGTAGAACACATCTAAATATGTTGTCCTCTAGTTTATATGTAGCTATCCAGTCGACTATTCTATCGATACGCCATATAAAAAAATGGATTATATAATTTCGAGATCATATAAATGCTACTAATAATATTACAAATTTATGGGATTAGAAAATTGTAATTGATTCTCGAGCGAATGAATAGCTAGAAGACTATCACTTTTCACTATAACTGGACACATTGCAGCATCTTTAGATAAGCTTTGAAAACTTCTAATGTTTGATGAATCTGCTGAAATATCTCATATACATTGTAATTCTTCGTATCTCTAAAATGGACCCTTGTGTTATTTTCATGTGCTGCATCGCAATGATGTTACTACTCAAATGGCTCGGAAAAGTTTGACAAAAATAAAATGGCTCGGAAAAGAAAAACAGGGTGTATATTTTGACTATCTTACATAAATGAAGGACCAATAGGCAATTGACAGAAAGAAACCCATAAGACTTGGAATTAGTGTGCGTAGGTTATTATTATACTCCCTGCTTGGTTTTTACTTCTCATTCTTCAACCTCCTCTTCGTCTTCGAATTCTTATATGTCAATCTTAGCTTCAACTTCAGTATCACAAATCCAATCTGTTGTTATCCATTAGAAAAAACTCATAGAATTGCTTGTATCCCAAATATTAAACCAATTTTTCATTAATCATCTAATCTTTGAAGAATTCTTATTGATTTTTTTCGTAATTCTCACGTATATACATAATCAACTGTAACTCGTTCATACATACATACATACATACAATATATACACAGAATAATTTGAGAGCATGACGTCGACGGTTCCGTCGAAGTCTCAGCCGCTACACAACTTCGCTTTATCACACTTAAAATGGAAAAACAACCACCCCCGTGGCCGCTCTTCCTCATCCTCCTCCCCTCATCACCAATCTCAGTCGCCATCGCGTTCTCAATCTCCGATGCACGAGCCGATGCGTCAATCTCCCCTACGAAGTGGCGGCGGCGGCTGTGACGGAGTTTTGGAACGTGAAGGTATAGTGAAGGGTAAAGGTGTAGTTGAACACAAAAGGCATCAGAGAAATTCATTGAAAGATGGAGTTTATGCTTCTGATCACGATCGAATTGTTGAAAAATCGGAGAGGAAATCATCATCGCAGCCAGATCACATCGCTACAAAAGATTCGAGAACAAAATTCTTAATTAAGATTGCACCTGGTGGTACGGCTGCTCGAAAGAGTAGCAATAAAGGGTCAGGAGAAGAAGGAAATCAAGAGGAGCAAAAAGGCGAAGAGGAAGATGAAGAGCAGAACGGGAAGACATGGAATCTGAGGCCTCGAAAGCCGATACACAAGTCATTGAATGTGAGTGGAGGGGGTGCAGGTTCAGTGAAGATTGCTGGATCTACGTTGCAGGAGAACAAACCTCAATCTCAATTGCCTCAAGGGAATCTGGATAATGGCATTAAGATTAAGTCAGAAGGAGAGTCTAGCAGCATAGACAAGGATGGAAAAAAGCGGATATTTTCGATCCCACTTTTGAAGGAAGAGATTGAAGAGGATATATTTGTTTTAACTGGATCAAAACCTGCTAGAAGACCCAAGAAAAGAGCTAAAGTTATTCAGAAACAGCTTGAAGTGAGTCGATTTATTCAATTTTATTAATTTTTTAATTTGGATTTTATGATTTCTGACTATTGTGATCTTTTGTTCCTTTACAGAATCTGTTTCCTGGTCAATGGTTGGGATTGATAACACCCGATTCATACAAAGTCCCGGAAAATCCTACAAAGGTGTAGCTTATGACTCGATTAATGTATGACAAATGAGTAAAATTTAAACAAATTTATGCTAATTCTTGTATATCGTTTAATGATTGCAGGGTTAAAAAAAGGAATTGTTACAAGATAGGCTGTCCTTCAAATGCTTTCAGTTTTGGTGATTTCATTTCGAAGGTATAAGAAGCCGCAACGTGTAACTATAAGAGGGGAGAATAAGTGCATTTTTGTGGAGTTACTTTTTAATCTATTTTATTATGATGATCAAATCTCAATAGAATCAGGAATAGAATTTTCGGTTTTCTTTTATGTTATTGATAGTGGCAGATGTGTATATGGATTGACTAATGCCAGTGATGTTTTCTTTCTTAATACCTCTTTTTACTGTTAATTAAGTTTATATCTTACAGTTATATGAAATCGTAATCTATACTACTTTCAATCTTTCTGGTATATTGTCTATTTTGAGAATGATTATTCATCTAATATTGATTTGGTGTCTCTTTCCATTACATAGATTTGGGTATTTTGCTTTTTCATGGCCCATTTGTTGAGTTTTTTCTTAATATTTTAGTAATAGTGTTCATTCATGAATGTGAAGATTTTGACTGAGTTCTTGAAGAACATTTTGTTTGCTGAAGAGTCAAATAGCATGAGCCAGAAATTAGTAGTCAAAGATTTTGGTATGGCCTAGAAGATTAGTACATGCCAATTTTGTAGGTACTTTTTAGGTTTGTTTTTAATTGGATCGAAATTCCAGAAGTAGAACAAGTTTTCTAGATAAGTTTGCTTATTCCTTATCTTGTTATACAGTTTCATCTTTTCTTCTTTATTTGTTAAGGGGATGTGACTAATCTTTACTCAATTTACTTATGGGACTTAAGCCGTAAGTATGTATTTTGAAAAAGAAAGATAACCAGTATGAGTCATGGCAATTTTGCAATGCAAATGTAATCTTATTTCCTTTTTTAGTCGAGAAAAAGTAATCTTATTTAGATGCAATCACTTGTACATTATTCTCTGATTTTGTAGTATTGTTACTATCATTGATTGTCATTGTTTTTAATTTTTTCCCCACCAGTCTTGTGTTGAGAATTTTTATCACATCACAACCAAACAAAAAAGGTATATTATCACAAGATTGTTTTGAGATCTTGCCTCTACCGAAACAAGTACCACAGGCAATTCATACCTCGTTTCTACTCTAAGTTTCACTCAAGAGTCTCAGACATAACTCCCTTCTTTTTAAGGTGTGGGGCAGTGTCAAACCAAAGCATACTGATCATTATAGGCATAAAGTCTAATTTGAATTTTGAAGCCGCTTTAAATTAAAAGATAAATAAATTAGCCTAATCTAAATTTTGAATCCCATTTAAATTAAAAGATGAATAAGCTGGTCAAGTAGATTGAACTCCCAGGTACTGAGGATATAGGACGAGTCGTGATATCCTGGTATGGGGTGATTGGACCCTTCTCTCTCTCTATGCATGACTAATTGAGAATGACTTCAAACTTAGGTATACCTCAACGGTAAACCTAATTATTCTTCAATGCACAGTCACTAATGTCTTGACTATTCAGTAAATAATTAACTAACTTGTATCCTTTGTCATATACCGGTTGTCACTTTTGGGCCACCAAATACGGGAGAAGGTACAACACGATCGTAATAAACTCTGACATGTGGTCAAGTTCGGGGGTGCGTCACAACGGTTTTTAGAGGTAGTATCCACGGTTTGGGATGTACGATAGATAATATCACTTAAGTGTGTCATGTTTTTTTATAAATAGACAATTAAGTTCACTCTAATGAAATATCCCAATTTAAGTAATTTCATTTTGCATATATTACATATTTTTTCTCCTAAAAAGTCATTCTTGATCGATTTACTGATTTGAACACCATAGTACTATCAGAACCTCTGCTCTTGGTGGTCAATGTTTTTATGTATTTCACAAGAAAGGCTAAAATGTATGAGTAGTAGTTTAAGTTACATAATTAGGTCCTCCCTTGAGCAAAATTTATGCAATCAGATATGTCATATGTAGTGTGGAATACAACATATAACATATCGTTCGAGCAATCTAGTGTGATTAAAAAATTTGCGAGTTTAGTTTAGAATATCATATCTTAGAGTGTGCTTGTACCTTATTTGAGAGTTTTAACCCACGAGTATTATAGAGATGAAACTTCTATACTCTCCACAACGCGTCTTTAAATCTTGTTTCTCACTCCTTGAGTTTGAACCTTCGAACTCATGGTCTTTGTTGGCATATTTCCCTTTTATATGTATTTTTATGTGACAGATTTTTATGTGTTTAACATTCTAATTGACTTATATACATGATTAAAACTATCCTTATGTGCAACATATCATTTATCACTAGCTGACTCATCTCAAACATGAATATCCTTATTATATAGACATTCACGTGAGTTGATCACTCCTAGGTTATAACTTGTTATATGCTTTGTTTTTGCATACGATTAGCTAATAACTTGGGTGTATGCTCTAATGTCATTTCACATGTTAAAAGTTAAAGTATATGAGCGTGTCTTACTTGTTTAAATGTGAATTCATTCATCTTGTTTATATTAGCATTGTTTAGGCAATAACATGTTATGTGTTAATTGTGTCTAAAATTTTGCATGCTTTATTGTATATGATTTACACTTTTAGAGTACACCTCATGCTAGTAGCTAGGAACACAAGTATGATAACTCTTTGAGTCTATAAGTGCACATATATGTTATTTAGCATATTCCTTGACTATGTTATATTGGTTAAGTTTTTAACACACATTTTGATATCATTTGTCAAGCACTTGACCATTAAAAATATGTCTATTACATAGTTATATAATTTCACATTTAAAAACATATCACATGATTATAACACAACCATCCTAGTATCATTCTATATGACTCATTAGCTTTCACATAGTCGGACTACTTTCTATAGAATAACTTTTCACATGTATCGAATTCGGTAAAGTGTTTAACTACATACTTTCTTATATACTCATTTAGATCATATATTATCTTAGATTTTAGAGCATCCAAACATCTCTACTTGTGCTAAAATGTGATTTTCCCTAGCATGTAATTTTCACTAGCATATTTTGTTATGTGTTAAGAATCCAAAGATATTTTCAACAAATAACTTCCTTAGAATTTATTTTGAACATATCTCATGAAGGATTATTTGGCATTTTGAGCAAAGAATAGAAATCTAAAAACGCGCAAGACAGTCAAAATTGACAACCCCCGAACTAAACAAAATCCAAAACCTCGATATGAATCGGGTACCTGAAATAAAGCCAAAACTTGAAACCCAATTTTGTCTTCTAGACGTTGGATCTCTCCATGTATATATTTGACCAGTTACCAGTTTTGAATAAACAAGGACCCCGATTTGGAAATCAGCAAAGTAATTTTGCCACATAGACAAATCTATTGGAGCTCCAATTGCCTTTACATATGAACTCATTTCAACACATATTTAAGCCTTCTTTCTCCAAAATCTATATACATCTTTGGAGAAAAAAAATAAAGAAATAGTCAAATATTAGTCAAGTCAATTCTTCATCATGCAAGCTTGATCAAATATCATTGTATCATCTAAAAAAGAGGATTTCTTCGACAATAATCATTATATAATTAAACCAAGAAGGAGGCAATCAATATTCATTGATCATCTACTCAAGAAAGAGTTCTACAAGTTTCATATTTATATCAACTCATCAATGCGTGACAATATTCTCATTATATAATCAACTTAAGAAGGAATCAATCGATCTTCATTGATCATCTTCTTAAGAAGGAGTTCTACAAGGTTCATAACATATCAACTTATTAAGGAGTTTCAGTTTTATCATAGTATTTTTCTCATTAAGGAGTGTATTATTATTTGTAATATTCATAAAAACACTTAGAGTCTCACTCTTGATCTATATTAGATAAGATAGGATTTAAAGGTTGTGATCAAGCCAAAGAAAAATCTCACCCAAGTGTGATTTACCCAGTAAAACTCATGAAAGCTTTGGTTGTGGTCAAGCCCGGAAAAACCTCCTTGTATCGGTTTTTTTTCACCGTTAAGATAACAAGAAGTTTAGTGGGTGAGCTTTAAATCCTAAGAGTGGATACTTTATGTAGTGGAATAGACATATGGGAGTCGAACCACTTCAAATATGTGGGTAATCTCTAAGACTGTCCTTTTACATATCGTATTTATTGTTTTGCTTAGCTTATTTATCAAACAATAATCTATCCTATTGCACGATCCCCAAGTCTTTGATAAATTTACTTAGTGAAGTTTCTTCCAACTAATAATTATAAATAAAAAAGTTTATAATTAGTCGTAATTAGATTAGTGTCTTATTCACCCCCCTCTATGACCTTAAAGTCTTGAATCTTAAAGAAGGGTTATTATCCTCTTGTAGTACTTTTCTAACTAGTGGGAAAAAGACAAAAGAGTACTTGGTTTCTTTTGATAACGAGGTAATTTACACCGTCTCAGGAGTTCTTTACCTCCACAAGTGCATAGGTTGATCTAAGTAAGATTATGTGTATCGATAATTATTGAAAAAAAACAAAAGAATAAATAAAATAATATCAAAAAGTAAGATTTATGTTAAAGATTACACTAGAAAGTAAGTACACGTGTGGTGTTTCCTCAAAATATATATATGAAGACTAAGTATATATATGATTTTTGTCAATATATTTGTAAAAGATGTCGTAACTGTGTTAAAAGATAAAAGATGCCAAGACTATTCACGGGGATTCAAGTAGGATTTCTTAGATTTAACTAGGTCTAAATGGCAACTAACTAATCCTATATTGGCGCTTCTTAGGGGTGAGTATGGTTCGGTTCGGCTCGGTTTTTGGCCGTAACTGAAACCGGAACCGAACGATTCGGTTTTTAAAGGGGTCGGTACCGAACCGAACGGTTTTTATTTTGTTCGGTTTCATTGGTTTTCGGTTCGCTATATGTTCGGTTCGTTTTTTTTTCGGTTTTGGTATATGTTTAATGCGATAGTTGGATATATTTATTTTCTAGCAAATCCATATATGCAGTGTTTGATTTTCATGTTATTGACCCATGTAGGAAATTACATTTTTGAAACTCAAATAATATATTAGTGTTAAACAAATAATATCAAAGGAATATTTATAAGATTTAATGTGTATGCTTTACCTTCAACATATATTAATAAACAAAAGATTTTTTTAAAATATATAGACTAATGACTTATGTAAAAATATGTTGCATACTATAACATTTTTAGGGATGATGCATGTCATATATGAACATTTTTGTTTTAAAAAATAAATCCCTTTTCTATCCCATTGTCATAATCTTTTCAAGAATATAAATTAAATTCAAGAATGTTTTAGTTTTTATTTTTTTTGGTTCGGTTTTTCGGTTCGGTTTAGCATATAAAAACCGTACCGAACCGAACTTTTCGGTTTTCTAAAAATCTTATACCGAACCGAACGGTTTTGTCGGTTTTCGGTTTTTTGGTTCGGTGCGGTTTTTCGGTTTTGTTTTGCTCACCCCTAGCGCTTCTGATGCATATTATAGCCTAGAAAGCGATTAAGTATAACCCTATAACGATGGTATATCCCATATGATATATTCCTATGACGATGAACCCTATACAAATATCAAATAATGTTCCACTCTAAAATTTCCTATTCCTAGAGTTGACTTGTAGAACCCCTTTTCCTAGGAAATTCCGTGAAATGTGTAATTAACCTAAGGTGATCAAGATAACTAATTACATAAATAAGTACAATCAATAAATAGTAACCATACATAACAATCAATAGATTATCCCAATAAGTATCAGTTAAAACTTAGACAAACATGATTGATTACAATATTATCCTTAGTCTTTTTGGTGATAAGATCATGCTAAGAGTATGATAAGTCATAAATCTTATATAAACAAATCAAACTCAATAAAGATATGAAAAGAAAGAGCAAAAGTACCTACAAAAGATTCCATATAAATTCACTATTTAATCTTCTACTTGTTACTTAGATAATAAAACGTGCATATAAGTATGATAAATCTACACATCTATAAGTTTATAAGTTCTAATACTATCTAAAAACTCTCAAAAATGTCCTAAGTGCACCAGGATATGATTAAAAACTATGGTCGAATAAGGTAAAATTCATTTTATAGCTTTGTTTCACCATGACCTTGCTAAATACTCACTAAGATAGAGCTGTACGAGGTGTCTTCATTCTACAATCTTTATTGTTCGCATACCTACTCACCTTAGTGAAGGTTAGCAAGTGGTAGGAGAGGTTACCTCTAATTTTATGGATCTATGGACACCTACCTACTCGCCAAGTTGAGGTATGCGAGGTTAATATGCAGTGTCATCCAATATTCCATCATTGTTTCTTTAGTTAATCGAGATTCGACATAAGCTTCTTGTAGTCACTTTAGGGATGTTATCATGGGTTTGGGCTCTCGCATCCATTCATTTATTCATGACCTATAAAATCACCGCTTTGTGTCTATTTGAACTCAAATCAAATCAAAAACCCCAAAACATACAAACAACTTTAAATCGTCACAAAGGCATAAATAAGAAAAAATAGACCTATATACCCAATATTTCATCCAAAAAAAAGTATATATTATATCTTAGGCATACCAAATATAACCACAAACAACCTAAACTTAAACCATTGTCGTCCCAAAAATGTAAGTACTAAACTCGGCCAAAAATCCATATTGTCAACAACACCAATCATAATATACAAGAGCAAGCAATGTGTACCAACGATAAAGATCATGGCATAGACACTGCCAATATGGAATCATCAAAAACATGGTTTTATATCATATAAGCTCAAGATATTGTTGATTTCTCAATGCAAAGTTTCATACGCAATAGGATCAAGAAGTAAAAGATATAACGTTGTCGTAGATACAAGTGTTCATATGCCAACTCACTTAGTACCTTTCTAGTAAGGTAACTCTACCTCGTGATCAGGATCATAAAGTTTTTTACGGACGTGTCGTTTATACTTTGTTCGAGGGATGCTACATATGGAATAACAAGTTATAAGAACTCTCCTCACCTCATCTAATGATCACATATAATTACTTTATTTTATATACATTATTCCATTGAACCCATACATAATATATAAGTACTTGGAATTCGCATGTACTAGACTCTCTCATGCTTGGTTTTTACTTTTCATTTATGTTGATGGGTTATTTTTTTATTGGATGGGATATCTCATTTTTTACTTCATTTTTTGTTACTTTTTTATCTCATGCTTTAACACATTTTTTAGAATGCAAAGCAACAGTTTGAAACATATATATATATATATATATATATATATATATATATATATATATATATATATATATATATATATATATATATATATATATATATATATATATATATATATATATATATACGTCATGATTAGAATTCAAGCTCTTAACCAGTATTTACTCGTATCAATATTCTATCTAAGTAAATCTAATATAAGCTCAAAATACAGGGACAAATATTTGGGAATCCTATCAACTAGGGACTAATGGCTTATAACGTGGTTTACGATAAAAAGGACAACGACTAGACGTGGGAACTGATGTCTTGTTATTTATGGTTATTTATCAAAGACACAAGATATCATATAGCAAGATTTTTCGATTTGTGATATGTTATTTTATAGTGTTTCCGCTTAGTTTTGTCTTTGTGATATTTAGAGTCGTTTTGCATGTTTTTGGGATTTTTAATGTGTTTTTAGCATATTGGTCACCGAACGATTACAGACATAAAAGGGCACATGCCATGTAAGATGGGGTAAATTTTTTAAAGAATGTCAGCTAAGAAATGTCCTTATAAACTCGCATAAAACCACGATCAACTTAAAAGAAGAAGAGATAATGTAGAGCACAACTATGGGGCCTTCTCCAACCACTCTCCAACATTAAGGCTAGTGAGCACTTGGCGAGCACATAACATAGCCTAATCAAGCCCTAACACACAAACTCCCCACTTTTTCTTCCACACACCCGCATATCCATTAAACCGCCTCTTTTTTTATAAACACAACATCACAACCATTATTTCTGAACAATACCCCCATTATCGCACCACCATTTGTTCACTTTACTCCGCATCTTCATGTAGATGATCACAAATCACCATAATCATGATACTATACTTTTTCACCATATAAATCTATCCCCTATCTTATAAGAGACATATTTAAAAACTACAAAGAATAGAGAAGAAAAACAAAGAATAAGATAAATAAAACAGGGGTTTCTAAAATAAAACTTGCAATCCATTCGTAAACGGTAAATTCAAATGTTAGCGATAACAAATCATGATTTTTCTTGGATTGATTGTGACTTGATATGAAATATCTGTATAGAATAGAATGTAATTTTTTTATTTTATTAGGCACATAGTTGAAGTGGATGAGATACTTTAGTTGCATTGGAGGTTATGTACTGATTTTTTTTTAATTATTACGACCTTAGCTCACTTTTCTTGACTAATGAGAACATGTGCATGCTAATTGATTTCTTTCAACTAGATTAGAGTAGAAATATCATGAATTTTAGTAAACATTGTTGAAGGCGTCAAACAATTAAATTTCATATGAATTCATATTTTGTTGATCTTTAGTAAATTTGAGAACAAAAATATCTCTGATGGTTAGTCATAAACTAGGTAGACACATGGTGTTTGACAAAAAAAAGTTAGATACATGGTTTATTAACTAAAGTTGGGCACCCTATAGAAGTGTGTAGATAGTTTAGTTCGGCACTCTAACGTAGGAAGTTGAGCATGTTGATTTTAATATGGCTGAATATTGAAGATTATACTATATCATGATTTAATTAATAACTTATTTTATTTTATTATCTATTTGTTAGATGCTTTTGTGATGTTATTATATAAAATTAATTTAGAGCTTAACTGGTACATAAATTTCTTGAAAAAATTGGATTAAGGTTGTCATTTTCCATTTGCGTTAATTTATCGTGAGTCTTTAGTTGGTTGTCGGTATAATTGTTTAATTATCGTTGAGTGAGGATATAACAAGAAGTGTTCCGAGAAAGAGAATAGATGAATTCAAAAAGGTGAGACAAGTGAAAGAGATACGTGAGCATATGATTTTAATGACCAGAAAATCTAGTGCGGGGTGAATGAGTTACATTTTGAACAAAAATTTAATTAAATTTTTGGGAGTTAGAGGAGCCTCCAATGAGTTTCAAGATAACAAAAACATAGACCTAGATATCAATCCCTACATAGGGAATTTTATATACCACACAGGAGGTGTTTTCTCTTTCCATCTCTCAATTTGTATATACGTGTTGTTTATTTGTTTTGTATTTTTTCTCTTCTTGTAGTTGTTTTGTTTATATTTGGAGGTAGTTTTTCTTACTTATTAGTTATTTATTTTTAATTCTTATATAGTAATTTTTTTCACTTTTAGGTTGTGAGGTTTTTTGCATCTCATGAATAATTTCATTTTGAACTACTATATGATCGTATGTTATTCTTTGAGCTTTATTTATAACTTACATAGAACCATGGTAGCATCTAGAACTGAGCATAACATTACACAAATCAAAATTGGCCCAGTGTTACCTTAAACCAACCCCAAAAAATGGGTAACATTACCTTGACCCAAAATAATATTGGGTCTACCCTCCTTCATTGTTTTTCCTATTTATTGACCTTTGGGGTTACCATTTACTTTGGATTTTTCATCCCAAAACCGAACAACCCGTTGATGTATCTCATTAAAAGAAAAAATACAAAATGTGTTGAGAACAAACGAGAGACCCTTTTGGCCATTATCTTCTTACCTTCTCAAATTTGTAACGCTCTTCTTGGTTTGTAATATCAAATTTGTAACTTTCATTTTCTTATTTTGTAATAGGTAATATTCTCAAATTTTAATACTTCTTTTATATTCTCAATTGAAGTACTTGTGGCTTTGGAACAAAACTTTACTTATGAAAATATTGTGAAGAATCGTGGGTAAAAATAATTTATTGTGGATCAAATAGATATTTGGTGAATATTTGAGGAATCAGAGTGTTTGGAAATGGAATTTGGCTAGAAAGAACTCGCCTTTGTTAAAAAAAGTTTAGAAATCGAAGGATGAAATAAATATATCTCTCGAAATTGTGGAAGGCAAAAAATTCTCATTGAACTGGTTTTGTGAGATGGAGGTGAAAGTTTCAAGATATACACCTACTATTGTTGGTTATAATAATCGTGAGGATATGACATTATCTTCAGTCGTCGATCTTAATAATGGATATTATTTTGTCTTGTACATGAAGTCTTACGATGTCTTTTCCACCTCCGATCTTTATCTAGGACATGGAAAAATATATTCGGGATCATGTTTAACACCCAAAAAAGCGATCATTCAATTAATGGCAATACAAAAAAAGTAACAAAATAAAGACCGCATGATTCACATGGAATTAGACCCGCTTTGTGGCATGTGTGGTGATGATTCTGAAACCAACATACACTTTTTCTTTGAATGTGAGGTTTCGTGTATGATTTGTAGGGATATTCAGAAGTGCCTTGGTATCACTAAATAAACGAGTACCATTTCGAACTCTCTTAAGTAGATAAAGAAGAAAACATATGGAAAGATTTGGAGAAGGAAATAGAGGCGTATAACCTTTCCGACAATGATGTACTTCATTTGGCAAGTTATGAACAAACTACCTTTCAAGGGTGTGATCTCATCTCATTAATACATACTCAAAGAAGTAAAGCTTTGTACCTTTCGTATTTTATATGATATGTAGCCTAATCTTTTCTTTTGGGATGATAATGGGTTTCTCTGCGATGTGCACCAATATGCCTAAGTGATAGGATTGGAAATACTACTTTAAACTTTTGACTTGAGTAATAATTTTTTACTTGTACATTGTACAATTTTGATCCTATATATAATCATTTATCTAAAAAAAATAGATTATATTAAAAAATGGTTATTATTAAGAAAATATTATATTTGATAATTATGTCTAAATTTATTATATATTGTGATTTTGACTCGATGGGTAACAACCATGGTAAAACGCTAAAACACGTAAAAATTTGTATTATTCAATAAAGAGGCAAATTTGAATCAAAAAATAAAAATTAAATTCTGAAATTTTGATACCAAATACCCAATATATATTTGATCTAAACCAGTCGGGGTTAGCCCGACTGGCCAAGGCCTTGATTCTCCTTTCAAAAGATACAAGTTCAAACCGAGTTGATAACTCTAAGTCTAAAGTGGATATCCAATTTTTAATAAATATATATCTAATCTAAATCCTAAATTCAAACACAAACACACTCTCTCTCTCTCTCTCTCTAGATTGAAAATGTATTTTTTAGCGGTTGCTCAAAGCTAAAAAACAGTGATTCAAAGTAGAGCTTTGGTGGTGGCCATGGATGGTCGTGAATCTAAGTAATGGTGGTGGCCATAAGTGGGTTGCATCTAAGCAATGGTGGTTTATGGCATAGTTGGCTGCTCGACGGAGTTTGAGCATGGTTGTGCAAGGTCGGAACTCGGACCTCAATGGTGGTGTAAGGACTAAACTCGAATAGATAAGAGTTCAGTGGCTCCAGACGGTGGTGGTTTTCTACGTTAAATCTATTCAAAAGTGGTGATGGTGGTCGTGGTATTGGCGGTGTCTGTGATGGCATGCCTGGTGTGGTAATGAGGCGATACTTAAGTATGGTTGCTCATGGAGAACAACCTACTTAACCATGGCTGCTCATCCAAGTCCAATATGATGGTAGTTCATGGATCTTACTCTTGGTTAGTGGTGGTGGAGGCTCAGTGATGGGGTGGTGGCTCGTAATGGTGTATAAGTGGTTGGCTTAGTGGTGGTGAAAGGGATCGAGTCGAATAGATTAGACCTTTCAGTAATGGTGGTGGTGGTTGTAAGCTTAGTTGGTGAGAAAAATGGTGTTGCCTGCACCTGACGTTAACATAAATACGTCATTGTACTGACATTATCATCATGCTGCTTTTTTTTCTCTTATTTGCACAAGATATAATTTAGTTTTTTAATTTATTGAAGTCATTTTTTTGATTTAATTACATTAAATTAATGTGATTTATCATTTTATTTCTACATTGCTCATTATATAAAAATAATATGTTAAGTGTAAAACACTAAAAATGCTCATTTTTGAATAGTGAGTATGTTTAATTATATAATATATCCAATCTCAAATATTGAGCATGCTCAACCGAAGAAAATGTTCAACTATAAAAGTATACTTAATCTCGAATAATGAGTATGCCTAGTTTCGCCGCTAGCTGTGGCTGCTGGAGATGCTCAGTTTTATAATATACTTAGTGTTATACTCTGAGCATGTTTAGTTTCGGACTCCAAGCATACTTAATACTTCCATCAGGGCTTCGACAACCGAACACTGAACAAATTAAAAGTCATTGTCGACAGTGGCACATAAGCGACGGTGTGTCAGTAATCATCAGGTATTCCGTATGCATTTGCTATTTGTTTTTTATCTTTGTTATGTGAACTTTGTCTTATTTGATAGTATTTTATTAATTTGCCAAAATATGTGGTTTTTATAAGAAAAAAAACTCTCTTTTGTCTTTTTATTTTTATTGACAATAAATTTTGAAGAGTAGGATAGAAGCATAAATTATAATTATATAACCTTCAAATTATATTCTTGTAAAAAATTGTTTTATAAAACCGGCTATTATAAGGTAATGTGATATTGAAATAATATGTAATTGGGTATGTTTTAATAATTTCTTTTTTATTCTAGATAATTAAAACTTTAAAATTAATCCGTAAATTTTTCAACTTGGTAAAAATAAAGTAAATATTTTAAAACCCAGCCCACCTGAATTCTTTTTGAAGTCCGCCAATGGGGGACATCGTGGGGGAATAACCGCCATAACCGTCACTACCCAGAAAAGCACACACACATCCCCACGAACACATTACACAAATACATGAAATAATAGGAGTTTTGCTTGCATGAATCTAGCGAAACCAATAGTATAACTTGTTCTTTTACTTGTATCTTTTTGTTAGGAAATGGAAAGGAAAAAGTTATTGCTGTTTGATGAAATGGGTGAGATAAAGAAAGGACCATGGAAAGCAGATGAAGATGAGGTGCTTATTAAGCATGTCAACAAATATGGCCCTCGAGACTGGAGCTCCATTCGATCCAAAGGCTTACTTCATCGTACTGGAAAGTCTTGTCGTCTACGTTGGGTCAATAAACTTCGACCCAACTTGAAAAAGTATACTCTTCATCTTTATTGATGCATCATTACTTAATTCTCCATAATTCTGTTATGATTTGCGTTTAACTCTTCGAATTCTTTTTATACTCTTGTTTCCTGATTATAATGCCCCATTTGGGTAGCTATGTATACTATGTATGTTTTCTATTACATTTGATGAAGAATAAGTTGGAATTAATTGCATAACTGTTCCCTCTTTTTCTGCTAAATATTCAAATGTACCCATTTGTTTCAAAAGTAGAAACTATACCTTGTGTCATAACGTTGCAAATCTACCCCTGGACAGAGGTGTATTTGCTAATTTTAAAAAAACATTTACTATAAACACCGGGAAGATAGATAGTTATATCGCAAAACAAAGGGACTAATGGTGCTTATTTACTCACTAACTAAATTGTGTGGTATATGAACATCTGAGTTTGGTTTTGTTCAACAGTGGAGTGAAATTTTCAGCAGAGGAAGAGAGGACAGTGATAGATCTACAAGCACAATTTGGAAATAAATGGGCAAAAATCGCTACATATTTGCCAGGAAGAACAGATAACGATGTGAAGAATTTTTGGAGTAGTAGGCAGAAAAGATTGGCAAGGATTCTTCATATGCCTGAATCATCATCTTCTTCACCATCTAACAGGTTGCACAAGAAGGAAGTTATTGCTGTTCATCATGTTCCACCTACCGAGGTAAACTAATTTCTCCACTTAATTTTCCGATGCATAAAAATGGAATTATGTAGAATTTGCCGTGTTTCAGGCACCCAAGATAAGTTCTTCACCAGAGGAAGAATCTTTATCCAAGTCTCAATCATGTTGTTCATCGTACATGGACACAAAACTGATGCCAGAGATTGCAAACTCAGACTTGCTTTACTTCGAACAGAACCTCCTTCAAATTGAGTTTCCTACTCCGTGCATTAAAGCAGAGCCAGAACCAGAACCGTGCATCAAAGTAGAACCGGAACTTACATTTCCTCAAGAAGATTTTTCGATTCCAATTGGAGGGCAAGAGTTCATGACTAGGCTCGAGGATTCTAACTTTCTTGATGTCTTTGGAGATGGGAATACTGAGTTAGGTAGTTTACAACTTCCACCATCTTTCGGATCGGGAAGAAACTCTCATCAAGTTGATGAATGTAGAGAGAATGATGATAACCCGGTGACTCCAGATACATTCATAGATGATTTGCCACTAGACATGTTTGATAATATCGATCTGTTGCCGAGTCCTTCAAAGTGGTGAACACTTGGTAGAATTTATCAGATTTAGGAATGTAATTTACTGAATTAATGTTTTAGTTTATTGATATGCTTTGTATGCAAACGATTTCAGTTTTTTTAGTTTGTGTTTTTATGTATGCTAATTCAGTAATTTGTTGGGATGAGGAATTTGTTTGGGTGGAATGTTGAAACTAAGTTATTAATAAAAACAAACCATTTAATCAATAAATAAAACATGATAGGAGGATTTCGAATACTCGAATTTGATTTCATCCCTCTGCAGAGTATATATATGGATGGTAACAGAATACAAAGTACAAACCTCCCTTAATTTGGAGCCGTTTATTTTAGGTAAATTGCACGATATGTTATTAACATTTATGGTAATTGAGACCTATTGAGGCAAATAAACTTCTGTTTTTGTCTCGTAAAATGCAATTAAGCACC
Source organism: Nemophila menziesii (assembly GCA_029959085.1). Classification (NCBI taxonomy): domain Eukaryota; kingdom Viridiplantae; phylum Streptophyta; class Magnoliopsida; order Boraginales; family Hydrophyllaceae; genus Nemophila; species Nemophila menziesii. The sequence goes on along the minus strand of JARWIR010000007.1, from coordinate 29,708,499 downwards.
ACCTGGTAGTCTCATAGGGATCTGTTATTTTACAAACAAGAATTCAAGCAAAAAAAAAATATAAGAGTAATCTGGCAGATATTTACTTTTAGGACAGGGACATCATCTAAATAGAGTAAGAGGCTGTCTTTTATAAACTTGGAATGATGCATAAGAAGGTTAATTGCACTATTGTAAAATAGCCAAATTTAATATCCTCTTTATCAATCCCAAGCACACTATCTTAGGCAAACTATCACTCATTAATGACCTCCTCTTAACCCCGTAATCATTCCCTTGGTAAACACCCCATTGCCTTTGGTGATAGTAGTTTAATTCCCATTAATCCACAATACATCATCGATGGCCCTTCAATATAAAAGCTAAAATTTAAACGGTAACAAAGATTAAGCTAAATCACAAAATATAATAAGATATTAGATACAATAGAGCCTAGTTCTGCAATTTAGGTGGATGGATGATATAAAATAAGATATTAGATACAATGGAGCCTAATTCTCTTTAAGGGGGGGGGGGGGGGGGGTGTGTGTGCTGTATCGTGGAAGTCTTATAAACATACTTGTATAGCAACTTCACCATGGAGTCTGAGTTCATAGCACTAGAGTTAGTTGGGCAAGAAGGTGAGTGGTTGAGGAGTTTCCTATCAGATGTGCTACTTTGGGAAGGAAGAGCCATACCTGTGTGTATCCACTGTGATTCACAAGCTGCCATTAAAGTCGCTCATAATAGCGCCTATAATGGGAAGAGGAGACATATTCGCATCAGACATGAGTCAGTAAGAAGACATGAGTCATTATAGCCTTGGAATATGTACGATCAGAGAACAACCTAACTGATCCGTTCACCAAAGGCCTAACCAGGTGAGTAATCCTGGAGAGTCGAGGGGGATGGGATTGAAACCCATTAATGGAGGAACATGTGACTAATGAGTCAATATGATTCTCTCCATCCCTATGGCTCAAAACAAAACCGTCTTAAAAATTCATAGCCATTCGTGGTGGTTCTATTGAGAAGGACTTGATGAATAAGACGTACTAAGTATTTAAACTCATAAAGAATTCATAGCCTGTATGGTGGTCCTTTTGAGAAGGACTTGATGAATTCACGGGTAATAGCGAGACCCAAACTTCATGATAGAATGTTAAAAGGAGACGTCCTTAAACAATCTTAAAATGAAGAAATCCACAAAGTTCATAGCCCGCAAGGGTGGTCCTTAAAGAAGGACTTGATGAACTGAAAGGTGATGTTCGAGGGAACTATAACTTTCAGCTGGGTAGAGTATGTGTTGTGAGGGTCTCGATCGGAAACCGTTAAAGTTCAAGAGTAAGTTCACTTAAACGAAAATCGGTTGCCTCACTTCACTACGTGTCAATTCAAATCGAAAGATATTGCCACTTAAGTACAATTCACGCAAATGCTAGTAGATATGGAAACCTGTTCACCTTCTCTCCAAAAGACCCTGAGTTGGGGATTATTGGATTTCATGTTAAAGATATAAATTATTAGTTTAATATCTCTTAAACACAAATCCGTTCGTGTTCCTTTGGAGAATTGGAAAAGGCTTAGATTAATATAGAGTATTAACTAAAACCTTTCCTATTCTTACGGAAAAGTGGTGTGAAGAAAATGTCCCACATAGGAGCGGAGATAGAAAATCTAAGAGTTTAAAATAGCTTACCGATCTATTACTTTCAAAAGAACTAAAGGCTATGAAAGCCAAAAGAGAAACGACAAAGCCCCACACGCGCGCACCACCACCACCCACCCGGCCCAGCGACGGCAAGTCAAAAAATGAAAAATGAAATAAGCCGATGGAAGACGACTAGCTCTTACAGTAGTCGGTGGCAAGTCAACCCATTCAACCAGAAGATAAAACATCCACCAATTTCGCACCAGAAGACAAGCGTCCACCAATTACGCACCAGTCAATAGTTACAGAAATTGGTCAAACGTGTGTCCAGGTTCATTGCTGAAATTGATAACGTAGGTCAAATCAAAACCGCCAATCACTTTAGGAGGAAATCAAGGGCACTAATTGTGGGACGTTTCTGACAAAGACTTCCTCCATCTACTCCCCTCCCTTATAAATACAACAACTCCTCATTTTCCCTAAGCTACGAAACACATCCGAAAAGAACAAACACTCCACCTCTCTTACCTCTGAAAATTATAATAGTCGTCGACTCTCTGTTAGAGATAACTGGTACACCGGAATATCTTTTTAACAACATTTTTATTTCCGTGTAATTGCTTTTCTTTTCCGATTTCGTGTAAGTGTTTCGTTTGCATTTGTATTTCAATTTTTGTAATAGTTAGTTTACATTAATCGAAATTATTGTTTTCTAGATTTCTATTTCTTATTTTAAAACAGTGATTTCAATTCTTTACCAACATGAGTGTCTTGTAACTAAAGCTTGTTATTCCTGTATAGGTCATTTTATGAGTGTCGAGTGTACAAGCTTTCAGTTCCAGCCATCAAATTTAATTAGCATGACTTCATTTTTCCACAAAAAACAAGGAATGATATCATTAAAGGTCAAACTTCCAATGTTGAATTGTTTGGTCCAAGATCCCACCACACTATATTCCTTCATTATCCATATCTCCACAAAGTTTGGCGCTAGAGGAAACCCATTTTTTCTTGGAAATGCAAACAAGGCAAGAGAATCATTTATGATTGTGGGAATCTTACAAATTCCACTAGTTCTAGTTTGAGGAGTGATAGAATTAGGAAGCTCAATGTCTTGAAACAACTCACTGCTCACATCGAAAGAAAAGATAATATCAATACTTTATTTAAAGGCAGGCCAATGCAATGCTCCATTTAATGGTACTCCCGATAAAGCATCATAGTCTTGATACAAATAGAGCTTATCATGGTCGATTTGTCTCCAAGAATTACTACTAAGACTGTAAACTGTATTCTCGTGACCTTCATATGCTAAAGTAACAATTTTATAATATTTTTTCTTGGAATCGGAACACAATCCAATTGATTTGTACCAACTCTGTATAGGTAAGGGGATTGGAGGAAGAAGTGTGAATTCCTTAGTTGCTGGATTACATAAGACTAAGCTATAATCTGAGACACAAACCAATAATCCGTTGCAAGGCCACGAAACATAAAATTGGTTGGATTTGATGTAAGGTATACTCGGATGACGTGAGATCTTTTTTTAAGAGATTTATACGAATGAAAGGATAAGAATTTTCGACCCTTATTGTTAAATATAATGCATTGACGTTGTTGTTTCATATGCATGTTGATGAAGTCAGGGTTATTTAGAAATCTGTTCAAAATTTTACTAACGTACCTTAAAATCAACAATGATTTCATAGGCAACGTGATGAGTATTTTCATTAATAGTTCTTCAGGTAGATTCATCAACAAATCCTTCTTCCTATTCTTCTTATTCTTTTTCAATTTCCCATTTTTTTGAGTTGTTAGGCTGCTAACTTTAGATGAAACCTAAATTCATAAATCACTCTCACTTAGCTTATTACGTTGCCTTATGCAATAGGCCTATCCTAAATACTAGTTTTGCTATTATTACGCGAGTGCAGTATACTTCTAATTATGTGGAACTTAAAATTACCCGATATCTTTTTTTCACCATAATTTTGGCGTCTTCCTTTTTATTTTAATTTTTGCTACTATGATTGGCCAATAGGGCTAGAGTAATGAATCCAGAGACATCAACCCCTCACTCAAACACCTTCTCATCTACACCCAAAAATCGTATTACGGCTATCCCTATGTTTAGTTACAAAAAAATTGACAATGAAAAGGATCAAACAATCTGATCAATCGAGCCAAAGAACTCTGTTATATGATCAGCAATAAAATATATTGTGAACTCCTTTGTACTGTGGAATCACTTGGGGCTCCCAAACGGACACTCATATTTGTTGATCTCTATATTCTGTTACAGGTAAATATAAGAAAGACGTCAGAACCAGGTAAGGTTTTGTTTGGTAAAGAGGGAAACGAGGTGCTTATGGATTCAGAATCTTCATCTATGTTTTTTCTGAATCTTCATTTTCTTTCCTCTCAAAGAAATGTTAATCTAAAAGAAGAAAAATCGTACCAATTGGATTAACATTTCTTTGAGATGAAAGAAAATGAAGATTCTGAAAAACACAAATGAAGATTTGTCTATTCGAAAATGCTAAAGATTCGAAGATAGAGGATGAATTCGAGAAAAAGGAAAAGGGTGCAATTTTAGGCAATAGTAATGCCTACATGCATTACTTTTTACAATCAGTGAAGCTTACTCTATTTCAGATACAAGACTCAAAAGTTGATGACGAGCGGTGGTCATTGCGTTAGTGTCCCTTTAGGTGCATCCAGGACAATACATTTGGACTAGAAAGAGAGTTGTGATAGTAATCTCGTTGATGTTCTTAGTTACTCCATCATCGACTTACCATGCTATTCTTACTAATCAGGTAAGGATAAATTTTGTGCTCTACATTCCTTCCCTTCAGTTTATGCACCCTTGACGCCTTCCTTCAGAGTTGATCTGTTCACACGCGACACTATCCATGAGATGTTCACTCAAATTTTGATAAATGGGGACATCAAGGATGGTCTTGAAATACCCTAGCTTGCTGGAGAAAATGAGAGGCTCCCTTTACTTCCATTTATGACAAAGTTTTTGACAATGTATGGCTTAAGTCCTTTCTTGTTTTTTATGTGTTAAGAAGCTGGACGTCAAATTGACTACCTGTCTTTTTTCTGTTGAGGGTGTGCCACAATATTTCTAGACCCCTCCGGCCTGCCCCATATAAGAATGTAAGAGGAGGTCTTAAATATATCCACTAGGTAAGGTAATCACCCTTGTGGCAATATTTATTACTAAATATCCCAGTCATAAGGGTTGGCACAGCGAGTATGACTCTTTTATCCATCAACGCCTAAAAGACATTATATTTTCATCATTCCTAACTATCGTCGTTTATTTTCCATCTTAATTGTCTTATCCCAAGTTCATCATCTTTTAATGGTTTTTGTATTGGAAATCACAAAAATAGTCCTAGAAGTCAAATGCAAAGCCAAACATTAATAACGGTGAATGTATGACGGGAGAACCAGTTATGGAGAATTTGGTACCAAGAAATTACATAAAGGTTTATACTTTTGACAGTGGTTTCAAAACACATTAAATAAAACAAAATAGAGGTGCCCATAAATGATTTGTTGTATTTTGGACCTGTTATTTTTCTAGGGGTTTTCTTGCTTGATATTCTGAGAATTGGTTGTCCAATTTTGATGTTTTTTTTTAATTTCCTCATAGAGTCATAGGTTAATGGATTATCATATTGTTCTATTTGTGGCTAGTTTGAAAGTTCATTCGCAAATGTTCATCCATTCTTGTAAAACATAGATAGACGTTAGCATACCTGGGAGCAAGGATCATGATGGTACTCCAACACTCAGTATTACTTTCTTGTAGATCACCATAAGTTTATTTTCCAAATACGTAAACCAAGAGTAAATCAGAGTTCAGATTAGAAGGTTATGGATGATTCCGTGAGACGACGTAGATTGGACAACTACTGCAAGAAACGCAATTGACCATATTTTTAACCCATTTAACTCTATATTTTGACCCACGCTTTAACCCATATACATTTTTTAACAACTAAAGCATTAAAGGACAGTTGGAAACACTTCATTTTATTTCAAATTAGGGTATTACTTTGAAGTTATTTCAATAAATTATTGTAACTTTCTTCCTTCTTTTATTTTCTTTTGATTAATCATCATTTTTATGGTGATTAATTTTAGTATTATGAGCTAAACCTATCTATAACTTGTGGTGATTTTCATGGTGAATCTTTTTTTATTTCAAATATGTTTTTGACTAAATGCATAATCTTTAGGATATCATCAAATGGTATCTTAGTTTAATTCATATTTTTATGCAATGTGCATGTATAAAAATTGTTATATCTATTATACTAAACCCATGAATGGGTGTGTGCGGGGGTGTTTAATAAGGAAATTTAGTAATTCATATGATTGTTTAAGAAGTAGAGGTTAAAAAAGCATATAATCAAACTAGGTTTAGTTTTAACCATTTAATAGATTGTAGGATCACTTAAAAGAGGTTCTCATATTTAGAAGTAAGTCTTTTTGTACACGGGAGATATTTAGGTGGAATTTAGAATCCGGATTCATGTTATATTTCTATTTTATCAGCATTAGTAATTTATATTAGTAGAAATCAAGATTTTTGGTTATTCGCTTATTCAGGTTATTTATACCTAAAAGGATAAAACTATAATTTAATGATTTTAATCATCAGTTTCATTTTCAAAACAACAACCTAATGAATTTAACTATAATTATATTATCGATTTCCAATCAATACGATTAACCATCCGTTTTGGTTTTTAAACCGTAAACATTTTCATCCTGGATATTTTCAAGATCATATAGTGTCTTGTGTAATAAGATATCGATTAAGCATGGAAATGTATCTAGTATCACATAACAACACAAGAGTAAAATGCCAAATAGCCCTATAGTTTGACAAAGGGTAAAACTCTCTTATACTTTTAAAATAGACGAATACCTCTATATGGTTTCCCTTCTTGTATCAATTCACCTTTCTATTACATATTTTATTAAAGCTAGTATTTTTTTTGTCAAAATGAATTAATTTAAATAGAAGAAGGGGAATACAAGTGCTTATCCGATTACCGATCGGTTACATACCCATCTTTGAGACTTGACCAAATTAGGTATAAAGATCGATGACCAATTATTTGGAAAGAGATTACACCTAAAACTTCTAATTAGGACATTCGTTTCTATATTCCTAATCCTAAGAACTAGTTTAATGAAAATATGAGACCTATGATTGATAAATTTTCTAATTTTTCTACAATAGAAGTCGAATTTTCTAACTAAACTCAGATGTAATAATCGCGAATGATCATAGATAGGGGTGAGTTGTCATGAGTTGCACTAAATTATCACGAATGATCATAGATAGGGGTGAGTTGTCATGAGTTAGAAAAGTTATAGGGAGTATTTGTTTTTTTTTAAAATTAAGGGGTTTATTTGACTTTTTCTTTTCTTTTTCATCAAGAAACCGAGAGTCGACTCAAGCTAATTCCCAATAAAGCCCCAACAGTTTGTCTCCCTCTCTAATAAAACATCAGGTACCCATTTCCAGGTACTATAATTTTTACTCTCACTTTGATTATTTTTTTGTCGAAACGCCGTCACTTTGATTAAATTTATATAATTATATAAGTATCTGTTTATTAATGTAAAATTCATTAGTCTTTAGCTCTGATTTCGCATGTTAGTGTACTCTTAAGTGTAAATTTATAATCTTTTGTTAATATATAGCCGATTTTGCTCTTTATATATTCGATATGCTAGCTAGGTGCTTTACTTTTTTCTTCAAAAGTTGTGATTCATTCTCCCTTTAAGTAATGTGATTATTAAAATGATCCTTTTGAGTACCGGGCTATGAAATTAGTACCCAATATAATTTTTATTTGTATGTTAGTCTAAATTAGTAGATTGAAAAAGAATCCCCAAAAGAGAAAAAAAACCTTACGAAATTAAAAAAAACCCAAACTTTTTCTATGTAGTTTCTGTATCGTGCAAACTGGTATTCGATTTTAGGTGAAGAATGTCAAGAACATAAGGACACTGTTGCCTCTAATTCTTTGCTTATAGCAAGTATGGTTTAGGAAAGGATACGTTGCACTTGATTTTGTATTGTTGCTTAAAGAGTTTATTTTATTGGATATGTTTGTGTTTTGAAAGATCTCACAATACAGTCACTATATACCGGAATATATGTAACGAAATTCCAGCATGTGGTAGTTTAAGATAAGTATTATGTTACTTCTCATGTAAACTTTAAAGTATGTCGAACAAAGATCACCTTTTTAAAGACTATAATGTGATTCATTCTGAAAACAGTTTAACTGGGTTTCTTTATGTGTGTACGTTAATTACACTATTGAAGCAATGCTGATTATAAATTTATGTTTCTACAGTAGTAATTAATATAAAAAATGTTTGGACGAGCTCCAAGAAGGGTTGATAACACGAAATATTACGAGATTCTTGGTGTTTCAAAAAATGTAAGTCCGGATGAACTCAAAAAGGCTTATAAAAAATCTGCAATGAAGAATCATCCTGATAAAGGAGGAGATCCTGAAAAAGTTAGTGTTGTTTCTTCCTTGTTATATTTTGTATTTATATATACTTAACATTTATGATCACCAGTTCAAAGAATTAGGTCAAGCTTATGAAGTTTTAAGTGATCCAGAGAAGAGAAAAAAATACGATCAATATGGAGAAGATGGTGTTAATGAGGGAATGAGAGGAGGTGGTGGAGAATATAATCCTTTTGACATATTCGAAGAGTTTTTTGCTGGTTAGTTTTTTCCATCTTTATTTACTGTCTTTTGTTTGTTTAGTTTATAAAATGTAGCATTGATTGTTACAAAATTAGGTAGTAGACCCAGAGCTAAGAAGAGACAAGGTGAAAATGTGACACAAATGTTAAAGGTTTCTTTAGAGGACTTGTACAATGGCACGATTAAAAAGCTTTCTGTTACACGGAAAGTATTGTGCACTAAATGTAAAGGGTAAATCTCTATCTCTACTTGGGATGATTTTTTATTCTGGATGGACTATGATTTTTGTGGTATATCAGGAAAGGTTCAAAGAGTGGAACATCTGTAACATGTTATGGATGTCATGGCTCTGGGATGAGGGTTACATTGAGACAAATTGCACCAGGCATGGTTCAAAAATTACAGCATGTATGCTTTGAATGCAAAGGCGAAGGTACAAAGACATAACTTGTTAGTACATGGAATGATATAAAAAGTAAAAACTAAGCATTGTTTTGGTGTAAATTCAGGAGAAGTAATCAATGAGAGAGATAAATGCAGTGAATGTAAAGGACAAAAAGTTACACAAGGAAAGAAAGTTCTTGAAGTTCGTATTGATAAAGGAATGGTTCATGGTCAACGCATTGTATATCCAGCTGAAGCTGATGAAGCTGTAAGTCAAGTCAAGTCAACTTAATTTAAAAGACTTTGTATTATTTGTTTCTTTTTACTGAGTTAACTCATCGCTTTAATCTGTAGCCTGATACTGTCACTGGAGATGTTATCTTTGTGTTGCAACAGCAAGAACACGTGAAATTTAAACGAAAATCTGATGATCTTTATACAGAACATAGCCTTAGTTTAAGAGAAGCTCTTTGTGGATTTCAATTTATATTAACTCATCTTGATGGAAGACAGCTTTTAATAAAATCAAACCCTGGTGAAGTTATTAAGCCTGGTAAATAAACACTATTATTAGCCTTTGTATTATCAGTGATCCTGCTCTAGTTTATTTTCATTCGATTATGTTATTGCAGACCAAACCAAGACAATAAATGAAGAAGGAATGCCTCGTTACAAAAAGGAGTTAATCAAGGGTCGGTTATATATTCATTTTAATATAGTGTTCCCAAGCTCGGGGGTTCTTTCTCCAGAGAAATGTCGGATTTTGGAGACGATTTTACCAAGAAAGGGCGGGAAGATAATATTGGGTAAGGAATTAGATGAATGTGAGGAAAGTGTTTTAGTTAATGTAAATGTTAAGGATGAGATGAGGAGAAAGACAAATCAGAGACCAAAAGAAGCTTATGATAAGGAGGATGAGCCGAAACCTAGAATGTCGTGTGCTCAGCAATAGTAACTTCTTTAAACACAGAGATGGTGTGTAGCAAATTTTGTTGAAGCAGCAAGGGCAATAAACTGTTTTGGTTTTTGGTTTCTTGCTATTCTTGTAGCTTCTTCTTTTTTCCTCTTTTGCTTAGAATTAGTTGATGATTCAAGATAATATAGAGTCCTTTCTTCTAGTCCGTTTTAAATCTCAAGTTAACAAAGAGACAAGCTGAACATCTGGATTATTAATCATCTATTTGGGTTCGTTTGAGATTGCTTGCTTAGTAGCAACTAGCAATTTAGAAGAATGGGCATGTATGTGCTTTTTAGTAGAACATATTTAAATATTTTTGGATACTTTTTTTTTTGTTACATAAGAGGTCAAAGACCTTGAAGAATTATTTTCTACAAAGAAATAAAGCTAGCTATCTATAACAACTCTAGGCACTGCCCAACCATAACGGTTGCGTGCTAGAGTTCGCCACAATCCATCAGGAGGATCCGCATACGCTAACGGTCCATCGTTACTTTGCAAGCCAAATTTGGCTAACCAATCTGCACAACCATTTGCTTCCCTGAAATTCCAAACTATCGCAAACTGTGCATTAGCATGTAAAATACTCTTACACTCACAAAGGACATCATTTAAACTTCCCCTTGAGTTCGCACCGCCCTTCACTAGCGCGTGCAACTCACACGAGTCCGTTTCAATGATTAAAGTATCAAATCCTCGTGATACGGCCATACGCAATCCAAAGCGAAGCGCTAAGCTCTCCGCCTCAAGTGGTGTACTCGCAACGCACTTCCCCGCAAAAACCGTCTAGGTATTCCCCCACACTATTACGAAACACCCCACCGATACCTACGAATTTATTCCTATGATCAAAGGCCCCATCGATGTTGAGCTTGACCCCATTTTCTGGTTTAGACCATTTGATAAGCACGCTTCGCGAAGAGGTAAACAATCCGCCGTCTCGCTCAATACTCCAGGCTCTCACGTAGTCCCTGCTGCATTATTCACTATGGCTACAAGTTCATTCTTAGTTTTAACCCGCGTACCACCTTCGAAAGTGGCCGTGTTTCTATTTTTCCAAATTGCCCAAATCAATGCCGCTACACGAATGCAGCGTTCCATCCCTTTAAAAACAGCGTTTCTGGACAACATGTGGGACCACCACTCGACTGAACCAGCATCCAGCAGTGGCGGTCGAATCTGTATTACTTCTTGGCGCTGCGGCGTTGTTTCTGCTCCACGGCGCTGCGGCGTTGATTCTGCTCCACGGCGCTGGTTCGCACCTCCAGGACTGTTCTGCTACTGCTCGCCATGGTTGGACCGAGGAGCTGCTGATCGGGGTCCACGCCTGGACCCGCTCCAAGACTCACGGACTGCATCATCCAGTTGCTCCTCCAAATTCCTAGCTCATGTACTCGAGCCATCCTCCTCACCTAAGGACAAAACAGGAGCATTATTTCTTATTAATTGCAAAGAAGTCCCTGTACAAAGTAATGACACTTCCCTGTATAAAGCGCAATCCTGAAACAAATGCTTTGACGTTTCAATAGCTGCTCCGCACCCCAAGCACATATCGTCCTCAAGCACCCCCCTCCTAGCCAAGTTGCCACGCGTAGGAAGTCTATCCAAAATGCCCCACCACATCAAGACCTTAATTCTTTGTGGACATTTAAGCTTCCACACCAAATCCCAATTGAATTGCAAGCACCCTTCAACCGCGTTCATGTCATTATAGGCCGATTTCACCGAGAAAATTCTCGACGCTTCCAACCTCCATTTAAACGATCTATCCACTCCATTGACTACTTCCTCGACCCCACGCCTTAACACCTCACACCCAACTAGTATATTTTTGCACATTCTTGAATCCGAAGGCTTCGCCACTCTATTTAATACACCCTCACGGAAATACTTCTGATTAAGTGCAAGCACCCAGAAAGCCGAATCTCCTTGGAGTATTTTCCAACCTAACTTTGCTAACAAAGCCATATTATAATCCTTTGCTTTACGAAGACCCAAACCACCTCTTTTCTTCGGCCAACAAAGTTTGTCCCAAGCCAAGCAATGAATTTTCCTCCCCTCTTCCGAAGAACCCCAAATGAAGTCCCTAATTATTCTATCGATTTCCTCACAAACATAGATAGGAAACTTCATCGTTTTCATTGAATACGTAGGTATGGCTGATAATACCGATTGTGCCAAGGTAATCCTCCCCGCCATCGAAAGGTTTTGACCCCTCCAGTTAGAAAGTTTGCTCTTCATGTTATTTGTAACTCTACGAAAGAAACCTTGCGGCAACCTTTGCGATCTAATCGGCGTCCCAAGATAGGTCCCCAATGAACCACTAAGCACAAAGCCACTTCTATCCGCAAGCTCCAAAGCCACACCACTTTCCACGTTTCTAGAAAAATAAATGAGTGATTTCTCCTCGCTCACGGTCTGCCCCGCCTCACCACAAAATACTCTAAGCACTTCTTTAATAAGGTCGATTTGACGAGTCCCCGCTTCCGCAAACAACATTAAATCATCTGCAAAAAACACATGAGATATACCGGGACCTTGACGGTGGAGGCGAATAGGAATCCATTCACCTCCCTCACAAAGTCCTTGAATTAGAATCGATAACCGTTCCATACAAAGTACAAAAAGATAAGGGGACAGAGGGTCTCCCTGCCGTATTCCTCTTTGTGGGGTGAACTCCAGCTGTTCGCCATTCCATAAGACCCGCATTTTATTAGTATCCATAGAATTCATAATCACCCGCGTCCAAGTCTTCGGAAAGCCAAAAAAATCAATTGTGTCCTCAATGAACCTCCATCTTAGCTTGTCATAAGCCTTCGCTAAATCGATCTTGATAGCCATGTAACCCGATTTAGATGTTAACTTTTGCATACGGTGATCTATCTCTTGCACCAATACAATGTTATCAATTGTTGATCTACCCGGAAGAAAGTTGCTCTGATTATATCCAATCTGATCCGCTAGAAGAGGTCGTACCCGATTAACCATCGCTTTCATGATAACTTTGACAGGGACGTTAATAAGGCTAATAGGCCTTAATTCCCCTACTCTAGTAGGTTCCGTAACCTTCGGAATCAAATGCACAAGAGTCCCATTAATACTTTCCGAAATCCTCCCATCACGAATAACACTCCTAACCATCTTACACATCTCCGGACCTACTATCTCCCAAATTTTTTGATAGAATGATGCCGCTATACCATCCGGACCCGCTGCCTTATTCGGACTCGACTGGAAGACCGTTGTCTTAATTTCCTCATCTGTAAACTCTTCTTCCAAAATGCCCTTTTCAAGGACCCCTAACCTGGCGCCATGAGGTAATGCAAACGAACCCACAAACTTACTAGTATCCGTATACAACTCCACATAGAAACCCCGAACTAACTCACCTAACTCTGTCTCATTTTCGATCCATACTCCATTTGCGTTAACAAGCCTCGAAATCCTCATCGTCTTTCGTTTCTTTAACGTGGCTAAATGATAATACCTAGTATTCTTATCCCCCGAACGAATCCACTTCTCTTTCGATCTTTCAAACCATAAAATTTCCTCTTCATCAAGAACACTCAAATATTCACTTCTGAGACGCTTCCCTAATCTAAATAGATAAGGATTATAGGAACGTTGGAGAGAAAGTTGAATTCCCTTTAGCCTGGCAAGGAGTACTTTATTCTTTTTGTTCACATCTCCAAACACATCCTTCTTCCAAGTATTAACATGTCTCTTCAAGCTAGCGATGCGATCACCTAAATCTGTATTACTCGAATTCCAACACTTAGTAACCGAATCCTTGAAATCTTTATGGATGCACCAAGCAGCCTCAAAACGGAACCTCGCAGGTGGTCTTGGAGCTCCTCGACTTAACCCAATCAAAATAGGCGCATGATCAGAATGCCTACGGTCAAGATGCGTTACCGGAACAGATGGAAACAACTCGAGCAACCCTGTATTTTTGGATACTTTCAAGGGAAGTACAATGATTACTTTGTTTTAAAGGTAAAACTTTCATTAATTACGGGGAGAAGGACAAAGGAACAAACAAATGAAATTGAGCGATGAAGGTATTTTTAGACAATATTTTTAGACTGTTATTTATGGCATACGTTTTCAATATTTTGTTTTACTAAAATTAATTTAATTTTTTAAAATTATGATAAAAAATATTATTTATTTGAAATATTTAAATTATCAGTAAAATTTATAAAACATCTAACAAATTAGTGAACTATAATAATTTTTTGTAACATAACATTTTTAAAAATATATAATCTAAAAATAATACTTTTTAAATATCTATTTATGATTTAATTTTAGGATTAATGCCCAAGAAATAGCTCAAGTTAGAATTAATTTCTTCTCATCCTAACTATTATTTTTTTTGTCCATAAAAGGAGTCGCTTGAGTTATATGAAGCTTCCCAGTACTCAAATTTTGAGTTATGGAAAGCTTTTTTTTTTTTTTACATTAGTTATGGAAAGCTTTCCAGAACTCAGATTTTGAGTTTTGGGAAGCTTTCCATAATTCACTGTTCTTTAAAAATTGGTTGAATACGAAATGAATATCTGAATAGAACTTATTTTGTTAAAAATTGGTGTGTAAAAGAATTAGTTTGCAATTTTAATAAAATAGATCAATTAAGAGGCAATCAAATCTGAATTGGTCAGGAAAAACAATCTGTTTTATTAATCTATTGTCATAATGAATTTGATTAAGATCTCATAAATTGTAAACAAACACTCCTTAACTGTCTTATATTGTAAGAACGCTGAGCTCCGAGCTTGAAGATCATCGAGCACACCTCGCAGTTCGTGATCGCATTTTTTTTTGGTCTTCTAGCAACAGTGTTGAACGACATGTTTACCTCAGATCTGCTCGCGCTGGAAGCAACAATGAGAGCCATATTTTTTTGTTTTTGTTTTGTAAGTCAAACCAGATATTTTAGTTAGTTTTTTAAATTTTTTGTGTAATTAGTTAGTTTTTTTAAGTTTTTTGTTGTAATTAGTTAGTTTATTTGTTTTATTGTAATAATGAGTTGTAAAAGTGATACTTTGTTTTTTAATAATACCCGGCTTTTCTTTAGAATACGCTGCTTTTTTTAGAACACTATGCTTTTATTGTTAGAATACTCATCATTTTTTATAGAGTACTCATCAATTTTTTTAGAGTACTCATCAGTTTTTATAGAGTACTCATCAATTTTTTGAAACTCTACTTTTTTTTTTTTACTAATCTCTACATTTTTTCCGATACTTTATGTTTTTTTCGGTCGTCGGTGACAGGTGGTCGGAGGTCAGAGGTAGGTGGTAGTGGAGAGAGATGAACCGTGACATCACTCCTTTTGTCTTTTAGTGTTAGTAAGGGTATTTTGTATTTTATAAAATGTTTTTTTAAACGTACCACAACTTAGACACTTCATCATTATTCTTGCATAACTTTTTTGTATAAGTCGCTTCATAAAATCTTGTGGGACCAACAAAATCACATGATTCTTCCTATAGAGAGGGTGATACAAAATAAATAAGAGTAATGATATATATCACCCAAAATCATACCACCCGATGACGTGGCGTGAATTGATTGGTAATAAATCGTTAATTAGATCAAGAAAATAATTAGATTAACGATTTATAGCCAACCAATTCAAGCCACGTAATTGGGGGTAATTAGGTGGTATGGTTTTGGGTGGTATATATCATTACTCAATAAATAAATACATAGCTCGAGTTATCTTTTTGCATGTTACATTGTCACAAATTTTAAAGGGGATATATAGAAATGAACAAATAGAATATATATATATATATATATATATATATATATATATATATATATATATATATATATATATATATATATATATATATATATACTGTGATCATTTCTCTAATTACAAACACTAATTTTGTTAATTATATTATGATAGAAAATAAAATAAAAAATTTAAGTTAGGTGGAAACCAAAATAGAGTAGTCTAATTATTTTCCGTCCTTTTTTTTTTGGGTCAAATTTTCCCTCCATTTTTTTGTCGATTCCCTCCATTTGAAATACTATTTTCATTGATATTTTTTTTCAAAGCATGATATTTTATGAACTATTTACTTTTATGTTAAGAAAGCAACCAAATGGAATATTTCGACAAGTCGAAATGACAAATTGTTTGATTTGGATAACAAGCCGGAGACACTAGGTTCAAGCAACACGAAAATAGCAACCCTTATTCAAGAATTTGTCGAGCATGGAGTAAAGAAGTGGGGAATGGACGGGTACGCTCAACGTCTAATTATTTAGTAATAGGAGAATTCAGTCACGGGAATCAAAACAAATATTGATAGATGTTTCAGATACGACCAAGGACGTGCGGGTATAAAAGGATTTTTATAGTAAAATATATTTTATTAAATTTATATAATATAGATATTTATAATAATTAATTCAAAAAAATCACAACCAATATAAGTACACAAGCAGTGGAACTCTAGTGATTCTTTGAATGTGGGACTATGGAATTGTCTTCGACCGAACCTAATATCTTGGAACTAGACAAAGTTCAAGATCACGGGGAAGTGTGCTCCAACAACCAAGTTATTATTGGGACAAAGGACTTAGAAAAATATAGTCCATTTGGAGATTTAATTGTCAAAGACCTCTAACACTAAAGATCAAGACTTTTCTCAGAACGTTTACCCTAAATTAAAGTAAAAAGTTGTGTAGTAACTAGAAATTGGAAGTCCATTTGAATAGTTGGGGGAAAACATTTGAAACGCAAAGGGTTTGAACTATGGTCAACATGCTAAGAATGAGTGTTTTTTTGAGTAATAAGTGAGTGGGCTAGTAATGCCATTGATTGAGGAGAGCGAATGGTGCTTTAAATTTTATAAAATTGTATAACTAATAGTTCTATTGTAAGTACTATAAAAGTATATTGTAGATTACTCTAATTTTTTAACATATTTGTCGATCTTAAAATGACGGTTCTAATTTTTTACCAATTTGGTGGGAAACAATAATTTTCTGCCAAAAAACTATATGACCAAAATCTTGAAAAGATTTCAGAACAAAAAAAAAGGTAAACGTTGAAAAAAGTGAAACATAAAACCTAAAACCCATCTCTTCACATTCCCATTGGAAATAAAAACAAACATAAATCTCTTCACACTCAGGTCTCAACCTCCCACCAAGCAGCTCTCATGCACAAGAAAATCGCCGCTACTCATGTACCATTATCCACCATCATCAACCCAGCTTGACTACGCCATCAACAATGGACGAACCCAAATTTAGGAAAAATTAATTTTTACCAGTGAAACTAAAAAAAAATGAATTATATTTATCCTTCATCACTTTTATAATTTTTTTAAATTATCTGATTTAAAGTATAATTATAGTCGTTATGATTATTATATTTTCAAAAATATCCTACAATGTCCATTTTATGACCACTGGAATCCTTTTACAATGAAGTATGAGAAGTGACACACTGAAAACAGCGTATATGAGGAGGGGATGCCTTGTGAGTTTGTGGATCCCATAATTTGGCGTGATTGTTGGAGTGAGCAATGTGGTTTTATAGCGTATTTTTTGAATTGTTTTGTAGTAAATATCTATTTGGCGAAACTGTTGGAGATGGTTTAACATAACCTAAAAAAATTACTGAATTCCGAAAAAACCAACCCAAAAGTTCCAAAATTCCTAACCAAATTTCCAAAATTTCAAACCAAAAGTTCTGGTAAATTCCAATATAATCTATCCTAAAAATTTCTCCTATAGAAGTATATACCTACATAATATATAAATTAGCAAGTAATTAAGCTTTTCAAAAGCAGCTCACTAGATTAATTTTTCATTTCGAATTAAAACATAAAAATAATTGAAGAAGTAAAAATGAGGACCTAGAAATATAGAAGGCGGTGACACGGCGAGGTTGAGTGACACCGATACTGCCAAATCTGGTGTAACAGGTTCCGTGAAGTATTTGAGAAAGTTGAGTGCTCTTGCCTGAACTGGGTTCGCCGATTATTCTATGATGGAGTTGTTAACAGGTTTCGCAGAACGGGTCAGGTTCTAGCTCGACACTAACCAGTCTAAAATCTACAAAAACCTATATTCTATGCTTCAAGAATCTGGCAAGACTTTGATGTTTTTCCTGTTCTTTGATTTGTCCATTTCTTGATCATTTGGCAACTACAGAGTTGTGTTCTACAATATCTTTCAACTTATGGTCTTGTTTCTTCTTTCCGGGGCAGAATGGACATCTATACACTTCATGATTTTTTTGTCAGAAACTATACACTTCTATCTCCATTCTTCAATTTTTTGTAGCACGAATCAGATACCTCTTCTCACCTATACACTTCAAATTTATGCAGTAATATAATTGTTAATATTATACTTTAAAAAGAAAATAAAAAATAAGTATTAGAAAGAAATTAAGAAAAATTATAAATAAATTTTTTGGTGATGATTATGTATATTTGTCTTATTTGATATTTTTTAAGGACGAATTATAAAGAATCGTCGAGAAATTAGGTTTTTGCAGTCGGTTCCTTAAAATCGCCAAGAAATCAAGTTTAAACAATGACAATTCAAATAAGCATCATAATAAAAGTGGATGTCAAATTATTTTAAATATGGTTGAAACAATTCTCATAAAAAAATCGTCATTGTATGGGGTGTTTTCTTGTAGTGTATTACCTACATATTTCATATATATATTTAGGCTTAGTATATTGTATACTTAATGTTTGTTGAATTTATTCCTTTGATATTTGGCTAGTGTTCATCATAGAATAAATTCACATAAAGGTTGATTAAGTATTTATACTCATATATCTTATCTCTAAGAGTTGTTCTAGCCACTCTATTCAAAGTCCTCAAACATATGATTTTTAGATAGGATTAAAGAATTCGATTTATGTCAGATTTTTAATTTTGCATTATCTTATTCATCGCCTCTAGACCATTATCTTGGGGTTCAATTGGTATTAGATCCTATCTCTAATATTTATTGTGCTTAATCGTACCTAGAGTTATTAAGATGGAGTCTAACAAATCAAAAGGAACACGTGCTACTAGTCCATTGATGTCTCCCTATTTGTGATGAATTAATCTAGGTTGGAGACATCATGTGTTTATGAGTATTTAATATTAGATTTTTATTTGTATTTTGATGTTTTCCTATTTCTTGTCTTAATTTGATGAATTATGATTTTTAAAGCATATTTGGTTTAATTTGTGTGTTAATGTGAAACTTTAAAGATATATGGAAATTAATTAGATATCTAATCAATTCTAAAGAGATAATTAAAGAAGATATGGATGGAAATTGGAGATAAAAGGAAGTAAAGATAAAATTGGAAAGAAAAAGTTGACAAGTAAATCTGAAATTCTGCAACCACGTCCACTAAAATTAAGATAACTTAAAACAGGCTAGGAATTTGGAGGAGTAATCTAAAGGAAAAATGTAGATATTTTCGACGCAGTCGTTTCGATATAAAGTAGGAGAAAATCAAAGCAATAACGAATGCGATACAACCGAAACAAGAAAACATTATTTATCCTATCTCCTATATTTTAGGAAACGAATTTGATTTGGAAAAAGAGTCAAATTGCTTGCCTTCTAATCCAATAATCCGACCTAGAAGCCTCTTAACACCTTTAAATACACCATCTTATCATTTTAAACATGTCCTTGCTCAGATCTAAACATTAGCTTAGTCCTTACTTGAATATTAATCCTTAGTATCAATTTTATCATCAAAGAAGCAAGCTGACCTGTAGAGGAAGACACCAAGTAAGAAGTTGGAGAGCGACAAACTCCTCTTCTACATCCCTCCTTCTCTATATTTAGGGTAATTAGCTATAGATTTGTGGCTTCACCATATTTCTAAACTTTTATTCTGTAAGTTTTACTCTTAATTATTTGGGTTATTATTTTGTCTTAAATTTCATAATACTATTTGTTTTTTTAATTGATTTGAGTTTGGCGTATATTGGTATTATGTGCTTTGACTTATTGTTCCAGTCCTAAATTTGGACAATCTTAGGACTATCCTTAGTAATTGAGTTAACACCCGGAAGTGGGGTTCAATTATTGACAACACCACGTAATTGTCTAGTGTGCGGTAGTGATCTTGACGGACTTGCCTAACTAGATCGCCATAAAGGTTTGATTTAACCACCGATCATTACGCAGGGTCCCCTTACCCCAGTCCCCTCGTAGTGGAGAGGTTGCTCCTAAGTCCACCCTGACTGGGGTTAGGAAGAATTTAGAATCCCGGTTAATATATAATGCTCAATTCACCCTTAAGATTAGAATAACAACTTAGTAGATAGGCTCATATTAGTAACCCTAATTTATTTGACGTACATTCATATTTATTTATCTACATTTTTATTTATTATTTCACATCAGATTACTATTCATCTTATTATATTTTAATCTAAACATCTAAGTTCATCTACGCTTATTGAATACAAGTAGATCTAACAAATTAAATCCTTGCGAACGAACTTTTCTTATCAACTAAACTTGCAAACGATCTGTCATACTTGCAGTGAATTTCTCGTGGTAGTCAAGGGTGTGTCATTTATTGTTATCTTTATTTATCTGTTTATTTATCACACATTTTCCCCCACCAAGTTTTTGGCGCCGTTGGCGGGGATTTATCTTTAAGTTAGTTTATTTGTGTTTATTTAGTGTAGAAGTTTTTATTTGTTTTCAGTTTTATGCGCTTTTCTTTTTAGTCTCTTTCCAGGTTTCCTATGTATGGAGAACTATTACGCAACAAGAAATACATATATTAATGGGGCCCGAAGTCAAAATTTCAATCAAGAAGGTTTGAGCTATCAAGTTCGAGCTCCACCACAGACCATGCATAATCCGCAAGATGACTCCATCAATAAGGTCTCACAAAACCTGGAAAATTTCATGAGATAATCAAGGTAACACGTCGAACTTTAAAAGACGTTAAACAAAAGTGCTTTCTGGGAGACATCCCACAGTATTTTATGTTTTTTCTTTTTGTTTAGATTAGTTAGTTTATGTGTTTTTAAGTGCATATTGTAGTAATAAGGAAGGTCTAAGTGTTTTTGATGTGTAAGTATGCAAGGGTTCGAGTTTGGGGTGAAAACTGGAAAAATTTCGGAGTTAAAAAGGGCTAGACAGAAGCTTTTTGTGGTACACCGCAGGAATTCGCGGTGCACCGCACCTATCAGCGGTAGAAATAGACCAAATCTTCGAACTGACATAACTTTGCGTTCCGGGTCTAAATCACATATTTTTTCGAGATCTATCCAATGGAGTAAATAACACCAGGTTTGGAGCTAAAATGAAAAATCGAAATCAAGCAGTGTCATGTGGTACAATGCACCCTTCGCCCCACGAGCCGCCATCAAAGAAGAAGAAGAGGTTAGCTTATATCACTTTTTAATTCAAAACCTTAAGCCTCTTTCTTTCCCAAAACTCCTAAACTCCATTGAAACTTTACATAATCTTCACCTCACAACAAAACACCACCAAATAACCATAGATTTATATCCAAATCCTTCCCTGCATTCCTATAAACAAGAATCAAACACTCAAATCATTCCAATACACCTAGAATCAAGAATCAAAATCCAAAATTTTCCAAAACCTTTTTCCAAATTTTTCTTAAATCTGTCTCAACCATGCAAGAGTCCATCATACCCATATAAAGTTTATAGTTCTTGCGGTGCGCAACATATAGGATTACCCCATTAGAGATGGAGAAAAACAAGGTTTTGAGAAAACAAGAAAGAAATTGGAGAAGGTAAGAACAAGAGATTTCTAGAATTGTATGATTGATTGGGATAAATCACAATAGGAGGTAAGAGAATGCGAAATTGGTGATACAAGAAAGTTGCATACAAGGAAATCACTGCACCCTATTCCGGGTATTGGTAAAGCGAGGAAATAGCCTCGAAGAGTATGTTTTCTTTCTTCCCTACCATCTTTCTGTACTTGCAAATATTTTTTAAATTTTAAATTTTATAGTCTTTTCGAGTCGTGGGGATACGCCTCATTTTTTAGTTGGGGGTGTGGGGATTCGTTGTCCCTCATCTCCATTTTTCTGTGTTTTAATGATTTTTTAGGAAAAATTAAAATTTTTTGAGAGAAGGATTAGATGTAGAGTGTGTTTAATAGTTTGAAAGCATAAACTTAGTAAGTTAATGATAGAAAGTAATATATTTATGAGATGTTTTGTTTTGTATGCTTTGAGTATTTACAGGAAACACACATTGATAGTAAATAAAAGATTAGTAAGCAATGCAGTAGAAGTATGTTCGATCTTGGGGCGCCTTGAGGGGTGTGTAGGCCGTGAGATCCAAGCTAGTTGATAAACACATTTGATGAACGTGCTAAAGGTAAGAGAATGACGAAATTGCATAGTTTAGAAAGTGATTAAGGCGGTTCTTTGATAAGCCTATTGTTTCCTTTTAGCTTACTGTCAAATTATTATACTTATATCTTTCTCAGCCCCTTCTAGCCTTTCTAAAGGGTTTTTATTTAGCCATGTTATAAGCCATATCCCTTTAGATTTAGGAATTTTCCATATGACCTGCACTTGAATCGCGATGCATAGACAATTGTTTTAGAACTTGATTTTGGGGTGGTGGGTCCACCATTATGTGAAGTATTATTGTGTAAGGATTTCTGAGCTTATTAATTGTGCTCTAGTCTTATTTTGATGATGATTCACTATTATTATATTGTAACCTTTTGGAGGGTTTAAAAGTAAGTGAAAAAAGTTATGAAAAGAATAAATGAGAAAAAAATAGCATGACATCTCACATCAAAAAGAGAGTCATAACTATACTACAAAAGAAAAAATTGATATGAAAAAATTGAATATATTTGGACCGGCATAGTGGAATCTTATGTGAACATCTTTATGTTTTATTGGGTTATTGTGGATGCTAATTAGTGCATCAATTCATTGGATTGAGTGAGAACGTTTTATGAGAGTAACTCAACCTTTAGGGCGATTTGTTGATGACTACTGAGGAGAGAGTCAAAAGCTCACTCTAAATTATCCAAATATACTATCATACTGTCCATAAGCCAACATTACATCCTTAAAAACGTTATGATTCTTTGCTATGTAATCTAGAAGTGGTTGAATTGTTAGAGAGTAGTTAAGTGGATCTTTGGATACTAGTGAAATTCGATGAACAATCTATAGTCTCCTTGGTAAACTGAGTAAAGAACCTCACGTTCTTGCATTGCGAAACTAATCTGATCTTGAATTCGAGTCGTGTTGATCGTGAGTATGAAAAGTATACAGGTAATTTAGTTTGTAAATATTATTACATGAAATTTTCCAAGTAGTTGCTTTGAGTTTATTTTATATATTTTGTTATCTATTTTTTAGTGTGTCCGGGTGTATCTTCGTTTTTATTAGGTTAATAATATTTTTTTTCTATCAATAGTCATCTTACTTTTTCTAAAATTATAAAAATATTTCCTAATACTATTATCCCTAATTTTATTTTATTGATACTGGTTTTACGTTGCGTCTCTATAATGACAGTGAGATATCAAGAACAACTTTGACCATCGTGGTTTGTCTTGATTTATTAAATGAAATTTAGGTGAGATGTCATATATCGAAATATCTTTATGAACTGATTTAAATTTCACATGTGTTCACAAAAACCATGTAACAAATTGGGGAAGCTCTGACTCCCATAACAACAAATTCGTCCCCAGTACTACTTATTCTCTGGATCACATGCCATGCCGTCAGCTGATAGGATGATCAATTGCTGCATCTAAACATTCATTATTGGCCTTCCTCTTTTTTCTTGGTGAATACATACCTGGCCCATACTTTTCAAATTGACTATTATCTATATTTGGTTTTCCAGTATTAAATTACCCTTTAATATAACCATGGCATGGTATGTTCTAGGTCATAGTACTTAATTAGGCGCCCTGCTTATGTGATAATCAGGCTTATTACCAATAGGATAGTTCCCGGATTGGTTTCCAAAGTTTCTATCTTTGCCGAGTTGAGTCTAGTATATTATATGTGAAAGTTTGTTTTTTTTAATTTTTCTAACCAAAGTCAAATTTTAATGAGATGCTAGATTTGTTATAATTTATTTTTTTATCTTTGAATTGGTTATGAATAGTTTATTCTTTATGGTTGAAACAATTTTTTCATAAATAATTGGCATTAGATAATGCGTGTGTTATGAATTATGATGTTAATATTAAAGTTTAAATACATAAAAAAAATATATAAATGAATTTGTATTTTTTAACAAATTTTATTAGAGTTAAATATTAAACTGTAAATGAACGAATTCGAATAATTTTACAAAATCGAGATTAAGCAAACAGTTCAATTCATTTAAAGTAGTATTCGCACTATTGTAAAACAAAAAGAAAGAAAAAAACAGAGGGAAGAGAAGAGGGACGGGAACAGGGGCGGAGCCAAAGGGGGGTTAGGGGGGTCCATGGCCCCCCCTGAATTTTCTGGAAAAAAAATATATAACTAAACATTAAAAAAAAAAATTATAAGTAAATAATCCCTAAATATTTGTAAAATCTTCATTTGGCCCCCCTAATTTTTAAAATTTATTTTATTAAGTTATAAATTACTTTAATTATATGATTTTTAATTTTTTTATATATAATATATGTTATTTTTTATAAAAAATAAAGAACTTATAGAGTAATTAATTAAAAAAATAATAATAACGAGACTTATATTTCAATATTACAAAATATAGGGACTTATAGTGCAATTTTGCATCATATAAGGACCTATTTTGCAATTTTACATAAGACATTGAGTTATAAAGACATTTAAAGCAAAAAAAAACCAATATTTGTTGTTTGGGAGGTACTAGCAAATGCTAATATGTTGGTTTTTACGATTTCTTAAACTTTTTGCAATTGCGTGAAGGGTCCCTAATAGTATTTTTCTAGACTTAGAGGTTAATGTTCGAACTTATTTAGGAGACCAATCGAAGATATTGTGTCGAAATCCACCCATTGGTACGCGCCAAACGAAGTTTTTCCCGCAAAAACAATACACAAATCTATTATACGATAACTTTATTTCACGATAAAAACAAACTGGTACGTTCCAAACAGATCACTTTGGTACATTCCAAAGAGATATAAATCTAGATCTAAAACAAAAAGAAACCAGTTTTCAATACATATTGGAAATAAAAAATAAAGGGAAAAACTAATTTGAACTAGAAAAAAATAATTAAAAAACCCCCATCGACTTAGAAAATGGTTGGGGCTGGGTATTCTCGTTGCGTGTTGGGCTTGGACAGTGGGTTGTTGGTCATCGGTAGTAATGGAGAGGCTAGAGATGCCGACATAGGTGAAGAAGCGGGAGACTGGCCCACCAAGGTGAGCGGTGTAGGAGCATCGAAAATTGGTGTCGTTAAGGAGCCCGAAGATGGCGATGATGCTGGCGTGGAGGAGTACCTTGTGCAGCGGCGTCGAGGATTTCAATCTAGAACTCTATCTGGAAGGTTTGTGCGGTATCTCTTGTGCAGAAGGGGAGCGGCGCTCAGGAGCGACTCTTGGAGATGCTAGAGAAGAGGCTGTGTCGCTGTTCGTGATCTCGAGAGATCTGGTAGCGTTGGGCGCTGTTGATGGCGTTAGGCGTTGTTAGTGGCTTTGTAGAATGGTGGCGTTGGGCGCTGTTGGTGTCGTTGGTGAGTGGAGCGGCGTGCGGTGAGCCGAGGAGCGGGAATGGAAAGTGGGTTGAGTAGCGGGAAGGCGTTTTACATGTGCAAGGCGCGATGGTTGGTGGTGGAGGTGTTGCTGCTAGGAGATGCTACTAGTGGAGGAGTATGGCTGGCAGCGTTTTTTGTGGACAGCTATGTGGGGTCCGTGATCGGGGAAGGTGGATCTGAACCGTGGTACACGGCGACGGGACAGTGGGGAGGCACAACGACAGTGAGGTGGTGGGGAAAGAGAGAGGGACAACCATGGTGTTACAAAGAAGAGAGAGTGAAAGAGGGGGCTGTCACATAGAATGTCTTGGAAAAAAACCTAATAGGGATATGATTTTTCGTTTTAGGGTTTTTCAGTGTATAAGAAATAATAGAAGAGGGGTGTTTTGGGCTTTTACCTTGGAGTTTAGTTAGTTTAGTGAGAATTTTGTAAGTATTGTGAATGTTAATGAAGCTTTTTTTAAATAATTGTTCCGTTTTAATGAGTAAAGATGTATATATTTTTTTAATATCATATCCAATGTAAGGATAAAAAAAAAAAAGTGTGATATATAGAAGTGCTTTTCTAATTTTCACATAATAGAGAAAAAATCTTATAGAATCTGTCGCGTATGTCAAGATGTTTTCTTCTTATAATTTTATCCTTTTGTGGCTACAACTTAGATTTTGCGTTGCTCTTTGGTCAATTTTTTCTATTACTGTTGACTGTTGTCATCTAGAATGGATCGAATCTTGACCAACTTTTCTCGATTCGTATTTTGTTAAAATGGAAATATAATATTTCTTCAGAAAGCATTTCAAGCTCTCGCTCCAACCTAAATAACGTTCTATTAGGGCTGAGCAGAAATTTTACCAAACCGAAAAACCGAGTTAATTTTAACCAAACCGACCTAAAATATATTTTAATTTTACCCAGGTCAACCTTACCCATCGGGTTACCTTATGATTTTTCGGGTCCATATATTTTACCTATATATTACCTAAACTATTGGGTTGGGTTTACCTAAACCGAAAAACCGTGTAATATAAAAAAATACTACAAAACGTGCAATTAGATAAATATTTTCATTTGTCTCCTTGGATATTCCAACATGCATAACTTATTTTGAAGTATTCGATTTACGACTTCTTGGTTTGTAATGTCAAGATTGTAACTTTGATCTTTAGAGTTATAATAATACCGATTTTTTTCAGATTTTGTCATTTTAAAAAAAAAAAATTCATGCGTTAAAAAAAGTTTGACTAATATTGACTAACGAGGGTAAACCGAAGGTAACCGAAGGTAACCGAAGGTAACCGAAGGGTAACCCGAATTAACCCGAGGGTAAACTTCTTTTTACCCTACCCTTGGGTTACCCAAGCAATTCCTTAAACCGAAATATATTACCCTTGGTTTACCCTAACCTCAAAACCGGGTAAAACTGATCCATGCTCTCCCCTACGTTCTATAATCTATGGGTGCATTGATTTCACTGGACTGATTTTGGTGGAGGGATCGGTTGGGGTGGGCCGTTCCATCATTTAGGTGGAAGAGACAAGATAGTCATTAGTCGCCTCGCCCACTAGCTCTTCATCAACTGCTACTACGTGGCCCATCAAGGAGTCGTGTCACCTATGATGCAACACTTCTACCAATGACATGTGCGTGCTTTGATGCAACACGCGTTTCCTTCTGCTAGACTCTCTAAAATAAATAAATATATGTATGCTTCTATATACTACTTACTAGGAATAAGGAACTATATTAATAGTTATCATAAAACCTTAATATTTTTACATAAAGAAGTTATTTGGAGTTATGAAATGAGTAAGTTTGGTTAATGTTTTGATTGAGTTTATACTGTGGGGTAGAGTATATTATGGTACACCAATCATATATATTACCTAAATTCATATCATTCAATATGATATTCATTACGTGACAGAATTAGAATAAAAGTAAACAGTAATTTTTTAATTAATTATTTATTTTTACTCAAATCACGTCATAATGTCTAAAAAAAATTAGCAAATCACGTTATATTATGAGTGACTATCATCTCTTAAGGTGTGATAAAAATAAGCTAAAAAATCACTATCTCGAGAGATCACTCCCAACAAGTGTAGAAATCATTTGCAAGTAATAAGTAAGTAATAATATTGTTCTCTACGGTGACTAAAGTCGTAAATATCAAGTTCATGCTCGTACAAAGTGTAGATGATTAAGTTGTTATAACTAAAGCAGAAATAAAATAGAAATAATATTTGGTTTTCTTATAAACTAAGATGCGGGAATTAAAACTAACTAATTAACTAGTAAAGCAAGCAAATAAACTTTGAAGAATAAGATGAGAGTTTAGCTCGAGTTTGATGGTAATCCTCTATCCTACTAAGTCGATGATTCCAGTTTTCAGGGTGAATTTGGTTGTTATACTAAATTTTCTTCTAAGTCCCGCCAAGGTAGCTTAGAAGGCTGCCTAACTCTTCCTAAAGTTCTCGGGTGAGATTATTCTACGCAAAATCTCGACGCTACAAATTATTTAACCTATATGATTATCCGGCTAGGCAAACCCGTCAGGATTACACCGCACACCAGACGTATATGAACTATGTCTGTCCTTAAACCCGCCGCCAGGGCGCAGTTTAAGATACTAGCGAGACACTCTGAGTACTCCAAAAAACTCTTTCTTTCTCTCTCTCTCTCTAAAATGGTTGTGGTTGTTATACTTTTGAATTTAGTCTCCATAGCCCCTCGTTCTAAGTAAATACTCGATAGCAATGATGCTAATGTTGAGCGACGGAGATTCGAAGAGTCATCGGGAGTGAACCTCCCTGTGGACCTGACGTAGTGTTTGGTTTTAGGTTGGCTAGGAGAAGCAAGTAGATCCTCGGACCTTCATCCAGTTCCTTGGGAAAGTTAAGATAAATTCTATCAGTCCTTATCGGGAGTAAGGTAAAGAGTTACTAACACTCCTCATCGTCTAATTCGCTACTCCAATCTAATATCCTCTTCTACCAACACATATATCTCAGTTACTGTATTTTTGTTCTGTTTATATCCCTAGGCCAAGTGTTATCCGGAGAGTGATGATGTCATGATTTTCACGCTCTATCATCTGACTCCATCTATGGGACGTGAAT
This sequence comes from Nemophila menziesii, assembly GCA_029959085.1. Taxonomy (NCBI): domain Eukaryota; kingdom Viridiplantae; phylum Streptophyta; class Magnoliopsida; order Boraginales; family Hydrophyllaceae; genus Nemophila; species Nemophila menziesii. The sequence goes on along the minus strand of JARWIR010000007.1, from coordinate 29,679,917 downwards.
TTGAATCCTATTGAGATTTTAGAACGGAAATTCCAACGGAAAAAAATATAATAGCAAAACCTTTACCGATAGAGAAAATTAGATATGTTCTGATAGGCAATCCAGATAACACATTAAGTTTGGAAAGTCGCTAGGAGGTTCATAAATAGCCTCTCTCTGAACAAATTAGAATAATACAAAGACTTGTTTTCCTAGACCATCAAGGATATGGTCGGGATTGATTGAAGTATCTCAAAATATTTCCTAAACGTCCATCCAACTGCTAAGCCGGTAGAACAAAAAAAAGAAACAATTACGAGGAGACAAATATAGTCATTCGAGAAGAAGTTTGTAGGCTCCGAGAAGCAGATTATATAAGAGAAGTCACCTACCAGAATGGATCGCTAACCCAGTCCTCGTACCAAAACCAAACAAAACTTGGACAATATGCATTAACTACACAAATCTCAATAAGGCCCGTCCAAAGGATAGTTTCCCTTTACCAAAGATCTATGTTGTAGATCTCGGTTTCATGGCCTAAGCGGTCGACCGGGGCCTAGCGCTTAGGCGGGTTACGCGGTTTTGAATCCCGCTATTTAATTTTATATATGGTAATATGTATATATATATATATTAATATATGTATATATATATATATTAATTTTATACTAATATTAACTATTTAAGTCATAAAATTCATCTAACAACAGTATATTAAATATAAAAATACTAAAATTAAAGTTATAATTTCAATTCAAGAAATTTTTAGAGTAAGAAAAATAAAATGAGGGCCTAGGTGGTCATTTTTTGCCGTTAGTCGGCACATAGGAGGGCTAGGCGCCTCTTCCACGACGACTAAGGCGCTAGGAAAAAATGTCTAGCATTTTTACTCGGCGTAGGAGGCTGAGTGGGGAGTTGACACCTAAGCGGAGATTTCTACATTATAACCAACAAAAAGTAAATTGGTAGATGCTACAACTTGGTATCAGTACCTATCATTTATGGATGTATTTAAATGTTATAATAAAATTTAGAAGGCTAAACAATACGAGGAAAATTGGTATTCATTACCAATCAAGGACTATATTGTTATAAGGTCATGCCATTTGGGGTGAAGAATGCAAGATCAAATTGTCAGTGCATAGTAAACAAGGTGTTTGAACATCAAATGGGTTGGAATATGGAAATATATGTGGACTATATATTTGTCAATAGCACATCATTTTAAACACACCTATAATACCTTTACCTAGGATTTCGAATTAATGAAAAAAGTTGATATATGAATCAGGCCGGATAAGTGGACATTCAATATAGCATAAAAATGTTCCTCGAGTTATGATCAGTCACCGAGGGATTGAAGCTAACCCATACAAGATACAAGATATTAATTATATAAATCCATCTTTTACGGTAAAATAAGTACATTCACACAAATATAAAGTAGTAGCGTCAAGCCGATTTATGTCAAAATCAACTGAAAATATGATTCATGGTTCAAGACACTATAAATCATAGAGACTTCTAGTGGATAGAAAAATTCCAAGAAATTATTTGAGAAAGTCAAAGAGTATCTAAGCACTCCACCAATGTTAACTAAGCCCAAAGCAGGTGAGACTTTACCTGTATATCTTTCAGCTAACCAAGAGGCCATATTATTGGTAGTAATTTGGAAAGTAAGAGGAGAACAAAAGTCGATATTTTATGTCAGTAAGAAATTATAGGGAGCCCAGGCACATTACCCGCCTATTGAAAAATATTGTCTTAGCCCTCATACACTCAGCTGGTGTCGCCTAGGGTGTGATAAAAATATGATATAAATAAGTGCAATAATAGACACCCTAGACTAGCACAGTACTACAAGTATTACAGGACGTATGCAAGTTTTAATGATAAGAAGATTCGTTCCTCAGGGACTTAATGTTAGACGAAAGGGTAAATAAATCAGAATAACAATAATTAATTAAAAGACAGAAAATAAATACGATTGATTAAGAGATGAGACTAATAACTAGATAAATTAAAAGACAGATAATTAAATATGAGAGAAATAAGATGAGTGGGTATAGCTTAGGTTATGCAAGTATGCACTAATCCTTCTAATTCTTTCTATCAGTTCAGTTTATAAGGGAGATAATAACTCTTAGATAAGTAGTCAGGATTCTAAATTCCCCCTATCCCCGGAGAGCGAACTAGGGTGGCAACCTCACAATCACGAGGTGACTCAACTAGGGTTATCCTGCGCCACTAGGATCCTAGGTGCAGTCTGACCTACTAATGATGATTGGTGATTAAAATAAACCTCAATGACTATTTAGTTAGGGTGGTGTTGTCAGGACCAATTCCATGTACTAGACGTTTATGTGGTGTTTCAATAATTAGAAACCCCTTCCGGGTGACCATCTAACTACTATTAGCAAGCTCTAAATTGATCAGGTTCAAGACAGATAATATATCAAAGCATATAAAACAAATATATGGTTAACTAGCTAGAATCAATTTAAAACATATAATTCCCAAAGAAACTTAGATAGAAAGAAAATAGAATTCATAGATTATAAATAATGCAAAACCCAAGCTATGGGAAAATTAGTTCATACCTGAAGGACATAAACTAAAGAATGATACATGAATGTCATCTTACTCTCTTCAATAACTCTAATGATATAAAACTTAAGGACTAACTTATGGCCTTATGGGAGGTAAGGATGACTTTACAAAGGTTTAAGGGTGTATTTATAGGTGTTTAGAAGACATTGTTTTCTTAGAGTGGAAGATAAGTAACTTGGACTCGAAGTCCAACTCAAATTCGTAACCCGAATATATTGAAAAGGTAATAATCTGCCTTTGTTTTGGCCGTAACTTCTTTGTTTCAACTCCGATTGGCGCGTTATATATATCGAAACTGATCGTCTCGGAAAGCTCTATACTTTTGCTTCATACCATTCTTCTAAATTCCTATCCAATCTTGAGTTATGATCACTTTACGTGACTGTTGAAATTCATATTTACTTGGCAACTTTATCTTTCCATATCTATCTTTTCCTTCCTTTATCTCCTATTTCCATGCATATCTTCTTTCATTTATCTCTTTAGACTTGATTTAGAATCTAATTAATTACTATATATCTTTAAAGCTTCACACTAAATAAATAAATTAAACCAAGTATGCTATAAAAATAATAAATAATCAAATCAAGACAAGAATTAGGAAATTGTACTAAATCATATGAAAATCGACTAGGAGACTTCTTTTTTGGAACAAAAAAAAAGACTAGGAGACTTCCTAAAACACTAAAAATGATGTCTCCAACTAAGATTAAATCATCACAAATAGGGAGACATCATCAGCCTAAAAATTAAAACCTTATTTTGAAGCACATCGAATAAAAGTGATGAAAGACGATTTGCCTCTGAGACAAGTTTTATCAAAGCCTGGAGTGTCAGGGCGCTTACTGAAATGGGCTATTGAATTAAGAGAGTATGGTATAACTTTCGAAGGCCGAGTTGCAATCAAAGCTCATGCATTAGCTGATTGCATAATCAAATTCACTTTACCAAATGAACCCGAACAAATGGAAGTAAATAACATGTTCACAACCTTTTACTCTAATCTTTAATTTTCTCATTATATCAGGGGTTATTGTGGAACATCCAAGCATATACCTTGTGTTATTAATGATAGAACAAAATTGAAATTTATACAAGATCCAACTATGGAGAAGGTCAAACAAGCTATTTTTAGCATGATTGGAACAAAGGCGCCTATCCTTGATGGCTTCTCGAGACACTTCCATAAAATAATATTGGGTTATTTTCAAGTATGCCATATTCAAACTTGTCCGTATTTTTTTCAAAGACAAACAAGTTGTCAAAGATATCAACCCGACACTCATCGTGCTTATCCCCAAAGGCGAGTTTCACAAATACATCTTCATATTTTAGACCTATTTCTTTTACAAATTTTTGTTACTTTATATCAGGCGGAAAATATGAGATTAATTTTTTAAGTAAATATTCGTTAAAGCCGTCTGAATGTGTTGACAGTTTCAATAGAGTATCTTCACTTATCTATTTTTGGTTGTTATGAGTAAGTTGAGGGACTACCCGATCCATGACTTTTACGGTAATATTACTAAACATTGGCTTGTTTCGGAGACGGGTAAGCATGAATAATTCTCATTCGTGAAAGAGGTTTTGAGCATTTGTGCAAAGGAGTTTGGTCATATGCCCTATATTACTAGATCCATGACCATAATGGCGGAGCCACATGAAGGTTAGGGTGTGCCATGGCCCGCCCCCTAGTTATTAAAAAAAATCCCTTTATAAAAAAATTAATTATAATATGTTATTTTACTCTATAAATTTTTAAAAATCTTCATTTGGTCTTCACTGTATTTTTAAAACTATTTATTATTTGGCACCTTAAGTTTCCAGAATGTTCATTTAGGTGGCCTATGATTTTTTTAGTGATAAGTACTTAATGCTGGATGACAACTGAATATAACTTATTCTATTAAGAGACAGTTTCCGAATGAATCAGACTTAGGGGGTGTTTGTTTGCACTTAATGAGATCTTAATCTGATTCATTAAGACACTGGATTAATAAGACTATTTGTTTTTCCTGACCAATTAAGATCTGAATGGCTCTTAACTGGTCTGTTTCATTAAGATTTCAAACCAAGTCTGAATCATTCAGACACTGCCTCTTAACAGAATAAGTTCTATTCAGCTGTCCATTCAGCATTCAACACTTATTACTTAAAAAACAAACGCCACCTAAGTCTGAATCATTCAGACACTGTCTCTTAACAGAATAAGTCCTATTCAGCTGTTCATTCAGCATTCGGCACTTATTACTTAAAAAAAAACGACACTTAGTTTTGAATCTTAATGAAACAGACTTGTTAAAAGCCATTCAGACTTGAATTAGTAAGTAAATTAGTTCATTGTCTTAATGAATCAAATTAAGATTTCATTAAGTATAAACAAACACCTCCTTAATCTCTTAATTTTTAAAATACGTTTTATTATATTTATAATTATATTATATTTTTCAATAAATTATATATTATTTTATATTAAATAAAGAATAAATAATTAAAAAAATTATATTAAAATTTATAGCACAGTTTGATATAATATAATAGAGATGTACCTATAGTATAATTTTTTTTCTTGAGCGTTGCCCCGAACCCTTGTTCCCCCTACTAAACTTCCTGACTCCCCCTGCTTTGACCAATATTACCAGAATCAAGCTATCAATTAATAGTAGATTGTTTTTTTATTTTAAGAAAATGTATCTTAACCACCGAAAAAAAGGAGAATAACTGCAAATTACTTATTGAATGATCAAACAAGCTATAAGAATCCGGCATTGGACCCATTTGGCATGTGACCCATGTGGACAATGGTCTATGCTATTCAAACTCTGCAATTTGTAGATCCACCTGTATATTAATGAATATCATTCAGAAAATATTTTATTATATAATTAACCAATTTTATTCTCTTATTATTTGTACATTAAAAAGATGAATAATTCTCTTTTAATTATGAATTTTTAAATTTCATCTTCAAAAAAGAAAAGAAAAGAACCTTTTCTACTTACTTATAATTTAAAAAAGTAAACTAAGAAAAGAACATAAATGAGTAAAGGTCTAAGTGTTTTGGAAGATTGCCAAAATTATTTATGAAACGATTCAACTAAAAATATAAATAATGTCGCAATTCATAAATTAGTTCAAACTTTTACCGGAAGTCTTTTAGTTGAGTAGATTTAACTTAAGCGTTTTAACGCTTCATATGTATGAAAATAATAATAATCTCAATTTAAAAACTTTGACATATTTATTTTCTACTATTACTTTTTATGTCATGTTAATTATTTTATTTTTTTTAATTATATAATATTCATAATATATTATTTATTAATTTTTGTTTTCTTTTTATTATAAAATCCGACCACCACCACCACCACCACCTCATGCATTTACCACGATTATCACCACCACCTCATACATTCTCCACCGACCATCATCCCCACCACTTCCACCACCATCCACCACCATCCACCCCAACCACCATCTCCCACCACCACAACACCCATACCACCATTACCGCCACCACCTACCACAATCACCACCATTATTCTCCGTCGACCACCACCTTCACCTATAAGTACCACCACCGACTAGTTCCGTCAACACCAATCACAACCAACTAATATCATTATACACGCGCGTTCGTGAATTTTAAAAAAAAATCATAACTAATTCTACAAAAATCGTAAAAGATTTTCATTTTTTGACGAGACAAATTAATATTTACGCCTACAATTTTTTTTAGTTTTTTTTGAATTTATTTATTTATTTTTAATTTTGATAATCTGTTTTATGTGTTGCTATAACACATAAAAACGATTTTCCAAATTCTATAATACGCGCGCGTCCGTGATTTTTTTTTTATAAAAAATCATAATTAAATTAAAAAAAAATCTGAAAAAATAAAAAATTGTATTTTTTGGCGGAGCAAGTTCATATCTACATCAGCGATTTTTTTTTGATTTTTAACTTTCGATGTTCAGTTTATGTGTTCCTACAATACACAAAAATATATTTATGTATTCATGTAACACACATAATCATAAAATCAATCTAAAACATTCTCTTCTTTAACAAAATAATTTTTTCTCTTTATTAATTGCATATACCTATTTTTACTTGTTTTATACTGTCTTGATGAATTATCCTTTTGTCCAACCTGTTTTTGTTATTTTGTGTGTTGATCTAATACACTAAACAGTCATTTGTGTATTACCTTGATGTCTACCCATTTGTGATGAATTAATCTTAGTTGGAGACATCATTTTTAGTGTTTTAGGAAGCCTAGTAGTCCATTTTATCATGCATTATTGCACTTTCCTATTTCTTGTCTTGATTTAATGATTTATTATTTTTAGAGCATATTTGGTTTAATTTATTTATTTAGTGTAAAACTTTAAAGATATATAGTAATTGGAGATAAAGGAAAGAAAAGATGAGATATGGAAAGATAAAGCTACCAAATAAATCTGAATTCCAGCACCTACGACCATAGAAGTGATCATAACTCAAGTGACTAGGAATTTGGAAACAAGGTCTGAAGAAAAGTTATAGATCTTTCGGAGACGATCAGTTTCGACATATGGAACGCTTCAATCGATGTTGAAACGAAGAAGTTACGGCAAAAAAAAAATCGGCAGATTATTACCTTTCTATATTTTAGGGTTACGAATTTGAGTTGAGCTTGGAGTCCAAGTTAATTGTCTTCCACTCTAAGAAAACGAATTAGGTTTTCTAAACACCTATAAATACACCTTTTAACCTTTCTAAAATAATCCTTGCCTCCCATAAGTTAGTCCTTAAGTTTTATATCATTAGAGTTATTGAAGAGAGCAAGATGACATCTTTGTATCATTCTTTTAGATTATTTCTTTCAGGTATGAACTAATTTTCCCATAGCTTGGGTTTTGCATTATGTATAATCTATGAATTATATTTTCTTTCTATCTAAGTTTCTTTGAGAATTATATTTTTTAATCTGATTCTAGCTACTTAACCATATATTTGTTTTATGTGCTTTGATTTATTGTCTGTCTTAAACCTGACCAATTTAGGGCTTTGTTAATAGTAGTTAGATGTCACCCAGAAGGGGTATCTAATTATTGAAACACCACATAAACGTCTAGTGTAAGGATTTGGTCCTGACAACACAAGCCTAACTAGATAGTCATTAAGGTTTATTTTCATCACCAAACATCATTAGTAGGTAGGACTACACCTAGGACGCAAGTGGCGCAGGTTAATTCTACTACCGATACTCTTGCTAAGTGTACTAGGAGGGGTAGCGACCTTTCCAGTGAGAAGGATTTATCTCTTATAGCTTCGAATGATTTTCTAGTGAACTTATGTAATATGTATAAATAACTTTGATTGTAATGTTGTTTTCGTTGACAAAAAATGAATTTATTGAAATAAATTATAAAATAATATTCAAATTTTTAAATTATTGAAGTACAAATATTTTAATGAGTTAATAATTAAAAATTTATTTGCTTAAAGATTCCAAAAAAAATCAATAACCCACTCTCAAAGAGTCAATACTTCTTTTACCTCCTCAAAAGATCCAAATAAAATGAATGTTTCCTCTTTTACGCTTATCATTTGTATCTTTCTGTTAAAAAATATGCTTAGTAGCATATTTCATGTCTTAAATACGGCATGCATAACAAATATGGTAAAAAATTACCATAGTTATATTATGACAAAGTATATAAAAAAAATCATGTATAACAACAACTCGATTTCAAAACCTTAAATCTAGAAACATAAAAACGGAATTAGTGGCTGAATTGGTCGCATGATGTTAGCTCTCTCTATCGATTGATCATTCACTCGGATATTAAATTAAAAAAGACAGACAAAAGCTACATTCAACCAATCTAGTATACTCGTGATTTTTAATATGTTTTGATGAAATATTGTGCTTTCACCAACGCTAATTATGATTTAATGCATTAAATCATTTTTATGTATTTAGTTTTCGCATTGAATCTATTTTCATGTCAGGTTCTTATATAGTTTTCTTTCTATTTTGTTTTCTCTTGATATAGTGATGTTGTTGTTCTTCGGTTTTTATGTGATTTATGGTGTTGAGGTTAATACTTCGTTGCCAGACCAAAGAATTTGTAATGTCAATCCACTTAATTATTTTATGGGTTAGTTACCTAAGAGGACCATAACCCATCAATTCCGGTCAAAAGAGTCCAATCTAAATAAATGTCCAAAACACCCATTTTCAAATAAATCATTCCATAATAGACTATTCTTTCCATAACTAAAAGTTTATATAATAAAAACATTCCAACATTACAAAATTCTAAAATCGAAAAATTTATATACTTACAATATTCCTATTCTGAAACTAACCTATGCAATAATATTTTCTATTCTATAACCAGTGTTCTAAAACAAGACCGCCTAGCTGACTAGGCGCTCCGACTAGGCGTTCCAAAGTGCGATCCGCCTAGAATTTTTCTCGAAGTTGGCTCGAAGCTTCGTCTACGCATAATCTAATTAATAAACTACCCAATCAGATTAATGGGATGCATAACCTGAATACTACCTAGCATGTTAGCCCATAAATAACTAATCTAATCTAATCCAACCCAACACGTAAGAAAAAAACAAAAAAACTACTTAGTTTAGAGTTTGCACGCGCAAGAAAATTAAGAAGATAGGATTTTTCAAATTTCAAGTCTAGATTTCTTGAATTTGACATTTTTAGGTTAATAATAATGAATTATTATTATTTTATAATAAAATTTATGATATTTATGTTAAATTGGTTTATTTTAAGTATATTAGGAGGTAAATGTTATTCAAATCATTATATTAGTCATATATATAAAAAGCACTTAGGTAAATACCGCCTAAATTCCGATTAATAGGCCGCCTAACCATCTAGGCGCTCGAAGGTGATCGACCGTCCTAGTACCGCCTAGCGCCTTTTAGTACCATGTCTATAACAGAGAATTAAACAACTTTCTTTGAATCGTCAAACCTGTATTTGTATAAAACAAAAAATAAATTAGAAATCAGGGGTTAAAAGTATGAACAAAATGAAGTGGGTTGACAGTAAAATATAATCGGGTGACAATACAAAAATCGTGGGTGGACAGTGCAAAAACAATAGGTGATACCACAAAAATTGTGGATTGACAGTGCAAAAATAATGAATAACAATTAAAACGGTGGGTTAACAAGACAAAAATAATGAGGTGATTGTAAAACACGGGAGGTTGACAGTATAAAAAATATCCCAAAAACGTTGAAAAATTTCATAACAAAACTAAATAAAAATGAAACGTTGAAAACAATGAAACATAAAACCTAAAAATTAATTTTTTTTAATCTTAAATCAGATTTTTAGATTTATAAAATTAACTTTTTACCTTAATTTAGGTTCTTCGATTGTTGATGACATAGACAAGCAGGGTTGATGATGGCGGGGTATGGTTTCCTAAATGGCGGCGGTTTTCTACCAGTGAGCTGAGCGGTTGTGAGTGTGAAGAAGATGAGATTTCCTAAGAATTGATTTTTTTTTATCTTAAATCAGCTTTTTAGAGTTTCAATGGTAGAAATTAATTTTTTAGCTTAATTTGGGTTCTTCGATTGTTGATGATGTAACCAAGCCGGGTTGATGATGGTACAGTATAGTTCCTGAATGACGACAGTTTTCTTTTATTGGTGAGTTGAGCGGCTGTGAATGTGAAGAAGATGAGATTTTCTAAAAATTAATTTTTTTTGAAATCATTTTTTAGAGTTTCAGTGTTAAAAATTAATTTTTTACCTTAATTTGGGTTATTCTATTGTTGATGACGTAGCCAAGCCGGGTTGATGATAGTTGGGTATGGTTCATGAATGGTAGCGGTTTTCTTTTACTGGGGAGCTAAGTTGCTATGAGTGTAAAGAAGATGAATTTTTTTTTGGGTGAGCAGCTGTGAGTGTGAAGAGATGAATTTTTTTCTTTTTTATGGTGAGATATAGGTTATATGATCGTTGTTGTTTACATTTACTTCTTCCTTTTTCTTTTCTCTTTTTGTTTTATGTTGCATTGTTTTCTAACTTTGACTTTTTTCTTTTAATTTTTTAATTTTAATATATAAAGTAATATATAATTTATTACTTATAATTAGAAGTAAAAATGGTAGAATATAAAAATTATGGACTTTCTCTAGGACTAAAAAATAGTAAACTTTATGAGAGATGGTGTATGAGTATTTGGTCTTTATAAACTAATAACTTTTATTTTATCGACCTACCTATATTATACTATTATCCAATTTTTTTTAATCGACGCCCCATTGTTATAACATCTACAATCCACTGAAAAACGTAGGCAATTTATTTGTATTACACGTACAAATTCATTGATATGTCTGTGCAACTCACTATTTTGAACTTTCAATCCACTGTTTTGTGTACAGTCAACCCACTATTAATTTTTTGTTTACGTTTTAGTATCTAGTTATCTAACTTTTTTTTTGTTTTATGCACATATATGTATGTTGTTGATTTTTCGATTTATGGAATCGATTTCATTCTTTGTGATAAAAAAAATTATAGACTATTTTAGTTATAAAATATTTCAATTTAATATATTATAATTATAAAATATTTTAAATATAGAAAATTGTTATGAAATATTATTTAGTGGATATCATTATTATAGAGTAGTGGGGTGGTGTAACCTTCACATTTATCCCTTGTAACATCCTACTTATTATGTAATTAGTAGGGTAGTTGGATAGTCTCATATTGCCTATATAAAGGGCTTGTACATTCCTTCAAAGTAAGATTGGAAATTCATATAATAATATACTCTTCTTATCTCCATATAGTCTCTCATCAACTAGTTTATTTTACATATTGTTTCAACACGTTATCAACACGACTTTACCAGACGATCTAATATGATTTGAGACTCTTCATAATTTTTTTTGTTATATAGAGGTAAGTAATTCTTGAGGTTAAGATATATTATTTTAATTTTTTATGTTATATTATAATATAATTTATTACTTCATCTCTATTTAAAAATATATTCCAAAAGAGTAATGAATTATCAACAACTATTACCTCTTCAAATCTAGAATTTTGAAAGAGAAGATTCAACTTGATATTGTACAAGTTTGCTTCAAGAAAAGAATTACAATCATTAAAAAAAATGACGAGAATAAGCAGCTGAATGTTTGCTTCAATTTATAAATTATGATTGCTTAAAAGCAATGTGAAACTCGTCTTGTTTATGAAAAAAATAACTTTCGAGTTGTTTATAAAGAACAAAAATATTTCAATGAACTTATCAAGGAAAAATTTGAATATTGAGAAACAATTGATGAAACTATTATGTCCAACTTGATAATGATTCATGGGTGAAATTATTCAAACCCACTTTCTACAAAAGTATGATTCATGAAAATGAGTCTAATAAAATAATTTTTCGTTCATATATTGAGCAATACTTTTGTCATATATCTTGAATTTGAAATCAAGTGAGAAAATAAGGCTTATATGAAAAAAATTGGACATGTAATCCAAATACACCACAATAAAAAAAATGGATTGAAATTGCAAAAGCATCTGTGAAAGATTATGAAATTCATTTATCATAATATCGTTAATTATATACTTAAAGTCTCAATATTTTATGGAAAAATGATTTATTGAATCATGCAAATAAGTATTGAGATGAATTCTCTTTAATTCTCAAATACATCTTGATGACATGAAAAAAAACATTATGAAATATTAAATGTTAAAATATTCGTTTGACATAACCTTGAAAGCCATATAAATGTCACAAATGATAATGAAAAATAATCATTTGAGAAGAAAGTAAAACATCTAAGAACGATTGTGTAGAAAAAAAAATGATATTTCTTCAACATTATCTCAGCACGATTTATATAGTTATCACGAATCAAAAATTCGTTTGCTATAATGAACAATTATACATTATATTTGTCACTGACTTTGAAAATCATATGGGGTTGGAGAAATAATTACGTACTCCTGAAAAGAACATGTTATCACAAAAAAATCGTGAACTTGAAATTGCGAAAGATTATTTGACATGATTATTGAATCAGGAAAACAAAAAGAAAGATAAATTCTGAAATGAATCCTTATAGGATCAAAATTGACATTTTAATTACAAGATAATTAAATGTTAGAAGTGAGATTTGAACCACCACCCTCTTGCAAAGAGGATACTTGAATATGTTGTTTTAGACCAATCGATCATCATGTCATTTTTGTATTTGAACAAAACAAAAAATCATCATGTCATAAGTGAAAAAATTTACTCGACAAAATAATGTGACATAATTATTTTATGATGAATGTCATTTGGATAAATCCAATATTAAATCAATTACGAGAGGATAAACTTATACTTCTATGACGGATACTAAATCTTTATCGTATCTTCTCAAAGGATAATATATGAGCGAGTCCAACTCGATTAAATTTCAAAATAATAAAATGACAAAATATCTTGAATTGAGATGTTTCATATGCTCGAGATGCACAAAAAAAGTTGATATTATTCTTTAATAAAAACTCATCAACATGACCAATCGGTCAAAACCATCACATGAAGTGATATAAGTTTGATGACCCTAATATTTTGCTATGTTAGGCTTTTCCGTCATGTTTATTAATATAAATTCATTATCATGAATATAATCATTATTATAACCACAACCACTAATACGATATTTATCAATATTTTTTAAATCTAAAAATAAATATTACCGGGCTATCTCCAATTTGTTTGTACTATTTGAAGTCAATAAATAGTCAAATTCAGGGGGAGAAACATATGATCTAGCAGAATATATATTTTCTTGAAATAGAAAATTGCTAGACAATTGGTTGTGAATTCGCCTAATATGACTTATCGTCATACAATTTTATACATATACGATCATATTGAAAAAAGTCCAACTAAAAATCATGAATACCCTCATTGGTCAGAGACCTAAAGTATCTGTTTATATACTGTTACTTGTGCAACATAAAATATAAATGTTCCACCATTATGCACAAAGATGAGATCACAAAAAAATATGAGAATTTATTTCAATCTACAATGATTGATATGTATCTTGAGTTTGCTATATGAAAAATATGTATACTGGAATACTATGCATAAAGCAAGATTCTCATGATAAAAGGGGGAGCTGAAAAATATTTTATAAGATGCATCCTCATCCTCGCAAATAAATTATGATCTCATTGTAATAATAAGATGCATTCATAAGTGACTAAATCACGTATTCAGCTTGAAAAGATCATGCTCAAATTAATTGTCTTTGGAAAAAATACATTGCAACGCGTAAAGCGTGGTCGACCTGTCGGTTCCAAAATATCATAAATGCGAATAGTATGAGAAAGTTGGCACTTCTAAAATTATCATGAGATTATGTAAAAAATATAAATAAAGAATAGTACTCTAAAAAGAGTACCAGGTACCTGAATATTTTTTCTGTATTGAGAAATTGAGATAAAAGTATCTCATTCAATTATATACTACAGAAATATATGGAATCGAAAAACAACTTGATCATGATCATTTACACATATTATTTGATCATGATCAAGTTACTAAATGAAAACGAGGATCTTGAATCGAAGTCCATTCTATAATGTCGACTAGAAAAATTAATTGGCCAAATATAATTAGACGTAGTCAGGCATAATCATACTCACACAATCAATGGGAATATATGAAGTATTTTTTTGGTGGAAAATATTTGCCTGAAAGTTTCATGTAGGACTTCATATGCGTCTTATGATAAAATAAATTTACCAATAAGTATCATGTGATACGAAAATTTCATGAAAGTCTTTAGAAGACTAAAAACGCGTATACATAAATCCCGAGATATATTAGAATGATATTTGTATTACTTTTGTTGTCTTTAACAATCTTTAATTGTCTTATATATTGTCATGTAATCTGCCATAAATTTGTTTTATAGTATTTCATAAGTAGAATATGTGTGTATTTATGATTACGTGCATGAATATTTATTACTCTAAATTGCACATGATTGTGTTTGTGGATCATTGTAGTGTTATATGACGATATGACTTCATATATTGTTTAATTTGAAATTATAGTTACTATTATAAAAATATGTAAGATGCTAAATATCGAGATTATATTCGAAATTGAAGATCATCACATATACGTTTACATGAGGGGGGGAACAACACGTATTGCACTCTTTATTCCTTCGTCAAGGTTTTTTCCCACAGGGTTTTACTGACAAAGTTTTTAACGAGGAAAATTAAAAGCGTATTGATAACGATCATGTAATCTTTTTCCTTCACTCGGTTTTTGTCCCACAGGGTTTTCCTAGTAAGGTTTTAACGAGGCATATCAATAAAATTTTGGTGGATATTCAACTCGACTTGGTCAAATTTAAATTCACAAGATGTAAAGTTCAAGATGAATATCATGTGAATATAATTTATGGCTGCACTTGATAATTTATGCAAAGATACTTCCATTTCATGAGACAAGTCGTTAATACTAATGACCAAGATACTTTGTCCACACATTCAGAGGGAGATTCATATGCGTTGCACTCTTTTTCCCTTGACTAGTTTTTTCCCATTGGGTTTTACTAGCGAGGTTTTTAACGAGGCAACATCATATGCGTATTTGAAATAATATCCAAGGAGGAATGTTATGAAATATTATTTAGTGGATATTATTATTATAGAGTAGTGGGGTGGTGTCAGGGCTGGTCCTGACATTTTGGGGGCCCAAAGCAAATATTAAAATATGGGCCCCTAAAAAAAATTTAGGTGTATTACAAATGATTTTTTTTACTTAACTTAATTAAACAATTGTTTTAAAAGATAAGAAAAAATGGACTATAATTTTTGTTTTAAGTAAAATTAAGTCTTTTTAAATAAAAAAAATTATACTATATATGCAAAAAAGGGGCCCTAAATTTGATAAAATTGAGAGGGGCCCAAGGCGGTGGCCTCCTTGGCCTCCCCTCAGGACCGGCTCTGGGTGGTGTAACCTTCACATTTATCCCTTGTAACATCCTACTTATTATGTAATTAGTAGGGTAGTTGGATAGTCTCATATTGCCTATATAAAGGGCTTGTACATTCCTTCAAAGTAAGATTGGAAATTCATATAATAATATACTCTTCTTATCTCCATATAGCCTCTCACCAACTAGTTTATTTTACATATTGTTTCAACAAAAATAACTTTTAATTATAAATTTTTTTTTGTTATTAATTTAAGTTGCAAAGAAATTTTAGTAATTTTATTAGGTTAAATTTTTTTAGTCAAAACTATTAAATCATGAATTTCATAAAGTAAATTACCTCTATTTAAAAAAAAAAAAGTATTCAATTTTTATTTTGATTAAACCATTGAGAAATTGTTGATTTTAGTTCTATAACATTGAAACTGATCCTAATCCACACGCACTTTTAAGAATGACATCACCATCATTTAACGAAGTGAACAATATAACTTTGAGGTTCAATTTTATCCCTCGTACAAAACATATAAAATGAAATTAAACAAAACTTTGTCCAAATTAATCGAACCTTTACCAACCTAATACTACTACTTGTAGAAAATTTAAACAACTAGCTCAAGTTTCAATTTTATCATTTAAGAAACAATGCAAAATCAATATTAATGGAGGACAACAAAGATAACCCTACAAGCTAAGGCCCCCTTGCACAAATTCCATTTGATAATTTACATGCTCTCAATGAGCACAAATTAAATGGAATTAATGGACTACACCTACTAAATATTGCACTCAAATCATGCCAAAAGGTGTTTGGTTTACCATTACCATCAATATACAGCTATATTCCACACTAAAGTTAAGAACAAGCCAAATTGAGTAATAACAAGTAATTTAAAAGGTCCTTCTGTAGAGTAGTAAACAAAATTGCTGAACTGTATTCGGTATTCCCCTTTTCTATACATCCTATAATCTAAACTTGTAGGATACTCTACTCATCAACATAATTTTTCTTTTTACCTTTATTTTGCTTTGTATAAATAAAAAGTTTAATTTATATATGAAAGAATCATTTTTCATTCTTCACATTTCCTTTCTAGCTAAGACACTATAAACCGCTCTTCTGAACCTCCCACTTCCATCCATCCCTACCAATGGAAGAGCAAATCAAGATAGAGGGTCATCATGTAGCTCGAGACTCCAACACTTCATCCACCTCCTCCACCTCTACTTCCACCAACTGTTCAAATTCATGTTATTCCTCTTCCAATTCTACATCGAGAAAACCGAAAAAAAAGCTTCAACCTACAAAAGATGGAAAGAAAGAAAAGACTGACATTGATAACGATGATGATGACAAGCATCCATCGTATCGTGGCGTAAGAAAACGCAATTGGGGAAAATGGGTGTCTGAAATTCGTGAGCCAAGGAAGAAATCAAGAATCTGGCTCGGAACATTTCCGACAGCTGAAATGGCGGCTAGGGCTCACGATGTAGCTGCTTTGGCAATCAAAGGTCATTCAGCTTTTCTTAATTTTCCTCATTTGGCTCATCAATTGCCTCGTCCAAACTCTAATTCACCTAAAGACATCCAAGCTGCAGCTGCCATGGCTGCTGCTACTGCAACTGATGATCATGGTGATAAAAACGAGTTGAGTCGATCTGAGATACCAAATTCTTATTCTTCAACAAATTTGTCTTCGGATAATATGCAAGAATCTTCAAATTCTGCATCAAATGACGATGACACATTTTTTGACCTACCGGATCTTTCGATTGGTAGCACAGATCATTACGGTTCATCATGGAATATGACTGGTGCAGACACAATTTTCAAGCTTGAGGAGCCATTTTTATGGAATGCTACTGGAAATAAATATCTTTTTGTAAGTCGAGAACTCTCTCCAGTTGTTGAAATCGCTTTTCAACAATCTTGAGGTTCTGAAACTAATTTTTTTTTTAATTATGTAATTAATTAAGTTTATTTCAAACAAATTAAGAAATCCTTTTTCTAATAAAAAAGAACATGAGCAAGTGGGGGTTAGTGGTCACAGTTTACAAACTTACAACAACCACTCGGGATTGGTGTCACATGAAGCCAAACGTGCAAACCATGCAACTATTTACTCCACTCGATCATAGCAGAAGTTGTTTTTGTTTGGTTTCTTGTTTGCAAGTTTAAGTTAAATTTTCAGGGTGAAGAAAAATCTGTTACGTTTCTCCTTTTCTTCAAATGGAATACTAGTTGAGACTACACTCAACTAAGACATATGCAAGACTGTTTGATTGACGAACTAGTCTAATTACTATACTCTAAAGAATTGCTAGTTATCCGTATATCGTTATCTCAATTCTAAATTTGTCATCCAGTTTATTATTTAATTTGCCTCACACTATTCAAACACTTCTCATTATAGGTTACATTTGTTTTTTCTAACATGTATTTATAGTTAAAATTGTTTACAATACGGTAGATAAGAAAGTAAATATCTATTTATTAATTAAACAAGGTCTCATTTGTACGTTGTACCATATGCTTGTGTGGTGCCAAATGTAATAAGATCCAAAATTGCAAGAAAATTAAATTGTCCTATTCCTTTTATGTTTGTTCTATTGAGAATTGAAGTTATTTACCCTAAAGTTAACAACATTCATATATCTAAACACCTACTTTTCCTGAATTACTCTCTCTCTACTTTTTTTTATTTGTCTTTTTTTTTTAGACAAATATTAAAAAAAGTATTTAATAATCTTTTCTTTTACACAATTTCCCTTATTAATATATATATATATATTATTTCTTGCAATATTTTTTCTATTATTTAATTAACAGTAATGATAAAAAAGTAAAAAATATGTTTTAAAAATAACAAATAATATTAGACAACTTTACCGAACGATGAGGTCACTAATATTGGTACATGGATACTTAACATTACCGATCAGAAATCTCATTGGCCCTGGGATAACAACATCCTCACAGCTTATATTTATATACTAATGTGGAATATCTGGAAACAAAAGATGAAAGGTCTATATGACACGGGTACTCCTAATGTTCAAACTACTTCACATCTCACACATATCTCTATGTTAGATTTATTTGGACAGGAGTGGATGATGCTACAGGTCCTGCAGCAGCAACCCCCTGAGACAGCACCGCAAACGAATATCCAAGATGACATCGCAGCAGATACTCAGATTCTATACACATGTGATGCGTCTTTCAAAGAAAAATCAGCTCAAAGCGGTATTGGAATAGTCCGTAGAGACATCAGCACGGGAGCGCGACAAGTTTATTCGGCGCCTATTTGGACAGACACGTCTACGGAAGCAGAAATGTCAGCGGTTTTGGTTACAACAAAACTAGCATCAAGGGAAACTTCACGGAAGATTACTATCTGTTCAGATAACCTTGAAGTCACTCAAGGTATTTCAAAGTTGTCAGCAGTCTGGTGGAAGATCAGACCATCCCTTCAGTTGGTGAGGCTCTTGGCCGAAAGACACGGTCAGATGTCCTTTAAGCACATTCCTCGAAGGAAAAACGGATGGGCTGACAGAGCCACGCGAAATGCTAGACAACGGGTAGTTGAGAGATCCGGTATTGGAACGTTGACTGCGAATTTTGGCAGAATGGGCATAGGCTAATTCGGTCTTTCACTTTTATCTTCGTTAGAACAAAAAAAAAAAAATTACTAACTAATATTACTGTAGTACTCCACGATATCTTACTAGTAACCATTTTAATTACCATACGATAGATGCACTAAAAAGTTGTTAACTCTTAATTAGAAATTCATTTTAAAATATGTCTTAAGAGATTAATCACTTTATGATGTGCTAAGTCGTTCGATCAGTCTACGAAATATTGTCTCTTACATGGATGCCGAAAACAGGCTACAGAACCTCCATTATTTTGGGGAACCAAGCGGGACATACCTCCTATTTTGCATATAGGGATGCTTAATTTATTCTCTAATGATTGACTATATGCTAATTTATTTTCATATGAAATTGGTTATGCAATCTTTATTTCATTCTAATTATACCCAATGTTTGTTTTTCTACAGACATAGTTATAAGCAAGAAAGGGACACGCAACTAACATAATATTTTAAACCCACAAAAAATCTAACACGATATTTGAGGGAGTAAGAATTAATGTCTCTTTGTGAAGATACTAGTAGTAAGAAGAAAAATGATTCCATCTCGATCCATGCAATTATACTTGTTATTTGGGTCACTATGTATTAGTGATGAGTGACTTCACCGTCACTATCTTTTGGTTTCTAAATTATGTGTTGGCATATCTTTTACACTCTAAGCAAATCATGCATAGTGTTCAAACTAAGAATTTTTTAATTAAGGCCACAAAATTTGATATTTATTAATCTGGACCATTATACATGAAAAGAAGATGCTTTCAAGAACCGGGTCCAGAAAATATGCATTTAATATTTGAATCATAACAATTTGAGGTTAAGTGTAAATACTACATATCCAAAGGGCCAATTTGTGAATACTGAAAATACTCTGTATCCTTGATGAGATATATTAGATTTTTTGTATCACAAACCAGAAACTATTGAAAAATATACTGATTTTAAATCAATTTCATAGAAGAGAAAAAGAATTTTATAAACCGAAAGCAACCTTGAGACATTTTTTTCCTACCAAAACACATCGATTGCATTCAAACAAGTTAACAAACAAGGGAAGCAAGACTTTCTCAACCAATGTCATACGAAAAATGTTTACCTAAAAAAAAAAGAGAAAAAGAACATAAACATTAATAAATCAAATAGCGCTTAGAGATAGCAAAGAGGAATACGAATAAAATTGTAACATCCCGAAAAGATGATAATAGCTTTAGTTCAAAGAGGCCAAGTATTCTATCGAGTTCTTATGTAGGTTAGAAAGGCTCATAACAACTATAGGTATCATACTCAATAATGATGGATTAAAAATTGTAAAGTTGGCTAATTTAAATTCATTAAAAACAACGAAAGTATCCATCAAAACAAAGTCACATATGAGCCAATTTTTTGGGTGAGATATTTAAATAGGGTCAATGACCCAAAAAATCAAAATAATATTATACTTGCCCCAAAGAATCATCCATTAACTTACTATTATAAGATTACATGTTTACCCGTCAAGGACGATTCCCGTCAAGGACGATTCCCATCAAGGACGATTCCCGTCAAGGACGATTCCCATCAAGGACGATTCCCGTCAAAGACGATTCCCGTCAAGGACGATTCCCATCAAGGACAAAATTTAGTTAATGATGTTATTGGGAAGAAATTTTGTCATTGATGTTATTGGGCTGAAAATAATATTATTTTGATTTTTTGGGTCATTTTCCCATTTAAATAAGTGGAAAAGAAAATAAAAAAAGACAAATAATATATTAAATAAGGTGGGAACCATAAAGGTACGGGAAAGAGAAAGAGTAAGAAGTAAATTGTGATATGTAATACAATATAATACTATCCTATTTATAGGACTAATATTTAGGGAACAAATAAACAAATACTAAATCAAATAGAAAACAAATACTATATAAAAAGAGATAAACTACGCTAATATGATAATAATATATTTAACACTCGTAGGTTGGATAGAGAGGAACTTGAGTTTGAAATCTAGATAAGAGAAATTTAAAGCATGGGACCGGGCTATCGGCCCTGTGATAGGCATACGGGTGCGAGACAAGGATCGCAGTTGTTCATGCCACGGTGTCAAGTCAGAAAAATACAAAAGTTGGACCGGAAATGCCGGCCTTCTGAGCAGATAGCCAGCCGACACCGTGACGTCAATCGCGACAATCAGTACCACGGTCTGGAATAACGAGAAGGAGACCGGCATACCACTGATCTTACCAGCAAGACGGTACGATGGCGGTTATGAAGCTTATATAAGAGTCCTTAGGATCTCTAAATTTGCAAAACCTAATCCTAGCCTTCTTTAACTTCACCAAAAAAAATATCAATCCCAAACTCCATGATAACACCTTGAAACTTGATCAAACCTCCAACAACACACAAAAACAACACCAAATCTCTTCCACCTCCTCCATAAACTCATAATATTTATTAAATCCATTCCATACACCACAAAACACCAAAGCTTATCAAGTTTTCAAGAATTCTTCCACTACAAGTAAACTTATTTCCTTCCTTTATACTTCATAATCCACCATTTAAACAACAACTTAAATTCATACTTGGTGCATCTTGAGTTATGGGTTAGTAGAGATAACAAAAAGAACGTGTGCATGGGATTACAAGAGGAAGAGACAAAACATGGGGAAGATCTAGAATCTGCCTAGGGAAGCAAAAGAGCAATCAAGCCTCATCGAGGAATCGATTGAGTAGAAACATAAAGCCCGAGGTTCCTACACAACACTACATAAGCATAACATAACTGACTTATCCTAATCTATTTATTCTTATTTTCTTATGGGTTAGTTTAAATTTTATTTGCTTTATTGAGTCTTTTTTGATTCGTGAGGACACGACTCAATTTTAAGTTGGGGTGGGGATTCGTTGTCCTCAACTTCCTTTTTGTGTTTTAGCATATAAATAAAAAAATTTAGGCTAAAGAATTGACATAGAATATGGTGAACGTCTCCATTTGAGCATATTTCAAGTTAAATTAATGATAGTAAGTAGTATGTTTTTGAACAGTGTCACAACGCGTCTTAGTATGCATGCATGAAAAAATTGAGTAAAGGAAAGAAAATATTAATAAGTAATGCGTAAGAAGACAAGTTGAATCATAGGAGCCCTGAGCGGTGTGTAGAATGTGAGGTCTGAAACTAGTTGATAATCCGCTTAATCTATGAACTAAAAGTGAAAAAGTGACAAGATATAGTAAGTTAGAAAAATGATTAAGGCGGTTCTTTCAATAGCCACTTGAAGCCTTTTAGATTTCTCACCCTTTCATATTATTAATTATATCCGACTTAGCCCCCTCTTAGCCTTTATAAAGTCTTTTATGAGCCACATTACAAGCAATACCCATTAGTTGTAGGACTTATCCATATGACTTGCACTCGAATCGCAACCATGAAACAAGTCGTTTTAGGGCTTGAGTTTTGGGTGGTGAGTTTCATCAATTGGGAACATTGGGATAGCTAACTATCAAGAGAAAGAAAAATGATATGGAAAAAGAATATATTAATTGGACCAGCAAAGTGGAAATTGTTATGTAATCATCATAGAAGTTTATTGGGTTATTTAGGGATGCTAAGTGAAGAAGCATCAAAATTGGGTTGAGTGAGAATTTTTTTGAGTGAAACTCAAACTCTAATGCGATTCGTGGATGGTTAGTGAGGAGAGAGCCAAATGCTCACTTTTCCTTATCCAAATATACATATCATTTCGTCCCTAAACCGACATTATAACCATAAAGACCTTAGGATTTCGAACTACAAGGTTGTGTAACAATTGAACAATCATGAGTGGTTAGGTGGACCACTGGATTCTATATTCGGGCCTATGGTCACTCTATAGCTGTCAACACGAACTAAGTGAAACCCGCTCCCTCTGGCATTGTGAAATTAATCCGGAGTTAAATTTATGAGACGTTTATTATGTGTGTATTAAGTGTATTGTGCATAATTTTTTAATATTACTACATGAGACTTTTTAGATATTTTTCTCTAGGATCATTCATTGCTTTCTTCTTCTTCTTCTTCTTCTTCTTCTTCTTCTTCTTCTTCTTCTTCTTCTTCTTCTTCTTCTTCTTCTTCTTCTTCTTCTTCTTCTTCTTCTTCTTCTTCTTCTTCTTCTTCTTCTTCTTCTTCTTCTTCTTCTTCTTCTTCTTCTTCTTCTTCTTCTTCTTCTTCTTCTTCTTCTTCTTCTTCTTCTTCTGTATTTAAGGTTGACTAGCAAATTGTTCTTATTTTTTATTGTGTCAGTGCGACACAACTTTGAGTAGGGGTCTTGATATCTCCATTTATGTGATAGAGACATCATTTTAGGGGTATTTAGTACTTTGTTTTGGAATTTTCCTCCATTTATTCATACTTTACACTTTCTTGTCTAGTTTTGAGTCTAATGCTATTTTTAGAGCTTTTGTGTATTATTTTGTGTAGAACTTAGGTATTTGGAAACTATTGTACCTATGGATGCTGATAAGAAGTGATAAAAGTAAAGAAACCCCCTTAGTCATGATGAAAAATGAAACTTTGGATAGATTTGGAAAGTCAAAGGGAGTTGTTCAGCTAGAAAAAAGTCTAGTGTTTGTACTACTGCAGAAAATAGGCTAAGAATTTGGAAGAACCCTTTGAGATTTAGAAAGGTATTTGAATTGAGGTCGTTTCGATGGGCGGATCACTGGATTTGGACAAGTAACGAAGGAGTTACGATTGTTTCAATTTTCAAAGGTTATCCTGTCCTATAATGTAGGAAAACGAATTTAAGTTGGATTTAGACTCTGTGACTTGGCCCACACTCTAGGTTTCGACCTAACACCTATATATATATCCACTTTTACCTTAGTAAAATCATCCTTGATCAGTCCTTAATCATCTAAAGACCAAGAGAAAGCCTAGATTAAGAGACAGAAAGAGAAGAAGGAGTTTGGAAGTTGTTCATGCCATTCCAACCCTTCTAGTTATCAATTGTTTGTTTTTATTTTCTTCTTATGAACTAATTTTATTTAGCTTGAGATTAGCATAGGGGTATGAACCGTAGACTTGTTTTATATCTTATTCAAATGGGTTGTCCTTTTATATTTCATTGAAATTAGTAGTGATAGCTCTGTATTATGTGCTTTGACTTAATGTTTTTATTTCTTTAGGTGCGCAACGTATAGGATTACCCCATTAGTAATTGGGTTGTCACCCTAACGGGGGATTCAATTATAGAAACACCACATACTCGTCTAGTGTGCGGTAGTGATCCTGACAGGCTTGCGTAACTAGATAGTCAATGGGGTTAGATTTAACCACCGATCATTGCACAGGGTCCCCTTACCCAAGTCCCGTGGTAGTGTAGAGGTTTCTTCCTAAGCTACCCTGGCAGGAATTAGGAGTAATTTAGAATCCCAGCTATTGTGTATGTATCACACAATTCTCCCTTTGATAATAAACTTAGAACAAAGCTAGTGGAGATTACATACTAGTTCTCGAGCTAACACTCATAAGTCTCTCTCTATCCTATTTTATCTTCTTGTATTTAATTTATTTCTTAATTTATTTAATTGTTTAGAGTCTTATAAAAACCAAATAAATAATTTAGTGTCTTTGAGTTTTATCGACTATTTCTAGTCCACTTAGTAACCACACTATTTACAAACTTACTTTCGTAGTCCCTAAGATTGAAATATGTTTTTCTTTATTTAAAGAGACCTTAGAGATGACCAAATACTAAAATACCTTTATTAACACTAATAGACAAAAGAGAGTGATGTCACTGTTCATCTCTCTCCACTATCCACCTACCACCTACCTTCGACCTCCGACCACCGACCACCGACCTCCGACCTCCGACCACTTACCTCCACCTCCGACCTCCGGCACCGGAAAAATATAGAGTTTTGAAAAAAGCTGAGCACTCATTAAAAAAACTAAGTACTCTAAAACTAAACAATAAGTATTCATCAAAAAAGCAAAGTATTCATAAAAAAAAGCAGAATATTCATTAAAAACCGAGTATTCACTAAAAAAGCTGAGTACTCTGTAAAAAAAAATACTCAAAAAAATACAGATTATTGCATATAATATAACAACTAATTTAAAGAAACAAAATTAACCCTATTTACATTTTTCAACGGAAAAAAGAAAAGAAAAGAAAAATTAACTAAATCTGTTTATCAGGTTTCGAAAAAAAAACTCAATGAAATTTATTGCGTTGACTTGACCAGGTCTGCTTTGACCAGATCTAAACAACAACAAGAGAATGACGAGCTGTATGCGAGTCACAGCAACAATGGCTGGAGCAGTTGTGAAGAGGACGGAGGGCAGGGGAACCATGGCTGCTCGAAACCAGTCATGAAACCAACTCATCTCACCTTTCTAGTTCTACTCTGGCGAGATGGCTCGAGCTCCAACAACAACTAGGATCAACTACATGATCAGTGAGTATTAGGATCAACTACATTAACTAGGATCTCACATCTCTGTATCTACTCCGGCAAAATGAGTCTTCTCCAGCTCGTAATGAAGCCCCTCCGTTCGAGTTGTCTCTGTTCGTGATCCAGCAGCGCTCAGGCGACGATCCAGCTGCCTCCGCTCTTGAAGCTCAGGCGACGAGCAGATCTCGAGTTGGCTTCTCTGGCGAACAGTTTCATCTCTGATCGAGTTGGCTTCTCAAACGGATCTGGAGCTGGTCTCCTCGAACACACGAAAAACGAAGGCTAAAGTGGCTCTCCTTTTCTAGAGATGAGCTTGAACAGTGGTTTCGAACAAATGGCGGAAGGGGCTGCCGGAATGGAAAGAGACCGGAAACCATGGCAGCAGCTTTAAACCTTCACGAAAGAGAGGCTAAAGAGAGAGGGGAGAGAGAGTGTATAGTTATTTTAATAAAATAATTTATGAAATAAAAAATTATATATATATATATATATATATATATATATATATATATATATGAAATGAAAAACAAAAGAGGGCAAATTTGTAAATAAAATTTTTGTCTATAGAGTTAAAATATAGTTAAAGTTTTTAGTAAGAAGAAAAAATATAAGATTAAGTTAAGACTAAATGGTGGGTGTCTAGGATTAAAATCTCCAATATAATTAGTACTACTAGAGCCTTACTAGAGCCTGAATGGTGGACACAGACAAATAGCCAGTCCACATTGAAAATATTGTTGTTTCCGGTATGGGAATGTTTACACAATTAAGTGGTTCTCTTTCCAATAATTGATAAGACTCGAAATTATTAATTATCATAAAATTATTAGCTTTACTAAAAAAAAATTGTATTTCTTAAAATAAAAAGGCAATGTAAAAAGCAACAAATATTAAACTTAAAGAATATTAGAGAAGGTGGAGATTTACTATGTGATGTAAATTATGTGGCTTATCTAAAGTAATACAGGATCAAAGTATTCACTTTAAATACTCCGTAGTTTTTTTTTTGTTCAAATAGTAGTTTTTTCCAAGACTTGCTATCAATTGATTGATAAACTTTTCTTGTGCACTTTGGAAAAGTTTGTTCTGAAAACCAAGAAACCCTAAAGCATTGACAAGGATAAAAGGAAAGCATCTAACGTTCTTCCTTTAAGCTGGAAAGGAATCTATAATTCACGACTTCTTTTTTCTTTCAAATAGTGAAATCACTACTTGCACTGCTTTTAAGCTTTTTAACTAAACATGTTTGTCTCGTTTCTTATTTAATTACATCAATATATTTATTTAATAACTAATAATATGACCATAATTATTGGGTTGTAGCTTTAAATCCAAACTTAAAATTAGTTGCATAGATAAGTGTAGCTTTAAATCTTGTAACTCTCTGCTAACCAGTTTGTTGCTATGGTATTATAATTTATAACAAATATGGTAAAGTGTGTTATCATCCTAAAAGTAACTTGCTGCACTCAAGTCTAAGGGGTACATTGTATACAGGCTTAAGAAGATTTTATTCATATATAGTCAGAGTCTTGCTTTATACCCGATAATGGGAATGGGCCTAAGGCTAAGTTCAACAGTTTTTTATATTTTTTTGCTAGAATTGGGAGTTAAATAATTTTTTTACACCAAATACAACTCTCTAAATCAGGAATGCTCCAACAACTTCCCAATTCTATCAACTTAATCTTAAAAATTCTATTATATTTTTATTTCAATAACTTTTTTATAATTAATTAATTAATTTTTTAAAAATTGTTTTTGATTTTTTTTTATCTATATGTCTAGTTCCTAACTTGTTATAGAATATTAAAAAATAATTTAAATATAAATACAAAAATTACAGTAAATTATAATTATTTTTTAAATAAGTATATTTTTTTAGCAATTATTTATTAATACAATTTTTTTGTAAATTAAATATATTTTTTTCATGTATAAAAGAATATTTATTTTTTCTTTCGAAAATTCTATTATTTTATTTATTTTTTTATCATTATCTTTATATAAAGTATTAAAAACAAATAAAAAAATTAAATAATATTAATGATTTAAAGCTTTCTATTTGAAAAAAAATATTGTAACTCAACTTTTAAGTTAAAATGAATAAAAGAATTTTATAACTAAAGCTTTTAATGTCAAAACTGATTAAAAAATGAATTGTAACTCAAGTTTTGAAGGCTAGAACGAATTAAAAAGAAAAAGAAAAAAAATATTAACTAAAGTTTGCTGCTCCCAAAATGAATTAAAGAAAAGAAAAAATAATTATGCTGTCAAAATGAATTAAAAAAAAAAAAAAAAGTAATTGTAGCACACATATAGAGCAAGCCACATGTAGCGATAGTTTGGAAGAAAAATTAACAATACAATTGGGGATCTATACTCTAGGGAAGCTGTTGGGGTATTAAAAATGGGCCTATTCTATCTAACGTTATTGGTCCTTGTCAAAGTAGCTTTTTACCAGGTCGCTCAACGGTGGATAATGTGGTGCTTGTTCGTGAGGTAGATCATAAGATGCGCCACCTAGTGGGGAAGAAAGGAATCATGGCTGTAAAAATCGATCTTGCGAAAGCATATGACATGATTAGGTGGGAGTTCATTGAAGAAACAGTTAGACTTTTTGGTCTTCCGGAGAGTTGGATCAAAATTATTATGTCTAGCATGAAGGAGAATGAAATGCGTGTCTTATGGAATGGTGAACCCTTAGCTCCGTTTATCCCTCATCGGGGTATCCGTCAAGGGGACCCTCTCTCGCCTTACATCTTTGTTATGTGTATGGAGAGGTTATCCTTGATGATTCAGGAGCTGTGCAATTCAGGGGTGTGGAAAGAGATACAAATTGGTCGCCAAGGTCCCAAGTTATCCCATTTATTTTTTGCGGATGATCTAATTCTTTTTGGTGAGGCCTCTTTATTGCAGGTACAAACGATACAGGTGGTGATGGAAAAATTCTGTAAAGCGGCTGGACAGACAATTAGCGCGGAGAAGTCCCTAATTTATTTTTCAACAAATGTACCAGAACAAATTCAGAATGATCTCGCGGTGGCAAGTGGGTTCTGTCATAGCACCTCTTTTGGTACTTACTTGGGTGTTCCTATTCACTCGGGAAGGCTTCCAAAGGGGTTCTATAAAGGCATAGTGGAAAAAATGAGGAATAAGCTAGCATCGTGGAAAACAAAGACCTTATCGCTCGCGGGACGGGTTACGCTAGCTCAATCTGTCTTGAATGCAATACCGGTGTATCAAATGCAGATTATGAAGTTGCCAAAATATGTATGCAAAGATATAGATAGAGTGGTCAGGGATTTTATTTGGGGGTCATCAGCTACAGAAAGGAAATTACATTGGGTTGCGTGGGATCAATTGTGTAAATCAAAGATGAACGGAGGGCTTGGACTAAGGGGCGCCGAGAATTACAATTTATCGTTATTGGCAAAGCTTGGGTGGAAAATCTTACAAGAGGAAAAATCAGTTGCTTGGGTGGAAATATTCAAAAACAAGTATTTTAAGAATGGGCTTTTAAATCGCTCTCAAAGTGGAAATGAATCAAGTGTTTGTAAAGCGATATTAGTTGGAGTGGAGGCATTCCGTGATGGTTTCGTTGTTCAGAATGAGGAGGAAGGTTCGAGTATAAAATGGAAATTTGAAAATTCAGGCCTTTTCTCGGTAAAATCGGCGTTTACGAGCTTGGAAGGAAATAGTGAAGATGATTCCTTTAAGTGGGACTTGGTCTGGAAGTTAAAATGCTCCCAAAGGATTCGGATTTTTCTTTGGAGAATAGTGCGGGACCGAATCGCCACTGCGGAAAATCTTTATAAGAGGAATATTTTTGAGTCGAGGAATTGTGCTATTTGTGGAGCCGAAAGGGAAGATACCATGCATATTTTTTTAAAATGTAAAATTGCAATTATAGTATGGAAACTTCTTGGTTTTTCCTCTGTATTTGCAGGTTTCCCAGCAGCTAACCAAGCTGGTCCAGGAGCTGCTGTCCGTGATGGGCCTGAAGCTGCTATCCAAGGTGGGCCTGAAGGTGGGCCTGATGTTGCTGGGAGGGCTGGAGTGACTGTATCGGCTAGAAGAATGGAGGCTGCTGAAGTGGATTCTGGACAGCTGAGGAAATCCGATATAAAGTACCTGGAGCAACTAAACAATTCTTGGCTGCGAACCAGGGAAGATCAAAATTCTGCAGGCCGAGAATCAAGGGAAGCGCAGCCACTGTGTTGGCCTCGGAACACCTCGAGATCTGCTGCAACACGAGAATTAGCTGCGCAAGTCTCATTAAATCCGACATGGGGTATTAAAAAATGGATGGAAGGCCACCTTAGGTCGAAAGCGCGAATTGATGGACTCGATTGGCCGCTAGTTTTTATTGCCGCACTATGGACAATTTGGGTAAAAAGAAACTTTTTTGTTTTCAATGAGGGGCATAATTTACCCCACGAATTAGAACTCAAAAGGGATATATTTTCCCTTGCGAGTAGCTTTGTTCTTGCGTGGGGAAAGTCGCTAGATGGTGGAATTATTAAACTTGCTAGGAATGTGATGGTGAAATGGGTAAAACCGGAAAAAGGCACCAAGTTAAACATTGATGGTAGCTTCATTAAAGCTAAACGTTTAGCGGGTATAGGCGGTATATTAAGGGATAAAAACGGGACATATATTTCCGGGTTCATGGGTTCTTGTGATGTTGTATCACCCTTTATTTCGGAATTACTCGCTTTGCATTTTGGACTTACTTGGGCTTGTAAAAATGGCTATACTAAGATGATTATTGAAACAGATTCGGAGGAACTCCACGCGCTAGTGAAGGGCGGTGGGAGTTCTACTCATTATGAGATGGACTCGGGGAAACTCCATGCGCTAGTGAAGGGCGGTGGGAGTTTAGGTAGTCGGTATGTTTCAATTGTGAGCAAATGTCATGCATTACTTCGTGAATTTCCTGATCTTGAAGTTTGTCATGTGTATCGCGAAGCTAACTATTGTGCTGATAAACTTGCAAGGGAAGGGGCGTTGCTTTGTAATAGTCCGGAAGTTTTTAATGATCCACCCGATTTTCTTTGGAAGTTGATTACACGAGACAGAAGTGGTTGCGCAACTACTAGAGTTGTGTTAGATAGACAATAAGTACTTGTTGCTCTTTATGTAATCTCTTGTTCTTAACGGCTTTATAGCCTCTCATGTATGCAAAAAAAAAAAAAAAATGGATTTTTAACCTCCAATTCTAGCTTTTAACTAGAATTGGGATCCACTTAAACTTAGTGTAAGAGAACTATATGTAATCAAAACGATCCTAACAAACTAAATTACCTATTTATTTAAAAAAAATATCAAACACTAAACATGTAATACAAGACAATAACCTAGAATATATATATATATATATATATATATATATATATATATATATATATATATATATATACTAGGTATGAACCCGTGCCTGAAGGCACTCTTACAATATTGATTTTGAAAAAATAATTTACACGGAATAAACGAATAATTCTTGAGAAAAAAATAAACTGATAAAAATTCAACCAAGCAGAAAATATAGGATGTTGTTTTCACAAACAGTTACATAACTCATAAATCAATTAACCAAGATATACTCTTATGAAAACTATGTGATTGTATTCCCATCCAGCCAAAACCTGTGTAATGGTAACAATATTGTATATTAGTTATTATATATCAACAAAATTTGAGTATAACGTAATTGTTAATATTGTATGCATACCATAAGTAGTCGCACACTATATCAAAACCTCTGGGTACACTATATTTGTTGTGGTTTGATTATCTTCGTCGGAAAGTAGTAGACTTATGCGATCATAACTTGTGCATCTAGATAAGGCGACATACAATTGCCCATGACTAAATACAGGTGTTCGTAAATCGATTCCAACGAACTTCACAGATTGTCCTTGAGATTTATTGATGGTCATGGCGTAGGCTAAACGGATAGGAAATTGTCTCCTTGTCATTACAAATGGTACTTCTGTCGAGGAAGGTGTTAGAGATATTCTTGGAATGAATACCAGATTACCAGATCTATCTCCCGTCAAAATGAGAGCTTCAATTACACGTGATGAAAACCTTACAACCATCAACCGTGTGCCATTACACAACCCATCCTTTGGGGCAATATTCCTTAACAACATGATAGGAACACCCACTTTTAGTTCTAATTGGAATGGAGGCAACCCACTCGGATTCAGTGAGTTTAAATATTCATTGGGATATCTATTTGTTATAGATATATCTACCTGATCTTCTTCACTCATCTTATCAGCGGCTAAATATGTCATACATTCTCCAGGAAAAATATTTAACGCCAAGCTGTTGATATCGCTAACATCATCATTTCGTGCAGAAAGTATGGTGCGTTCATTAAGATATTCACTATTGACGGTGTTAGGGACATGTAGATTGGGATATGTATTTAATATCAGGTCATTTGAATCTCTACACTTACGCATTGTGGACGGGATCTCTATAGACTCCATTGGATTAGAGCCAATCTAGGATAATAAACAATTAGCATAACGTAATACCAATTAAAACATGTGAAAATAATTTAAAAAACACAACATTGAGAATACCTCTAGTAAGAATTCTGCAAAATTAGTGTTCCCATCAATCGAGTTGTTGAGACGCATGTTGACATTCAATGTAAGTATTTGAATTCGATCCCAAAGTACAGAACGTCTCAAGGAGGCTCCCACTATTTGTTCACGGACACCCTTAGGCACAACAGGTAAAATTTGACGAAAATCACCTCCCAGAACAACAGTGATACCTCCAAATGGATTTTCATTTTCACATATATCTTGTAGCGTTCGATCAACAGCTTCAACACAATGCCTATGTTGCATAGGAACTTCATCCCAGATGATGAGTCGTGTTTTTCGTATCAACTCGGCTTGAATCGATTGCTTAGAAAAATTACAAACTGTATTTTCCATAACGTCCAACGGTATAGAAAATGTTGAATGTGCTGTTCGTCCTCCAATCAATAATAGAGATGCGATTCCAGAAGATGCTACATTGATTACAAAATGACCCAAATTTCGACATTTTGTTGAAATAGTGTTGTATAAAAAGGTTTTTCCGGTTCCAGCACCTCCGTTCAAGAAAAAATATACCCCTTTATTTTCAATAACTGACTGCATGACCTCTTTGTATGCGTGACCTTGAGCACTGTTTAGACGATCAACATTGATTTGGGGATCCATACTCTGTGCTTCCCTTTGAAGTTGTAGATGTTCCTGTATCAATCGATTTGTCACTACTGAACTCCAATTTCCCGTTGATTGTGGTATTGGAGGAAAGTCAAGTAAACTCTTTCCTGATTCCATTAATAATTCATTGATAAGATATAGACCATAATCTTCCACGTCCTTTATGGTGGGGTTAGTAATATCATACGATGTACGAATCTTGTGTGCTAGATCATCACATATGAAACTTGAAATTTTTTTCCATAAGTCATATGGATTAAGTGGATGACATTGGGTTAATATTACTGAAAACAATCTTCTCAACTGATGCCCGGTTTTCATAATCGAAGCCTCTTCTAGACATTGCACCCATTCATCATCGTCCTCTAGGAGTCCTCTAGCTGAACATGCTAACTTAAACGTGTCATGCATTCTACCATTGAAAATACGTAAATTGTCAAAGGATGTGGGTCCTTTGACAACGGTGAGCAACAAACGTTAAAAAAAATCTTTCTCCGCAATTAGGGCTAGCAAAATACATACGTCCAATAGCGAAACCTCTTTTCCTTTTTGTCCACACTGTTTCTTTTATTTGCCAAACAAAATGTTGCGGAAATTCTTGATAAGTATACTCACGTGCATATATAGTTGTCGCGCAACAGTCAAAAAATGCAGTTAATGTAGATTTTTTATCGCTGGCTCCCGAAATAATAGAATCCATTGGTGTGGTTGGATCAAATACAACTTGATGTCCCCCGGGTAAATGAAGATGTAACCTTACTACTGATGGAATTTCACTATGCAAAGGGTGTCTAAATATACGCCAAACTGCTTCATGCGGTCCAATATATCTAGCATCAAAATGGTAATAGAAGATAGCTTTGCGTGTGTAAGTACCTCAATCTCAATCTGTTGTCCAGAGTTTGTTTCATTCTGCATAATTAGTTTAAATCAAGTGACTAATTTTTGTCTCCTGAATGAAATAAAATGATATACCTGGTGACCTGAACCACTTGATGATAAATCTAATTCCGAGAAAAAATCTGAGGCCTTTGATAAGCACTCGTCCCCTAGAAATAAACCGATAATGCCTGTATAAAAACAATGCTATATTTATTAAAAAAAACAGATATGAAGTTACTATTTGGAAATGGCATTTTATTTAACGGTTGAAAGACATATCAGTTACAACACACTGAATGCTTCAATTCTTCACCACAGAAATCTTTCTTTCCTTGGCTTCACAATCAGAATAGCTTCGATTCTTCTCCTCTTTAGCAAGCTTTGATTCAGCATCATTAAAGGTCTGCAAAACTCAAATAAGACTATTAGTATGTATAATAATATGACCACCAAAATACAATACTACAGTAAAAGGTGTAAAATAATTATTACCTTATCAACAATCATTTGAACATCAACAGAAAGTTGAAGTTCAGATTTATGGAACAGAGCTAATACCATCATCCAACTGTTAAGTAAACAACAAAATCAACTATTAAAATAAGATTTAAATGAAATTAAATAAGATAATTGTGGAATTTATCACGCGTTACCTAACGAAACTGATATGAACACCGAGGGTGAGCATGCTGCATTTTCTTTACATTTAACCTGATAACAGAAAGTTCAGTTACCTATCAAATCACAGGGATCAATTATGCAATGTATAATAATTTTACTGGTTCATACATTATCGGTGCTGGAATTTTTCACCACGGCTTGAATCTGCAGAATCACTTGTAAAATGGTAAACTCGGGGGCGCCTGCAATTAAACAAATCACACGGATCAATTATGCAATTAATTATAGTAAATCATTATAATTAAAAATATAAAACATGATTATGAAGCAATGTTTTCAGATCTATATGAAGAATTAATTTTTTTCATGTATTCACAGTAAAATAATTATATGTAACAAACACAATAGAGAGAATTGAGTCCGGAAATATCTATGTTACAACTTTCAAATCATGTAGGGACGGACCTGTAATGCAAATTTGCACAATAAAATGCAATTTTTAAATGATATATCGACCTATTGTGCAATTATTATCGGGACTATAATGCAATTTTTGCACAATCTAGGGACCTATAGTGCAATCTATTCATAATGTAGGGACAGATAATGCAATTAAGTGAAATAGTATGTGATTAGGAAGTACCAGTATCACCAATGCTGCTAAGATCTTTGCAAATTCTTCCAAACTCAGCTGAAGGCATTCTTACAATAGCATGATACTCTGCTTCTGGGATTCCAAGATGCTCACTGTCAATGTCCATTAGCTTCATTTCAAAGTCTGCAATCATATCTTGAGCTGAAATGTGCAACACATAAACAAATTAAATGATATAATTAGTAAAAACAGGGACTAATTTGTGTGAATTTAAGAGCAATTTAAATCCCCCAAAATTATGATATTTATAAATTAACCCTAAATTAACGGCAAGAGAAAGGAGAACATACTGGGGGATTCAAACATGAAGATAACAACGATAATGTTCTTAAAACCCTTCGCTTAGCAAAAAAAAAAAATATTCAAACCTTTCAGATCTGAGAAGTAGAGCCACAAGCGCAACGTGGCTGCTATCCATGGTTATGCTATCCATGGTTAAGAGTAGAGAAAACATGAAAAACTCACCTAGCTTAGATATTTATTAGATTAGAACGGTGATTTTGCAGAAAATGGCCTCTTAAAGTGCTTCAGCCTCTTCTTCACAATCTTCTTAGTGAGCAAAGGAACGGCCATCGTTTCTGGTGAGCTTGCTCTTGTGTAGCTGAGGAGGAAGTGTGAAGGAGAAATGCGGTTTGGCGAGGTGGGATGTGTAGTCAGAGCGGTTTAGGATTGATGAGGAGCGGCTTGGTGTTGTGAAATGCGGATCGGAGCTGGAGATGTGGAGGGGGAGGGTTCTGAAGATTTTTTTTTTCTTTTTTGTTTTCGATCGGTAAAGTGATTTCTTTTTATATTTTGTTATTAATTTTAAATTTTATAAATAAGTAATCCAATGGCTGAAAAATATAGAGGATAGATCAAGACATTTTAAATCGTAGATTGAATTTAGACAATCTGGACCATTAATTGAAATCGATCTAAAGGTCGAAAGTGATTGAAATTTGATCTGAAGGCTGAAAAATGTGGAGAAAAATGAAAGACATTTCGGGCCGTTGGCCCTTCTCCAATATTATATAGATATATAAAAGCTAAATATCAAACATTTAGAACACATGAAGTAAAGGATAGATGTTTCTAGGGATCACTAAACTATCACATTAATCATGTTTGAACCATTTACTTATTATAAGTTCTAAACAACTCACTAATGTATTAAAATCGTTTTAAATCAACCATTTCATTAGATTAACATAAAATTAATTGTAACATTTGATCAAGTTGCATTAAAAACACTCCACTAAAAGTATTCGAAATTATCATAAAACATAATAAATCATAAAGAAGAGAATAATTCGCATGTACACTTAATTGGTCTCCACGTCTAGCTTTTCCAAGATGATAGTAGTGGACTTCTTCCAATCTAGCGTTAATGGGGAAATCTTCTAAATGAATGTTGATGAAGAATTCCAATAAAATGCACAATAAGCTAGCTTTATATTATAATAAAAAGCTACAATTCTCGAAAATTAACACATTTGACTCACGAATTAATAAAAAACCAAGAATTGCAATTCAGTCCTTGATATATTATTGAGCCCCAAACCAGAAAAATGCAATCTTAGAAAATTAGTAGAAAGAAGATCATCAACAACATATTTTAGGAGGTAAACAAGACTAACCCCCAAAGTAACAATTATATGCAAATCAGTCCCTGAGATTAAGAGTTTTTACTCTTCTCTTTGAAATATTATATTTGAGTGCAAATTAATTGTAATAACTATTTTTTATGTTAATCTAATGGAGTGGTTGATATGAAACTATTTTGATACATTAGTGGGTTGTTTAACAACCTGTAATAATTAAGTGGTTCAAACATGACTAGTGTGATAGTTTAGTGGCCCCGATAAACATTTACCCTAAATCAAAAAAGTAAAGAAAGCGAAGAGATATAAAACAATATCTAGTGTTTCGACTTCCAGAGATCTATATCCATTACGCAAAGATCTATTTTTACCCTTAGAATTACAAAAATCTCCAATGATCTTGTTAGCCTCACCTTGTTTTTATTCCCGTTTTAATATTCGACAAATCAACATTTCAACTAAAATTCATTTTGGTATCACTTAAGATGTTTTCCAAAAACCCCTCTTTAGATTAGTTGTGTTTACTTCCTTGCATTTAGCTTGTTATTCAAATAAGCAGCTCCGCGGTACACCGGATGAATTACGCGGTACACCGCAGAGTCACGGACCAGTATTGCGGTACATTGGATAGTCCGACCAGTATGCTCATGAAATGCACGGTACACCGGACCTAGGCGCGGTACACCGGACCAAGGCACGGACCAGGGTTGCGGTACATTGGATGGTCCGACCAGTAAGCTCAAAGTTTAGTCGAACAGCTCTGCGGTGCACCAGACCATATCCGCGGTACACCGCACAAGAGGGTTTTCTGCACTTTACAAGAGGACAAAGCTTATATCCGTTGGAGTTAAAATAGATCCGTTAGAGAAGAGCCTTTTGACCGTTGGACCACATTTGCAGCTATAAAATGGAGTTCATTCAAGACACAACCTAAGCCTTCCATCTACCAATCTTAAGAGCAATTAATTCTATCATTCAAGGAGGTTTCAAAGGAGCATTCAAGTCATATTTATTGTGAAGCTAATTAGTTCTTATCTACTCATTTAGGAGTTTAGTTACAAAGCTTTTATAAGCACCCCTAAACACTTTTCCCTTTCCTCTTAGTTCTTGTAATAGATTAAGAGAGTAGTGTGAGCATAGGTTTATGCTTGGTTCCTTGTGTTGGTGATAACACAAGTGTATTTCCTTCAAAGGGTTTTTGAAGTGGTTGTAAGGGTTTGTATCTCACCCGGTTAAGAGTTACGAAGATTAGTTGAGAATCTTGCAAATCCTAAGGAGGCTTCCTTAGGTAGTGGATGTAGGGAAACCGAACCACTATACATCGTTGTGTATCGTATTCTATCTCTACACTCTTTATATTTCCGCACTCTATATGCTTGATAAAATGCCTACTTGAATAGTTTGATATTATTGTCTATTAGGATTATCTAGTTTTATACTATTTAGTTTGCTAATACAATAGGATTCAAATTAGCTTTTAATTTTATTTACTTGAAATAAAATTAGCCGATTAATTTCTATTGTCCTATTCAACCCCCCTTCTAGGACGCATATAGTATATCAGATCTCCCGAGTCTTTCAAACGAGGTGAGAATACATATCTTTTCAAAACCACTTCACATTCTCGTGAAACTTTCTCTTGAGTAATCACAACACAAGGACCCAAGTATTCAACAAATGCATAAAACTCTTTCTTGTATAACCTGTTGAAGATCTCACTTCTCGTCTAGAACAAGAGGATAAACCTAGCTAGGGCATTAATTTAAAACTATTCTACCTAGCATTATTCACCTTTATGCATAAATATAACAAAATAGCTTGAATAAAAATAAGAGATAATCATAAATTGGCTTTGATTGCTAATGAAGTCTCCTTTATGATTTTCTCTATATATCTTTCTAAGCCCCTTCTTGCCTTTCTAAAGCATTTTTATTAGCCATGTTATAAGCCATGTCCCTTTAGATTTTAGGACTTTTCCATATGACCCACACTCAAATCGCGATGCATAGACAGTCAGTCGTTTTAGAGCTTGAGTTTGGAGTGGATCCACCATTATAGGAATTATTACTGGGTTGGGAATTTTGAACTTATGTATTTGTGCTCTATATTTTGATGATTATTCACTCATTATTATTATTGTGACCCTTTTCTGGGGTAAAAGTAAATGAAAGAAGTTATGAAAAGAAATATGTGAAAAAGTAGCATGATATCTCACATTAAAAAGAGAGTCATAGCTATATTATAAAAGAAAAAAAGAAAAATGATATGAAAAAGAATATATGATTTGGACCGGCAAAGTGGAATTTTTATGTGATCGTCTTAATGCTTATTATTGGGTTATTGGGGATGCTAATTAGTTCATCGATCGATTGGGATGAGTGAGAACATTTTATGAGAGTAACTCAAACTCTAGGGTAATTCGTTGATGGCTAGTGAGGAGAGAGCCAAAAGCTCACTCTAAATTATCCAAATATACGACCATATCGTCCCTAAGCCCAACATTACAACCTTAAGGACCTTATGATTCTTTGTTATGTGATCTAGAAATTACTGAACCATTAGAGAATAGTTAGATGGATCTTTGGATACTAGTGAAACTCGATGAACAATCTATAGCCTCCTAGTTAAACTAAGTGAAGAGCCTCTCCTTCGTACATTGCAAAGCTAATCCGATCTTGAATTTGAACCGTGTTGATTGCTTGTATGACAAGTGTACAAGTAAATTAGTTTGTAAATATGATTACATGAAATTTTCTGAGTAATTTCTTTTAATTTATTATCTATATTTTGCTATCTTCTTTCAATTGTGCTTAATTGACTTAGGTGTGTATTTAGAGACTTCCATATGTTCTTATCTTTATTGTATCAGGACGATACAACTTTGAGTTAGGGGTCTTGATGTCTCTTGTGATATATTAATGTAGGTTGAAGACATCATTTTAGGAGTATTTGATTAAATGTTAAGGGATTTTTCCCCGTTATTAGATATTTTCTTAATTCGTGTATTGATTTGATGATTTATTACTTTTAGAGCATATTTGGTTTAATTTGTGTGTTAATGTGAAGCTCATAAGGCTCATGGAATATAATTAGATGCAAAATCAATTCTAAGGAGTTAAGAAAAGAATAAACAGGAGAACCCAGGAGATAAAAGGAAGCAAAGTTGAATTAGGAAAGGAAAACCTGTCAAATAAATCTGAAATTATGCAGTTACGTCCACTAAAGTGAAGGTAACTCCAAATTCTTTGCGAATTTGGATGAGCCTTTATATAGTTAGATATATCTTTCTGTTTCGGTCTTTTTGATATAAAGTGGGTGAAAATTGGCCCAATAAAGAAGGAGATATGACCAAAACAGTGAGCATTGTTTATCCTATCCAATATTTTAGAAAACGAATTTGAGTTGGACTTGGACTCAATTTACTTGCCTTCTACTCAAATATTTCGACCTAGGGTTAGAAAACACCTATAAATACACCCTCTTATCATTGTAAACATGTCTTTGCCTAGTTCTTAATTCATATTACTCTTAGAAGTCATCAAGAGAAGCAAGTTAACAGCATGTATCTTTATTTTAGTTTATTTCTTTCCAGCATGAATTAAAATTCTCATACCTTGGGTTTTGCATATGTATAATCTTTTAATTCTATTTTCTTCTATATAATATTCTTTGGGAAAAACCTTTTTAAATCGATTGAGATTCTTAACCTTTATATTTGTTTTATCTGTTTTGATGTATTGACTGTAGTTCTTGCTAGTGCACGAGTATAGACTACCCCATTAATAGCAGTTGGATGGTCACCCGGAATGGGTGTCTAATTGTTGAAACACCACATAAACGTCTAGTATGCGTAGTGATCCGGAAGGGCTTGCCTAACTAGATAGTCACTAGGGTTTGAGATTAACCACTGATCATTGCGCAGGGTCCCCTTACCCAAGTCCCCTGATAATGGTTAGGTCACTATCTAAGTCCACCTAGAAGGAGGTTAGGAGGAAAATAGAATCTTGGCTACTTACTTTAAAATCTTTAATCACCCTTATAACTAGTAGAAGAAATAGAAGGATAAGTGCATAAAAGTAAACCTGGGCTATATCTCTCATCTCATTCTTACATCTTTATTTTATTGTATTAGTCTTTAGTTTAATCATAATCTCTCCAATTATTCATATTTACTTTTATTGTCTTTTAATTCCACGAGCTAATTCTTGCTACACTTTCTTCTAATCCATTCGTATAACACACTAAGTCCCTGAGAACGAATCTTACTTATCATTAAAACTTGCATACAATTTATGATACTTACAGTGACTCAGTGAGTAACGTGATTTGTTAGGGTGATAGTTCTTATCTTTATTTATCATAATTTTATCACACCCTACGAGCCACCACTAATGCAACTTTGAGATCACTTACCATATGAAGAAAATGCTTATTCTAGTATGCTTATTAATTGAGAAAGGAAAATTAACGATAACCGTCAAACCCATACGTGGGGACGTTCTAGATATCCTGGAGAAAAAGGGATAATCATGATAAGGATTTTTTTTGGTACATGGGTGATCGGGGATTGCTTGCGCGCACCATGACTAATCCCACGGGGATATTCACACCTCCCCATATGTATTCTCAGGTAAATCCGAACTAGGTTACCCATGTTTAGGGAGGGGTTCGAGCCTTGTATCCCTTACTTTACACCTGTTAGGGAGGGGGTTCGAACTCTAGACCTCCCCTTTAAGTGCTGAATAAATAGCAAGGCTCTGGCCAGTTGAATCATAGAGATCCGCAATTGATACGTATTGGAAAAAGGGGAAAGTGGCATGCACACTAATCAATCGTGGAAGCTAAAATGACACTAAATCATCATTAAACCCAAAGATCAAATAAATAAATGGAAAATTGAATACATAGATAACAAATAAAGGCAACTCGCACTTTGTTAGAGCAATAGAATAATAGGTGAAAGGCAATGATCAACTCAAATACTTATTCTCCTCTCGATCTAATATATCCCAACCGATGTTTGAACCAATTTTAGGATGTTGGTCAATCATTTATTATTTCAAAAATCTCCTTGCACAGACTTCGTGATGTATCAGAGCTTGACGAACAAAGGAATATTTTTAGCTCTGTCAACTTCTAATTACTTATTAAACTGATCATTTTGGTCCTTGAAATAAACATACTCAACTTGAATATCTTTTAAATGAATTTAGTTGATCGATAACTCGTTCTCCAACCCGCATGACAGTTCTGATTCTCGAACACGCTTCCAAAGAGATGAAGCCTGGGAGGATGAATTGAATAACACTTTATTGATAGAAAATTTGAAAGACAAGGCACAATTCCAATGTTACCAAAGTCCTTATTACCTCGTGTTGCATGAATATGATAAGAGGAAGGAAAATCGTTAGTCTTTCTAGGGAAAAAAGAATCACGAGTATGACTGGGAAGAATTTTTTTTATTTGTACATGATGTTGAAACTATTTCTAAGTAAACACCTGACTCCCAAAAGAACATGTATTTATGACTGACATAAAGCAAACTCCCATAAAAATTGGAGGAGGTTGAGAGACTAGCCATCGTGGTTTGGATAATTATTTAACCCCCGCAAAAACGATTTCAGAGTAAACTCCAACTTTTTTAAATAGATTCCTATTTTTTCTATGTGAAAACTGGTCTTTTAGTGTAGTTTGAAATATTTGATCTTCTGTCTTTTAGGATTGGGAATTTTTTCAACCGTACCCTTAGTTTATGAAAGAGGTCGGTGTCAATGCAAAGTTGGTCTTATGCAAAATTTGTCTTTCATCCTTATTAGTCTGAGGTTTGCTTTGGCCGACCCACTACCTTTTGAATTGTAGAAGGACAGGTAAGAAAATTCATCTTTTAGCGCTTGTAAGCTAAGGTTTGATTTATTTCTATTTTACTGACCCTTTTGTCTTTAAACCATAGAGAATGGGTACCAATGCAAAGATCTTTTGTTTGTGAACGCAAAGTTGGCCTATAGTTTGTCAACACAAAGTTGGTCTTTAAGTGGCAAAACAAATTTGTCTACAGGTTCCAACATGAAGTTGGTCTCCAGGTGCCAACGCGAAGTAGGTCTTCAGGTGCCAACGTGATATCGGTCGTTAGGTACCAACGCAAAATTGGTCTTTAGGTGACATCGCGTATTTGGTATTTAGGTGTCAACGCAAAGTTGATTTTTTTTATAGTTTTATTCTTTTAACCCTTTTAGGTTGTAAAGTCAGTTGACCAACTCTCTAATCGGTGATCATAGGAGATCGGGTGAAAATATTTAGTCTATCGACTATTTTAGGTTAGGATTTCCATTCACCAACCCCTAGTCGATGATCATATGAGGTCAGGTACAATTTCTTACTCTTTTGACCTTTTCAAGTCAGGACTTCCGTTGACCGACCACCTAGTCGATAATATATGAGGTTGGATGAGAAGTTTTAGTCTTTCAACTTTTTCAGGTCGAGAATTCCGTTTGATCGACCCCTTAGTCGATGATAATAGGAGACCGGTGGAAATTTCTCCTGAATGCATTATCAATCTCACAAAAAAATTATTATAAAATCATCATTCTACTTCTGATAGTTCTACCTTATTAAAAACCCTGACTGCGAAAAAAGTAGTGAAAAATAGTCTTGACTAATACTGTGTACATATTATTAAGAAAGTATTTAATTCAAATTTGAAAAAACTATATCAATTTTCTCGTTTTTTTCCTTCGCCTCCATCATCAATCATCATGATTTTTCTTATAACTTTTTTGGCCGCCTAATGTTTTTCTTATAATTGTTTTTTCAATAGAACTTGTATATAAAGTAAAGAAAGAAACGAAATATAGTTACATTCCATTGTTTTCCTTTTTTATTCAAATTCTATCTAATAATCACCTTACAAAAAGATAAACATCACCCATAATGTGTCGGTTAAATGGTCTAATCATAAAAAAGAAAAAAAAATTATAAAGAAAATGTTCATAATTAGACCAATTAACTGTCATATCATAGGTGATGTTTAGGTGATGATTTTTTAAATGATATCTAATATTATTAAAAAAGTTAAGAGTAATGCGGGGTATCACCCAAAAAACCATCACCTAAACATCATCCATGATGTGGCGGTTAGGTGGTCCAATCATGAAGGAAAGAGAAAAAAGTAAATCTAGAAAGAGAAAATTCATGATTGGTCCATCTAACCTCTACATCATGGGTGATGTTTAGGTGATAGGCTTTTTAGGTGATACCCAGCATTACTCAAAAGTTAATATAGATGGGTAATCAAATCATAGAGAATAGATTTTCCTAACTAGAAAATCCGTATAATGCTTAAATAAACATGAAGTAACGAATGCGTAATTAGTAAATATGAAAGTTATCAAATTATGTATCAAAAGGAAAATATATCCTTTTTATCACCACCGTTCATAGTTGTGGTCTTTTTATTTTTGACGTTTGTTCATAGTTGTGGTCACTGCCACCAATATTTTCACTATCGCTGCCATCATCATTACCACATTCATCTCCTTTCTGCACTACTCCTATCAACCAACACCTCTGACCATCAGCCAACACCTCTATTAAAGAGAAACTAGCACAATCAACCCAACATTATCTCCACCGTTGCAACCCCAAGCTATACAAGCCTCGTATCTTTCTAATTAAGAGGAAAAATATCAAAACAAGTAGGACGTAATTTAAAAAAACTAGTTGACACAAATACAAGGGTGCAGACAAAGTAGTGAAATGAAAGAATCCAATGTTGTTTTTAACGTGGTGACACTACGGGTCCATTCGTTGAATAATACTCAACGGGAAAACGATATGTGTCAGACATTAAGGAATCAAGGCAAGTCAAGTCATGAGAGTGATAGCTAGCTGGTAGGTTCCATGATCAATTAAGAGAATTGCTGTATTATTCTATTGCAATTAAATGAAAATGAAAATAATCACCACACAATTAACAAATTTGTTTTTTTGTTTGGGTTTCAATAAACCAATTATCAATTAATTATGATTTGTTTGGTCTAGATTCTTCGGGCCCGTTGTAAGGAAGCCATGCAACTTGCCAAGTG
The DNA here is from genome assembly GCA_029959085.1 of Nemophila menziesii. Lineage (NCBI taxonomy): Eukaryota > Viridiplantae > Streptophyta > Magnoliopsida > Boraginales > Hydrophyllaceae > Nemophila > Nemophila menziesii. The sequence goes on along the minus strand of JARWIR010000007.1, from coordinate 29,635,172 downwards.
CGATTTGTTTATTATTGGAGTTAATAATGCGGGCATCAACTTATAAAACTTACTTTCCTAAAAAATAATTACTAAATAATAACTGGAACAGTTATAAGAATAGTTATTTTAATAAAATATTTTAATTTAAATAATTCATATCAAAAGTAATGAATATGGGTAAATATCTTGAAATCCAGACTAAATAGAAGTCGTCGTGTATTGGTGGACTCACTTGCCTCACTTAGAGGATTTAATCCCGATTTCGAGGTTAGACGGGCTCTATCTTATCAAAAGGAAATTTTTTTACTCAGATAGCAATATTTTTAAGAGATTATTACCCAAAGGGTCTTGAAATCACTACACCGTGACCTAACAAGACCGCCTCTTTTGGCTCTTCTTACTAAAGGCCACAAACTAATTTTAACACTATAAGCCAAAAATCTAATTACCTTCTTACCCCTTTTTGTTTTTTATTTACCTATATATACTAAAATTAATCAAATAAAAACCTAAAAAACACTCTCAGCATTCTCTTTTTCTCTCTCGTCCTGCTTCTCCAAAAATGGAGCTTTACTCTCTTCTCTTCATTCCGGTGGCTTGCTTCCAGATCTGAGCATTCCGATAGCTGTTGTGATTCCATCAATGGCAAGATCTTCACAGCAATGGCGGAAGAAGACCAGATCGGAGCTTCTCCGGCGAATAGTTTGTGAGATCTGCTCGCCGGCGGTTCGTAGTGGTGCGGAGGGGTGGCGAAGCTCAGGCGAGCTGCTGAGCATCGGCAGTTGAAGTATATGACTTTGGGGTTTTTCTTTTTAATTTGATTTTAGGTTTTCAATTTTCCTCAAACCATATAATCACAAGAGATGACTATTTCTGAAATAATGAAATCTTTTGGAAAGATTCGAGATGCTCAGCAAGTTTATGTAGCAGATTTGTTCTTGCTTTGTGTTTCTGTTTATTTTTTTGGTCTTTTGCGCTCAGAACTTTTGCGCTCAACACTGTTGGCGATTAAAAATCTGGCGTTAATGGAACTTTTGCACTCAGACTCAGAACTTTTGCACTCAGACTTAGAACTTTTGCGCTCAACACTGTTGGCGATTAAAAATATGGCGTTAATGGAACTTTTGCACTCAGACTCAGAACTTTTGCACTCAGACTCAGAACTTTTGCACCCAGACTCAGAACTTTTGCACTTAGACTCAGAACTTTTTTCCAGACTCAGAACTATTTTCCAGACTCAGAACTATTTTCCAGACTCAGAACTTTTTTCCACGCTCAGAACTTTTTTCCACGCTCAGAACTTTTTCCGGCGGTGGCCGGAGGTGGCCGGCGGTGATCGGTGGTTGTGGTCGGAGCTGGAAAATATTTGATAATTAATGAAAGAGGTGAGAGAAAAAATGATAAAGGAGGAGAGAGATTAATGGTAATGGAGGAGAGAGAGTAATGGTAGTGGAGGAGAGAGAAATAATCTATTTTTTCGTCTTATATGCACTAGAAGGGTAGTTATGACATTTGACATTTTATTGGCCTCTAAGAAGGAGAGAGGAACTGACTAGCTCCTAAGTGGCACATTGATTTTTCTCAAGTCTCCTTGGGTAATTGACCCTTTTTTTAAATGTGCTTTAAACTAATTAGATAACGTAATTATTGCTTACTAATGCTATTGTTAAAAAGTTTAACTCACTTGTGACAAATATCTCGTGGAGCAAGGCAGGGTGTTCAAACGTCCATTGGTGCAACCAAACAATCCTATCAATTTCTAGACATGAAGGTCTCGGCCACAATGATTTTCAGGCATATAAGCTAGCTTTCGTGGCTAAGCAAGCGTGAAAAAATTAGAGGACTTGGAATCTCTAGTCTCTCGTACCTTGAAAGGGGTTTATTTCCTAAAAAATCCTTCGTGACGATGGAAGCAAGCAACCTAGGTGTGGCGTAGTAGAATTATTAAGGAGAAAGATTATCTCTGAGCCATTGACATTTAGTCTATTGGTGATGGCTTTACAATATCCATTTGGCAAGACCCATGGCTCCAAAGATATATAACCATCCTTTTATCGCTTGACTAACCTTCCAGCAAAGGTTGTCGAACTGATAAACCAAGGAACCAATACTTAGAATTCACACGTATGTTCCAAGGTCATAGATATGGAAAGTTCTCTATTAGTATACGTTATCCCTCTTCCTTGTCTAACGAGACCTAATCAGCTGATTTGGCGCCATACTGGGAATGAAATATACTCGGCTAAGACCGGATATAACCAGTCTCTAAATACATGGCTTTGCCTAACGAAAACCCAAGTAGCCGAGGAAGATATCATTTGACCATCGGTCCAGAGGGATTGGACAAAATATTGAAGCTTCCACTACCTTTGAACTCAAAGTGTTTCTATGGGAAGCATGCATCAATTCTCTTCCAATTCAAGAAATTAGATTTTGTAGAAATTGTGAAATATCCCTTACATGAAGCATTTTCAACCTCAATGTTGAGTTTGTTGAGCATTTTCTCTTCTAATGTTCTTGGACTAGAGAACTCTGGACTAAGAGTCATTTACCTTCCATGATGCCTTTTCCAAATTAGTGTCTTGGTTTCAATAATGGCTTGTAGGATTGAGTTCCAATTATGCAAAGAGTGGCGGTGGGATGAATGAAATAATCCCTAGGATAACCTTCACTTGATGGTCTATCTAGCTGACACGAAATAAATTTGTTATAAAACGTAAAATAAAAGTGAAATTTCACATCTTTATCGAGTAAATTACATAGCGATTTGGAAATTTTATAAAAATAATTAATAAATCGACGGTAGAATACCGCGTGACCCAAGAAACTTCTCACACCTTTTACAGAATGAGGAGGTGGAAGGGTTTTGATTACCTCAATCTTTGCACGTTAAACCTCCATACTTTCTCAAAATCTTGTGCCCCAACACGATCCCCTCATGAAACATGAAATGATACTTCTCCCAATTCAAAACAAGACTAGTCTCCTTACAACGAATCAAAGCCTTCTCCAAGCTGTCAAGGAAATCATCAAAGTTATCACCAAACACTGAGAAGTCATCCATGAATACCTCCAAGAACTAATAAATCATGTCTCAAAATATCGCCATCATACACCTCTGGAATGTGGCAGGTGAATTGCATAACCCAAATGACATCCTTTGAAATGAAAACGGGATAAATGGACATATGAATGTGGTTTTGTGTTGATCGGCTGGATCCACACATATTTGATTGTGGCCCAAATATCCATCGATAAAACAATAGTACTCTCTCCTTGCAAGCTTTCCTAATGCTTTCTGCGAACGGTAAAGGAAAGTGATCCTTTTGCGTGGCCTTGTTTAATCTCCGATAATCCAAACACACTTTCCAACTAACAACGGTTCTCGATGGTAGGAGTTCATTCTGATCATTAAGAACGGTAGTGATTCCTCCTTTTTCGGTATACATTGAACCGAACTCACCCATTTGCTCTTAGATGCGGAAAAGATTATCCCCGCGTCTAACAACTTGATAACTTCCTTTCTCACCACTTCCTTCAATACCGACGTAAGTCTCCTTTGATCCTCAACTGATCGTGCCTTCTCATCTTCAAGAATGATATTGTGTTGACAAATGGTAGGTAGCAATATTCCACCCAACTGACTCTTTGTTAGCTCAAAACACACGTAACAACTTTTTCTCTTGAGGACCTATCAAGCTAGCGGAAACAATAACTGGTAATGTATCATTTTCACCTAAATAAGCATATCTCAAATGGGACAGTAGTGGTTTCTCTTTAAGATTAAGTGGAGATGCAATATATGTTTTCTCTGATGGTTATATCTCCTCCGAACCTCAGAATTGTTCACAACCTGGGTTACCCTTTGGTCTCCTTCCTTCTGAATTTAGAGTCGACACAACATCGGCTAGCTCTTCGTGTAATTTGGGCAAATCTAGTCTCAAGGTTGCGTGTAAAATATTATCATAATTATTTTTGCATATACTTTCTTGTGTGACATGATCGAGGATATCTATACGAAGACAATCGTCCCACGAGTCGGGAAACTTCATTGTCTTGAACATGTTAAATTTGACCTCTTCATCTTGTACTTGTATGATTAGCTCTCAATTTTCTACATCAATCAATGTACACCCCATGGTTAAGAATGGTCTCTCCAAAATGATAGGCACATTCTTATCAACGTTGTTGTCAAGGATAATGAAATCACATAGAAATATAAAACTACCTGTCTTGACGAGCACATCTTCTATCTTCCCTTCAGGATGGTAAATAGATCTATCAGCCATTGCAAAACCACTATAGTAGGTCGCCTTTCCTATCTTCAATATTTTGAACAATGATATGGGCATAAGATTAATGCTTGGACCCAAATCACATAAGGCTCTCCCAGTCCATTCTTAGCCAATGGATATAGGAATGTTGAAATTTCTATGATCCTTCAACTTTGGTGGCAATTCGCTTTGACAAATTACGATGCACTCTTCAGGTAAGCCAACCATTTTCCCTTCAATGTACTTGTGTTTGTTTGAAAGCACATCTTTCAAAAACTTCAAATATTTTGGCATTCTCTTGATTGCTTCAAACAAATGTCAAGTTGATTTGTAACTTTTACACAATGTTCATAAAGTTCTTAAAACTTTATCATCTGTCTTGGTTTGAACATGTGAAGGGAATGGTGAAGGAGGTCTTTTTCCATTCACAACTATCTCTTTCTTCTTCTTTTGTTCTTTCATCACCTCTTCAAATATCCTCATTAACAATTACAAGTTCACTTGTCTCCTTGAAAACATAATTCGCTTTCTCCTTGCTTGAAACTGATTCTACTTCTTTGTGTAACGGGTAAAGGTAGAGGGAGTTGCTTCCCAATACTTTGTTAACAATTTGCGACATTTGATTTTCAAGCGATTGCAATGCCATGGAATGCCCATTCATCTTCATTGTTGCGCTTCTATGATTCTTGACTTCAAATTTTCTTGCGTCATTATCATAAATAAACTCAACGCTTATTGCAACACATCAATATTACCTTATTATGGATGTGATAGGAGTGCTTTTTTAACAACGCCTTCATGGTAAGCTTCTTACACGTGACGTTGACCTTCTTAATATTGATTTGAGGTCTATCTTGGAGTTATTTCCTTGGGGGCGCGATTAAAAATTATTTTAATATGTAGCCGAATACGAATTGACCTCTGGCATCCAGGTTGAAAAAAATTCGATTGACCAAAGTTTTGACCACCCAAAAATTGATTACCTCGATTAGACACAAAGAACAGGAATTCAGGTTTATTCTGTCATTCATCCAAAGCATGATCGGCAACTCCATAATTAGAACATCCATAATATTCTTTCACAACTTTTGTTTCTTGTTGCTTACTCTTGAATTTCTCTTGCAGAAGAAATGTCAATTTCTTCATTTGATCAGCTAATGTAGAGAACTTGGCATCTATTATGGTTTCACCATTAGCATGTGAAGTACCCCTTGGGCTTGTGATCTAGTCCAACTTTTTTTAGTGTCAATAATTTTCTCCATACAATTGGCGGATTAAAGAGGATTCATTGATACAAAACCACCTCCTCCAAGATTATCGACTCTTATTCTTGAGTATCCATCAAGACCCTAGTAAAAATAGAAAATTGCATCATAGGAGTGTACCCATGAAGAGGGTACCTTGTTAATTTGTTGTTGGAATATTGTCCATGTTGCTCCTATATCTTCGCCATCTTCTTGTTTGAAATTAGCAAGCTCCATTTGATCTTTCATTATCATGCTTTGAGGATACTAACGGTCTAATAATCGTACTTGAAGTGCGTCCCAATCATGGATTGCTTTGTATGGTTGACGGTCTAGCCACTCACTTGCACCCCCGATAAAAATGAACTAGAAGATAAATAGTACAATTGTTCCCTTGTACCACCTTGAGTAATGTAGGCGTCACAAATTTTCATAAACTTTTGAACGGCTCGGACGAATCTTGGTGTGCGGCTCCACTGTAATTCCCATAAATCGAGAATTGACTAAGTATACCCTGATCGGGACTAAATCTTGCGGCTTGAATAATTGGAGGGCAAATCTCTAGAGGTTGAACACAAAACAGTATTCTTGGTTCAGGGATACCTTTAATTATTAGGGGGATCACTCCATTCACATTCAATGCCTCCATCTTTAGATTGATTATGATTAACCAGTTAAATCTATAAAGACAAAATAAAATACCACGTAAAACAGAAAAAGCAACTAAACACTAAAATACTAACTGAAACACAAAATTACAACGATATAGTCCTCGCCAGTGGCGTCAAAAACTTGTTCGCTCCAAATGTATGATAATAAATCAACTATAAAAGGAGAATTTACTTCCCTCAATTGTACGCGTTGTTAAGAAGTAATAAATTGGTAAGTGCAGGGTTATCGTCTCCACAAGGACTATCAAGGTGCGATAAATGTGTTTTGAAAGTAATATAGTGTAAGGTTGCTTGATAAATAACAATAATATAAATAATATTTGTTGGTTTTTGTTTTAAAGACTAATTTGCAATAAATAGGTAATTAACGAAAATGAAAATAATTAAAATGCTAAAAAGATCAGAAAGGGGGAGAAGTATTTCTTGATTCTTGCGTGTAAGCTTCCTAATCAACTTTTAACTTGTTAATTGGTATAAGAAAAATTGGGTGATTCACATTAGCCGGGATTCAACAATCCTTCTAACTCCTGTCGGTAGCTTAGAAGACAAGCCTCTTATATTAGAGAACCCTTCCGGGTGACCCTAGAAATGTTTTTAGATGATTTAAGTTCTGGCCCTATTGACTATCTATCTAGGCAAGATTCTTGGTTCACTACTGCATACTAGACGCTTATATACTATGTCCTAAATCTACCCCCCCCCCCCCCCCCCCCCCCCCCTCCGTGTGTTAGCCAAAAGTCTCAAGCTATCAAATACGTGATAAAGGCATGAATAGGAAACAAGCATATTTCAATATCATAATATCTCAAATACTCAAAACAAAGGAAAGAATTAATTAGGGTTCATACCTATTGCAAGCCTCGAGCCAAAGTGGTTTAGTTCATACTAAACGAATGGAAATAAATTAAAACTAATAATTAAATCATGTTCAAAAGATTAAATGGAATGAAATTAACCTAAGATACGGAATGGATTGGTTATGGAATTGTGGAGAATGGTGATCTTGGGTAGAGAATGATGAAATTGGGTGGAAGCCCTCCTTCTCTTCTCCTCCAGGCGTTTTTTCTCTTCCTATGCTGAAAAATATGATAAAAAATTGAAATCTGCTGATATATGAGCTTCTAATATGCTTATATACTTGGCTAAGAAAGTTGGGGGTCTTATGGGCTCACTTAGGTGGGTTAAAAATATCCTAACCCATTTTTTTTTACCAATATTGTCCAAGTTCGAGTCATGATGAAGAAAATGCCATAACTTTCTCAACTCCGAACTGACTTATGTCACCTCTCACGTGACACTGACTTCAATCTATATCTTAATAAAAAGGAATTTATTCAAAATCTCTGACCAAGAGAATCTATTCCTTGATCAATAAAGAGGAGTACCTGCCCATATTTCTTTGCACATTGTACACTGAAGATAGAGACGTTCCACAGTTTCCTCTAGTTGATTGCACCAACTGCAATTTGTAGCATCCGCACATCTCCTCTTATACAACTGCAATTGCCCAGCTCTATGTTCTACTTTGTCGAAGTTTGCAATTTAAAAAATTAGCTTTCGGAAAATATATACTTTTTAATAATTTTGTTGCTAGATTTCCAGGATTATGCATTAATCTCCAAGCTTGAGCTGTTAAAAGTTCCTTGTTCATTCGTTTGAAATCTTTAAAGCCTGTTTTTTCTCCTGAGTTCCACAAAAAATTAGAGATGGCAAAAATAAGCTTATTACAAAAAGAAATAGAGAAAAATAAAATAGACATAGTATTTGGAATAGCTTGCAAAATAGTCGTAATGAGTACTTCCTTGCCCCCTTCAAATAAAAGCTTTGCTTTCCATCCTTCTGTGCTTTTAAAGAGTTTCATTGCTATCCATTCTAGCGATTCTACTTCGATCTCTTATGATCTTCTAATCCATAAAAATATGACAAGAGACAGGACAATAAATATGTAAGTGCAATTTAGATATTGGCAAATCACAAGAACCTTGTAGTCTTAAAGAATGACATTAAAAGATAAAAGGGAATTAAAATTCCAGTACAAGTTGATGAGATCTCGAAAATAAAAAAGTTACAAGGCTTGTCCAAATAAAGAACTCAAAATAGATACAGTTAAGAAGATATCTATCTAGATGTAAACAGGTTTTATGTCATTAGGTCCAAAACTTGCAGTGCAGGTTGGACACTTGCGATGTCTTGATTCAAGGACCTTCTGAACACATGGGTTGCAAAATAGATGGAAGCACTTTGAAATCACCACCTGTCAATAAAATATATGTGTATGAATACCCAAAATATACAGAGAGAGACCAATTAATAATAAATAAATACTATAGTGTATACATACCTCTTTACGTCTCTCAAGGCAAATAGTACACTTTAGAATATCTTTATATTCGTTGAGCTCTTGTCTAAGCTTTCCTACCACAGATGTACCTTCTAGGTTTGCCTTTAATTGTGCAGCTTTTCTCTTCAGAGCTTCAAGATCTTCTTCTGCTCTTTTCCTTTCAAACCTAGTTAATATATAAAACCACCTTTAAATTCCACATATTCATATATAATACTACTTATAAAACACAGTTTTGAATCTAAATTACCTCTCCTTCTCCAGTGTAATCTGCATGTCAGATAGAGCAAGTTGACTTTCTTCAACCTTTGATTGTGATTCTTTGAGAGTTCCCTTCAGTCTCTGAGTGGATTTTCTCGTATCCACCAATCGCTTTTGTGTATTCTCCAAAGCAAGTCGGTTCTGTACATGACCTTCTGCTAGTTTTTGTACTTGATCTGAGCTCACTTTCAACTGCATTTAACAAAAAAGAATTAGCTGAAAGATTAGTTTAAGACATAAAAATAAAAGACATACATGATCATCAATCCTAGCAGCTTTCATGTTGTAATATTCAGGAGTGGCATTTGCTCGCTGAATAGCTCTCTCCATGTTCTGATTCTCTAAAAGCATCGCATCGTTCGTCTGCCTTCCTCGTATGCCTTCTAACACAAGCTGAAACAAGGACCAAACAATAAATATATATATATATATATATATATATATATATATATATATATATATATATATATATTAATATATATAATGAAGCTTTCTTAATAAATAAATACTTCACCTTGATATTACTATCGTCCCTCTCCGTAATCTGGCGCAAAAGCTGTTGATTTTGGGACTGCATATCATCATAGGCCTGAGTAATTGTCTAAAACAAAAAAAAAGAATATTAATATTTGCTAATAATACAACACAAAATGGTGATTGAATACAGAACCTCAATCTCAGAAAGGTATGCCTTTGTTTCTTTATTCTTCGATTTAAGGACATCTGGAAGGCTAGATCTTTCCCTGATATTGCAACAGAGTCAAAACTCAAAGCTTCTAAAATAGATTATTTTTAATATTTATTAAAAAAAGAGAGCACCTTTTTGAAGCCTCGAAGATCTGTCTTAAATCAATAATTTCAGCTTCAGCAGCAGCTAATTTTTGTTGAGAGGAGGCTTCAGCTTCAATGGCAGATTTAACACGTAACTCCAAATTATGTTCGTCAAGACTGTTTTTAAGGCCTTGTACACGTGCCAATGCCTTGAACTCACGCTCCCTAGCTTCACTCACTTCACTGTATTCATTTAACCTAGTTAGTTACTTACTCACTCTTCTTATAAATAAAATAAATAAATAAATAAATAAATAAATAAATAAATAAATAAATAAATAAACCCCCCATTTTCATGAATCTAAGAAATTCTAACCTAGAAAATGGGGATTCAAGTCTGAACATATCTAAAAACATCTTGAGATCTGAATCAGTCTGCTTAAGATTATCTACCTGTACAGCCAAAGTTAAATTTAGATGAATTTCTTAAACGATAACTTGTAGGACAAGAAAGGTTTAGAGAATTATTAAAATTACCATAGCTTGCAATTTCCCCATTTCAGCATTCTGTTCATCTGATATGTTACGCAGCTTTTCCATCTCTTTAGTCTGTTCATATAATACACAAACCCCATCTATTAACACCAATAAAAAAACCAAGGTAAATAAGTAAAAAGTAACAGATAACATACTTTTCGGTTAAGAATAGAGGAAAGAGAAGCAACTTTAGCTCTGAGAATATGAATTTCAGAAGCTCCCTCTTTATGTTCACTTAATTCTCTCTGCATATTCTCCATTTCCTCAGGAAATGAAGCATTCAAAGCTTTAAATTCAGCTATTATATCCTTTCTACCTGCAAAACATATCATAAATCAAAAAACTTTACAAAACTATTACACAATAAAAGCTTACTTTGATCTTTAACATCCTGTTCCAGCTTAGTTTCGATAAGTTTCTTTTGTTCAATACACTTGTGTATCTCTAAAGTCAACTCATTTTTTCTAGAGTCAAGCATAGCTGAAGATTGATGAAACACATCCACTACTTCATTTTTCAGACTCATTTCCTTCTCTCTCCAAGCAAGACTCTCTTTCTCAACCTGTAATTTCTCTAATAGAGCTTGATACTGAGATATATCTGCTTTAGCTTTAGTAACTTGATCTTTTAACAGATTATACGCTTGAGAAGACCATACACCTGTCACACTCTTTAAACTATTCTGTAAATTAGCCAATTGCTTCAGTATATCTACCCTCTCCTCGTGAAGATTCTTAAGTTGCTCTAATCGTGAACACGACTTCTCCTGCACATTAACTCAAACATTTAACAATCATTTTACCAAAAGGGGGTTGAAAATAGGAGTTTTACCATTAGATCCTTAAGTAAAGACTCCATTTCTTGCAAATCTGGATTCCTATCTTTGGATTTTTCAGTATTAACATGCTTATTTCCTATATTTAACACAGGAAAAGACATTCCTGTAGCTGCATCTCTCTGTGCTTTATAAGCAGCTAATTTAGTGTTACATTCTTCAAGTTCTGCAACACTTTTCTCCAATTCTCCTTCATAAACACAATATCAAATGGGTAAAATTGCACATCAATTAAACAATATATATACCAAGAGTGATGGATCTAATTTTACCTCTTAATCTATTGATCTCGGCTTTATTCATTGCCTCTTTATCTTGATGTTCAAGCAATTCAGTAGCCATTGATCTGTGCTTTAAAGAAAGATCTCCTACTTCTTTCCTTAGATTCAGAACTTGATCCCTCAAATCACCAGATATTTGTTTCCGAGACAACCCTAAAGAGAGATTTGTGTGGTCACAAGTACAAAACAGCTAAGATAAATCCATATATATATAGGGTAAATGTTTAAGGGGTCATTAACTATCGCATTAATTTATTAAAATCGTTCAAAATCGACCATTCCGTTACTCAAAGGTTAAAAAAAGACCTTTAAACGTGGAAATCACGTGCATATGCAAGAGTGTAATGGTCAATTTCTCGTTTATTTATTTGTTTTGGAAAAGAATCGGTTTAATTACGATAAATTCATACACGATTCTGCATTTTTACGATATGACTTTAGATACATATCGTATATCGTATCGTTACGGATCATATCGTATCATAAAATGTATGATTACACGAACTATATAATAAATAAACGAGCAATTACACGCACGTGAAATTCACGTTTAATGATAGATTTGGAATTATTTTAATAAACTAATGGTTCAATTAGAACCTTTATAAATAAAGTGGGATCACTTACCATCATCTAGATCTGAATCCATTAATGAAGTATACAGCTTATTTTCCGAGCTCCAAAGATGATGAATAGCAGAAACTATATTACTCAATATATTAATATTTTTCTTGAACCCTAATTGCTTATTTATCTGCCACCTCACCCAAATTGATACTAGAAGAACTGCTATCAGTAGCACCCGTATCTAAATGTCTGCTTAAAAATTCATTTTCAAGGCATATAGCACCATCTAACGAAAACAAAATTAAAAATTAATTAGCAGTATTCCCAATCAAATGAAACAAGAATTTATAGTAAAACAAATCAAAGACATGAAAGAAGCACCATTGTTTGTGAAGGGTTTCACTAGATCTAGTTGATTTGAGATCTTTTAACAAGCAAAGACACACAATAAAAAATAAAAAAAAATGAAAACACGGCATTAAATGCCATTAAATGTCGTGTGAGCTGTATAAATTAAATCGAAATTATATAATTTCCTATATAGGTTATAGAAAAATATATATTAAAATGTTCACTTTTAATAATTACTTACACCTTTTCGTTCTCTATTTTTCCATATCGGTCCTCGAATAATTTAGAAAAATGCAATTAAAACATCGCCACTCGCGAGATGCTCCCAAAGATCAAATAAGAGATATCCAATTATGTATTTCTTTTTTCCTTTTTCATTTATTAAAAAAAAAGTATAAGAAACATTACCACTCTGAATCGGAGATTTTCCATTATCTTGATTTTGAACATCTAAACCACGTACTGCCACCTCCTTCATAGTTATGGAACGTGATTCTAATCACCAACTAATAAAAAAAACAGAAAAATCAAAATGACCAATTAGAGAATAAAGTGGAGAATAATAAAGGAAAAAGAGTAAATTCAATACATGAGTAATAATAATAATAATACCTTTTCCCAAGAATTATTGACCACTTGTAAGTTATGCTCATATGGCTTTTGTTTCTCCCTCATCTCACTACATTTTTCCTCAAGAGCAACTATCTCTACTTTTTGAGCTTCTAATTTTTGCATAAGCTTTTGATTTTGAAACTGAAGCACTGCTACATCCAACTATTATTACCCAAAAATAAGCAGAAAATGTGTAAGGGAATATCATAATAAATTATTACTTCTAATGTGGTCTTAAAAGTGTAATTCTAGTTTGTCAGTTTTTGTAACAGCTAATAGAGTGAAAGTACAAAACTATCCCTAATGAGACTAACTAAGCAGACAACTTTCCGAATACAAGACAACTTTACTGAAACATAAACACTGAGAACTGAAATGTCTTCTTCTTACATCCTATGACTATTTAATTGGCTAACAAGAAGACAAAAAAAAGTACATACGAAGTTATATCCAAAAACAATTTTTGGATAACATAATAGCATAAGTTTCTAAGATTATAGTTATATAGTGACTTCCATTGATATCATGGTATCACATGTTTTTATATGGGGATATACTCAAGCATGTCTGGTAAAACTACAATAACAAATATTCAACTTCAACCTATTTTGGCATCATTAGTTATTGATATACTGGCAAATTCGATAGAATATCGTGTTTTTATATCATAATTAACTAAAAGAAGGATGTTTTGGTAATAAAAAATCTGACCTTTTTCTCCTCAGACAAGGGAGGAAATGGGTTTTTATTGGCAGTGGCAGTGGCAGCAGTAGGTGATGATATTGAGGTAATGTGATGTCGTTTACGGTCTGGCTCAATTGTGCTACCCATTTCTCCTATAAACCCTAAAACTTCTACTACCAATCACTCTTTCTTTCTGATCTTCTTAAATCACCATTATTCACAATCACAATCATACCATCATATAAATAAATAAGTTATATAAATATCACTCCTTCCTCAATTAACACTAGACGATATACAAGCATGCGATTAAATAAACAGAGGTATATTCGAATTTTGAAAATTTGATGTGGGGCAAAGAGAAACCCTAAAGTTTTTCTTCAATTGATGAAGGGCAGAGTAATATGACAGTTCCTTTTCCTTTGTTTTTGTTTATTTCTCTATGGACTGTTAATGGAAGATTCCGCTCTCCCTCGCGAAAGGAAAGTGATGATTAAGAAAATATCACGCACGGCTGCTAAGATTGTGACCAAAAAGGAATGGAAGGGCAAATATGTAATGTCACACTGAATGAGTTACATCATATAAAATACGTTTGTATGATAATTATGAAAATGTTAATTTTCCAACCAGTCCTCGTAACTCATGACCTTTAAATGATCTTTTAATCAAAGCTGCATCAACTAATCTTTTACATGCTTCACCTGCAATCTCATATTGTCTAGTAGCATCTGCAACATTGATATTATCCATGATCTCTTTATAAAATTTAACCACCCCTTCAACAACCTCAACTACATCTTGTTTCTTAGCAGTAACACTCATGAGTTCATATAAGTCTAGCCCTTAAGATTCTTTCCCTATATCCCAATTATCACTCATCATCAAAATGCATCGAAGAGCTCTTTTCGAATCATTACTATGCATCTTGAAATCAAACTCAAGCCTCTTCAATATCCCTGGCAAATGAAGCACTTCATTAATGCAAAAGTTACAAATATACTCCCTCTATATATTAAATTTCAAACAATTATTCTTCAGAATGGTTGATAGGATAAATTGCATGATTGGTCCCCGTAGCATGGACTAAGACCGATATATTTAACACTTCTTAAAAATACTCAGATCCAATGAAGAAACTACCTTAGCAATGGCTTCCTTTTCTCGAGTTGTAAAATCTATGGCCTCTAAGGTGATTATTATTTGCTTCAGTTCTTTCTTCCATGTCTTTTCCGTCAATTGGAGTCTCACTTAAAATCCAACGTTTTGTTCTGGGCCTTGGATTTAGAATTAGTTCAAAGAGAATCATTTTCTTTTATATCCTCATATTGGCTCTCGGATACACTACCTAGAGAAAAACATTAAAAATGAAATAATATTTAAACAAAATCAAATTAGTTATCAATAGCTTATTTAACTTCAATGTAATATAATTAAAAAGAATGGGATAACATATCAGTTTACATTATGCTTTGGCAAATTATCAGCGCATGACTCCTTTAAACCTGTAGAGTCAAAAGAGGATGTATTTCTTTTAAAAAACATCAAAATATCCACAACACACTACATAATTTACAAATGGGCACATCATATAATTTATGTAAGAACAGAAATTTCAAGTTCAGTTGTAAAAGAAGTGTACGAAATTTGCAGTTGCGCCAAATAATTACTGCAAAACAATTCAAAAATTCAGTATAAGACTTGCTCACTCCAATAGTCACGACAAATCATGAGACCCAACAAACTCACTCACACGACATCCCCTCCCCATATAAGCTCATACGGTAAAAGCCTTCCAACAGTCAAATGGCCATTAATATACGTCACGACTGTAATTATATTTAAATCAGATAATTTGAAAAATTGTAAAGCTGATAAAATTAGATTGAAAATAATTCAATTTTTAGAGTTTCGATGTTACCTTAAATTGGGTTGTCTGATTGTTGATGACATAGCCTTGCCGCTTGCCGGGTTGATGATGGTGGAGAATGGTTGACGGTTTTCTTGTGCAGGAGAGCGCTTGGTGGGAAGGTGAGTGTCCTTTCTGTTTTTTGTTTTAAACGAATGCGAGTGTGAAGAGATGAGTTTTATATAATAAAATTATACTTAAATCAGATAATGCTGAAAAATGGTAAAAGTCAGGTGTCGTTTGTTTTGTAAGTAATAAGTGCTGAATGCTGAACATCTGAATAGAACTTATTCTGTTAAGAGGTAGTGTCTGAATGATTCAGACTTGGTTTGAATCATTCTTGACACGTACCCAAGTAGACTAGCTGAAATTATCTTAGATGAAACTGTTCTTTCGGGAATTGGTTAAGTTTGTAATAAGTTTATTTTTATGAAGTAAGGATTGGAACAAAAAAAAAAAAAGACTTGGTTTGAAATCTTAATGAAACAGACCCGTTAAGAGGTATTCAGATCTGAATTGGTCAGAAAAAAACAAACAGTCTTATTGGTCCAGTGTCTTAATGAATCAGATTAAGAGGTCATTAAGTGCAAACAAACACCCCCTCAGTGTTCTAAAACA
Organism: Nemophila menziesii; assembly: GCA_029959085.1. NCBI lineage: Eukaryota > Viridiplantae > Streptophyta > Magnoliopsida > Boraginales > Hydrophyllaceae > Nemophila > Nemophila menziesii. The sequence continues at coordinate 29,619,234 of JARWIR010000007.1, read as the reverse complement.
AGGCCGCCTAGCCGACTAGGTCCTCCGCCTAGGCGTTCCAAAGTGCGATCCGCCTAGAATTTTTCTCGAAGGTGGCTCGAAGGTTCGTCACGCATAATCTAATTAATAAACTACCCCGTCAGATTAATGGGTTGCCCAACCCGAACAGTACCTAGTATTCTAGCCCATAAATAAGTAATTCAATCTATTCCAACCCAACATATAAGCAAAATATAAAGAAAGAACTACTAAGGTTACAGTTTAAAAGCACGAGAAAAAGAAGAAGGTAGGAGTTTTCAAATTTCAAGTATAAATTTTTTGGTCATTTTTAGGTTAATACTAATGAATTATTATTATTTTATAGTAAAATATATGTTATTTATGTTAAAAATTGATCTACTTACATATTAGGATGTAAAATTTTATTCAAATCAATATATTAGTAATGTATATTTAGTATAATATAATATAAAAACCGCCTAGAAAAAAACCGCCTAAATTCCGATTAATGGGCCGCCTAGCCATCTAGGCGCTCGAAGGTGGTCGACCGCCCTAGTACCGCCTAGCGCCTTTTAGAACCATGGTAAAAGTTGATGAAATTAGGTTAAACTTAAACCAATATCTTAGATTTTTAATGATAAAATTTAAAATACTTAATTAGAATACGAATTAAATACAAGAAGTTTATAAAAGAATATTTCTTAATTAGCATCGAAATTGAATCGATTGCAAATCTAAGGCTTAAAACTCATTTTCCGTTTTTAAATTTTAAACAAAAAGAAATATCTTTTATTAATATATTTTGAACGATTAGAAATAAATAATAATAAAATAAATATTATTATATTTATTTCTTTCATTCTTCCACTCGTCTATAATGAAGTTATAATCGTACTCTACGTACTTACATCCCAAGCGACCGGTAAGCATACGAGTATACATTACTAATAACTAGTTAGGGTACATAGTTGCCTAAATAATTCTCATTCGTTACGTATCATGCAGTATCCCATACTAATAATTTGTTGTATAATATTCCAGTAACTCTGACCTCTTTAAATTTATATGACATCGTTTATGTGATCAAAAGAGTTAACTGACATAACTTCATGCGTCTCACCATCATGTTTAACATAGTCCAAATTGACTTACATGATCGGTATACCTGCAAGCACACAATTTGATACACAATTCCAGCCTTTCATTTACACTTAAATCTTTTTGCATTGATTAGGTTGCTTTCCCAAACATACCCCATTAGACCGAATCATCCAAGATCATTGGTAATATGTTTAAAATAGCATACACCTAATCAAAATATCAAGATATAGTCAAAAGTAGATATAGTAAAAAAATAATGACACAATAAAAGACATCACACACTTGACTGGGATCGCCTCTACACTTCCTTTTGGTCGATATAAATACCATACGGATATATAATTTAGACAAGCCTCGTTACCTAAGACGAGTTCTTCGATCAATCAACCCTTCTATGAAATCAATCAAGCAACTCATATTTGGCTATTATAGACTACGTAGACAGTGAGATTTTACTTCAATCATAATATATGCTTAATATGTATCATTCATGTGTATGATCTACTAATCCGTAAAAAATTTGACAAGAGACAGCACAATTGATTTGTAAGTGCAATTTAGATATTGGCAAATCACAAGAACCTTGTAGTGTTGAAGAATGACATTTAAAAAAAAAGAGAGAATTAAAATTCCATGACATTAAGAAAAAAAAGGGAATTAAAATTCTAGTACAAGTTAATGTGATCTCGAAAGTAAAAAAGTTAAAAAGGCTTGTCCAAGTAAAGAATTACAAAATAGAGATAGATAAGATAAGAAGATATCTAGATGTAAACAGGTTTTATGTCATTAGCTCCAAAACTTGCAGCGCATGTTGGACACTTGCGATGTCTTGATTCAAGAACTTTCTGAACACATGGGTTGCAAAACAGATGAAAGCACTTTGAAATCACCACCTGTCAATAAAATATATGTGTATGAATACCCAAATTATACAGAGAGAGACCAATTAATAATAAATAAATACTATAGTCTATGCATACCTCTTTACGCCTCTCAAGGCAAATACTACACTTGAGAATATCTTTATATTCATTGAGCTCTTGTCTAAGCTTTCCTACCACAGATGTACCTTCGAGGTTTGCCTTTAATTGTGCAGCTTTTCTCTTCAAAGCTTCAAGATCTTCTTCTGCTCTTTTCCTTTCAAACCTAATTAATATAAAAACAACCATTAATTCCACATATTCATATATAATACTACTTATAAAACACAGTTTTGAATTTAAATTACCTCTCCTTCTCTAGTGTAATCTGCATATCAGATAGAGCAAGTCGACTCTTTTCAACATTGGATTGTGATTCTTCGAGAGTTCCCTTTAGTCTCTGAGTGGACTTTCTCGTATCCACCAACCGCTTTTGCGTATTCTCCAATGCAAGTCGATTCTGTACATGACCTTCTGCTAGTCTTTGAACTTGATCTGAGCTCATTTTCAACTGCATTTAACAAAAAGAATTAGCTAAAAGATTAGTTTAAGACAAAAATTTAAAAAAACATACATGATCATCAAGTCTAGCAGCTTTCATGTTGTAATATTCAGGAGTGGCATTTGCTCGCTGAATAGCTCTCTCCATGTTCTGATTCTCTAAAAGCATCGCATCGTTCGTCTGCCTTCCTCGTATGCCTTCTAACACAAGCTGAAACAAGGACCAAACAATAAATATATATATATATATATATATATATATATATATATATATATATATATATTAATATATAATGAAGCTTTCTTAATAAATAAATACTTCACCTTTATATTATTATCGTCCCTTTCGGTAATCTGGCGCAAAAGCTGTAGATTTTGGGACTGCATATCATCATAGGCCTGACTAATTGTCTAAAACAAACAAAAAAGAATATTAATATTTGCTAATAATACAACACAAAGTAGTGTGATAGAATACAGAACCTCAATCTCAGAAAGATAGGCCTCTGTTTCTTTATTCTTCGATTTAAGGACATCTGGAAGGCTAGATCTTTCCCTGATTTTGCAACAGAGTCAAAACTCAAAGCTTCTAAAATAGATTATTTTTAATATTTATTAAAAAAAGAGAGCACCTTTTTGAAGCCTCAAATATCTGTCTTAAATCAGTAATTTCAGCTTCAGCAGCAGCTAATTTTTGTTGAGAGGTAGCTTCAGCATCAATGGCAGATATAACACGCAACTCCAGATTATGTTCATCAAGACTGTTTTTAAGGCCTTGTACACGTGCCCATGCCTTGAACTCACGCTCCCTAGCCTCATTCACTTCACTGTATTCACATAACCTTGTTAGTTACTCACTCTTCTTATAAATAAAATAAATAAATAAATACCCCAATTTCATGAATTTAACAAATACTAACCTAGAAAATGGGGATTCAAGTCTGAACATATCTAAAAACATCTTCAGATCTGAATCAGTCTGCTTAAGATTATCTACCTGTACAGGCAAAGTTAAATTTAAATAAATTTCTTAAACGATAACTTGTAGGACAACAAAGGTTTAGAGAATTATTAAAATTACCATAGCTTGCAATTTTCGCAGTTCAGCATTCTGTTCATCTGATCTGTTACGCAGCTTTTCCATCTCTTTAGTCTGTTTATATAATATAATACACAAACACCATCTATTAACACCAATAAAAAACCAAGCTAAAAATAAAGAAAAAAGTAACATACTTTTCGGTTAAGAATAGAGGAAAGAGAAGCAACTTTAGCTCGGAGAATATGAATTTCAGAAGCTCCTTCTTTATGTTCACTTAATTCTCTCTGCATATTCTCCATTTCTTCAGGAAATGAAGCATTCAAAGCTTTAAATTCATCTATTATATCCTTTCTACCTGCAAAACATATAATAAATCATAATATTTACAAAAAACTATTACACAATAAAAGCTTACTTTGATCTTTAACATCCTGTTCCAGCTTAGTTTCGATAAATTTCTTTTGTTCAATACACTTGTGTATCTCTAAAGTCAACTCATTTTTTCTAGAGTCAAGCATAGCAGAAGATTGATGAAACACATCCAATACTTCATTTTTTAAACTCATTTCTTTTTCTCTCCAAGCAAGACTCTCTTTCTCAACCTGTAATTTCTCTAATAGAGCTTGATACTGAGATATATCTGCTTTAGCTTTAGTAACTTGTTCTTTTAACAGATTATACGCTTGAGAAGACCATACACCTGTCACACTCTTTAAACTATTCTGTAAATTAGCTAATTGCTTTAATATATCTACCCTCTCTTCATGAAGATTCTTAAGTTGCTCTAATCTTGAACATGATTTCTCCTACACATTAACTCAAACATTTAACGATCATTTTACCAAAAGGGAAACAAAACTTGATGAGAAAAGAAGATTTACCATTAGATCCTTAAGTAAAGACTCCATCTCTTGCAAATCTGGATTCTTATCTTTGGATTTCTCAGTATTAACATGCTTATTTACTATATTTAACACAGGAAAAGACATTCCTGTAGCAGCATCTCTCTGTGCTTTATAAGCAGCCAATTTATTGTTACATTCTTCAAGTTCTGCAACACTTTTCTCCAATTCTCCTTCATAAACACAAAATCAAATGGGTAAAATTGCACATTAATTAAACAAATATATGTATACCAAGAGTGATGGATCTGAATTTACCTCTTAATCTTTTGATCTCAGCTTTATTTATTGCTTCTATATCTTGATGTTCACGCAATTCAGTAGCCATTGATCTGTGCTTTAAAGAAAGATCTCCTACTTCTTTCCTTAGATTCAGAACTTGATCCCTCAAATCACCAGATATTTGTTTCCGAGACAACCCTAAAGAGAGATTTGTATGGTCACAAGTAAAACAGCTAATATATATCCATATATATAGGGTAAATGTTTTTAGGGGTCATTAAATTATCACATTAATTTATTAAAATCATTCAAAATCGACATTTCCGTTACTCAAAGGTTAAAAAAAGACCTTTAAACGTGGAAATCACGTGCATATGCAAGAGCCTAATGGTCAATTTCTCGTTTATTTATTTGTTTTGGAAAAGAATCGGTTTAATTACGATAAATTCATACACGATTCTGCATTTCTACGATATGAGTTAAGATACATATCGTATATCGTATCGTTACGAATCTTATCGTATCATAAAAAGTATGATTTCACGAACAATATAATAATAAACGAGCAATTACACGCACGTGAAATTCACGTTTAATGGTAGATTCGGAAATATTTTATTGAACTAATGGTTTAATTAGAACCTTTATAAATAAAGTGGCATCACTTACCATCATCTAGATCTGACTCCATTAATGAAGTATACAGCTTATTTTCCGAGCTCCAAAGATGATTAATAGCAGAAACAATATTACTCAATATATTAATATTTTTCTTGAACACTAATTGCTTATTATCTGCCACCTCACCCAAATTGATACTAGAAGAACTGCTATCAGTAGCACCCGTATCTAAAAGTCTGCTTAAAAAATCATTTTCAAGGCATGAAGCACCATCTAACAAAAACAGAATCAAAAACTAATTAGCACCATACCCAATCAAAGGAAACAAGAATTTATAGTAAAAATAAATAAAAAATCAAGGACATGAAAGAAACACCGTTTAGGAGTGAAGGGTTTCACTAGATCTAAGTTGATTTGGGATCTTTTAACAAGAAAACACACAAAATAAAGAAAAAGAAAATGAAAACACGGCATTAAATGCCATTAAATGTCGTGTGAGCTGTATAAATTAAATCGAAATTATATAATTTCCTATCTAGGTTATAGAAAAATATATATTATAATGTTCACTTTTCATAATTACTTACACCTTTTCGTTCTCTATTTTTCCATATCGGTCCTCGAATAATTTAGAAAAATGCAATTAAAACATCGCCACTCGCGAGATGCTCCCAAAGATCAAATAAGAGATATCCAATTATGTTTTTATTTTAAATATTTTTTCCTTTAGGGGTCATTTATTAAAAAAAAGCATAAGAAACATTACCACTTGGAATCGGAGATTTTCCATTATCTTGATTTTGAACATCTAAACCACGTAGTGCCACCTCCTTCATAGTTATGGAACGTGATTCAAGATCACTAACCAACTAATGAAAAAAATAGAAAATCAAAATACCAATTAGAGAATAAAGTGGAGAATAGTAAAGGAAAAAGAGTAAACTGAATAAATGAGTAATAATAATAATAATAATACATGTTCCCAAGAATTATTGACCACTTGTAAGTTATGATCATATGGCTTTTGTTTCTCCCTCATCTCACTACATTTTTCCTCAAGAGCAACTATCTCTACTTTTTGAGCTTCTAATTTTTGCATAAGCTTTTGATTTTGAAATTGAAGCACTGCTACATCCAACTATTATTACCCAAAAATAAGCAGAAAATGTGTAAGGGAATATCATAATAATAATGAGATTAAAAAAGTGTGATTCTAGTTTGACAATTTCTGTAACAGCTAATAGAGTGAAAGTACAAAATTATCCCTTATGAGACTAACTAAGCAGAAAAGAATATCAAGCAGCCAACTTTCCGATTAGCAAGTTAACTTTACTGAAACACAAACACTTGGAACTGAAATGTCTTCTTCTTACATCCTATGCCTATTTAATTGGCTAACAAGAACACAAAAAACAGTAAGAAGTTATATCCAAAAAACAAGTTTTGGATATCATAATAGCACAAGTTTCTAAGAATACAGTTATATAGTGACTTTCATTGATATCATGGTATCACATACTTTTATATGGGGATATTCTCAAGCATGTCTGGTAAGCCTACAATAACAAATATTCAACTTAACCTATTTTGGTATCATATAAAAGATTAGTTATTGATAGACTGGCAAATTCAATACAATTTCTTATTTTTATATCATCATTAAGTAAAAGAAGTATGTTTTGGTAATAAAAAATCTGACCTTTTTCTCCTCAGACAAGGGAGGAAATGGGTTTTTATTGGCAGCAGTAGATGATGATGTTGAGCTAATGTGAAGTCGTTTATGGTGGTCTGGCTCAATTGTGCTCCCCATTTCTCCTAAAAACCCTAAAACTTCTACTACGAATCACTCTTTTGTGATCTTCTTAAATCACCATTATTTGCAATCACAATCACACCATCATATAAATTAAAAAGTTATATAAAAATCACTCCTTCCTCAATTAGCACTAGACGATATACAAGCATGCGATTAAATAAACAGAGGTATATTCGAATTTTGAAAATTTGATGTGGGGCAAAGAGAAACCCTAAAGTTTTTCTTCAATTGATGAAGGGCAGAGTAATATGACAGTTCCTTTTCTTTTGTTTTTGTTTATTTCTCTATGGACTGTTAATGGAAGATTTCGCTCTCCCTCGCGAAAGGAAAGTGATGATTATGAAAATATCACGCACGGCTGCTAAGTTTGTTTGTGACCGGAAAGGAATGAAAGGGCAAATATGTAATGTCACACTGAATGAGTTCTGATGACGATGAATAAGTTACATCATGAGTATATGTTGGGTTGGTTTAATAACATAGTTCACGAATCGTGAATCGTATCGTGAATCGAAATGTTGTTCTTCTGAATCGTATATCGTATCGAATCGTGAATCGTAACGATTCATATAAGAATATTTATATATTTATTAATTAAAATTACTAATAAGCATCAAATAAAATAAAAAATAATTATAATATATCGTATTAAATTATATTACAATAAACAGATTATAATTATTAAATTATATTAACATAATATAAAGTCTTAAAAGTAAATATATAATATATTAATATTAAGAAATACTAACCCACTAACCATGACTCTTTACATTTAACAATTTTTTTTTAAAATTATCTACTTTAACCGTTGTTGTAGTTATAACTTATACATCACCGTTTAATTTAACAATAAAAAAAACTTTATAGATCTATGGAAGAATACAAAGTATCAAATTGAAAATATAGGCATAAGCCCCCAACAATGAAGAAACTGAAGAGTATGCAAAAACCATATATGCTAAAGAAAAAAGCAAGCTAAGTAAGGTTAATGGTTCTAGTTATGTGTTAGATTAGGGTTAATTAACAATTTTCCAGAATCAATTTTTTTTAATTTGAACTAAGTTTATTTGTTAATTTATTGTTGTTTATGAATCGATTGATTCTTCGATTCGATATGTATCGCTCCAACTCATTGCGATTCAAAACGAGTCAAGTACGATTCTATGCATAAACCGATTCATAGCATGATACGAATTGAAAAGGTAGTGCATCGTACTCGTATCGTACGATTCGAATCGTGAATCGTATGATACCGTGAACAGAGTTTAATAATATAAAAATACTTTTGTATAATAATTTTATGTAAATTTGATATTTTTTTATATCTATCATCTACTATATTATATGCTTAGATCTTTTTAGGATAAATGCCCAATAGGCACCTGCCACCTTACACCCTGCCCCATAAAAGGCACCGCCCTACAAGTTACTTGGATACCCTTATTACTAACTCTATACAATTAACGGCGTTACTTCACTGATTTGTTGATATATCGGCGTGACTCGATACACTATCCATTCCGGTCTCCTAAAATCACGAAAAAAACTAAATCAAATCGGAAAAAATCACGAATAATAGGAAGCGAATCTCGCGAAGATATTTGTTGATAAATCAGGAAAAATCTTCAAATATAGGTAATGTTATTTCGTGCTTAATCTTAGTTTATTTGTAGAGAAAATTCAAGTAATAAATCGAAAGATTTTTCCAATTTCTGGTACTAAACTCATCTTCAGTTTGTTGAAATGGTGGGTAAGGATCCTTAGCTACCCAAACTTTCTACAAGTATCTATTAGTGTGACATGGCAACTTATTAGCCACAAGTTTTATAATTACAATACCTTTCGATTATATTTTTATTCAAAAGATATTATATAATAACTTAAATATTAGATTTTTTGAAGATATATATTTTTTTACGTAATTTTTCTTTTGTTTGGTACATTATGTGGCCAATGTTTTTTCTTAATTGTTTTAGTAATTTTTATTTGCTAAATTAAATATATTTTTTCTTTTTTTTAAAAAATAAATAAAATATGAAATAATTCGTCTATAGATAACATTTTATTTATAGTTTTTTAATTATATTTTTTCTCCTTCTAAATTTTCATTTTTTTGTTGTTAATTTTTTTAAATGAATTAAAAAGAAAAATCTGATCATAATAAATAGGAACAAAGAAAATAAAAAAATCCTATTTCTTTATAACTCAAATATTTTACTCAATTATTCTAAGAAAAATTAATTTAAATAAATTCAAAATCTACCGTACTTTATAAATGTAAACTTTTATAAAAATTAAATCTAAATTACGGTATATCACAATACTAACAATAAAATCATTTAGAAAGTGTTTATATATACACAATTATATAAACACTATTTTCATCTAACTCATATCGCCTAGTCGACCATAACCTAATTTTGCACAGTTAATTAAGACCTAGTTTTGCCTAGTCGACTAGACCAAAATTAGATAGTCGAGAATCCTCACCCGATCAGATTAGGTCTAGTCGACTAGGCAAAATTAGGTCTACATTAACTAAACGCAAATAGGTTTTGATCGATTAGGCAAAATCAATTAAAAATAGTGTTTAAGTAATTTAATTAAATGTACGAGTATTTCCTAAATAATCTGCCATAACTACTTAAATTCTACTTTTATTTTTATTTACTTTTTTAAAATTAAGATATATCACATTACTAAAAAAAGTTATTTGGGAAACGTTTGTATATATAATTAAATCACTATAAAAACTATTTTTAATTGATTTTGTCTAATCAACTGAAACCTTATTTCTTCTAGTTAACCGCGACCTAATTTTGCCTAGTCGACGAGACCTGATTAGCAGGTGAGGAGCCTCGGCTATCCAATTTCAGTCTAACCGACTAGGCAAAACTATGTTTTAATTAACCAGGCAAAATTAAGTCTCGCCGACTAGGCGAAATGAGGTATATGAAAATAGTGTTTATATAATTATATATATACAAACATTTTCTGAGTGATTTTTTATTAGTATTGTTATATACCATATTTTAGAATTAATTTTTAAAATTAAAATTTTCATTTATAAAGTTACGATAGATTTTGAAATTATTTAAAATAATTGAGTAAAAGATTTGAGCTAATAAAAAATAGGAATTTTTTATTTTCTTTGTTCCTTTTTAGTATGTTTTTTTCTTTGTTATTTTTTTTAAAATAAAATTAACAACAAAAAGATGAAAAATTATGATAAAAAATATAAATTGTTGAAATATTATCTATAGATAGATTATTCTATAATTTATTTTTATTTTAAAAAAAATAAAATAAATAAAGAAAAAACATATTTAGTTTAGCAAATAAAAAATACTAAAAATATTAAGAAAAACGTTGGCTACATAATATACCAAACAAAAGAAAAGTTACGTAAATATAAATCTTTAAAAAATTTAATGTTTAAGTTGTATATATCTTTAAATAAGAATATAAAAAAAAGTATTGTATTATAAAACTTGTGGCTAACAAGTTGCCATGTCACACTAGTAGAAACTCTTAGAGAGTTTGGGTAGATGAGGATCCTTACCCTGAAAGGGTAATATTAGGTGATAATGTGTATACATAATAATTGTGAAAAATATGATTTAGAATCATTTTTTACCTAAAAAGATATGCAGATGAGTATCATGCATTTTTTTGAAGAAATGATTAATGATTTTTTTGATGAAATGATTAATGATTTAGTGATAACTCAGTAACGGAAAACATTTATAATACAAAACGCGCACCAAAATTTACATATGGGATAAATAGATTTTGATTTAAAGTTATTTTGCAGAATTTATGTCGGAGTTTTGAAAAAATTAGAAATAATGTTTGAGTTTATTATAAAAATGCTTGAGTTACGGGAAGATCTGTAAGAAATTGAATTGTGATTGAGATTTGCATATAATACGAGCTGCGAAATTCCAACAACTCGGAAACCAATAAAACTGCAGGGTTTTAAAAAGTTTCTTTGACTCTATTATGTATTACAGCAACACACAAAATAACAAACAAAAAATGGTAGAACTAAAAGATAATACATCTAGAATTCTAGATAATTAAAAACAAGTAAGAATTGGGTATATGCAATTAATAAAGAGAAAAAAATGATTTTGTTAGAGAAGGTAATGTTGTAGATTAATTTTATGATTATGTCATATATAATGAGTCAAGTGAAAGGTAATAGTTGGTACACCTTGAATAAAAAGGTAGACCATAGTGTTTGGTAACCAATGTAGACGGTAGACCATGCGTGCGAGAAAAAAATGTCACATAATATATAAAAAAATACATGAAAAAGGAGAAAAAATAAAAATATAATACCTAATATCATCAAGAATTCCGATAAATCTTTCAGTTCCATCCTCAACAGGAGGTAAATCTGGATCACGTTGTAACCATCCAATATCATCGGCTGAACCATGTACAGTCCTTCTCACACGTTCAATGAGGCTGAAAATAAAATGTAAATTTAATGGGCCCCACGCAAAATTATCAGAGTTAGGTACCTTCGGAAAATGGAAGTGCCAATTTGGGTGGATCTATCTGTTGTGACAATGGCTTTATTTTGAGAGGATTCAGCAGCTATGTTTTTGGTTAAACTATCATGGATAAGTGGAGCATCAACTTCTGTATATGATGATACAGAAACTGAAGAGATATTTTTATTTAAAGGCATGATGTCATCATTTGATTTAATCCAATACTCTCTTTTCTCTTCTGAGAAAATGTTTCCATTTCCTGTGCACCACAGCTTCCACACACAGGTTCTGCTGCTAATACAATGAAACTCTTAATGCATATAAATATATACTAGATTAAGTAATTGGCTAAAATGCTCACCAGAAAAATCGGTAAAACAACGTGTAAAATATGATCCTGTCTCTGCCAGGTATAAAGCAGCTTCATTAAGAGCTGGTACAGATGTAAATCAAATATTTAAAAGTCTACCTCTTAGAGGCTACATCTTAATCTTTACGAAAATAAAAATCCCAGCAAATCTTAGGACATCCTTGCTCGTTGGGTCCAATCAAATTTATAGATGGATAAGTTTAAACACTTCTAGGGTATAGTTTCCATCGTTACATCACAGCCCCACGCATTGTCTAGCAACTGAAACTGCAATTACTTCTTTTATCTACTTTCTTTGCCCCCCATTAATAATCTATTTACACCCACACTTCACTTCCGTTGATAAGTAATTAATTTATAAAAAATCTCCATTCCAAATATTTTATTAATCATCTAACTTTTCTCTAATCAGCCCTTTGGTCCATGTGTTAGAAATCCCATTTAAAGCTAACCCTGTCTATCATAATCTATCTATTTTAAATAATTCCACTTGAATTTACTATCTACCTTATCTTTTCAATCCCTATTGTACTCTATCTATTCTCATCTAAATACTTTTGTTCTATTTTTCGTAGCGTTATGGGTACACGTGATAGTTTTACATCAAATGTAATACCTATACGTGCACAAGACACACCAATACATATAATTTATACAATATACACATATATAATACATATCAATAGGTTAAAAAATTATATATAAAAGTGAAATTGGAAGTATTACCACAAAAGGCGAGCTCGATTCTCCATCTTCTCCATTCCTGTTGCCCATTATTGATTCTTGAAAGAAATTTCAATGTTTAATCCCATACAGAAATTTAATTACGTAAAATGATATTCAAACTTATAACTTTTTTTTTTAACTCAACTAAACTGAAATAATTTGTCTCAAAATCCGTTGAGGAAAAAATGAATAATTCTGAAGAATCAAAAGATATCAAGTGTGATCACCTTCTGGATAAGACGCAAAATAATTAATTCAACTGTCAATTAGAATTGGACATTAAGATACTACGCCGTCGTTTAGTGATTTAGGCGAACGACGGGCCTATCTAGTGGATTATTGAGAAATAGGCTTCGGACCAAAATCTTTTAATAAGATTAGAGCCCAAGATGTTCTTAACCCACCACACAAGCAATGCATGACCCCACTGAATTTAAAAAATATATGTTATAGGAAAATTCTTCCATCCAATATTGGGTGATCCTACACCAATAGTATTAATACACATACCCCATTGTTTTAAACTTGCAAAAGTAACTAACATTTAATCTAGTGACATGTGTTTTGTTAAAATAATCAATGACTGTGATATGAATATTGGACCATCCAATATTGGATGGAAGTATTACCCTATGTTATAAATCTTCTAATCTTCTAAAAAATTCACTTTCAATATAAAAAAAAAGTTAAAAAGCTTTTTCTTTTCTTTTCCATCGATTTTCTTTTCACTTCCAAGTAAAGTTCTCTTTTTCTTGACAGTCTTTAATCATAACAACACCAAGTCAGTTTGTATTTATCTAATGATTTGTCACTTCTCCTAAAAGCCGATTGATAGTTCTCAGATATTGTTTATCTTCAACTTCAATTTATTTGGAACCTTTAGCTCGTATGCTTGGTTGTCGACAACGTCTTCTCTTTTAGTAAGAAAGGGTGGGGTTGAGTTTGTGGTGGGTGCTTGGTGACTGTAATGCTCGGCTTTAATGGTATTGGCAGATTTATTTTTTATTGCAGATCTAGATTATTTTTTGGGTAGCGGTGGTCGGTTGGCGGTGTTGATATCAGACGAAGTTTGGGGGTAGATTTGTCAGCTTATTTTCTTATTTTCTTTGGTGAGAGTGACATGTTTTGATTTATGGGGGCGAGTTGAATGTGGCTCTAACTTTGAATTTTGGTAGTTGGTGTCTATTAAAAATATTTCTCCAATCTCGTTTTCTCACCTGTTCAAATCTCAATTATTGGTGGGTATTTTTTCACAACTATCATAGGTTTCGAATGTCGCGATAATCGTCTTTTGTTCAAGATCAGGATTTTCCTCTTCGTTCTTGGATTTTTCGTAAACGTGGTTGTCGTTTTAACTTTGCTGGTGAATTTGAGATGGTGTTGGGGTTGTTTAATGATTTTGGAGACTTTACCACCGTGGAGCGGCTTTTTACAACAATAAGGCTAATGCCTAGTTTTTAGGTTTATGTTCTTAAGTCTAGTATCGTGATTGTAACTGGGCAAAGAATGAGACAGGAAAAGACTATTTTTGGGGAAAATGAGGTCATTTTTCTGATTGGTTTTGCATGTTCATGCTTATTACATTCTACATTTCACTCTGAATTATTAGCAATGCCACTTGAATTAAGATGGACAGAAGAATATGAGATATCCAGGCTGGAACCTGTCATTTGAAGTCGAAGGAAGCCGAGTCGACAGCTACTCTTGTGTGGTAGCTGGTAGGAAGATTTGTTTGGTAATCTTTGGAGGCCGATTATTAGGGATAGCAATAGTTGCTCTATCGTAAGATTGTATTAAATTTTCAGTGAGGGGTTGTAAGTTGTTTTACGACATTTAGTCTCAAATGCATGAAGAAAAAAAGTATTTGTTTATTTTTCAAAATTTGTAGAATGAATAATAAAAATAAATTTATGTTAGAATCTTTATAGTTTTTTTAAAGTTTATATATTTGAATAAAAATTAGTTAGTGTTTTTCTGTTTTTTTAATTGGTCAAATAAGTTAACCAAAAAATAGACTTAAACTAAAAAAATAGGTATAGAGACACGATTTTAAAGGTTATGAAGATAACATTTATTTTAAAAGAATAAAGACATGAATTATTTAAAAGGTAAAAATATATTAATACTGGTAGGGATTACTTGCGAATTCTCGAGCTATGTTCTCATCTTTTCTAATTAGTTTAATTTTTGTACCTAGTTAAGTAGTTTAATCTTTGGTTTTTACTTCATTTATCTTTCTTGCATTCTAGTTTTATAAATAAAAAACAAAATAAATATATGTCTTTTATTTTTCCTAGTTAATTTAGCAACTCATTCGAAAACACTTTTTAGAAACACTATTCAAAATTAACATTCGTAGTTTCTGCGGAGAGGATACTCTTTACCTACTTACTTTATTACTTGTCAACGATCCATACACTTGCGGTAGTTAGCTCTCTCGAGGTGTATATTTGTTAACATTATTTCACGGATTGGAAGACGACAACGATGAAGGTCTCATTTTCCCCATAACTTGTCATTTTTTCGAGTGACCCTTTCATTCCGCATCATAGCTAGTCTTTTATTGTTTCCCTTGGGATGGGTGTTCGTCGAAGGGGGGCTTCCTTTCAAGATCTCTATCATGTACTTATCTTTAGATTTCTTTACCCTTTACAAAAATCCTTGAATGTGAATTTTATCATAACGACTATGTTGTGGACGAGAGTCCAAATGGACCTGAAAATCATAATTAATCAATCAACTTATAAAAGTGTGATAAACTATTGATTGATCTGAATCAATGACATTATATAGAGAAACAATCCATGGAGGATTTGCTGGACAAGGTAAAGTAAATAAGAATTTGTCTGGACGGTTTTTCTATTTGAGAATTTGATAAGCCAAGATGAACTGTCGATACCAGCTCGTTCCAAGAGGAACGAAAGTGTTAAAACCGAGGGGTTGCGAGTCATATCCAAGGACAAGGTATGTTTGTCAAAGAGGGAGGAATATCAAACTCTCTCGAGAAAGATATATCGAGTAGGTCAGGTTTACTCGAGGTTTTATCTAAGGGTAGCTGATTGCTACCTAGCGAGAGGTTGTCATGGTTTGGGTGTCGCAATGGCCTAAACTGCGCACTCGTTCTTGTCTGAAGTTGCGAACCACGCTTACTATCCCCGCGCACCTACGATGCCTATAAATAACTCATTCTGTAGCAGATTTCGGTACACTCTGTCTCTCTCTAAAAATAGGTGTGGTTATTATACAGTTGGCATAAATCTCCATAACTCCACAAGTAATAAGAATACATGCTAGTAACAATGTTAATGTTGAGTGTCGGAGTGCCATTGGGAGCACACCTCCCTTTAGCTTTGACCTAGTGTCTGGTTTTAGAATACCTTGGAAGCACACCTGAAGTCTCGAGAAGGTTAATCAGATAGTTTCGCGGCGGTGATCAATAGCAAGGTACGGTGTTCTCATCGAGATTCACCGTTTCTTCTGTCGATACTTCTCATTCTCTATCTCTTTGGTTGTGGTTTCAGATCGACCTAGTGTGAGTTTTATTTTATTTGAAAGTATTTTAACATTGTGTCAAATAGAATTAGTATGTGGCCTTCCGTAAGAATAATTTTTTCCCTTTCAATTTGCAAGATCATTCGGATAAAAATCCCATTAAACTATATACTTGTTGAGATTATATATATATATATATATATATATATATATATATATATATATATATATATATGAAATGATTTTAATCTGTTTTTAATAAAAATACTTTAGACTAAACAGCACGTATGTGGCTATGTGTTATTTGAAATAAATAGTTAAAAATATTTTTGGACTTTAAAAACACTTTTAAAATAAACACCATATATATATATATATATATATATATATATATATATATATATATATATATATATATGAGATTATTACCCAAGGGGTCTTGATCACACCACCCCGGGACCCAACAAGACCGGCTAGATTAAGTCTTCTAACTAAAGGCCTCACCCATAAATTAACACTACAAGCCTAATTCCGCAATTACATTCCTACCCTCAAATGTTTTTCTTTGTATTTAATTTACCTATGTATACTAACTTTTATTAAATAAAAAATTAAACCAAAAACAGCATCTCTCATCTCTTTCTCTCTCTCTTTGTAGCTCGACGGTCTCCTCCAAAAACCATGGAGCTTTACTTGAACCACCACCTTACACAGCTGAGAGGAGAGGAGAAGACAGGTTCGTGGCCATCCATTTTCCGGCGAAACGTTTAACCACCGCGTCGCTCGAACGAACCACCGGAGATTAGATTTATTAGCCACTGTGCCGGAGGAAAGGAGATCTGGTGAAGAAGTGTTCGTTCCTGTTTTCATGGCAGAGCTTTTCTTCACGGAGACGATTCCCTTGCGCGGCGGTCAGATTTCCGTTTATGATATGAATTTATGTCATTCTGCAACGGTAAGAACGCATTAAGATTATATATCATCAGTAAGAAGGATTCGACCAGATATTGCAGCTATTGGGTCGGATCTCCATTGCACTTCTATCATTTAGCGAATGGGCGGCGAGTTGCCTCTGCTAATTGGACTGACCCAACCGATCCACGAATCTACAAGGCACGAGTCAAAAAAATTACAGACTCCGATGAAGCTGTGTTTGCTTCTGTTGATTGCCAACACAGAGAGAATTGCGAGAATTGCGTTCTTATGTGCGACAAATCCACCATGAACGTCACGACTGAAATAGGTCGCCAATCCTGAGGCTCATCCAAAATAGCTGTTATAAACAAGTTGACTTTTGTACCAGCAATCGAAACTATGACAATTCATTGTTACAGAAGACAGGTATGTATCTGTGGGAAGAAATGGTGAGCTAGACGTGTGGTCTAGAGGGGAGGAGGAGGAAGAAAGAATGTTGTCTGAAGGGTCATACAGAAGGAATTATATAGATAAAGCTAAGGATTCAAACGAGGGATAATAAAGAAAATTGAAGGGGGAGGGGATAGGCTTTATGTTACAAAGGAAAATGTGGAGGGAACTGAAGTTTAGCAAAGCTCAAATTATTCAGACGTGGTTTCAGTTTAAAGATGATCACACACATATATTATTACACTTGTGTTTCTTGATGGTCTTTGAATGAGTGATAAGATGATTAACCAACAAAGAAACAGCCAAACATGCGGGTAAAATTCATCTCTGTTGTATGTTAACTATGTTTAAATGGTTAACATGCTTACTCTTAGGTAGGGTGGCCCTAAACAAGTGAGTAGAAGGGGCTTACCTTTTAGGGGTAAAAAAGTAAGTATCATTTACATACTTAATAAACATTTTAATAATAATTATCAAATTCGTAAAATTAAAAAAAGAAAGTAAAAACTTTTCACCTATTTAAGTTCTTGTATCTAATCTTGACTCTTATAGTTAAACTCAACCTTCTGTGTAATTGCGGGCTCTAATTTCTATTCAGCATTTTTATACCGTAAACTCAATTGTTTTTTACTTAAAGCTCAGCAAAAATCCTAAAAACTCAATTAATTTTATCGATACTCAGCAATTTTACTGAGCATTTGAGCATGCTCAGTAAAATTACTGAGCAGACGAGCATGCTCAGTAAAGAGAATCAACAAAAAAATTTGAATAATCAGCGAATTTTTCCGATACTCATCACTTTTTTTGATACTCAGTAAATTTTTTCACGCTCACTACTTTATGCTCAGTACTTTTCCATGCTCAGTACTTTATGCTCAGCACTTTTTCCATGCTCAGTACTTTATGCTCAGTACTTTTTCCATGCTCAGTACTTTATCCATACTCAGTACTTTATCCATGCTCAGTACTTTATGCTCAGTACTTTATCCGGCGGTGGTCGGCGGTGGTCGGTGGCCGGAGCTGGAATTATTAATAGTTAATGACAGAGGAGAGAGAAAAATTAATAAAGGAGGAGAGAGATTAATGGTAATGGAGGAGAGAGAAGAATCTATTTTTTTGTCTTATATATACACTATAAGGGTAGTAAAGGTATTTGTCAATTTTGAGGCCTCTAAGTAGAACAGAGAATCCACTTAGTTCCTATGGCTCTAAGATGGTCCTTAAGACCCCTTGGGTAATTCACCCTATATATATATATATATATATATATATATATATGTTTAAAAATACCCTTTTAACATAAACATTATATATGTATATTATCTAAAAAAAACATGAACATATATTTGTATACTATATAGTTCTACAACTAAAAAAAATCTAAAATCATACTTCAACCTTCAAATTTTTTTAATGATATCTCAAATATTTCTAGACCCCTTTTTTTTCAAAGGCTTAATAATAAGAGTAAAGATATACATCATTCCTTTTTGCTTCACCTCTATATCACTTCCTATGTGATATGTGAAGATTTTTAAAAACCAACTAAATCGTTTCTTTCTCCTAACTAATTACTTTCTCTCTTTTGTTTAATGCCACATAAAATGTGAAATAAACGTGAAACAAATAGAAATGATATATAGCTATGCTCGGTATGCCCAAATATTAGTGATACAGAATTCAAATAATTTCATTTCATTCTTTTTTTTTTGGATAATCTTTTTCTATCACACATGATTAAATCATTTAAAATCCTCATGATACGTAAGTGGTCTATTTTTTATGATAACCAATAATATTCATCGAATATAATTCAAAATATATAAAAGTTGTACAAAAAACAGATATATTCAAATAAGGGCATAAATAAAAGTTTCTACGGTATAAAAACATACAACAGAATGAAATGATTTTTCTGCAGTCTAGATACCACAAACTTTATATAAAATAAAATTAAGGTTATTAAAAATTCTAAAAATAAACATTTTCTTTCCTTCAAGATGGTCTCAATTTGTTTTGATTGTAAACTTTATATTCTTAAGTTTTGTGAAACCTGAAGATTCATTTCCACATATTAAAAAAGTAATCCAAACAAATAAAATGATCTACTAATCCATAAAAATTTGACAAGAGATAGGAAAATTTATTTGTAAGTGCAATTTAGATATTGGCAAATCACAAGAACCTTGTAGTGTTGAAGAATGACATTAAAAAAAAGAGAGAATTAAAATTCCATGACATTAAAAAAAAAAAAAAGAGAATTAAAATTCAAGTACAAGTTGATGTGATCTCGAAAATATAAAAAGAAGTTAAAAAGGCTTGTCCAAATAAAGAATTACAAAATAGATATAGTTAAGAAGATATCTATCTAAATGTAAACAGGTTTTATGTCATTAGGTCCAAAACTTGCAGCACAGGTTGGACACTTGCGATGTCTTGATTCAAGGACCTTCTGAACACATGGGTTGCAAAATAGATGAAAACACTTTGAAATCACCACCTGTCAATAACATATATGTGTATGAATACTCAATATACAGAGAGAGACCAATTAATAATAAACAAATACATACCTCTTTACGCCTCTCAAGGCAAATAGTACACTTGAGAATATCTTTATATTCATTGAGCTCCTGTCTAAGCTTTCCTACCACAGATGTACCTTCAAGGTTTGCCTTTAATTGTGCAGCTTTTCTCTTCAGAGCTTCAAGATCTTCTTCTGCTCTTTTCCTTTCAAACCTAATTAATATAAAAACAACCATTAATTCCACATATTCATATATAATTCTAGTTATAAAACACGGTTTTGAATCTAAATTACCTCTCCTTCTCTAGTGTAATCTGCATATCCGATAGAGCAAGTCGACTTTGTTCGACCTTGGATTGTGATTCTTCAAGAGTCCCCTTTAGTCTCTGAGTGGACTTTCTCGTATCTACCAATCTTTTTTGCGTATTCTCCAAAGCTAGGCGATTCTGTACATGACCTTCTGCTAGTCTTTGGACTTGATCCGAACTCATTGTCAACTGCATTTAACAAAAAGAATTAGCTAAAAGATTAGTTTAAGACAAAAAAATAAAAAAACATACATGATCATCAATCCTAGCAGCTTTCATGTTGTAATATTCAGGAGTGGCATTTGCTCGCTGAATAGCTCTCTCCATGTTCTGATTCTCTAAAAGCATGGCGTCGTTGGTCTGCCTTCCTCGTATGCCTTCTAAGACAAGCTGAAACAAGGACCAAACAATAAATATATATATTAATATATATAATGAAGCTTCTTAATAAATATAAATACTTCACCTTTATATTGTAATCATCCCTTTCGGTAATCTGGCGCAAAAGTTGTTGATTTTGGGACTGCATATCCTCATAGGCCTGACTAATTGTCTAAAACAAACAAAAAAAAATATTAATATTTGCTAATAATACAACACAAAATAGTATGATAGAATACAGAACCTCGAACTCAGAAAGGTATGCCTCTGTTTTTTCATTCTTCGATTTAAGGACATCTGGAAGGCTAGATCTTTCCCTGATTTTGCAACAGAGTTAAAACACAAAGCTTCTAAAATAGATTTGTTTTTAATAAATGAAAAAAAGAGAGCACACCTTTTTGAAGCCTCGAAGATCTGTCTTAAATCAATAATTTCAGCTTCAGCAGCAGCTAATTTTTGTTGAGAGGAGGCTTCAGCTTCAATGGCAGATTTAACACGTAACTCCAAATTATGTTCGTCAAGACTGTTTTTAAGGCCTTGTACACGTGCCAATGCCTTGAACTCACGCTCCCTAGCTTCACTCACTTCACTGTATTCACTTAACCTAGTTAGTTACTTACTCACTCTTCTTATAGATAAATAGATAAATACCCCAATTTCATGAATCTAACAAATACTAACCTGGAAAATGGTGATTCAAGTCTGAACATATCTAAAAACATCTTGAGATCTGAATCAGTCTGCTTAAGATTATCTACCTGTACAGCCAAAGTTAAATTTAGATGAATTTCTTAAACGGTAACTTGTAGGACAAGAAAGGTTTAGAGAATTATTAATTACCATAGCTTGCAATTTCCCCATTTCAGCATTCTGTTCATCTGATCTGTTATGCAGCTTTTCCATCTCTTTAGTCTGTTTATATAATATAATATAAATACACAAACACCACAAGTTTTCATCTATTAACACCAATTAAAAACCAAGGTAAATAAGAAAAAAGTAACAAGTAACATACTTTTCGGTTTAGAATAGAGGAAAGAGAAGCAACTTTAGCTCTGAGAATATGAATTTCAGAAGCTCCTTCTTTATGTTCACTTAATTCTCTCTGCATATTCTCCATTTCTTCAGGAAATGAAGCATTCAAAGCTTTAAATTCATCTATTATATCCTTTCTACCTGCAAAACATATAATAAATCATAATATTTACAAAAAACTATTACACAATAAAAGCTTACTTTGATCTTTAACATCCTGTTCCAGCTTAGTTTCGATAAATTTCTTTTGTTCAATACACTTGTGTATCTCTAAAGTCAACTCATTTTTTCTAGAGTCAAGCATAGCAGAAGATTGATGAAACACATCCAATACTTCATTTTTTAAACTCATTTCTTTTTCTCTCCAAGCAAGACTCTCTTTCTCAACCTGTAATTTCTCTAATAGAGCTTGATACTGAGATATATCTGCTTTAGCTTTAGTAACTTGTTCTTTTAACAGATTATACGCTTGAGAAGACCATACACCTGTCACACTCTTTAAACTATTCTGTAAATTAGCTAATTGCTTTAATATATCTACCCTCTCTTCATGAAGATTCTTAAGTTGCTCTAATCTTGAACATGATTTCTCCTGCACATTAACTCAAACATTTAACAATCATTTTACCAAAAGGGAAACAAAACTTGATGAGAAAAGAAGATTTACCATTAGATCCTTAAGTAAAGACTCCATCTCTTGCAAATCTGGATTCTTATCTTTGGATTTCTCAGTATTAACATGCTTATTTCCTATATTTAACACAGGAAAAGACATTCCTGTAGCAGCATCTCTCTGTGCTTTATAAGCAGCCAATTTAGTGTTACATTCTTCAAGTTCTGCAACACTTTTCTCCAATTCTCCTTCATAAACACAAAATCAAATGGGTAAAATTGCACATCAATTAAACAATATATATACCAAGAGTGATGGATCTAATTTTACCTCTTAATCTATTGATCTCGGCTTTATTCATTGCCTCTTTATCTTGATGTTCAAGCAATTCAGTAGCCATTGATCTGTGCTTTAAAGAAAGATCTCCTACTTCTTTCCTTAGATTCAGAACTTGATCCCTCAAATCACCAGATATTTGTTTCCGAGACAACCCTAAAGAGAGATTTGTGTGGTCACAAGTAAAACAGCTAAGAAATATCCATATATATAGGGGTCATTAAATTATCGCATTAATTTATTAAAATCGTTCAAAATCGACCATTCCGTTACTCGAAGGTTAAAAAAAAGACCTTTAAACGTGGAAATCACGTGCATATGCAAGAGTGTAATGGTCAATTTCTCGTTTATTTATTTGTTTTGGAAAAGAATCGGTTTAATTACGATAAATTCATACACGATTCTGCATTTTTACGATATGACTTTAGATACATATCGTATATCGTATCGTTACGGATCATATCGTATCATAAAATGTATGATTACACGAACTATATAATAAATAAACGAGCAATTACACGCACGTGAAATTCACGTTTAATGGTAGATTTGGAATTATTTTAATAAACTGATGGTTTAATTAGAAACTTTATAAATAAAGTGGGATCACTTACCATCATCTAGATCTGAATCCATTAATGAAGTATACAGCTTATTTTCCGAGCTCCAAAGATGATGAATAGCAGAAACTATATTACTCAATATATTAATATTTTTCTTGAACCCTAATTGCTTATTATCTGCCACCTCACCCAAATTGATACTAGAAGAACTGCTATCAGTAGCACCCGTATGTAAAAGTCTGCTTAAAAATTCATTTTCAAGGCATGAAGCACCATCTAACGAAAACAAAATTAAAAATTAATTAGCAGTATTCCCAATCAAAGGAAACAAGAATTTATAGTAAAATTAATAAAAAAATCAAAGACATGAAAGAAGCACCGTTTAGTAGTCAAGGGTTTCACTAGATCTAGTTGATTTGGGATTTTTTAACAAGAAAACACACAAAATAAAGAAAAAGAAAATGAAAACACGGCATTAAATGCCATTAAATGTCGTGTGAGCTGTATAAATTAAATCGAAATTATATAATTTCCTATATAGGTTATAGAAAAATATATATTAAAATGTTCACTTTTAATAATTACTTACACCTTTTCGTTCTCTATTTTTCCATATCGGTCCCCGAATAATTTAGAAAAATGCAATTAAAATATCGCCACTCGCGAGATGCTCCCAAAGATCAAATAAGAGATATCCAATTATGTTTTTCTTTTTTCCTTTTTCATTTATTAAAAAAAAGTATAAGAAACATTACCACTCTGAATCGGAGATTTTCCATTATCTTGATTTTGAACATCTAAACCACGTAGTGCCACCTCCTTCATAGTTATGGAACGTGATTCTAAATCACCAACCAACTAATAAAAAAAATAGAAAATCAAAATGACCAATTAGAGAATAAAGTGGAGAATAATAAAGGAAAAAGAGTAAATTCAATACATGAGTAATAATAATAATAATACCTTTTCCCAAGAATTATTGACCACTTGTAAGTTATGCTCATATGGCTTTTGTTTCTCCCTCATCTCACTACATTTTTCCTCAAGAGCAACTATCTGCACTGCTACATCCAACTATTATTACCGAAAAATGTGTAAGGGAATATCATAATAATAATGTGATTAAAAAAGTGTGATTCTAGTTTGACAATTTCTGTAACAGCTAATAGAGTGAAAGTACCAAATTATCCCTTATGAAACTAACTAAGCAGAAAAGAATATCAAGCAGCCAACTTTCAGATAAGCAACTTAATTTTACTGAAACACAAACACTTGGAACTGAAATGTCTTCTTACATCCTATGCCTATTTAATTGGCTAACAAGAACACAAAAAACAGTAAGAAGTTATATCCAAAGAACAAGTTTTGGATATCATAATAGCACAAGTTTCTAAGAATACAGTTATATAGTGACTTTCATTGATATCATGGTATCACATACTTTTATATGGGGATATTCTCAAGCATGTCTGGTAAGCCTACAATAACAAATATTCAACTTAACCTATTTTGGTATCATATAAAAGATTAGTTATTGATAGACTGGCAAATTCAATACAATTTCTTATTTTTATATCATCATTAAGTAAAAGAAGTATGTTTTGGTAATAAAAAATCTGACCTTTTTCTCCTCAGACAAGGGAGGAAATGGGTTTTTAGTGGCAGCAGTAGGTGATGATATTGAGGTAATGTGATGTCGTTTACGGTCTGGCTCAATTGTGCTACCCATTTCTCCTATAAACCCTAAAACTTCTACTACCAATCACTCTTTCTTTCTGATCTTCTTAAATCACCATTATTCACAATCACAATCATACCATCATATAAATAAATAAGTTATATAAATATCACTCCTTCCTCAATTAACACTAGACGATATACAAGCATGCGATTAAATAAACAGAGGTATATTCGAATTTTGAAAATTTGATGTGGGGCAAAGAGAAACCCTAAAGTTTTTCTTCAATTGATGAAGGGCAGAGTAATATGACAGTTCCTTTTCCTTTGTTTTTGTTTATTTCTCTATGGACTGTTAATGGAAGATTTCGCTCTCCCTCGCCAAAGGAAAGTGATGATTATGAAAATATCATGCACGGCTACTAAGATTGTGTCCGGAAAAGAATGCAAGGGCAAATATGTAATGTCACACTGAATGAGTTCTGATGACGATGAATAAGTTACATCATGAGTATATGTTGGGTTAGTTTAATAACATAGTTCACGAATCGTGAATCATATCGTGAACCGAAATGTTGTTCTTTTGAATCGTATATCGTATCGAATCGTGAATCGTAACGATTCATATAAGAATATTTATATATTTATTAATTAAAATTACTAATAAGCATCAAATAAAAAATATTTATAATATATCGTATTAAACTATATTACAATAAACAAATTATAATTATTAAATTATATTAGCATAATATGAAGTCTTAAAGGTAAATATATAATATATTAATATTAAACCCACTAACACATGACTCTTTACATTTAACAATTTTTTTTAAAAATTATCTACTTTAACCCGCTCTGTAGTTATAACTTATACATCACCGTTTAGTTTAATTTAACAACAAAAAAAACTTCATATACCTAATATCATCAAGAATTTCGATAAATCTTTCTGTTTCATCCTCAACAGTAGGTAAATCTGGATCACGTTGTAACCATCCCATATCATCGGCTGAACCGTGTACTGTCGTTCTCACATGTTCAATGAGGCTGAAAATAGAATGTAAATTTAATGTACAGTCCTTCTCTCCTGAAGTAAATGTTTCCATTTCCTGTGCACCACAGCTTCCACACACAGGTTCTGCTGCTAAAACAATGAAACGCTTAATGCATATACATATATATTAGATTAAGTAATTGGCTAAAATGCTCACCAGAAAAATCGGTAAAACAACGTGTAAAATATGATCCTGTCTCTGCCAGATATGAGGCAGCTTCATTAAGAGCTGGTACAGATGTAAATCAAATATTTAAAGTCTACCACTTAGAGGCTACATCTTAATCTTTACGAAGATCAAAATCCCAGAAAATCTTAGGACATCCTTGCTCCCTTTTAGATGAATAAGTTTAAACACTTTCGGGGTATTGTTTCCATCCTTACATCACAGCCCCACGCATTGTCTAGCAACTGAAATTGCAATTACATTCAGAAAGAGAGAGAAGGAAAGATTGAGTTATAGTCTAATCAACACTTCTTTTATCTACTTTCTTTGCCCCCATTAATAATCTATTTACACCCTCACTTCACTTTCCGTTGATAAGTAATTAATTTATAAAAAATCTCCATTCCAAATACTTTATTAATCATCTAACTTTTCTCTAATCAGCCCTTTGATCCATGTGTTAGAAATCCCATTTAAAGCTAACCCTATCTATCATAATCTATCTATTTTAAATAATTCCACTTGAATTTACTATCTACCTTATCTTTTCAATCCCTATTGTACTCTATCTATTCTCATTTAAATACTTTTGTTCTATTTTTCGTAGCGTTATGGGTACAGGTGATAGTTTTACATAAAATGTAACACCTATACGCGCACAAAACACACCAATACATATAATTCATACAATATACACATATATAATACATATCAATAGGCAAAAAAATTATATATAAACGTGAAATTGGAAGTATTACCACAAAAGGCGAGCTCGATTCTCCATCTTCTCCATTCCTGTTGCCCATTATTGATTCTTGAAAGAAATATCAGAGTTTAATCCCATACAGAAATTTAATTACGTAAAATGATATTCAAACTTATAACTTTTTTTAAAAAAACTCAATTAAACTAAAATAATTTGTCTCAAATTCCGTTGAGGAAATAATGAATAATTCTGAAGAATCAAAAGATATCAAGTGTGATCACCTTCTGGATAAGACGCAAAATAATTAATTCAACTGTCAATTTTAGAATTGATAATACACTATATTTCCAATGGGACATTAAGGTACTACGTCGTCGTTTAGTGATATAGGCGAGCGACGGACCTATCCAGTGGATTATTGAAAAATAGACTTCGGACCAAAATCTTTTAAGAGTAATGCTTGTATAAAAGGTATTACCTAAACATCACCCATGATGTGGCGGTTAGTGGACCAATCATAGATTTTCTCTTTCCAGATTTACTTTTTTCTCTCTCCTCCATGATTGGCCCTCCTAACCGCCACATCATGGGTGATGTTTAGGTGATACCTTTTTAGGTGATACCCAGCGTTACTCATCTTTTAATAAGATTAGAGCTCAAGATGTTCTTAACCCACCACACAAGCAATGCATGACCCCACTGAATTTAAATAATATATGTTTTAAATCTTCTAATCTTCTAAAAGAATCACTTTCAATATAAAAAAAGAAAAGTTAAAAAGCCTTTTCTTTTCGTCCATCGATTTTTTTTCCACTTCCAAGTAAAGTTTTCTCTTTCTTGACGTCTTTAATTATAACAACACCAAGTCGGTTTGTATTTATTTAATGATTTGTCACTTATTCCAAAGATCAATCTATAGTTTTCCAGTATTGTTTATCTTCAACTTCAATTTTTTTGGAATCTTTAGCTCGTATGCTTGGTTGTCGACAACGACTTCTCTTTTAGTAACAATGGGTGGGGTTGAGTTTGTGGTGGGTGCTTGGTGACTGCAATGCTCGGTTTTAATGGTATTGGCACAACTATTTATTTTTTTGCAGATCTAGATTATTTTTCGGGTAGCGGTGGTCGGTTGGCGGTGTTGATATCAGACGAAGTTTGGGGGTAGATTTGTCAGTTTGGTTTACTGTTTTCTTTGGTGAGAGTGACATGTTTTGATTTATTGGGGCGAGTTGAATGTGGCTCGAACTTTGAATGACAACTTTATTTTCGGTAGTTGGTGTCTATTAAAATTATTTCTCCTATCTCGTTTTCTCACCTGTTCAAATCTCAATTATTGGTGGGTATTTTGGAGAGATAAATGTTTTTTCACAACTATCACAGGTCTCGAATGTCGCGATAATCGTCTTTTGTTCAAGATCGGGATTTTTCACTTTGTTCTTGGATTTTTCGTAAACGTGGTTGTCGTTTTAACTTTGCTGGTGAATTTGAGATGGTGTTGGGGGTTCTTTGATGATTTTGGCATTAAGGCTAATGCCTAGTTTTTATGTTTATGTTCTTAAGTCTAGTATCGTGATTGTAACCGGGCAAAGAATGAGGCAAGAAAAGACTATTTTTTCTGATTGGTTTTGCATGTTCATGCTAATTACATTCTACCTTTCAATCTGAATTATTAGCAGTGCCACTTGAATTAAGATGGACTGAAGACTATGAGATATCCAGGCTGGAACCCGTCATTTGAAGTCGAAGGAAGCCGAGTCGAGAGCTACTCTTATATGGTAGCAGGTAGGAAGATTTGTTTGATAAACTCTGGAGGCCGATTATTAGGGATAGTAATGGTTGCTCTGTTCTAGGATTGTATTAAATTTTCAGTGACGGATTGTAAGTTGTTTTACGACATTTAGTCTCATATGCACGAAGAAAAAAAGAATTTGTTTATTTTCAAAATTTGTAGAGCTAATAATAAAAATAAATATATGTTAGAGTTTTTAAAGTTTTTTAAAATTTTATAAATTTGAATAATAATTAGTTAATGTTTTTTCTGTTTTTTTAATTGGTCAAATAAGTTAACAAAAAAATAAACTTAAACTAAAAATATAGGTATAGAGACACGATTTTAAAGGTTACGAAGATAACACTTATTTTAAAAGAATAAGGACATGAATTATTTAAAAGGTAAAAAATATATTAATACTAGTAGGGATTACTTGCGAGTTCTCGAACTATATTCTCATCTTTTCTAATTAGTTTATTTTCTGTACCTAGTTAAGTAGTTTAATCTTTAATTTTTATTTCATTTATCTTTCTTGCATTCTAGTTTTATTAATAAAAAAAGAGTTAATGACACTTAGGGTCTTGATCACACACCCCTCTTCGAGTTAGCACCCCCACCTAGAGCCTCTTCTTACTAAAGACCTCAGCAACTTTTTAACACATGAACCCCAAAACACCAATTACTAGACTACCCTTCTTTTGTTTTTTCTATACCTCTATATACTAATTTGCTGATCTAATTTCATTTAGCTTCTAAATTCAATAACTCACCTCTCTCTTCTCTCTCCTCTCTCCTCTCAACCACCACCGACACCACCTAAATAACCACCACCACCGCCACCACCAGAATGGCAACCACCACCACCATCTCCCTCCTCCCCCCAGCCCCTAACCGCCTCGTTACAGATCCAGATCCGCGAGCTCCGGTCCTTCCTCCTTCATCCAGATCCGCGAGCTCGTGACTACCACCACCACTCTCCTCCTGCGCAGAGAGCGAGATCCATCTGGTTGCTGCCATGGGGGTGCAGCATTTTGAAGCTCCGACAGGTTCCGATGAAGACTGGAGCTGCTGGAGAAGCAGCTTTCGCGAGCTCGTGACCACCGGAGGTTGTGTTCGTGGCTGCTGCCTCCTCGCAACAATGTCAGATCCGGCGAGGTTGCTGTTCCGGCGAGGATGCTGGCTGATTCGCGAGCTGCTGTTCGAGTGTTGCAGTGGTGTTGATGTGCTTGTCTTCATCGGCAACCCCCTTCATTTCCCATTTCCGGCGAGGTGAACCCAAGCACCGTTCAAGCTTCACCATCTTTCAAGCTTTCACCACCGGAATCTGCTTCCTAGGGTTCCGCCATGGATTCACCATCTCACTATCTGTTCGAAGCTTGGAGCACAGTTCAAGCTTCACCACCATAGCGAGACACCGTAGCAAGAGTTGTTCGAACCTCCACTCGCCGAGCCCCTTTTTCTTTTTGTAAATGGTTGACCAGATCTAGATCTGGTCAAACCAGTTTTTTTTTTTTTACCTTGTAATAAAATGTGTAAATGTGTTTTTTTTTTAAATAATACTCAATAATTTTATTTTTTTAGCATTTTCCGATTATACTCTGTGTGTTTTAATAGTACCCCTAAATTTTAAGAGTACTCCGAGAATTTCTTAGAGTACTCCGAGTATTTCTTAGAGTACTCCGAGTTTTTCTTAGAGTACTCCGAGTTTTTCTTAGAGTACTCTACATTTTTTATACAGTATTTTGCATTTTTCTGGCAGCCGGAGGTATGTGGTCGGATTTTTAGAATATTCATT
Organism: Nemophila menziesii; assembly: GCA_029959085.1. NCBI lineage: Eukaryota > Viridiplantae > Streptophyta > Magnoliopsida > Boraginales > Hydrophyllaceae > Nemophila > Nemophila menziesii. The sequence continues at coordinate 29,588,737 of JARWIR010000007.1, read as the reverse complement.
AAAATATATAGAGTACTCTATGTTTTTCTCAGAGTACTCTATGTTTTTCTCAGAGTACTCTATGTTTTTCCTGGTGACCGGTGACTGGTGGCCGGAGGTCCGTGGTCGGAGATGGGTGGTCGGTGGTGGTGGTCGGTGGCCGGAGGTCGGAGATGGGTGGTAGGTGGGTAGGTGGGTAGGTGGGTAGTGGTAGAGGAGAGAGAAACAGTGACATCATACTTTTTTGTCTTTTAGTGTTAGTAAGGGTAGGAAAGACTATTGTAAAAAATGAGGTCCCTAAGAATAACAACTTTCAAGACACTACTCTATAGAGAAAAAATAGTGCTCCTAAGACCCTATAGATAATTCACCTATAAAAAAACAAAACAAATATATGTCTTCTATTTTTCCTAGTTAATTTAGCAACTCATTCGGAAACACTCTTTAGAAACATATACAATATTATTGTGATATTGTAACTGTAAATCTTTAATGAAAGAATAAATAAAATAATTGACATATGAATTGTTTAAATCATTTCTCTGTTTCAGTGTGATGCTAAGATAAATTTGAAGTTGAGGGACTACTTCATGGATTTTTAAAGTTAAGGGATGATTCGGAATAAATATATAACCTGAGGTTCACGTGTATAGTAGTATTATTTTTAAACCCTACTACGTAGTCTTGCTTGTAGGTTCACGTTCTGTTATCACAAAGTATCTCTCCAACACACTCAAGGAAAATGTCAAACATTATGGCAATTGGCAAGCTGTGAAAAATGGTTGACTATTAAAGACAAAAATGCACATTATTATAATCAGATGCTTGTAAGTAAAACTATATAGAAAATCAAAACCTTGCGCTAAGGTAAATGTTGCAGGAATTTGACAAAAAAACATGTTGTAGGTTTTTTATTTTTTTATTTTTCAAGTTTATTTGACTAATGTCGGATTTATGAAACCTCTCTTTTGATTAGAGATTTCAATCCTTGTATTTTACTCTTAAATAGATCCTAAACTCCTACAAAGTCTAATGATTTGGAAAGTTCAATGACTTTTGAATACTTAAAATTTTTAATGGATTTAAAAGAATCTGGATTGAATACATCTTTAAAATCCCAATTGAATACACCCGAATTTTAAAAGACTTTCTAAAATCTTAACTGAATACCCCTGAATTTTTAAAGTCCAAAAAAATCCAACAAATTCTTATATGAATACACCCCCCTTTGTTTTTCGTTCAAACAAATATGAGTGTGAAGAGATGAGTTTTATATAATAAAGAGATATTGACCCTTCTTGAACACACACCCCCTAACCTAACCCAACCCTTTTCTTTTGTTGTTTTTACTAGGAATCTCAATAAGATTTTAACACTATAGGCTAAATTCCTAATTACGTTCCTACCCCTTTTTGTTTTTCCCTACTATATATACTAAATTTGTTTTTTTATAAATCCCAAAAATCATTTCCCGTCACATTCTTTTTCTCTCCTGCTGCTTCCCTAACCTCTCTCCTCTCTCACCAAATCCAACTGTTTTCCGGCGGGCACCACCACCCACTTCCACCCTCATGAACCTCCACCGTAGCACCACCATCTCACTCCCTTATGAACCTCCACCGTAGCACCACCATCTCACTCCCTTATGAACCTCCACCGTAGCACCACCATCACACTCCCTCATGAACCTCCACCGTAGCAGATCGAGCTCCCTTCATCTTCGTGAGCGGCCATGGCAGATCGAGCTCACCACTTCGAGATCTCCCGCAAAATGATTTTGAGGTCCACTTTTGAGCTGCAGCAATTCTAGATCTGCTTCCTTGTTTGAGATCCAAGCGAGCTCCATCAAAGCAGCAACGGTCTCCGGAGATGCAGCAGTGCAGCGGCAGCGAAGCAGACAGCTCAGGCGAGATCCATTCATGAGCTAGCGCGTCCTTCTTCTCTAGCGAGGGGTTTCCTTCTTCTCCTCGTGCTTAACAGCTGAATCGTCACTTCTTCTTCGGCAAGGTGAGTTCAGATATGTTCCATTTTGTAGGTCACGAACAGAGGCGAGTCTTTAAGCAGCGAACGGAGAAATGGTGGTGGTGAACAAGTTGTTGCGCGAGGAGGTTCGTCACTATTCGCCGAAGATGCTTTTTTTTTATTCAACGTTTTTTTACGCTTAGAATAATTTTTTTCAGATCTGGACAAATGAATTTAGATAGTCTTTTTTAATATTTTAGCTAGTAAATTGTAATAATGGATTGTAAAGTGACTTTTAGCTTTTATTTAAGTGAATAAATGATTATTATGACTATTTACCTTTTGCTTTTTAAGCTATACTCACCATTTTTTAGCTATACTCACCATGTTTATCCATAATCATCATTTTATATCCATACTCATCATTTTTTGATAGAGTAATACTCATCATTTTTTATGAGTACTCATAATTTATTTTACGAAACTCATCATTTTCCCCAAAACTCATTATTTTTTCCGGTGGTCGGAGGTCCGAGGTCGGTAGCCGGAGATCGGTGGCCGGAGGTCGGTGGTCGGAGGTAGGTGGGAAGTGGAGAGAGAAGATGAACAGTGACATCAATTTTTTGTCTTTTAGTGTTTGTAAGGGTACTTTAGTATTTGGTCATCTTTGAGGTCCCTTTGAAGAAGTAAGATTTCTACTAGTTTCTTTGTGGCAGGAAAATAGTCTCCAAGACCCTATAGGTCAATCACCCTATAATAAATTATACTTAAATCAAATAATTCTGAAAAATGGTAAAAGTTGATGAGATTAGGTTAAAATCAAACCAATTTCTTAGTTTTTGGGTAAAAATTAATGTAATACTTAATTAGAATACGAATTCATTAACAAGAGGTTTACAAAGAAATACCTCTTGATTAGCAGCGGAATTGAATCGATTAGGAATCTAATGATCTTGCGGTCGTGGATCTTCTTACTAGAAGAGAGACTTCTATATCCACATAAGTCTTTCTAAATTTCTGATGAAAGTTGTATTTGTGTGAAAAGCAGAAGAAGATAATGGAAGAGAATGCGTGTCTAAAAAATAAGATTCATTTAACTGACACATTCTAAATTTTTTATATGGATGAGGAGTTTTTACTACTTAAAACTCTTTTTCTTTTTTTGAATTTTAGGCATAAGAAATATCCTTTTACAACTTATTTTGGACGGTTAGAAATAAATAATAATAATTAAATATTATTATATTTATTTTTTCATTCTCCCACTCGTCCATGATGGAGTTATAATCGTACTCTAGGTACTTACATTCCAATGTTCCATATCTTCTCATTTACACACTTGCATCAAAGTATCATCATATTTGGCAAATAGGTCGTGCGACCGGCAAACATACGAGCATGCGTTACTAATAACATGTTAGGGTACATAGCTGTTCAAATAATTCTCATTCGTTACGTATCCTGCAGTTTCCCAGACTAATAATTTGTTGTATCATATTTCAGTAACTCTGACCCCTTTAAATTTATATCACATCGTTTATGTGATCAAAAGAATTCACTGACATAACTTCATGTGTCTCACTATCATGTCATAGTCTAAATTGACTTACATGATCGGTATGCCTGCAAGCACACACTTTGATACACAATTTCAATCTTCCCTTTGCACTTAAATTCTTTTACGTTGATTAGGTTGTTTTCCCAAACATACCCCATTAGACCGAATCATTCATGATCATTAGTAATATGTTTAAAATAGCATACACCTAATCAAAATATCAAGATACAGTCAAAAATAATGACACAGTAAAAGGCATCATAGTGAAATGATTGACTCTTCACTTCCTTTTAGTCAAAAGCATACGTGGTATAATACATGTGCTATGGTATTATTCATATAGCTCCAACTGTATGTCACAATTTTATAAATACCATCTAAATATATAATTAGACAAGCCTCGTTACCTAAAATGAATTCTTTGATCAATCAACCCTTCTATGAAATCAATCAAGCAACTCTATAGACTAAGTAGACAGCTATTATAAACTAAGTAGACAGTGGAATTCTACTTCGATTATAATATACGCTTAATATGTATCATCTATGTTTATGATCTACTAATCCATAAAAATTTGACTAATTGATTTGTAAGTGCAATTTAATATTGGCAAATCACAAGAACCTTGTAGTGTTGAAGAATGACATTAAAAAAAAAAAGAGAATTAAAATTCCATGACATTAAAAAAAAAAAAGAGAATTAAAATTCCAGTACAAGTTGATGTGATCTCGAAAATTTAAAAAAAAAAAAGTAAAAAGGCTTGTCCAAATAAAGAATTACAAAATAGAGATAGAGAAGAAGATGTCTAGATGTAAACAGGTTTTATGTCATTAGCTCCAAAACTTGCAGTGCATGTTGGACACTTGCGATGTCTTGATTCAAGAACTTTCTGAACACATGGGTTGCAAAACAGATGAAAGCACTTTGAAATCACCACCTGTCAATAAAATATATGTCTATGAATTCAAAATATACAGAGAGAGACCAATTAATAATAAATAAATACTATAGTGTATACATACCTCTTTACGCCTCTCAAGGCAAATAGTACACTTGAGAATATCTTTATATTCATTGAGTTCTTGTCTAAGCTTTCCTACCACAGATGTACCTTCGAGGTTTGCCTTTAATTGTGCAGCTTTTCTCTTCAAAGCTTCAAGATCTTCTTCTGCTCTTTTCCTTTCAAACCTAATTAATATAAAAACAACCATTAATTCCACATATTCATATATAATACTACTTATAAAACACAGTTTTGAATTTAAATTACCTCTCCTTCTCTAGTGTAATCTGCATATCAGATAGAGCAAGTCGACTTTCTTCAACCTTCGATTGTGATTCTGCGAGAGTTACCTTTAGTCTTTGGGTGGACTTTCTCGTATCCACCAATCGCTTTTGTGTATTCTCCAACGCAAGTCGGTTCTGTACATGACCTTCTGCTAGTCTTTGGACTTGATCTGAACTCATTGTCAACTGCATTTAACAAAAAGAATTAGCTAAAAGATTAGTTTAAGACAAAAAAATAAAAAAACATACATGATCATCAAGTCTAGCAGCTTTCATGTTGTAATATTCAGGAGTGGCATTTGCTCGCTGAATAGCTCTCTCCATGTTCTGATTTTCCAGAAGCATCGCATCGTTCGTCTGCCTTCCTCGTATGCCTTCTATCACAAGCTGAAACAAGGACCAAACAATAAATATATATATATATATATATATATATATATATATATATATATATATATATTAATATATATATATTAATATATAATGAAGCTTTCTTAATAAATAAATACTTCACCTTTATATTATTATCGTCCCTTTCGGTAATCTGGCGCAAAAGCTGTAGATTTTGGGACTGCATATCATCATAGGCCTGACTAATTGTCTAAAACAAACAAAAAAGAATATTAATATTTGCTAATAATACAACACAAAGTAGTGTGATAGAATACAGAACCTCAATCTCAGAAAGATAGGCCTCTGTTTCTTTATTCTTCGATTTAAGGACATCTGGAAGGCTAGATCTTTCCCTGATTTTGCAACAGAGTCAAAACTCAAAGCTTCTAAAATAGATTATTTTTAATATTTATTAAAAAAAGAGAGCACCTTTTTGAAGCCTCAAATATCTGTCTTAAATCAGTAATTTCAGCTTCAGCAGCAGCTAATTTTTGTTGAGAGGTAGCTTCAGCATCAATGGCAGATATAACACGCAACTCCAGATTATGTTCATCAAGACTGTTTTTAAGGCCTTGTACACGTGCCCATGCCTTGAACTCACGCTCCCTAGCCTCATTCACTTCACTGTATTCACATAACCTTGTTAGTTACTCACTCTTCTTATAAATAAAATAAATAAATAAATACCCCAATTTCATGAATTTAACAAATACTAACCTAGAAAATGGGGATTCAAGTCTGAACATATCTAAAAACATCTTCAGATCTGAATCAGTCTGCTTAAGATTATCTACCTGTACAGGCAAAGTTAAATTTAAATAAATTTCTTAAACGATAACTTGTAGGACAACAAAGGTTTAGAGAATTATTAAAATTACCATAGCTTGCAATTTTCGCAGTTCAGCATTCTGTTCATCTGATCTGTTACGCAGCTTTTCCATCTCTTTAGTCTGTTTATATAATATAATACACAAACACCATCTATTAACACCAATAAAAAACCAAGCTAAAAATAAAGTAACAAGTGAACATACTTTTCGGTTAAGAATAGAGGAAAGAGAAGCAACTTTAGCTCGGAGAATATGAATTTCAGAAGCTCCTTCTTTATGTTCACTTAATTCTCTCTGCATATTCTCCATTTCTTCAGGAAATGAAGCATTCAAAGCTTTAAATTCATCTATTATATCCTTTCTACCTGCAAAATATATAATAAATCATAATATTTACAAAAAACTATTACACAATAAAAGCTTACTTTGATCTTTAACATCCTGTTCCAGCTTAGTTTCGATAAATTTCTTTTGTTCAATACACTTGTGTATCTCTAAAGTCAACTCATTTTTTCTAGAGTCAAGCATAGCAGAAGATTGATGAAACACATCCACTACTTCATTTTTCAGACTCATTTCCTTTTCTCTCCAAGCAAGACTCTCTTTTTCAACCTGTAGTTTCTCTAATAGAGCTTGATACTGAGATATATCTGCTTTAGCTTTAGTAACTTGTTCTTTTAACAGATTATACGCTTGAGAAGACCATACACCTGTCACACTCTTTAAACTATTCTGTAAATTAGCTAATTGCTTTAATATATCTACCCTCTCTTCATGAAGATTCTTAAGTTGCTCTAATCTTGAACATGATTTCTCCTACACATTAACTCAAACATTTAACGATCATTTTACCAAAAGGGAAACAAAACTTGATGAGAAAAGAAGATTTACCATTAGATCCTTAAGTAAAGACTCCATCTCTTGCAAATCTGGATTCTTATCTTTGGATTTCTCAGTATTAACATGCTTATTTCCTATATTTAACACAGGAAAAGACATTCCTGTAGCTGCATCTCTCTGTGCTTTATAAGCAGCCAATTTATTGTTACATTCTTCAAGTTCTGCAACACTTTTCTCCAATTCTCCTTCATAAACACAAAATCAAATGGGTAAAATTGCACATTAATTAAACAAATATATGTATACCAAGAGTGATGGATCTGAATTTACCTCTTAATCTTTTGATCTCAGCTTTATTTATTGCTTCTATATCTTGATGTTCACGCAATTCAGTAGCCATTGATCTGTGCTTTAAAGAAAGATCTCCTACTTCTTTCCTTAGATTCAGAACTTGATCCCTCAAATCACCAGATATTTGTTTCCGAGACAACCCTAAAGAGAGATTTGTATGGTCACAAGTAAAACAGCTAATATATATCCATATATATAGGGTAAATGTTTTTAGGGGTCATTAAATTATCACATTAATTTATTAAAATCATTCAAAATCGACATTTCCGTTACTCAAAGGTTAAAAAAAGACCTTTAAACGTGGAAATCACGTGCATATGCAAGAGCCTAATGGTCAATTTCTCGTTTATTTATTTGTTTTGGAAAAGAATCGGTTTAATTACGATAAATTCATACACGATTCTGCATTTCTACGATATGAGTTAAGATACATATCGTATATCGTATCGTTACGAATCTTATCGTATCATAAGAAGTATGATTTCACGAACAATATAATAATAAACGAGCAATTACACGCACGTGAAATTCACGTTTAATGGTAGATTCGGAAATATTTTATTGAACTAATGGTTTAATTAGAACCTTTATAAATAAAGTGGCATCACTTACCATCATCTAGATCTGACTCCATTAATGAAGTATACAGCTTATTTTCCGAGCTCCAAAGATGATTAATAGCAGAAACAATATTACTCAATATATTAATATTTTTCTTGAACACTACTTGCTTATTATCTGCCACCTCACCCAAATTGATACTAGAAGAACTGCTATCAGTAGCACCCGTATCTAAAAGTCTGCTTAAAAAATCATTTTCAAGGCATGAAGCACCATCTAACAAAAACAGAATCAAAAACTAATTAGCACCATACCCAATCAAAGGAAACAAGAATTTATAGTAAAAATAAATAAAAAATCAAGGACATGAAAGAAACACCGTTTAGGAGTGAAGGGTTTCACTAGATCTAAGTTGATTTGGGATCTTTTAACAAGAAAACACACAAAATAAAGAAAAAGAAAATGAAAACACGGCATTAAATGCCATTAAATGTCGTGTGAGCTGTATAAATTAAATCGAAATTATATAATTTCCTATCTAGGTTATAGAAAAATATATATTATAATGTTCACTTTTCATAATTACTTACACCTTTTCGTTCTCTATTTTTCCATATCGGTCCTCGAATAATTTAGAAAAATGCAATTAAAATATCGCCACTCGCGAGATGCTCCCAAAGATCAAATAAGAGATATCCAATTATGTTTTTATTTTAAATATTTTTTCCTTTAGGGGTCATTTATTAAAAAAAGCATAAGAAACATTACCACTTGGAATCGGAGATTTTCCATTATCTTGATTTTGAACATCTAAACCACGTAGTGCCACCTCCTTCATAGTTATGGAACGTGATTCAAGATCACTAACCAACTAATGAAAAAAATAGAAAATCAAAATACCAATTAGAGAATAAAGTGGAGAATAGTAAAGGAAAAAGAGTAAACTGAATAAATGAGTAATAATAATAATAATAATACATGTTCCCAAGAATTATTGACCACTTGTAAGTTATGATCATATGGCTTTTGTTTCTCCCTCATCTCACTACATTTTTCCTCAAGAGCAACTATCTCTACTTTTTGAGCTTCTAATTTTTGCATAAGCTTTTGATTTTGAAATTGAAGCACTGCTACATCCAACTATTATTACCCAAAAATAAGCAGAAAATGTGTAAGGGAATATCATAATAATAATGAGATTAAAAAAGTGTGATTCTAGTTTGACAATTTCTGTAACAGCTAATAGAGTGAAAGTACAAAATTATCCCTTATGAGACTAACTAAGCAGAAAAGAATATCAAGCAGCCAACTTTCCGATTAGCAAGTTAACTTTACTGAAACACAAACACTTGGAACTGAAATGTCTTCTTCTTACATCCTATGCCTATTTAATTGGCTAACAAGAACACAAAAAACAGTAAGAAGTTATATCCAAAAAACAAGTTTTGGATATCATAATAGCACAAGTTTCTAAGAATACAGTTATATAGTGACTTTCATTGATATCATGGTATCACATACTTTTATATGGGGATATTCTCAAGCATGTCTGGTAAGCCTACAATAACAAATATTCAACTTAACCTATTTTGGTATCATATAAAAGATTAGTTATTGATAGACTGGCAAATTCAATACAATTTCTTATTTTTATATCATCATTAAGTAAAAGAAGTATGTTTTGGTAATAAAAAATCTGACCTTTTTCTCCTCAGACAAGGGAGGAAATGGGTTTTTATTGGCAGCAGTAGATGATGATGTTGAGCTAATGTGAAGTCGTTTATGGTGGTCTGGCTCAATTGTGCTCCCCATTTCTCCTAAAAACCCTAAAACTTCTACTACGAATCACTCTTTTGTGATCTTCTTAAATCACCATTATTTGCAATCACAATCACACCATCATATAAATTAAAAAGTTATATAAAAATCACTCCTTCCTCAATTAACACTAGACGATATACAAGCATGTGATTAAATAAACAGAGGTATATTCGGATTTTGAAAATTTGATGCGGGGCAAAGAGAAACCCTAAAGTTTTTCTTCAATTGATGAAGGGCAGAGTAATATGACAGTTCCTTTTCCTTTGTTTTTGTTTATTTCTCTATGGACTGTTAATGGAAGATTTCGCTCTCCCTCGCGAAAGGAAAGTGATGATTATGAAAATATCACGCACGGCTGCTAAGATTGTGTCCGGAAAAGAATGCAAGGGCAAATATGTAATGTCACACTGAATGAGTTCTGATGACGATGAATAAGTTACATCATGAGTATATGTTGGGTTGGTTTAATAACATAGTTCACGAATCGTGAATCGTATCGTGAATCGAAATGTTGTTCTTCTGAATCGTATATCGTATCGAATCGTGAATCGTAACGATTCATATAATTTTAAAAATATAATATATAGAATATTTATATATTTATTAATTAAAATTACTAATAAGCATCAAATAAAATAAAAAATAATTATAATATATCGTATTAAATTATATTACAATAAAAAGATTATAATTATTAAATTATATTAACATAATATAAAGTCTTAAAAGTAAATATATAATATATTAATATTAAGAAATACTAACCCACTAACCCATGACTCTTTACATTTAACAATTTTTTTTTAAAATTATCTACTTTAACCGTTGTTGTAGTTATAACTTATACATCACCGTTTAATTTAACAATAAAAAAAACTTTATATATCTATGGAAGAATACAAAGTATCAAATTGAAAATATAGGCATAAGCCCCCAACAATGAAGAAACTGAAGAGTATGCAAAAACCATATATGCTAAAGAAAAAAGCAAGCTATGGAGAGAATAGCAAATGTCTTCAGAGTTTAAGTAGAATTGAAAATTAATGGTAAGTAAGGTTAATGATTCTAGTTATGTGTTAGATTAGGGTTAATTAACAATTTTCCAGAATCAATTTTTTTTAATTTGAACTAAGTTTATTTGTTAATTTATTGTTGTTTATGAATCGATTGATTCTTCGATTCGATATGTATCGCTCCAACTCATTGCGATTCAAAACGAGTCAAGTACGATTCTATGCATAAACCGATTCATAGCATGAGACGAATTGAAAAGGTAGTGCATCGTACTCGTATCGTACGATTCGAATCGTGAATCGTATGATACCGTGAACAGAGTTTAATAATATAAAAATACTTTTGTATAATAATTTTATGTCAATTTGATATTTTTTTATATCTATCATCTACTATATTATATGCTTAGATCTTTTTAGGATAAATGCCCAATAGGCACCTGCCACCTAACACCCTACCCCATAAAAGGCACCGCCCTACAAGTTACTTGGATACCCTTATTACTAACTCTATACGATTAACTGTGTTACTTCACTGATTTGTTGATATTTCGGCGTTACTCGATACACTATCCATTCCGGTCTCCTAAAATCACGAAAAAAACTAAATCAAATCGAAAAAAATCACGAATAATAGGAAACGAATCTCGCGAAGATATTTGTTGATAAATCAGGAAAAAATCTTCAAATATAGGTAATGTTCTTTCGTGCTTAATCTTAGTTTATTTGTAGAGAAAATTCAAGTAATAAATCGAAAGATTTTTCCAATTTCTAGTACTAAACTCATCTTCAGTTTGTTGAAATGGTGGGTAAGGATCCTCAGCTACCCAAACTCTTTCTACAAGTATCTATTAGTGTGACATGGCAACTTATTAGCCACAAATTTTATAATTACAATACCTTTTGATTATATTTTTATTCAAAAAGATGTTATATAATAACTTTTAAATATTAGATTTTTTGAAGATATATATTTTTTTACGTAATTTTTCTTTTGTTTGGTACATTATGTGGCCAATGTTTATTTCTTAATTGTTTTAGTAATTTTTATTTGCTAAATTAAATATATTTTTTCTTTATTTTTTTTAAAATAAATAAAATATAAAATAATTCGTCTATAGATAACATTTCATTTATAGTTTTTTAATTATATTTTTTCTCCTTCTAAATTTTCATTTTTTTGTTGTTAATTTTTTTAAATGAATAAAAAAAAACTGATCATAATAAATAGGAACAAAGAAAATAAAAAAATCCTATTTCTTTATAACTCAAATATTTTACTCAATTATTCTAAGAAAAATTAATTTAAATAAATTCAAAATCTACCGTACTTTATAAATGTAAACTTTATTTATAAAAAATAATTCTAAATTACGGTATATACTATTTTCATCTAACTCATTTCGCCTAGTCGACCATTTGCAGAGTTAATTAAGACCTAGTTTTGCCTAGTCGACTAGACCAAAATTAGATAGTCGAGAATCCTCACCCGATCAGATTAGGTCTAGTCGACTAGGCAAATTAGGTCTACATTAACAAAACGCAAAGAGGTTTCGATCGATTAGGCAAAATCAATTAAAAATAGTGTTTAAGTATTTCCTAAATAATTTCCATAACTACTTAAATTCTACTTTTATTATTATTTATTTTTTTAAAATTAAGATATATCACATTACTAAAAAAAAGTTATTTGGGAAACGTTTGTATATATAATTAAATCACTATAAAAACTATTTTTAATTGATTTTGTCTAATCGACTGAAACCTTATTTCTTCTAGTTAACCGAGACCTAATATTGCCTAGTCGACGAGACCTGATTAGCAGGTGAGGAGCCTCGGCTATCCAATTTCAGTCTAACCGACTAGGCAAAACTATGTTTTAATTAACCAGGCAAAATTAAGTCTCGCCGACTAGGCGAAATGAGGTATATGAAAATAGTGTTTATATAATTATATATATACAAACATTTTCTGAGTGATTTTTTATTAGTATTGTTATATACCATATTTTAGAATTAATTTTAAAATTAAAATTTTCATTTATAAAGTTACGATAGATTTTGAAATTATTTAAAATAATTGAGTAAAAGATTTGAGCTAATAAAAAATAGGAATTTTTTATTTTCTTTGTTCCTTTTTAGTATGTTTTTTTCTTTGTTATTTTTTTTTAAAATAAAATTAACAACAAAAAGATGAAAAATTATGATAAAAAATATAAATTGTTGAAATATTATCTATAGATAGATTATTCTATAATTTATTTTTATTTTAAAAAAAATAAAATAAATAACGAAAAAACATATTTAGTTTAGCAAATAAAAAATACTAAAAATATTAAGAAAAACGTTGGCTACATAATATACCAAACAAAAGAAAAGTTATGTAAATATAAATCTTTAAAAAATTTAATGTTTAAGTTGTATATATCTTTAAATAAGAATATAAAAAAAAGTATTGTATTATAAAACTTGTGGCTAACAAGTTGCCATGTCACACTAGTAGAAACTCTTAGAGAGTTTGGGTAGACGAGGATCCTTACCCTGAAAGGGTAATATTAGGTGATAATGTGTATACATAATAATTGTGAAAAATATGATTTAGAATCATTTTTTACCTAAAAAGATATGCAGATGAGTATCATGCATTTTTAAGAAATGATTAATGATTTAGTGATAACTCAGTAACGAAAAACATTTATAATACAAAACGCGCACCAAAATTTACATATGGGATAAATAGATTTTGATTTAAAGTTATTTTGCAGAATTTATGTCGGAGTTTTGAAAAAATTAGAAATAATGTTTGAGTTTATTATAAAAATGCTTGAGTTACGGGAAGATATGTAAGAAATTGAATTGTGATTGAGATTTGCATATAATACGAGCTGCGAATTTCCAACAACTCGGAAACCAAAGAAAACTGCAGGGTTTTAAAAATTTTCTTTGACTCTATTATGTATTACAGCAACACACAAAATAACAAACCTAAAAGATAATACATCTAGATAATTAAAAACAAGTAAGAATTGGGTATATGCAATTAATAAAAGAGAAAAAAATGATTTTGTTAAAGAAGGTAATGTTGTAGATTAATTTTATGATTATGTCATATATAATGAGTCAAGTGAAAGGTAATAGTTGGTACCTTGAATAAAAAGGTAGACCATAGTGTTTGGTAACCAATGTAGACCATGCGTGTGAGAAAAAGATGTCACATAATATATAACAAATTACATAAAAAAGGAGAAAAAATAAAAATATAATACCTAATATCATCAAGAATTCCGATAAATCTTTCAGTTCCATCCTCAACAGGAGGTAAATCTGGATCACGTTGTAACCATCCAATATCATCGACTGAACCATGTACAGTCCTTCTCACACGTTCAATGAGGCTGAAAATAAAATGTAAATTTAATGGCCCCCACGCAAAATTATCAGAGTTAGGTACCTTTGGAAAATGGAAGTGCCAATTTGGGTGGATCTATCTGTTGTGACAATGGCTTTATTTTGAGAGGATTCAGCAGCTATGTTTTTGGTTAAACTATCATGGATAAGTGGAGCATCAACTTCTGTATATGATGATACAGAAACTGAAGAGATATTTTTATTTAAAGGCATGATGTCATCATTTGATTTAATCCAATACTCTCTTTTCTCTCCTGAAGAAAGTGTTTCCATTTCCTGTGCACCACAGCTTCCACACACAGGTTCTGCTGCTAATACAATGAAACGCTTAATGCATATAAATATATACTAGATTAAGTAATTGGCTAAAATGCTCACCAGAAAAATCGGTAAAACAACGTGTAAAATATGATCCTGTCTCTGCCAGATATGAAGCAGCTTCATTAAGAGCTGGTACAGATGTAAATCAAATAATTAAAGTCTACCTCATAGAGGCTACATCTTAATCTTTACGAAAATCAAAATTCCAGAAAATCTTAGGACATCCTTGCTCGTTGGGTCCAATCAAATTAATAGATGGATAAGTTTAAACACTTTTAGGGTATTGTTTCCATCGTTACATCACAGCCCCACGCATTGTCTAGCAACTGAAACTGCAATTACTTCTTTTATCTACTTTCTTTGCCCCCCATTAATAATCTATTTACACCCACACTTCACTTCCGTTGAAAAGTAATTAATTTATAAAAAATCTCCAATCCAAATACTTTATTAATCATCTAACTATTCTCCAATCAGCCCTTTGGTCCATGTGTTAGAAATTCCATTTAAAGCTAACCCTGTCTACCATAATCTATCTATTTTAAATAATTCCACTTGAATTTACTATCTACCTTATCTTTTCAATCCCTATTGTACTCTATCTATTCTCATTTAAATACTTTTGTTCTATTTTTAGTAGCGTTATGGGTACACGTGATAGTTTTACATAAAATGTAATACCTATACGTGCACAAAACACACCAATACATATAATTTATACAATATACACATATATAATACATATCAATAGGTTAAAAAATTATATATAAAAGTGAAATTGGAAGTATTACCACAAAAGGCGAGCTCGATTCTCCATCTTCTCCATTGCTGTTGCCCATTATTGATTCTTGAAAGAAATTTCAATGTTTATTCCCATACAGAAATTTGATTACGTAAAATGATATTCAAACTTATAACTTTTTTTTTAAAACTCAACTAAACTAAAAATAATTTGTCTCAAAAACCGTTGAGGAAAAAATGAAGAATCAAAAGATATCAAGTGTGATCCACCTTCTGGATAAGACGCAAAATAATTAATTCAACTGTCAATTAGAATTGGACATTAAGATACTACGCCGTCGTGTAGTGATTTAGGCGAACGACGGGCCTATCTAGTGGATTATTGAGAAATAGGCTTCGGACCAAAATCTTTTAATAAGATTAGAGCCCAAGATGTTCTTAACCCACCACACAAGCAATGCATGACCCCACTGAATTTTGATAAAAATATATGTTATAAATTTTCTAATCTCCTAAAAAATTCACTTTTCATATAAAAAAAAATTTAAAAAGCTTTTTCTTTTCTTTTCCATCGATTTTCTTTTCACTTCTAAGTAAAGTTCTCTTTTTCTTGATAGTCTTTAATCATAACAACACCAAGTCAGTTTGTATTTATCTAATGATTTGTCACTTCTCCTAAAGGCCGATTGATAGTTCTCGGATATTGTTTATCTTCAACTTCAATTTATTTGGAATCTTTAGCTCGTATGCTTGGTTGTCGACAACGTCTTCTCTTTTAGTAAGAAAGGGTGGGGTTGAGTTTGTGGTGGGTGCTTGGTGACTATAATGCTCGGCTTTAATGGTATTGGCAGATTTATTTTTTATTGCAGATCTAGATTATTTTTTGGGTAGCGGTGGTCGGTTGGCGGTGTTGATATCAGACGAAGTTTGGGGGTAGATTTGTCAGCTTATTTTCTTATTTTCTTTGGTGAGAGTGACATGTTTTGATTTATGGGGGTGAGTTGAATGTGGCTCTAACTTTGAATTTCAGTAGTTGGTGTCTATTAAAAATATTTCTCCAATCTCGTTTTCTCACCTGTTCAAATCTCAATTATTGGTGGGTGTTTTTTCACAACTATCACAGGTCTCGAATGTCGCGATAATCGTCTTTTGTTCAAGATCAGGATTTTCCTCTTCGTTCTTGGATTTTTCGTAAACGTGGTTGTCGTTTTAACTTTGCTGGTGAATTTGAGATGGTGTTGGGGTTGTTTAATGATTTTGGAGACTTTACCACCGTGGAGCGACTTTTTACAACAATAAGGCTAATGCCTAGTTTTTAGGTTTATGTTCTTAAGTCTAGTATCGTGATTGTAACTGGGCAAAGAATGAGGCAGGAAAAGACTATTTTTGGGAAAATGAGGTCATTTTTCTGATTGGTTTTGCATGTTCATGCTTATTACATTCTACCTTTCACTCTGAATTATTAGCAATGCCACTTGAATTAAGATGGACAGAAGAATATGAGATATCCAGGCTGGAACCCGTCATTTGAAGTCGAAGGCAGCCGAGTCGATAGCTACTCTTGTGTGGTAGCTGGTAGGAAGATTTGTTTGGTAATCTTTGGAGGCCGATTATTAGGGATAGCAATAGTTGCTCTATCGTAGGATTGTATTAAATTTTCAGTGAGGGGTCGTAAGTTGTTTTACGACATTTAGTCTCAAATGCATGAAGAAAAAAAGTATTTGTTTATTTTTCAAAATTTGTAGAATGAATAATAAAAATAAATTTATGTTAGAATCTTTATAGTTTTTTTAAAGTTTATATATTTGAATAAAAATTAGTTAATGTTTTTCTGTTTTTTTAATTGGTCAAATAAGTTAACCAAAAAATAGACTTAAACTAAAAAAATAGGTATAGAGACACGATTTTAAAGGTTATGAAGATAACACTTATTTTAAAAGAATAAAGACATGAATTATTTAAAAGGTAAAAATATATTAATACTGGTAGGGATTACTTGCGAATTCTCGAGCTATGTTCTCATCTTTTCTAATTAGTTTACTTTTTGTACCTAGTTAAGTAGTTTAATCTTTGGTTTTTACTTCATTTATCTTTCTTGCATTCTATTTTTATAAATAAAAAACAAAATAAATATATGTCTTTTATTTTTCCTAGTTAATTTAGCAACTCATTCGAAAACACTTTTTAGAAACACTATTCAAAATTAACATTCGTAGTTTCTGCGGAGAGGATACTCTTTTCCTACTTACTTTATTACTTGTCAACGATCCATACACTTGCGGTAGTTAGCTCTCTCGAGGTGTATATTTGTTAACATTATTTCACGGATTGGAAGACGACAACGATGAAGGTCTCATTTTCCCCATAACTTGTCATTTTTTCGAGTGACCCTTTCATTCCGCATCATAGCTAGTCTTTTATTGTTTCCCTTGGGATGGGTGTTCGTCGAAGGGGGGCTTCCTTTCAAGATCTCTATCATGTACTTATCTTTAGATTTCTTTACCCTTTACAAAAATCCTTGAATGTGAATTTTATCATAACGACTATGTTGTGGACGAGAGTCCAAATGGACCTGAAAATCATAATTAATCAATCAACTTATAAAAGTGTGATAAACTATTGATTGATCTGAATCAATGACATTATATAGAGAAACAATCCATGGAGGATTTGCTGGACAAGGTAAAGTAAATAAGAATTTGTCTGGACGGTTTTTCTATTTGAGAATTTGATAAGCCAAGATGAACTGTCGATACCAGCTCATTCCAAGAGGAACGAAAGTGTTAAAACCGAGGGGTTGCAAGTCATATCCAAGGACAAGGTATGTCTGTCAAAGAGGGAGGAATATCAAACTCTCTCGAGAAAGATATATCGAGTAGGTCAGGTTTACTCGAGGTTTTATCTAAGGGTAGCTGATCGCTACCTAGCGAGAGGTTGTCATGGTTTGGGCGTCGCAATGGCCTAAACTGCGCACTCGTTCTTGTCTGAAGTTGCGAACCACGCTTACTATCCACGCGCACCTACGATGCCTATGAATAACTCATTCTGTAGCAGATTTCGGTACACTCTGTCTCTCTCTAAAAATAGGTGTGGTTATTATACAGTTGACATAAATCTCCATAACTCCACAAGTAATAAGAATACATGCTAGTAACAATGTTAATGTTGAGTGTCGGAGTGCCATTGGGAGCACACCTCCCTTTAGCTTTGACCTAGTGTCTGGTTTTAGAATACCTTGGAAGCACACCTGAAGTCTCGAGAAGGTTAATCAGATAGTTTCGCGCGGTGATCAATAGCAAGGTACGGTGTTCTCATCGAGATTCACCGTTTCTTCTGTCGATACTTCTCATTCTCTATCTCTTTGGTTGTGGTTTCAGATCGACCTAGTGTGAGTTTTATTTTATTTGAAAGTATTTTAACATTGTGTCAAATAGAATTAGTATGTGGCCTTCCGTAAGAATAATTTTTTCCCTTTCAATTTGCAAGATCATTCGGATAAAAATCCCATTAAACTATATACTTGTTGAGATTATATATATATATATATGAAATGATTTTAATCTGTTTTTAATAAAAATAATTTTAGACTAAACAGCACGTATGTGGCTATGTGTTATTTGAAATAAATAGTTAAAAATATTTTTGGACTTTAAAAACACTTTTAAAATAAACACCATATATATATATATATATATATATATATATATATATATATATATATATATATATATATATATATATATATATATATATGAGATTATTACCCAAAGGGTCTTGATCACACCACCCCGGGACCCAACAAGACCGGCTAGATTAAGTCTTCTAACTAAAGGCCTCACCCATAAATTAACACTACAAGCCTAATTCCGCAATTACATTCCTACCCTCAAATGTTTTTCTTTGTATTTAATTTACCTAAATATACTAACTTTTATTAAATAAAAAATTAAACCAAAAACAGCATCTCTCATCTCTTTCTCTCTCTTTGTAGCTCGACGGTCTCCCCCAAAAACCATGGAGCTTTACTTGAACCACCACCTTACACAGCTGAGAGGAGAGGAGAAGACAGGTTCGTGGCCATCCATTTTCCGGCGAAACGTTTAACCACCGCGTCGCTCGAACGAACCACCGGAGATTAGATTTATTAGCCACTGTGCCGGAGGAAAGGAGATCTGGTGAAGAAGTGTTCGTTCCTGTTTTCATGGCGGAGCTTTTCTTCACGGAGACGATTCCCTTGCGCGGCGGTCAGATTTCCGTTTATGATAGGAATTTATGTCATTCTGCAACGGTAAGAACGCATCTCGATTATATATCATCAGTAAGAAGGATTTGACCAGATATTGCAGCTATTGGGTCGGATCTCCATTGCACTTCTATCATTTAGCGAATGGGCGGCGAGTTGCCTCTGCTAATTGGACTGACCCAACCGATCCACGAATCTACAAGGCACGAGTCAAAAAATTACAGACTCCGATGAAGCTGTGTTTGCTTCTGTTGATTGCCAACACATAGAGAATTGCGTTCTTATGTGCGACAAATCCACCATGAAAGTCACGACTGAAATAGGTCGCCAATCCTGAGGCTCATCCAAAATAGCTGTTATAAACAAGTTGACTTTTGTACCAGCAATCGAAACTATGACAATTCATTGTTACAGAAGACAGGTATGTATCTGTGGGAAGAAATGGTGAGCTAGACGTGTGGTCTAGAGGGGAGAAGGAGGAAGAAAGAATGTTGTCTGAAGGGTCATACAGAAGGAATTATATAGATAAAGCTAAGGATTCAAACGAGGGATAATAAAGAAAATTGAAGGGGTAGGGGATAGGCTTTATGTTACAAAGGAAAATGTGGAGGGAATTGAAGTTTAGCAAAGCTCAAATTATTCAGACGTGGTTTCAGTTTAAAGATGATCACACACATATATTATTACACTTGTGTTTCTTGATGGTCTTTGAATGAGTGATAAGATGATTAACCAACAAAGAAACAGCCAAACATGCGGGTAAAATTGTCATCTCTGTTGTATGTTAACTATGTTTAAATGGTTAACATGCTTACTCTTAGGTAGGGTGGCCCTAAACAAGTGAGTAGAAGGGGCTTACCTTTTAGGGGTAAAAAAGTAAGTATCATTTACATACTTAATAAACATTTTAATAATAATTATCAAAATCGTAAAATTAAAAAAAGAAAGTAAAAACTTTTCACCTATTTAAGTTCTTGTATCTAATCTTGACTCTTATAGTTAAACTCAACCTTCTGTGTAATTGCGGGCTCTAATTTCTATTCAGCATTTTTATACCGTAAACTCAATTGTTTTTGACTTAAAGCTCAGCAAAAATCCTAAAAACTCAATTAATTTTATCGATACTCAGCAATTTTACTGAGCATTTGAGCATGCTCAGTAAAATTACTGAGCAGACGAGCATGCTCAGTAAAGAGAATCAACAAAAAAATTTGAATAATCAGCGAATTTTTCCGATACTCAGCACTTTTTTTGATACTCAGTAAATTTTTTCACGCTCAGTACTTTATACTCAGTACTTTTCCATGCTCAGTACTTTATGCTCAGCACCTTTTCCATGCTCAGTACTTTATGCTCAGTACTTTATCCATACTCAGTACTTTATCCATGCTCAGTACTTTATGCTCAGTACTTTATCCGACGGTGGTCGGTGGCCGGAGGTCGGAGCTGGAATTATTAATAGTTAATGACAGAGGAGAGAGAAAAATTAATAAAGTAGGAGAGAGATTAATGGTAATGGAGGAGAGAGAAGAATCTATTTTTTTGTCTTATATACACTATAAGGGTAGTAAAGGTATTTGTCAATTTTAAGGCCTCTAAGTAGAACAGAGAATCCACTTGGTTCCTATATGGCTCTAAGATGGTCCCCAAGACCCCTTGGGTAATTCACCCTCTATATATATATATATATTTAAAAATACCATTTTAACATAAACATTATATATGTATATTATCTAAACAAAAAACATGAACATATATTTGTATAGGGTCAATGACCAAAAAAATCAAAATAATATTATACTTGCCCCAAAGAATCATCCATTAACTTACTATTATAAGATTACATGTTTACCCGTCAAGGACGATTCCCGTCAAGGACGATTCCCATCAAGGACGATTCCCGTCAAGGACGATTCCCATCAAGGACGATTCCCGTCAAGGACGATTCCCGTCAAGGACGATTCCCATCAAGGACAAAATTTAGTTAATGATGTTATTGGGCAGAAATTTTGTCATTGATGTTATTGGGCTGAAAATAATATTATTTTGATTTTTTGGGTCATTTTCCCATTTGTATACTATATAGTTCTACAACTAAAAAAAAATCTAAAATCATACTTCAACCTTTAAATTTTTTTAATGATATCTCAAATATTTCTAGACCCCTTTTTTTTCTTCAAAGGCTTAATAATAAGAGTAAAGATATACATCATTCCTTTTTGCTTTACCTCTATATCACTTCCTATGTGATATGTGAAGATTTTTAAAAACCAACTAAATCGTTTCTTTCTCCTAACTAATTACTTTCTCTCTTTTGTTTAATGCCACATAAAATGTAAAATAAACGTGAAACAAATAGAAATGATATATAGCTATGCTCGGTATGCCCAAATATTAGTGATACAGAATTCAAATAATTTCATTTCATTCTTTTTTTTTTGGATAATCTTTTTCTATCACACATGATTAAATCATTTAAAATCCTCATGATACGTAAGTGGTCTATTTTTTATGATAACCAATAATATTCATCGAATATAATTCAAAATATATAAAAGTTGTACAAAAAACAGATATATTCAAATAAGGGCATAAATAAAAGTTTCTACGGTATAAAAACATACAACAGAATGAAATGATTTTTCTGCAGTTTAGATACCACAAACTTTATATAAAATAAAAATTAAGGTTATTAAAAATTCTAAAAATAAACATTTTCTTTCCTTCAAGATGGTCTCAATTCGTTTTGATTGTAAACTTTATATTCTTAAGTTTTGTGAAACCTGAAGATTCATATCCACATATTAAAAAAGTAATCCAAACAAATAAAATGATCTACTAATCCATAAAAATTTGACAAGAGATAGGACAATTGATTTGTAAGTGCAATTTAGATATTGGCAAATCACAAGAACCTTGTAGTGTTGAAGAATGACATTAAAAAAAAGAGAGAATTAAAATTCCATGACATTAAAAAAAAAAAAGAGAATTAAAATTCAAGTACAAGTTGATGAGATCTCGAAAATAAAAAAAGAAGTTAAAAAGGCTTGTCCAAGTAAAGAATTACAAAATAGATATAGTTAAGAAGATATCTATCTAGATGTAAACAGGTTTTATGTCATTAGGTCCAAAACTTGCAGCACAGGTTGGACACTTGCGATGTCTTGATTCAAGGACCTTCTGAACACATGGGTTGCAAAATAGATGAAAACACTTTGAAATCGCCACCTGTCAATAACATATATGTGTATGAATACTCAATATACAGAGAGAGACCAATTAATAATAAACAAATACTAAAGTGTATACATACCTCTTTACGCCTCTCAAGGCAAATAGTACACTTGAGAATATCTTTATATTCGTTGAGCTCCTGTCTAAGCTTTCCTACCACAGATGTACCTTCGAGGTTTGCCTTTAATTGTGCAGCTTTTCTCTTCAGAGCTTCAAGATCTTCTTCTGCTCTTTTCCTTTCAAACCTAATTAATATATAAAACCACCTTTAAATTCCACATATTCATATATAATGATACTTATAAAACACAGTTTTGAATCTAAATTACCTCTCCTTCTCTAGTGTAATCTGCATATCAGATAGAGCAAGTCGACTCTTTTCAACATTGGATTGTGATTCTTCGAGAGTTCCCTTTAGTCTCTGAGTGGACTTTCTCGTATCCACCAATCGCTTTTGCGTATTCTCCAATGCAAGTCGATTCTGTACATGACCTTCTGCTAGTCTTTGAACTTGATCTGAGCTCATTTTCAACTGCATTTAACAAAAATAATTAGCTAAAAGATTAGTTTAAGACAAAAAAATAAAAAAACATACATGATCATCAATCCTAGCAGCTTTCATGTTGTAATATTCAGGAGTGGCATTTGCTCGCTGAATAGCTCTCTCCATGTTCTGATTCTCTAAAAGCATCGCATCGTTCGTCTGCCTTCCTCGTATGCCTTCTATCACAAGCTGAAACAAGGACCAAACAATAAATATATATATAATGAAGCTTCTTAATAAATAAATACTTCACCTTTATATTATAATCATCCCTCTCTGTAATCTGGCGCAAAAGCTGTTGATTTTGGGACTGCATATCCTCATAGGCCTGACTAATTGTCTAAAACAAACAAAAAAAAATATTAATATTTGCTAATAATACAACCAGAAATGGTGTAATAGAATACAGAACCTCAATCTCAGAAAGGTATGCCTCTGTTTTTTCATTCTTTGATTTAAGGACATCTGGAAGGCTAGACCTTTCCCTGATTTTGCAACAGAGTTAAAACACAAAATAGATTTGTTTTTAATAAATTAAAAAAACAGAGCACCTTTTTGAAGCCTCGAAGATCTGTCTTAAATCAATAATTTCAGCTTCAACAGCAGCTAATTTTTGTTGAGAGGTAGCTTCAGCTTCAATGGCGGATTTAACACGCAACTCCAGATTATGATCATCAAGACTGTTTTTAAGGCCTTGTACACGTGCCCATGCCTTGAACTCACGCTCCCTAGCCTCATTCAATTCACTGTATTCACGTAACCTTGTTAGTTACTCACTCTTCTTATAAATAAATAAATAAATACCCCAATTTCATGAATTTAACAAATACTAACCTAGAAAATGGGGATTCAAGTCTGAACATATCTAAAAACATCTTCAGATCTGAATCAGTCTGCTTCAGATTATCTACCTGTACAGCCAAAGTTAAATTTAGATGAATTTCTTAAATGGTAACTTGTAGGACAAGAAAGGTTTAGAGAATTATTAAAATTACCATAGCTTGCAATTTTCCCATTTCAGCATTCTGTTCATCTGATCTGTTACGCAGCTTTTCCATCTCTTTAGTCTGTTCATATAATACACAAACCCCATCTATTAACACAAATAAAAAAACCAAGGTAAATAAGAAAAAAGTAACAAGTAACATACCTTTCGGTTAAGAATAGAGGAAAGAGAAGCAACTTTAGCTCTGAGAATATGAATTTCAGAAGCTCCTTCTTTATGTTCACTTAATTCTCTCTGCATATTCTCCATTTCCTCAGGAAATGAAGCATTCAAAGCTTTAAATTCAGCTATTATATCCTTTCTACCTGCAAAACATATCATAAATCATAATATTTACAAAACTATTACACAATAAAAGCTTACTTTGATCTTTAACATCCTGTTCCAGCTTGGTTTCAATAAGTTTCTTTTGTTCAATACACTTGTGTATCTCTAAAGTCAACTCATTTTTTCTAGAGTCAAGCATAGCTGAAGATTGATGAAACACGTCCACTACTTCATTTTTCAAACTCATTTCCTTTTCTCTCCAAGCAAGACTCTCTTTTTCAGCCTGTAATTTCTCTAATAGAGCTTGATACTGAGATATATCCGCTTTAGCTTTAGTAACTTGATCTTTTAACAGATTATACGCTTGAGAAGACCATACACCTGTCACACTCTTTAAACTATTCTGTAAATTAGCTAATTGTTTCAGTATATCTACCCTCTCTTCATGAAGATTCTTAAGTTGCTCTAATCTTGAACATGATTTCTCCTACACATTAACTCAAACATTTAACGATCATTTTACCAAAAGGGAAACAAAACTTGATGAGAAAAGAAGATTTACCATTAGATCCTTAAGTAAAGACTCCATCTCTTGCAAATCTGGAATCTTATCTTTGGATTTTTCAGTATTAACATGCTTATTTCCTATACTTAACACAGGCAAAGACATTCCTGTTGCTGCATCTCTCTGTGCTTTATAAGCAGCTAATTTAGTGTTACATTCTTCAAGTTCTGCAACACTTTTTTCCAATTCTCCTTCATAAACACAAAACCAAATGGGTAAAATTGCACATCAATTAAACAATATATATATACCAAGAGTGATGGATCTGAATTTACCTCTTAATCTTTTGATCTCAGCTTTATTCATTGCTTCTATATCTTGATGTTCACGCAATTCAGTAGCCATTGATCTGTGCTTCAAAGAAAGATCTCCTACTTCTTTCCTTAGATTCAGAACTTGATCCCTCAAATCACCAGATACTTGTTTCCGAGACAACCCTAAAGAGAGATTTGTGTGGTCACAAGTACAAAACAGCTAAGATAAATCCATATATATAGGGTAAATATTTAAGGGGTCATTAACTATCGCATTAATCTATTAAAATCGTTCAAAATCGACCATTCCGTTACTCAAAGGTTAAAAAAAGACCTTTAAACGTGGAAATCACGTGCATATGCAAGAGTGTAATGGTCAATTTCTCGTTTATTTATTTGTTTTGGAAAAGAATCGGTTTAATTACGATAAATTCATACACGATTCTGCATTTTTACGATATGACTTTAGATACATATCGTATATCGTATCGTTACGGATCATATCGTATCATAAAATGTATGATTACACGAACTATATAATAAATAAACGAGCAATTACACGCACGTGAAATTCACGTTTAATGGTAGATTTGGAAATATTTTAATAAACTAATGGTTCAATTAGAAACTTTATAAATAAAGTGGGATCACTTACCATCATCTAGATCTGAATCCATTAATGAAGTATACAGCTTATTTTCCGAGCTCCAAAGATGATGAATAGCAGAAACTATATTACTCAATATATTAATATTTTTCTTGAACCCTAATTGCTTATTATCTGCCACCTCACCCAAATTGATACTAGAAGAACTGCTATCAGTAGCACCCGTATCTAAAAGTCTGCTTAAAAATTCATTTTCAAGGCATATAGCACCATCTAGTAAAAACAAAATTAAAAACTAATTAGCAGTATTCCCAATCAAAGGAAATAAGAATAATAGTAAAACAAATCAAAGACATGAAAGAAGCACCATTGTTTGTGAAGGGTTTCACCAGATCTAGTTGATTTAAGATCTTTTAACAAGCAAAGACACACAATAAAGAAAAAGAAAAAGAAAAGAAAATGAAAACAAGGCATTAAATGCCATTAAATGTCGTGTGAGCTGTATAAATTAAATCGAAATTATATAATTTCCTATCTAGGTTACAGAAAAATATATATTAATATGTTCACTTTTTATAATTACTTACACCTTTTTGTTCTCTATTTTTACATATCGGTCCTCGAATAATTTAGAAAAATGCAATTAAAATATCGCCACTCGCGAGATGCTCCCAAAGATCAAATAAGAGATATCCAATTATGTTTTTCTTTTTTCCTTTTTCCTTTAGGGGTCATTTATTAAAAAAAAAGCATAAGAAACATTACCACTCTGAATCGGAGATTTTCCATTATCTTGATTTTGAACATCTAAACCACGTATTGCCACCTCCTTCATAGTTATGGAACGTGATTCAAGATCACCAACCAACTAGTAAAAAAATAGAAAATCAAAATGACCAATTAGAGAATAAAGTGGAGAATAATAAAGGAAAAAGAGTAAATTGAATAAATGAGTAATAATAATAATAATACCTTTTCCCAAGAATTATTGACCACTTCCAAGTTATACTCATATGGCTTTTGTTTCTCCCTCATCTCACTACATTTTTCCTCAAGAGCAACTATCTCTACTTTTTGAGCTTCTAATTTTTGCATAAGCTTTTCATTTTGAAACTGAAGCACTGCTACATCCAACTATTATTACCGAAAAATAAGCAGAAAATGTGTAAGGGAATATCATAATAATAATGTGATTAAAAAAGTGTGATTCTAGTTTGACAATTTCTGTAACAGCTAATAGATAACATAATAGCATAAGTTTCTAAGATTATAGTTATATAGTGACTTCCATTGATATCATGGTATCACATGTTTCTATATGGGGATATACTCAAGCATGTCTGGTAAAACTACAATAACAAATATTCAACTTAACCTATTTTGGTATCATATAAAAGATTAGTTATTGATAGACTGGCAAATTCAATAGAATTTCTTCTTTTTACATCATAATTAAGTAAAAGAAGTATGTTTTGGTAATAAAAATCTGACCTTTTTCTCCTCAGACAAGGGAGGAAATGGGTTTGTAGGTGATGATATTGAGGTAATGTGACGTCGTTTACGGTCTGGCTCAATTGTGCTCCCCATTTCTCCTATAAACCCTAAAACTTCTGCTACCAATCACTCTTTCTTTCTGATCTTCTTAAATCACCATTATTCACAATCACAATCATACCATCATATAAATTAAAAAGTTATATAAAAATCACTCCTTCCTCAATTAACACTAGATGATATACAAGCATGCGATTAAATAAACAGATGTATATTCGAATTTTGAAAATTTGATGTGGGGCAAAGAGAAACCCTAAATTTTTTCTTCAATTGATGAAGGGCAGAGTAATATGACAGTTCCTTTTCCTTTGTTTTTGATTATTTCTCTATGGACTGTTAATGGAAGATTTTGCTCTCCTTCGCGAAATGAAAGTGATGATTACGAAAATATCACGCGCGGCTGCTAAGATTGTTTGTGAACGGAAAGGAATGGAAGGGCAAATATGTAATGTCACACTGTATATGTTGGGTTGGTTTAATTACATAAAAATACTTTTGTATAATAATTTTGAAAATGTTAATTTTCCAACCAGTCCTCGTAACTCATGACCTTTTAATGATCTTTTAATCGAAGCTGCATCAACTAATCTTTTACATGCTTCACGTGCAATTTCATATTGTCTAGTAGCATCTGCAACATTGATATTATCCATGATCTCTTTATAAAATTTAACCACCCCTTCAACAACCTCAACTACATCTTGTTTCTTAGCAGTAACACTCATGAGTTCATATAAGTCTAGCCCTTCAGATTCTTTCCCAATATCCCAATTATCACTCATCATCAAAATGCATCAAAGAGCTCTTTTCGAATCAATACTATGCATCTTGAAATCAAACTCAAGCCTCTTCAATATCCCTGGCAAATGAAGCGCTTCATTAATACAAAAGTTACAAATATACTCCCTCTATACATTCAATTTGAAACAATTATTCCTCAGAATGGTTGATAGGATAAATTGCATGATTGGTCCCCGTAGCATGGACTAAGACATATATATTTAACACTTCTTAAAAATACTCAGGTCCATTGAAGAAATTACCTTAGCAATGGCTTCCTTTTCTAGAGTTGTAAAATCTTTGGCCTTCTACGGTGATTATTATTTGCTTTAGTTCTTTCTTCCATGTCTTTTCCGTCAATTGGACTCTCACTTAAAATCCAACGTTTTGTTCTGGGCCTTGGATTTAGAATTAGTTCAAAGAGACTCATTTTCTTCTATATCCTCATATTGGCTCTCAGATACACTACCTAGAGAAAAACATTAAAAATGAAATAATATTTAAACGAAATCAAATTAGTTATTAGTCACTAATTTAACTTCAATGTAATATAATTGAAAAGAATGGGATTACATAACAGTTTACATTATGTTTTGGCAAATTATCAGCGCATCCTGGATATTTGAACCCCGACTCCTTTAAACCTGTAGAGTCAAAAAAGGATGTATTTCTTTTAAAAGAACATCAAAATCCCACAACACACTACATAGTTTACAAATTGGTACATCATATAATTTATGTAAGAACAGAAATTTCAAGTAAATTATAATATATTTATCTTCAGTTGTAAAAGAAGTGTACGAAATTTGCAGTTACTGCAAAACAATTCAAAAATTCAGTATAAGACTTGCTCACTCCAATAGTCACGACAAATGATGAGACCCACAAAACTCACTCACACGACATCCCCTCCCCATATACTCTATTTTCAGTGCATCACTTCTCATACGGTTAAAGCCTTCCAACAGTCAAATGGACATTAATATACATCACGAATCCGATAATTTGAAAAATTGTAAAGCTGATAAAATTAAATTAACAATAATTCAATTTTTAGAGTTTCAACCTTAAATTGGGTTCTCTGATTGTTGATGGCATAGCCTTGCCGCTTGCCGGGTTGATGATGGTGGAGAATGGTTACCGAGTGATGGCAGTTTTCTTGTGCAGGAGAGCGCTTGGTTGGAAGGTGAGTGTTTTATGTTGTGAAGAGATGAGTTTTATATAACATAATTATACTTAAATCAAGTAATTCTCAAAAATGCTAAAAGTTGATGAGATTAGGTTAAAATTAAACCAATTTTTTAGTTTTTCAATGGTAAAAATTAATGTAATACTTAATTAGAATAAGAATTAAATAACAAGAGGTTTATAAAAGTAACACCTCTTGAATAACTTGAATAACGGCGGAAATGTTTTTGTGGTCCAGGATCAGAATCAGAATCTAATGAATTTGTGGTCATGGATTTTCTTACTAGAAGAGAATCCTCTATATCTACCACCTAAAAGTCTTTGTGAATTTCTAATGGAAGATGTATTTGAGTGAAAAGTAAAGGAAGATAATGAAAGAGAAGGTGTGTCTGAAGAATAAGGGGTGTTTGTTTGCACTTAATTGATCTTAATCTGGTTCATTAAGACACGGTATCAATAGGACTGTTTGTTTTTACTGTCCAATTCAGATCTGAATGGCTCTTAACGGGTCTGTTTCATTAAGATTTCAAACTAAGTCTGAATCATTCAGACACTGACTCTTAACAAAATAAGTCCTATTCACCTGATTATTCAGCATTCAACACTTATTACTTAAAAAAAACAAACGTTACCTAAGATTCATTTAACCGACACATTCTAATCTCTTTATATGGATAAGGAGTTTTAACGGCTTAAAACTCCTTCTTTTTTTTGAATTTTAAATAAAAAAATATCATTTTATAACTTATTTTGGACGGTTAGAAATAAATAATATTATATTTGTTTATTTCATTCTCCTACTCGCCCATGATGGAGTTATAATCATACTCTAGGTACTTACATCCTATTGTTCCATATCTTCTCATATACACACTTGTATCAAAGTATCAGCATACTTGGCAAATAGGTCGTACGACCGGTAAGTATACAAGCATATGTTACCAATACCTATTAGGGTTTATATGTTCAAATAATTCTCATTTGTTACGTATCCTGTAGTACCCCAAACTAATAATTTGTTCTATCATATTTCAGTAACTCTGACCCCTTTAAATTATATCACATCGTTTATGTGATCAAAAGAGTTCTCTGACATAACTTCATGTGTCTCACTATCATGTTATAGTCCAAATTAACTTACATGATCGGTATACCTGCAAGCACACACTTTGATACACAATTTCAGTCTTCCCTTTACACTTAAACCCTTTTACGTTGATTAGGTTGTTTTCCCAAACATTACCCCATTTGACCGAATCATTCATGATCATCGGTAATATGTTTAAAATAGTATACACCTAATCAAAATATCAAGATATAGTCAAAAGTAATAAAGACACAATAAAAGGCATCACACAATGAAGAGACAAGGATCGACTCTTCACTTCCTTTTAGTCAAAAGCACACGTGGTATGACACACGTGCTATGGTATTATTCATATAGCTCCAACTGTATGTCACAGTTTTATAAATACCATCCAGATATATAATTAGACAAGTCTCGTTACCTAAGATGAATTCTTCAATCAATCAACCCTTCTATGAAATCAATCAAGCAACTCATATCTGGCTATTATAGACTAAGTAGACAGCTATTATAAACTAAGTAGACAGTGGGATTCTACTTCGATCAAAATATACGTTGATGATCTACTAATCCATAAAAATTTGACAATATCATCCATGTTTATGATCTACTAATCCATAAAAATTTGACAAGAGACCGCACAATTGATTTGTAAGTGCAATTTAATATTGGCAAATCACAAGAACCTTGTAGTGTAGAAGAATGACATTAAAAAAAAACAGAGAGAATTAAAATTCCATGACATTAAAAAAAAAGAGAATTAAAATTCCAGTACAAGTTGATGTGATCTCGAAAATAAATAAAAAAAGTAAAAAGGCTTGTCCAAATAAAGAATTACAGAATAGAGATAGATAAAAAGATGTCTAGATGTACACAGGTTTTATGTCATTAGCTCCAAAACTTGCAGTGCAGGTTGGACACTTGCGATGTCTTGATTCAAGGACTTTCTGAACACATGGGTTGCAAAAAAGATGAAAGCACTTTGAAATCACAACCTGTCAATAAAATGTGTATGAATACCCAATATACAGAGAGAGACCAATCAATAATAAATAAATACATACCTCTTTACGCCTCTCAAGGCAAATAGTACACTTGAGAATATCTTTATATTCATTGAGCTCCTGTCTAAGCTTTCCTACCACAGATGTACCTTCTAGGTTTGCCTTTAATTGTGCAGCTTTTCTCTTCAGAGCTTCAAGATCTTCTTCTGCTCTTTTCCTTTCAAACCTAATTAATATATAAAACCACCTTTAAATTCCACATATTCATATATAATACTACTTATAAAACAAAGTTTTGAATCTAAATTACCTCTCCTTCTCTAGTGTAATCTGCATATCAGATAGAGCAAGTCGACTTTGTTCGACCTCGGATTGTGATTCTTCGAGAGTTCCCTTTAGTTTTTGGGTGGACTTTCTCGTATCTACCAATCTTTTTTGTGTATTCTCCAGAGCAAATCGATTTTGTACATGACCTTCTGCTAGTCTTTGGACTTGATCTGAACTCATTTTCAACTGCATATAACAAAAAAGAATTAGCTAAAAGATTAGTTTAAGACATAAAAATAAAAGACATACATGTTCATCAATCCTAGCAGCTTTCATGTTGTAATATTCAGCAGTCGCATTTGCTCGCTGAATAACTCTCTCCATGTTCTGATTCTCTAAATGCATGGCGTCATTGGTCTGCCTTCCTTGTATGCCTTCTAAGACAAGCTAAAACAAGGACCAAACAATAAATATATATATATTAATATATAATGAAGCTTTCTTAATAAATAAATACTTCACCTTTATATTACTATCGTCCCTCTCCGTAATCTGGCGCAAAAGTTGTTGATTTTGGGACTGCATATCCTCATAGGCCTGACTAATTGTCTAAAACAAACAAAAAAAAAATTAATATTTGCTAATAATACAACACAAAATAGTATGATAGAATACAGAACCTCGAACTCAGAAAGGTATGCCTCTGTTTCTTTATTCTTCGATTTAAGGACATCTGGAAGGCTAGATCTTTCCCTGATTTTGCAACAGAGTCAAAACTCAAAGCTTCTAAAATAAATTATTTTTAATATTTATTAAAAAAAAGAGAGCACACCTTTTTGAAGCCTCGAAGATCTGTCTTAAATCAATAATTTCAGCTTCAGCAGCAGCTAATTTTTGTTGAGAGGAGGCTTCAGCTTCAATGGCAGATTTAACACGTAACTCCAAATTATGTTCGTCAAGACTGTTTTTAAGGCCTTGTACACGTGCCAATGCCTTGAACTCACGCTCCCTAGCTTCACTCACTTCACTGTATTCACTTAACCTAGTTAGTTACTTACTCACTCTTCTTATAGATAAATAGATAAATACCCCAATTTCATGAATCTAACAAATACTAACCTGGAAAATGGTGATTCAAGTCTGAACATATCTAAAAACATCTTGAGATCTGAATCAGTCTGCTTAAGATTATCTACCTGTACAGCCAAAGTTAAATTTAGATGAATTTCTTAAACGGTAACTTGTAGGACAAGAAAGGTTTAGAGAATTATTAATTACCATAGCTTGCAATTTCCCCATTTCAGCATTCTGTTCATCTGATCTGTTATGCAGCTTTTCCATCTCTTTAGTCTGTTTATATAATATAATATAAATACACAAACACCACAAGTTTTCATCTATTAACACCAATTAAAAACCAAGGTAAATAAGAAAAAAGTAACAAGGAACATACTTTTCGGTTAAGAATAGAGGAAAGAGAAGCAACTTTAGCTCTGAGAATATGAATTTCAGAAGCTCCCTCTTTATGTTCACTTAATTCTCTCTGCATATTCTCCATTTCCTCAGGAAATGAAGCATTCAAAGCTTTAAATTCAGCTATTATATCCTTTCTACCTGCAAAACATATCATAAATCATAATATTTACAAAACTATTACACAATAAAAGCTTACTTTGATCTTTAACATCCTGTTCCAGCTTGGTTTCAATAAGTTTCTTTTGTTCAATACACTTGTGTATCTCTAAAGTCAACTCATTTTTTCTAGAGTCAAGCATAGCAGAAGATTGATGAAACACATCCAATACTTCATTTTTTAAACTCATTTCTTTTTCTCTCCAAGCAAGACTCTCTTTTTCAACCTGTAGTTTCTCTAATAATGCTTGATACTGAGATATATCCGCTTTAGCTTTAGTAACTTGTTCTTTTAACAGATTATACGCTTGAGAAGACCATACACCTGTCACACTCTTTAAACTATTCTGTAAATTAGCTAATTGCTTCAGTATATCTACCCTCTCTTCATGAAGATTCTTAAGTTGCTCTAATCTTGAACATGATTTCTCCTACACATTAACTCAAACATTTAACAATCATTTTACCAAAAGGGAAACAAAACTCGATGAGAAAAGAAGATTTACCATTAGATCCTTAAGTAAAGACTCCATCTCTTGCAAATCTGGATTCTTATCTTTGGATTTTTCAGTATTAACATGCTTATTTCCTATACTTAACACAGGTAAAGACATTCCTGTTGCTGCATCTCTCTGTGCTTTATAAGCAGCCAATTTAGTGTTACATTCTTCAAGTTCTGCAACACTTTTTTCCAATTCTCCTTCATAAACACAAAATCAAATGGGTAAAATTGCACATTAATTAAACAATATATATACCAAGAGTGATGGATCTCAATTTACCTCTTAATCTATTGATCTCAGCTTTATTCATTGCCTCTTTATCTTGATGTTCAAGCAATTCAGTAGCCATTGATCTGTGCTTTAAAGAAAGATCTCCTAATTCTTTCCTTAGATTCAGAACTTGATTCCTCAAATCACCAGATATTTGTTTCCGAGACAACCCTAAAGAGAGATTTGTGTGGTCACAAGTAAAACAGCTAAGAAATATCCATATATATAGGGTAAATGTTTTTAGGGGTCATTGAATTATCGCATTAATTTATTAAAATCGTTCAAAATCGATCATTCCGTTACTCAAAGGTATTAAAAAGACCTTTAAACGTGGAAATCACGTGCATATACAAGAGTCTAATGGTCAATTTCTCGTTTATTTATTTGTTTTGAAAAAGAATCGGTTTAATCACGATAAATTCATACACGGTTCTGCATTTCTACGATATGACTTAAGATACATATCGTATATCGTATCGTAACGGATCATATCGTATCATAAAAAGTATGATTTCACGAACAATATAATAAATAAACGAGCAATTACCCGCACGTGAAATTCACGTTTAATGGTAGATTTGGAATTATTTTAATAAACTAATGGTTCAATTAGAAACTTTATAAATAAAGTGGGATCACTTACCATCATCTAGATCTGACTCCATTAATGAAGTATACAGCTTATTTTCCGAGCTCCAAAGATGATTAATAGCAGAAACAATATTACTCAATATATTAATATTTTTCTTGAACACCAATTGCTTATTATCTGCCACCTCACCCAAATTGATACTAGAAGAACTGCTATCAGTAGCACCCGTATCTAAAAGTCTGCTTAAAAATTCATTTTCAAGGCATGAAGCATCATCTAACAAAAACAAAATTAAAAACTAATTAGCACCATGCCCAATCAAAGGAAACAAGAATTTATAGTAAAAATTGATAAAAAATCAAAGACATGAAAGAAGCACCGTTTAGTAGTCAAGGGTTTCACTAGATCTAGTTGATTTGGGATTTTTTAACAAGAAAACACACAAAATAAAGAAAAAGAAAATGAAAACACGGCATTAAATGCCATTAAATGTCGTGTGAGCTGTATAAATTAAATCGAAATTATATAATTTCCTATATAGGTTATAGAAAAATATATATTAAAATGTTCACTTTTAATAATTACTTACACCTTTTCGTTCTCTATTCTTCCATATCGGTCCCCGAATAATTTAGAAAAATGCAATTAAAATATCGCCACTCGCGAGATGCTCCCAAAGATCAAATAAGAGATATCCAATTATGTATTTCTTTTTTCCTTTTTCATTTATTAAAAAAAAAGTATAAGAAACATTACCACTCTGAATCGGAGATTTTCCATTATCTTGATTTTGAACATCTAAACCACGTAGTGCCACCTCCTTCATGGTTATGGAACGTGATTCTAAATAACCAACCAACTAATAAAAAAATAGGAAATCAAAATGACCAATTAGAGAATAAAGTGGAGAATAATAAAGGAAAAAGAGTAAGTTCAATACATGAGTAATAATAATAATAATACCTTTTCCTAAGAATTATTGACCACTTGTAAGTTATGCTCATATGGCTTTTGTTTCTCCCTCATCTCACTACATTTTTCCTCAAGAGCAACTATCTCTACTTTTTGAGCTTCTAATTTTTGCATAAGCTTTTGATTTTGAAACTGAAGCACTGCTACATCCAACTATTATTACCGAAAAATAAGCAGAAAATGTGTAAGGGAATATCATAATAATAATGTGATTAAAAAAGTGTGATTCTAGTTTGACAATTTCTGTAACAGCTAATAGAGTGAAAGTACCAAATTATCCCTTATGAAACTAACTAAGCAGAAAAGAATATCAAGCAGCCAACTTTCAGATAAGCAACTTAATTTTACTGAAACACAAACACTTGGAACTGAAATGTCTTCTTACATCCTATGCCTATTTAATTGGCTAACAAGAACACAAAAAACAGTAAGAAGTTATATCCAAAGAACAAGTTTTGGATATCATAATAGCATAAGTGTCTAAGAATACAGTTATATAGTGACTTCCATTAATATCATGGCATCACATACTTTTAGATGGGGATATTATCAAGCATGTCTGGTAAGCACAAATATTCAACTTAACCTATTTTGGTATCATATGAAAGATTAGTTATTGATAGACTGGCAAATTCAATACAATTTCTTCTTTTTACGAAGTATGTTTTGGTAATAAAAAATCTGACCTTTTTCTCCTCAGACAAGGGAGGAAATAGGTTTTTAGTGGCAGCAGTAGGTGATGACATTGAGGTAATGTGATGTCGTTTACGGTCTGGCTCAATTGTGCTCCCCATTTCTCTTATAAACCCTAAAACTTCTACTACCAATCACTCTTTCTTTCTGATCTTCTTAAATCACCATTATTCACAATCACAATCATACCATCATATAAATAAATAAGTTATATAAATATCACTCCTTCCTCAATTAACACTAGACGATATACAAGCATGCGCTTAAATAAACAGAGGTATATTCGAATTTTGAAAATTTGATGTGGGGCAAAGAGAAACCCTAAAGTTTTTCTTCAATTGATGAAGGGCAGAGTAATATGACAGTTCCTTTTCTTTTGTTTTTGTTTATTTCTCTATGGACTGTTAATGGAAGATTTCGCTCTCCCTCGCGAAAGGAAAGTGATGATTATGAAAATATCATGCACGGCTGCTAAGATTGTGTCCGGAAAAGAATGCAAGGGCAAATATGTAATGTCACACTGAATGAGTTCTGATGACGATGAATAAGTTACATCATGAGTATATGTTGGGTTGGTTTAATAACATAGTTCACGAATCGTGAATCATATCGTGAACCGAAATGTTGTTCTTTTGAATCGTATATCGTATCGAATCGTGAATCGTAACGATTCATATAAGAATATTTATATATTTATTAATTAAAATTACTAATAAGCATCAAATAAAAAATATTTATAATATATCGTATTAAACTATATTACAATAAACAAATTATAATTATTAAATTATATTAGCATAATATGAAGTCTTAAAGGTAAATATATAATATATTAATATTAAACCCACTAACACATGACTC
The DNA here is from genome assembly GCA_029959085.1 of Nemophila menziesii. NCBI lineage: Eukaryota > Viridiplantae > Streptophyta > Magnoliopsida > Boraginales > Hydrophyllaceae > Nemophila > Nemophila menziesii. The sequence goes on along the minus strand of JARWIR010000007.1, from coordinate 29,551,549 downwards.
TTTACATTTAACAATTTTTTTTAAAAATTATCTACTTTAACCCGCTCTGTAGTTATAACTTATACATCACCGTTTAGTTTAATTTAACAACAAAAAAAACTTCATATACCTAATATCATCAAGAATTTCGATAAATCTTTCTGTTTCATCCTCAACAGTAGGTAAATCTGGATCACGTTGTAACCATCCCATATCATCGGCTGAACCGTGTACTGTCGTTCTCACATGTTCAATGAGGCTGAAAATAGAATGTAAATTTAATGTACAGTCCTTCTCTCCTGAAGTAAATGTTTCCATTTCCTGTGCACCACAGCTTCCACACACAGGTTCTGCTGCTAAAACAATGAAAACGCTTAATGCATATACATATATATTAGATTAAGTAGTTGGCTAAAATGCTCACCAGAAAAATCGGTAAAACAACGTGTAAAATATGATCCTGTCTCTGCCAGATATGAAGCAGCTTCATTAAGAGCTGGTACAGATGTAAATCAAATATTTAAAGTCTACCACTTAGAGGCTACATCTTAATCTTTACGAAGATCAAAATCCCAGAAAATCTTAGGACATCCTTGCTCCCTTTTAGATGAATAAGTTTAAACACTTTCGGGGTATTGTTTCCATCCTTACATCACAGCCCCACGCATTGTCTAGCAACTGAAATTGCAATTACATTCAGAAAGAGAGAGAAGGAAAGATTGAGTTATAGTCTAATCAACACTTCTTTTATCTACTTTCTTTGCCCCCATTAATAATCTATTTACACCCTCACTTCACTTTCCGTTGATAAGTAATTAATTTATAAAAAATCTCCATTCCAAATACTTTATTAATCATCTAACTTTTCTCTAATCAGCCCTTTGATCCATGTGTTAGAAATCCCATTTAAAGCTAACCCTATCTATCATAATCTATCTATTTTAAATAATTCCACTTGAATTTACTATCTACCTTATCTTTTCAATCCCTATTGTACTCTATCTATTCTCATTTAAATACTTTTGTTCTATTTTTCGTAGCGTTATGGGTACAGGTGATAGTTTTACATAAAATGTAACACCTATACGCGCACAAAACACACCAATACATATAATTCATACAATATACACATATATAATACATATCAACAGGCAAAAAAATTATATATAAACGTGAAATTGGAAGTATTACCACAAAAGGCGAGCTCGATTCTCCATCTTCTCCATTCCTGTTGCCCATTATTGATTCTTGAAAGAAATATCAGAGTTTAATCCCATACAGAAATTCAATTACGTAAAATGATATTCAAACTTATAACTTTTTTTTAAAAAACTCAATTAAACTAAAATAATTTGTCTCAAATTCCGTTGATAAAATAATGAATAATTCTGAAGAATCAAAAGATATCAAGTGTGATCACCTTCTGGATAAGACGCAAAATAATTAATTCAACTGTCAATTTTAGAACTGATAATACAATATATTTCCAATGGGACATTAAGGTACTACGTCGTCGTTTAGTGATATAGGCGAGCGACGGACCTATCTAGTGGATTATTGAAAAATAGACTTCGGACCAAAATCTTTTAATAAGATTAGAGCTCAAGATGTTCTTAAACCACCACACAAGCAATGCATGACCCCACTGAATTTAAATAATATATGTTTTAAATCTTCTAATCTCCTAAAAAAATCACTTTCAATATAAAAAAAGAAAAGTTAAAAAGCCTTTTCTTTTCGTCCATCGATTTTTTTTCCACTTCCAAGTAAAGTTTTCTCTTTCTTGACGTCTTTAATTATAACAACACCAAGTCGGTTTGTATTTATTTAATGATTTGTCACTTATTCCAAAGATCAATCTATAGTTTTCCAGTATTGTTTATCTTCAACTTCAATTTTTTTGGAATCTTTAGCTCGTATACTTGGTTGTCGACAACGACTTCTCTTTTAGTAACAATGGGTGGGGTTGAGTTTGTGGTGGGTGCTTGGTGACTGTAATGATCGGTTTTAATGGTATTGGCACAACTATTTATTTTTTTGCAGATCTAGATTATTTTTCGGGTAGCGGTGGTCGGTTGGCGGTGTTGATATCAGACGAAGTTTTTGGGTAGATTTGTCAGTTTGGTTTACTATTTTCTTTGGTGAGAGTGACATGTTTTAATTTATGGGGGCGAGTTGAATGTGGCTCGAACTTTGAATGACAACTTTATTTTCGGTAGTTGGTGTCTATTAAAATTATTTCTCCTATCTCGTTTTCTCACCTGTTCAAATCTCAATTATTGGTGGGTATTTTGGAGAGATAAATGCTTTTTCACAACTATCACAGGTCTCGAATGTCGCGATAATCGTCTTTTGTTCAAGATCGGGATTTTTCACTTTGTTCTTGGATTTTTCGTAAACGTGGTTGTCGTTTTAACTTTGCTGGTGAATTTGAGATGGTGTTGGGGTTCTTTGATGATTTTGGCATTAAGGCTAATGCCTAGTTTTTATGTTTATGTTCTTAAGTCTAGTATCGTGATTGTAACCGGGCAAAGAATGAGGCAAGAAAAGACTATTTTTTCTGATTGGTTTTGCATGTTCATGCTAATTACATTCGACCTTTCACTCTGAATTATTAGCAGTGCCACTTGAATTAAGATGGTCTGAAGACTATGAGATATCCAGGCTGGAACCCGTCATTTGAAGTCGAAGGAAGCCGAGTCGAGAGCTACTCTTATATGGTAGCAGGTAGGAAGATTTGTTTGATAAACTCTGGAGGCCGATTATTAGGGATAGTAATGGTTGCTCTGTTCTAGGATTGTATTAAATTTTCAGTGACAGGTTGTAAGTTGTTTTACGACATTTAGTCTCATATGCACGAAGAAAAAAAGAATTTGTTTATTTTCAAAATTTGTAGAGCTAATAATAAAAATAAATATATGTTAGAGTTTTTAAAGTTTTTTAAAATTTTATAAATTTGAATAATAATTAGTTAATGTTTTTTCTGTTTTTTTAATTGGTCAAATAAGTTAACAAAAAAATAAACTTAAACTAAAAAAATAGGTATAGAGACACGATTTTAAAGGTTACGAAGATAACACTTATTTTAAAAGAATAAGGACATGAATTATTTAAAAGGTAAAAAATATATTAATACTAGTAGGGATTACTTGCGAGTTCTCGAACTATATTCTCATCTTTTCTAATTAGTTTATTTTCTGTACCTAGTTAAGTAGTTTAATCTTTAATTTTTATTTCATTTATCTTTCTTGCATTCTAGTTTTATTAATAAAAAAGCAAAACAAATATATGTCTTCTGTTTTTCCTAGTTAATTTAGCAACTCATTCGGAAACACTCTTTAGAAACATATACAATATTATTGTGATATTGTAACTGTAAATCTTTAATGAAAGAATGAATAAAATAATTGACATATGAATTGTTTAAATCATTTCTCTGTTTCAGTGTGATGCTAAGATAAATTTGAAGTTGAGGGACTACTTCATGGATTTTTAAAGTTAAGGGATGATTCGGAATAAATCTATTACCTGAGATTCACGTGTATAGTAGTATTATTTTTAAACCCTACTACGTTAGTCTTGCTTGTAGGTTCACGTTCTGTTATCACAAAGTATCTCTCCAACACACACAAGGAAAATGTCAAACATTATGGCAATTGGCAAGCTGTGAAAAATGGTTGACTATTAAAGACAAAAATGCACATTATTATAATCAGATGCTTGTAAGTAAAACTATATAGAAAATCAAAACCTTGCGCTAAGGTAAATGTTGCAGGAATTTGACAAAAAATCATGTTGTAGGTTTTTTATTTTTTTATTTTTCAAGTTTATTTGACTAATGTCGGATTTATGAAACCTCTTCTTTTGATTAGAGATTTCAATCCTTGTATTTTACTCTTAAATAGATCCTAAACTCCTACAAAGTCTAATGATTTGGAAAGTTCAATGACTTTTGAATACTTAAAATTTTTAATGGATTTAAAAGAATCTGGATTGAATACATCTTTAAAATCCAATTGAATACACCCGAATTTTAAAAGACTTTCTAAAATCTTAACTGAATACCCCTGAATTTTTAAAGTCCAAAAAAATCCAACAAATTCTTATATGAATACACCCCCCTTTGTTTTTCGTTCAAACAAATATGAGTGTGAAGAGATGAGTTTTATATAATAAAGAGATATTGACCCTTCTTGAACACACACCCCCTAACCTAACCCAACCCTTTTCTTTTGTTGTTTTTACTAGGAATCTCAATAAGATTTTAACACTATAGGCTAAATTCCTAATTACGTTCCTACCCCTTTTTGTTTTTTCCCTACTATATATACTAAATTTGTTTTTTTATAAATCCCAAAAATCATTTCCCGTCACATTCTTTTTCTCTCCTGCTGCTTCCCTAACCTCTCTCCTCTCTCACCAAATCCAACTGTTTTCCGGCGGGCACCACCACCCACTTCCACCCTCATGAACCTCCACCGTAGCACCACCATCTCACTCCCTTATGAACCTCCACCGTAGCACCACCATCACACTCCCTCATGAACCTCCACCGTAGCAGATCGAGCTCCCTTCATCTTCGTGAGCGGCCATGGCAGATCGAGCTCACCACTTCGAGATCTCCCGCAAAATGATTTTGAGGTCCACTTTTGAGCTGCAGCAAATCTAGATCTGCTTCCTTGTTTGAGATCCAAGCGAGCTCCATCAAAGCAGCAACGGTCTCCGGAGAAGCAGCAGTGCAGCGGCAGCGAAGCAGACAGCTCAGGCGAGATCCATTCGTGAGCCAGCGCGTCCTTCTTCTCTAGCGAGGGGTTTCCTTCTTCTCCTCGTGCTTAACAGCTGAATCGTCACTTCTTCTTCGGCAAGGTGAGTTCAGATATGTTCCATTTTGGAGGTCACGAACAGAGGCGAGTCTTTAAGCAGCGAACGGAGAAATGGTGGTGGTGAACAAGTTGTTGCGCGAGGAGGTTCGTCACTATTCGCCGAAGATGCTTTTTTTTTATTCAACGTTTTTTTACGCTTAGAATAATTTTTTTCAGATCTGGACAAATGAATTTAGATAGTCTTTTTTAATATTTTAGCTAGTAAATTGTAATAATGGATTGTAAAGTGACTTTTAGCTTTTATTTAAGTGAATAAATGATTATTATGACTATTTACCTTTTGCTTTTTAAGCTATACTCACCATTTTTTAGCTATACTCACCATGTTTATCCATAATCATCATTTTATATCCATACTCATCATTTTTTGATAGAGTAATACTCATCATTTTTTATGAGTACTCATAATTTATTTTACGAAACTCATCATTTTCCCCAAAACTCATTATTTTTTCCGGTGGTCGGAGGTCCGAGGTCGGTAGCCGGAGATCGGTGGCCGGAGGTCGGTGGTCGGAGGTAGTGGGAAGTGGAGAGAGAAGATGAACAGTGACATCACTTTTTTGTCTTTTAGTGTTTGTAAGGGTACTTTAGTATTTGGTCATCTTTGAGGTCCCTTTGAAGAAGTAAGATTTCTACTAGTTTCTTTGTGGCAGGAAAATAGTCTCCAAGACCCTATAGGTCAATCACCCTATAATAAATTATACTTAAATCAAATAATTCTGAAAAATGGTAAAAGTTGATGAGATTAGGTTAAAATCAAACCAATTTCTTAGTTTTGGGTAAAAATTAATGTAATACTTAATTAGAATACGAATTCATTAACAAGAGGTTTACAAAGAAATACCTCTTGATTAGCAGCGGAATTGAATCGATTAGGAATCTAATGATCTTGCGGTCGTGGATCTTCTTACTAGAAGAGAGACTTCTATATCCACATAAGTCTTTCTAAATTTCTGATGAAAGTTGTATTTGTGTGAAAAGCAGAAGAAGATAATGGAAGAGAATGCGTGTCTAAAAAATAAGATTCATTTAACTGACACATTCTAAATTTTTTATATGGATGAGGAGTTTTTACTACTTAAAACTCTTTTTCTTTTTTTGAATTTTAGGCAAAAAGAAATATCCTTTTACAACTTATTTTGGACGGTTAGAAATAAATAATAATAATTAAATATTATTATATTTATTTTTTCATTCTCCCACTCGTCCATGATGGAGTTATAATCGTACTCTAGGTACTTACATTCCAATGTTCCATATCTTCTCATTTAAACACTTGCATCAAAGTATCATCATATTTGGCAAATAGGTCGTGCGACCGGCAAACATACGAGCATGCGTTACTACTAACATGTTAGGGTACATAGCTGTTCAAATAATTCTCATTCGTTACGTATCCTGCAGTTTCCTAGACTAATAATTTGTTGTATCATATTTCAGTAACTCTGACCCCTTTAAATTTATATCACATCGTTTATGTGATCAAAAGAATTCACTGACATAACTTCATGTGTCTCACTATCATGTCATAGTCTAAATTGACTTACATGATCGGTATGCCTGCAAGCACACACTTTGATACACAATTTCAATCTTCCCTTTGCACTTAAATCCTTTTACGTTGATTAGGTTGTTTTCCCAAACATACCCCGTTAGACCGAATCATTCATGATCATTAGTAATATGTTTAAAATAGCATACACCTAATCAAAATATCAAGATATAGTAAAAAATAATGACACAGTAAAAGGCATCATAGTGAAATGATTGACTCTTCACTTCCTTTTAGTCAAAAGCATACGTGCTATGACACATGTGCTATGGTATTATTCATATAGCTCCAACTGTATGTCACAATTTTATAAATACCATCTAAATATATAATTAGACAAGCCTCGTTACTTAAAATGAATTCTTTGATCAATCAACCCTTCTATAAAATCAATCAAGCAACTCATATAGACTAAGTAGACAGCTATTATAAACTAAGTAGACAGTGGAATTCTACTTCGATTATAATATACGCTTAATATGTATCATCTATGTTTATGATCTACTAATCCATAAAAATTTGACTAATTGATTTGTAAGTGCAATTTAATATTGGCAAATCACAAGAACCTTGTAGTGTTGAAGAATGACATTAAAATAAAAAAAAGAGAATTAAAATTCCATGACATTAAGAAAAAAAAGGGAATTAAAATTCTAGTACAAGTTAATGTGATCTCGAAAATAAAAAAGTTAAAAAGGCTTGTCCAAGTAAAGAATTACAAAATAGAGATAGATAAGATAAGAAGATATCTAGATGTAAACAGGTTTTATGTCATTAGCTCCAAAACTTGCAGCGCATGTTGGACACTTGCGATGTCTTGATTCAAGAACTTTCTGAACACATGGGTTGCAAAACAGATGAAAGCACTTTGAAATCACCACCTGTCAATAAAATATATGTGTATGAATACCCAAATTATACAGAGAGAGACCAATTAATAATAAATAAATACTATAGTCTATGCATACCTCTTTACGCCTCTCAAGGCAAATAGTACACTTGAGAATATCTTTATATTCATTGAGCTCTTGTCTAAGCTTTCCTACCACAGATGTACCTTCGAGGTTTGCCTTTAATTGTGCAGCTTTTCTCTTCAGAGCTTCAAGATCTTCTTCTGCTCTTTTCCTTTCAAACCTAATTAATATACAAAACCACCTTTAATTCCACATATTCATATATAATACTATTTATAAAACACAGTTTTGAATTTAAATTACCTCTCCTTCTCTAGTGTAATCTGCATATCAGATAGAGCAAGTCGACTTTCTTCAACCTTGGATTGTGATTCTTTGAGAGTTCCCTTAAGTCGTTGGGTGGACTTTCTCGTATCCACCAATCGCTTTTGTGTATTCTCCAAAGCAAGTCGGCTCTGTACATGACCTTCTGCTAGTCTTTGGACTTGATCTGAGCTCATGTTCAACTGCATTTAACAAAAAAAAAAAGAAAATTAGCTAAAAGATTAGTTAAGACAAAAAAATAAAAAAACGTACATGATCATCAATTCTAGCAGCTTTCATGTCGTAATACTCAGCAGTCGCATTTGCTCGCTGAATAGCTCTCTCCATGTTCTGATTTTCCAGAAGCATCGCATCGTTTGTCTGCCTTCCTCGTATGCCTTCTAACACAAGCTGAAACAAGGACCAAACAATAAATATATATATATATATATATATATTAATATGTAATGAAGCTTTCTTAATAAATAAATACTTCACCTTTATATTATTATCGTCCCTCTCTGTAATCTGGCGCAAAAGCTGTAGATTTTGGGACTGCACATCATCATAGGCCTGACTAATTGCCTAAAACAAACAAAAAAAAAAAGAATATTAATATTTGCTAATAATACAACACAAAATGGTGATTGAATACAGAACCTCAATCTCAGAAAGGTATGCCTCTGTTTTTTCATTCTTTGATTTAAGGACATCTGGAAGGCTAGACCTTTCCCTGATTTTGCAACAGAGTTAAAACACAAAATAGATTTGTTTTTAATAAATTAAAAAAACAGAGCACCTTTTTGAAGCCTCGAAGATCTGTCTTAAATCAATAATTTCAGCTTCAACAGCAGCTAATTTTTGTTGAGAGGTAGCTTCAGCTTCAATGGCGGATTTAACACGCAACTCCAGATTATGATCATCAAGACTGTTTTTAAGGCCTTGTACACGTGCCCATGCCTTGAACTCACGCTCCCTAGCCTCATTCAATTCACTGTATTCACATAACCTTGTTAGTTACTCACTCTTCTTATAAATAAATAAATAAATAAATACCCCAATTTCATGAATTTAACAATTACTAACCTAGAAAATGGGGATTCAAGTCTGAACATATCTAAAAACATCTTCAGATCTGAATCAGTCTGCTTCAGATTATCTACCTGTACAGCCAAAGTTAAATTTAGATGAATTTCTTAAACGGTAACTTGTAGGACAAGAAAGGTTTAGAGAATTATTAAAATTACCATAGCTTGCAATTTCCCCATTTCAGCATTCTGTTCATCTGATCTGTTATGCAGCTTTTCCATCTCTTTAGTCTGTTTATATAATATAATATAAATACACAAACACCACAAGTTTTCATCTATTAACACCAATTAAAAACCAAGGTAAATAAGAAAAAAGTAACAAGTAACATACTTTTCGGTTTAGAATAGAGGAAAGAGAAGCAACTTTAGCTCTGAGAATATGAATTTCAGAAGCTCCTTCTTTATGTTCACTTAATTCTCTCTGCATATTCTCCATTTCCTCAGGAAATGAAGCATTCAAAGCTTTAAATTCATCTATTATATCTTTTCTACCTGCAAAACATATCATAAATCATAATGTTTACAAAACTATTACACAATAAAACCTTACTTTGATCTTTAACATCCTGTTCCAGCTTAGTTTCGATAAGTTTCTTTTGTTCAATACACTTGTGTATCTCTAAAGTCAACTCATTTTTTCTAGAGTCAAGCATAGCAGAAGATTGATGAAACACATCCACTACTTCATTTTTTAAACTCATTTCTTTTTCTCTCCAAGCAAGACTCTCTTTCTCAACCTGTAATTTCTCTAATAGAGCTTGATACTGAGATATATCTGCTTTAGCTTTAGTAACTTGATCTTTTAACAGATTATACGCTTGAGAAGACCATACACCTGTCACACTCTTTAAACTATTCTGTAAATTAGCTAATTGCTTCAGTATATCTACCCTCTCTTCATGAAGATTCTTAAGTTGCTCTAATCGTGAATACGATTTCTCCTGCACATTAACTCAAGCATTTAACAATCATTTTACCAAAAGGGGGTTGAAAATAGGAGTTTTACCATTAGATCCTTAAGTAAAGACTCCATTTCTTGCAAATCTGGATTCTTATCTTTGGATTTTTCAGTATTAACATGCTTATTTCCTATATTTAACACAGGAAAAGACATTCCTGTAGCTGCATCTCTCTGTGCTTTATAAGCAGCTAATTTAGTGTTACATTCTTCAAGTTCTGCAACACTTTTCTCCAATTCTCCTACATAAACACAAAATCAAATGGGTAAAATTGCACATCAATTAAACAATATATATACCAAGAGTGATGGATCTGAATTTACCTCTTAATCTTTTGATCTCAGCTTTATTCATTGCTTCTATATCTTGATGTTCACGCAATTCAGTAGCCATTGATCTGTGCTTCAAAGAAAGATCTCCTACTTCTTTCCTTAGATTCAGAACTTGATCCCTCAAATCACCAGATATTTGTTTCCGAGACAACCCTAAAGATAGATTTGTGTGGTCACAAGTACAAAACAGCTAAGATAAATCCATATATATAGGGTAAATGTTTAAGGGGTCATTAACTATCGCATTAATTTATTAAAATCGTTCAAAATCGACCATTCCGTTACTCAAAGGTTAAAAAAAGACCTTTAAACGTGGAAATCACGTGCATATGCAAGAGTGTAATGGTCAATTTCTCGTTTATTTATTTGTTTTGGAAAAGAATCGGTGTAATTACGATAAATTCATACACGATTCTGCATTTTTACGATATGACTTTAGATACATATCGTATATCGTATCGTAACGGATCTTATTCACGGACTATATAATAAATAAACGAGCAATTACACGCACGTGAAATTCACGTTTAATGGTAGATTCGGAAATATTTTAGTAAACGAATAATTCAATTAGAAACTTTATAAATAAAGTGGGATCACTTACCATCATCTAGATCTGACTCCATTAATGAAGTATACAGCTTATTTTCCGAGCTCCAAAGATGATTAATAGCAGAAACTATATTACTCAATATATTAATATTTTTCTTGAACACCAATTGCTTATTATCTGCCACCTCACCCAAATTGATACTAGAAGAACTGCTATCAGTAGCACCCGTATCTAAAAGTCTGCTTAAAAATTCATTTTCAAGGCATGAAGCATCATCTAACAAAAACAAAATTAAAAACTAATTAGCACCATGCCCAATCAAAGGAAACAAGAATTTATAGTAAAATTAATAAAAAAATCAAAGACATGAAAGAAGCACCGTTTAGTAGTCAAGGGTTTCACTAGATCTAAGTTGATTTGGGATCTTTTAACAAGAAAACACACAAAATAAAGAAAAAGAAAATGAAAACACGGCATTAAATGCCATTAAATGTCGTGTGAGTTGTATAAATTAAATCGAAATTATATAATTTCCTATATAGGTTATAGAAAAATATATATTAAAATGTTCACTTTTAATAATTACTTACACCTTTTCGTTCTCTATTTTTCCATATCGGTCCCGAATAATTTAGAAAAATGCAATTAAAATATCGCCACTCGCGAGATGCTCCCAAAGATCAAATAAGAGATATCCAATTATGTTTTTCTTTTTTTTCTTTTTCATTTAGGGTCATTTATTAAAAAAAAAGTATAAGAAACATTACCACTCTGAATCGGAGATTTTCCATTATCTTGATTTTGAACATCTAAACCACGTATTGCCACCTCCTTCATAGTTATGGAACGTGATTCTAAATCACCAACCAACTAATAAAAAAAATAGAAAATCAAAATGACCAATTAGAGAATAAAGTGGAGAATAATAAAGGAAAAAGAGAAAATTGAATAATAATAATACCTTTTCCCAAGAATTATTGACCACTTGTAAGTTATGCTCATATGGCTTTTGTTTCTCCCTCATCTCACTACATTTTTCCTCAAGAGCAACTATCTCTACTTTTTGAGCTTCTAATTTTTGCATAAGCTTTTGATTTTGAAACTGAAACACTGCTACATCCAACTATTATTGCCCAGAAATAAGCAAAAAACGTGTAAGGGAATATCATAAAAAATTATTACTTAATGTGGTTTGAAAAATGTGATTCTAGTTTGTCAGTTTTTGTAACAGCTAATAGAGTGAAAGTACAAAACTATCCCTTATGAGCCTAACTAAGCAGAAAAGAATATCAATCAGCCAACTTTCCGAAGAACAAGTTAACTTAACTGAAACATAAACATAAAAAACTGAAATGTCTTCTTCTTACATCTTAAGACTATTTAATTGGCTAACAAGAATACAAAAATTAGTAACATAGGAAGTTACATCCTAAGTACAAGTTTTGGATAACATAATAGCATAAGTTTCTAAGAATACAGTTATATAGTGACTTTCATTGATATCATGGCATCACATACTTTTAGATGGGGATATTATCAAGCATGTCTGGTAAGCACAAATATTCAACTTAACCTATTTTGGTATCATATGAAAGATTAGTTATTGATAGACTGGCAAATTCAATACAATTTCTTCTTTTTACGAAGTATGTTTTGGTAATAAAAAATCTGACCTTTTTCTCCTCAGACAAGGGAGGAAATAGGTTTTTAGTGGCAGCAGTAGGTGATGACATTGAGGTAATGTGATGTCGTTTACGGTCTGGCTCAATTGTGCTCCCCATTTCTCTTATAAACCCTAAAACTTCTACTACCAATCACTCTTTCTTTCTGATCTTCTTAAATCACCATTATTCACAATCACAATCATACCATCATATAAATAAATAAGTTATATAAATATCACTCCTTCCTCAATTAACACTAGACGATATACAAGCATGCGCTTAAATAAACAGAGGTATATTCGAATTTTGAAAATTTGACGTGGGGCAAAGAGAAACCCTAAAGTTTTTCTTCAATTGATGAAGGGCAGAGTAATATCACAGTTCCCTTTCCTTTGTTTTTGTTTATTTCTCTATGGACTGTTAATGGAAGATTTCGCTCTCCCTCGCGAAAGGAAAGTGATGATTATGAAAATATCACGCATGGCTGCTAAGATTGTTTGTGACCGGAAAGGAATGGAAGGGCAAATATGTAATGTCACACTGTATATGTTGGGTTGTTTTAATTACATAAAAATACTTTTGTATAATAATTTTGAGAATGTTAATTTTCCAACCAGTCCTCGTAACTCATGATGACCTTTTAATGATCTTTTAATCGAAGCTGCATCAACTAATCTTTTACGTGCTTCACGTGCAATCTCATATTGTCTAGTAGCATCTGCAACATTGATATTATCCATGATCTCTTTATAAAATTTAACCACCCCTTCAACAACCTCAACTACATCTTGTTTCTTAGCAGTAACACTCATGAGTTCATATAAGTCTAGCCCTTAAGATTCTTTCCCTATATCCCAATTATCACTCATTATCAAAATGAGTCGAAGAGCTCTTTTTGAATCATTACTATGCATCTTGAAATCAAACTCAAGCCTCTTCAATATCCCTGGCAAATGAAGTGCTTCATTAATGCAAAAGTTACAAATATACTCCCTCTATATATTAAATTTCAAACAATTATTCTTCAGAATGGTTGATAGGATAAATTGCATGATTGGTCCCCGTAGCCGGGACTAAGACATATATATTTAACACTTCTTAAAAATACTCAGATCCAATGAAGAAATTACCTTAGCAATGGCTTCCTTTACTCGAGTTGTAAAATCTTTGGCCTCTAAGGTGATTATTATTTGCTACAGTTCTTTCTTCCATGTCTTTGTTTGAAAGATCATTCGACTCTACCTTTTCTCACGATTTGTGTCCGTCAATTGAACTCTCACTTAAAATCCAACGTTATGTTTTGGGCCTTGGATTTAGAATTAGTTCAAAGAGAATCATTTTCTTCTATATCCTCATATTGGCTCTCGGATACACTACCTAGAGTAAAACATTAAAAATGAAATAATATTTAAACAAAATCAAATTAGTTATCAATCGCTTAGTTAACTTTAATGTAATATAATTGAAAAGAATGGGATTACATAACAGTTTACATTATGTTTTGGCAAATTATCAGCGCATCCTGGTTATTTGAACCCCGACTCCTTTAAACCTGTAGAGTCAAAAAAGGATGTATTTCTTTTAAAAGAACATCAAAATCCCACAACACACTACATAGTTTACAAATTGGTACATCATATAATTTATGTAAGAACAGAAATTTAAGTAAATTATAATATATTTATCTTCAGTTGTAAAAGAAGTGTACGAAATTTGCAGTTACTGCAAAACAATTCAAAAATTTAGTATAAGACTTGCTCACTCCAATAGTCACGGACAAATCATGAGACCCACAAAACTCACTCACACGACATCCCCTCCCCATATACTCTATTTTCAGTGCATCACTTCTCATACGGTAAAAGCCTTACAACAGTCAAATGGCCATTAATATACATCACGAATCCGATAATTTGAAAAATTGTAAAGCTGATAAAATTAAATTAAAAATAATTCAATTTTTAGAGTTTCAACCTTAAATTGGGTTCTCTGATTGTTGATGGCATAGCCTTGCCGCTTGCCGGGTTGATGATGGTGGAGAATGGTTACCGAGTGATGGCGGTATTCTTGTGCAGGAGAGCGCTTGGTGGGAAGGTGAGTGTGAAGATGAAGACATTTCTTTTTCTTTTTTTGTTTCAAACGATTGCGAGTCGAGTCCAAAAAAAAAAAACCAATGCGAGTGTGAAGAGGTGAGTATGAAGAGATTTCTTTTTGTTTTTTGTTTCAAACGAATGCGAGTCTGAAAAATGGTTAAGTTGATGAGATTAGGTTAATATAAAACCAGTTTCTTAGATTTTCAATGATAAAATTTAAAATACTTAATTAGAATAGAATTAAATACAAGAGGTTTATAAAAGAATATTTCTTAATTAGTAGCGAAATTAAATCGATTGCGAATCTAATAATTTTATCGGCGTGGATCTTCTTACTAAAAAAGAGACTTCTATATACACAACCTAAGAGTATGAATTTCGGATGGAAGTTGTATTTGTGTGAAAAGCATCTAATCTCTTTATATTGATGAGGAGTTTTAACTGCTTAAAACTCCTTTTTCGTTTATAAATTTTAAACAAAAAAAATATCTTTTATTAACTTATTTTGGACGATTAGAAATAAATAATAATAAATAAATATTATTAAATTTATTTCTTTCATTCACCCACTCGTCTATGATGGAGTTATAATCGTACTTTAGGTACTTACATACCAATGTTTCATATCTTCTCATATACACATTTGCATCAAAGTATCATCATACTTTGGAAATAGGTTGTGCGACCGGCAAGCATACAAACATACGTTACTAATAACCTGTTAGTACATAGTTGCTTAAATAATTCTCATTCGTTACGTATCATGCAGTACCCCATATTAATAATTTGTTTGTATCATATTTCAGTAACTCTGACCTCTTTAAATGTATATCACGTCGTTTATGTGATCAAAAGAGTTCACTGACATAACTTCACGTGTCTCACTATCATGTTTAACCTAGTCCAAATTGACTTACATGATTGGTATACCTGCAAGCACACACTATGATACACAATTTCAGTCTTTCATTTACACTTAAATCCTTTTGCGTAGATTAGGTTTCCCAAACATACCCCATTAGACCGAATCATCCATGATCATTGAAAATATGTTTAAAATAGCATACATCTAATCAAAATATCAAGATATAGTCAAAAGTAATAAGGACACAATAAAAGGCATCACACACTTGATTGGAATTGCCTCTTCACTTCCTTGTGGTCGTTATATATACCATAGAGATATATAATCAGACAAGCCTCGTTACCTAAGATGAGTTTTTCGATCAATCAACCCTTTTATGAAATCAATCAAGCAACTCATATCTGGATATTATAGACGACATAGACAGTGAGATTCTGCTTCAATCATAATATATGCTTAATATGTATTATCCATGTTTAGGATCTACTCATCCGTAAAAATTTGACAAGAGACAGCACAATTGATTTGTAAGTGCAATTTAGATATTGGCAAATCACAAGAACCTTGTAGTGTTGAAGAATGACATTGAAAAAAAGAGAGAGAATAAAAATTCCATGACATTTAAGAAAAAAAAGAGAATTAAAATTCCAGTACAGGTTGATGTGATCTCGAAAATTAAAAAAAAAGTAAAAAGGCTTGTCTAAATAAAGAATTACAAAATAGAGATAGATAAGATAAGAAGATATCTAGATGTAAACAGGTTTTATGTCATTAGCTCCAAAACTTGCAGTGCAGGTTGGACACTTGCGATGTCTTGATTCAAGGACTTTCTGAACACATGGGTTGCAAAATAGATGAAAGCACTTTGAAATCACAACCTGTCAATAAAATGTGTATGAATACCCAATATACAGAGAGAGACCAATCAATAATAAATAAATATATACCTCTTTACGCCTCTCAAGGCAAATAGTACACTTGAGAATATCTTTATATTCATTGAGTTCCTGTCTAAGCTTTCCTACCACAGATGAACCTTCGAGGTTTGCCTTTAATTGTGCAGCTTTTCTCTTCAGAGCTTCAAGATCTTCTTCTGCTCTTTTCCTTTCAAACCTAATTAATATAAAAACAACCATAAATTCCACATATTCATATATAATTCTACTTATAAAACACGGTTTTGAATCTAAATTACCTCTCCTTCTCTAGTGTAATCTGCATATCAGAGAGAGCAAGTCGACTTTGTTCGACCTTGGATTGTGATTCTTCAAGAGTCCCCTTTAGTCTCTGAGTGGACTTTCTCGTATCTACCAATCTTTTTTGCGTATTCTCCAAAGCAAGGCGATTCTGTACATGACCTTCTGCTAGTCTTTGGACTTGATCCGAACTCATTTTCAACTGCATTTAACAAAAAGAATTAGCTAAAAGATTAGTTAAAACATAAAAAAGTAAAAGACTTACATGATCATCAATTCTAGCAGCTTTCATGTTGTAATATTCAGCAGTGGCATTTGCTCGCTGAATAGCTCTCTCCATGTTTTGATTTTCAAGAAGCATTGCGTCGTTCGTCTGCCTTCCTCGTATGCCTTCTAACACAAGCTGAAACAAGGACCAAACAATAAATATATATTAATATATAATGGAGCTGCTTTATAAATAAATACTTCACCTTGATATTATAATCGTCCCTCTCCGTAATCTGGCGCAAAAGCTGTTGATTTTGGGACTGCATATCATCATAAGCCTGACTAATTGTCTAAAACAAAAAAAAAAAAAATATTAATTGTTGCTAATAATATAACACAAAATGGTGATAGAATACAGAACCTCAATCTCAGAAAGATATGCCTCTGTTTCTTCATTCTTAGATTTAAGGACATCTGGAAGGCTTGATCTCTCCCTGATTATGCAACAGAGTTATAACACAAAGCTTCTAAAGTAGATTTGTATTTAATAAATTAAAAAAGAAAAAGAGAGCACACCTTTTTGAAGCCTCGAATATCTGTCTTAAATCAGTAATTTCAGCTTCAGCAGCAGCTAATTTTTGTTGAGAGGTAGCTTCAGCTTCAATGGCAGATTTAACTCGTAACTCCAAATTATGTTCATCGAGACTGTTTTTAAGGCTTTGTACACGTGCCCATGCCTTGAACTCACGCTCCCTAGCCTCATTCACTTCACTGTATTCACATAACCTTGTTAGTTACTCACTCTTCTTATAAATAAAATAATAAATAAATAAATACCCAATTTCATGAATTTAACAAATACTAACCTAGAAAATGGGGATTCAAGTCTGAACATATCTAAAAACATCTTGAGATCTGAATCAGTCTGCTTAAGATTATCTACCTGTACAGCCAAAGTTAAATTTAGATGAATTTCTTAAACGGTAACTTGTAGGACAAGAAAGGTTTAGAGAATTATTTAAAATTACCATAGCTTGCAATTTCCCCATTTCAGCATTCTGTTCATCTGATCTGTTATGCAGCTTTTCCATCTCTTTAGTCTGTTTATATAATATAATATAAATACACAAACACCACAAGTTTTCATCTATTAACACCAATTAAAAACCAAGGTAAATAAGAAAAAAGTAACAAGTAACATACTTTTCGGTTTAGAATAGAGGAAAGAGAAGCAACTTTAGCTCTGAGAATATGAATTTCAGAAGCTCCTTCTTTATGTTCACTTAATTCTCTCTGCATATTCTCCATTTCCTCAGGAAATGAAGCATTCAAAGCTTTAAATTCATCTATTATATCTTTTCTACCTGCAAAACATATCATAAATCATAATGTTTACAAAACTATTACACAATAAAACCTTACTTTGATCTTTAACATCCTGTTCCAGCTTGGTTTCGATAAGTTTCTTTTGTTCAATACACTTGTGTATCTCTAAAGTCAACTCATTTTTTCTAGAGTCAAGCATAGCAGAAGATTGATGAAACACA
The DNA here is from genome assembly GCA_029959085.1 of Nemophila menziesii. Lineage (NCBI taxonomy): Eukaryota > Viridiplantae > Streptophyta > Magnoliopsida > Boraginales > Hydrophyllaceae > Nemophila > Nemophila menziesii. The sequence continues at coordinate 29,533,408 of JARWIR010000007.1, read as the reverse complement.
TCCAATACTTCATTTTTTAAACTCATTTCTTTTTCTCTCCAAGCAAGACTCTCTTTCTCAACCTGTAATTTCTCTAATAGAGCTTGATACTGAGATATATCTGCTTTAGCTTTAGTAACTTGATCTTTTAACAGATTATACGCTTGAGAAGACCATACACCTGTCACACTCTTTAAACTATTCTGTAAATTAGCTAATTGTTTCAGTATATCTACCCTCTCTTCATGAAGATTCTTAAGTTGCTCTAATCTTGAACATGATTTCTCCTACACATTAACTCAAACATTTAACAATCATTTTACCAAAAGGGAAACAAAAACTTGATGAGAAAAGAAGATTTACCATTAGATCCTTAAGTAAAGACTCCATCTCTTGCAAATCTGGATTCTTATCTTTGGATTTTTCAGTATTAACATGCTTATTTCCTATATTTAACACAGGAAAAGACATTCCTGTAGCAGCATCCCTCTGTGCTTTATAAGCAGCTAATTTAGTGTTACATTCTTCAAGTTCTGCAACACTTTTTTCCAATTCTCCTTCATAAACACAAAATCAAATGGGTTAAATTGCACATTAATTAAACAATATATATATACCAAGAGTGATGGATCTCAATTTACCTCTTAATCTTTTGATCTCGGCTTTATTCATTGCCTCTTTATCTTGATGTTCAAGCAATTCAGTAGCCATTGATCTGTGCTTCAAAGAAAGATCTCCTACTTCTTTCCTTAGATTCAGAACTTGATCCCTCAAATCACCAGATATTTGTTTCCGAGACAACCCTAAAGAGTGATTTGTGTGGTCACAAGTAAAACAGCTAATATATATCCATATATATAGGGTAAATGTTTTTAGGGGTCATTAAATTATCGCATTAATTTATTAAAATCGTTCAAAATCGACATTTCCGTTACTCAAAGGTTAAAAAAAGACCTTTAAACGTGGAAATCACGTGCATATGCAAGAGTCTAATGGTCAACTTCTCGTTTATTTATTTGTTTTGGAAAAGAATCAGTTTAATCACGATAAATTCATACGCGATTCTGCATTTTTACGATATGACTTGAGATACATATCATATATCGTAACGGATCGTATCATATGATTACACGAACTATATAATAAATAAACGAGCAATTACACGCACGTGAAATTCACGTTTAATGGTAGATTTGGAATTATTTTAATAAACTAATGGTTCAATTAGAAACTTTATAAATAAAGTGGGATCACTTACCATCATCTAGATCTGAATCCATTAATGAAGTATACAGCTTATCTTCCGAGCTCCAAAGATGATTAATAGCAGAAACAATATTACTCAATATATTAATATTTTTCTTGAACCCTAATTGTTTATTATCTGCCACCTCACCCAAATTGATATTAGAAGAACTGCTATCAGTAGCACCCGTATCTAAAAGTCTGCTTAAAAAATCATTTTCAAGGCATGAAGCACCATCTAACAAAAACAAAATTAAAAACTAATTAGCACCATGCCCAATCAAAGGAAACAAGAATTTATAGTAAAAATAAATAAAAAATCAAGGACATAAAAGAAGCACCGTTTAGGAGTGAAGGGTTTCACTAGATCTAAGTTGATTTGGGATCTTTTAACAAGAAACCACACAAAATATAGAAAAAGAAAATGAAAACGCGGCATCAAATGCCATTAAATGTCGTGTGAGCAATATAAATTAAATCGAAATTATATAATTTCCTATCTAGGTTATAAAAAGATATATATTTAAATGTTCACTTTTTATAATTAATTACCCCTTTGCTTTCTCTATTTTTCCATATTGGTCCACGAATAATTTAGAAAAAAGCAATTAAAATATCGCCACTCGCGAGATGCTCACAAAGATCAAATAAGAGATATCCAATTTTGTTTTAATTATTCCTTTTTTCCTTTAGGTTCATTTATTAAAAAAAAGCATAAAAAAACATTACCACTCGGAATCGGAGATTTTCCATTATCATGATTTTGAAGATCTAAACCACGTAGTGCCACCTCCTTCATAGTTATGGAACGTGATTCAAGATCACCAACCAACTAATAAAAAAAATAGAAAATCAAAATGACCAATTAGAGAATAAAGTGGAGAATAATAAAGGAAAAAGAGTAAATTGAATACATGAGTAATAATAATAATAATAATACCTTTTCCCAAGAATTATTGACCACTTGTAAGTTATATTCATATGGCTTTTGTTTCTCCCTCATCTCACTACATTTTTCCTCAAGAGCAACTATCTCTACTTTTTGAGCTTCTAATTTTTGCATAAGCTTTTGATTTTGAAATTGAAGCACTGCTACATCCAACTATTATTACCCAAAAATAAGCAGAAAATGTGTAAGGGAATATCATAATAATAATGTGGTTTGTAAAATGTGTTTCTAGTCTGTCAGTTTTTGTAACAGCTAATTTGATAAAACATAAGTTTTAAGGGGTGATATACTGTGGCGTACAATAATTAATTTATCGCCATAAACAAGTTTTAAAAGTAGGGAATAACTTAAATTCGGGATTCCTTTTTATCAGTCAATGGTCCCAATACATACACAAAAGCTAATCAAATCAAATTAAGCTTTATTACGCATTTTCACTAGGTGGGGTCACTTTCAAACTGCAATTGAAATTACCGAACAAACATAAGCTAAGATTCACAAAACAGAATGCATTTCAACACTTGTTCCGTCATAATTAGGCATATCAGCTATCCCAAATAAATTAAACAAAAAAAAAACAGCGAATCAACACGTGCAAAGATAATGCCTGTATTTGTTTGTTAAACAATCAAGCGTAAACATTTATTCCCATTAATATAACAATACCCCTAATCAGAAGGATATAGAAACCAAGAGCAAAATTCAATACAATTTCTTGTTTTTATATCATAATTAAGTAAAAGAAGTATGTTTTGGTAATAAAAAATCTGACCTTTTTCTCCTCAGACAAGGGAGGAAATGGGTTTTTATTGGCAGTGGCAGTGGCAGCAGTAGGTGATGATATTGAGCTAATGTGACGTCGTTTACGGTCTGGCTCAATTGTGCTCCCCATTTTTCCTATAAACCCTAAAACTTCTACTACCAATCACTCTTTCTGATCTTCTTAAATCACCATTATTCACAATCACAATCACACCATCATATAAATAAATAAGTTATATAAATATCACTCCTTCCTCAATTAACACTAGACGATATACAAGCATGCGACTATATAAACAGAGGTATATTCGAATATTGAAAATTTGATGTGGGGCAAAGAGAAACCCTAAAGTTTTTCTTCAATTGATGAAGGGCAGAGTAATATGACACTTCCTTTTCCTTTGTTTTTGTTTATTTCTCTATGGACTGTTAATGGAAGATTCCGCTCTCCCTCGCGAAAGGAAAGTGATGATTATGAAAATATCACGCACGGCTGCTAAGATGGTTTGTGACCGGAAAGGAATGAAAGGGCAAATATGTAATGTCACACTGAATGAGTTCTGACGATGATGATTAAGTTACATCATGAGTATATGTTGGGTTGGTTTAATAATATGAAATACTTTTGTATAATAATTTTTTTTTTTTTTTTTTTTTTTTTTTTTTTTTTTTTTTTTTTTTTGATGACGAGGGTTCCCGGGCTTACACCCGACTAGTCCCCCGGGAGATATGACTGCCTCCCCAACCATACCTCCAGGTAATCAGAACATAGGTTGCCCATGTTCTGGGGAGGGTTTCGGACCTTGGAAACTTTCCAAACATAATAACTTTCTGCCGCCTGCGGGATTCGAACCCTGTACCTCTCACTTGAGAGACAGAGCCCTGGCCAGATGAGCTAGCTCACCTGGTTTGTATAATAATTTTATGTCAAATTTTTATATCTATCATCTATATTATGCTTTTTCGACCAAAAAAAAATCTATATTATGCTTAGATTTTTTTTAACATAGAAATGCCTGTATCTCCTTCCTATCCCAAAAAAAAAAAAAAAAAATTCTACATCCATAAAAGTAGTTATAGTTAATATATTATTTATTATATTAAGTATTATCCGTACCTAAAGACACTTTGAAAAAAATAAATTAATCGTAAATTTTACTAACTTTGAGATGACAAGTTAAGAAGTTAAGATATTATTAAAAAAATGCACCAAAATCGTATATTCAATAACATGTCACAAACACTCGTAATTACTAAAAAAAATGCACCACGTTCACTAGTTGTTGCATGTCCTACTTAATGTTGGGTAGAGGCGGTGTTTGTTGACTCTTGTTTGGTATTAATGTTTTCTGTTAGGCCTTTTCCAGTTGAGGGTTTCTTTGACCCTTTTTTATTGAGAATTACCAAGATTTTTGTTCAAAATTCATGATTTATAATTATACTTTTTGAATTAAATTCAAACAATAAAAATAGACAGGTATCCATTTGTCTATTAAGTAATGATATATACCATCCAAAGTAATGTGACATGGTATGCCATCCATGACGTGGCGTAAATTAATTGGTAATAGATTGTCAATCTTTTCTTTCTTGATCTGATTAATAATTTATTGTCAAACAATTAACGCTAATGCGTGAAATTGAATGATATGATTTTAGATAATATATATCATTACTCTTATCTATTTAACCTTGTTAAAAAACTAAAAAAAAACTTTTATATTGCGTCAGAATATAAACTTAACAACCAACCATTTATAATATAAACTTATGTCTAAAGGCATGACAAAAATCTATAAAAATGATTTTAAACACATTCAGAAAACTGTTCTTGTTTTATAGATCTAAATAAATAATAACTAAATAAAAAAATTGTACAATCGGCATAAAATGCTATTATGACCACAAAATTTTTTATTCTTGAAATTAATGTAGTCACTACATACCCCAACAATTACTATACATACACCTACAAAGTATGATAAGTTATATTTAAATATAAAATAGGGGCAATGCCTAATTAATTATACGGAAAGTGAAATTATACTAATTAACTACAATTACAAGTTATTTCTCAATTAAAAACAAAAAGTTAAAGATTACAAAAATACTCATAAGCCTATTAATTATATATATTATTTAGTTCTTATTATCTTCACAATTTATTATATGATTTTTATATTTTTATTTTTTTCACCACCACCATCCACCCCACCACCACTCCCACCACCTCCGCCACAACTACCACCACCCTCACCACCACCACCGTTGCTCCCACCACCACCACCCCCACCAACCCCACCACCACCACCATTATTCTCCGTCGACAACCTCAACCTTCGCCCATAACCACCACCGACTAAATCCGTCACCAACAACTAACTCCATCACATGCACTCGTACGTGAAATTAACAAAAATATATAACCAACTCTAAACAAAACGTAAAAAAAATGTTTTTTGTGGACGAGGCAAATTGATATTTACGTCTATGAATTTTTTGATTTTTTTTATTTTTTTTATTTTCGATATTCCGTTATATGTGTTGCTACAACACATAAACAAAAATTTGTCAATTTCACCACACGCGCGCATCGTGATTTTTTTAATAAAAATTTATAATTAATTCCAAAAAAAAACAGAATAAAAATTGCATTTTTTGACGGGGCAAGTTCATATCTAAATCAACGAATTTTTCCAATTTTTTTTTATTTTTAAATTTCGATATTCAGTTTTATGTGTTTCTACAATACACAAAAATATATTTATGTATTCGAATCAATCTAAAACATTTTCTTCTTTAACAAAATCATTTTTTCTCTTTATTAATTGCATATACCCTTATTTTTACTTGTTTTTTACTATCTTGATGTATTGTCTTTTGTCCTACCCTTTTTGTTATTTTGTGTGTTGATCTAATACACAAAACAGTCATTTGTGTATTAAAGCAACACACAAAGTCACGTAATAATCCCTTTTTTTCATGCTCTTTTCAGTCTGTGATTTTGTGTATCACATGAACACACAAACCGATTGTTTTGTGTAATGATGTAATACATTTAAAAAAAATTGTGTCTATTACTTTAGCATCGGCGACCCTAAACACTAAAAATCATAACAGTAAAAACCATAGAACCTCAACCCTAAAAAACATAAATCCTAGTAAAATCAATAAACTTTAAACCTAGAACTCTAAACCCTAGCCCCTAAACCCTACCCCTAGACCTAAAAACACTAAGCCTAACCCTAAACCTAAAAACACTAACCATAACCCAAACCCTAAATTAAAAACCTTAAACCTAACCCTAAAACCCCAAATCCTAAATCCTTAACCCTGAACCTTAAATAAAAAAAGCCTGAACCGGAAAACCCTACCTCCTAAATCCCTAAAGAAGAAAAAAATACTAATATGATTGGATCTGTGATTTTATTTGTTCCAGGAATACAAAAAACTAAGTTTTGTGTGTTCCTAAACAGAAGAAAAAAATGATAAAAATGACTAGTATGATAGGGTCTGTCATTATGTGTGTTCCAGTGATACACAAAACTGACTTTTGTGTATTACTAAAACTCTAAAAACGCTAACTCTAAACCCTAACCTTGTAGATGGTAATATAGTAACTAGAATAAACTAAAATTATTTTTATGAAATTATTAAACTGGAAAACCATAAAACCTATTCCATAAACCTTATACCCATAAACTCTAACCTTAATAAAACCAAACCCTAAGAATCTAAATACTAAACCCTAAACCTAAATACACTAATCCTAATAAACTTAAACACTAAAACCATATACCCTAAAAAAACACTAAAACCAAAATATCAAAAGGAGAAAATGACTAATATGATAATGTCTGATATTTTGTGTGTTCCATGAATACACAAAACGGGTACACACAAATTTGAGTTTTGTGTGTTATAAGAATACACAAAACTGAGTTTCGTGTATTCTTGGAACACACAAAATCATAGAGAGGGGGATAAAGGACTAGTATGATGTGGTATGCCATTTTGTGTGTCACGGTATTACACAAAACTAATTTTTGTGTATACTAGTAACTCACAAAATCACAAATTAAAGAAAAAGACTAGTATGATGTGTCATTTCGTGTGTTACATGAACACAATAAATAAAAAATACATATTATCCAATATCTACACATTCTATTTTACTTTCGTATATTACATCATTACACAAAGCAGTCGGTTTGTGCATTCATATGATACACTAAATCACATACAGGAAGGTGCTTGACTAGAAGGGAAAAAGTGAATTTGTGTGTTAATGTAATACACAAATGACTGCATTATGTATTACAACAAAACACAAAATAACAAAAAAGGGTAGAACTAAAAGATAATACATCGAGATAGTTAAAAACAAGTAAAAATAAGGTATATGCGATTAATAAAGAGAAACAAAATGATTTTGTTAAAGAATGTAATGCTTTAAATTGATTTTATGATTTTGTGTGTTACATGAATATATAAATATATTTTTATGTATTGTAGGAACACATAAAAGTGAATATCGAAATTTAAAAATAAAATATAAAAAAAATAAAAAAACTCACTGATGTAGATACGAACTTGTCACGTCAAAAAATGAAACTTTTTAATTTTTCCTGTTATTTTAAAAAAAAAATTAATTATACTCTTTTTAACAAAAAAATTCACATACGCGCGTGTGTGGTGAAATTGACAATCTAATTTTGTGTGTTATAGCAACATATAAAACTAATTATCGAAATTAAAAAATCAAAAAAAATTAAAAATCATAGACGTAAATATTAATTTATCTCGTCCAAAAATGCAATTTTTTTATTTTTCTAATTTTTCTAATTTCTTTAAAATAAATAAATTACGGACGCTCGTGTGTGATGGAGTTCGTTAGTGGTGATTGGTGGTGACGGCAATGGAAGAACTAGTTAGTGGTGGTTATGGACGAAGGCGGTGGCGGTCGGCGTAGAATAATGAAAATAGTAGTGGTGGTGGCGGTAGATGCATGTGTTTATAGTGGTAGTGGATGCATGAGGTGGTGGCGATGGTGGTGGATACATGAAGTGGTAGCAGGCTCGGGCACAAGTATGAGTTACCGGGGCGATTGCCCAGTGCCCCGAGATAATTGGGGCCCAATCTTTTAGATGTATGTTTATATATAAATGTATATCGGTATAAATATTAATATGTTCATATCATCAATGAATATTTATCTTTACTTCATTGGTTGTGTCGTAGTGCTTATAATTGGTGAACCCAAGTACAAGTCCCCAAGTGTATGCTTAGTTTTGCAAACACTTTCGAGTCCTTTATATTTATTTATTTTGTTTGCAAGCTAAAAACAACAAAATTTTAATTATATTATAATTAAAGATTTGAATCATAAAATTAAATAATTTTACGTTATTTACATTTTAAATTAAATTATCTTGTATTACATGTTAAATTATTTAGCAACTAAAGAATTATAAAAATATTTGGTGGACATGTAATAAAAATAATAATTAATTTGACTAAGATTTAACATAAGATTTTTATATTTATATTTATTTATTTTATATTCAATCGTAACATTTTTATTTAAGCTTATATTTTCATACAAAGTCTACAAAAATAAATTATTTAAATTTTTGGTTATGTTAATTACATTAGATGTGTATTAAAAATATATTAAAAGACAACAAATTATTATTCAAAAAATGATTAGGTTTTTCTTTTCTGATTTAAATTTTATTTTGCCATCAGTTAATATATCAAATATTTTAGAACATGTGCATACCTCTACAATTTTAGATTTATATTTTCATTATTTACCAATATAAGGGTCTGTCTGGTTCATGAAAATGTGACTCATTTTCTGTCTTTATTTTCATTATTTTTTAAAACAAAAATAAAAACGTATTTGGCGGATGCATGGGGCAGACGTGGTTATGGGTGAAAGTGGTGGTAGTGGTGGTGGTGATCGGTGGAGAATGTATGAGGTGGTAGTGGTGGTCGGTTGAGAATGTATGAGGTGGCGGTGATAGTCGGTGGAGAATGTATGAGGTGGTAGTGGTGGTCGGTTGAGAATGTATGAGGTGGCGGTTATAGTCGGTGGTAAATGTATAAGGTGGTGGTGGTGGTCTGTGGCGGTAGCCGAATTTTAAAATAAATTGAAAATAAAATAAATAAATAATATATTATGTATATTATATAATAAAAATAAAAAAGAAATAATTAAAATGACATTACGGGTAACCTTTGGAAGGCAAATATGACAAAGTGCTTAATTGAGAATTAATCGTTTAAACTATGAGTAAGTAGCAATGATCTTTCTTCCTTTTTTTTTTAGAATGAAATTTGAAAATTCGTGATTAATTGGAAATTATCTCATGATAGTTATCCTTAAAATTTATATTATTAAAATATTAAATAATTTGATATAACTTAGGGAAAGATATATTTAAATTAATAAATTTTTATATGACTTTTGGTGCTATATATCATTACTTTACATTTAACTACTCGTATTAGATATACTATACAATTTTCATTTTGGTCACGAAATGAGCATTTCTATGAACACGAGAAAAAATTAAAATAGAGGAACACTTAAAAATCAATTCAAGCATGACCAAAATTGTATAACAGATACCTCAAGTGCACAAATATAAAATTAAATCATGAATGTTTGGAAACATTTTGAGATTAATCTAAGATAAAGAATGCATTCATTCTTTAGAGATAAGATGGAACAGATTCAGGTCTTAATTATTCTCTTTCACCGACATGATCGAATCTTTGGAAGAGTCAACCGCTTCACAAACTGATTGAAACCAAATTAAAGTTAAATTAGTTGAGCTCAATTTTCAACCTAACCAAAAAAAGCAGAATATATATAGCATAATAATGATAATTTTACAAAAGGTTGATAGTATTGTTACCCTTTTGACTCAGAATTTGTAGAGCTTCTTCCTTTAGTTGATTTACGTATTGGATATCCACAACTAAGACAGTGTAATAAGTGATAACCTAATAAAAAAAGTTAAAACCCAAAATTATTGTTAAAAGGTGAATTATCATGAATCTGGATAAATATATAGTTACCTCTTGGAAAGATTCGTTGACCAGTGCTAGGATCTGGTCGTATTGCTTTTGTTTCTCCTCCATTTTGTTAACTGTCTCCTTAAGATGAGCGATCTTAAGGTCGATTAATTCTAACTCCGCCTTAAGCATTTGATTTTGACTCTCCAACTAAACATAACAACATGTTTAGAAACTCATGATTTCAGAATTTTAACAATTGTATTTTTTTAACATTAAATTTAATTGCATTAGTTAATAATAGAAAGAGTATCAAATCTTAAAAAACCTGTTGATGACATGGGTTGTCCGGTGCAGAAGTAGCAGTAGTTAAGCTAATGCGACGTCGTTCAAGACCTGCTCCAATTCTACTCCCCATTTCTCCTATAAATCTGAAGTAATATATAAGTAAATCTTTCACAATACTATACCAAATAAATTAGTTAATTTACGGAAATAAATTAACTTTTATTACGAATATGAAAGCACACAAAAACATATAATTTTTTTGATCGATTGAAGAATCGGCAAACGATATAGATAAAAATGAATTTCATGATCTTTAGGGAGCGGCGAATTCTTATATGATATTATGTATGTGCATTTTTGAGTATTTCATGTGTTTTTACCTTTGCAAAGAAAACCTAATGAAACTATAGGATTCGAGATCGTACTAAAGTCCAACTCACAATCTTTTTATAACATATTTATAATGTGGTGTAAGTTAACTCGACATAAATTATTAAATATGAAAGTCATTTTGACACAAATAAGAATTCTAAAACCTCTCAAAGTCGTCATTTTATTTATTAACCCAATCTAATTTTAATTTATTTTTTGATTTATAAACTATGATTCACACTAGTATGAAAAAGGCTGATATATAACATTACTCATCTTATTTACAAATATTTTGAAGTTATTCAGTCATCTTTATATCACCTTCTATGTGTTATCATACGCGACATTAGATAAAAGAGAGAGAAAATTAATAGTTAAAAAAGAAAAATGGTTTTATTGGTGTTTAAAACTTCCACAAAGAACCAGTTTAGTTAGCTCAACTGGCCAGGGCCTTGCTATTTTTTAGCACTTAAATGAGAGGTATGTACGAATGTCCTTCATGACGGGTGTAAAGTGAGAGGTAGTTCGAAGCCCTCCCTAATCACGGTTAACCTAGTCCTGATCTACCTAAAAATATGCATGAGGAGCCTTGCATATTCCTGTGAGATTAGGCGTGGTGCGCGCAAGCTGGCCTGGACCACCCACGTACCTATAGAAATAAAAAATATTTCCACATAAGAGGTGATACAAGGGTGAAACAAAAAGGAATGATATATATCATTACTCTTCTTTTTATTATACTAATTATAAAAAAAGACAAAAAAATAACCAAGGTTCGAACCGAGTCAATGACTCCGAGTCCAAATGGCTCTCCTATGAAAAAAACAAAAAAAAAACTTTATATATTGATCTATTTAAATTGCACCTCAAAAAAGGATATAAATGACATGTCATACGAATTAACTATGTTCGATAAAAAAAGTTATTTAATATTAAATGTCATTTCTTTATATATTATTATTTTATTATCTTATTATATGATAGTATTTTAGATGATAGCCAATTTCTCTTTCATAGTTATTTTATTTTTATTTTTATAGATTATAAGAATGTTATATATCGATTGGTAACATGGAACAAAAAAAAAAAAAAAAAATTGGTAACGGTGAAGGAAAAAGATATTTTATTTATTACTTATAACAATCAATACAAATTAGATATTTATCATTAAAAGTTGGGTGAATTACCCAAGAGGTCTTGGGGACCATCTTAGAGCCATATAGGAACCAAGTGGATTCTCTGTTCTACTTAAAGGCCTCAAAAATGACAAATACCTTTACTACCCTTATAGTGTATATAAGACAAAAAAAATAGATTCTTCTCTCTCCTCCATTACCATTAATCTCTCTCCTCCTTTATTAATTTTTCTCTCTCCTTTGTCATTAACTATTAATAATTCCAGCTCCGACCTCCGGCCACCGACCACCTCCGACCACCACCGACCACCGCCGGAAAAAGTACTAAGCATAAAGTACTGAGCATGGAAAAAGTACTGAGCATAAAGTACTGAGCATGGAAAAAGTACTGAGCATGGAAAAAGTGCTGAGCATGGAAAAAGTGCTGAGCATAAAGTACTGAGCATGGAAAAAGTGCTGAGCATAAAGTACTGAGCATGGAAAAGTACTGAGCATAAAGTACTGAACGTGAAAAAATTTACTGATTATCAAAAAAAAGTGCTGATTATTTGAATTTTTTTATTAAGTAAATATACTGAGCATGATCGTTTAATCAATAAAAGTGTTGAGCATGCTCGTTTAATCAAAAAAGTGCTGAGCATTTCTCGTATAAATCAGTAAAATTGCTTAGCATTTCTAGTATAATCAGTAAAAGTACTGAGCATTTAGACAAAAGTATAGAGTTTAATACTTATTTTATTATTCTAATGGTCTCATGAATCCTTGTTCACTACCTGCACTTTTGGAAAGCAATAACTCCATTTGTGAATAAGACTTCAACTCTTCTAACACATGCTATCACCTTTATGATTTTGTGATAGTAACTGATAAACAAATTTGACATTTAAATTAGATAAAAGCAAGAAAAAGGAAATACACATAACAAAACAGTAGGACACCACAACAGTTAAAATAATAATAAAATCCAAACGAACGAATCATTAGAATCAAAATTAATTAAAACACAAATTTTCAGATTAATACAATAGTATACAACACGAACGAACCTTTAGGAAGCGACCCATCCTCCTTAGTCCGTCCAACTATGTCCATCAGATCCATACTTACCTTTTATAATAAAAAGTTATCAGCTCATATATATATATAAACCGAAGAAATGATTAGATCTAATCTCTAAATAATTGGAGAAATTAGGCGATCTAACTTTTATCAGCTCCGTTTGGTTTTGCTGCAAAAACCAAAAAAAAAAGGAAGAAAGAGGTATTACGGGATATGAGAGAGAGGAGAGAGAAAATAGTTTTAAGGGTTTATTAAATAATTTTGATAAAAACTAGTATATATAGGAAATAAAAAACAAAAAGGGGTAAGAAGGTAATTGGTGTTTTGACTTATAGTATTAATTTTTGTTTGTGGCCTTTAGTAAGAAGAGGCTATAGAGCGGGTCTTGTTAGGTTCCAAGGTGGTATCTTCGAGACCCCTTGGGTAATAATCTCTTAAAAGTTATATATTATTAAAATATTACTAAATAATTTGATATAAATTAGGAAAAGATAAATTTAAATCAATAAATTATTATTTTATGACTTTTGACGGTATATATCATTACTCTACCAATTAACTACCCGTACTAGTTATACAATGTAATTTGCATTTTGGTCACGAAAATGAACATTTCTTTGAACAAAAGTAAAAATTACAATAACGAAACACCTAAAAAAAACAATTCAAGCATGACCAAAATCGTATAACAGATACCTCAAGTCCACAAATATAAAACGCAATAAGCCCTTATCAAACAGCGTATTACTCATTTCATCACTTTACTCTTTTTATATATCTTAAATTCTCCTATACACATTCTTTACAACAAATCCTAAATCTCACACTCCTTATCTTTCTCAACAACTCCATATTTCTCCCTTTGTCCAACTTCAACAAGCAATGTCAAAAGCGCTTCACAAACCTGAGAAGCATCAGCTTCAGAAGGATCATCATCTAATCCCGAATAAACCATCCAAGCATGATCTAATTTCCTCTTCGGCCGTATCACAACAGATCCCGGTACCTCAGCATCACGACAAGTAACAAGTCCGTCGCTTTTCTCTCCATATCTCATCTGTAAAAGCTGCGCACATGCCGCCATAGCTGCCCCAAGTGGCATCACTACTGGCAAAGTAGCGGGTTGACCCGCGGATAATGTACCAAATACAGGTAACTCCGCATGTGCAACACGTGACAAAGTAGCCAATACTGCTGGTGAAATTCCTGCTTCTGTATGGAATGAAACTATCGGAACTTCTTTTGGTAAAGGATGTTTTTTTATAAACTCTTTTCTTTTTTCGTATGTTAAATCTTCTAACGCTTGTATATCGCCTTTAATTACTTTCGAGATTAAAATCTCCATTAGTTTACGACTATTTACGTAATCACCGAGCTGTCCTTGTCGTAATATATCTGAAGCGATTGGACTACCTCCATATGGACTCTGTGCGAAAGCTAATCCCGCGACTTTATCTTTTAAATCGTTCCAATATATTGATAAAGCAGCAGCTGTGTCTATTCCGCCTTTACTATGTCCAAGAAGTAACACACGTTTACCTGAAGAACCCCAGTAAATTTCTTCTATGCATTCTTTTATCTCTCGTGCGTTTTTTTCCACTGAAGCCTGGATATTTAATATCCAGAGTGTGTGAAATGAAACTAAAGGAAATGTAAGACGAGAATTTAATTTATTTACATTACCTCGCTGTGGATTTTCGCTATATGGCAAGTAAGACCCATTTTTAAGAAACTTGTTTTTATGTTGATAAAATATAGTGGACCGTGGTTACTGAATAGACCTGGAAAAGAACGATAATATATTAATACTTCTTGCTAGTATAATGAGTTAAGGGAAAGGTAATGGTTGGTACCTGGAATAAAAAGGTAGACCATAGTGTTTGGTAACCAATGTAGACCATGCCTGAGAGAAAAATATGTCACGTAATATATGACAAGTTATATAAAAATCAGAAAAATAAAAATATAAATACCTAATATCATCAAGAATTTCGATAAATCGTTCTGTTCCATCTTCAACAGGAGGTAAATCTGGATCACGTTGTAACCATCCAATATCATCGGCTGAACCATGTACAGTCCTTCTCACACGTTCAATGAGGCTGAAAATAGAATGTAAATTTAATGGGCCCCACGCAAAATTATCACAATTACTTACCTTTGGAAAATGGAAGTGCCAATTTGGGTGGAACTATCTGTTGTGACAATGGCTTTATTTTGAGATGATTCAGCAGCTATGTTCTTGGTTAGACTATCATGGATAAGTGGAGCATCAACTTCTGTATAAGATGATACAGAAACTGAAGAGATATTTTTATTTAAAGGCATGATGTCATCATTTGATTTAGACCAATACTCTCTTTTCTCTCCTGAAGTAAATGTTTCCATTTCCTGTGCACCACAGCTTCCACACACAGGTTCTGCTGCTAATACAATGAAACTCTTAATGCATATACATATTTTTTATTATGTTTACATATATACTAGATATTAAGTAGTTGGCTTATTTGCTCACCAGAAAAATCGGTAAAACAACGTGTAAAATATGATCCTGTCTCTGCCAGATATGAAGCAGCTTCATTAAGAGTTGGTACAGATGTAAGGCCATTGTTTCTCGAGGTATCATTATTTTCCTGGAAAAAGACGGTAGATTTCTAAGAATGGAAATAATACCCTTAAATGAATACACGCACGTGTTTTAACTTATCCATCTATAAATTTGATTGGACCTAACGAGCAAGGATGTCCTAAGATGTTCTGAGATTTCGATATTCGTAAAGATTAAGATGTAGCCTCTAAGAGATAGACTTTTATTATTTGATTAAAGAAAAGTTGTTTTTTCTGAGTTGAGATTTTTGTGTGTTAGAATTGAATATGCAATATATATAAACAGTGGTGATTATGTGTCTCACTGTAGAATACTCTGATGATTGTACCAACATGCTTTTCTTAAAGATATTATCACATCCCCACGCATTGTCTAGCAACTGAAACTGCAATTACATTGAGAGAAAGAGAAAAAAAAAAAGATTGAGTTTTAGTCTATTCAAAACTACTTCTATCTGCTATCTTTGCCCCATCAATAATCTATTTACACCCACACTTCACTTCCTTTGCTTCATAATTAATTTATAAAAAATCTCCATTGCAAATACTTTATTTAATCATCTAACTTTTCTCTAATCGTCCCTTTGGTTCATGTGTTGAAAATCACATTTAAATTTAACCCTGTCTATCGTAATCTCTCTATTTTAAATAATTCCACTTGAATTTACTATCTACCATATCTTTTCAATCCCTATTGTACTCTATCTATTCTCATCTTAATCCTTCTTTTCTATTTTTCGTAGTGTTATGGCCTATCGCTACGGTAAAATGTAATACCTATTCGCACACAAAATACACCAATACATATTAATCATACAATATACACATATATAATACATATCAATAAGCTAAAAAAATATATATAAAAATGAAATTGGAAGTATTACCACAAAAGGCGAGCTCGATTCTCCATCTTCTCCATTCCGGTTACCCATTATTGATTCTTGAAAGAAATATCAATGTTTAATCCCATACAGAAATTCAATTACGTAAAATGATATACAATATTATAACTTTTTATCCAAAAACTCAATTAAACTAAAATAATTTGTCTCAAAATCCGTTGAGGAAAAAATGAATAATTCTGAAGAATCAAAAGATATCAAGTGTGATCACCTTCTGGATAAGACGCAAAATAATTAATTCAACTGTCAATTTTAGAATTGATAATACAATATATTTCCAATGGGACATAACATACTACGCTGTCGTTTAGTAATTTAGGCGAACCGACGGGCCTATCTAGTGAATTATGGAGAAATAGGCTTCGGACCAAAATCTTTTAATAGGATTCGAGCCCAAAATGTTCTTAACACACTACACAAGCAATGCATGACCCCACTGAATTCAATAATATTTTTAAATCTTCTAATCTCCTAGAAATTTCAATAATTTCATTTGAAATTTTTCCACCTGTAATATAAATAAAAAAATTAAAAAGCCTTCTCTTTTTTGTAACCCGTCAATCGATTTTCTCTTAACTTCCAAGTAAAGTTCTCTCTTTATTGGCGTCACTTAAACATGACAACACCAAGTCGGTTTTTATTTAAATTATGAATTTTCACTTATCCTAAAGGTCGATCTATAGATCTCCGGTATCGTTTATCTCAACTTCAATTTATTTGGAATCTTTAGCTCGTATGCATGGTTGTCGACAACGTTCTCTCGAACTCCTCCCTGAACATGGGTCACCTAGTTCTAATTTACCTGGGAATATACATGGGGAGGCATGTATATCCACATGGGATTAGTCGGGTGCGCGCAAGCAATCCCGGAACCCATGTACCAAAAAAAAAAAAACAATGGGTGGGTTGAGTTTGTGGTGGGTGCTTGGTGTCTGGAATGCTCGATTTTAATGGTATTGGCACATCTATTTTTTTGCAGATTTAAATTATTTTTTGGGTAGTGATGGTCGGTTGGCGGTGTTGATATCAGACGACTTTTGTGGATGACAACGAAAGTTTGGGGTAGATTGGCAGTTTGTTTTACTAGTTTCTTTGATGAGAGTGACGTGTTCTAATTTATGGGGTGAGTTGAACATGGCTTGAACTTTGAATGACAACTTTATTTTCGGTAATGGGTGTCTATTAACTATATTTCTCTCGTCTCATTTTCTCACATGTTCTGATCTCCAATATTAGTGGGTATGTTGGAGAGATAAATGTTTTTCACAACTATCACAGGTCTTAAATGTCGCGATAATTATCTTTTGTTCAAGATCGGGACTTTCCTATCTGTTCTTGGCTTTTCGTGAACGTGGTTGTCGTTTTAACTTTGCTGGTGAATTTGAGACGGTGTTGGGGTTGTTCAATGATTTTGGCATTGAAGTTAATGCCTAGTTTTTATGTTTATGTTCTTAAGTCTAGTATCGTGATTGTTACCGAGCAAAGAATGAGGCAGGAAAAGACTATTTTTAGGGACAAGGAGGGCATTTTTCTGATTGGTTTTGCGATTTCATAGTACAATCTACCTTTCATTTTGAATTAATAGCATGCCGCTGTGGATCAAGATGGGCAGAAGAATGTGAGATGTCCGAGGAGGAACCGATCATTTGAATTCGAAGGAAGCCGAGTCGAGAGATACTCCTGTGTGATAGTCGGTAGGATGATTCGTCTAATAATCTTTGAAGACCAGTTATTAGCGATAGTAGTGGTTGCTCAGTATCTAAGATTGTATTAATTTTTTTCTGAGGGATTGTAATTTGTTTTACGACATTTAGTCTCAAATGTATGAAAAAAAAAGAATTTGTATATATTTTAAAATTTGTTGAGTTAATAATAAATAGAAATTTACCTCAGAATCTTTATAGTTTTCATGAAGTTTATAACTTAGAATAATAATTAGTTAATGTTTTTCTATTTTTTTAATTGGTCAAATATATTAAGAGATTATTACCCAAAGGGTCTTGAAAATACTACATCGGGACCTAACAAGACCAGCTCTATTGCCTCTTCTTACTAAAGGGCACAAACTAATTTTACACTATAAGCCAAAAAACCAATTACTTTCTTACCCTCTTTTGTTTTTTATTTACCTATATATAATATCTTTTGTCAAATAAAAATCAAAACACAATACACGCTCAATCTCTCCTCTCTCCTCTCTCCTCTCTCCTCTCTCATCTCTCATCTCTTTCTCTCTCTCTTTGAAGCTCAATCCTCTCCTCCAAAAATCCATGGAGCTCGAAATTAGGGTTTGAGTTCCGGCAATGAAGCCGGATTTGTGACGAAGTTCCGGCAATAGAAGTGAAACAACTGCTTATTGAAGAACAACACCCATATGGGTCTTCTAAATTAGATGCGCCTAAGGTTTTCCAAATCACAGCCCATGAGTCCAAATCGTGATGAAGATGATGGTTTTTTTCAAGCCCTAAAACTGCAGCTCCTAAATCGTAACCGTGAGGAAGAATTGCAGGCTGCAAACTTTGTTATTGAAGGTAATAATAGCTTGAATTGCACATCTTCATTAGATAAATGTTTTGGAAACGAATTATTAGTTAATTTTGCTAGTACCAGTTGTTGCTCTTTTGAATTCTGGGATTTAGCTGTTGCGCTCAGAACTTTTGCGCTCAGACTTTTGCGATCGGAATTGTGGGCGATTACAAATCTGGCAATGGAACTTTTGCGCTCAGAACTTTTGCACTCAGAACTTTTGCGCTCAGAACTTTTGCACTCAGAACTTTTGCGCTCAGAAGTTTCTAGAAGGCTGCGCTCAGAAGTTTCCACATCGTTAAGCTAGATTATATTACTTTTTTTTCCAGAAATGTAATAGATTTGTGTTAGATTAGATTACTTTTTTTCCAGAAATATCGTGAAATGTCGGATTTGTGTTTTGCACAGAATTTTTGTTAAATGCTCAGAAGTTTTTTGGTGATGTTGATTTTTTATGTTGAATTAAAAAAAATATTTAAACTCAATAACTTTTGTATAAATGTTCAGCAGTTTACTGATTATACGAGAAATGCTTAGGAAGTTTACTGATTATACGAGAAATGATCAACAAGTTATTGAGCATGCCCAATACCCCATGCTCAGAACTATTTTCTACGCTCAGAACTATTTTTCAGACTTAGAACTTTTTTCCAGACTCAGAACTATTTTCCAGACTCAGAACTTTTTTCCATGCTCAGAACTTTTTCCGGCGGTGGCCAGCGATGGTCGGCGATGATCGGTGGTTGTGGTCGGAGCTGGAAATTATTTGATAATTAATGAAGAAGGAGAGAGAAAAATGATAAAGGAGGAGAGAGATTAATGGTAATGGAGGAGAGAGTGTAATGGTAGTGGAGGAGAGAGAAATCTATTTTTTTGTCTTATATACACTATAAGGGTAGTTATGACATTGAAAATCTTATTGACCTCTAAGTAGGAGAGAGAAATCACTTGATTCTTATATGGCACATTGATTCTCCTCAAGTCTCCTTGGGTAATTGACCCATATATTAACCAAAAGTTTAGACTTGAACTGAAAAATAAGTATAGAGACACAATTTTAAAGGTCACGAAGATCACTTAAAATAAGGTATGTCAAGACATGAATTACTTAAAAAGTAAGAGTTATCTTTTCATGATTAAGGATTTGTTTAAAAATATTTATTTTAAAGTAAAAAAAATTGCTTTTAGAATAAAATTTCAAATTTTAAAAATTATTAAAAATAATTTTGAAATTCAAAACCACTTTATGTGCTTTTGTAAGAAGCACCAATTTGGTGCTTCTCATAAAAATGCTTTTTATAGTCTAAGTGCCCGTTTGGGATTGATTATTTTAGAACTAAAAACGCTTTTCAATTAAAATTTTAATATTTGTAAAAAATATTAAAAAATATTTTGATATCCAAAATCACTTTAAGTGATTTTTTTTAATAATCACCTAGCTAGTGCTTTTCCTAAAAGTGGTTTTAAAGGTTTAAAGTATTATTACGAATATAAAATCACTTCAAGCGATTATTTTAAAAAGCAATCCCAAACGGGTAGTAAAACACTTAAAAATTCTAGAAAAACTTTTAAATGTTTAAAAAAAAGCACTTCCAAACAGGCACTAAATTTTAAATTAACCATTGAAATTGAATGTGATAAATCTATCAATTTTTTTAAATATAGGGGTTAAATTACATGTCTATAAGGGTAATGTATTAATTTGCAAGTTGTTAAAGGGCGGAGGCATTTTTTATATCCTAAATATTAATTATTTAATTTTTTTTATCCTAAAATTTTAGTTGATCACATTTCATGTTTGCCTATTCTCTTTTCTTTCCTTTCTTAATATGATTTCTTTCCTTTTGAGAACAATAAGGGTCAATTTTATGGAGAGGAATGAGTAGTTTCCACCGAATACTGGTCGCAGAAGAAGCGAACGACCACGAGGCCAGTTACCTAAAGCTACTCCTTCCCTTCTGGCGACCATGAGTGCACAATTCATAGCCTCTAAAGAGAAATCACACAACGTTAAGAGAAGGGTCGAAACGACGCTCAACTATGTGGACCGAGATGACCTATCTCCGACTGTGCATGGACTGGCTACAGAGGGTGAAGACCCAAAAGACGAGAAGAATAGAAGCATGGGGATGTCTAAGAGTAGTAGGGACACGCTAGTGGTCTCAAATGTCTCAGTGACAATGATAAAAGTGATAGACAATTATGTGCCTATTGATTCGAATGGCCCCAACATTGGTATCATTCTAGAGCCAACTGTTAAGGATTCCAAGCAGCTGCCTATCCCGCCATCTCACCCAGAGAGTAATCTAACAGGTATAGATTGTATCCCTTTACTTTTAACTAATGGTGTTGAAAAGAATGGTATAATACATATCGCTGCAGATGCTCCTGCCCATGGCACAAAATCGAATGAGGTTACCATTGCTCAGGAGGATACGTGTGGATGTTTATGATATTATATAGAAACTATCCATGATGCGTCAATAGGGGACTTAAATCTTAAGGGGTGGTTGACAAAATTGGTGAGACGACGGATGGAAAATGTGGCATTGATCAATCAGCTAAGGGGGACATAGGGATGAGCATAAACGGATTTAATATGGTTGACAACACCCCGTTTAGTTACACCACCTACCCGCAATTAGTTCGGACGACGAAACAAAAGTAAAAAGGGTGTAAGGTATGGCTACGCTTTCTTATTCTACGCCTATAGGGTTATAATGTGGGTTTTAAATATTTGTTAAAGGAGTCAAATCAAATTTGGGCCCCAAAAGAGCACATGGACCTAGTAGATGTGGGTTTTGGCTATTTTTGGCTCAATTTACGAACTCTGAGGATTATGATAGAGTGGTTGGTGGGGGACCTTAGATGATACTCGATATATATCTTATAGTTCGGGCCCGGGATCCGTATTTTATGCCTCAAAACGATCCTATTCCTAAAACGATGGTGTGGGTCTGTTTACCGTGGCGACCTCTAATAAATTATATTGAGGATATTCTTACCTCGTTGGGGAACATTATTGGGAAAATGATAAGAGTCGATCCGGTTACTAGATCGCGTGGAAGGGGTAATTTTGCGATATTCGCGGTCAAAGTTGATCTAGATAGCCTTTAGTTTCGATTATACGAATTCAAGACCACTTACAAAAAGTGGAGTATGAGGGTCTCCATTTGATACGTTTTAATTGCATAAAGTTTGGTCACGTGAAAGGGGGTTGCCCCCCTCCAAGGGTAGGACTAGTACAGGAAATGAGAGTGTGGTGCTAAATAAGTCGACTAGTACGGGCACGAGTGAGGTGAGCAAGTCTAGTTTGTTATATGAGGAGTGGATGACAGTAGATCGGGGAAGAGGCCAAACACGTAAAAACGGTCAACTGAATAGGTCAATCCCAAAGGGAAAAAATTTTGGTGGGAAGAAAGGGGCACTGACTCCGACCAAAAAGAAGATGTGTACTGTAACCGAGCTTGATACGGGGTCGAGATTTAAAGCTCTAGCCTCTTTGGATATCGGGGAGAGTAGTGATCATCAAGAGGATGGGGTTATCGAGCTGGTTGGTAGAATTCATGAACGTGGAATTAACACGGATGACACAGGTGCTACGAGTGCAAATGTTCCACCTCAGAACACGGTCATTGAGTCTTTACGAATAGTCTAGATGGGGTTTTTTAACTCATAAAATCATATAATTCGAGCTTGGTAGATGGCAGGTCCTACAATATAAAAAGAAAAAGTTGGGAAAAAGAGGGGTGGAAAATGGGGGATAAACTAGAAGGGGCGAAAAAGAAGGGGCGCAATATTGTGCCACAGGAAAGTGTATGTTGGGAAGTAATAAGGGTCAAGAATGGAAATTTCATAGTGCAAGTGAGTTATTTAATGGATCTTTAAGTGGGAGTAAGAGTACTTATATAGTTATGATAGATAAGGAGAACTTGAGGTGTAGTAATGAAAAATCAGTTGTGGCTGGAATGGTCAAGGACCTTATCGCAATTAATGATAGTTTGAGTCCTAAAGTAAGTCGGTGAAGTGACTTGGTACCTGGTGCAGAAGTGGTATTTTTAATGAAATAGGATGGGAATTGACGCGACCAGATGAGCGAACCAATGAGGCACACTTACAGCAGATCAGTCCAGGCGACTTGCATGGTAGTGATGCTACAGCAAGGGGGGTTTACCGTTAGACAGAGAGTTGCTAAATCAAACCTCGGGGATGGAAAACTGGGAGGAAGGTGTGAGACAAGTTCACAAGGGAGATTGTCAAAGCGAGGAACAAGTTTTGAGGGAATTCTTTGCGAACAAACCAAACACACCTGATTATAAAGTTTTTCTACCTAGATGGGTCTGAGGAAGGAAATTCACCGCACCACAGAAATGATTTACAGGTCGATGAGTCTTGGGGAGGCCGAGATAGATTATGAGATTGATGGGGTTGGCCACGAGAATTGAGCGCCTTGTTCTTCCTTGTCAATCGCACACCAATGTTGGGTATTGTTCTCTATCCTCTTGTGTCCTTTGATGGGAAAGGGCCTTCAGATAAATTCCCTTTAAATATAATATTTTGGAATTGTAGAGGTGCTAACAACGCAGGGTTCATGAGGACTTTCAAGGACCTCAACGCGTGGCATAAACCCTTCCTCGTGATTGTGGTTGAGATGATGGACAGCAGGATTCGAGTTGACTAAAATCATCAAGTCTCTTCAGATGGACAATTCGATTCTGGCGGAGGTAGTGGGCTTCTTTAGAAATTTGGATTATTTGGAAAGACACGGACATAGCGATCCAAATTTTATTAGCTAGTAAATAGGTAATTAAAATTTGTATTTCTAGAGCCCTATATACACCTTAAATTATATCCACTGTATATGCGAGCAACTAGGCGTGGGTTTGGGATTACCTTTCGGATGCGCTTGAAGATGCCTCAAGTTTTGTTACTGAACTGTGGTTGGTAGTTGGTGACTTTGGAAGGTGTTAAGGGGAAAAAAAAGCATATAATGAAATTTGAAAGATGGAGGGATCAGTGTGGGTTGGAGGATTTAGGGTTCGTTGGTCCTAGATTCATATGGAGTGACTCAGATAAGAATCATGAAAAATTTAGACATAGCCTATAGTAATCACCTTTGGAATGATGCATTTGGTACTTTGAGAGTCAAGCATTTACCTCGTGTGCATTCTGATCATGTTCCCATTATTATCTCACTAGCTGAGTCCTCACACCGTGCGTAGTTAGTAGGCGTTTCAGAGTCGAGGCAGTATGGCGTCTTTATGAAAGCTTCAGAGATCTGGTGGAAAATAAGTGGGTTAAAGAAGGTAAATTCCCGGGGGAGAATATTGAGGTCATGCGGAAAAAAATAGAGGTTTGTAAGGACGATACTTTTGGAGATATATTTCAGCATAAAAAGAGACTACTAGCAAAAAATTTGGGTATTTCGAAGGCTTTACAATGTTCGTATAACACATCGCATGTTAGGCTAGAGAGGAGGTTGAATGGCGAATATGAGAGGTTCTTGAGTAGGAGGAGTTACACTGGTTCCAGCAAACACGTACTGATTATATTAATTCAGGAAAGAGAAATACAAATTTTTACCATATGGCAGCACAAGTGAAGAAGAATAAGAGGGGAGAGATGCGCTTAAAAGATGATAAACACAAATGGATTGATTATATCAAGACTGAGAAAATTTTGGTTAAATTTTTGTATGAGGATCTTTTTTTGCTTGAGGGAGTCTTCTAGGGGAAGTTTGAGTTGCTTCGACTTCCTACACTCATGGCTGGAGGTATTGAGTCATTGAGTAAGTATCGAATGAAAAATTTTGTATAGCCATGTTTCAAATGCCGCCGCATGAGGCACTGGGACCAGACGAAATGGTAGTAGGCTTTTTCCAGAAGTGTTGGAATATTGTTGAATCCGTAGTTTGTGATATGATCAGAACCGCTTTAGTGGAGGGAAAATTTCCAAGATAGATTATGGGTACATTTGTTCACCTTAATCCTACGTTGGGAAATCCGGAATATATTACGCAATTTAGGCCGATTAGTTTGATTAGTGTGAGTTATAATATATGCATGAAGGTGTTGGTGAATAGGTTGCTCCCTTTTCTGGAAGATTACATAGGACCTTTTCAAAGCAGCTTCTTACCTCATCGCTCTTCCATTGATAATGTGGTTTTGGTTAGTGAATTAGATTATGTGTTACGATATCACACGGGGATGAAGAGTTATATGGCTGTTAAGGTGGACCTAGCTAATGCTTATAATAAGATTAGATGGAACTTCATTAAGGACTCCTTGGAATCGCTATTCGGAGTGGGTGACAGTGATTCTATTGGGGATTACGGGTAATGAATGAGCGTGATTTGGTGGGGCTCCCCCTTATCTCCGTTCAAGCCAGAGCGAGGAATTCGCCAAAGTGACCCATTTTGCCTTACCTGTTTATTATTTGTATGTAGAGACTTTTGCTCCTCATACAACCGCTCGTGGAAGAAGGGAGGTGGCAACCTATTTGTCAGCTTAGGGGGATTATGCTATATCATATTTTTTTGTTGATGAACTTATTTTATTTGCTGAAGACTCTATTCATGATTTTGATCTTTTGCATGACATGTTGACCACTTTTTGTCGTAACTCAAGACAAACGGTCCAAAAGGAGTAGTCGATAATTTATTTCTCAAAGAATGTGGAAGGGGGTGGCCTCGAGCATTACCTTAAGGAGCTATTTCACAAGGAGTGAGGGTTTAGGGAAGTATCTTGGCATCCCCATTCTTCGAGGTAAAGGCCGAAGGCTTTTTATAGAGAACGTATCAATGGAATACATGGGAAACTTGCAAATTGGAAAGGTAATTCTTTATCTCTCGCGGGTCGTATGATGCTTACAAAATCCGTTCTTACGGTCGCTCCGGTGTATATTATGCAAGTGGAAAAACTGCTGAACTATGTATGCCAAGAGATTGATCAAATAAGAAGAGAATTTATTTAGGGTACCACTGAGGAACATAAATATATAGACCGAAGAGCGTGGGGAGTCTTGGACTTAGAGTAGCTGAAGATATGAATAGGGTGATTTTGGGTAAAATGGACTAGAAGGTGATTCATGATGATTCAACCTTGTGGACTATCGGTATGAGACAAAGGTATTTTAATGCGAATCTTCTTCACTACTCACCTAGATGAATGATTCTCGTATATGTAGAGCCATTGTGGAAGGTATTTCTGTAGTGATACGGGGATCCCGATGGTTGATACATAATTGTAAGATGGTATCTTTTTGCTTGGATGTATGGATAGGAGAAACTCCCTTGATAGTCCACGTTTTAGGATCAATTGAGGAAGCGGAGAGATTCAAGAAAGTTGAGAATTATGTGTTGAGGGATGGGTCGTGGGATTGGGATAGCTTCCAACATCTCTATCCATCCTCTTTATTACTTGAGATCACGAGGATTGGAGTGGTGAGGGGTGACAAAAATAGAGACAAATTATCTTGGCTCGCTGAATTCATGGTGTATATTTGGTTAAATCGGTCATGTGGAATTATGACGCTAGCGAGGTGAATAGGGAAGTCAATTGGAATAAAGTTTGGAAACTAAAATGTCCGTTAAAAACATGAGATTTAATTTGGAGGGCGATTCATGAGAGTTTAATGACAAAAGAAATCTGAATAGGCGTGGTATGGAGATATACGATTTATGCCTGTGATGTAGGTTGTGGGAGGAAAGTGTGATTCATATCTTTAGAGAATGTGTGAAAGACAATGAGATATGGTATGTGATTAGAGCAGAGATGGTCAGGGCATGAGGAATGTGATGGGCGAAAGGAGTCAGGAATTCACAACTTATTCAGGCTCAGTAATGCCTTCTGTAGTAGTAGGAACCTCCTCTGCAATTATCAATTCTCCATATCAGTGGAATTCAGGTGCTCAGCAGGCGAGGTTCTATTCTTTACAGCAATTTGGGACTTACTTACTGTAACAGCTTCCATCGTTGACTCCTGAACAGGAGATCCTGGCGGTAAATCAGCAGCAACGCAGTCACCAGGGGCTGGGCACAACTGTCAACTTCCGACTCACAGATGTTTTGCATTTTACAGTATATGAGCGAGCAACTACGACATTAGATTTTGGGCAAGGTGGGTTAACTTCGAGGCTTGAGGACAATGCGTGGAGCTAAAGAATCTCTCCAGCAAGAAATTATTCGCCGGTGTGGAGCGAAGTGTACTTTTTGGTGTGTCGATAGAAACCATTTGGAGAGAACGCAATAACGTGGTGTTTAATGGGAGTGTGTTTCTTAATGCTAGATCGATCATGAAGAAGGGTCAAGCTCTTGTTATTAGCTACACTAGAGCTTGGCCAACTAGAAGGCGTTATGTAAATTTGATTGGGTGATGCAAACCGCTCGAGGATTTAAATTAAATACGAATGGGAGTTGCAATAAATGACGTCATGTTGGAGGCGGAGGGGGAGTGGTCCGAGATGGGAAGGTAATCTGATACATGGTTTTTCCATGAACATCAGCCAAGACATGGTCGTTATAACCGAGTCCATTATGTTATGTGAAGACTTGAGAATGACAGAAGTCTTGGGTTGAGCGAGGTAGAGGTGGAAGTAGACTTTTGGAAGATAATTGAGATAATTCGCAACGTGGAACAAGGTAGAGGTCCAGCGGAGATGTGATTTAAGCGACGATGTAGATTCAGCAGATGCGTTGATTTCTTGAAAGATATAGTGGGTTCAAGTTGAGCGATATTCATTGAAAAGGTAATTCATGTGAGGATTGGTTAGCTCACGCGGGTTCATCTCTAGAAGAAATGTATTGTTCACACATTGATCCCCCAAAGGGAATATGGACTATCATTACATGGGACATGATAGGATGGATGACGTCAAGGATGATCCATCCCGAACTCGTTTTTTATTTTAAATATTCCACAATTCTTTGGATCTCTTTTATAACAAAATAAAATAAAATTCATGTTCTTTTAACCTTAGTCTTCATTTCCTAACGAAAAAAGGAAAATGAATAACCTTGTCCTCGTTACTAGTATGGAGTATTGTTCTATTCACTTGTTTTCTTTACCAAACATTTTCGAATATCAATTAAAAGTTATATGTTACCAAGATCTTTTAAAGTTATATACAGCAGCACATCTACATTGGATTCAACATCAAGACTGAACCGAAAATGATTTTATATTTCATTTATATTATTATTAACTGTAAATTGTAATGCAAACACTACTACTTTGGACTAGAGACAATTTTTCTTTTTCTTTGGACAATAGACCAAAGACAATTCAAATTACGAATACTATAAGCTTAGACAGATGAACGTTATCCCGAAAAGGATAATCACTGCACGAATTTAAAATTTATAGGCTTCGAAGGAGAATGCCTTCAAAAGTAATGCCAGGTCCAAATGCTAAAGCAAGTCCCCATTCTTCAGCATCTTCTCTTTTCAACTCTTCTCTCATATATTCCATTACATATATTATAGTGTTGCTGCTAACATTTCCAAAATCCATCAATGCCCTTCTGCTACAATTCAATTTCTCAGCATTTAACCCGAGTTTGCTCTCTAATCGGTTAAGTATAGCCGGTCCTCCAGGATGAACAGCCCAAAACAACTCATTATAATCCTTCAAACTGCACTTCGCCATTACTTTCTTGCAAAACGCATCAATGTTGTCTTCAATCTTCTGAGGAAGATCTCTTCCTAGCTTGAAGTATATTCCCTCTTCGGACAGCCGACCATCAATAACATCATGAGTTCCCGGCAAGAATTGCTGGACAGCATAATTTAGCTCCATGAAAGGAAATTCTTTACCCATTATCGGATCAGATCCAATAATAACAGCCGCTGCTCCATCCCCGAAAAGTGCAGCACCAACAAGATCATACGGGCGAGCGTTATTTGGTGGGCGAAACCCAAGAATCGTCGTCTCGGATGTTGTTAAAAGTACCCTACTTCCTGGATTATTCTCAGCAATGTCCTTAGCAACTCTAAGGCCTGTAACACCACCATAGCAGCCGAGAAAGTATAGCATTACACGATTAACATCGCTTCTCAATCCTAGTTCAGTAGCTAGGTAAAGATCACCACCAGGGAGGCGAATTTCACTAGAAGAAACGTAGACAATGTGAGTTATATCATCTACTGGCCTTCCCCATTCTTTAATGCAAGCCAGGCTCGCTTCTTTAGCCATTTCTATTACTGCAGGATTTGCTATCTCCAGCCTTTGTCTTAGCGTCGGTGTGCCTTCTGTAGCTAATTCTGGATACTTTTCCAGGATCTCCTTAGACATGACAGTGTATCTTGTTTTCACAGTCGTGGTTATACCTACCAAATGGAAGAAAAAACAGGCAAATTATAAATTAGCGTAAAAAAACACACATAAAAAAAAGAAGTAAATTTGCATGCTTACACAGACGCTCTAACTTCTCCTTAATGGAAGCGTCGACGCAATTGGTGTCACGAATATACCCTTCGACCAAGCGATCCTGAGGGACAACCTGACTAGGAAAGGCTTTGCCTAGGGAAAGGACAGTAGCCTTTCCAGGAGTTGGAGCACGCTTAGGTGAGTAGTTAGGTGCTGAACCATTGGTGTTAATCTGAGCCATAGCTGATTAAAGAGAATGTAGGAAAGTTGTGTTTGGATAGTTAGCATAAAGTTTGGGGAAAGTAGCTTAATATATATGGAAGATAGTTTGTTATTGGAGAAAAGTTGGTACTGAAGAATCATAGCATGACTTAGTATAATACAGATACTTAATTGGGAAATTGTTATTTCTAGTTGTGGAACTGGATGCGTGAACATTAATTTAGATAGCAGCTAATCTTGTATTGACTTTTTCTTCAACAAGCCATCACTCTTTAGGTCTCCCCTCCAGTTTTAGGTGTGTCCTCGTGTCCATTCTACGGATCCAATTGTTTTTTTTCTCTTTTAGTCCTCGTTCCTAGCCTAATCTCCCTCTTAATT
This sequence comes from Nemophila menziesii, assembly GCA_029959085.1. NCBI lineage: Eukaryota > Viridiplantae > Streptophyta > Magnoliopsida > Boraginales > Hydrophyllaceae > Nemophila > Nemophila menziesii. The sequence goes on along the minus strand of JARWIR010000007.1, from coordinate 29,503,590 downwards.
TAATTTAAACGAGTAATACTTAAATGTAAAGTTCAACTATAATGAGTAAACACTTTTATACTTTGTTCGAGGTATTTCCCGGAAATCCTTAAAAATACGCCTCCTTGAACCCGCTAAAAGAAGTCACCGGACCCCATAAACCTCACAGTCATGGACAAACCCGATGAGTACTCTCACGCTACCTCATAACTCACCATTGTTTTGACTAAAGAGCATGAGGTCCCCCACTTCCCAAACTTGTGGTTCTTGCGGCAAAAAATGAGTATCACGGTGAAGCTCAAACTCTTGATTTAGGATGACATCTTGTCTTTTTTTTTTATCCGTCTTAAGAATAATGTCTAATTGACCCTCCCTTTTCTATTTTATTCCCTTCTATCATAAAATTATTTTTCTTGCCCGTAAAGGCACTACAAGAAAACAGAGAAAAAACGATTTGGAGGCCCTGTTCAATTTAGGTGGATGCACCCAATTGAAAGGTATATTGTATTTTACTAAATAATTATAATTTAATCACATAAAAATATATACTGATTGTTAAAAACTTCAAGGTGTTGGAGAGTGTTCAAAAAATATATGGGAAATAAAGCTCATCCTGAAGGGTCAATCGCTGAGACCTATATTACACAAGAGGCCCTCACGTTTTGTTCTAGATATTTGAATGGAATAGAAACCGTTTTTAATCGACCACGTCGTAATTACGATGTTAATCCAAAAGAAGGAGATATATATTTGTTTCCTAGTGGTGGCAGAGGCATGGGAGCGCCTATTTATAAAATACTGGACAAGATTTCGTTGGGTCAAGGACATCGATATGTTTTGTCGCATGTTGAAGAAGTACAACCGTTTGTTGAGTGAGTCTTTCGTTGAAACTTATTTAATTATACACTGTAAGACTATTGTGATATATTAACATATTAATATTTTACATTCTTCTGTAGGTTGTTTAAAAGTTACAAGATTGAAAAGTATCGGCCTAGAAGATACAATTCAAGTACATTGCAAAGGCTGGTTGCAGAGGAATTTCATTCGTGGTTCAAAACACATGTAACTATTATCTATTAAGTATATATTCACATGTATTATTTTTATAGGATAAAATATATTTTTTTCACAAAACAGGTAGAGGAAATAGGCTACGGGAACGTCTCCGATAAAATAAGATGGCTTTCTATAGGACCATTTGCTGCTGTAACAAGTTATAAAGGTTATGTTTGCAACGGATATAGGTTTCATACAAAAGAAACAAATCATGGGAAACGAACACAAAACTTTGGGGTTGCCTTGACTTCGACAACACCAAGTGTTGCTTCAGTTCGAGATCCAAATCTTATTGAAGGAGAAGTGGAATATTTTGGGGAACTGACTGATATAATTGAATTAGAATACACTGGACAATTAAAGGTTGTACTTTTTCGATGTAATTGGGCGGACGTGACACATGGTCGTGGAGTAAAGAAAGATGAATTCGGTTTTACATTGGTTAATTTTTCACGGCTGTCACATACAGGTCAGCGCATGACCGATGAGCCATTTGTTATATCATCTCAAGTGCAATAAGTTTTTTATGTGCAAGATCCTTTGAACACGGAATGGCAAGTTGTGATAAAAAATGTTCCTAGAGACTTGTTTGATCTTGGTGAGGACATCAGATTAGATCTTGAAGACAATGATGACGAAGAAGAAGATGATGACTATGTGTCCGCAAGAAGCGAGCCTTATGTCCGTCAAGAGTTAGAAGAGGGTTATTGGTTGCGGCACGATGTGAATGACGATTTGTTTAATGATTTTGTGCACCAGACTTTTTAAATATAGTCTAAAAATAAATTTTACAAATAGTTTAATACATGGTTATTTGTTTCTCGTAAGAATTTGTGATGTCCATTTTTATAGAAAAATCGCTAGTAGTTTTATTTTTCCAAGTTCGTTTTTATCAATCAATATTTTAAGTAATATTCAAAATTATAAATTTAGATTGTGATTAAAGTCTTAAGTATATCACAAGATTGTCAAGTTTATTCTCAAATTTATTGATATTGTTGTAACTTTTTCAAATGTTATTTTTTGAGTTAATTACGTTACCATACGATACTAATATTTGTGGTTAATTGTACTAATCTAATGTAAATTTTTGGAAAGTTTTACTTTTTTGTTTATCAACATTCCCAACGCAAATCTATAAGCGTCCTTATGTGCTAAGTATAACTGACGCTCCTATAGTTGCGTCCTTGATTAGTGCGCAAATAAAGACGCAAAACGGAAAGCGTCCCATATGAGCTATCAGTATAACCGACGCTCATGTAACGGCGTCCCTAATTAGCGTGTCAACATTGACGCTTGTGTAACTACGTCCCTAATTAGTGCGTCAATGACGACGCTCCTGTAGTCGTGTCCCTAATTATTGTGTTAATATCGACTCTCTTGCAGACGCGTCCCTAATTACTGTGTCAATACCGTCGCTTATATATATAGCGTCGTGAAAAAGTAAAACAAGGACGCGTGGATCAACAGCGTCCCTATAGCAAAATAAATGCCGACGATATATAAGGCGCGTCCCCTATTAATAGCATATAGGGACGCTTCAAACACAGTGTCGCCATATATAACAATTAAGGACGCGTTTAATTTTGGGTCGTTATTTATAATTTTTGTAGGGACGCTAACGCGACGCGTCGTTAAAAAACCGTCGCTAAATGATCATTTTCTTGTAGTGAGGGCACCAGCTAAATGCAAACTAAATTATAGAAATTATCATATAACTTGATATCTCGTCTTTTGTGATGCATTAATATAGAAGTGGGATTTGAACTCATGCCCTCTTACGAAGACCAGAACTTGAGTCTAGCGGCTTAGACCACTCGACCATCCAAACTTATGTTTTACAACAAAAAGATATCATATATAAAAGCTCAACCTACATTATGACATAACTAAGAGTTAAATTAATAGCATTTGATCTAGCTAAACCTACATTATGAAATAAGTAAGACTTAAATTAATAGCATTTGATCTATTATTGAGGATGGATTGTGGAACTGTTAACTCTTCCTACATATTCATCACACTTATGGATCTATTATTTTGATCCACACCTTGAGAATGATATATGATATCTCAAATTCTTTGATAACTTGTCTGTTAAATTTGTTTTTAATAATATGAGAACGATCGTAGTACAACCAAGTTTTATGTGAGATTATACATATTGATTAGATACCCACAAATAGGTAAAAGTCATACTATTGATAGCAGATTTAAATACACTCACCACTATTGATAGTTATGGAAACGGCCATTGCAACTAATGAAAATTGTGGGATATATCCCTTATATTTGATGTATTTTATTTTAGTGGATAAATCTTGTGTATATATATATATATGTGTGTGTTGGAGCACTTTTTAGGTAATTTATGTGTTAGGTGTGAAACTTTTAAATAAATGGATGCTATTGGAACCCAAGAGAAAGTCAAGAGGCTGAAAAGTGGAGAAGTAATCCCAGTCAAGTCACAAAAGGAGCCAAGACATTCAGTTAAAGCTCATAAAGAAATCTCAGCAGAATGCTTTGACTTGCAAAAATTATAACAAATAATTGGTAGTGAATTATTTGATGAAGTTTTAACACAAGGTAGCTCTTGAAGTCTAGATCACGTGGTTAAAAGGGCGTCCAGTTGCGAGTTGTGACGTGAACATTATGTCAGGTTTACTGAAGATACCCAAAGTTGTTCAGATTTAATAGAGTCCAGTGAGCCACTTAATACTCTCACTTAAGTTAGAACGTATGAGTTCACATTTTATGGAGCCTATATATACTTAATTAGACCAGCAAAACATGTCACTTATCATATTTTAAATCTAGAAACTTGGAGATAAAGGCAATGAGCAACGAGTTCTTCTATAACACCTTATTTCCTACTTTTGTCATCATCATAGTGTAATTTTTACTTTTATTTCCATTATGTCTTTAATTATGAATCTTTAACTTTTATTTTTCTTATTTTAATATGAACTAATTCCTTAGTATCTTGAGATACTCAAATTTATGAACTCTAGTTTTTGAATCGGGTTTTTTTGTATGGATTTGAGATTTCCAATTTAAATAAAATATAAATTGTAGTTGTTGTAGTTATGCTTATGCTTATATACAAATTTTTGTATGAGAACCACATATACAGGGTTTGTTAGCTATTATATTACGCCCGAGCAGGGGGTTTAGTAGTTGAAATAGTATAATTACGTCTTCTAGATCTAGAGTTGAAGACTCGGAAGAGCTAAACTATTTAGGCAATCATGTGAAGGTAGAATCGTCTTAATAGTTAGTTAATATCGTAGGTTCATTCAGAAGAAACTCCTAGTATTAAATAACAACCCTTATTTACTCGGAAGAGACTTAGGGTGTACAATTTAACTCCAATTAGCAACAACGACCTATTTTGCTCTTAGAATTACAATTAAGTCCCTTTCTAAAGTAGTGGTGAGTATGAGCGTCTCGAGCTACATTTCTCTTCCCATGTTTCCAACTTTAGTTTAAATTACTTAGTTAATTTAGTAGTTAATTATTATCTTAGTAGTAATATTAAAAAAATCAAACAAAAAACTCGTCTTTAGTCTTTTCTATCAACAATGGTTTACTAATTCTAAACTATAGTCGTCAATTAATTCTTAACTCCTTGTGGGGACGATAATTCACTTACTTTTTATACTACTTGACGACTCGTACACTTGCGGGAACCAACCCCTTTAGTGTTGATTTATTATCATGGTTCGCAAGGCAACATAACTCAATAGTGACATTTTAGAGTTGGATTTCTATACGAGTTCTGATAATTTTCCCGTAATTCCACTTTTTGAGATTTGGAAATGTTCCAGTAACTCGACAGTGGTATTTAGTGTCTGATTTTCCTTTTTTGAATTATGTGATTTTGCACGTAACTCAATGACATTTTTCTACATACTTTACTTATTATTAGCCCTTTTTTTAGTTATGAGAATTTCCTGTAACTCATTTTTCGAGTTATGAGAATTTTCCCTAACTTGATGAATTATGGTATTTAGTGTTTTTTTAGAAATGCTCAGTGATTTTTACTGAGTATACTTAGTGAAATATCTGGATACTAAGAAAAATGGTACAACCACATCCATTAAGAAAAAAGATAACCAAATCCACATCCATTAACAATCGGATTTTAGAGTTATTTAGCAAATCTGCATCCATTAACCAACGGATTTTAGAATTATTTATCAAATCTGCATCTGTGATGGATGCGATTTATCCTTGGTTAATCTGTATCCGCTATCGTTGAATAGGCTTTAATAAAATATTCAAATAAAATATTTTTAAAATTCTAATAGAGTAGATACCCCTTTTTCTCCCTATAATATCACAAAATTGACAACTTACCCCCTCAATCAAGTGTAAATTTACCCCCTAACTTTCAATTTTGCGACTCATTTTCCCTGATGACGGAATCCGTCCAATTCCTACATTAAGTAAGCATATGCAAGGTTTTAATAATTTTTTATTAATAAAAAATGTTCTAAAGACAAAACCCTTATATTTGAAAGTGCAAAAAAGGTACTTCCTGATTATCTAAATTTATTACTTTAAAAAAAGAAAATCAAACTCATCATCTTCTCCAACATACACATCAGAGATTTGAAGAACCAGTAAATCAAATTCATCTTCTTAACAAATCCGAGGGTTAATATTTTCAACCTCAAATTCACCTTCTTAAAAAAACGCAGAAAAACAAACCTCATAAATAACTTGCTAAGAGTTTCTTCTATATACATACATAATATAATTTGAAGTTACTAGTCTTAGATTCTTCGAGAGATAGATATTTGGTTAATCCCTATCTCCTCCTACCATCGTCGTTTTCCTAAATTGTAACCCCTAATTTTCTATCTCTTCTTAATCCTCCCGTAATAAAGATGCATAGAGAGAGAGAGAGAGAGAGAGAGAAGTAGTCGATTAAAGGCGGAGGTTGGACACGTGGTGACTGCTGGGTCATCAGATCAAAAGAGAGTTAATGAAACCCTAGATAAGCTCATGGAGCGCACGTCGGCCAGCTCTATGAGCTTCAAAGACAATGATAATCACATTTGTAATAATCAAAGTTCCTCGCGGTCCAGTGTAAAGATCCTCATTGAGATTCTTGCTCTACTGGCATCTATGATTGTTTGTATATAATACTACACTCACACACATGCTTTAATTTTTTTTTATTATCGAATTATTTGGAAAGAGTCTCTTTATTTGATTGCTAAGTCTTGTGTATAAGTGCTTTGAAATTTAATGGACCTTAATTTTTCTTCTTCTCAATTTTGATAGTTTTTATACTTGCGTGATAGTATTGTGAATGGTCTGAGCTAAAGGTGCAAACTTTATGATTATTTAGGTTAAAGACTTGGTTTTTAAATATTCAACTTTAACCTTAGTTTTCCTTTCAATTCTTCTTCAACCTTCGGTACGTGGTACGTAAAGTATTAGGGTCCTTTGTTATTAGTCCGTGAGTTAAGTTCAAATGTAGAATACCAAAAACTTCACTTATATGATGGAACAGGTTCATGATAATCTATGGTTCAAATTAGAGGAGTGACATCTCCTATTTTTTGATAGATTAATCTATTCAAGATACATCATTTTGTGAGTTTATTGGGCCTAAATGAGGGATTTTCCCCTAATGTTCGATGCATTGTACTTTTCTCTCTTGTTTTGAATATATTGCTATCTATAGAGATTTTGTGCCTTAATTGTATTTTAAGTGTGTATCTTTTAGGTACATGGTTTACACAACATTCCAATATGATTAGGAGAAGTAAAAAAATCAAGACAAACCCCAAGACAAGGTATAAATTGAGCTTAAAGTTACTTTGGGAAGTTAGAGCGTTTACCGGAGAAATCTTGATGTTATATTGTTTCAGCCACCACGATCAATTGGCCAGAACTTTGGACTTAGTTCCTTTTAATTTAGTTATAGATTTAAGTCCGTGAAGCGTGAGAAGTGACAAAAGTCAATTTGGATTTGAGATGAAGAAGTTATGCCATTTGCTTCCACCGTGACTTGAACAAGTCCAACACTAGCTAAAAACAGGTTGGGCTATTTTTAACATATCTAAGTGATCCCATGGAGTCTCCTAACATTTGTAACTAGTATATAATCATCTTAGAATCTCCAAAACAAACACCACTCATCATTTATTAATATTAATGTCTGGAGAAGAGCAGAAGAGAAGAATTGAAGGGGTTTTCTACAAAACTCAATCATTCTTCACCATCCATCCGTCGTTTCATCTCATTCTAAATATTAACTTTAATTTATTATTTCTTTTAAGCATAATTACATCATTAGTTTTAATTATTTTTATTTTTCCATTATAAACGAAACCCTCATCGCTTGAGGTTTGCTACATGTAAGAATCTATGTTAGCTTATTTGATGTTTTATTGAATTCGGGATTTACGTATAATTGAGATTGGTATTGTTATTTCCATTAACTATATGTTTGTTATAATACTATTCATATTTTGACCAAATAGCGAGTAGCTTGAGTAATTATACTATCACCCGGAAGGGGGGGATTTAATTGCGGATATAACATAGAGACGCTTGGTATGTGTAGTGAATCGGGAGGTCTTGACTAGTCAAGTAGTCATTAGGGTTTGAATTTTAGCATTCGAAAGCATATGTAGGGTTCACTCGGAAGAGGTCTCTAGGAATCGCTCTATAAGCTACCCTTATGCGAGTTAGAGAGATTGTTGAATCTCGTCTAATGAGAATTTACCATTCCACCCTTATCAATAAAAACGTCAGATTAGCTACATAAGGGAATTACTAGCAAAACTCAAGCAACTTTCTCATCCTACTTCTTTATCTTTTAATTATTTTATATGAATTAGATTTCAGTTCTTAATTCTTAATTCCATTTATAGCATTAGTTATTTAATCTAAAAAACCCAATTAAATAATTGTTTTAATTTATCTCCATTTGTCCTTTATAAGCATTACATTTTTATACTTTGGAAACACATTTTTTCAACTTTGATAGTACATGTGGAGATGATATTCCTTTTTTACTTACCATATTTTACACTTGCCAATGCCCCCGTACACTTGCGGGTACATCACGCGAGGGGGCAGACAAGGAGTGTTTTCTATTTTGGGGTCGTCTTCTTAGGATATATATCATTAATAAGGAAGTTCAATCCATGGATAACAAGGTTTCCAGTAGATCTTGTCGGAATTAGGAAAACACAAGAGATGAGTCAAGGTTTTCACAATTCCTCTTGAAGTGCTCGATCAACCAGAAATTCAGCAGTAAACAAGGTAACTGTTTCATAAATTCATTATTTTGGTTTTTTTCTAATCTTAAACGTTCAGAGGAGTGCAAATCTGAAAGTCTCTGGCTAATATGATTGAATGCTAGATCCACCGATTTTCTTATATGTTATCATGAGGGTTTCAGATATGTTGCTTGTAGAGTTTATTGTGCGTATATTGGAGGTGACATTTGTTGTTTTAACTTCACATGGTGTAAAGAGTATAATGCAAGGGTGATAGGGAGGTGGTGGTGGGTTCGTGTTATGTTTGTTAGGTTGGGAGGGATAGTAAGTTGGTGATTTATTAAGGGGGTTTTATTGGTGCTTCATTGTCGAATCGGTGGATGTGATAGGTAAGATGAAACGCTTAATAATGGAGGTGGTTTTATTTTGAAAGGAAGTACAATTATGGTGCTTTGGACTGTATTTTGTAGATGGTTATCGAAGATAATCAGAATGGTAAGTTGGTGGGCCATGTGGTTTGGCATTTTCATTTATACTTTCTGCTTGGAAAATTATAAAACAATAATTATTCACTTTATTTTGAACTTGGGTTGGCGTGATAGTAGGCCAATTTGGTGTTCCTCTTGGGTCACCTTTAAGGATTTTTGAAGCAAAGGAACATAAGTTTGAAGCGGGTATTGAATTAGATTATTATTAGTGGATATGTTGGTATTATAACCACTAACAGTGATGGGTTCTTGTACATCAAGGTCAAGATTAATCCTTGAAAAATACTCTTGATGGGTAATCGTAAGGATATAGAGAGGCTTATTAGGGTTAGTAGTGTTGATATATGATTTTGGAACGTGTATGATATATGGATACGTGATATGAAGGATATATGTATTGTCCTTAGAAGGTCCAAAGACTATTAATGAGTTTTCTTGATTGGATCCGTCAGGGTGTGAGGGAACCCTCAACGAATTTATGTTAAAGTCACTTATTATTTTATTGCTTTTCAAAACCCCTCATTTCTAAATATCGCCTGCGTATCGTTTGTTGTTTGAATATAGGTTACCCCCATGATGATGTTTCCCAGTGGACGAAATAACATCCATTTGATGATTCGTTCTTTATGGATCTAGAGGGAAAAAGATTTAGGTCAAATGGGAATGTCGTGTTATGGAAGATGTGTGTTAGTCTAGCTATAATTTTGTTTGATTGTAATTTTAAAATCTGCCATATTTCCCAATAGAAGTGGTTCTTGATGATACATCTTGTTTGTTCACGCTTCGACTTTTTTTTCCAGAAAAAGACAAAAAAGGTTACCATTTCCCCCAAAAAGGGGTACTCGTTTTGGACCGACCATCCAGTTTAAGGAGATGCAAAGTTGTTGATTCTTTCTGTTACTCATCCCTTAAATGAAAAAAAAAATTCTACATGCAAATAAGATTTTGAGAACCTTTGTGGTTCAAATGGAAATATAGTTCGCAACTTATGACAAGTTATGGAAAGAATAATTGTGATGGTAAATTATACTTGTTTACCCCTAACGGCTATTCTACAGGTGGCATACTTTCTTCAATGGATATAAATTTCGATGGAGTTATTGTGGATGAATATGATACCATTTTCCTGCTAAAAACGTACTACCGTTTTGGATTCAGTAATTCGGTTGAAGTGGTTGTAAGGTTGTCGATTTTCTCTGACTTATTCATGTTTCTACTAAAAATGTTGTGTCGTTTTTTTGGCATGACATGTTATACAGATTTGAACCAATGTCTCGTTTTAGGTATGTTGTTTTTGGACTGAAATGGCTTTCAACCTATTTATTCTTTGATGGCTCGAATCAAAATGCTTCCTTCACAAGAGTTATACGATATGAAAGCCTACCATAAATGTTGATACTACTCAAGAGAAACAATCCATCACATACAAAGATATGTCAAGAATGGTGTGAAGAAAAAAATGTGAAAGATAGAATGAAACTATCATGATATTAATTATAAACGATAAACTACTACAAAATGAAAGATGAACTAGTGGAAAGTATAGAAAGATCGTAGTTTATCTTATGCACCAAGAAACATCCTTTATAGAGATGTGATTTAAAAAGGTGTTTGAGTAGGATGCTTGTGCTCTAAACATGTGATGTGTTTGTAAATGTGAAATCATATAAAAAAGTAGTATACATGTTGTAAGGGGTTAAGGTAAGACTAATAATATTAAGGGTTATCCTATACTTAACCAAACAATCATATAAACATAGGAGTGTGCTAATAATAAATGTGTTCACATGTAATTCTATTTCATGATTCTGGTCCTACATCCTAGAATGTGATGTATTTTAAATGTGAAATCATATAACAATGAAATTTATAACATTCTATACATAACAAGTTATTGCATGACATGATGCTCATATTATTAAGATGGTAGAATGCATATTTATGCAAGTAATACATGTTTGGATGATTTATCTCTTAAGATGTGAAATAATCTAATAAAGTTTACAAGCAAGTAATTAGTTCATCACTTATGCAAAATCCAATCATATGACAATTAATAACCAATGTAGTGATAAACTCATGTGAATGTCTATGAACAAGGATACACATGTTTGAGATAAGTCAACTAGTAACAAAGATATGTTGTATGTATAAAAATATGTAATCATGTAATGTGAAACAATTAACATGTTAAATACATAACTATATGTCTCATAAAAACACTTAAAAAGGATAATATTAACACTTCACAAAGGTGATCGTAAACAAAATATTTATCCATGCCGCAACGATTATCAAACGATGTTGGCATACAATTCTTAGACTTAGAGATGATAAGGTAACTGTTAAGAATGTCAGGAGAAAATTATACATATTTCAAGATTACTACAATGCTCTCTTTCTTGAAAGGAATTATATTGAACTTGAAGCAACAAATGAAATAGTTGCTTATAATATCAGTAATGAAAGAAGGAGTTACTTAAAAGAGAACCAACAATGGAAGAAGTTAAAGTAGTGGTGTTTAGTATGTTTGGGTCAAAGGTTTTGTATCCTAAAATTCTACATGGATTATTTTCCAACATTATTGGATGTATTGAAGCCTGAAGGAAGACATATTTTCAATGCTTAAAGAATTTTTTTTGCAACAATGTTTCACTTGAAGGTCTTAATGATACTCTTATCTCCCTAATACCTAAAGGAGGAGAACAAGAAAAGGTGGTTCATTTTTTGTCGATTTCATGTGAAAAGTTTTCATATAATATCATCTAAAAATACTTGATCTTTGACTTCAACCAATTATAGATGAAATTATCGCGCCAACTGCAAGCAACTTTTATTGAAGGTAGCAACATTTAACCATACGAGAAATTGCTCACATTCAAAAGTAAAAAATGAGGACAAGTAAACATTATGTTTATGAGACAGTCAAGCTTGCCATGTCAAAAGCATATGATCAGGTGAGATGAGATTTCCTAGTCAAGATTATGAAGAGTCTGGTTTTCATGATAAGTGGGGTGTGAGTCGTATTTCTACGGTTACATTTGAACTAAAAGTTAACCGGGAATCCATCCCCTTGGAATAACAGTCGAGTGGTATTAGACAAGGTGTATCATTATCGTCTTTTCTTTTTTCACTTGTGATTAAAGGTTTAATTGGTATCATTAATAATGAATGACATGAAGAAAACATCAAGGGTTTAAATAATTCAGGGGAGTGTCCATAACTTGCACATCTCTTATTTGTGGATGATGCATTAATTCTGGTATCATTATGGTGTGACCTAAGGTGTGATAAAAAGATGTATAAAATAAGTGCAAATAAACACCCTAAGCTAACACGGTACTGCAAGTATTACAGGACGTATGCAAGTTTTAATGATAAGAAGATTCGTTCCTCAGGGACTGACGAAAGTTAGAGAGAACTTATGCAAATTATCAAGTGCAGATATTAAAGATAGAAAGATAATACGCAAAGAAAGAAAAGGAAAATAGATTTTTATTTGGTTTTTATAAAGAAAACTAAACTACTAAATAAAAGACAGAAAATAAATAAAAGCAAAGAAAAGAAGATCGTATGAAAGATTTAGCTTAGGTTTTACTAGTATGCACTAATCCTTCTAATTCTATCTATTAGATCTAATTTATAAGGGAGAATATTAGCTCTTGGTATACTTAGTCAGGATTCTAAATTCCCATACCTTAGACCTTGAGAGCGACTAAGGGGGCTACGACACAACCAAGACGTGATTTCAAATAGGGTTATCAAACGCTACTAAGGCCCTAAGCAAATACTGCAATCATTGGTGATATGGTGATTAAAACAAACCCTAATGACTATCTAGTTAGAATCATGTTTTGTCAGAACTAATATCGACACTAGACGTTATGTGGTGGTTCAATAGTTAAACACCCTATGAAGGAGACCATCTAACTACTATTAACGTAATCCTATACTCGTGCACTAGCAAGGAAAACAATCATTAATTCAAAACACATAATCAAATATAAAGGTAAGTAGCTAATATCAGATTAAAACATATAATTCCCAAAGAAACTTAGATAGAAGAATTAGAATTCATAGTTTATACATTATGCAAAACCTAAGCTAATAGAATTAATTCATACAAAGAAAAGAAGAGAAAAGAATTACAAAATAAGAGGTTGAAGGAGACATGATTGATGCACAGCTCCTTCCAGACTTCTTCTCTTGTGTTACAGCTTCCTCTTGGCCTTAGGGTCTGGCCAATGATGATTTTAGAGTGTTAAGAGGTTGTATTTATAGGGTATAGGAAGACCTAATTCGTTTTCTTGAAGGAGAAGGAAAGTAATGGACTCCTAGCCCAACTCAAATTCGTATGGAAATAAAGATAAACACTGCTGGACCGTTTTGAGCATATCTTCTTCGTTATTGGTCGGTTTGAGCTCCAAAAGATACCAAAAAAATCGTAACAGAATTATCTTTGTCCCTTAGAAAGGAAATTACCAAAATCGGCCTATTTCTTAGGTAAATAACCACTTCTTTAGGCGTGTACTGCAGAATTCAGATTTAGGCAGCTTTTCCTTTTCCTAATTGAACTCAGTTTCCTTCTATCTCCAATTTTCATGCATATCTCTTTCCATATCTTGTAGTCTTTGACTTGGAATTTAATTAATCTCCATAATTATCTTTAAAGCTTCACACTAAATAAACAATTAAACCCAATATGCTCTAAAAATATCAGGTTACTAAATCAAGACCCAAAATAGGAAAGTACACTAAACTAAGTAAAATCAACCTATAAACTAATAAATAATCCTAAAATGATGTCTCAGAAGTATATTTTATTATCACAAATGAGGAGACATCACATTAACAAATAAGGAATTAGAATCTTTCAAAAGGGTTCTCACAAAGTATTGTGAATGTTCAGGGCAAAGCATCAACTTGTAGAAACTGACAGACTGTTTTTCAAAGGGGACACCGTCAAATATTATGAATGAACCTGTCAATTTTCTGGATAGTTCAAGAGGTGAGAATCTAGGTAAATATCGTGGTATGTCTATGAAGCTAGAAAGATCGAAGAAAAGAATGGTCCAATGGATTAAGGATAAATTCTACAACATGATGCAGGGATGAAAGAAGTCATTATTATCTGAATATGGCAAATAATTTATTATTAAAGTAGTAATTTGAGTTAATCCTGCTTATGCCACGTCGATTGTTCTATTTCCAAAAATTTATTGTAAGGAATTTTTAGCTATGATTGCAAAATTTTATGGGGACCATGTGGGAAAAATCATATGTATTAATTGGCTTGGGAAAGAATTTTGAAATCGAAAATTCTTGGTGGTCTTGGTTTTAGAGATATTCTTAAAATGAATTGCACGTTTGCAAATCAAGCATGGAAGACCAGACCCCTTAGTTGATAGAGTTATCACATGTATTTATCACTCGAAAAGTGACTTTTGGCAGGCTGAGATTAAGTACAGATGTTCATGGGCTTTCTCAAGTATTTGTAAAGGCCGAGATGAAATTAAAAATAATTCACTTATTTTATTAGAAACGGAAAGGACATTAATATTTGAGAATCTATCTAATTACCTACAAAATATTATAATTGAGAAATCACCAAATTATGATATCATAAAGGTTACCCAATTAAATGATAAGGAAGATCAAACTTGGAATACACATGTTTTGTTTAGATGGCTACCTATGGAAAAGATAAACCCAACTGCAAGAAATCAGAAAGATTTGCTTGTTTGGCCATTTACGGTTTATGGACAATACTCAACGAAATCGAGTTACCAAAGCCTTGTTGCGAATACTTGGGAGAGAACGGTGCAAGCTTCTTGCCAGACATTATAGATTATAAAGAATTATGAGAGATTATTTAAAAACCAAATTTACTAACAAAAATTAGGATTTTTGCATGGAAGTGTGTTTGTGATGCGTTACCAACAAAAAAGAATTTAAGAAAGAGTAAATCTACTAAAAATGTTGAATGCAACTTTTGCGGGGAGCTTAATTAAGACGTGGAATGCATGTTTCTAAAGTATCCAGGAACTTTGGTGTTTTGAGCCAATTCTTTTCTTCAAATAAAAAATTGGGGAAGAGAATTCATGCATGTTTTCAGAATGATGTGTTAAGTCATTAACTCGTGTTCCAAGTGAGGGTAGAACAAAATAATATTTGTAGCTTTTTTTTATCAACTCGTGATGGTATATTTGGAATAGCAAAATGAAAGCGAATTTTGAAGGAATTTTATAGAATTATAGATCACCCCTTATGGAAACATATGAGTTTATGGACAAAATTTATGGAGATGATTGGTATAAATAGGAGGTGCATGTGTTGGACACAGATTTTCAACAAAACTCGTGTGATAAAGAGATTGACGTCATTTCTGATCAGAAAATCTATTGTGATGCATCTTTCGATAAGGTTTGGGAACAAACAGGGGTAGCAACTGACCATTGATAAGAACGATAATATTGTGGATCAATATATAAAAAAAAATGTGTACATTCCAACTACGAAGGAGAAGCGGTAGTGTTGCAAGAAGCATGTAACCAGAGCCGGCCCTTGGTAAGTGCAACAAGGGCGACTGCACATGGCCCAAAATTTATAGGGACCCAAAAAATTTTAGGTTTTATAAAATTTATTTATATATTAAAAAAATAAGGCCCATATAATATTAATACTAGTCCATTATATATAATTAATTTCTTCCAATCAAGTTTCATTATTTAAAATAGGTGTCTGATTTCAACTTTTAAGGTTAATGGTAGAAACCTTTTCCAATTCTCAATATAATATGTCTGTTTTCTCTTGATATACTAAAACTATCATCATTATTATTAAGTTAAAGCAAAAAATATACCTATAAATTAACATGGTATTGGTATATTTCAAAGTACGATTCATCAATTTTTTTTTTGGACAACGATCTTCAAAGGTTCCTTTCAGGTAATTTTAATCTTAATTTTTTTTATTTAATTTAATTTATATTCTATAATTAAATATATCAATTTTTTAATTTTTTTAATAAACTAAATAGATATAATTACAAAATTTTAGATTTTACGGCTGATAATCTTTTTTGTCTAAGTAGTTTTTGTTCGTTGCAAATTACGACATATATTTCTATTTTCTTTTGGTTGTAAAGACAATTCTGAATTTAGTCAATCTATTAAATTGCTTTGACAAAATATAAGAATTACATTAAGTTGCTTCTAAGCCTACTTGTCGTGTTTTTTTTCTTCAAATTTTTCTAATTGCAGTACAAGTTTTATAAATTATAAATCAAACTTTTCCAAAATTAGTTTAATGAATAATTAGTTTTATTAATGTAGAATTTTGATTTAAATTATTACGATATTATAATTTTTTTCCTATATGAAAGCCCAATTAAAATTTTCGCCCAGGGCCCGAAACTCTGCAGGACTGGCTCTGCATGTAACATTGCAATTACGGGAAAAAGCATGACAACTAGTATCTACTCTTACAGTCTTAAAATTGTTTAGGGTTTCAAAAAATCATTGACAACTCGATGGAACATCACGCCAATCATTAGCAAAGTCTGGCAAATGTGTGATAGCACGGAAATAAGGAATGTTGTTCACATTTCAAGAAATTTTAATAGGTTTGTGAATGTGTTGTCAAAATATGTTAGGCAGAACGTAATAGGAACAAATTGGAACAAAAAAACGGTGATAGCAAGCTTGTGTATGCTTGATGGAAGACTTGAAATATTGGGTATAGAGTGAGGAAAAGTATTTCATACTTAATTAATATGTACAAGGGCGGATTTGGGGGACGGTTGCCCCTCGACTCTTGGGACACGGTTATAAAAATGACCGGATTTTTCGTAGGAGAAAATCTTTAATAAATAGATGAGCCAATTGTTGATTGATGCCTATTAAAAACCTTATTTAGAAAAAAGTGCCTAGAAAAAAATATTTATTGAAAACAGCCCCCTTATAATTAACAATTAAAAAATAAGAAAAAAACTAATAAACACGCGCGCGTCCGTGAAATTTTTTTAAAATCGTCATAACTAATTCAAAAAAAATCGAAAAAATCAAAAAAAATTATATTTGGATAAATCAAATTAATATTTATGTCTATGATTTTTTTCGGAATTTTCTGAATTTTTTGATTTTTTTTGATTTTTTTAATATTTTTTTTCGCAGACACGAAATTCCATGTTTAAAACATGGAATTTCATGTTTGAAACATGGAATTTCATGTTTAAAACATGGAATTTCATGTTTATTTCACGGTTTAAAACATGGAATTCCATGTTTAAAACATGGAATTCCGTGTCTGCGAAAAAAAAATTAAAAAAATTCGAAAAAATTAAAAAAATTCAAAAAAAATCAAAAAAATTCATAGACGTAAATATTAATTAGATTTATTCAAAAATATTTTTTTTTTAATTTTCTGATTTTTTTTGAATTAGTTATGACGATTTTAAAAAAATTTCACGGACGCGCGCATGTGATGGAATTAATAAAGGTATAGAAAATATAAAGGGGATGTTTTCTATAAATAATTATTTCATTAGGCATTTTTTTATAAATAAGATTATTGAAGGCATAAAAAAACAATTAGAGAGTTTAAGCAGGATGTTTTCAACAATAACCCCTAAATAGATTTTCGCTCCTCTCAAATTAAAAAATTTCCCCCAAGTCTAAAGTTATGCCAATTTTTATTTTACGTATGATGCTTCGAACCCTGTTATTTTTTCGTTTTCTGAAAGTTTATCCTAGATCCGTCCCAAATATGTATATATAGTTAATAGAATTGTCTGTATGATGTGTTTTCTTTTTGTTACTCTTTAGGTTTCTTTGGTTGAAATTTATTTATTTTGGAAAAAATCATTTAGAAAAGATTCCAAATGAGACTTTGAAGTAACCCCAAATGTCACTAGGTTACTAAACCATCGGTAAGTAATTATTCGTTGTTTCAATGGGCTGTGGAAACTCATTCTGTTTATAGTATCTCTTTGGTGGTTTATTCAAAGTGTTCTAACATAATTATGGCATCAAAGAAGATTTTTATGAGAGCACTTGTTACTATGTCGTTTCCTTTTTGTTTCTGTTGTGGTGGTTTTTCCTTGCATAAAGAAACAATATAAGGGCCTACCATCATTTTTTTTACATCGTAAATTTTAGTTGAAAGCAATTTATTTTATAAATTATTATTAGAACTTAGAAGCGGTTTATAATTTTAGGTCTCTACTATCTAATACATAGTCTTATCACAAGCCAAAAGGTGGCATACATTGGAAATAATATGGTAACTTGAATTTGTATCCTAAAATTTCAAAATTACTATAGAGAACTTTTAACCATACTAATTTCGCATGAATTTGAATTCCTATACACGTGGGACATGAGTGGTCACCCCACCATTTAAAGATCCTCATAAAATTGAGCTGATTGGACATTAGTCAATATAACCCAAAATTGGAAACTCCTATGAATTTGGTAGGTTAAATTATTGAGTTCTTGATTGAATCTGATATCATCAGATTCCTCATTAGACGGCTGAGGTAGCTAATGTGGTCCTTTCTTGTCTCGATGCTGATGGTATCAATTCTACCAACAATTTAGCATCCAAGAAATAGTTCTTCCATGTCCTAAATTGAAGGATTATCGATAATTTAGGTGTATGTAATTATCGTATTTTATTTTCTTAAGTACGTGGTTAATATTTCAAGTCAGTTATTTTTTTTTGAACAAATATGAAAACCATTAAGACTAGACTTAGTTTGAAATCTTAATGAAACATACACGTTAAGAGTCATTCAGATATGAATTGGACAGGAAAACAAACAGTCTTATTGATCCAGTGTCTTAATGAACCACATTAAGATTTCATTAAGTGCAAACAAACACCCCCTTAGTCTTTGCAGAATAGTCCAATCACTAGAATAATTATCAATCTTAAGTCAGTTATTTTCAATTAACAATCTAAAGGAGTTTACTATGATTTTATGGAAGTGTTTTTTTTTTTCTAGAAACATGCTTCTAAATGTTTAAAAGTGTTTTTATCCTAACACTTTTAAAAAAGGCACTAAAAATGTGATTCTAAAAAAAAGCATTTAAAGTGATTTTAGATTTCAAATTATTTTTCAATAATTTTTTCAAAATTTAAATTTATTTTAAAATGTTTTTTTACTCTTAAATGAGCATTTCCAAACCCGTCCTAATTAGGTATAGTGAATGTTAGATTACTAAAATACTCTTTACAATTCATAAACTTTTCATAAACTAGTGGAGCTAGTTTTCTGGATTGCTCAAACTTCACAAAATTATCATGTCCTTGGTGAATTTTTTTCAAAACTAGGTTTAACACCTCGTCCAGTTTGCAAACCATCCCCAAATTTGATGTCCTATTTGTTTAGGCCCATTTTCAACACGATCAATAATTTCATCCACGACCGGTGACCTTTGACTCTCCAACAATTAACGTAATTCCTTCAGAACCCTCAAGCAAGCATATCAGATCTCCAAGTAATGCCATCATCTAAATAAAAATTAAATACATAAGAAATAAACTAAATAAGAAAGTATAAAAACAAGATAAGCTTGGGGTGTCTTACAAGAACATTTTTTTAATGTTGTCAAGTTTAACGTTTATACCTCTCGGCTAACTTCTTGACGTGTCCCTTATAATAGTGCTTGAGGATATCAATACGAAACGGTATCTTGCGTACCGTCTTATTATGTCAAAATTCCACTACAGCGAGAGAGAACACCGTATCAGTGGTCGAAGGACCGAACTAAGAGTCTCACATCCTTTCGGTATTTTCTTTTGAGTGGACGGTCCACAAACGTTCTCGTCCCCACCTCCAAAGACCTTCTTGTCAACCTTTTCAATTAATATCTTTGAATTTACAAATTTAAAGAAGCTCAACACTCTATTTACAACCGGCACATCCTTGATGTGGTGCATTCTACACTTACGGAGATAAAAAAAATATTCTTTCTCATCAACATTCATTTTCAGCCTTCCCTCGGCAAGATTAATAAGGGTATTACCGGTTACAAGAAATGGATGACCGAAGAACAATGGGATCTTTCGGCGTCGTCGGAATCAAATATCAAAAAATCAGTCGGGATCACCAAATCCTTGACCTTCACTAAAACATTTCCACAGTTCCCTATCAGCAAGCTAGTCTACGATCTTCCATTTGAAGGAGTGTGGGCTTTGTTTCACCATAATCGAGCTTATAAAAAACATCCTAGGTCATATCCCCTGAACAAATCTCTTTAATACTCTTCCCATCATTCCGTCTATTAGTCAACATACCATTACCAATAATGTGATCAATATACTCATAAGCAAGACTTCTGACATTGAGCATGACCCTCCAAGTCCAAGGAAGATCACTATCATATTCAATGCTCCATATACTTTTGTTATATAACCAGTTAGAATTAAACCATTTACACCAAATGATGTTTTATTACCATACATTCTCTAGAGGGCTTTAAGAATAGTTGCTTGGTTCATATGCATTAATCTAGGAATCCCCAACCCCCTCTCTTCTTTACTCTTACATAATTCTTCCCAGACAGTTTAGCACCATGATAATGAACTTTATTACCTCTCCAAATAAAATGACTAAACAAAGCTTCAATATTTCTCACCACTCATACAGGTAAATACATCACAATACACAAAAATCTAGCTTTACTTTGCAAAACACTTTTAATTAAGTGAGTTATTCCTACATATGTAAGGCATTCATGCATCCAATTATCCACACTACTTACTATATTGTTGATGAGAATATTACACATAATACTATTAGGACCCTTAGTAGTAAGTGGTGCTCCAAGATATCTCATGGGAAAATTCCCACATTTAACATTCAATATATTACTTAATTCTTTATGAACATTCCTATTTTTGTCTCTAAAATATAATTCACATATCGAGATTGATTTTTAGCCCAGATAGCCTAGAAAACAACTCTAAACCCTCTCTCAACCTTCTAGCAGAAGACTAATCACCTTTAAGAAATATAAGGAAATCATCTGCAAAAATGAGATGACTCATATTAGAGCACTTAGGGTGATAAGTAAAAAAATTATGATGCACCACTCGATCCAAAATAGTAGTAAAAACCTGCATACAAATCACAGAAAGGTAAGGAGATAGTGGATCTCCTTGCCTAATCCTCTCTACCCCTTAAATAAACCATTGATATCTCCATTAACACATAAAGAAAACATAGAAGTTGTTACACACATCTTATTCCATCCAATGAACTTCTCATGAAAACCCATAACTTCCAACATATTCGTTAAGAAATTCCAATTTATCGTACATAAGCCTTCTACAATTCAAGATTCAAGGTGCACCTTGGATTAATATTCTTCCTATCCATAATCTTGAACAACACTATGAGCAACAAGTATATTATCATACAAGCATCTACCACCTACAAAAGCAGCCTGATTATAAGAGATCAAATCACATAAGCACTTTTTCATTTATTAGAAATGACGTAGCTTTGTAAAGAATATTACAACAAGCTATAGGTCTCAATTTTTTAACTGAGGTTGGTTTTTTGACTTTAGGAATGAGAACAATATTAGTCATAACCTACTTCAATAAATGCCCATATTTACACATCTTTATCCTTACCAATAATACTTCATAAAATCTTATATAAAGCACTAGTAAAGCCATCCAGGCTAGGATATTTAGTGATATGAATAGAAAAAATGAATTCTTGAATCTCCTTTACCACTAATACCCTACACCATTTTCACTGTAATATTCAAATCAATCCTTATACCAACAAGTTTATTCAAGCACTCAATAGAAATATATATTGCTCCTATTATATTTAGTGTCAATAAGATTTATATAATATTTTATATATTCATATTGGATCTCATCCTCATCTTCAATAATCTTCCCATCATCTGCAACAACAGAAGATACTCTATTATTAATAATTCCTGCCTTGATACTGTTATGGTATAAAGAACCCCCACAATCACTAACACGTGTCCAAGTAATCCTTGACTTTGTTTGACATAAGCTTCTTGTATCTTAATCAAATTAAATTATCTCTCATCTCATTCTCTTTAAGCAAGCCACTAGTATCCCCATTCATTATGTTCAACTGAACATCTTTAAGTTCCTCTTCAATCTTATCGATTTCCTCAGTAGAGTGGTTACAGTATTTCTTATTGAAGATCTTTAACACCTTCTTCATCTTTTATTTTATTAACCACTTGATACATTAATCTTCCCCCAAATTTAATACTCCATGCTCTCTCAATATAAGGAAGAAACTTATCACGAGTAGTCCATATATTGAACAATTTGAAAACTGGAGGTTTACTTTTAATACCCCCTTGAATAGTTAAGAAAAGTGCAGCATGATCTGAAATACCAGAAGGTTCAACATAAAGATGAGACCTGAACTTAGAATACCACTCATCATTAACATAAACTTTACCAATTTTACTTGAAACAACATCATCAATTCTTTTATTTGTCCAGGTATGCAAGTAGCTGATGTCTCTCTTTTTGTGATGGATTAATCCACTCAAGAGACACTATTTTGGAAGTTTATTGGGCCTAAGTAAGAAATTTTTCCCTAGTATTTGACACATTGTACTTTTCTATATTTTTTTGGATATATTGCTATCTATAAAGATTGTGTGCCTTAATTGTGTGCTAAGTGTGTATCTTTTAGTTACATGCTTGATACAAGATGCCAAGATCTTCAAGATAGACCCAAAGCTGAGGCATGAAATAATCTAAAAGACACCTTGTATTTATCTTTATTACTTGTCAACAACCCATACACTTGCAGGGAGTCATCCTCCCCGGTGTTGATTTTATGTCACACCTTAGGGTACACAACAACCAATACTTTGATGTTCATACATACCATTATCACTAATACAATCTTCAAAATCATTGGAGCTCTTATGAAAATTAGTGCAATCACTTCTATCTTCAACTTTCAAAATCTCATTGAAATAAATACACCAAATACAAGTTTATTACCCATGATATTACTCCAAATAGTCAGCATATTCCATAACTCTCTCCTTTTATCTTCATCATTATCTGCATAAATAATTACACACAAAGAACTTTCTTTTATTATTAATACAAAAAATGACCAGTATAATAGCTTGATCACTCATCTCAATGCATTTACTTCAATAGTTTTACTGTTTCATCTCACACAAACTCTCCCTCTATTATCTTTCTCGTGATTAGACAAAGATCACCAATTATACAAGAAACCACTACAAAATTTATCATAATTCATCTTATTTATTTTAGTTTCAAATAACCAATAACATTAACTCTTTTCTCCTGAATAATTTTCACAACCTCTTTTTGCTTAAAGACTTGATTTAGTCCTCTTCATATTCTATGAAGATAAATCATTTGTCTGGTGGATCATTGGTCTTTTCTATATGAGTACTTCATGTAATAAATGTTAATGCCTCTTCAAGATTCTCATTAGCCAAGTTCAAAGTATTGAACGAATTACTAACCACACACTCCTCAATAAAATTCTTTCCATTACAGGAGTTACTTTACTTGGACTATTATTATCATTTACCTTCTTTTGTTTTTGCACAATTCTCCATTCTTCTTTCTTCTTTATTTGTTCTTTAGGTAGGATGTTTTGTGTAACATTAAATGCTTAGGTTTTCTTTCCTCTGGTTAACTTAGCATAATTATTCACACTGTGTACTACAATTTTACATATAGAACATCTTGGAGGTAATCACTCATAATAAACTTCTACCTCATGCAACTCATCTTCATCAAGATCAATAGGTACTTTTTTCACCAATTCTTTAGTCATATCCACCTCAACACAAAATCCAACAAAACTAAGACTATTTCTAGACTTAGTAATATGATCAATTTGAATTGGTTTGCCCACAACATTACACACATCACTCAACCTATCATTAGTCCACAACAGAAGTTGAACCTTTACACGATGGTACTTTAGTCATATCTAATTTCTCAATTTTCATATTTGGTTACCATTTTCTCAAAATCATAATCCCCCCTATATGCCAAACCTGTTCAATAACTTTATCACACTCTTGCTCATTTTGAAATTGAAATAGATAGACATCCATGTGTGTAGATTTGATCTCAATTATGCTTCTGCCTTCCCAATGAATATTAACCATACTTCTCACCATATTATAAGCATGAGCTTTTCCAAAATACTGCCCAACCAAACAATTCTTCCATATCAAAGCACCTTCATCAACTATCTTCCTTGGAGGTTTGACAACACACTTTTTATTAACTAACATAGGGTGAGAGTATTTCAGTTTTAAGTCCTTTTTTATACTTATATCAAATAGTTTAGAACGAATTCCCATATTCTCTACCTCATTATTAGCATCATTAATATTATTCTATACTAATCCATCATTATTAACCTTATTCAAAATATTAACATCTCTCTGAGAAGTACTTGTACCTAGTAGAGGAGCATCTCATTTCCCATATGTACAATTGTTCCCTTGGAAACACATACCATCTTCAGACCTCTTGAGAAGTTTTAGAGCATCACTCTCTTTGAAAGAATACTCTTGGTCGTTCAAATTCTATACTATTATACAATCAATAGTAGGGTCCTAAATAGCATGTTTTACAAAGCCTGATAATTCTTATTCCATCATAACTCCATTCTCTTCTTCTTAAACTTTCATCAAACACCTTTCTATTACCCATAGGTTGTGTATTTTCTTCCACCTCATTGAATTTATTGAACAGATTCACACTCCCAGTTCTCTTCCCTGATCCACTCTTCACTTCGTTTTCCGTAGAGCAATTATTGCCAACTTTGACTATGGGAGTAACCGGAACATACTTAGACACATTAGTCGCGATAATAGTTTCCTTCACTTGATTTATATAATTATTCTTCCCCGGAGCCATGTTGATATCCTCAATACCAGCAGACTAACACAAAATGAACGAGCAAAATCCGTCAAGAAATGAAGAAGAACAAAAACAAACAATTCTACAACAACGAGTGAGTTTTTCTAAAAATTGATGTAGATTTATTCAGAAATTGTTAAAGGATAAATTATTAAATTAATTACAGATGATTCCGTGAAAAGAAAATAATATCGCCAGAAGATCGTGTATGTGAACCTCCTTTAATGGCTGATAGATCTGTAAAGCCAAATATACTTTTTAGCTTTAAGCAATTAATGAACTACAACAATTAGTAATTAACAATGGCTAAAATAGAAATTCAAATGATAATTACTAAAAATAGTAAGAAGCCAAAGCAAACAAAGAAAGAAAAATAATCCGGCATAAATTCCGACAACGATGGCCGGTAAGAACCAAGACGGAGGAACAACGAAGTTGTCAGCCCTGTGAGTGTGATAAATAATCACCTAAAAGTAGAGGAGATTAGCCACCCACAAGTCTATGGGGATCGTTGACAAGTAATGATATGGGTAAGAAAAGGAATTTTCTTCTTAGGGCTTATCAAAGTTAAAGTAGTTGTGTTTAGGGAAATTGTGGCTTAGTTGCAAAGATAAATAATTAAAAGATAAATGTTTGTTTGGTTTTCCAGAGATTAGACTAAGGAAAATTCTTCTATCCAATATTGATTGAACCTACACCAAGCATATTAATGCACATACCCCATGTTTTAAATTTACAAAAGTAATTATCTAAAAGAAAATGCAATTGACTGGGAAGTGATGTGAAATATGAGAGAGTGGTGCTTGATCCTTACTGGTAATCCCCTAAGCTATTCAATTAGATGTTTCTAGAAGTAAGGGTAAATTGGCCATTCTACATTAGTCGACATTCAATTATCTCCACAACCCCTCCCAAGTGAATACGATGCTATCCTACGATACTAGGGACTATCCCAGGTGACCCTACAATATTTTTGGACGTAATTGGTTCCTACTACTCGGCTAGTCAAAACCTTTCGACTCACTAACGCACACCAAGCGCTTATATTCTACGTTCGTAACTAACCCCCCCTCTCGGGCGATAGTCTAACTACTAATACTACCCTATACTTGATCAAGGTAAAAATAACCCTTAAACGGGAGAATATAATCAATGAGAATAATTTCAATTTATTTAAATATTGAATATCCCAAAAGCTAAGAATCGTCAATTAATTAAGCAAAGCTTCATACACTACGCAATTCTGAAGTACAAAATAATTTAGCTCATATTAAAATATTATAAAATTAATAATTAAAAGTGTGAAATTCATTCTTAAAACTAAAAAAAGAATAAAATAACTCTAAAGGAAACGCGACAACGGACTCCGGATATTGAAGAATGGTGGAGTTGTTATTGAACGCCCTTCCTTCTCCTCTTCCTTAGTTACGGGGGTCTTTAGCTTCTCTTAATTATGAATTATCTTTGTTTTCTAGTTGATAAAAGGTATTCATATGAGTCCAAAAACATTTAGGTCCATATGAGCCCCTTTTGGGGGGTCAAAAGGCCCAACCCATTTATACTTATTATTGGACAAGTTCGAGTCGTCATGGAGAATCGCCATAACTTTTTTGTCTCAATTCTAAATCGACTTCTGTCACCTCTTACGCGACATTGACGTCAATCTATTTCCAAATCAAAAGGAATCAGGTCAAAATCTTTAACCAAATCTTCATGGTGATTGAAACAAGTTACGTCAAATTTTCCAGTAAACCCTCAAGTGCAACCAAAGCGACTCTTCGCTCTGTTTACGCAATGAATTGGGTGTGGATTTGGCTTCTTGAATTCTCCAAGCCATCTTTGGGTTTCATGTCAACTATGTACCTAGGAAGCTACACACTTAACAAACTATTAAAGCACAAAAGACTCTAAAAATAGTAATAAACCCAAAATGAGACAAGAAAGTAAGAACATCAAATACTAATGAATCATCCCTCTTTTAGATCCACTAGTCCTCCAAAAAGATGTCGCGTGATACAATTATTCTGTTACAAAAGACGAGATATCATAAGTCAATGGCGGTCAAGCTACGGTCAAACAAAAGTCAACGTAAGTCAAAGCCCTAACAACTTAGTCCAACTCTATAAATCCTATAGAGAGAATGTAACGAGAAGGTTGAGCCATCTTTGACATTGTTGAAATTGTTTGGGTATGTGGCTTAGCTGGTAGTTTTCATCTATAGTATTTTTGAATATTATGCACAGATTTTATAATTTAATATGTAATAACTAAGAAACAATTATTTTATTTGAATTGTGTATGTAATGAGATTTGTCACATCAACTCTGAGAGTATATTTGTCACATCACTCTGAGATGAAATATGTCCTATCAACTAATATGTAATAACTAAGAAACAAATTTTTTTTTTGATTGTATATGTGATGAAATTTGTCTCATCAACTCTGATATGTGATTTTCTCACCAAAATCAAGATAAAATGTTACATCTTTATTTTAGTACTAAGATAAAATTTGTCACTTTTCCTTTCTAAGATTGAGATGGGATTTTTCTATAAGATCCGATTGTTAGACGACCGATTCTCCCAAAAGCTTAAGCTATCAGGAGGAGTTATCTTATATATTATATATGAGTATTATATGCTCAATACCGATAAAATCTTAATCCTCACATGTGACTTCCTTTGAAACGAAAAAGAAAATCAAATATTAAAAAAAATATAGTATAAAAAAATTAAAATTTAATTTATTTTTTGAACTTTTTTTAAGAAAAAAAAATTAAAAAATAATTGTTAAGCTAAATTATTTTATATGATTTTTTTGATAAATATCAATTTTAATTTTTTTTTTTTGATAATTAACTATTTGAATGATATTTTAAATCTAAAACTATTATTAAATTAATTTTTTAATTCAATAATCTATTTTTTTAAGTCATAAATTGACCATTCTTCTTCTTTTCTTTTTTTAAACATGGTAAAACCTTATATTTATCTATGGAGACAAAAGGCTTTGTATTATATTCTTCATTAGCGGTTAAATATTCTATTTAGCATGTGAGTCTTTTTCTATTTGAGAAAACTAAGGTGATAACTTAAGTACTTAACCTAATGTCTTCTATGTGTACAATCAGTTCATGGCAACCGTTCATTTCAAATCGGTCTTCTTACCATCACCAATCCTTATAGAGTGCCTTCCTTGCTTGTTATGAACTTGTCCAATTAAGCGCAAGAAAGAAAATCTATCATTCTTATTATTGCTAGCAAATCGAGAGTGACGTGTTTCATGTTGCATTCAACTTGCACTTATGTGACCAAAATCTGAGGCAACATTGTCCCACCATATTGTTGATGTAAATAAAAATCTAACATTAGAATGGTGACATATAGTCCCTACCTTGTATACGGAAAATGCACATGATTTGACAAAAGGCATATAGCATATTACAAATACCAATGGCCAAATAATAGTATTTAAAACGAAAAGTTCATTAGCGTCATTTAGCACTAGTTTATATTCCTTTAACTTTTATTTTTATAAAGTGAGGTATAGATTATAAAAATAGAACTAAATTTGAATACTAAATCTCTCGAAATAAAGATTATATATCACTTTAAAAGTTTTCTTCACGTATCAAAAACCACCATAGTCACTTCAATCATACCATTTATAAAAAGAAGGGGTAAACAAGTTAGGATTACCTCATTGGCAGGATCTTGGTTATCTAATCTAGTGGTGCAGGTTCGAATAAAGTCGATGATTTCGAGTCCAAAGTGGCTCTCCATCTCCTATGTAACAAAAAAAAGAGGTATGTAGATTATTAAAGTAAAACTATATCTTCGACCAAAAGAAATAAAACTATATCTGACTACTAGGTCCATCGAAACAAGGATTATATATCACTTTACTAGTCTTTCAAACACGTTTTTGCGTATAAAAAATTAACGTATTCACTTTAATTACACCATTTATATATGCATATAAATTGAATAAAATTCATTTGATATTAAATAGGTTCTTATATTTCTTTATATAATATTAGTAACAATTCAGTAACGAGTATAATCGTTAGAACACTACAATTTATGTAGCCTTTAGGAACGATACGTATCGTAGCTGAAAGTCGCATGCGCGATGTTGTAACCTTCAGCGAGGACAGATCATCCCAATATAGTGGTCTATATCGGCCGGTCGTTGAAAATCACCTTTTGAGACGACATTTCAGTCATCGTCACTATAATGGTAGCTCATTTTGAAACGACAATTGTCTTTTCCCAATGGTTTAAGTAACTTGCGACGCTATATGTCTCCCAAATAGTACATAATATAGGGACAACAATTATCATCCCAAAAAGGTTAAATAGTTAATAATGTTATTTTGCAGCGACAATATCCTCGTCCCTAAATGTATATCTACAACAACGACATGGCGTTACTATCAGACTTATGTATTAATCATAAAACATAAAATATTAATCCCAAAACCAAATATTTTTCATCAAACCTGCACTTAAAAACATTGTTTCCAGAATGCACAAATCGTATACAATGAATTAAAATGTGCCCGGGGGATAATAATCATATATATATATATATATATATAAAGGAAGCTCGTGTACGAAGGACCAACTGAGTTCATATCTTTATAAAGGTATTAAATGATGAAGCATTGACCGTATATCTACAAAACACATCCAAAATAACTTGTGTCGTGCTTCAAACACAACTAGAATACAAAATCTAATTCTATTGGAGGAATACTCTACTTTTATTGGAAGCTGGGAACGGAGATCTACCTTAAACATCTTAATTACTCTTTATGGCTAATCACCAAAACTGAATAATTCATTCCATACAAAGTCGTGGGGACAAAGACCTTCAAGACGGAAGAAGAGTTAAATAAAGGCGGTCTCAATAAAATCACAAAAAAACAAAGCCTTAACAAACTTTTTTGTGGGATGAGTGCATTGGAGTAAAGTCAAGTGAGTGAGTGTGAAATGACACAAGAATTATAGAAACTTCTCAAACTATCGTATCAAGTAACACCATATGTCAAGTCGACAAAGATTAGTGTGAATGTAACTAAATATGAGTTATTTGAAATGTAACCTGGATAAAAATTGAACACAATGCATCAAAGTTAATCTACTATCATCAACAATCTAAGAGCTCTTGGTCGACAAAATACAAACATTGAGTTGTGTCGAAAACTCTTGATGCCCATAATCCATTGTTCTCTACACTCGATAATAATAAGACTAATCAGAGTTTTTGCAATTAGACTATACAGAAAATGAGATATGGGGTCCCCTTATCTAAAAAGTATATTCGATTTAACTTAGGTAATAATTCACCATTGAAAGAAATTTGCAAAGAGATAGTACAAATACAATGCGCAGTCGCTGGATCCATTGTTCACAAAACCTCAACTTCTTCAATACCCTATCAAGAAGTCCCAACATACATGATCAATCATTTGTCATGTCCAATTTCACCACCACATAAAACTTAATTGATTTTACTTTCTTCTTCCTGGAGAACGAGACCTCTTGAGCTACGATGATATTATCCTTAATATAACGCCCTTGAGTAAATGTTGACTATGTTGGAGAGATAATAGCGTATATAGATTGATAGAGTCGACGAGCATTGACTTTTGAACAAAAAAATACCATTGTTCTTAGTATTATTTTTTTTATCAAAAAAATAATTATTTAATTAATCATAATGGTACCTTTAGTGATTAAAAACAATTATATTAACTACATAGTTGATCTAATGGTTTGAATACTCATGTAAAAACCAATAGGTACTGAGACCAAATCTTACACGAGTTATATGATTCTCACATAAATTAAGATAAACATAATTATTCCTCTTTATGTAAACCCCTCACGTGGACCTTTATCTTTAAGGAATTTGGTCATGAACCCTGATCTACCAAAAGACCCGACAGGGCCCTTATCTTTAACTTTCTATGACACCGTTGTCCTTTTTCCCATTTTTATTAGTTGATCGGTCGTGAACTCCACATGGGAACCACGTCAGCGCCACGTGGGAAAATTTGCCACGTTAACAAATATGAGTTGAATATTTTTTAGTTATTTTTAATTGAAAATGCATAGAAAAAGACATCAAAGGCAACAAATCAAATACAAAGTTTAATCGATCCCTAAAGGTTCAGTATCAAAAGATAGGAGTTTATCTAATTGGAATGGCTAAACAAAAAGTCGTATAACTTTTGCTTAACCACCAATCGGCTACTTCATTGTTCATTCTTGAAGTATAGACAAAAGAAATATTATAAAGGCTTTATAGTAAACAATTTCACTTAAAATATTGCATAATTTTCTGTCGTATTTAAAGATTTGGTCTGTAACGACTTGAATAATGTTGTTGCAATCATTTTCCACGGTGATGGTTCCTACGGGATAATATTTCGCCATTTTTCACACACAAACTACTCAAGTACTCATATTTCATCCACTTCCATCAATGATCGCACAATAAAACTCCAAACTGTACCATCGACAAATGTCCATGTGCATTCCTTATAATTCAATTAACCGTTGCTAAACCATTATGCATATTTCACGCCGCAGCACAATTTATTTTAAGACCATTAGTTCAGGGTAGGGTCCAAATAGGGTTTGAGAGCCTTCTCACCGCTCCCTTACATTGTATATATTTAATTACACCAACATTTCCTTTACCCAATGGCATTTTCATAGATTCACTCCCCCCACAAGACAATGTATGATTAAAATACCTCCTTGAGCAAGGTAATCAGGTAACTCTGGTGGAGAAATGTCTTTACCCTTATTATGAACAAAGATTTTTGAACCCATCAAAACCTTAAAAGAATTCAAAGTGTCGGGCTCATTTAAACTCTTATTATTAGGATTGTTAAGGTTGTGATCATATCTATTAAAAATAAAGTTTGAATCTTTGGGTGAAAAGGCGGAAGCCTTAACGAACCCATCATAGGACCTGGACATATTATTTACTGAAATAATTGGACCGGGTTTCAAGTTACAGAAAATAACATTATTCCTAGTCAGCCAAATATTCCACACAAGAAAAGACACATAACACACCGATTCAAGGCACTGGTCCCATGAAATGATTTTTCAAACTCATAGGCTTGCAATATCAATTCATTAAAGCTCAAAGTAGCTTCGTTATGGGTAATAAGATTAAGAAGGCTATCCATCCATGCTGCTCTGACGTGGTAGTAATGGAATTATAAGTGATCCAGAATCTCGTCCTCTTCATTACACACTTCAAAGGTAGAAATGGTTGATATTTTCCTTTTTACTCAGTTAACATTCATTGGTAACTCTTTATTAGTCGTCTTCCATATAAATTTTCACCTTTAGTAATCACATTTAGACCCCAGATAAGATTCTAGAGGCTTTTTGAAACGGTCTAATAATTTCTTGCTCTATTTTTTAAATGACTTCTTCTTATATACTTCTTTTATAGATATGAGAGTCTTGTAAACTTCCTTAACTGTAACTTGACCCAATATAGATCTAGCCTAGCTTGGGTTATCAGGTCCACCAAGGAGGGGTCAGTGGGTAAGAAAAATATTTTTTAACTGAGAAGGTCCACCCAGGATTTCCAAATTCCATGCCTTATGTTTTAAGTTAATTATTTCATGTATAGGGACTAATTCATTATTAGAAGAATTTACTAGTTTCTTTCCAGTAGGGGTCCAGATATCCTCCAAAATGCGAATGGAACGCCCATCTCTGACCACCTATATTATTATTTTTGAATACATCTTTTCCGGTTAGGAGACTTTTCCACCCACAAGAAGCATTATACCGACGTTTGCCTCTAGGAAAAGGGAGTAATTAAAGTATTTACCTCTTAATAATATAAAGCATGGACTCTTGACGATGGAAAATGTTCCACGCATTAGAAGCGAGTACTCATGAGATGAAAGTCCTTAAGGCCTAGGCCTCCGACCTCCTTGGGTTTTGAGAGGACATCCCAAGAAGACCAATGAATCTTTGCATTACTTTTATTATCCCAAAAGAAGTAGCTACTAGAGAAGCCAATTGGTTAGATACTTGAGCCGAGATTCGGAAAGCCTTAAGCAAGTGGTTCAAAATAGTGTTGTTAATAGACTTTAACCATACTTCATCACCACTCTTAGAGAGGAAAGTATTATGCCAAGTCGCCATCGTTTTCCTCAATTTTTTTGAGTAGCCAATCTAAGGCCTTTACCTTTGATCTTACCTAGTCAGAGGGAAAACCTGAGTACTTGCCTAGTTCGACCAATTTACGCATATTCAAAACATTAGAAAAAGAGTTCCGAACGTGAGCTAGACTGTTTTTGCTAAACAGAACTCCGCTCTCATTTAGGTTAATAACTTGTACCGAGGCCATGCAATACTGATGGAGTAAATTGAGGAACATAGTTAAATTGTTCTCATATGTTTCTAGAAAGAAGAGATTATCATCAACAAAGATCACGTGAAAGACTATGGGAGTTTATAGTTACACGAAAACCTTTAATTTATCCACTTCTTTCCTACTAAACAAAACAAATAATGGGATAGTGGATCACCTTAGTGTAGTCCTCTAGTAGGTTTTGTAATGGGACAGACCCATAACCAGAACTTCATAGGAGTCGCTCCCAACACAATTCATAATCCATCTTACCCATGTTTCATGGAAACCCATTTTAAGGAGAATGTCTTCTAGGAAATCCCATTACACCCTCTCATAGGCTTTAAAAATATCCTCTTTAATAGATGTGTGATATTGATTACAAGTCCTTTTGTTCTTAAGGTGGTGGACAACCTTATGGGATAAAATGATATTTGTGTGAATAAAGAGCCTGGGATTAACGCAAATTGAGCTTCATGTAAACAAAGATTCATCAAAGGTTTAATTCTAGAAGAAAATATCAAGGCTATAACCTAATAAATAAAATTTCCACAACTTATAGGTCTCAGTTGACCAACACTCTCGGGGTTTCCACTTTAGGTATCAACGTAATAATCGAAAGATTTATAAGGCTTAAATCGTTATTATTCATTATTAGGTCTTGGGCAACCCTTAAAACGTCAAATTTTATCATTTTCTATACATTATAGAAGAAAAATCCCGCATAGCCATCCAGACCTGGGGCTTTATCAGGATTTATCTTCCAAACCGCCTTTTTAACTTCTTTTGTAGTTACCGGTTTCAATAATAAACGTAACTCGGGACATTTGTAAAGTCTTGATCTCCTACCATTTGAAAGATATTGGAATAGTGACCCACAAATTCTGTATGAATAGATTCAGGGTTGTCTGACAAATTTACATAATTTAATTGTAAGGCGAAGAATATTATTTCGAATACGTCTATCTTTGGTTACTGCTTGTAAAAATGTTGAATTGCGATGTCCTAATCTTAACCAATTCTCAATCTCTCTCTCCCTCTTTAATAGGTCTCTTCCTTGAGCCAAAATACCTCTAGTTGGATTCTTTTTATAAACTCAAATTAATGGAATAAAATCAAACTCATTTCATCCTATGAAAATCACAATCCCTGCACTCACCATTTTTGCTTAGATCATAACCAAGTAAAGAAAGATGGTTGCATGTTTGCATTCACCGCTAGAGCGTTTTGAAAATCTAGAGTCTTACCCCTGTCTGGAAGAAGTGAGATCCAAGAAACATCGGTTTTGTGACCATTGATAGAGCATTCGAGGCTAGGCTAATGAATGTGATGATACCCGGGTTCATAAGCAAAACCAAATATAATCATACTTTCTTACAAAGAAGTAATTATTACATCTTTTCAAATATCTTTCCCCTTTAGTCTAACTACAAACCTCTATAACTACATCATAGATTAAGTAGAAAATGTCAAGATTAATGTAGAGAGTGTGAGAAAGAATCACCAATGTGGTATATGGGTTGTCAAGCTTTCCATGGCATCTGAGCTTCAATTAAAACTATTCCGGCCACCGGAAAAGGTGGATCTTGGATAGATGAACCTCTCAAAAATAGCTATAACAAAGAACACAAAAATGAGAATAAAAGTGGCAACAAAACAAAAATAAACGACATTGATTGAGTTGACAAAGCTCTTCCATTGTTGGTCAGGGAGATGGTTAGTCAAGCTTTCCATGGACTCTCTTCTGAGCTTCAAATGAAACTACTCCGACCACCTACAACTGTAAATATTGTAACCTTTAAAAATAGTCATAAAAAGGAATATAGAAATGAGAATAGTAGTGGCAATGAAACCAAAATAAACGACATTGACTGATTTGTCAAAACTCCCACATGGTTGGTCATCTTTATCTAAAAAAACTACTCACTATTGGTGAGACTACAAAAGTAGTGTTAATAGAACTTTCTCTCCCCATTAAGCAAAATACCACTCCTTCATTAGCTAGAATATAGAAAATCTAGGGATTATAGATTAAAATCACTCTTCACTTTTTGTAATTGGTTAGTAGAAAGGGGTGACTTTCAAAATATTTTAACTAATGAGAAAATGGTGAAAAATTCCAAGATTTATTCTCTTGCTAATTATTCATGGAGAGAGAAATGACTAGAGGTTGAAAAAGAGAGTCTACAATAAGGGATAAATCCAACAATTATGCACTAAACCCCTATCAAATAATGTTTAAGACAATACGAATTCACACAAAAAGCGAGACACCAGTCTATAGCTTTGGAATGGTCAAGGCTTGAGACAAAACTTTTGTTCTTTGATTTTGTTCACTGTGAAGAAAATGAGTTTGAGTTTATAATAAAAGTTCAACTCATATTTGTTGATGTGGAAAAATTGCTTATGTAGTATCCATGTAGCGTTGACTAACTGTTAACTAACTAGAAAATGAAAAAAAATGAGATGATACGAAAAAGTAAATATAAAAGTAATTTTGAATCTTTTGGTAGATTAGTATATATGAATGTCAAATGTTAGAGTCACATGAGGAATTTACCCTTTCTCCTTTGATTGAAAAGATATATAAGTATGTGTGAGAGAATTATGCGTGAAGGAGAATCTAGGAAGAGAAGGAGGGAGGGGAAGGGGGATCCCTCAATCCTGAATATTAGGCTGTAAGATTTCTTAATTCGCCATTGAAGAGAAGAATTAAGCTTCAAGTGTTGTAGAGTTTCATAAGGAAGAAGAAGGAGAAGAAGAAGAGAAGCGGGAAGAGAAAAACAGAGCTTAGCTCATTTCTTTTTATTAGTTGTTTATGAATTACACACTTTAGCATATATATACAATCTTAAATTCATGAATTCACTCTATGATCTAGTCTACATTCAATTAGAGCTGTACAAAACAACTTTGTAACTAACTTTGACTTCTAATTCTATTATTTACAACTAAGTCCCTGCAGTAATGTTTTTAACTTCTTGATTCTCTATGGTTTTTGTTATATTCCAAGAGCCCCCCACAAGCTGAGCATGGATATTGATAATGTTCAGCTTGGACAAAATGTGATGAAACAATAAGGATCCAAGTGGTTTAGTGAAAACATCAGCTAGCTGCAAATTAGAAGGATTGTAGAATAACTTGATTGTGCCTGAAGTAATCTTTTCCCGAGTTATCTTGTAATCAATATCAACATGTTTAGTTCTCTCATGTTGAACAGGGTTTGAGGACATAGAAATAGCTGATTTACTATCAGAGAACATCAAAGCAGGATGATCATGAGCAAAACCATAATCATGAAGAGCATAAAAAATCCATTGAATTTCACATGTTGTAGCAGCCAAAGCTCTGTACTCAGCCTCTTCAGAGGACTTACTTATAGTGTTTTGTTTCTTACTCTTCCAAGAAATGAGAGAATCACCTAGGAAAACACAAAAACCAATGATACTTCTTCTTGTATCAACACAACCGGCCCAATCACTATCACAAAAAGCTTTTAGCTTGACTTCTGAGGATGAAGATAAAAATATACCTTGTCCAGGAGTGGATTTGATGTATCTCAAGATTCTTTGAGCTGCATTCCAATGATTGATGGAAGGATTGGACAAGAATTGACTTAAACAATTAACAGAAAATGCAAGATCAGGTCTTGTAATTGTAAGATAGAGTAGTTTTCCCACTAGTCTTTTGTAAGAAGTAGGATTGTCAAGTAAACCCTCTGATTCTTGTTTAAGCTTTAGATTAGGCTCCATAGGAAAAGCTATAGGTTTTAAAGCTGAGACTCCACATTCTTCAAGAATGTCAAGAGCAAATTTTCTTTGGCAAAGTGATATACATTTAGAACTTCTTGCTACCTCTATGCCAAGAAAAAATTTGAGTTCACCAAGGTCCTTGATGGTGAAAGCTTGATGGAGATAGTTTTTCAAGGACTCAATTTCAGTTAATAAGTTACTAGTGAGTATTATATCATCAACATAAACTAAAATTGCAATAAAACTTGATTGAGATTTCTTAAGAAAGAGACTGTAGTCACTATTAGAGTGAACAAAACCATAGTCTAAGAGAGAGATAGAGAGTTTAGCAAACCATTGTCTTGAGGCTTGTTTCAAGCCATACAAACTTTTCTTGAGCTTGCAAACTGAGTTTGGAGGAGTGTTCAAACCTTGTGGAACTGTCATGTAAACTTCTTCAAGCAAATATCCATGTAAGAAGGCATTATTTACATCAAGTTGATGAAGATGCCATTTGTTAATAGAGGCTAAAGCTATCATAAGTCTTATAGAAACTATTTTTGCCACATGAGAGAATGTGTCAAAAAAGTCTAGACCTTGTTGTTGGTTGTAACCTTTGGCTACAAGCCTTGCTTTATACCTTTCTAATGTACCATCTGCCTTGTATTTAAGCTTAAAACCCCATTTGCATCCAATATGATTAATATTTTTAGTTAAAGGAACAATGTCCCAAGTATTGTTGTCTTCGAGAGCTTGTAACTCTTTGTGTATAGCAATCATCCAATCAGGATTAGTTGAGGCTTGTTTGTATGTTCTAGGTTCAGTTAAGGAAGTAATGGCAGCTACAAAGTGAAAGTAAGATGGAGATAGTTGTTTTGAGCTGAGAAAATCAGTTATAGGATAGAGAGGTGAAGATGAGGATGTTGAGATACAAAGAGAGGTGTGAGGTGAGACATAGTCTTTGTGGTAAGATGGAGGGTTTCTGATTCTTTTTGGTTTGGTAGGTTGAGAGGGTATAAGAGTGGTTGTTGATATAGTAGTGTTAGAATCAGGAATCTCAGAAGTAGTGTTTGAGGGAGGTTTGGATAAATGTTCTATGAATGTGTTTGAAGATGGTGGGAATAGAAAAGTGTGTAAATTGGTTGGAAGGGTGGTTTGAGAAAAGGGAAAGATAGTTTCATGAAATACCACATTTCTTGAGACAAAAATTTGATGACTGTTGATATCAATTAGTTTGTATCCCTTAGTAGCAGAAGGATAACCAATAAAGATGCATTTTCTGACTCTTGAGTCAAATTTAGCTCTATTTTGTGATAATGTAGAGGCATAACATAGTGAGCCAAAAACACGCAAATGGTTTAGTTTTGGAGGGTAGTTATAGAGGAGCTAATATGGTGATAGATTGTGTAGAAGAGGTGTGGGAAGTCTATTTATTAGGTGAGTAGCAGTTAGTACAGCTTCAGACCAATATTGAATAGGCAATTTTGCTTAAAACATAAGAGCTCTCGCAGTGTTGAGAAGATGTTGATGTTTTCTCTCCACCAAACCATTCTTTGTGGAGTTTCAACACAACTAGTGATGGATAATACCTTGAGCTTTATAAATATCAGATAAGATGAACTCAGCTCCATTATCTGATCTAAGAACCTTGATTTTGATATTGAACTGAGTTAGGACTAAATTGTAGAATTTATTAATGTGAGCTTGAGTTTCAGATTTATGTTTCATCAAATAAATCCAAGTACATCTACTAAAATCATCCACAATAGTGAGGAAATATCTAAAACCATTGTGTGAAACATGTTTAAGAGGTCCCCAAATATCACAATGTATCAAAAGAACAATGTGAAGATGAAGATGAAGATGTAGAAGTAGGAAAAGTAAGCCGTTTTTGTTGGCATAATGACATATATCACACACATTATGAGGAAGAAAAGATATAGAAGAATCTATAGACTTTAATGCCTTCAACTTAGCTACAGAAGGATGGCCTAACCTTAAAATGCCACAGGTCAAACTTCTCAGTTTAAACTGCAAAACTTGAATGAATTTGACACTTTGACTTCAAGTGATATAAACCATCTTTTTCATAAGCAATCCCAATCATCTTCTTGGTTGAGGCATCCTGTAATGTGCAGTAAGAAGGAAATAAAACAACCAAAATAGTTGATTCTTTAGTTAGTTTAGATATAGACAACAAGTTGTGCTTAAATATAGGCACACATAACACATTCTTGAGTGTGATTTGACTGTTAATTGTTATATTCCCTCTTTGTGTAGCATAGACAATTTGACCATTAGGTAATGTAACAGGAATTTGAACCTTATAGACATCATGAGTATAATAAGATGGAGAGTAAATCAAGTGATCAGTGGCTCCTGTGTCAAGAATCCAAGAGGAAGTAATAGAGTTACCTTCTTGAAGAGACACTTGATGAACAACTGGTGTTGTTGAGGATGCGCCATGAGCAAGAGCCATTAATTTGCTAAATTCTTCAGGTGTGAATTCATAGAGATTCAGTGGCTTGCTCTTAGGCCGATTCTCATCATTAATAACACAATGAGCTTTTGATTGTGAGGTGTTTAGATTCCTTTTACCTTTAGTTCCATTCCATCCAACAGGATAGCCATGAATTTGGAAGCATTTTTCAACTGTGTGACCATTATAACCACAGTGAGTACACACAACTTTCTTCTTTTCAGAATAGTAAGCCGGCTTTGAGTTATTCTTCACAAAAAAAGCTTGATTGTAAGATTGTTGTGTGGAATTGGTAATAGACCTTTGGCTTTCTTCTTGAATGAGCATAGCAAACACAGAGTTGATGTGAGGCATAGGATCCATCAACAAGATTTGAATCCTAACAACTGAGTAAGAGTCATTTAATCCTATAAGAAACTTGATCACAAAATCGTGCTGCTGTCTTTCAACGAGTGTATCAAATAACTTGCAAGTACATTGAGCCATGGTTCCACAAGAACATGAAGGAAGAGGTCTAAAATGTAAGTGTTCATCCCATATAGACTTGAATTGAGCAAAAAACTCAGAGATTGAAGATGAATTCTGAGAGATTGAGCTCAAGCTTTTTCAAGTTGAAAAACACGAGTTCCATTGCTTTTCAACGAATTTTGATTTCATTGTATAGATCGAAAGCAGAATTAACATATAAGAGGCTACCTCTAATTTCTTTGGAAATTGAGTTGAGTAACCATGAGGGAACCAGGTTATTAGCGCGATTCCAAGCATTGAACAGAGCAAGGCCAGTCAAAGAAGGTTGAGTGATTTCTCCATTGACAAAACCGAGCATATTTTTTACAGCAAGAGCAATTTCAATGGCGCGAGACCAAGAAAGATAGTTGTCGCCATTGAGAACCTCAGCAACTAGAGAGGCGCCAGTTTTTCACTTGGATGAAGATAGTAAGGACTAGTGAAGTCTTCGAAGATTGAAGGATTTTGAGGCATTGTAGATTGAGGATAGAAGAATTAGAGTGAGTTTTAGTGATGCGGAAGTGAGTTTTCGTCTGATACCATGTAAGATTTCTTAATTCGCCATTAAAGAGAAGAATTAAGCTTCAAAAGTTGCAGAGTTTCATAAGGAAGAAGAAGGAGAAGAAGAAGAGAAGCGAGAAGAGAAAACAGAGCTTAGCTCATTTCTTTTTATTAGTTGTTTATGAATTACACGCTTTAGCATATATATACAATCTTAGATTCATGAATTCACTCTATGATCTAGTTTACATTCAATTACAGCTGTACAAAACAACTTTGTAACTAACTTTGACTTCTAATTCTATTATTTACAACTAAGTCCCTGCAGTAATGTTTTTAACTTCTGAATTCTCTATGGTTTTTGTTATATTCCAAGATAGGCCTCCCCAGTAAAATAATCCCAAAAAATAGTCCTTCCTGACTCCATTGATTGTTGACTCCATTGATTGTTGAAACCTTTAGCTCCTTAACAAAGATCCACCCTTTGATCGATGGTACATTATATCTTTTTGATAAAGAAAGGGATGTTTGGCTATTTAGTATAAGTCAGGGACCAATAGTGCAATATGAGCTATCATGCATATTCCCAATTTTTGTAGTATATATAGTACCAGACCAACTTATAATGCTTCACCACCACCTTCTTCGTTTATAACCTACAAGAAGATGCTGGCCCAAGCCTTAAATAATGGCATACCATTACCACCAAAGGTTTTCTCACACGTAAAACTACCAACTTTACATAATAAAATTTCACTACCAATATTACCAAAAAATAACACTATTACACGAGCTATTTCAATCACTGCACCAACTCATGAAATACCAACTAACGTAGTAGACGTAGAAGTAGATGACACTGTCACTGCTTTCTGGGATTACCAATTCTTGTTCATGTCACAACGCTCCGAAACCGCTGAACCTGTTGGTCTTCGTGTTGTCGATGGTGCAATCCCCTCAGATTTTCCTTCAGGTACGTATTATCTAACGGGACCCGGAATGTTTAGCGACGATCATGGGTCAACCGTTCATCCGTTAGATGGTCATGGATATCTTCGGACATTTGATATCGATAGTGTTACGGGAAAAGTAAAGTTCATGGCTAGGTACATTCAAACAGAGGCCCAAGTGGAGGAATGTGACCCTTTAACAGGACAGTGGCAGTTTACGCATCGTGGTCCATTTTCGGTTTTAAAAGGTGGAAAAATACTTGGGAATACTAAAGTTATGAAAAACGTTGCAAATACTAGTGTTGTTAGGTGGGGTGAGAGATTGCTTTGTTTGTGGGAAGGTGGTGAACCTTATGAGATACATTCAACAACATTGGACACTCTTGGAACATTTAGTATCATGCACAGTGATAACGAATCTTTACCAAATCATGATCATGATCAACAAGGACTAGTGAAACAAGATTTTTGGGACATGGCTGCACAAATATTGAAACCATTACTCTATGGTATATGTTCTGTTTATAAAAAACTATAATCATATTATCATTGTGTCAATATGTATTAATTAAAACATCTGATAAATTTCATCAATCTGGTGCAGGAGTATTCAGTATGACTCCAAAGAGATTGTTGTCTCATTATAAGATTGATAATCGTAAAAATAGACTTCTTATGCTCTCATGCAACGCTGAGGATATGTTACTCCCTCGAAGTAACTTCACTTTCTATGGTAAGTCATAAAATTATTATTGTAGAATTTACTAAACATAATTAGATTATTTAAACCATGACTTGATTAGATATAATATGTATAAGATCTAACATCATGATATTTTTGGAATATATATACTCATTTCTACAAATAAAACAATTATTACTCCATGTGAAAGTGCAAGTATTAGTATTATTATTTATTAAACAATGAGTTACTTGTTGACTTTCAGAATTTGACTCCAATTTCAAGATGGTGCAAAGCGAAGAATACAATATACCCGACCATCTAATGATTCATGATTGGGCATTTACAGACAACCACTACATATTGTTTGGCAACCGAATCAAGCTTGATGTTGCTGGTAATCACTCCCAGGGCTCCACTTAACAAAAATAATACTAGAAAGTATATTATACTTTATATGTGGCATGTTAAATCATAATAAAAAATGCACTGATATTTCATCTGATGCTATATTTGGCTATGACATATAATATAGGGACTACTAGTGCAATTAATCGAAAAAGCGTCTAATTTTGATTTTTCAAAATATCTCAGGATCAGTGACAGCTGTTTGTGGTTTATCTCCTATGATATCTGCATTATCATTAAATCCAAGCAAGCAAACATCTCCTATATATTTACTTCCTCGTTTTCCAGAAAAGGAATCAAATAAAGTAAAACGAGATTGGACAGTACCTGTAGAAGCTCCTTCACAACAATGGGTGCTTCATGTTGGAAATGCTTACGAAGTTAATGATGAAAATGGTGATACAAATATTCAAATCCAAGCTAGTGGTTGCTCTTATAAATGGTTCAATTTCCAGAAAATGTTTGGTATGTCCACTCTCTTTAACATAATATAATTACTATTTGTTCATGTTTTAATCATACTTAATGTTAAATTTCTTCCAAATTTATTAGGATATGATTGGCAAACTGGTAAATTAGACCCTGCCATGATGAATGTAAACGAGGATCAACAAAAGTTATTACC
Organism: Nemophila menziesii; assembly: GCA_029959085.1. Taxonomy (NCBI): domain Eukaryota; kingdom Viridiplantae; phylum Streptophyta; class Magnoliopsida; order Boraginales; family Hydrophyllaceae; genus Nemophila; species Nemophila menziesii. Next base: position 29,460,588 of record JARWIR010000007.1, on the reverse strand, counting down.
TCACCTACTTCAGGTAATTTTCTTTTTTCTAAACTCCTTTACCAATAATTTAATGCACAAATGTATGTGCTAAACATATATGTAAATACAGGTATCTATTAAGTTGGACAATGATGGGAATTGTAAAAAATGTAGCTTAGATAATTTAGATCAATGGAGCAAAGCTTCAGATTTTCCAGTGATCAATTCAAATTACTCTGGTCAAAGAAATAAATATATGTATGCAGCAACTTCTTCTGGTTCACGCCGAGCTTTACCCAGTTTTCCTTTTGATACTGTGGTAAAAGTAAATAACACGGATAAATCTGTTTCTACATGGTCTGCTGGAAGAAGAAGATTCATTGGTGAACCTATATTTATTTCTAAAGGAAATGAAGAGGACGATGGATATCTTCTTGTGGTAGAGGTGAGTTTTATAACAGCTCTTTGTATAATTGCACTATTGGTCCCTGTGTTATAACTAATGGAGTAAATTTGCTTAATTACAGTATGCAGTTTCAACGCAAAGATGTTATCTTGTAGTTTTGGATGCAAGGCTTATTGGAAAGAAGAATTCACTTGTTGCAAGAGTTGAAGTTCCAAGATCTTTGAATTTTCCTTTAGGCTTTCATGGCTTTTGGTCTCCTAACTAGTCTGAATTTGGGAATAAATAGATGCAAATATGTTATATATAGTTAAATGAAGCAAGTGTAAAGTGTATAGATCATAGCATATGGTTAGGTAGAAACAATACCCAAATCAAAGATAAATAAGTTACTAGGATTTTGTATAATCTCTGATTCTAAATTAAATCTTAGACAATAGTTTAGTAACCCCTAATATAAATGATATATGAGTTTCATAACTGCCCATGCTTTAATCAAAATAACTTCTACTTTACTGCAGCCATATAGCTTGCCATTTTTTAGGAGATTTTCCAGTAACATGTACTAATCATCATCTACTGAGGTGACCTCTTTTTGCACAATCTGCCATAACAAATTCACACTTAAAACATTTGGGAGTGTATCAAAGAACATTTGACAAGTTTTAGGAAACAAACAAAAAAGTTTTACCTGCGAAATATATTCTTTTACTTTACTGTCAATGGATGGATCTAGAGCTCTTTCAGCAAGCTCATAATACAAAATATTGCCTTCTGGGCCATTAACTTTATCTTTCTGCAAATATCTGTAAATGCAAATTTTAAAGATTATACACAAAGAGGTGCTAATGAGTAATAGAGTTTCAGTAATAGAAGATCCAAACATGGTTACACTAACCTTTGCTGGACAAGTGCTTCAAATGCTTGTTTAATATTTCCGAATATTTGATGATTTTCATCACTTTCAAGCAAACCCAGACGCCCCAAATGATGCCAAAAGTTTTCTTAATGAATTAAAAACAAAAAACTGAGACACTATAGGTAGAAATCAGGGGTAATAAAGTAAATCAACAGTACAGGGACTGAAATATGAATTTTACCCTCTGAGATTTTGCCTCCAGCAAGCTGAACAACTGAGATGGCAACAAAAGTGAAGCCAGTGATATGAGATATATTTACATCCTCCACATGTTTATGATAGACATCAGCAGGTAGCTCACTTATAATAATGTAGGATTTTGCATCAGTAGTGGCTGTACATAATACAAACATATTTAACAAATTTACCCACAATTTCCATAAACACAAAACCGCCAAAGTATTTAAAGTAAGAAGAGGGGTTGTGGATTCTCACATGGCTGTACTTGCGAAGCATTTGCAGTGGAGGAGGGGCGTATTCGCTGAAGCTCCCGCATTTCGTATCCGAAAGTAGTGGATAGCTTGGATTTAGCTTCATTAATTATGTAAGAAGAGAGATTCCTTTGTTTATAGCTTTTACCAGTTATCAATTGGGTCAATTCTTCCCTCTTTATAGGGCAACCTGCACTCTGTTCATTCTTAAATAGTATGTATCGAATCACGTTTCGTACTAGGTTATCTTTCTCCTGCAAATCATAAACAGATATAATATACATATATATAATTGGAAATTATTAGTAATTTGGATTAATGTTAGAAAAAACTAACCTCTAATGATATATCGAACTGAGAGAAATCATCGCCAGGAGAAGACATTGAAAACTGAAACGATGAACCCTAATTCTCTAATCAAAATTATACTAAATAAATTTTGGGATTTTTTGGAGGGTTTTACTGTTTCTCCGAGACGCATTTTCCCGCCAATTACGATGTCACTTATCTTCGTTTTTTTTCTTCAGGCTAATCTTGTCTTTTAATAAATTTACCATTTCTTGACATTTTTTTTTGTTGCATATATGAGAGGCTATAAAGCCGTTTAAACATAGGAGATTACATCAAGAACAAAGGAGTTTATTAGCTATCAAGTACAACCCTATTAGTTGCACGCTCACATCTATCTCTTAGAATCAATTTCCGAAGAAAATCAGGTGGATCATTAAGCACCATCGGTTGAGTATGTAGTGATGCCCCCTTTCTTGCTAATCTATCGGCACAAAAGTTAGCTTCACGGTATACATGGAACAGCTCAATTTTCGGGAATTTACGCAACAATGCACAACACTTATTCACTATCGAAACATACCGACTACCTAAGTTCCCACCGCCCTTCACTAGCGCATGGAACTTCCCCGAGTCCATCTCAAAGTGAGTAGAACTCCCACCGCCCTTCACTAGCGCGTGGAGTTCCTCCGAATCTGTTTCGATAATCAACTCATTATAACCACTTGTGCAAGCCCATCTTAAACCGAAGTGTAGCGCAATTAATTCCGAAATAAAGGGAGAAACAACATCACAAGACCCCATGAATCCCGCAATATACGCACCATGTCTATCCCTTTAAATACCGCCAATTCCAGCTATTCGTTTAACTTTATTGAAACTTCCGTCGATATTTAGCTTGAACCCCCTATCCGGTTTAGCCCATTTTACCATAATATTATTAGCTAACTTAATTAGTCCACCATTTATTGACTTTCCCCATGCAAGAATGAAGCTATTAGCTAGCGATACTATGTCTCGTTTGAGCTCCAATACATGAGGTACTTCTTGCCCCTCATTGAAAATAAATTCATTACGTTTTACCCAAATAGTCCATAGCATGGCTACGAATACAAAGGGCCAATCCAACCCCTCGAAACGCGCCTTAGACTGAAGGTGTCCAACCATCCAATCTTTAACTCCCCCGAGTGGGGCTGTAGTGATTTCTGCTGCAGAAATTTGAGCCGCATCAGCTCGCAATTCATCCCACTGCAGCTGTCTTCTTTGCTCGCAGAAAACAGGAGGTAAGCTGCTCCTGGTTCGCATCCAGTTGCGGTTCAAAGTCTTCAGGTTGTTCGCGTCCAGGGTCTTCATCAAACTAGCTCCAGCAACTCGCGTGTCCAGCTCCAGCAACGCAGCAGCAGGTGCACTCATTCCAGCCGCAGCAGCACCTTCTGGTCTCGCAAAATCCGCACCAACAGTACCTGCAAAATCAATGGGGCAGCCAACTAATTTCCATGCTATAACAGCTATTTTACATTTAAGAAAAACATGTAATGAATCTTCCCTTTCGGCTCCACAAATGACGCATGCTTTAGATTCTAGGATGTTCTTTTTATAGAGATTATCTGCCGTGGCCACCCGATTTAGCACAATTCTCCAAAGAAAGATTCGAATTTTTTGGGAACACTTTAGCTTCCATATCAAATCCCACTTAAACGACTCATCCACATTCTCTTCCTCCGAGCTCATGAATGCTGATTTTACCGTAAACATACCCGAGTCACCAAATTTCCACTTTACTTTTGGACCATCTTCTTCATTCTAAATGACAAACCCATCTCTAAATGCTTCCACTCCCGCTAAAATAGCTTTGCAAATACCCGATTCATTTCCATTTTGGAATCGATTTAAGAGGCCATCTTTAAAATATTTAGCTTTAAGTATTTCCACCCAAGCAACCGGTTGTTCCTCTTGAAGAACTTTCCACCCAAGCTTCGCTAACAAGGACAAATTATATCTCTCAGCGCCCCTTATCCCAAGCCCACCATTCTTCTTTGATTTGCAAATCTGATTCCACGCAACCCAATGCAATTTTCTCTCCGAAGAAGATGAACCCCAAATAAAGTCCCTGACCACTTTATCTACCTCATTACAAACGTACTTCGGTAGCTTCATAACTTGCATCTGGTACACAGGTATCGCATTCAAGACTGATTGGGCTAGCGTAATTCTTCCCGCTAAGGCGAGAGTCTTGGGTTTCCACGTGGCTAGCTTGTTTCTCATTTTCTCTATTATTCCTTTATAGAAACCTTTGGGTAATCTTCCCGAGAGAATAGGAACTCCCAGGTAGGTACCAAAAGAATTGCTATGACAAAATCCACTTGCCAACGCTAGATCTTTTTGCATTTGCTCCGGAACATTTTTTGAAAAATAGATCAAGGACTTCTCAGCGCTAATTGTCTGTCCTGCCTCTTTGCAGAATCTATCCATCACTTCCTGTATTATTTGAACCTGCAAAAAAAAAAGCCTCGCCAAACAAAATTAGATCATCAGCAAAAAATAAATGTGATAGCTTAGGACCTTGACGACCAATCTGAATCTCTTTCCACTTCCCCGAATTACAAAACTCCTGAATTAGCAAGGATAATCTCTCCATACACATAACAAAGATGTACGGTGAGAGAGGGTCCCCTTGACGGATGCCCCGGTGAGGAGTAAACGGAGTTAGTGGTTCTCCGTTCCAAAGAACTTGCATTTCATTCTCCTTCATACCAGACATGATGATTTTTGTCCAACTCTCAGGAAAGCCGAAAATCCTAACTGTTTCTTCGATGAACTCCCATCTAATCTTATCGTAGGCTTTTGCAAGATCAATCTTTGCAGCCATGACTCTTTACTCCCCACAAGATGGCGCATTTTATGATCCACCTCCCGAACAAGCACTACATTATCCACTGTTGATCGACCTGGTAAGAAACTACTTTGGCATGGCCCAATAATGTTAGATAGAATAGGCCTAAGTCGATTGACCATAGCCTTCATAATAAATTTAACTGGAGAATTAATGAGACTAATAAGACGAAAAAGGCGTACCCGGTTCAGGTCAGGTACTTTAGGAATAAGGTGTATAAGAGTACCGTTGAGACCCGAAGGTAGATGACCTATCTGAATTGCTTCACGGACCATCTTGCAAACCGAGGGACCCACAGTGGTCCAGCATTTCTGGTAGAACGCCGTTGACATACCATCCGGTCCAGGGGCTTTAGTCGGATTTGATTGAAAGACCACAACTCGAATCTCTTCATCCGAGAACTGGAGTTCAAGAGCACTTCTAGCCTCCAAGCCGAGGGGTCCAATGTTCGGAAGATTGCACCCCACCATTTGATCTTCCGGAATCGCATATAATGATTCAAAATAATCACGAACTAACTCTTTTAACTCCACCTCCTCTTCTACCCAATTACCAGTATCATCTTGTAGTCTCGTGCAAAAGGCCTTCTTCTTTCGAATTGATGCTGCAATCTGGTAAAATTTTGTATTCCTGTCACCCGATTCCACCCATTTATTTCTCGATTTCTGAAAATATATCGCTTCCTCTTGCTCTAGAACACTTTCATACTCCTTTGTTAATTGTATACCCAGATGGCGAAGCGAGGAATTATATGAAACCTGAAGTGATTTCTGAATCCCTCGGATTCTTGCACTTAATGCCCTTTTCTTTCGATTAATATCTCCAAAGACTTCCATTTTCCATTTATTTATCTGACATTTCTTTTACATACATTTGAGGTCTAATAAAGACCGATAAAAATCAACTAAAATTTACTAAACTCGAGCGCATAATATAGTACGACCCACCTCAGGGGCGGAGCCAGGAATTTTTATTAGAAGGACCAAAGGGATTCAGGGGTAACGTCCTAATTTTTTTTTTGTTTTGCCTTAAATTTCTTTATAAGTCAATATATTATGTAAAATTGCAAAATAGGTCATTATATTATACAAAATAGCACTATAAATCCTTATATTTTGTAAATATTGAAATATAAGTCTCGTTATTATTGTTTTTTAAATTAATTACTTTATAAGTTATTTAAAAAAAAAAAACATATATATTATATGTAAAAAAAATTAAAAATCATATAATTAAAGTAATTTATAATCTAATAAAATAATTTTTTAAAGTTAGGGCCTCAACTCCATCTACCTCCGCCCCTGACCCACCTCTTTCATAATCTTTCGAGAAAGTCCATATACGAGATCGGTTCACAATTCGGTTAGATCTCCCTTTTCGCGATCCAATCTGCATAATAATTCGCCTCACGATACACAGGGAGGCCATGGCCTTGGCCCCCTCCCCAACTCATATAATTTTAGGCCCTCCTCTGAAACATAATTTTTTTTAATTAAAAAGGCCCAGTTTTACCCATAGCTTTGGGTTCTTACCCAACTCATAAAATTTTAGGCCTCTATTTGAAACATAATTTTTTTTTATTACAAAGGCCCGGTTTTGTCCACCTGAAATAAAAATATTATATTATATTTTTAGTTACAAAAATATTTAATTAAGTTACATTTTTTTTTAAATTTTAATATTATTTGTTAACTTAAAAGAGATCTAGATATTTTTTTCCTTTAAAATTTATTTGATTATTTTTTTATTATATTTTGAATTTTTTATTTTATTTTATATAACTTGTAATTTTTTAGGGGCCATTTTTTAAAGTTTGCCTTAGGCCCCCAAAATGTCAGGACCGGCCCTGACGATACACATCTGTGACATAAAACCATTAGAATCTCTAACTATGCATGCAGCTGTGTTTATTACCATTACAAAATAAATTGTGTTTACTTTCTTATTTCGTATATTTTTTCACAATATTTTTAATGAATATATCATCTATATTTTCGTGCATAATTAACCGTTTATAAACCTTTTTTTTAGTTTCAAACTTTTTATCAAATTGAAATATAGAAATTGGTTGATTTTAGTCCAGCAATAAGCGATCATCTTACAAAGGTAATAATTAAATATGGTTCAAATTTTTTTCTCGTCGGTTTGAACAATAATTCACTTAAAAATGTGTCTCATCGTTGAATAAATCACTTGGTATGTATGATATATATTTTTGTAATTCGAAATATATAAGACATTAAGGTGTTGTTTGATTTTTTTAAAGTGATAAGTATTGAATATTGAATGACAACTGAATAGAACTTAATCTGTTAAAATACAGTGTATGAATGAATCAGACTTAGTTTTAAATCTTAATGAAACAGATGAGCTATCCAGATCTGAATTGGTCAGAAAAAACAAATAGTCTTATTGATTTAGTGTGTTAATGAATCAGATTAAGATCTCATTAAGTGCAAACAAGGACCCCCTAGGTTAAGAGAAAATCATAAGTATCTCAAACTGCATCATTACTTATTATTTTCTTAAATTAAACTACATCATCACTTTTATGAGTAATGATAATTTTTTGATAACTCAACATCATTTTTTACTTATTGATTTTATCTTTATGAGTTTTGGAAATTTTTCATAAATCAATTTTCTAAGACATGAAATTTTTCTGTAACTTAATTTTTTGAGTTATGGGATTATTTCGTTAACTCAACAACATGATTACTTATTGATTTTGAGTTAGTGGAATATTCCACTACCTAATTTTATTTGAGTTATGAGAATTTTTTCCGTAACTCAAACTACAACATTTAATTATTACTTTTTCCTTACGAATTATAAAAGTTTTCAGTATCTCAACTTTTGGAGTTATGAAATTTTTTCCGTAACTCAACTTTTTGACATATCAGAAATTCTTCGTAACTCAAACTATTTTTTAATCTTTATTTTTTGATGTATAGTATGTTTTCTCCTGACTTTGTTCTTATTTAGTGTTTCTTGTAATTGCGTTTGATTTATAGTCAAAAAATAGGAGTACAATTTTCTTATATTGTTGTGTGTATCGGTGTTTGTTAGTTTTTTTAAAAACCAGTCAGAAGTAAGATGGGCATGTTAATCTTTTGTGTGTAAAATAAGTTGTGCCTTTTAAGGGGTAATGTACATGAGTGCAAGGGTTTATTTGGGCATTGACCTAAATATTTTTAAAATATACCTCAGTTTATAAATTATTTACTTTATTTTGCAATTTTTTATTTTAATTTATAAGACGGACATCTTCGACTTAACAATTAACTCTGCCCGCATCATTATTGTTGCAGTCTATTTTCTAGTATTTTTTTAAAAAGAAAAATCATAACTAATTGATAAAAAATCTGAATTATTAAGGGATAATGTCCTAAAGATCGCTATCTCAAGAATAGTCTCGTCAATTATTTCTTCTACAAAAGATCCTGAATGTTATTTTATTGACATGATCTCCCTTTTTACCCTTATTAAGTGATGTTTTATCTAATGAAAAAACAACTAACCGCGATGGTATATCGGGTTGTTGTCATAGTGAGGCTAAAACCAAGTAGCACTAGTGGTTGATGTGAAGCTTGGCTTGAATGTGGAATCTGGGACTATGATAGTGATTCTGGTAATGGGTGGCTCGGAGATGGTTAACTGCATTGGTGTATCTGATGTCTAGAAGGTGGTTAGGTGGCGGAGCCGTTGTCATAGTGGGGTTGTTGGTGATGGTGTTGCTTGGTGGCCGTTGCTGCTGGTGGTGGACATAGGTCACTACAGGGCGGCGGTGAGAGGCGGCGTGAAGAGGAGATATGGTGGAGGCACTGCTGCTTGATGGCGTGGATGTTGGTCGTGGGGAAATGCCACGATGCGGCGGCGGTTTAAAAATATATATTATAGCAAAACGCCTCCCAAAAAATACCAAAAAAAATTCAAAATCAGTTGGCTTTAGAATGATCCAAACGAGTCCATTTTTTTATATATCAATGGTGTCGTTTGGGTTTTTAAGTAATAAGTGTTGAATGCTGAATGAACAGCTGAATAGGACTTATTCTGTTAAGAGACAGTGTCTGAGTAATTCAGACTTAGGTGTCGTTGGTTTTTTAAGTAATAAGTGTTGAATGTTGAATGAACAGCTGGATAGGACTTATTCTGTTAAGAGGCAGTGTCTGAATGATTCAGACTTAGTTTGAAATCTTAATGAAACAGACCAGTTAAGAGCCATTCAGATCGGGATTGGACAGAAAGAATAAATAGTCTTATTGATCCAGTATCTTAATGAACCAGATTAAGATCTCATAAAGTGCAAACAAACACCCCCTTAGTTTGAAATCTTAATGAAACAGAACTGTTAAAAGCCATTCAGATCTGAATTGGACAGGAAAAACAAACAGTCTTATTGATCCAGTGTCTTAATAAACCAGATTAATATCTTATTAAATGCAAACAAACACCCCCTAAGACTTTTATAAAGTACTAAACCACTCTAACGAAAAACATCTACCAACCGGTTTTGGCTTAAATAAACAACGAAAAGTGGAGCATACACGTGGGACAAAAAACACCTAGTTTTTTGGGCTAAGCGAAGCGGCCAAAATGGAGTCTACCCGCCTAGGCGGGGATTTCTATACCATATCCACCAAGCCACATACGAGATCAGACTACCAAGAACAACGTAGACTCCTTGTACAACCACGAACAAGGCTCCACCGAGAACCACATACAAATCTGCATAGCTATCATGCTTATAGCAAATCCACGAGTGCTTGCACTTTGCATCCGAGGACCTCCACCCCTAAGTCGTTGTTGTTCTGCCACTAATTTCCACTTGACTGCCCGCATCGACGAATTTCAATGGAGTTGAGAGGGGTTTTATGTGGTATATTTTATAATTTATGTTTTATATTTTAGGGTTTGGATGACATATATATAATGTGTATTTGAATATCAACATATTGTTATATAAAATTTGAATATAACATAAGATAAACAAAAATTAGGGGGAGGGTGGTGTATTCAACTGAGAGTCTATAGGATTTTTTTGGATTTTAAAAGTTGAGAAGTATTCATTTAAGAGTCTAAAGAGTCTTTTAAAATCTTGGTGTATTCAATTACGACTCTAAAGAATATTTTAAAATCTTGGTGTATTCAATTTGGATTTTAAACAATCCTTTAAAATCTGATGGTATTCAAAAGTCTATGGATTTTTTTGGTTTTCAATTCTTATTGGATTTCATAGGATTTCAAAGAACAAAAAATTTATTTTGAAATCTATCATTTTACCTAGAGATTTTGATGCATTTCCTTTTTAGACTATTAGTCTAACAAATTAAAAAAATTACTTATGATATATTTTTCATTTAATAAAATTTTATGAAAAAATTAGCCGTAACATTATTGTATCAATTAAAAAACTCATTCATATTATTAATATTTTTCATGTTAAACCTCAATTAAAAAATTATACGCAAGATGATTGATTAAGTTAAATAAATTCATGAGATAGTGTTCAATTAAAAAAAATCATGTAGAGCTACAATATATTATATGAATCCAGCTAAGTACAATAATGAGCCTAAAATGATGTATCGTGACTAATATTTTTTTGTCATTGAGAACTATAGTTCTGAAAGAAACATGTGGTTACATTGTGTAACATGTTAAGTATGACATATTCTACTATTTTGGCAATTCCAAGTAGTACTTAGTTGTTTTCATTCGGTGAGATTAACATTAAAGAATATTTTTAAAGTCGCTAACACATTGGTAAATATCCTTGTCTAACATAAGACCGGATGGATGTGTAAATAACTTATTTGTTTCTTTATTTTTATATACTTTGATAGGTTAAATTATTGATTAAATGACTTCCGTTGCCATCAACTACATTTTATTGTAATTCAACTCCTTAAGATAATAAACATGAAAATAGTGTAATTCAATTTGTCATAATATGTATGTGAAAATATAAGTCTGATATTCAATTTGTTTAAAAATACATTATTTTAAATTCTTGTAAAAAATTAAAAAAATTGTATGTCAAACTCTATCAAAATATATAAAGGATTTACAAAAATTCATTCAACTCTAAGATTTAAAAAGAATCGGTCCGAATCTGTCAAGAATAAAAAATAATCCATAAATTTTGTAAAGTCTATAGACTTTTTAAAATCCAAAAATATCCATTAAATTCTTAATTGAATACACCCTCTAAATTTATTTCTTTTGGATTTTGAATGTGACTCTTTAAAATCTGTTACAAAAAAAATCTATGTTGTAACTTGTAACCAATGCTAATACAAGAAACCAACCCATACAAGGATTCCCGTTTAGGACGAAAAGTTAATCGACAGTGACTAGGATCTTTTCTTTGAGAGATCGAACCGTTGGTAACCTAGTTGAAATAAGATAGAATTCCTTGTGAGGATGGTAAACTTAGTTGAAATAGTATAGGATACCCCCTCCAACTCTTATATATATATTTTGGTGTCCGCGCTACAACACCCCAACGCTATCTATCCTTCTTTTGTTCTAAAGTTTTCAATACTCATTAAGGCACACACAGATAACTTACTCGTTACACAAAGGACAAGGCCAAAGACAAAAGAGGAGGCTAGAGAAATTAAAGAGGTTAGTATCTTTTTTCTTTTCCTACTGAAAGTTCTTCTTATTAATTATTAGAGATTAATAATATTTAAGACTAGTAAGATCAATCATGAAGAGATCATGGGAGAAAAAAACCTAGACGAATTGACGGATAGGGTAGTTCAAATTATGAGATGGCCTGATTTGAAGACACAGAGATTGCAAAAATAATATAAGAAAATCTCACAGCAAGCTTGATTAAGTGATTATTTCTAACATAAAATTATATTTAGCCAATATATATAATTCAACCATGAATTACCTAAACTATGCCTATATATATGGTGGGGATCAACAGATAGATAACTCTCTATAGATTATATGTATATGATATATCATTATTGGTGTTATGCTATATAATTAACCTTTTCCTTTTTTTGTGACTCTTCAGGTCTGTTGAATTGAGAGGGCTGATGGATGATATATTGTATGAAGTACTCCTCAGGTTGCCTCCCAAATCGCTTTCCAGATTCAGAGACGTGTCACCGAGATGGTCACACTTGATAGATACTCCTTTTTTCCGACAGAATTATGCAAAACGATGGCGAGGTGAACTAAACCTCCTTGGCTTTTTCGTTTTCAATGCAGATATCTTGATGTATCAAAGGAAAGAGATAAAGGAAGATCTGAGACAACTTTCAAGTTATTGGTGGCCTAGTACACAAGTGGACGTTCTAAATAATCCTGTAGATTTGTGTACAGGGTGGGAAACTGGATTCTTTATCTCCACTTGCAATGGTCTTGTTTTATCCGGTGTTACTCCCAATTATTACTTTGTGAGTAATCCTGTTACCAACAAATTTTATCAACTTCCCAAATGCAAATCGCGCTCTAAACATGATTGTGTGGCGTTTTGGTGCGAGGATAGTGATAATAATCTTAGCATTAACTTCAAGGTCATATGTGCAAAGGTTTGTTACAGAATGGTCAATCAAGCCTATCGTAAGATTAGCATTGAGACTTTCTGTTCGACAACCCGAGAGTGGAGCCAGTCAACTGTTAGATGTACATCGAAATTTCAGTTACTTTTCTCCACAGTTGCTGCTACTGTTACCAGAAGTGGTGTCATTTTATGGAGGCTGAGGGATTACAAATTAGCAATTCATGATTTGAATGATAGTACAAGACATTTAACTTTGATTCAAGATCCAAGTTCCTCCAATGATTTCATCCATAGCTCATACGGGGAGTCCTCTGATGGGCGTCTGCAATATGGTGAATGTGACTCAGAAGGTGTGCAAATTTTGGTTCTTGACAAGCTACAAGAACATTTCGTTGGTCATTACAATTACAAGTGGAACTTGAGATATAACATATCTTTCAACTCAATGTTGACCAACAATCCTACTATTTATGGATGTGAAGAGTTTTACTTTTTATCATTGATTCCACAAAATTCTGAATCCATATTTATCAGAGGTGGATCTGACAAGTTTTTTCGTTATCACTTGAGCACTGGAAAATTGGAGCTGGTTCCCTATGGTCGCGGCCTTTCTCTCATGCTTAAGTATCAAGGTCAAGAGGACTTTGGGTACTACCGCATTGAACCTTACTACGAACTACTTTGGCCAGATTTATCCTTTTGACAACAAGACCACCAATCATAGAATTTATGAGTTATTAAATATTTTGAATCCATCTATTATTTTGTGTTCTTTATAAAATTTTCTGATTACATTTTTTTAATGTTGTTAATAAAAGAATTTTGGATTTTGGTTTAAAATTTGATCTCCCTGTGGTTAGTTTATGTAGTATGTAAACTGTGTAGAACCCCAATTAGTTTTCTTATGATATTTAAGCTCTCTTTTTCTTCTATATTTTTCCAATTTTATTACATTGTTTTAACTTTTTCTTTTGGGTCGTCTTGGAGAAAAGAGCAAAGAAGGGGATATTAATTCTCCATAGAGATTATTGAAATTATGAATCTAAAATATCCTAGACTATAGGATAAAATCCACTTTTTTCAGCTTCATTCCAACAACAATAATCAACTCTCTGAAACTGTTCTCAAAAAGCCGTTTGACTTCGACTCTTCTCCGTTCAAAAAACAACAACTACTCCAGGAATATGAAACATGAAGAACAATCCTTGTCAAAAAATCCATATACTCAGATTAGTTTGGTTTTGACCGTAGCTTTTAGAGTTTCAATATACTCCTGAAATTTTTGAAGTTTGAATTGCTGCAAAAGAAGATGATAACTTAAGCTGATTTTTAAGCTTCTTCATATTTCCACCATCCTTAAAACGGTTGTTCTTGACTTTCTGGGTTTGAGCCTTGTTCGTAAGAACACCACTCAAGTTATGAGAACCTCGAGTCGAAATCTTAATGTAACTACCCAACTTGGGATTAACCTTCTTCTTAACCTGGCATTCGGATTCTTCGTGATCAAAGTAACCACTTCCATGACAAACTTGTCCAATATTTTCATATTTGAACTTAATCCAGTAACACTTAGTATCTGATTCCCAGTATTTAAAGCCCGTTATTAGCACTTTATTTAGGTCCCAATCAATGAAGATACGAGTGACTAAGTTATCATCAATAACACTCTCAGATGGGAGTGTTATACTGTGCACTTTTCCAATCAAACTACAGAATTCATTAATGCTAGCCTCATTAAGTAGACCAATAGATAAGCCATATATTTGAACCCGTAATGAAGAATACTGTACACGATCCGATTTGTTTAAAGCAAGGTCATTAATGGTGAAGTGTGTACCCATTAATGTCCAAGGACGGCGTTCCCAAACACTTACCTTATCAGCTTCAATACTAAATTCGAGACAAAATTCATTAACACCAAGGCGCAGAACTTGAACATCCCCTATAAGATTCCAATGCTTCTTCATATGATTTCGAATAAAATTGTTGTTCGGCACTTTATTGTCTAGGAGCTTAGCAATTAATTTGTGTTCTTCTTGACTTTTATAAAAAGAAGTAGATGATGAGAATAATACCACACCACCTTGTTTATTATTCGGATGATTGGAGGAGAAGAACTCCATTTTAGTAAGTGAAGAAAAGGTTGTAAAACTAACGAGAATAAAAAAAGCAGTTTGAAAAAGCCACCAGAAGAGAAAGAAGAGAAAGAAGGAGAAAAAAAGGTGGAAAAGGGAGAAAGGGAAATCAGATTAGTAAAAGAGGTAGAAAAAGCTGTAATGTTTGTTTGAAAAGAGAAGTCTCACTTTCAGAGAGAAATGGAGAAGAAGAAAACACTTTTAGACTTCCCCAACTACTATATGATACTTACTTGTCTTTTATCCTCAGATTTATATTAAAGAAGAAAAAATTATGAATAGTTGGCTTTTAGTAAAAAAGTTGTGAGTGTTGCTTCTTTGGGATGTGGCTTAGGGCTTTCAAAAAATTTCTGGTGAAAATATGTCGTCTTAATGATGATTCGGTTATTGAATTGGCAAATCGAAAGTTAGACTAATTTTCTAGTAATAGTTAAGTCGATTTACAAAGCAAAACTTAATCATAATCTTTTGTCGAATGGAAAATGTAATATTTTCTTTAAATTCCTAAATCTTGTTCAAACCATGGCATGAAAAGATGGGTGCTGCTAGTCTATAAAGAGCGCATCTCAACAACTGCTCTCTCATCTCCTTGTCCTTCTCCTTGTTGTGAGGACTCCTCTGGTTTTGTCTCAACAATAGCTCTTTCATCTCCTACTCCAGCAGCAGATGTGGTGGTGGACTCTTCCTGTTTCATCTCCTGTGCTTCAGGAGGCTCCGTTATAGTTTCAGAGCTCGAGTCATCAAACAAATGTCTCCTCATTTCTCTATTCTCCTGACATATTGCACACCAGTGGAAACAACAATGAACCATGCAAGGATCACACGGTGAATCCTGCATATACAACAACAAATGCTTCATAATTCAATTTACGAAGACAAAAATTGTTTCTTTTTTAATCTGTTGTACCTTCAAATGATATTTTCTTTGCAAAATTTGCCTGACCATACTAGTGTAGATACCACACATCCACCAACCGAATAAAAGACCTTCAGTAAGGAGGCAGGCAGTATTTGGATCAATACCGTTCATTGTTGCTGTCAAGGCAGCAAGAGTAATCCCTCCTTCAACACATAACACATGACAAATGCATGCACTTGAGTAAGTCACTTCAGGATTCATGCTTTCAACGTTTTGTCCAAACAAAACACAAGGACAAAACAGGCCTGTCCGACCTACCATAACAGGGAGTAATCATGTGTTAATACAATTCATGTAGTAGTTTTCATAATAACGAGAATTAACTTACAAGTCTGAGGATCTTCCATACAGCCACATATCCCAGTTGCCCAGTCTTCGTCAGATGGGGGCGAGTAAGATTCAGGTAAAGTTTGTCCACATTCCGCGCATCTTCGAGCATTCAACTGTACAATCAGTTATTGAGTAGTAGATATTGCATATCAAAATATTAATTTTAATTAATCAATGCAAAGAAAGTCAGAAAACACTCCATAGCAAATCAAACAGGGACCAAGTAAAAGAAGATCTATAACATATTATTTGATTTTTTTTCTTCATTGAGCTAATAGACTAAAAATATAAAATCTCTCCATATAAAAGGGTAAATAGCACCATATTTGTTATTCAAAGAGTAGCAAATATTACCCTATGTTATTCCAAAAATCTCAATAAACCCGTGTTTTCTCCAACAGAAATAACAAATACCATGTGGCATATATGTATAACACCGGGTATATTTGCTATTTTTTGAAACACGGGTATATTTTTATATATGTATAACACATGGATCAATGCTGCAAATACGTTAGTGCAACACCGTGACCACCCACATACATCACACTTAGATTGCACAAAACGAATCATAACATTATTCATACCATAAATACTTATAAATTAAAGCATTGAATTTTTAGAGAAACATACCAAGAAATAGATCAAGCTTAAGAAATTATTACACTAAAGGAATATAAAGTACATTTACATAATTAAATGTCTGGGTGCATTGTGTGTGTGCTCCCGCATGGATATTCTAGTATGAGAATTCCAAGAATATTTTTTATGACTTGTTTAAACGTTCAACCCAACAATATTTGATCCTAGAGCTCAACCACGGGACAATTCTCGGCCTTTAGAAGTATAGAGATAGAGATGCGTTGCATAAATAAAAAATTAAATGATTTAGTATGTCAAAATAACGTACCGCGGAAACATCAATGGGTTGATTAAGCTCGCCAGGGTTGACTTCTTGAAGATCGCCCCGTTCTCTTGTAAGCTGCACGTATGTCCTCCCCGACGACATATCTGATCAGATTGTTGATCGATTTTCTCCTTTGATATTATTACTGTTATTTCTTTTATCAATTTTCTTTGCTTCTCTTCCTGTTTTTGGTGTAAAAAAGCTAAAAGGCCATATAAATTTTGTTCTTAGTGAAGAAAGTAAAGCGGGCAATGAATGGAGAAGAAAAGGTTGATAGAACGGGCAAAACATATATATAAGGAAGGGATGGAGGTGGTTTGTTTTGTTTGTTGGTTGCTTTATGGGGTAATTAGAGATAAATGCCTCCTTAATGATGCCTTTCATTTTTTTAAGCCTCTAATTTTCTTATTTAGAGATAAATGCCTAATAGAACAATTATTTATAGAAAACATCCCCTTTATATTTTTTATACCTATACTATCCTTATTATTAAATATATTATTTTATTTTTAATACAATATTTATTTTTAAATCTTAAACAAATAATAGGGTATTTCCACCACCTCCACCACCACCACCACCACCATCACCGCCTCCACCATCATAACCACCACCACCACTACAGCCACCACAACCATCACCACCTCCACCACCACCACCACCACCACCACCACCTACTACTAATTTCATCACACGCGCGCGTCCGTGAAATTTTTTTAAAATCGCCATAACTAATTCAAAAAAAATCAGAAAAATCGAAAAAAATCATATTTGGATAAATCAAATTAATATTTACGTCTATGATTTTTTTCGGAATTTTCTGAATTTTTTGATTTTTTTCGGAATTTTTTTAATTTTTTAATTCGCAGAACATGGAATTCCATGTTTTAAACAGTGAATTTCGTGTCTGCGGAAAACAAATTCCTTATATCAAAACATGGAATTCCATGTTTAAAACATGGTATTCCATGTTTCCGTGTTTTAAACATGGTATTCCATGTTTAAAACATGGAATTCCATTTTCTGCGAATTAAAAAATTCAAAAAAATTCAAAAAATCAAAAAATTCAAAAAATTCTGAAAAAAATCATAGACGTAAATATTAATTTGCTTTATCCAAATATATAAATTTTTTATTTTTATGATTTTTTTAGAATTAGTTATGACGATTTTAAAAAAATTTCACGGACGCGCGCGCGTGTGATTATTAGTTTTTGTTTTGTTTTTTTTCTACTTTCTTTTTTTTAATTGTTAATTATAAGGGTAGTTTGGGATGAGGCATTTTTCTATAAAAAATCTTATTCTAGGCACCTTTTTTTAAATAAGTTTTTTAATAGGCATTAATCTCTAATTGGCTCTTGCTTTATTTATTTGTTTGTTCGCTATCTTGGTCTCTTTGTGTAAATAATGAAATAAAATTAAAAATATGAGTGGAAACAATTTTATTTAGTGTGTAATAGTGTATTGGGAAAAATACAGGACCAAGAATCCCAAGTGGGATTGGCATGGTCCAAACGGAAGAGGGTTTAGTCCAGTAAGAACAGGATATCATTCTTCTATATAAGCTAGTGGTACGTTACTTATGGACTTAGAAAGTCCATATGAATACTCTATGGCTTGGGCCTCTAGAATGGGTCCATTAGGGTTACTAGATAATGACTTGGAGGACAAGTAAGATCACGCCTATATATATCCCTGGACGACAAAGGTATAAGGCATTCAAAGACACGAAACTCTAAGCCTCCTACTCTCACCAGATCATCAAACCCTTTACCACGTCGCCTCGATCCCTCACCCATCCTAGGTGAGGATATCCCAGCTCAGATCGCTGAAATCCTACCGGTAGCAAGTACCCCGTCGAAAGGATCGAGGACCCCAACTCTCGATCCATATTGTAAAATCTCCCCCCTACAAATAGAAATTTTTTCTAACCTATAATATTGTGCTAGTTCATGAGGTGAATCACCGAATGCACAAAGTCACATGTAACTGTTATTCTTTTATATATGTGGGTGGTCCGTGCTAGTTTGTACATACCATGATTTATCATACAGAAAATATGCAGGTCTCCCCATGTATACTTCAGGTAAATCAGAATTAGGTTATCCATGTTCAGAGTAGATTCAAACCTTGTATCTTTCACTTTATACCTTTTTAAGTTTAAAAAAAAAAAGTAACATTAGATATCATCCAAAAAATAATCATCTAAATATTACCATCTTGCTCCAATCATGTAAGAGAGATAAAAATAGTAAATCTGAAGAAAAAAAAACGGTATGATTAGACCTCACAGAATACATCTCATAGATGATATTTGGATACCTCACAGGATACACCTCATCGATGATATTTGAGTAATTACTTTTGGGATGATACCCAAAATCTATGAGAGTTTTGCGACCTAGGCGGTCAACAGGGGTTTAGCGCCTAGGCAAGATTATACAGAGACTAGGCGGGATTAGACGGTATTGAATCTCGTTGTGAGATTTTATATATTTAGTAATATAAACATAGTAATTATAATAATTCTAATGATTTAACTCATAAAATTCATCTAAAAAATTGGTTTCAAAAAACCATGAAATATTTTAAGGGGCAATTCTTTTAAAAGGCCCCCAACAACTTGAAACTTCTTATAAAATTCTCATTCCAACTGAGGTAAGTAAACTCCAACTAGCCTATAGTAAAAACCCAAAACACTCTCTCCTATTACTTCTTATACACACAAAACCCAAAACAAAAAACCAAAACCTATTAGGTTTTTTTTCAAATCTCTCTCTCTCTCTCTCTCTCTCTCTCTCTCTCTCTCTCTCTCTCTCTCTCTCTCTCTCTCTCTCTCTCTCTCTCTCTCTCTCTCTCTCTCTCTCTCTCTCTCTCTCTCTCTCTCTCTCTCTCTCTCTCTCTCCCCCCACCCATGAACAACCCCCACACCAAAAACTGTCGCCGCATCGTGGCATTTTCCCACCACCAACAGCCACGCCATCAAGCAGCAATGCCTCCACCATATCTCCTCTTCACGCCGCCTCTCACCGCCGCCCTACAGTGACCTATGTCCACCACCACCAGCAACGACCACCAAGCAGCACCATCACCAACAGCCCCACTATGACAACGGCTCCACCACCATAACCTTCCCGCCCACCTTCCATTCACCGCCACTCACCAGAAAACCAACGCCGCGCCGCCCAGCCTCCCTCCACCACCACTGGTTTCACCAGAACCGCCACAGCGTACGAGGCCTCGCCAGCGCCGCCCTTAGCCTCTCACGCTCCACCAGTGTCGCCATTCACCTCTGCCAGTTTCCAGATCGAGATCTAGATCCAGATTCGAGATCCACCGTCCTCCTACATCTCGTGTCGATCTCGTGTCTATCTCGCCTCCCTTCAACAACTGAGATCTAGATCCGCTCCGTTTGATGCTCAGTAGCCGTCCGTCCGAGTGCAGTTCTTAGCCATCTCGTCTCCGTTCAAGCGCGGTTTGTGGCCATCTTGTCTCCGTTCGAGCGCCGCCCTCAGCCTTATCTGATCCATCTCGTCTCCGTTCGAGCTCTGCCTTCAGTCGGAACACGGTAATAATGCCCAACAAGCAGTGTCCATTTACTGTAGTTTATTTTTTTTAATTTCTGATTAATTATTTTTCTTTTTATTTTTCCAGTATATATTGTGAAAAGATTTCTTTGATTTTTAGATCTAGATTTAGATGTGTCCGCAATGTACCAACACGATGTATTTGGGATGTACCAAAGTGGTTTGTTTGGAATGTACCAATTTGTTTTAACTTATTTTTCCGGAGAAAACTTTGTTTGGCGCGTACTTATTAGGGGATCTCGACACGATAACTTCGATCGGTTTCTAAATTAGATCGGAAAATAACCTTGTACATTAGCAAAAACCCTCCATAAGTCTAGAAAAATACTATTAGTGACCGTACAACGTAAAAACGAACATAAATAGCATTTGGTGTGTACCAAACTCCAGAAGATTGGTGCGTTAAAAAAACATATAAATATTGGTTTGTACAAAATTTAAAAAAATTGATATGTACCAATAACAAAATAAGTAAGGGTATAAAGGTAAAAATCTAACTAAAAAATCAGACTTAAGCCTTTGTTAGAATAATTTTTTAGATAGAATTTTGTGAAATTTTTTTTTTGATTTTTTTTAGCTTCTAAAAGTAATTTCTTCATATTTTAAATTGAAGAGATAGGAGTTGTATAGGATTTCCTACAAGTATGTTACGCCCTTCAACTAGAAATTTGGTTTCAAAAAAACCATGAAATACTTTAAATTGAGCTCACTTCCCTACTACTATTTAACTTAATTATAATTCTTAAATTACAGTTATACCCCTCCAACAAAAAAAAATATAACACATCTATCCCTTCAATTACAATGAAAACCACTAACAATCTTCATATCCCTTAGACACATTCTAATATTTTGGAGAAACAAGTTAAGGGACTGAAATTGTTTGAATTTGCTAGTTAACAGAAGAGATAATTGGAAACACTGGACAAGTGTGTGTCTCTAAATGAAAAGTCATTTGCATTCAACAACCAAGTTATCAAAAATTACATTTCAATCAAGTCATAAAATGGACAACACGGTGACAAGAAAAGATGATCAACATCAAAAGAAAAGGTCGGAATTATCTGGTAAAGTTAAGTTTGTTTTCAACAAATTGATTTTTGCAAACTGTTATGGTATATGATCAGGTCAACCAATATTTAGGGCCCACGGATTCTCGATCAGCAGCAGAGCCCTGTCTTGCAAGCTTTTGAATCTGCAATGAGAAATCTTCAGCCTTTTCATCGATCCACATGAGAGAACTTAGTTGATTATTTAGAATTCGAACCACAGCATCCAATGGAGTCATCCCATCAGCTGCTTGAATTTCACCCCCCTTTTATAACAAAATCGAACAACTAATTAATCATCTATTACAATATAGAATGTAGAAAGAAATGCAGTGAAAATACTCACTTGGTGAGCATTGAGAGTATTGATAATTGATTTAATCTGCTCAGTCATCTGTTCAAGCTCTCTCTCAACAACTTCAGATTGCTCATACATGGCATCTCTAGTGGACGCAGCTTCATCATCAAGAAGGGATGCTCGTTCATCCTTATATATTCTCTCAGCTTCTTCCTCCATACTTTGCAAAGCCTTGTCAACCTAAAAAATAAAAAATAAAAAATAAAAAATTAGTTTCTCATATAATAGAAGTTACATAATATATACGAGAAAATAATAAAAATACTTCGTCTTGGTGAGTCTCAACTAACTCAAGTTGTCGCTCCAAGCTAGCTTGAGTCTCGACCACCTTTGCAACTTCACTCTGAGAAAATACAAAATCACATGTTATTATATTATATTAGATATTCAATGAAGTAAATGAATAAGAAAGAAGGTACCTCAAGCCTAATTAGAATATCACGATTCTGTAAGATCCTCCTATCCCAGTCAGCAATAGCATTTGCCTGTTTCTGGAATTTCCCAGTACGCTCCTGAAGCTCAGCATTCCACTCTTTGATGATCTATAAGAGAAAGGGTTTTTATACAGAGTAGAGTAAAATATTAACAACTATATTTACATTTTACATACCTCCTCAACAGTTTTCCCAGTAATTTCAGATGGTAACTTTGGTGCAGACACTACAGCAGTACTGATGGATGATGTAGTCCTACACAATATAATACTAACTTTACCAAATACTCAAAGGGATAAATATTATATATAATAACACTACTGCACAAAATCAGAAAACAGAATCCTAGAGAGTGTATATGCATTGATTTATTGATAACACTCAGTTATGTGTTTATAGAGATATATAGCTTCTCATACAAGCTATTGGATTCTCTTTAAATTAGTTATCTGATAAGCTATTGAGGAGCAAAGAATGATCCTGATGGTATCATCGAAGATGGCCATACCATATGTTCAACTAAAATCTTTTTCAACCATTCAACATTACATCTTACAAAAGCTTTTACTTCTATGCAACTAAAAGATTGATAAAAAAATTTAAAAGCACATGATGTACAACTTCAAAGGATGCCGGATTATAAAGATGCATACTTACCCACTAGTTGAAGCCACAACCAAGGATGAAGTATTAGTGCTTGAAGTTGTTGCACCTGCAAGGAATGTAACCAATAATATATTAGCAAGATCAGAAAATTCTAAAGGTAAGGAAATTGAAAAAGTGAATCCTTTGGTTTCAATACAGAGATCGATTAGGCCAAGAATATCAGAAACTAAGAGCAATTAGAATTAATCATTAGCAGAAAGAAAAGGAATGAAATATTAAAAAAGGAAAAACTCACCAAGAAAAGAAGGTGTAATAGTAGATGATGGTTGAGATGTTGATCCAATAGTTGGTGTCTTGGTACTAAAGCCTGTAAAGGCGGGGGTTGGGGTTGCAGCTGAGGTGGTGGTGGCACCAAAACCTGTAAAACTAATACTGGTTGATGATGGAGCTGCTGAGCTGGCGATACCAGAATTAGTTGTTGAAAAAGATGGCATAGCTGTAGGAGTTGTTGAGCCACCAGTGTTGTTGGTGGTGGTGGTGGTGGTTGTGGCAGACGAAAACAAAGGTGCTGAGGTTGTTCCAGAAGTAGAGGATTGTGTCCCTGATGTAAAACTAAATGATGACCCTGATGCTGCTGATGATGATGTTGGAAATGGATTTGTGTTTGTGGAAGTAGGTGCTTGTGTTTGTGTAGTAGCTTTAGAGAGTGAAAAGCTTGGGAAAGGAGATGAAGAATTAGAGATGGTAAATGAAGGTGTCGAAGCAGCAACTGATGAAACTGATGATGATGATGATGTGTTTGAAAATGAGAATCCCGGTGCAGATAAAGGAGCAGAAGTTGCTACGGAGGGTACTGAATTCCCTGTTTGGGACCCGAATTGAGACACGCTTGGGAAAGCTGTAGAAGCTTGACCTGTTCCGAAAAGAGATGAGGAAGAATTTGACCCGAATAACGAAGATGATGAGCCGACAGTGGAGGTGGTGGTGGTGGTGGAAGAAGAGGCTCCAAATAAGGTAGATGTGAACGGAGAAGAGGAGGAACCACCAGTAGAAGTGGTGGTCGAAGGTGTGGTTACGAATGGGGAAGGAGAGGTATTAACAGTAGATCCGAATAAGGAAGTACCTGACCCGGAATTGGATGACCCGAATACAGAATTGGTGGTAAATGGGGAAGATGTAGCAGCTGAAGATGTGTTTCCAAAGAGTGGAGTGGTGGTAGTATTTGAAGAAGCGGAAGATCCTGCACCAAAACCTAATGAGTTAGAGGATCCGAACAATGAAGTGGCGTTAGATGAAGGAGCAGTAGAAGAAGAAGAAGATGAAACTCCAAATCCAAACGAAGGAGCAGCTGAAGAAGAGGAAACTCCAAAGCTAAGTGAAGGAGCGGCTGAAGAAGAAGAGGAAACTCCAAAGCTAAGTGAAGGAGCAGCTGAAGAAAAAGATGAAACTCCAAAGCTAAGTGAAGGAGCAGCCGAAGAAGATGAGGAAACTCCAAAGCTAAGTGAAGGAGCAGCTGAAGAAGAAACTCCAAAGCCAAACGAAGGAGCAGCTGAAGAAGAAGAGGCAGCTCCAAAGCCAAATGAAGGGGCAGCAGAAGAAGATGAAGCACTAAAGCCAAATGAAGGAGCAGGAGAAGAAGATGAAGTGCCAAAGCCAAAGTTTCCTAATGAAGGAGAACTGGTTGTTGAAGTTGGTGTAGGGTTTGACATGGAGAAAGAGAATGGTGAAGAAGTGGAAGATGGAGTTGTGGTGGAGGAGGAAGTAGATGAAAATGAGAAACCCGCCATTCTAACAAACAGACTTGGCTTTTACAGTATTAAATTCTTTCTATTCAATGGAGGTTTTATCCTAACTTTGCTCTTTCTTACCAATCAGGTCATCCTGCACACAACAATAAATATACCTTAGCAAGTTTTAACACGACTAGTCACACCTGCTTATACAATACTTAAAGAATGTCAAATTACTCTCATCTAACATTAAGCGAGAATCGCACTGTTTGTTTATTGACCTTTAAATCAGAACTTTTGAAGTGAAGAAAGCAAACACTGCAGCAATATGATTTTCTACTCCATACTAAAAACATATCTTCTATGCTTGTTACAAGAATTAGTTATTCAACTCGATTCAAAAACAAATAATCCAAATCCTAGCAGATATTAGTCTTTGGTTAAATAAATAGGAAATGTAAATCACGGAAAACACTAGTTGGATTTTTCATTCATGAGTTTCTGCTATTATCCTTTAGCAAAATGCACCTCTTCTAGTACCGTTTAAGTAAATTAGTTCAATATCTAATTATCCAGACATTAAAGTAATCAATCCCTAATTCTTATAAAGCACTTATAGTCATTTTAACATCTATCTAAATATAATGTACAAATCCTCTCTACAATATGTGAATATGTGATACGAAATGAAGCTAGACATTTGAAAATAAAAAGATTATCAAATACAATCCAGCTAATCTTGCTTTCAACTCCGTGAGATTTTATCTTCCCACGTCAAATTACAAACTTATTAGTCACGTGTCTTGGAAATATCATATAAAATTATTATAGATATGGCATAATAGATGAAAGATCAATGGAGGATAACTAAAAATGAGCTAAAGAGAAGAAACAAATTGCACTGATTATCATGTTGTAGATAACAATTGAATATTTAAGTGTGCGTTTTGGAGGAGAATGGAGGAGCATACCTAATAGATAACGCGAGAAGATAGCGAAACTTTTAGCTGAAGAATGTTGAGAAATTTCGGCGAGAAGATTGCGAAGCTTTTTAGCTGAAGAATGTTAACAAAGGGTTTTTAGTTTTGGGGGGATTTCTGGAACGCGCTCGTTTGTTTGGTTTTATTTATATTTATGGCTATAATACAAAGAATATATTATATCATATTAGTAAAATAGAAAGAGGCCCATTTATAACGAGGTTTCATGGGCCCGTATAATGTGATCCAATCTAGTTGAAAACAATAGATGTTCCTTCAGGTAACAAACGGGTTTAGGTCCAATGTGTTTTTTTAAGGAGAAAACAGAAGAGTTATACTAAAATTTAAAGGAGAACTCCCATGAAGGGTAACATTTGCATCCACTATTGAATGGTCAATATTCATGTCATGATTATGAACCTACAGGTATTGTAGCAATCGTTATTGATAAGGAAGGGAAAATTGCACACAAGTGTATCTCTAGATGTCTAGTTAGAAGCCCCATTGAAGGTGAATGTTGGGCGGTCCTTCTTGCGATGAGAAGGGCTGCTAGTTGTAACCTCCGGAGTGTCTCCTTCTACTCCGATAACCTTGAACTAGTTCAAGGTATAACTAAAAGCACAGGTCTTCGGTGGCAAATTTTTCCGTTCATTGCCGAAATGAAGAACTGGCTCACGAAGTTCCCTAATTGGAAGGTTAACTTCGTTAATAGGAAGTTTAATAGTGCTGCAGATCTCACAACTAAGAGTGTTAGACGCAATATTGATACCTCTAAGTGGAAGAATGGGTCTTTAAGTGATTTTTATATTTTTCTTAAATCTCTGTATAAACGATCGTGATTAATTTGTTTTACTTGACAAAAAAAATATTCATGTCATAATTATTGATTAGTATAATAAAACACATGTCACTGGATTAACAAGTTAGTACTTTTATAAGTTTAAAATATGGGATATGTGTATCAATATAATTGGTGTAGGATCATCCAATATTGGATGGGAGAATTTTCCTTTCATGAGTGTTAGACTAATGAGGTTATGTATTTTTTCGAAAATATGAGATTATACTTCTTCCGTCCCAAAAATAATGTCCACCTTACTAAAAATGGTGTCCTAAAAATAATGTCCACTTAGAATTTCAAGACATTTTATTCCACCTTTTTCTATTATTACCTTTATTAAAATATTCAAATTTATGTTTCCAATGAATATTTAAAATATGAATACACTTTATTAGGGGTATTTTATTAATGAGGAAGATAATCATTGTGTTTCTTAATTTGTGTGAAAAGTAAAGTGGACATTATTTTTGAGACGGAAGGAGTATTTTTCATGAGTAATGATACATACTAAATTTATACTATCCAATATACCATTTATGACGAACCGTAATTTGAATAGTAAATCGTTAACCTGTTTATTTTTTCGATTTGATTGACATTTTACTTCCATTCAAATCACGCCATGTCATGGGGTGGTATATTGGATGATATAAATTTGAATTGTATATATCATTACTTATTATTAAAACAGACGAAACAATACCACACAAAGTGAACCAAAAATGCAGATCTAATAAACATACAAAAATAGTAATCCGATTTCATTTCATGTAGCTAAATCCTAGTCAGATAATTAAAATATTTGTATGCGCCATCTATCTCTTTATTCATGGAGCTCTGATACCAGGTTAACTTGCCAACTCAACTAGAAATTCGAACTAATAGAATAAGGCGGAGAACAGGTTATAAGAGATTTATACTCCAACACATATCAAGGGAGTCTTTATTACTATTGCTCATTTAGTACCAATCCAATCATTTACCTCTATTATCAAATCTGGTGGTGATAGAACTAGAAAAATCTTTTCCCGATCTGTCAGCCCGATAGAACGATCTGAGACCACAAACAAAGTAATGGAGAAGTAGAAGTATCGACAAAAGAGATTTTTAGAATTTCTTGGGATATGTTTAGAAAACCAGACCCACTGGACAATCACTCCATCCCTTCTCCAGTTATGACTATACTCGATATCAACTAAAAGACAAACTTGAATATTTTTAGTGATACGTCCTTCATTGAGTAAATTAACGGATTCCTTCAATAGGTCAATGATTCACAACGATTATCCTAGGGTTCCCAAGTCCTTATTCAACATATGAGTGTAAGTGGAGAGTTCAATCTCTTACGAGGAAGAGTATAGCGTTTATTGGTCATAGGTTCTTTATTTCAGCATATTTCTAGAGTTAAGAATATAAAGGCTAACATTCTATCGAGAAGTTTTAGGTGTAATTTTCTTTCGGATACAGGTCATCTGTTCATATTCCCTGATTTGATCAGGAAACTTATGTGATCGATCTGGTATCGGTTGAATTCTTGTACTCTTCTCCATTTAATATATTATTTCTCGGCAAAAGAAAAAGATAGGAAATAAGGAAAATAGGCGGATGCTCCCACCTCTAATCATTTTTAAATTAGTCGTGATACATCTTACTCTAAAATTGGTTTTGATGTAGCTTGCATTGTTTGAAACTCTAATTGAATGTTATGGAAATTAAGCACATACACGATCATTGAAACTAAAGCAGTATACCGGTATTGCTGATAGTTGTAGAAATTGTTGCAGACTTCCCAAGTGGTCAAATTATTATTTGAAAATGATTGGCTTTAAAAATACAACCACTTATTAAGAATATTTCGTTTAAATTCCAACAATTCGTAATATTGTCAAAAGTATTTATGATTTAGCTTAACTTCATAGGCCTATTTTGCTTCAATTAGTAGGAAGGAAAACTTTGACTGGGTTGCCAAACTAGATATTCATGTCATTTTATTTGATAATTAGCTCTTTCCCTTGTCTTCCTCGTTAACAACTATCATTTTGTTTGACAATATCCCTAATGGGATTGGCTTGCTTTATAACATGCTGAACTCTTCTTATTAATATATATCTAATCTTTGGGGAAGAAAAGTCTCATTGAAGATTCTATCAGGGTTTAGTTTTCTTACCATTTAGGCTAAGTCCAACAGCTACCCGATTAAAAAGCTAGAATTGGGAGTCAAACAGGGTATTTCTTTCAAATAGCAACTTTGAAAACAGTTTTACTCCAACAGCTCCCCTATTTCAACCTCCCAATCTTATTTTAAATTTATTTCAATAATATTTCTATTTTAGATAATTTATAATTATTTATATGTTTTTAATTTCAACCTCCCAATCTTATTTTAAATTTATTTTAATAATATTTCTATTTTAAATAATTTATAATTATTTATATGTTTTTATGTATATTATTATTTTTAATTTATATACAAATATTTGAAATTAAAATTAATATATTTAATATTAGTTTTTTATTAAATATTACTAAAAATATTTAAATATAGTTATTATTTAACGTAATATTTTTTATAATAATATGTCTATTATTTATTTCTACACAGGAATCTTAAAAATATTAGTTTTTCAAATTTTATCCAAAAAATATAATCGAAGTCATTAATATTCAAATAATAAAATAATTAATAATATAAATAGATTAATTACGATGTTTTATTGTAAATATGTATTAAATTAATAAAATAGATTTTTTGGAATAAGTTGTTTGGGTTTTGTGAAAATGATATAAAATATTAAAAAATCAAATTGGGGATGAGATTGGGGTCCTATTGGACTTAGCCTTACCAATCATGGCCACAAGAGGTAATGTAGAAAATGTTGATATTTTTACTTTGACTGGTTACGAGAATTTTGAAAGTGTTAGATATATTGAATATCTACGACTAACCCCAAATATTTGTACATGATCTGTCACTGAATAGATTATCATAGTTTACTATTTGGGTGCAAATTTTCATGACATGGTTGAGCTAAGAAGGTGAGTTTCTTTTAACGAAACCATCCCTTCAAGAACGATGCTTCCTCACCTTTTCTTTTCAGTAAATAGCTCACAAGCCTAAACTCAGAAAGATCCTACTCCTACATAAATATTCCATTACACTTCATTCCTATATGCAAAAAATTTGAGAGTTTAAATGCAATTCACTCAATTTTCGTACTTTGAAGTTGTTCTACACAGAAGATAGACACATTGCATAGAAACCCCCATAAAGCATATTTAATCGGAAAACAGAAGTTCTCTCAGGGTTTGGTTTTTCATTATATCTACTTAGATTACAACTTTAATTGCATTTCATACATAAGTTTTGCTTGATTGGCATTAAAACTAACAAGTTCATTAGCTTTCAATGCATAGGATTGACTGGAGAAGAACACCAATTCAATGACATTTGAACAATGCTGCATTCAATACATGTACACTCCTCTCTTGGAGAAATGTGACTTCCTTTAAATTGCTTTCTTATACTTTTAAAATAGTTTTAAGTATCATAGAAGAAAAAAAGAAGCCAAAGGAAAAATCACTGGGTATAAATCAGTCAACTAATAGTTTCAACCCTATATGCTTTATAAGTAACACACTATGTAAATGCTTCTCTTTGCTCTGTCGGAAGTTGTAGTTGAGGCTCAAGTGCTGTTAGGGGAGAAAAGTATTGATCTACCATGTCTTCTGTTACTAATTCCAAGCTTGGAGGGTCCCACTGCATTATTACAAGATGATTATACAATAATACTAATATAATAATTTATGTAATTGAACATGACTTTATGTACCTTTGGTGCTAAATCTTTGTCTACCAATCTTGCTCGAACCCCCTGAGATAAGGAGACAAAATTATATATCAATTTATAAAACTACACATGAGACTTGAGAGAAAAATACTAATATCTCGTTTTTCGAACCTCGGAAAAGTCATTTGATATCTGCTTGGAGATTCCTTGAAGGGACATTCTATACTCACGGACTAAGCACTGGTCAAGAGTTTGTGATCTGCCTTCTCGTATCTACACCAGACATTCACTTAGGATCAAAGTTTGTGCACTATTCAGGAAAAGAAGAAACTTACGGATTTTAAGGAGACTTTCAAGCTCAATGGTGAAGCCTCTTTCAGTTTTGCCAAAGTTGATATGCACCACGAATCTTGTGTTTTAGCTGCCTCAATTTTCTAGACATTTTTCAAGTTTAATTACTTTGTTATAGTTATTGCAAGTAAAAACAAACATTACTTACCAAAGATTCAATGATTTCCTCAACTGTGTCATGGCTGAAACATTTATCGAGTATTCCGATCCTTTTCAATAGTAAGAGAAAAGATATAAGTGATAGCTTATATTATATATCATCATAAAGGCAAACAATCAGTTTAGTACCTGTGAATTACACTAGCAGGATCTGGATAAAAAGCATCTCCATGATTAGTTAAACAAGTTTCAACTACAGAAGGATCATTAGTCATCAATTTTCCAAGTTCTTCTTCAATTAAAGGAATCTTCTGCAAAGAATAAGAAAGTATATAAGTAAATATTCCCATTAAAATAATGCAAAAAAGGTTATACAAAAACTAACCGCCATATGAGAGTAATGTGTAGCAAGACCACATGATACCATTTCCACCCCATTGAGCTTGGCACCTGTTAAGCCCAAGTATTCTCCTACATATGTAGAATAAATTTGTATAAATTCACAAGTTTTATTTACAGTAAATAACTAACTAACTAACCTAATAACTAACTAACTAACTAACCTAGGTGACCAGGTAAACGTGGAAGGTAAAAGGATGCTCCAGCATCTGGATGAAATCCTATTAATGTTTCAGGGGTAGCAAAAACCTGCATTATATATATATAAACAATCTTTACTTAAGATAACAAATAAACTATGAAGAAGGATTAAAAGTTGTGATGGTTTTTTACAGTTTTATCAGTTGCAATCTGAAATGTTCCCGGGATTGAAACTCCAGCTCCACCACCCATGGTAACACCATTTAGCAGAGCTACCTGCATAGGAATATGTAAGAAATATAAATAAAAGCATAATTGCAGTTAAAGATAAACTAAAAAAGCTATTGTAAAGTACGAAAATAGTGACACTCACATGTGGTTTCAGGTATGTACCAATGAAGTACACAAGATTATATATTGTCCAAAAAAACTCCTTGGCCTCTTCAAGGCTCCCTGTAATCAAATTAAAACAAAACTTATCCAAGAAAACAGAAAAATGTTTGAATCAAGTCATTTGATGAATGTACCTTTGTTTATAGAATTAATAACAGAGACAATATCACCACCAGCAGAAAATGCCCTTTCTTTGCCCTTCAAAAGTGTTAAAAGAGCATAAAAGGTTACTTGATACCATAAGCAAAAAATGACAAGAACCCAAAACATCACAACTAAAGGTATACAAACAGAAATTATAGCAAAATAAAACATCAGAGAATTAATTGCATCATTGGTCCCTGTGGTATGCGAAATAGCCAAATATATCAGTGTTCCAAAAGTAACAAATATACCCATCATATACATTATTGTTGTAAATCTACCTCTCCCAATGGGTATATTTTCCATTTTTCGGAAAACTAGAAGTAGGTACAAACATATAATTAACCGACCATATATGTGTATATTATGTATTACCTTCAATACCACAAAACCAATGTCTGGATCATCTTCCCAATTTTTATACAGCTTCTGCAACCTAGACACCTGTAATATTGCCACCAAATCACAGCTTAATGATGACCCATTTGACAATAAACAAAACACTATTTCTTAAATTAAACATAATCAAACATCACATTTGAAACTTACTAGCCAAACACTTCAAAACACACACACACTTTAAGCATAAGATATCAATATGACAATGACCCGATCCATAAAACTTGATATAAAACTAATTCTTAAGTTAAACATAATTTAACAACACATTAAACTATGGGTACCAACCAAACACTTCAAAACACACCCACTGCACACACATTAAGCATTCACTTTTTTAAATATTTGGTCCAAATAAAATAATATACAATAAAATACACTCGTGGGAGGCAAAACAGGGAGGAATAACAGACCCAGTCGCTGAATAATATACAGCTAATAAAGATATCAATATGACAATTTAAACTATGGGTGCAAACCAAATACTCCAAAGAACACGCGTATTGTATATAATATAGTGAAGAAAGAAAGTAACCATTGAATTGTTAAGAGCATTAAGCACATAGGGTCTATTAAGAACCGCGGTTCTAGAACATGTTTTTTCTTCAACTAATACCTGAAAATAAAAACAGAAAATCTATTAATTAGCAAAGGTTTAATTTCATAAAGATATTATTCAAAGAGAATAAAAAGAAAGATGAAATTACTATGTCTTGATCGGGAGGATTTATGAGGCCATTGGTAGAGATGGAGGTTAGGCATCTGTAGGAAGTGAAAATGGTAGAGCTTTTTAGAAAACGATTAAGAAGTGACGACGATTTGAAGGACTGCATTTCCTTTGTGTTTGAGTTATTGTTTGATGGTTCGCTCCCTTCTTCTATTTATGGGTACGGAGTCGGAGCTAATAAAGCAGAAGCAGCTGCTAACTGCGTATTTATGTTGATGAAAGGTGAAGAGTAAATTAGCATGGGGTTTTGGACTAAACAAACATACCACGGGTATTGGATGACGTAACTTTATTTATATTTTATTTTTGGACTAGAACCTCAATTTTTCAATTTAATGAAGGACTAATACCCCAACAAACTTTGCCTGCTCTTTAATCTATATTATATAAGTGAGTTTGTATAAAATAAAAAAATATAGATTTTTCTTTCATTTGTCAAAAAATGTTGTGGACCATCTACTTCGATTTTTTAAAATGTATCACCACAATTCACCTGATGAGTCTAGCAAACCTTTGATTATGTTCCTATTTTAGTTATTTAATTCACTCTCGTGTTTGTTTCGCGGATTGATCTCATACAATCCATTGAACGTGATATATATGACTGTTCTCATACAATCCATAGCCGTAAATAATTATTTAACAAATTGTTAAAAGTCTTGCATCAAATATTTTCTGAAACTGCTAAAGCCCTTACTAGTACTTGTAATTATAGTGAGTCTGTCTCAATAAATATTGTCTTAAAACACCCATTTAACTGCGATTTGGAGACCATAAAGTTAAGCCCATATACCAGAATAAAATGCATAAATGACATTACTTATCTAAAAAAATCCACATAAGAATGAGTCGTTTGAGTCCCTACATTAGATGAATTATCTCCAAAACTTTATGTCTACATTTAATCTAACCCTAGATGAAGGTTTTGTCCAATTCACAAGTGTGTTCCCTAATAAAATAATTAGTTCTCCTTCCCTTTCTTTACCCCACACCTTGACAAAGTCGTTAGCTTAATTACAAACAATAGCTCGGAAAGCTTCGGGACAGATTTGCTGTGTTTCGTGGTCATATATGATCTGGTTGGTTTAACCATCGTTGGTAAAATGCTGCTACACCTAGTAGACATGACTCTAAACCCTTGAGCATATTAGTGGTTGAAAGTACTTAATTTCACCATACCTGGTCGGACATCTGGATATCGGGTGGCATGTTGGAAATCCTATTGAGATTAACTCCATCTGAGTTGTTGGCAGACTAACCTAGCACATGCTCTCTTATGCTGATGCAGGAGTACTCAGATATTTCTCTCAACTCCTAGAAAAAATCGGTCAGGCTACTAACAACTTCCTCGTGTTGATGTAGAATCATAATACCGCCACCAATTCGCCATCCCCAGCAGAGCACCACTACCAACCTGCCAATATCATATTTCTATGACAACAACACATTTTCCTCCACCACACCTTGAAATAATTAGTGGGTTGAAGGCGTATATGTTTTTTTGTTCTCCAAAAATGTACCAGAGACGTGGAAAATGATAATTCGTCTCTCTCAAGATCGCTTGCTTCCGTTCTCTCTCCACTAAACGTAGTGAAGGACGTTCTTTGGATACATGTCTACCACTCGTCTGCTTTTTCATTCCTCTACTTTTAGTGATTCAGTGATAGCTGTTAGAGTTCACGTCGAGTTTGTAATTTGGTGATGGTTTTTCGATATGTTACAAAGAATATAATATACTTTCCTGATCTGCTAAAAGAGATACTATAAATTTCAAACTTGCTAGAAAGAATATAATATTTTTTTTATGCACACATAGAAAGTTTCCTGTTCTCGAAAGATAGTAGTCTTGTCTAGTAATGAAAATTCATGTTTGAATTGCATAAAACAAGGATTTTCATGTTTCAAACATAAAATTTTGAGATTTTGACCCAAAGGGTCTCGAACACCCACCCCTTAGTCCTAACCCAACCCCCTTCTTTTGTTCTTCTTATTAGGGACCTCAATAAGATTTTGATGCTACAGTCCAAAAACCCAATTACATATTTAACCCCTTTTGTTTTTTTACACTATATATACTAATTATTTTTTTTACAAATCCCAGAAATCATTCCCGTCACCCTTCACTCTCTCTCTCTCTCTCTCTCTCTCTCTCTCCCCATATCTGCCCAGAAAACCAATCCACCGCCACCATTCTCCATCGAAACAAAATCCGACGAGTGCTCCCTTCTCCGTTGGCCGCCGCCTCATGTTCGAGCTCACCACCAGCAGTTCAGAGACGAGTGATCCCTTCTCCGTTCGTCGTCGTCTCTTGTTCGAGCTCACCACCACCAGCAGTTCGGAGATCCAGTTCGGTGCCTTTTTTCTGCTTCTCGTGAACCAGCCAGTTCAGGCGAGGTCCGTTCGTGAACCATCAGCTCAGGCGAAGCCATCACAAAGGCATCTCTTTTGCATCCTTCTTCTCCGGTGAGGGGGATCCTTCTTCGCATCCTTCTTCTCAAGCGAAGCCATCACGAAAGTTGTCCATGGCAAAGCAGCAGTGAAGATCTCGACGTGAGGGCTTCCAATGAGGTCTTCCCGTTTGAGATCTGTTCTCCTGTGCGTGAGAGATGGAAAACTTTTTTTTGTTCTTCGAACGCGTATATTGTACGCTTAGGGTAGATCTTTTTTGTTGACCAGATCTGGTCAACTAGTAGTAGGTAGTTAGTTTTAGTATTATTTTTTTTGTTGTAATTAGCTTATTTTATTTTTTTCCTTTTGTAATTAATCTGAAATTGTATAAAATAGGTTGAAAAGTTAATAAATTCCTATTTTGACTATCTACTCTTTGCTTTTTAACAATACTCATCGTTTTTTGAATAATACTCATCATTTTTTTTGAGTACTCATCAAGTTTGAATAATACTCATCATTTTTTGATGAGTACTCATCAATATTTTCCGAAACTCACCATTATTTCGAAACTCATCATTTTTTCCGGTGGTCGGAGATCGGTGGTCGGAGGTCGGAGGTCAGTGGTCGGAAGTCGGTGGTCGGTGGTCGGAGGTAGGTGGGCAGTGGAGAGAGATGAACAGTGACATCACTCCTTTTTGTCTTTTCGTGTTAGTAAGGGTATTTTACTATTTGGTCATTTTTTACGTCTCT
The DNA here is from genome assembly GCA_029959085.1 of Nemophila menziesii. Lineage (NCBI taxonomy): Eukaryota > Viridiplantae > Streptophyta > Magnoliopsida > Boraginales > Hydrophyllaceae > Nemophila > Nemophila menziesii. The sequence continues at coordinate 29,424,708 of JARWIR010000007.1, read as the reverse complement.
TTAAAAATGTAAGATTCCCACTAGTTCCTTTAGTCTAAAAAACTAGTCTCCAAGACCCTATGTGTCAATCACCCTAAAATTTTCTGTTTGGGATAAATTTAAACAAAAAATTTCATATTTGAAATATGAAATTCCTTGTTCTAGATTATTTCAAACATGAAATTTCTTATTTAAAATTCTTTATAGAATTCTTTAGAGCAAAAAAATTCAAACAGTGAATTTTCTATTTGAAACTCTTTCAAACGGTAAATTTTCTATCTTGCGAAAATGTTTGTCGAAAATCAAAATTCATTTTAAAACAAGACTATTAAGATAAAAACTTATAAAAAGGAAAATTAATTAGTTTAAATATATAATTTTTTTTTAATAATTTACTTTAATAAGTTTTATCCTTTTGCAATTTAGGAATATAAGAATAAGTGTCTGTTTAGGATTGATTATTTTAAAGTTAAAAGCGATTTTTAATTAAAATTAAAATATTTATAAAATAATTAAAAAATATTTTAACATCTAAAATCATTTTAAGTGATTATTTTAAAAAGCAATCGCATACCAAGACTAACTCAACAAACATATAATTGATAAACTAACATACCATGGGTATTGGATTACGTAAATTTAATTTATCTTTTTTTGGACTAGAACTTCAATTTATTAATGAAGAAACCTTGCATGCTCATCAAACATAGATAAGCAAACATACCATGGGTATTGGATTACGTAAATTTAATTTATCTTTTTTTGGACTAGAACTTCAATTTATTAATGAAGTAATCTTATTCGACTAAAAGAACTCAACCAACCTTGCCTGCCCTTTAATCTAACATTATATAAATGAGTTTGTAACAAATAAAAAACTATAGATTTTTTTTTCATTTGTCAAAAAATGTTGTCGACCATATCCTTCAATTTTTTGCAATGTACCGCCACAATCCACCTAATGAGTCGGGCACGCTTTTGATTATATTTCTTTTGTAGTTATTCAATTGACTTTTGTGTTTGTTTCGCGGATTGATCTCATACGATCGATGAACGTGATATATATGACTAATCTCATACAATCCATAGCCGTAAATGAGTATTTAACAAATTGCTATTAGTCTTGCATCAGATATTTTTCTGAAACGGCTAACGCCTTTACTAGTGCTTGTATTTATAGTGAGTCCGCCTCAATGAATATTGTCTTAAAACCCCCCATTTATCTGTGATTTGGAGACCATAAAGTTAAGCCCATATGTCGGAATAAAATGCAAAAATGACATTACTTATTCTAAAAAATCCACATACGAATGAGTCGTTCGAGTCCCTACTTTAGGTGAATTATCTCCAAAACTTATGTCTACATTTAATTTGACCCTAGATGAAGGTTTTGTCCATTTCACAAGTGTGTTCCCTAATAAAATAAGTAGTTCTCCTTCCCTTTCTTTACCCCACACCTTGACAAAGTCGTTAGCTTAATAACAAACAATAGCTCGGAAAGCTTCGGGACTGATTTGCTGTGTTTCGTGATCATATATGAACTGGTTGGTTTAACCATCGTTGGTAAAACGCTGCTACAACTAGTAGACATGACTCTAAACCCTTGAGCATATTAGTGGTTGAAAGCACTTAATTCCACCAAACCTGGTTGGACATCTGGATATCAGGTGGCATGTTGGAAATCCTATTGAGATTAACTCCATCTGAGTTGTTGGCAGACTAACCGAGCACATGCTCTCTTATGCTGATGCAGGAGTACTCAGATATTTCTCTCAACGCCTAGAAAAAGTCAGTCAGGCTACTAACAACTTCCTCGTGTTGATGTGGAATCATAATAGCACCACCAATTCGCCATCCCCAGCAGAGCACCACTACCAACCTGCCAATATCATATTCTATGACAACAACACATTTTCCTCCACCACACCTTGAAATAATTAGTGGACTGGCGTCGTATATGTGTTTTTGTTCTCCAAAAACGTATCAGAGACGTGGAAAATGATCATCCGTCTCTTTCAAGATCGCTTGCTTCCGTTCTCTCTCTAGTAAGTGTAGTGAAAGAAGTTCTTTGGATACATGTCTACCACTGATTTGCTTTTTTCATTCCTCTTCTTCTAGTGATTCAGTGATAGCTTATTAGAGTTCACGTCGAGTTCGTAATTTGGTGATGGTTTTTCGATATGTTACAAAGAATATACTATACTTTTCTGATCTGCTAAAAGAAATACTATAAATTTCCGACTTGTTAGAAAGAATATAATATATTTGTTTGATGCATAATGTAGAAAGTTTCCCGTTCTCGAATGATTGTAGTCTTCTCTAGTAATTAATATTTATGTTTGAATTGCATAAAACAAGAATTTTCGTGTTTCGAACATAAAATTTTCTGTTTGGAATTTAAACAAATAATTTCATATTTAAAACATGAAATTCCTTGTTCGAGATAATTTAACATGAAATTTCTTATTTAAAATTCTTCATAGAATTTTTGTTACAGCAGAAAAATTTAAACCGTGACTTTCCTATTTGAAACTCATTCAAGGTAAATTCTTATCTTGCGAAAATATTTGTTGACAAACAAAATTCATTTTAAAACAGGACTATTAAGATAAAAATTTATATATAAACAAGGAAATTAATTAGTTTAAATATATAATTCTTTTAATAATCTACTTAAATAATTTCTATCCTTTTGCAATTTTCGGGACATGGGAGTAACCAAATCATTTACGTAAGAAGTCTTTTAATTAATTACATGAGTGTTTGTAATTTTAGAGAAATGGGAGTAGCCAATTCCTTTACGGAAAGACTATCTCTAAAATTAGAACAAAAAAAGACTATCTCTAATCTTTCCAACCAAAAAGAAAAAAAAAATTCCAAAAGCCACACGTATCCTATCATCTAGTCACATACATACTAGCTTATGGCTTATCCAATTCTTAAATGATTTTTGTTTTTGGTTGAACATTCTTAAACTATACTATGAGGAGATAGACCTTCATAGGCTATTTAAGAAGTCGTTGAATTGGAACATAAAAAAAGAAGTCGTTGAAGGCAAATGGGAATATATTGGGTTTGTCAATTTCATGTAGAGAAACCGAACACATTTGTTATTGCCGGGCAACGGATTGGAGATAACCATGTTTTCGAACAACAAAAAAAAAGATAACCATGTTTTTTTCACAATCAAGCTGCCTCCGGTTCTTATTAATGGGGCAAGGGCATTCAAAAATTAAATATTTTTTTAAATGAAGCCACTTGCTGAACCTGAATTTTTTTTTTTTTTTTTTTTTTTTAAAATCAACTGAAACCTGAATACGGAGGACATCAAAATTACCCATTAAAACTATTACTACCAATATTCTATTCTTTTTTAAATGTGGGGGTCATATTACCAATATTGTATTCATCTATGATATATAGATATAGCATACAGAGGTTGGTGATATGGTGTAGATTTTATCTTCATTTCTTATATAATTTAAGGAGGAATATTTGTCATTGTTGATACATGGGATTAGTGATAAAGGGAGTTGTCAGTTTTTTCCTTCTTTTTGGAAGATTATGTAATTGATATATTAATAAAAACACGAATGTAAAGGGATTAGAAAATCAAGTCTGCAAAATAAAGAGAGTGCGCGAAATAACAATATGAAACTACAATCGAACTTATAAATCATCAAGGGAGTTCCTCGAGCTGTGACAAGTCCCGGACCAATCGCGATAACATATTAAGCCAGTTTTTGTGGCAAACATAGACTCCAAAGAATTAGTGAACATTGACCTTTAAATTAGAAAAATCAAACTATGAGGGGAACAGATGACTGCAATAAATTGCCGGCTAGAGGGGCTAACACTAATATGGTCAAAAACTTGATAGTGTTGTATTAGGGCTCTAGGTAGACTATTGAAAGAAAGAAAATTATTATCATTAGCATGAGTGAAACAGAGTACCATAAAGATGATAAGGGGAAACTAGCAATAAGCCCTCAGATCGAAAATGAAAAGAAACACAATTACATATTAGCTACATAAAGAGTTGCCAAATTGACAAGGTTGAATTGTGGAGAATAAAAAAGAGGCAGTACAAGAAAGCAATGATATCAAAACTGTAGAGAAGGAAGAGTCAAATGTTTCATTTCATTCCTTTACGAAACAACTAGTTTGAATTTGAACATAAGAGAAGAGGTGTACATGATATGATTTCTTTTTTTCCTTGTAAATCAATCGTCAGGGGTGTTTTATCATTACCACAACACATGAGTTGGGGGGAAATGTACAAACTGAAGAGCCAACTCTTCTTCCCTCCATTACACAATTGTATGGTCACAACATCAAAGTTACAAATGCAAAAGAAAGAAAGATGAGATAATAGTTTAGTTTACAGAAGTCAGGCCCAATCACCAAGGTGTTGAAAAGTGCACAATCGCCTACACTAACTTGCGACCGTCCTGCAAAACAAACATATTCAACAATCAAATCAAATCGGTGTCTTAGTAACAAACATTATTCATTTATTTAGAGTTCACAGTTTTGGTTGATTGAGTTTTGTTATGGTTTTCATATCATAAAACAAGTATAAGCCTACCAATAAACATCTTAAAAGTAAATCATATACATGGCAAAAATACGGCAGCTTGATCCATGCAAAAAGAGTAGGTGCCATTATAATTATTGAAAGTTAAAAGTAACACACTGAGGTACCTAATTTAATCAAGAGTACATATAGAAGAACACTGTTTAACAATATGACGATATATCTAAGCAAATAGCAACTACACGACAAACCACTTTTTTTCCTACACTATAGCCAAATACTCCAAGTCAAGGAATAACAAATTGACCGAAAAATACACATCAGCTACATTACGACAAAGAGTAAATACCATTAAATGATAAACTATCAACATGACCATGTAGCTTGATGAGATATGCCTAATCAAAAGCTATTTGAGGCAACTTAGCATAACAGTAAACAAAAGAAGCCCGTCAAAACAAAACCAAATTCAACCAAGCATAGAGCAAGCATCACTAAAGCGATTAACGAAAACAAAATCAACAAATACGAAAAATTAGTAAGTGATCATCAAAACCTCATCAAGGAAATACCTTGCTGAAGGAATCAGAAGAAACTGAAACAATAGCTGAATCACTTTTCGGACCGATTCAAAACCTCACAAAAACCCTAGATCGACCCAAATATCACCGATCCAATCTGTCAAATTTAGCTCAATTTCATCAGATCCAAAATATAATCACCACACAAACGTAAAAAAGGAAATAGTAGTACATAATAAAGTATATACCAATAAATCGAGAAAGAGTGAGAAGCGGACCTTCACAACTTTTACGATCTACGCAATTATAGGAAAATGCTTTAGAGAGAGAAACAGATAGTGGTTAGAGAGAGAAAATGTATATAAATATTTTTAGTATAAATAAATATATATCTTATTTTTCTTGAGAGAGAATAGAGAAAGATGAGATAATAGTTTTAGTTCCCCCATTGCATAGAAGAAGAAAAAAGAAAATGTAAGTATATACTGAGAAAGCAGTAAAGGAAAGCAGAAAATGAGAATCAGCAGCTACAGTTGAGAGCATGTTAAAATTTGACAAACATAAACAACAATAACAACCTAAAAAGTTTACAAGATGAGATGCCAAATCGATGTATTTTTTCTCCTCCTTCTATTGCCATGAGGATTGATGTTGCTTGTACCTAAAAGTATCATTATCTCCTCCATCTGGATCCTTCCTTTTTGTTGTAAGTCCATCTCCACTTCCTCCCATGGGGTGGTGTTGCTGGTAAATAAAACCTTGTTCCACTCCTAGCATTTGAGAAGTCAATCCAGTTGGTGGTGCTTGAGTTGAAGAATTAGGTGGTGCATGCCCAGTGTTTAAGTCAAAACCCCCCTGTTGATTCCATCTTCTACTGTTTTGTCCTCCACTAGTAGTAGCTTCAGTAAGATTGACCAAATAAGGCCTTGGATAATGTGATGACATGGTATCAACTGTTCCCAGTAACTGAGGGTTGTGGTTTATATGTGGTGTAAAAAGCCTTCCACCACCACCACCTGATGATGAGGTAGACCCAACAGGAAAAGTAGCTGTTGATGGTAGAACAAAATTACTTCCAAAAGGATAAACAGGAACAGGAACAGGGTACTGGAATGGCACGGTCACAGCAGGAGAGGATGATAACACAGAACCCCTATACATATCTGGTGTAAAGGGAAGAGCAGCACCACCAACAGGAACGGAAACAGGAATAGGACTCCCCAATATTCTTTGCGGTGGAATCACTGAAAATGGATGATGTTGCATTTGCTGTGGCAAAATTGTAGGAATTGCAAGAGTGGATGAGTAAGAAGGAGTAAACCAAGGAGTTGTAAGGTTTCCACCACTCATTTCTACATTGCTAAATTTCAGACCAGTGAGAGATGGTGGCTGGATCTGGATGTGCATGTTGTTTCCTCCAAAATGGGTAAATGAAGGTTGTTCCTGTATCTGTACCTGTACCTGTTCATCCATACAAGGCCCATCATTCAAATCAAAATCCATTCTCACCTCGCTACTAGGTGTAATCGTATTCGTAGGCACCACCACTACCATATCACCCATTGCTTCATCACTTCTATTCAAATCAAGATCAAGGCCAAGCCCACCTCCTCCAGATGTTGTCTGATTATATCTGATTTCATTAGCACAATCTTCATCAGAGATATTTAAATCAAATTCCAAAGGAGCACGTGAAGAAGAAGCATTCATGTTTGTTGAAGATCTTCTGGGTTCTGCAGGTCGAAAAGCACTAGTAGCTGCAGATCCTCTCCATCCAACTTCTACCCTATTTATCAATAAATCTTCCGGAGGAACAAACCCACCTTTCGCAGCAGCAACAACTGTAACAGGAACACGAACAGGCACACTACTAGTAGTAGTAGTAGTACTCACTGGATCCTCACACTTCACCATCTCATCTACATAAAAACCTTCATTCAAATCAAATATCACCTTCGGTCCTGTATCACAATTATCCTCTACCATTACAGAACTACATTCCTCCCCTTTCGCTACAACATGAACAGCTTCTTCATTATGAGGTTGAGGTTGCTTCTCTATTACCAACTTATTCTGATCACTAACCGATAAATCTTGAGGAACACAATTTTCATCCTCAACGCGTCTTTGTATTCCAGATTCAGCAACAACGACTGTAGAGTCTTCTTTCATTGTGAGTTCATCTACAGAAGATGCTAATAAAACTCCTGCATCATTTATTTTTACATGAGACAAACAACTAATAACTTTAACAACATCAAATATCTTACCAGTTTCCATGCATCCATTTGCAGCAGTATGTACATCCTCCATACTTGAAGACTCTGCTCCACACTTCTCTTCAGAAGAAGATGAAGCCACTTTTCTTTTTCTCGAGGACTCGAATGCTTCATCATCAGCCGGACATTTATCTTGCACAAGGTTTTCAACAGATGATTCCTTGGGGTTGCTTTTGCTTTTTATATGAGTTTCAACTGAAGAAATAGAGACTTCTCCAGCAGCTACATTTGCAAGTAGATTCATTCCCACCTCATCCACAACTGATATAGATGTCTCTGCTGCTTCTAAGTCTTTAACACACCCATCAATCAAAGCATTTATGGACCTGAAAGAAGCAGCATGAAGTTTTCTAGATTTTGACTCAACGACTTTGGAGGAGACTTGACCCCCTTTCTGAATATCTTCATCAGCCCTAACTTGCTCTTTCTCAGTATCATTAGATCTAGTGCTTTGCGAAATATCTCCATTAACTTCAGCTCGATGAGCATCACTCTTATCTTTCAGATCATGTTTATCAGAAGCTTGTTTACTCATAATAGATGAAGACCCAGCACTAGTGCTATGAGAAGGACTACGACCCTTATTTGGTATTTTAACAATCAATCTCTGATTTTGATTGTGATTGCTCCCTTCAACAACAGGGACATCTTTTTCAACAGCTGAAATTCTTTGCTTGCTCGAGCTTCTTTCCTTATGACCATTCCTAGATTTCCGATGCTTGGATCCACTACTTGATACCTTTTTCGCATCCTCCTTAACTTTAGTCTTACTATCCTTAACTGATACATGTGATGTAGATTTTACTGGGTCAGGAGGAGATGATGATGCAGAAGCCTTGGCAGTAACATCTCCAGATCCTACAGAATTTCTGCTCCCTCCACGAGGACTCTCAACAAGGCGTGACTTAGAAGGCCATGAAATAGTCTGATTTGAACCTGATTTTGAGTCTAGAATATTCATTTCAGCCTCCACGCGTTTCTTCCATATGTAAACCAAACTCTTTGCCTTCTTTTGAATTTCCAAATTTTTATGTTTGCTCAAACAATTCACAGATTTACCAATGTTGCACATTTGTAGAGCTTCAAGGTTGATAGGTAGCTTCTCAAGAGCACGCAGTAAAAGGAGGAGAAACTCCTCAATAGATTTATCACCATCCTTTGAGTTACTACCATTGCAAACTCCTTCTTTTTGAACATCTTGAAGCCATTCATATAATACAGGCAAACCCCTGAGCTGGATAAATTTAGTGAGGCAGTCAAAATTATCTGTGGCAGCTATAACATCTGCTAGCATTGATCGGTATACCAAATCCACTTTCTTTACTGCATTGTCTGATTGCATGAGTTGAAGAAATTTCTGGACCCCTTCAGAATCTACAAGCCGGCCTTTATCTGTAAATTTGGCAATCTCGGACTTCAAAGTGTTCTCAGTTCTAGACTGACTATGATCCCCATCATCTATTTTGGTGAGGCGTTCACGCTTTACAGAATCAGAGCCTTCTTGATCTCCCCTCTCTCTTTTCTTTCCTTTTCCTTTGGAAGAGAAACTATCTGATGATGCAGGTCTCAACTGGGAAGTAGATGTGGGACTCTTAATAGGTTTTGGAGAACGACCACCACCACCACTTTGTATTGTTGCATGCATTTCTTTTCTCGTTTTGTGTAACAACTGATTTACTTCTTCTTGCTGCTCCTATTTAATCATCAAAAAATAATTTAAAATTAGACCAAAAATGGAAAGCTAAAGTACGAATGGAAATATGAAGCGAAACTTACATAATTTCGATCTGTTAACCACCATACACAATTCTTTTCAATATCATACACTCTGCGGCAAACAAAAGAAGAAACGCCTAGAGGAAGTTGAACACCTTTTGGAAGGAAAGCAACTCTACAAGGATGAAGTAATGATGCTGCTGGTATCTCATCCTTATGAAATGAGTAAAATAACTCGTTTGGTGCAGTGTCTAATATGTTGCCTTCGCCAAGCTTCACCTCACCAGGTCGATAAAGCCAATTCACTCTTAACTGCAAGTTTTTCTCTTTATTGTGTATCAAAACACGTATAATCCCAACAAAAGGCGGAGAATCCTGTGGAGGGTTGAATAGTGCACAATCCCCTACGCTAATCTTGCGACCGTCCTGCAAAACAAACATATTCATCAAAGATAAGATACCCAGGCATAATATATTACCTAATCTGGAGTACAATAAATAAATAAATAAAGGCAACGAGATGCTTAATCGAGAGCTATTTAACACAATTTAATGTAAACAGAAGAAACACACTAAAACAAAATCAAATTCAACTAATCTTTCTCTTTCCTTTGAAAGAGAAACTTCACTTTTCCAGATTTACCGACACTCCTAACAGATAAAAATGTTGATCAGTGGCCACTACTAGCAAAGCAGCAGCTAATTAATACAGCAGAAGTAATAATTCAACAAATAAAATTCACACCACAACAAAAAACTGCAAAAGAAAACTCAATAAGGGTTGATTATAAAACAAAGATCGCAAAATAGAGTAACTGGAACAAATCGGAGAAATATACAAAACTGGAAAGAGATTAATCAAAATCAAAAACCGAACAAGGAAATACCTTGATGAAGGAATCAGAAGAAATTGTAACAATAGCTGAATCACTTTTAGGGACAATTGGTGTGGTCGTCGACGTCGCCGAGGACCGCATGTGCTGTACTCTTTTCCACTGTCGTAAAACCTTCTGAAACCCTAGATCGATCCAAATTGCACTGAATCTCTTAATTTACTGATCCAACCTGTCAAAATTCAGCTCAACTTCATCAGATCCAACAAAATTAATCACCACATAAGCATAAAAAATTAATACTGAACAAATTATATACCTTTGAATCAATAAATCCATTAAATATGTATACATATACATAGAGAAAGAGAGAGAGAGAGAGAAAGAGAGAGAAGCAGACGTGCGCAAATTTTACGATCTACGCAAATAAAGGAAAATGTTTAAGAGAGATAAAACGATGGTGGCTAGAGAAAGAAAATGTATATATTTATAAGTAAAATAAATAAATTAATAAATAAATACATAAATAAATTTGTCTTTATTTTTTCGCGGAGAGAAATGGGAAAAGTAAAAGTAAAGGTGTATTTGGTACTTAGAAAAACTGGCCACGGGAGTGTGCACGTGCAGGGAGTGAGCACGTGCAGGGAGTGAGCACGGGCAGGGAGTGAGCACGGGCAAGGAGTGAGCACGAGCAGGGAGTGAGCACGGGCAGAGAGCGGGGCATGTTGAAAATGTGACTTTTTAGTGGTAAAACTGAAATGTACAATGAGTTTGATACTGTACAACGCGTCGTAGTTAATTTCGTAGTTATGTTAAGAAAACATATGAAAAATAAATAACCAAAATAATTTAAATTGTTTCACAGGTCAGCAAGTAAAATCTACCTCCAAAAATACCATAAATTTTCTAACTATAGAAATCTGCCTCTAAGATAAAAGCAACTTTTTAAGTTTTAGAATTTGCTTAATGTCTTTGGATACAAACTTTACTTAATATGCATATATTGTATATGTATTTGTAATATATATCTAAATTTTAGATAACTTGAATAAGAAATTAAGAACAGTATCTTATATTTAATGATTTTACTCTTCAATAATGAAGACATATTGGCATGGCTATAAAGGAAAAAAACAATAATGAATAGACTTTATGACAACAAAAATGAAAATTTTCTTAATTTATATAATTGAAACTGGATGGTAATGTAAATTTTCTTTTTTCAAAATGGCAATATATATTTAAAAGCTCGTGTTTTAGTGTTTTCTTATTTATAAAATTGCACCTAAAAAATATTATATAAAAACAAAAAGTCCAACCTAAAAAGAATTATATAGATATCTTTTATCCCTTTTGTTATGAAATATCCACGCGTCTCTATTAATATTTATAAAATAATCATTTATTATTTTATTTTTTTCTTTTTCTTTCTCTCAACCACTAGTATGTACCCGCGGATTCAACGCTTAAATTTATTCATCCAGTGCGTACGTAACATAATTTAATCCTCGACCATCTAATTTGTGTCCTAGGCGGATCCACCTCTTAAGTTTACTTATCTACCACATGGCTAAGATGGTCGAGTCCTCGATCCCCTATCTCGTTGATGACATGACAGACTATTTGTGATGATTTTCCCTAGGTGCAAACATCTTTTTTCATATCCTTATGGGTTGACAACATACTTTTATGCCTCATTTGAGTAATTTTGTATATTTAGTAGTCTAGAAAGTTTTTGTCTCGTTTTGGTCTATTTTGTGGTATTTTTGTGAAGATATAGACCATATAACGTAAAGAACTCCCAAGCGATGAGGAATGCCAAGTGGAGGAAGAACGATACACAATTCTTTCAAGGATATGTCAGTTGTGATTCACACCTATTATCCCGGGATTTCCAAAGTCCTTAAATCGACATATGATATGAGTCTAACTAGATAGTTCAACCTCTTACGCAAAGGATTACAAAGTTTATTGATCATTAGGAATGTAGAGGTTGACATTCTAACAAAAGAAATTAGGTGTAATTTTCTCCCAGATAATTGATCATTGATTGATCAGGACTTAAGTGATCGATCTGGTATGAGTTGAACCTTTATACTCTACTTTCCCTTATTATATATTGTTTTTCACCAAAAAAAAGAAAAAGATAGGAAATAAGGAGAGTAGATGGATGCCCCTGCCCATACCACTAATCATTGTAAAATCCATTGTGCTGTAGTTTGATTATCAAAATCTCTAATGAAATGTTGGTTTCATGTAAGTTAAGCACATATTCGATCATGGAAACTGAAGCCGTAGGTATACTTAAAAACTCTTCACAAGCCTAAACTCAAAAAATTCCTACTCCTATATAAACTTTCCATTGCACTTCATTCTTATGAGAGTTTAAACGCAATTCACTCAATTTTCAAGATTTGAAATTATTCTGCACTGAAGATAATCCTAAAGTCGCACCCAGATAGACGCATTGCATAGAAACCCATATGCAATTTTTTTTTTTTGGGTTGAAAGTAAATTAGAAAACATAAGTTTTCTCAGGGTTTTGTTTTTCATTGAATCTACTTACATTGCAAATTTAATTGCATTTCATACATAAGTTTTGTTTAACTCACATTAACAAGTTCATTAGCTTTCAATGCGTACTATTGAAAGGAGAAAGAAATACATGGATCTTTTCTCAATAACATTTGAAGAATGCTACATTCAATATACACCATAATTCTCATACTAATATAATATAGCAAGGACTTAGATCAATTCTCATACTAATATTTTTGAGAATATCAATTCATGTAAAGGAAATCTAAGAAATGAGATAAGAGCATAAATGCAGTTAATTGTGGAACTGAAATACTCACATGTGGTTTCAGGTATGTACCAATCAAGTACACAAGATTGTAAATTGTCCAAAAAAACTCCTTGGCCTCTTCAAGGCTCCCTGTAATAAGATCAAATCAAAACTTGTCCAAAAAAAAACACAAAAGACACTCAATAAAAATGGTGATATAATGTAATCGCCTGAAAAGGTGTAAGTAACTCTAATATATTACATCTTTTGCATATTTTAAGAAATTAGGTGAAAATCGAAATTCTTTGACCAGATCTTTCACAACTCATAACAATCTTTATGCAGTGTCCTTCAAACAAAGGAAAAACAAGTTATGTCTACTTAATGTTTAGATAGATAAGTTACAGAGGTTCCAACTTCTAATATATTTTTAATAGGCTTATCAAGGAGTTGCACAACTATATGATTTAGTACTGTAACTTCAGGGCACTTTTAAACTCCCTATTTAATCGATGGAACAAATAACACAGATAGAGTATATATATTGATGTACCTTTATTCATAAAATTAATAACAGAGACAATAACACCACTAGCACAAAATGCCCTTTCTTTGATTATGTCTTATGTATTGATGTACCTTTATATATAGAATTAATTGATCGACCTTATATGTGTATTATGTATTACCTTCAATACCTCCCAAAATCAGGATATTTTCTTTTTTATACAGCTATTGCAACTTAGCCACCTAAATATTGCTACCATTTTACAGTTTAATGATGACCCATTTCACTAAAAGACAAACACTAATTCTAATATTAAACATAATTTAACATCAAGCAGCCCACACATATTAAACATAAAGATATCAAATATAATGACGCCCCAAAGTAAGATAATTTCTGAAATTAAACATAAACTCATCACACAATTTAAACTATGCAAACCAAATACTCCAAAGAACAAGCGTATTGTATATAATATAGTGGAAGAAAGAAAGTACCCATTGAAGTGTTAAGAGCATGAAGCACATAGGGTCTATTAAAGAAAAGAGGCCCTTTAAAACAAAATCAAATAAAACCAATCTGCAAGGTTCAATGACCACTCCTAACAGCTAACGATAAAATTGTTGATCACACCAAAACAGCAAATTAATAAAGCAGAAGCACCAATTCGACGAATAAAACCCACCCCATAAAAATAAAATTGCAAAAGAGACAATAATTATCAAACTGTTAATTATAGAACAAGCATCACAAAAGCGATTAACGAGAACAAAATCAACAAATACACAAAATTAGAAAGTAATCATCAAAACCTCATTTGATCAAGCTAACTATATCCGTCAATTTTAAATGTACCTTTCTCTTTTTAGAAAATCATGCAATTTCACTCTAAAGAAAAACATGTAAATTGAGGTAATAAGTGTAGGGACTGAAGTTACGTATGATAATTGAAATGACTGATAGTTGTGGAGAAGACCCGTCTGGTTTTGGTCTGTGCCAATTTTGACTTTGAACAATTGGCGCATGTGGGTCAGACCAAAAGGAAAGGAAATAGTTGATTTTTTTAATAATTTTTTGTAGATGGTCTGTGCCAATTGTATCATGTGAGTGACCTTTCTGGTTGGTTGGGACTTGGGAGTGGGGTAATAGTGGATTTTTTTAATTATTTTTTGTAGAAGGTTGTAACTTGTAATACAATTGTGATAATTAGTGTTCAAAACGGATGTCATGTGGGGGTTAAGGTTGTCTTCAAGTATTGCAACACTTCATGAATGAACTATGTGCTTCTGTCATTTTAAAGATTTTGATGTGCAAAAAAATTTGGGAAAATTGTTGTTCAATTCTTTATGTATGTTTTTGCAGAGAATAATAAAATCAAAATATTATGACATGGAAAAATATGGGAAGTGAGTGAATCGAAAAGTCATTCATATGTTAACCTTTTAAATAATAGACATGTTCTTATCAAATATAATTTTTCTCCATTTAAATGAGCCAAACGAAAAAGGGAAAAAATTATTGAAAAAATTAATACTTAACAAAAGCCATAACAATCTAAAACAATCCCACCTAATACCTCTATAATTATACAATAGAAAAACACAAAAAAGGTTGAATAAAAAGAAAATAAGTTAAAACCATACAAAACACACACAAGGAAGAAAATAGAAGACGTGGGAGAGAAGAAACAAAGAGTCATGCAAAATAAAGCAAAATCTAGCGAAATCGAGGGAAGGAATCCAAATCAAGCGAAGGAAACAAAGAAGAAAGCGCTTTCACATAATCAATCACCAAAAAACACAATCGTAAGTCATAAAAATTTGAATTTATATGGTTATTTTAAGTTTTTTGTTTTTGTAATGCTATTTGAGTGATTCATGAACAAAATACGTACAAACTTGCATTCATGCTCTTTTTAATTTATTTTTTTACTATTTTTTCTTTGATTTAGGTAAATAGTGAACGTAATGATGATTTTAGTACTTTCTAAGGTTTATAATAAGGTTTTATGATGAACGTGATGTTATTATTGTGATTAATATGATAAAGATGTGATTACTGTGATTATTAATGTAATTACTGTAAGTAGTGTGACTAATATGTAAATCAGGGACCTATAGTGCAATTTATCGTATAATGTGAAAACATTAGTGCAAAATATTGATGATTAAGGACTTGGAGTGTTTTTTTTTTGTAAATACAGTGCAAATCTCAAATACTTATTTGCTCACAATTTTCTCCTTCACTCCAAGTTTCACATCCGCCTTCATCAATATGCTTGTGATAGTTGAGGGTGATTTCAAATTGAAGAACTTTTGTGGCTCAATTGTGAATCTCATTACCCCCCATCAAAAATCACTTGTGCTGCATCTACATTTCCTCTATCATAACACAATTTCAAATGATGGCGGATTTTTGAAGTACATATGTGGTTAGAGTGTTCTCAAAGCTAATAGTGCAAGAAAGTGGTACCATATTTTTGCATCGGGTTGAAAAAACTTGTAAGGCCAAGATGCACTCAACTCCTCTTCTTCTCTATCGAAATCTAGCACCAACACCTCACCAAACACTTGTTCACGTAGTTGGTTTCAATCGAAAGTCTCAATTTTCTCACCCCTTCCTAGTGGGTCCAACCAATCTCTTTAACTTGAAGTGGCTATGAATCTCTTCAACCGTGAAAGAAACTAACTTGCCTCGAATAGGAACTCTTGCTTTACTATCTCGGCTAAAGATGCCAAGATATAACTCCTTTACTAGCTCAATATTCAAACCCGCATGCTCCATCATGAATGTCTTCCAACCCAATCTCTCCCTTTTCTCAAGAAATCTCTTGTATTCACCTTTTCCAACTTTCTCAAAAAAATTCTCTCGTCTGTGAGTGTCAAAGTAGGCATGATTCTTATTGCAATATCTTTTAGGGTCCTAGAAGCATCTCTCTTTTTGGGTAGAGGCACTTTGAATTGGAGAGGTTGTGGTATCTTCTATTTCATACTCACAAAAATTTGTTATTGAATATTCGAATCCACCATAATCGGCTCCACTCTAGTCACATGACTCAGATTAACCATTTGATTATTTGTCTCACTCACCTAAACCTCAAGTGGCTTCATCTTGTTCTCACCCAATTCCTTGTTTGGATTATTCTTCATCTCCCTTACATGAGCAAGTGTCTCCGGTTTTTTGCGTCATCTTCCTTTACCTCCAACTCAAAAAAAATTACCAAATTTGAAATCAAACATTGAAATGGTTTAATAAGATATTATTTAGAGTGGTAAAGGTGTAAGGATAATGTTTTGTTGTATGGGTGTGAAGGAAATTGGAAAAAGGTTTTTGATTTTTTTGATTTGATTCTTGAATTCTTGGGATTTTGGAATTGTTTGGTTTGGTAATTGCTGTTTAGAATGATGTAGGGATGATTTTAGATATGAAATTTTGGTTATTTGTGTGTGTTTGATAGTGGGTGAAGGTAAAGTTGAAGCTCAAATGGAGTTTGGTAGCTTGGGGAATAATGACGCTTAAAGTTTAGGTCAAATGAAGAACATATAGCTCCATTCGTACAAATTCTCACGTCGTGGCACTGTATACCACTTGTTGGGTCAGTATACCGTTCCCAGTATGTAAGCTTCTAACCAATTGGACCGTGGACCTACCGTCGCGACGGTATGTTGCACAACTATAATACCGCCTATTGTGGCTGGTAATACCGTTGATCCCTTCAAGCTTTTGATGTGTGGTGGTCCTTTGTGTGTTCTAAAATAAATGCAAAGTAATCGAACCACAACCGCAAGTGTACGGTTGTCCCAAGTAGTAATAAGTGATTCTAGGATCGTTCGCATGGACGGTTTGGTTAACTACAATGCTTATCGAATAATGAATGGTTGCACTTAGGAAAGCAAATAAAGATATAATGATTGATTGTTTGTTTTTATTATTTCTAAGTAATGAAAGACTAAAACGCGAGTAAATAAGTGTGAAACGCAAATATGAGAAAGTAACACTTGAGAACGCAAGGGATCCTCCTAATCCTATTTCATAACCTATGTTGTTCAAGAGTTAAATTGGTCAATTACAATGGTCGGGATTCTAAATTCCTTATACCTCCGTCAGGGTGGACTATAAGGCTATCCTAGAGTGTCACTAGTCCCGTCAGGATAAATATGATCCACTTTTAGATGATTAAGTTAATTACCACATTGGCCCTAAAATTAGCTAAGTTCGTCAGAATCAATAGCTTCTATTTTAGATTGAATAAATATTTCCGTACCTAAACCCTCCGTCAGGATGATCCACACGCCACATATGTGGAATAGCCTAGATACTAACACCTGTTCTTAGTTAGCTACTCCAAAAGCAGTAAATAATCTCAATTTATCGAAAAGAGTAAAAGTCCCAATTTAATTTAAGGAACGTATTCTCTTCAAAGGTCAGCGGCTAAATCATCTCTTAAGTGCCTCGAAATCAGCAATCTTTGTCCTGTTTTCCAGATTTGCAGCTCTAAAATAAAATTCTTTCGGGATTTGTCTTCACGCTTTGACTCCATATCACGATCTTTGACTCTCTTCTCGGATTCCTTTCCTAGCTAATATTCAAAACCTACAAACTTTTCACTAAAATACACAAGATTACGCGCAAAAGTTTAATAAATCAAAAATACTAGAAATTATTTGGTTAAATCAAAAAGTTTAATAAATCAAAATTGTGTTAGTATTTGGTTAAATTGCATATTTATTATCTAATTGGTTAAATCTAGTATTTTTATTTTGCTTTTAAACTAAATTATTTTAAAATTTGAAAATATATATGTTAATAAACGATTTTCGTTTTTTCGGTTTTATTTTTATCAAAAACCATAACCTAACGGTTTTAACCATCGATTATACTTTTCAAAACCATAACCTAATGGTTTTAACCACGGTTATATAATTCGGTTTTCAATCGGTTTGGTTATTATCGGTTTCGGTTTTTAACCGTAACCATTGCCATCCCTAGTTACAACTTATAGGTTACTATACTCACCCACCACTGATATGTCTTTCCTAGTGATACATACACACAAGAAGCTTGCTTGTCAAGCAAAACCAAGAGAAATTGCACCATCAACACCAATCTTCTTTGTCTACAAAATCTTCAACACATTTATTTAATAAGGCAATAACAACACCTCTGACTCTGAGTTGTACAGATTTATTAAGACAGTTAAATTTATTTAAATGACAAGAACAATTGTCTGAAACAACTAACGTCAACACAAGAGGGAGGGAGAGGTGCATAGTGTTTATATTTCTTTTCCTCTTTCTATTCATTACCACAACACAACACAACAGTTGGGGAAAATTGTAGTGACACCTGAAGAGAAAGAAAGCGCTTCCTTCCTTCCTCCCTTCCTCCCTCTAATTTCAAATTTGGGTTGACATTTATTTTAAATTACAGAGAAAGAAAAAGAGAAATATGAGATGATAGTTTTAGTTTTCATAAGTCAGTCTCCCCCATTGTATAAAACAAGAAGAAGATACAACTATATAGAAAGCAGTGTATGCAGAATCAACAGCTCCAGTTGAGACTATGTTAATATTGGACAAACATAAACAACAACAACAAATCTATGATAAGCCCCACATGATCACACATCATGAAACTTCATCACATGAGAAAAATACTCCTAGATTAGTTACATGAAGTGAAAAAAACAGTTGTATTTAATTAATTAGTATATGATAGCTATAAGCATATGTGTACAGGGACGGATCTATGTATTAGAAATTAGAGCCCTCTTAAATTTCAAAAACAGTGATTGATCTTTATAAAAAAAAAATTATAAAGGTATGACCTTCCAAATTTTTCATAATCTATCACTGACCTCTCTAAATATTAATTCCTAATTTCCTAATTCTATTCATGTATCATATGTGTTGTATTCATAGTTCTTTTTATATATATTGCACAATGTATGAAAAACAAGTAAGAAAATCAATACAATATATTCTTCTCTTTATATTTCAATACGGTAATAAGAGTTAAAGGAGAAATCATTACTAGAAGTTTTCTTTTTCTCCATTAATGGCTATAGCCTATAGCATAAGCTTTTCAACTTCTTTCTTCTTTGCTATCGATCTTTCCGCAATTCCGCTATTTTTTCATGGCTTCGTCCTCTTTTTATACACCTCAAATCACTTTTAGCTCAGGTATTCTAGTTAAGTTTTTATTACTTCATCAAAAATGGGATTCTCTAGTTCAAATCAAGTTAAATTCTATGAATTACGTGTTTTGGAGAGCTCAATTTGAAGATGTTCTTGAGCCTCATGGTTATCTCAACCATGTCAGTGGATCGTGCTCTCCTCATTTGTCTTCTGAACCTCAGTTTTCCAATTGGCTTGTTGATTGATGTCTTCCGTTTTATGATAAATATATACCTTAGGAAACATATTTTAGGTGGAAATAAGACTTATTCGATAGAATTTTATGCTTATTTTTTAATATAATGTACTTCTCCCTTAAGAATTATGTTATTTATATTTGAGTAAATACCATTTTTGCCCCCTGAGTTTATACCCGATTGACAAGTTGCCTCTTAAGTCTTAAAATGCGCCTTGTTGCCCCCTAAGATTTACTTTTGTGCCCCGTTACCCTCTGGTCGTGTTTTCCGTCCATTTTTTCCGTTAAATCTGACAGGGCATTTCCATGTCACATTTTTTTAATGCTAATTCTAATTAATAATTTAATTAAATAATACCAAGGGTAAAATAGGTTTTTTATTAATAGTTTTTATATTATTAAATATAAATAATAAAATATACCCCACCGCACCACCTACCCCCCCTCCCCCCTCTCTTCCCCTTCTTCTTCTTCCCCGACCTCTGGTTCTTCTTTAAAAAAAAAAAAAACTCCACCACCGCCTATATTCAGTTGCTCGGAGATCATTTTCCACCACCAACAACATCATTTCATCGTCCAACTTAAGTAATTTTTTTTACACATTTGAAACCCTAAAACTGCCCTGACCTTATGATTAATTGCTTAACAGATTGTGAGCTTTAGTTAGTTTCTTTCGGTTTATAATTTTGTGGACGAAATTTAAGCATAGACATTGTAACACCAATTTACGTGTTGTTCCACCATTTTTTTTGATGAATTTGGGTATTTTTCAGTAATTGCTTGATTCGAAAATGTGGGACCCGATACAAAGTGTGGATAAGTGTGGATGAGTGACTAGAGTCTCTGATTGCTGTTGATATTTGAAGAATTAATCGTATATATAAATGCGAAGGTTTCAGTGATGATATGATATCCAAACTTTCATCTCTTTGCAAGCCTCTTTTTCACTTGTTTAAAGAATCCTTGTGTCATGGGAACTTACGCTCAGAGTGTCGATTCAACGAATCCAGTGGAAACTTTTGTATCGGCGATACAAATACCTAGTTCTCTAACGGTATAATTTATATATCCCTAAAGGCGGTGGTGGAGTTTTGCTTTTTTTTTAAGAAGAACCAGAGGTCGGGGAAGAAGAAGAAGGGGAAGAGAGGGGGGTAGGGGGTGTGGGTGGGGTGGGGGGGTTTATTTTATTATTTATATTTAATAATATAAAAACTATTAATGAGAAACCTATTTTACCCTTGTTTTAAGTTAATCAAATGATTAATTAGGATTAGGATTAAAAAAAAAAAAAAACTGACATGGAAATGCCACGTCATAGTTAACGGACAAAATGGACGGAAAACACGACCAGGGGATAACGGGGCACAAGAGTAAATCTTAGGGGGCAAGAAGGCGCATTTTAAGACTTAGGGGGTAACCTGTCAATCGGGTATAAACGCAGGGGGCAAAAGTGGTATTTACTCTTTATATTTTTAGAACTTTTGTACGTTAATTGTTTGTTTTCAGTATAAAGTTCTTAGGTGAGCACTAATATGAGGAGGAGGAGAAGTGAAGTTTAAAGTCTTAGATCAAGCGGAGAGGTCAAAAGAGAGAAATCACCACTCAAAGAGTTGACGAAAAAATATGAAAATATGAATAGTTGTTACTTATTGCTGATTTTGAGCCAAAACGGTATTGATTTAGGTCTGGAGATTCAAAGGAAAAAGTTGCGCCTTTGAGTTAGCGCTAATTGAGGACTAGAATCGGGTGATTTGGACGTGAGACACAAAAGTTACGGCTGTTTTACTAACGGGTGTACAACAGTTACGGGATTTGCTAAATTGGACTTGGGCTTTTATCCATTAAATGAAATAAAATAAAATAAAAACCCAATTTGATTTAGTAAGTATAAATAGACTTTTAGACCTCATTTTTCAGCACACTTCATTATTTTTCAAAGTCAAAGCAAGAAGTAAAAAGGAAGAAGGCAAAGAAAGAGACTGAGAAGACTTTATTCTTCAACAATAGTTCAACCCAACCCTTGAATTAGGTTTTTAATTCTTTTTTGTAATTGAAAACATGAATGCTTTTATCTTATTTTTAGTTTTTACTTTGAACATGAGCTAAATTCATTAGTACTTGAGAATCGCATTTATGGGTTAACCCCTAATTTATTTAACTAATGTATTCCGAAATTGAGATTTTGTAATTTAATCAAAGTTGGGTATTTTGTATTGACTATTATCGTATGCTTGCTTACTATTTTTATTCCGGCCAAATATAAATAGGTTTGAGTAATTAGCCTATTCACTTAGTGGCGAGTGATCATCCGGCATGGGGGTTTAATTACAGACATAGGTAATAGACGTTTGGTGTCCGTTATTGACCGACAGGCTTGACTTAGCACATAACTAATGAGGGAAGAGACTTCACATCTGAAAGTAGATATAATCACCCGGGAGGGGTCTTTAGTATCGTACGATAGCTCCTAAGTCCACCTGACAGGGGGTTAGAGGATATTAGAGTCCCGACTAGTACATAAATACCTAGCTTAGCCCTTAAACGGAGACATTAGTTGTATGAACTTAGGTGGACCCCTTGCGAGACTCAAGTACACTTCTCATCCTTGCGTCCACACTTCTTTGTTTTCAATTTATTTACTTTCTGTTAATCACTAGTAATTTATTTATTTGCGTTTAGTATTTTAATCTTCAAAACCAAACAAAAATCTTTATCATTTATTTTTTTGTTTCACAATTACTACTATTTTTTATAAACACTTCTCTGAGAACGAAATCCCTTTATCTAATTATTACTTGGAACGACCCGTACACTTGCGGTCTGTGGATCCTTGTATTTATTGTTTAATTTTATCACACCCCCAGGACCCACCAAGGGTCATCATACTCAAGGTTCTTTGCTCTCATCCACGATTCCATCGATTTTGTCTCAAGTTGTTAAACTACAGCATTTGTTTCATGTTTGGCAAAAATTGGAGGAAGTTTTCATTAATCAGTGTCGCACTCAAGTTCATTAACTCAAAATGAGACTATGTAACATTAAGAAGGGTGATCAACACACGAATGAATACCTTGCAAAGATTCAAGACATTTGTGATGGGCTTGATACAACTTCATCTTTTTCCTCTTGAAGATGTTATTATGTACACATTGAAGGGGTTACCTGCAGAATTTAATCAATTTAAGTTGGATATTCATCTTACAAATTCTCAAACATCCACACTTATCTTTCATTCTCTTGGTAGCTTACTTGTCTCTGAAGAATTGCTTATGAAGATGACAGATTCGTGTGAGATTTCTTCTCTAACTCACACAACACTGTTTTCTCAATCGATTAATTCATCTTCTCAATCTCATGGACATGGACGTGGGTTCTTCAATTGAGGTCGTGGACATGGTCATACTAGAGGCAATTACTCATCTCCACCATCAATTCTGGGTATACCACCTTCAAATTATCCACACGGTATGAATTCTTCCACCTTTGTTGCACCTACATGTCAAGTTTATCTGTGTTTTGATCATTCTACATTATATTATTGGTATAGAACGGATTTTGTGACATATCTGTTAGCCTCACCTTGTTTTTATTCCCGTTTTAATATTCGACAAATCATCATTTAAACTAAAATTCATTTGGTATCACTTTTAAAGGTTTTCCAAAATCCCTCATTAGATTAGTTGTCTTTAATTCCTTGATCTTAAGCTTGAGCTTCAAAAGAACAGTGTCGCGGTACACCGGACAAAAGCTGCGGTACACCGCAGTACCACGGACCAAAGGCGCGGTGCACAGGCTAGTCCGACCAGTAAGCTAAGAAAATGTGCGGTACACCGGACTGAGGCGCGGTACACCGGACTGAGGCACGGACCAGGGACACGGTGCACAGGATAGTCCGACCAGTAAGCTATGAAACCAATACGAGGGATTTCGCGGTGCACCGGACCATACCCGCGGTACACCGCGAGAAAGGGTTTCTGCACTATTACTAGAGGACAAAGCTTATATCCGTTGGAGTTTGAATATATCCGTTAGAGAGAAGCCTTTTGACCGTTGGAAGCTATTTTCAGCTATAAATTGAAGCTCATTCAAGACACAAATCATCCCTTCTATCTACCAATCTTAAGAGCAATTAATATTATCATTCAAGAAGGTTTCAAAGGAGCATTCAAGTCATATTCATTCCTCAAGCTACATAGTTTCTATCCACTCATTTAGGAGTTTAGTTCAAGCTATTATAACACCCCTAAACACTTTTCTTTTCCTCTTAGTTCTTGTAATAGATTAAGAGAGTAGTGTGAGTATAGGTTCTATACTTGGTTCCTTGTGTTGGTGATAACACAAGTGTATTTCCTTCAAGTGTTTTGAAGTGGTTGTAATGGGTTTGTAATCTCACCCGGGTTAAAGAGTTATGGAGCTTAGTGAAAAGCTTGAAATCCTATGGAGGCTTCCTTAGGTAGTGGATGTAGGGAAACCGAACCACTATACATCGTTGTGTATCTTTCTATCCCTACACTCTTTACTTTTCCGCACTCTATATGCTTGATAAAATGCTTACATGAATAGTTTGATATTATTGTCTTTTAGGATTATCTAGTTCTTGACTATTTAGTTTGCTAAAACAATAGGATTCAAATTAGCTTTTAATTTTATTTACTTGAAATAAAATTAGCCGATTAATTTCCATTGTCCTATTCAACCCCCCTTCTAGGACGCATATAGAATATCAATATCCATCTCCTAAATCTCAGAATTGAGTTGTATTAGCTGCTCAAGCATCTAATATACCATTATCTACTTATGATCATGAGCTTTGGTACCTTGATTTGGGTGTTAACAGTCATGTAACTAATGATCTATCCCTTCTTCAACAGTCTACACCTTATCATGGTGGAAATTTGGTTTCAGTTGGTAATGGACAAGACTTGGACATTGCTAACATTGGACGTAGGTCCTTGTAAATATGGCTTATACCCTTTAGTATTTGGTGTGCCATCGTTGTGTCCAAGTCCTCCATCTTTTTCTCCATTGTTATGTCTCTCCTCCACATTGATCCCTTCTCCAGTTATGTTATAGTATTTTTGTTTGGGTCATCCGTCTACAAATTCCACTATTCCTAATCCTTTGTCATATATTTTACATAAAAAACTAGATTACCATGGTATTCGTTGTAATTCACGTGTTATGTCAAAATCTCATAAACTTCCTT